>JAPQWV010000012.1:16250000-17500000 GCA_027422505.1 Craterostigma plantagineum | reverse complement strand
TTCATTTCCAACTATTATTTGACATATGCAATGCACGCCAAGAACTTCGTGTTTCTTCTTTTACCTCTACTTCATGAGTTCATTCATGATGGGTAACTTTATTTTTTCCAAAAAGATACCATGACGTCACCAGCGTTCTCGTATCTCTGGGTCATTGTGCTTTGATAACTAAGCATGCATATTGCAGAACCAAAAAAACAACGTACATGTAATAAGAAGTTAGTGTGAGACTGAAATTTCGCACTCCACTTCGGTCTGATTGTTTCCAGAACAATGCAGAATATGTATTTGATGGCAACTGCCGATATAAGCAACAGAAAATGGGATGACAAACATTGCAAAACTAAATAAATGAGCTCATCTATAACAGAATCAATCAATCGACATCATCGTCATCACCACAGTTGTTCGTTCTTGTGTTTAACTTCAAACCATTCACCTTAGGAGTGCTTCTCACCATTCACGGCAAGTTTCTTCTCCTCTTTCGCTTCATCTTTCTCACCAGCCGCAACTGATTCCACGAGCTTTTCAACCTTTTCTTCATCTTTAACTTGTGGCAATTCTTCGATCTTCGTAGTAGTAAAAGCAGTAGTATCAACAACAGGGTTTTCTTCAGCTATCTTCTTTGTGTCCAAGACCTCGACTTTCTTTGTCCCCGCCTTGTCGTCTGTCAGAGATTTCTCAGCTTCAGGATTCTTCATAACATTCTCTGATGCTTCGAGCTTTTCAGTTTGGACAGCGTTATCTTCTTCTGTCTCTTTGGCCTTCTCAGAATTATCCATCGCTTTGCTCTTCTCATCAGGTTCCACTATAGGTGGAGACACCTCAACTTGTTTTTTCTCTTCAGATTTCTCGACTGGTTTATCATTCTCATTCGATCTCTCTTCCTTGTCGGCCTCTAACGTCTGAATCTCAGGTTTCGATTTCACGTCTTCTGCTTTCGAATCCTCGGAATATTCTTCAACCTTTGGAGGATCGGATTCTCGCACTTTCTGAAGTTCATCATTTGCTGAGATTTCGATTGCTCGGGACTTGGGCTCGGGCACTTGCGGTTGCTCAACCAATCCCATATCTTTCCCGAACTAATACAAATTAACAATCTCTTTTTTAGAAAGATATCTCAGACAGTCAAGCCAAGAAATACATGTCCTAGTTATGATAAACTAACTACTAGACAACAGAGCAGAGTTTAATTCAGGCACAAAATGAAATAAACACACTGATCATTGTCTATGAAGAACATCCATGATTCCTTTGTCAATATGTCACTGAAATCCAACAAGGTTGCCGCCCCAAAAAAGACAAAGCTAATGATGGGATTATTGAACTAAGGAACGCATCACAAGAGATTCAAAGTCACATAGTATATTATAATACCTGTTCTAACATATGTCCCAGTGATTGATTCTTGGCTTCATTATCCTCCAACACCACCACAGCCCCATCCTTGGCCTCCACCGGCGGAGGCGCCGCCGCCTTTGATTCGTTCAACGTCAGCTCTCTCGTCATCGGAGCACCGCCGTCGGCCTGCAAAATCTTAAACCTGCTGGCGCACGCTCCCATTTTCTGTGCTGTCTACACAAACGGCGAATATGTCTGTAGAGAGCAGAGTTTGTGAAGAAGTTCAGAGAAGAGAGAATCCCAATAACTTAATATTTATAGGGCAGACATTACATATCACGGCGTTACGCCGTTTCTTTTCCCGACACACATTCGATAGCTGTCAAATGTAATCTGTGACTCCGCTCACACTTTGACCGTCACTCCGTATCTTTGACCGTTCTCCGAGAAAATATAAAAAAAATATATTTAAAATTTAGTTCTGTCTATTTTCATAGTTCCCGCAACAGTATTACTTTCACTATAGTGAATACAAAGATACCAAAAGTGGGATGGGAATACTGATATCGTTTTTAATTAAATGGGTAAAACCTCCCATCCCCAGCTGCCCTTGATTTATGTTAGTTGATATTATTTCTTTCTAGTACAGTGCTCGTAATTAAAAATAAATAGACGACTGATTTCAATAGTGTATACCATAAATGGAAACCAGTCAGTGCACTTTTACCAAACATATTTATACAAGATAATGAATATTTAATCAATTGCGTAGTGGAGTGGGTGGCAACTAATGGAGAGAAAACGTTATAGTAAATGGCCGTATTAATTAATAGATTAATTTCTATTAATTATAAATATAAAATGCAATAGGAGTCCTAATCAATGCTACGATATCTACAAAGCTTATGGGATCGTGCTCGCATGCCTGCAACGATAGTAACAATAAGGTTGTCTATATGGCTTGGTCAAATGATTTTTATATAAGTTTAGTTTTTTTTTTTTAAGAAATATAAGTTTAGTTATAATTATAACACCACGTATATTCAGACATCTATTCTATTACTATTATAAAAGAGCAAATCCACCGTTTTGTAGCCAGTTTCATGCAGGTATCAGGTCAGCTTTATTACCAAATATCATTTAACAAATAGCAACTTATTATGACATGACATATACTTTGCAATGTCTTTCATCAATTTAAAACCATATTAATATTAATCCACTTACACGTGTGGGAATGAGTATATCTCTTGTCTAATTAATAATATTGTCCATCGAAAAATAAAATTAATAATATTACAAAAAACTATTAATATTACCATGGCAACCACTATGTACTATCTTCAAATGGTGATAGCTTTTCATCCTCCTGCCCTTTCACGGCTCCTCGAACAAGGCTTAATGCCCATTGCCCATTGAAGCTCATCAGTTAGGTTTCAGCTCGTCTGCCTCGACGTCCTTGCTCAGTCTTGGCGGCTCAGGCCTTCGATTGTTGATATTTGAGACCGCTAGTTCAGGTAGCGACACCGACGGTTTCTTCGCTTTCGTTACCGTAAATGTTTAAATGTTCAACAATTAGATTTCTCACCAACGATTACACGACCACAATCTGAACTAGCGTGTTTTGAATGGTAAATATGGTTTGTGCCCAAATCATGTCCCTATTGAAAGTGTAAGCAACTTTATTGACCTTAAAAAAGAATATATACATGTATTACTCTTGCTTGGTTCCATTGAATCAGCAAGGTGATAGCTACTAAGTTCATCTTGGAAAAGATTGTGGAAGATGGAAACCCAACGATCACTTGCAGTAATAAGTTTCTTAATACATATTCGATGCACAATATCCAATTATTGTACGATTCGTAATCGCCAATCGGGCCACAGTTAGAGGTGTTCAGACGGTTTGAAAAACCGTAACCGAACCGTCGGTCAACGGTTCGGTTAACCGTGGTCAACGGTTACGGTTCAAACCGTAACCGAACCGTGAATTATGAAGGTTCGGTTACGGTTCTTCATTTTCCTAACCGTAAACCGGCGGTTATAACCGTATTTTAAATAATAAGTAAATATATAATTTTATTGTTCTTGTCATAATATCCAATAATAATTTATTCATCATATTTAATTTTTATTTTTGTTTTATCAACTATCATAAAATTAACTTTAAAATATTTAGACGAATATTGAGTGATAAGCATTATATACTAAATGACTACGACGAATGTCCGTCAAAGATTTTCGAACGAAGAATGAATGATAATCGTAATATTTTTTAATATTCAAGGTGTAATTTATTTTTCCAAATGTTGAAGGTTATTATATAAATTCTAACTTGGAATGAAAGTTTCTTTTTTTACATTATATAAAAATATCAAAGTTTTTTAATGTATTTAATTATTATAAGAGAAAGAAATTTCTAAAAAAGAATAAAAAAAACCGTAAATCGGCGGTTCAAAACCGTAACCGTAACTGGCTCGGCCGGTTCAAAACCGTAACCGTAATCGTGATTAACACGGTTCGGTTACGGTTAGTCGTTTTGATTAACGGTAAACCGGCGGTTCATAACCGTGAAACGTAACCGTAACTGTATGAACACGTCTAGCTACAATCTAGTCGTAGTGCGGCCATCCTCATCCAGTATAGTATAAAATAATGATCTCACGAAGCACACATTGCATGACCTGGACACATCATTGTTAGTTCAGACATAATTTGAGGCCACGGATTTTTCAATTGGGGCCCATAAAAAACATGTATTCCAATTTCCAAAGGAAAAATGTACACGAACATTTTTTTCTTCACTTTTACATGGTCTCCTTAAGTTATAATTGAAATGAATTGAACCTTATTATTGACTATAATCATGGGAACTACTCCTCCCGGAATCGTTTGACATGCCCAAAAACCCCACAAAATGTCAGTTGCAAGATTCGAATGTGTGACCAAGTTATTTATATCGACCCTTTCACTTTCAACCATTTCGCTGGACTTGAAGACAAATTATTTATAATATAATTTTTATTGAATGTTTAATGACTTAATTTTTGTCACGAAATACATTATTTCATATTTTTTTCTCTAAGGACTATACAAGAAGTGGCTAAGGCATGATAACCCTGTATGAAAGGTTAACGTGTGGACTTGAAACGAAAAGCACCGGACTCTTGACGAGCCCGGAGAGAGTTGGCAATGGGGCGGGGTTCCCCGTTCCCACGGGGATCCGCCTCCAAACGGGGCGGGTAATCCCCGAGATTTTATCCTGCGGGGCGGGGACGGGGAATCATTTTTCCCCGTGGGGACCCCGCGCCGTTCCCCGCCCCGTCCCCAAACCCCCTTTAATATATCATAATACTAGTTTTTGCCCGTGCTTTGCACGGGTCTTAATAAATCGATAAATAATGTAATAATAAAATAAGTCAACTATATGTCATAAAAGAATAAAAGAGTAGTCACATTTTTTTAAGATATACTGACGGAAATTTGAATGTGTCCAAATATGTTGTTATTAGATAAACATTAAATATCTTAAAATTCCATTACTTTAAGTTTTGTTAGGAAAGTAGTATGTCATAATATGTTTAATGAGAGATAATAGTAACATTAGTTGATTGCTTCCATACAATAGGCTGCCCATTGTTAATTTGATTTTGAGCAGACACTTTTACCATTTGATGAAGGCAAACTTAGAATATTGCCATCGATCAGTATCGATTGTCAAGAAAACCCGATATATAATTTACAAAATAAAAAAAATGACTAGAACAGAAAATATAGTTTAATCAACAATCTTCTATCATTAAACCAAAAACATTTATTGGCGTTCATCTATATTACATCTACGCAATACCTTGCCCAGATAATGTGCACTCCCTACTATCAAAGGAAGCTTATAAAACCTTTATATCATCCCAAGTGCGCTTGGGCCAAGATCGACATAAATCTCAAACAATCCCAAGAACATGATGAAAATAAGCATCAGGATAGAACATGCATCCTAGTAGGAAAAAAGAAACGAAGAAACTCACATAGTTTTGATATTACAACCTTGGATCTTCAATTAAAAAAGAGAATCCGGTCTTAAGTTATGTGATCTTTGATGTTTTACACGTGACCAGATGGCCATCGTAAACTCCGAGTGAATACCATCAGACACACAACCGCAAAACGAAGGAAAATGTGTGAAGGCGTTTCCAAATCATGTCTCCTCCCAAATCACACGAAAACGGCAAAAAACCGTTGCCGCATCACCTGCCTAGGTTCCGCACTAAAAAAAACAGTTTAATTAGTGACGGGGATAATTTTCATTGCGAAAGCAACATAAGTAAATGATTCTCACGGGGATGAAGTTCAGAAACGACTTGTTTCCTCTTTCGGTGCAATATCCAAATGTTTGTTGTTTTTTCACACAAAATATCATCCCTTCCATTGAATGAGGTGTCAAGATGATTGCGCGACCTCTTTAGCCTCTTCGATAGCATCCAAACGTGTCTTCTAGTAAACAGACCTTAAGTTGTCTGGGTCGAATGAAATTTAAAGAAATAAAAAGGCACATGCCTGCATGCCCCAAAGCAGATAAAAATAATATATCAGCATATTATATATAATGGAATTAAAGAATCACGTTTTGGTGACCCACCAGTTCATAAGAACTTGCTACTTTGGGATTACCAATTAACGCAATGGCGACACTAAGTCGATTTCGCAATCTCCCACTATAGGTTCTTGCTCTAACCATGGCTGCCTCAATAAGTTTCACTTCTCCCAATAATTTGAGCACAATATGCTATGTCTCCACAAAATATCCATTGACTTTGGGCAGTGGGACTGAAGAACTGTGGCTGCGAGTATGAGATAAACCTCTTTAATCGAATAGGATGGCAACCTGCAATGTTAGCAAAGAGTTAAAAGATGCTCTTGTCTTGTCCAGACAATGCATCCCAAAGGACATCAAACCTCAAGACGAAATTATGCCAATGTTCCAGCTTTTCTATTCGAAATGGATGCATGTACAGCAAATGAAGAATATGCGCATACCTGCGTGCAGGCTCCAATCACACTGCCGCAAATGTTAGACATGCGCATGGAGTTTCAAACTGAATATCCATGCGCTAACACTGGAAATGAAAGGAAGAGTTAAGACACGACATCTTGCTCAATTTCGAAACTCAATAGTCATAGCATAGGCTCACATCTTTACCCGCCAAAGATAAAAGTTCAGTTTAACAATTGATGCACATTTTATTTCCAGTCGCATCACATCTGAAAAGGCAGAATATCTGATCCTTGGGAGTGTTCACACACATCCCCTGCAGAGGAAATTTTATTTGTTAATGATTCACTGTTTTTACGATAAACAACCAAAGTAAAATTAAAGCCAATGGACAAATGGAAAAGCCCGTCCAAAAGACAACCAACAACAAAACATAACCAAAGTAAACTAAATGGCAGGTACCTAAAGGCGCGAGAATCGCGCTTCTCATGATCGACACGACAAATGAACAGGGACGCAAGATGATTAATCTATTTCGTAACATCGCCGGCCTCGTCCTCTCCTCATCTTCTTCTCCGACTTATTACCTTTTGTTTCTTCTCAGTGAGCACTTGATGCAATAAATACCGTTGCACCTGCACACTCTGTCCCACACACCAAATCCACAACGCGCACGATGAAAGCACAATCAATAACTACATCATCAAAAATCACAAAACACAACAACCTCAAAGCCCACCTTGATCTCACATATCCACGGCACAAACTAATCACCAGCAGATCACAATTATGTAGAAACTAAATTTTAAAAACTCGAAAAATAAAGCAAAAAACATTAAAAAACAAAAAAATGAATGCAAAAATAATCCACCTCCAGAAACAGAAAAGTGGATGAAATGTGTAAAATGAATGCTCCACCAACGGGGACATAATGCTTGTTGAAGCGAACAATGATGTTCCCATTCTCTAATCCTATAACGAAAGCTGATGCAGCTTTATTGACCGCAGTTACACCACTCACTATCTGAATTTGCTCAGCTGTTTCATTTAAAGTTTCCCTTTCTTTGACCAATTAGTATTTTGGTTCCTTAAACTTACCTTCGAGGTCTTTAGCTGTTGATTGCAATTGTGTTCTATTCCATTTCGTTTCTGCATGAAAAATCAGTAGGTTTCTTGAAGTAAATCTGCAAGATATTTAGCAAACTGTTACTAAGAGTTCCCAAATCAAGGAAAGAAAATGCACGATGGTGAATCATAAAAATACCAACCCTTAAACAGCAACATTTATTTGATTAAATGATCTATTAGTGCTGAAAAATAGAGAAAACGACGTAAGTCTTTTCAAGTGAAAGGCCCACTCTCATTAGTTTATAAAGGTACAATCTCCTGTCAGTTCTTTGACCTGATTATATAATTTATGTTACAGTATGCAGTGCACCAGTTTTCTTTGCAGCATGTAGGCATGTAGGAAAAAGAATGCATTGCTGTACTACTACATGCCTGATGGCATATATAATAAACACAGTCAAGTAGGACACAAATACAAAAGCAAGTTCTTCTATAGAATCATCAGAATCTGAAAAGAGTTGTACACAATAAACACCAATTCAGAAACATACAAATAATAATGATACCATCACATGTTTACTGCACCTAAAACCAAGATATTCTTAAAAGTGATCAGAGCATCATCATAATCCAATTTGAAATTCGTTAGCAGTTCATTTATTAGTAATAATTTTTATAGAAATAAACTGTCAAAAGTGCAAGTTCATATCACAAGCAGAACAATTTAAATAGATGCATACCGAAATATTATAGAGAAAAACAACAAATGATCAGTGGACGAACTTGGATGCCGCCTGAGCAACAATGATCTTTTGCTTCTTCACCTTCTTTGATTTATCCTGCTTCTCCCCAGCATCACTGTTAACCCTAGCCTCACAATCGCTGCTTCAACAAATGATCATCTTGTTTGCCCTCCCTCTTCGGGAACAAAGTCGCCCTCAGTCATTTTAAGCAGTTTACTGCGTCATATTTCCTCCATGTGTTCCGAAGCCTTTGAAAGAATCTTTCTGTTAGTCGCAAATCTTCGAGACGTTAGGTGCGGGGTTATGATGTAGATCGGAGGATGGCAACGTCGTTTTCGTCTTGTGTTGCTTCTCGGCGTAGGTGACCTTCGGCGAAGCATGGTTGTCGTTGGCTGAGGAGACGGGAGGATTTCGGTTCGACAAATTGACCGATTGATTTATCATCTTCCATCATCGATTAATTTGGGATAATTTTGATAAAGAGGAACGATTCATAACAGTTTTACAAAAAGGGCAAATTTTTTCAGGCCCTACTATATTTTAAAATTAGGAATCAGGCCCTGTCAGGATTTTCTTTAGTTTTAAGGACCTATTTTTTAAAAAATTAAGTGAAAAGGACCCAAAATTGTGATTTGACTAAATTACCCTTAATGAAAGTGATTTCTGAATGGTATTTGACGTCAGTTTTATGTTACACAGTTCTACTGATTTGTTACCGTAATAACCGCAAGTGTTACTTTAACGTCATAAGACGTCACTATCGACAGTAAAATGTTATTAACAGACATATTTATTACATCGAACTATCGAATCCCATTTTTCACACTGATCGAGCACAGTCGATTGTTAACACCTTGTTTTGTTTTCCATCATGCTGTATTACACCATAAACCCTAAACCGTAAACCCTAAACTCGCTCGACGACCATTAGCGTTATCCTATAAAAGATCGAATCATTAGCGTTTTGATCTTATTACACGTTTCGAGATTGAAAATTGGTAACCCATTATAGGAGCATTGCTCCCTATAATGATGAATTTTCTGTCTAGGGAAACAGGGGGAGGATGGTCGGGTGGAGGGTTCAAGAACAATTATAACTGTTACACAATTATACCGATTTTTTACCGAAAAACTGTAAGTGTTGTTTTAACGTCATAAGACTCGATAGTAAAATGTTATTAACATATTTATTACATCTTACTATCGAACCCTATTTTTCCCACTGATCGAGCATTGCTCCCTATAATGATGAATTTTCTGTCTAGAAAAACAGGTGGATGGTCGGGTGGAGGGTTCAAGAACGATTATAACAGTTTTGTGTTGAAAAAAAAACACTTCCTTTCATTTGGATAACAACAGTCTTGTATTGAGCACCATATGGCGTCTATTTAGTAACAAACGAAGTCGCAGAAGTTCCACATCATTCAAAAATAATACCGATTCCTGCAGTAACACATTAACAAATTATGTTGCAGGAATCGATATTATTTTTGAATGTTGTGTTACTTCTGCGACGTCATTTGTTATTAAATAGACGACATATGGTACTCAATACAAGACTGTTGTTATCCAAGTGAAAGGAAGTGTTTTTTTAGCGCCGAACTGTTATAATTGGCTGGAACGGATTATTTAGGTATACAGCGTAATTTTGGCATATGTCAGGGTTAAATATGTCTTTTTGCATCATTTTAGGGCCTGACCACTTAATTTTTCGAAAAGTTGGTCCTGATTCCTAACCCAAACTCTAGTAGGGCCTGAATCCAAATTCAAACATGTTAATAGGGCCTGAAAGTGAATTAACCCTTAAAAAAGAGGAAACGGGGTTCAAAATGACCAAAATACCCTTACTAGAAAACTGGTTAAGCGATTTATTAACTGGAAAACTATACGAGTAATTATTCGAGTACAATATCAAATCGAATAAGTTACTAGAATAATAACTGCGCTACATCCGGTGACTCGAATAAGATGCGTGACTCGATTAATTAATTAACCGATTTTCTGCTTTATTCGAATAAATTTAACGAATAAGATTTTCGAGTTGTCAACTCGAATAAAAACTCGAATAATATACTCGGATAAGAGTAATTTTATAAAAGGCGAAAGGTAAACTTAAAAACACATTCGAACCCTTAACTCTCATAAACGTCGCCGATTCGAAGTTCTTCTCCCACTCGAAAAATCGAAAACACAAACCAGAAACTAATCATTCGATCATCACGGTGAGTTTTCGGTTTCTGTCTTCGTATAGTTAAATCATTCGTTTCTCATGTTAAAAATCGGTCGATTTTAATGTTAAATCGTTGGGTAAACGACGTAATCGATCGGTGTTTTTGTGTAATTCATGATTTGCGATTATTCTAGTTGTTATTCGAGGAAACAGGGTTAGAATATTAAGTACCTGTATTCGAGTGTCATTTTACTCGAATATTTTACTCGAATAACAGTGATTTTCTGTATCTTTTTGCATTTTCAGATCTATTTTCCGACGAAGATGCCGGCGAAAAATTTCTACCATGCCACCCTTACATTGAACGCAAAGTACATCTTAGTAGCCGAACGCATTCGTACCTTTTTGAACGAACATGAATTGGCGGAGATGGTCAACAGGACTCAGTTCGGGAATCTAATAAAGGTGGCCCGTAACCACTACAACTCGAATATGCTTTTGTGGTTTTTGATGAGCCGACAGGTGGAGTATATGCCTGAGTCGCAGGAGTTTTGGATGGTCGTTCATGGGCGACCATTGAGATTTTCGTTGGTCGAGTATTGCCTAATCACGGGCCTCGATTGTGGCGCTGTCGTTCCGGTGATACCGTCATCGAACGGGTTTACAACGAGGCATTGGCCTGGTATGATTATCCTATTCCTTTTTTTTATCATTTTGAATCTTTTTTACTTCGATTTCAAAAACTAACGTTTGTTTTATGGCTCGTAGGCAAGCCCGTTATATATTTTCACGATTTGGATGCAAAAATGAACGAAATGATGCGTGATGCTGCCACCGATGGAGACTCGGGCGTGAATATCGAGAAATTGAAGATCGTGGCGCTTTATTTTGCCGTCGGGGTACTAGGGAGGTGCCGAGTGAAGAAGGACTTGATCGTTAAGAGCGAGTGGCTCTGTCTGGTGGAGGATTTTGATCGCTTCAACGAATATCCCTGGGGAAGGATAGCTTTCGAGGAGGTCGTTTATGGTCTGAACAAAGACCTGTTGGAGAAGCACATTGACATGACTTCGAAGGGAAAAACCCATACAAACTTCGATATTAGCGGCTTCGTCCAATCGCTTCAGGTAATTAATTTTGCTTTATTTAAGCCATATTATATTTTTTAACTTATATTTACTCTTTTTTATTAGGTTCTGGCGTACGAGTGTTGGCCGCGCGTCGGGGCGGAATTCACAGTGAGGAGAACCGGTGATAGACTCCCGATACCCCGAATATGCCATTGGAAGACCAGATTTTTCGCCAAAAGTTCTGCTCCGTCGTGGGAAGCGGTCGAGCGTGCATTCAATGCCGGGGGAGATGGATGTAAGTATATATATTTATTTATAATATGGAATTTTAGAGTTGTACATCGCTAATTAGATTGAGATGTTTTAACTTGTACAAATACACAGGATGTGCGGTGTTGGCTTACACCAACCGATGTTGAAGTCAATTGAAGACACTTCCGCACGGTCGCCGGCTTTATTGGCAGCAGGGATGATGCCGTAGCCCAGAGGATAGTGGAACATCTTCTAAATGGGATGGCGGTCTACTGCAGTGACCATCGGCTTGCTCCATCTCCTCCTCCGAGGTCTCCTCCTCCGCGGTCTTTTCCTCCGTGGGCCTCTCCTCCTCCTGCTTCTTCTAGCTCAATAGTTGCCCATATCGATAAAAGAATGGACAGGCTGGAGGCCGAGGTTACGGGTATCAGGACGGAGATTAGGGTGCTACGTTCGATCGTGCTCGATGGTATGTCTTACTTAATGTTTTTTTATAAAATTATGTTGATATTACGTAATACTCCCGTTTTGTAGTCATCGAGACCCTGAGGCCGACAACGGTACGGGATATTACGAGGCCCTATGATCGGGACATGCCTCCTTCGCCGCGGTTCGACACGCCAATGTTCGGGAGGACGCCGAATGAACCCGACACGACGAATGTGCCGGAGACGGGGAGGGACGAGGGTTACCAGGTGGCCGAGACGACAGGGACGGGGGTCGTGGCCGGGGGGACGGGGACGGGGTGTCGTGGCCGGGGGGAAGGAGAATGTGGCCGAGAATGCGGGGATCGTGGCCGATACGACGGGGACGGGGGTCGTGGCCGAGACGACAGGGACGGGGGTCATGGCCAGGGGGACGGAGAATGTGGCCGAGATGGCAGGGATCGTGGCCGAGACGACGGGGACGGGGGTCGTGGCCGAGATGACGGGGACGGAGAATGTGGCCGAGACGACGGGGACGGGGATCATGGCCGGGGCGACGGAAACGGGGACGACGGGGACGGGGACGGAGAACGACGCTCTTCGACCACGACGGAGAACATGGCCGGGCCGAAACGGTACAAACGGTTAAGAGCCCGAACCGCCGTGCTCGCTACAAAACGGGATCAGCCTGATCGCGAGAAGAAGAAGGCGAAGGTCCTGACGAGTCTGTATATGCCGTTGCCAGACTCGACCCCTCCTGGTACAAAACGTCGCCTCAACAATATAGAGCATTTCATTGACTCGAGGGTGAAAAATTGGGAGGCGGTAAGGGTGGAGTTAGAAAGAATGGGCCCAACTGATGAACGGGCAGGCATCCTACAGTCTTATGAGAAGAAATTCTTCAAAGACCTGTCTGCTCAAAGAGTTTGGCTCTCGGATGAGGTATGTTCTTTTTAGCTCAATACGTTCTACTTAATTAATTATTTTGCTTAATAACATATTATGCTATTATTGCAGCACGTCAACGAGGTATTCCACGGTTTTATAGCGATGCAAGACCGCTTTGGGCTTCCTGTGGAGAGAGTGGCCTTCATGAGTACCAATTTTGCACAACTGGTACTGTTTGAGTCCACCAAACCTCGCCCGTGGGATATGTCGTTGTTCGAACGACACGCTACGGGAGAATACAATCACCCGCACAAGCCGTCACTCCACTGGAGCCAAGCGGAGGCTGCCGTCATACCGTTGGGGTACAATGCTCATTGGGTGCTTCTGGTCGCTCGGTTCAAGGAGAGAACCGTTCAGATTTTGGACTGCGACCAGAATGCTGACAAGGACATGAGGTTCATAAAGCCATACGTCGAACCCCTCTGCGAGTTGATACCGCTGATGCTTCAGCATGTACGTGTAAATGACAATCTTGTTAAATTTACATATGCGCGGTGCGGCAAGTTCCCTCAGGGGAAGATCAGGTAATTCTCATTTGTCTTACTTTTTTACTTTGCAAGTTCATTGTCTAGAGTTTGAAATTGTTCTATTTTTTCGGACAGCGGGGAGTGTGGTGTATACATGCTCCGGGCGGCTATGTCGATGATGTTCAGTAAGAGAGATGATCTCTCCAAACTGAACGACGAAAAAATTCGCTTGTTTAAATTGTTTTTGGTTGTTAGTATTTGGTTTAACAATTGGGATGTTTGAACAGTTTTTGGAATGTTTTGGAATTGTTGAACTGTTTTAGATAGATATTTGAATGGATTATTCAGTATTTGAATGGATTGTTAAGTATTTGTATGGATTTTTTGGTAGTTCAGTTTGGTTTCTGGTTAGTTCAGTTTCACATGTAAGTTCTATTTTTCATAATTTTCTGTTATTCGAGTAAAGTTAACGGTTCGAATAATAGTTCATTATTCGAAAAACGTATTCGACTTTATTCGAGCTTAACACGTAACTCGAATAACTTAAAAAAACCAAACTTTCATTTTATTATAATCATGAAATGTTAAATGTGTTTCTTAACTAAGTAATATCAATTTATGCAGATTCATGAAAGTAAATAATATCAAATAAAAAAAATCATCTTTTCCAGTTTGTTCTTTTATATGAAGAAAACATTCGTAAGTATTCTATACTAAAGTATGATCTACCAACGTATTCCATTATATGTCATGGAACGATTTTGTATGGTTTGATTAAAGTATTCCATTAACATCATCAAGGCCCTAAAACATCAAAATATTGATAATTCTACTTAATTACGTATTGAGATGACTAAAATTCGCATTTACAAAAAAACACTCGAATTAATTAGAATAACAATACTGGATACGAATACCCTATCCGTATACATTTGTTTGCTCGAATAAGTTACTGTTCGAAACTTAATAATATAATATACGTATCCGATTAATACCTCCGCTCGAAAATTGGTACATATTCGAGTTTCACCATCGAGTTTATTCGAGTTCGTATATTACTCGAATATGTTCAGTTTTGCTTTTTCCGACTATTCAACATTGGTTCTTATTCGAGTTTCACCATCGACTATATTCGAGTTCGTATATTACTCGGATATGTTCATCTTTGCTTTTCCGACTATTCAACATTGGTTCTTATTCGAGTTTCACCATCGACTATATTCGAGTTCGTATATTACTCGGATATGTTCATCTTTGCTTTTTCCGACTATTCAACATTGGTTCTTATACGAGTTTCATCATCGACTATATTCGAATTCGTATATTACTCGAATATGTTCATCTTTGCTTTTTCCGGCTATTTAACATTGGTATTTATTCGATTTTCACCATATATTCGAGTTGGTATATTACTCGAATATGTTCAGCTTTGCTTTTTCCGACTATTTAACATTATACATTCGAGTTTATTATTCGGCCTAATTCGATTGTCAAATTTTACTCGAAAAACAGTGAAAAATAGAGCAACTATAAAGCCAAATATGAATATTTCCCAACTACACAATCTCAAAATATCGATAACAACATATTAAAATATAATTAACGTCTACCACCAAACTCACCGACGGATGGAAACCTTCTTTCTTTTCTCCGACCACGCTTTGGTACGAACCGAGGTGGCAGCACCAATTCATCCACGGTATCCCATTCGGCTTGATCCGGAACCGGCGAAACTCGTCCATGATAAGCAAACTGCCATGTTAGGACAGAATAATAAGCCGAACACAACGGGTAGAAAGACGTGTGCGCTCGTAGACTTGCTGCGATTGCATGCGGACAAGGAACCCTATCGATGTCAAATTGGCGGCACGTACATGTCTTCGATTGCAAGTTAACGACGGCACGACTCCCTGAAGATCGGACATCATACTCCTCCGGAGCGATTTCGCTAACTTCATACCCTTGACTTTGCGTATACTTTTCACGGATTGACTTTTCCACCGTTGGGGTAAACTGTGTGGTTGCTTGAATAGATTGCTGTTTGTATCTAGCAAACCAATCAGCCGTCATCCTTTGTATCGATTCCAGAAGCGCAATGATCGGGAGCTTTCTTTCTTCATGGAGTCTTGCATTGATCGATTCCACTCCGTTCGTAGTCATGATGTTATAGCGAGATGTCGGAGAATAAGCTCGACTCCATCGTTCCTTCTCAGCATTTGCTTCCAAATACGCATATGCGGCGGGAAACATTTTCTCAAAATCCTTATATTGTGAATCAAAGCCGCATTGCTTGTATAATTTAGCAATCCGTATGAACGTCTCAGTCGCACCCTGCTTCTTACATCGGCCTTTCATGTTTTGCGACTGATGCCAAATGCAATGACCGTGGTGTGCATGACTGTAGACATTTGCCACGGCGTCTTTGATTGAAGGATCTCTATCGGATACGATACAAGATCATCCTCATTGGGTACGACTGCCAAGAGCTCATCCAAAAACCACGTCCAAGCTGCTATTGACTCCACATCGTCAATTATGCCCCAAGCTAAAGGAAACTGATGTTTGTCGCCATCCTCAGCTGATGCAATGAGTAACGTACCGTTATATTTTCCTTTCAACCAAGTACCTTCGATGCAAACAACCTTCCTCATATGACGGTATCCCGCAATACAAGCACCGAAGGATAGGAATACGTGTTTGAATCTCCGCTCATCGTCTAGATATAGACTCGCTATGGTTCCCGGATTCATCCTTCTCTCAACGTTGACAGGTATGACGGAACCAACTTGTAACTCTCATCGGGGTCACTCTTCATTGCATTTTGTGCTAAAATGCCTCCTTTCCATGCTTTGAAGTATGAAACTTTGATCCCACGATTTCTCATCATTGTTTGAATTAGTTTAGGGGCCGGTGTACTTGCAGAACCCTGAAAAGATTCAAGAAGCATATCACTCACGGAGGTTGATGATGCTTGAGTGAGTCTTGCGTTCCGATTTGCAAGGTCGCACGTATGTGTGTTGCAATATGTACGAACCGAGAATACTGTTGTATCCTTAATCCTTGCCGTCCATATCCTCCAAGTACATCCCACCTCTTTGCATCTCACGCCGTAGTACGATCGAGAAGATTTTATAATCTTGAGCTCGAAACATGCCTCTATAGCAACTCTTTGGATCCTCTTCTTGACAGTCCTCTTATCCTCAAATTCATCACCGACTTTGATGGTGGAACCGTCGGTAAAAGAATAGCAATCACTAGGAATAACTACATTTTCCTCCTCATCATCATCCTTGTCTGCATCTTCTTCGTTTACGCCATCAAAATTGATGTGCACGTTCTGCCGCGTAACAACATTCTCATCAGAGTTGACGTGCACCTTCGCCTCATTGTGACCTTCACCCCCATAATTCACATCTTCGTCTCCGCCAAAATCGATGATACGGTCAAAATAATCATCGTTGTAACCACCTCCACCGCTAAAAACCTCAATTGGAACAGGACCAACTTCATCATCCGCAAGAGCTTGACGGGCAAGGGTCGTAGGGAGTCCAATTTCCACACGGAGAATCGGTCTCTCCATTGGACCCCCTAAGTAAATATAACCCTTCAACCCTCTATCATTCTTTATATACAATGGAGCACTACCTTCCATACCTCTCATATATAGTTGATAACTAAACTTTAACTCCGGCCTCCCGCTTACGTTAATAGACTCATATATTTCGTTTCGCAGATCCTCCAGCAAACAGCAATCAACATCGAACCCAATGGGCTTTATATTTGTTCCCATCCTTGGAACCCAACTATATTTATTATCTTCCCCAATTATCCATTCTCCATCGTAATCAATCATAATGCTGGTCGGCATAACCTGCATATAAATAAATAAATCACATAAATAAACTTTAATTACAAGAAATATTCGAATAAATCTAAAATTCGGAACGGCAAAAGTATTTCGAGTAAATTTTTCGAGTTTGATAAAAATCAAATACGTTTTTCGAATACGACAAATGTAATTCGAGTTACTCTAAACACTTGAAAAATGTAATTCAAGTTCTTAATAACTTTCGAATAAAGTTCGAGTAGCCATACATCTTTTACGAACTAAGATAAATCGGAAAGTTTAAGTATATAAAATTAAATAATGACGAATATTATTCGAGTAACTTTTTCGAGTTACTCGAATAACGTGTCCGAATTAAGAGTTACGAAAACAATTTATCCGAGTTATATTTTCGAGCAAAAAAAATTAGAACTCTTATTCGAATAAACGAAAAACGAAATGTCCCTTCAAATTCGCACAGATCTACCATGAAAATGCTACCATAACTATCCAATGATGCGAAAATCTAATACCCGATGCTCGAAATGTAAAATGTCGTTAACATGAACGAAACTTGCAATGCCCGATAATGTAAAATGCAATACATGAATTTTGCCCCATTACTTACTGTATATGCTTCTTGGAGCTTGGGTGTTTCGATGGTTCAGACGCTTCGGCTCGTTTTTGCTTCGGTTGGATGTCTCGATCTCGTTTATGGTGGTTGGTCGCGTTAAAGGCGTTGGTCGTTGGTATTATATATAGATATATATTATTTATTTTGGTATTAATTAGGTTTAGTTAATTAACTAAACATGCTCCTCTTTTTTCAATTGACCAAGTCTTGTTCCTATTTTTTTAAAATGACCCAAAACTAATCCTATTTATCAAATTGGCCCATTAATTTGTGGGGAGAAGGTGCGAAAAAAAAAGGGGCGCAGTTATTTCTTTATGTATGGCAGAAATTAGGAATAAATTCAGGTATACGATTTCTTTTCCAAAGCGGAGATCATGGGTGGGGTGGGGGCAGTTATTTATATCGATAAAAATAATAATAATTTTATTTAAAGAAAAGGGACACGTGGCGCATTATGGTGAGACCTACATTTCCTTATATATTTCCTTATATATATATGGCGTTGGCTTACCTACCTATGTGGGTATACCCAACTCCTCTATCACTATTGGACATGTGGCATGTTTCTAATTAATTACTGCCTAAAAAACTCAAAACCTCCGTTAAAAAATTATTTTCTCCACCTTAATCTCAAAATTTTTGGTCGAAGCCCAATTTACTTTCTTCTTTACATCTGTATATCTAAGAAAACTCCACCATAAGAGGACTTTCGAGTTTTGACTCTAAGATGTAATGAGTTATTTTGGTGCACGTTGCTTTGGAAAATGGCGTTGTATCAAAAAAATTGGGTGGAATAATTTTAACAATTGGAAGTTAACGGAGGTTTTGAATTAATTAAGTAAAATACATGCCACATGTCCAATAGTGATAGAGGAGTTGTGTTATACCCACATAGGTAGGTAAGCCAAGGCATATATATATATATATATATATACATATATATATATATATTAGTTTTTTGCCCGTGCAATGCACGGGTCGTAATATACATAGGTAATTTACTATTATAGTTTAGTTACGTGTTATTACAAAAATGTAAATATAACTTACACCGTATTCTTCTTTAAACCTCAACTGATCTGATTGTTTCCAGATTAAATTAACTTGAGGGAAGCTTACGTATGATTTGTCATCTATCCTCATTGCCCTAACTGGTTTTGCAAATTTTATCACATGTCATACGATCGGCTTCCAAGGTTTTTTCATTCATGATTTTATTATTTAATGTAAAATAAAAAGTGATGGGGAGTCGTTGGTTTTTTATTCATTGTTCTATTATTTAATGTAAAAATAATGGTTTTTACCTTTTTAGCACATGCTTTCGCTAGGCTTCAATCGTGGCGTGGGAGGTTTTTTCTTCATTATTTATTATTTAATGTAAAATAAAAAGTGGTAGGGGGACACGTGTCCATATTATAGAAAACCTACATTTCTATTTATATATAAGATATATAATATTAAATTATGATTTAAATAATAGTACAATAATATCAAATATAGATTAACAATATTAAATTAATACAAATAATATATAAATTATAATTTATATAATATTTATAACAAAAATATATTCAAATTTATATATTATATTAAAATATTTTTTTGCCAAAAATTAAGTGGCGGAGAATTTCGTCCCCGAATGCATCGCGGGGACGGGGACAATTTCGTCCCCGAATGCATCGCGGGGACGGGGATTAGATCCCCGCCCCCGCCTGCCCCGCCCCGTTGCCATCCCTCAGGAGATATGCGCAGCTGAAAGTCACTTGTGTCCAATCTTTTTATATTTTATTAAGGTTGGTGGCCTTATAGAAACTACCATGGCATGTCAATTTTAATTTTATAGGATAATTACCATTTGTATTATCTATATTTAGTTGAAATTAATATTCTCGCTTCCAAACTAAATACAATCGTGATGTATTTTTTGTTAAAAACTCTGTAACCTTTTGATAGTTAAAATATAAAATACATACTAAAATTTTAATAAAAAACAATCGGTTGATTAAACTATTTTTGTTCACAATTATAGAGGTGTCACTTGGGCCCATGGCCCGCGGGACGGGCTGCTGGCGGGCCTGGATGGGCCAGCCTGCGGGGGAGTGGGCTGGCCCGCCATCTATTATAAATTATATATTTGATATTATTTTTGTTACATCGTAAATATCTATTAAATTGATTAGAGAAATTAATGATTTTAATTTATGGTAGAATTAGCGATATATTTATTGATGAATACATAATTAGTTCATATAATGTATTAATAGATAATTCTTAATAAATTAAAATTTTTAATTTAAGTTTAATATAAATGAATTTTCTAAAGCGGGCGAGCCTGCGGCGGGTCGGGCCTCATTTTCTAGGGCCTGTCATATGGCGGGCGACGGACCGGCTCACCTCGCTAGCCCAACAGTACTACACTATTATATTAATTGTACACATATAGAGGGTGCATGTGTGTATAGTATCCTAAGGTTCCTAAGCAATTCAGTCGGTAATTCATTAATCAACTAAATTCTCGGGTGGTAGTAGCAATGTTTTAAAAAGCGCATAGCTTCGCCTTTTAGTTTCGATATTCCGTACCGTAAATAGCATAGCGTATTGCGTGAGTATTTTGGGCAAGTTACTTATAATGCAACTATATATATTATATAGATATATATAACAAACATGTGATTAACATTGCACGTCCTTTAGAAATTTTTAAGTGTTTAATGGAATTAAAAAAATACAATACTATAAGATTTTATTGTGCTTTCTAATTTCTCATTCAACCAGCCCATAAATAAATCCATTTGACATAAAAGAACTCAAATGGGTTTCAGAATAGTACAGACAACACTCATTTTCTTCGCGCAGTCCAGTACAATACAGAATAGGCTTCATCTTCTTCGCGCAGCACCTCATCGTTCTTCATTTGCTTTCAGAATAGTACACAATAAAAAGTTTAATGGGTACGTAACATCACAAGGAAGTTAATCAAGGGCCACTCTTACTTCCTATATCTGAACTGGTAAGCACACAAACCTATGACCAGTGGAGGAGCCAGAGTAATCCATCAGTCGGGTCTAGCCTAATTGAACCCCACACCCTATATTTTTAAAAATGTTCAGTGGGGTTCCTATAGTGTAAAATTTTTCGATTTTTTTACCCTGCTTAAAAATTTATATTATATTACTAATTTAAAAAAAAATCAATGGGGTCCAAGGACCCCACTGGCCCTTTAGTAGCTCCGTCTCTGCCTATGACCTTCAACCCCTTGATGGTGGTCGAAATCTCAAACCGTGAACTCCAAAATTTGAGGATCTTTCATTATTTTCTAAGCTGGAGAAGGTGGAAATTTGATTTGTGTTCGCCGGAATTTTCTGTCAGTGGTGTGAAAAAGTAACCGTGGAAACACAAAATTAGTAATAAAAAATAAAAAATAAATAAAACGCAAAATGGCATACGCTATGGCGCGTTTGGAAGAATTTAACACGATAGCGCGCCACGTGGCGCGCTCGTGACGCTTTTTAAAACACTGTTGTGTAGGACGTAACTCAAGTGGCCCAATTTATAAATTTGTCAGACCTCAATTTAACCTAAAATTGGGCCGTCGATTAGGCCCATTTAGTCCACATGTAAACAAAATAAGGCCCATGTAAGGCTTAGTTGTATAAAAATGAAATACATCATCCATTTGTCACTTGAATATTCCTTTATTGCAACGTTTTCCAACATATATTTCCTATCTATAACATCAATGCTTCTAAATGAAAATTTACTCTCGGTTCTGTCATATATGTAATTTTATTAAGAAGCCAAAGTTACAGCATTTTCTCCTTTTTCTTCTTGACCATCATCAGCTCTCTCAGCATCATGCGTTGCAACTTTTGCCCTTTCTTCCTCTTTCGTCTTTCCCCATAACACAAAGTAAAGCCCTCCAACAAGTAGAAGTGCTCCTAACACACTGCAATAATAATAAATAACACAACTATTACTAAAAAATTAAATTAACTAATAATATAACAAATAATTGAAAAATAGTCACCACCTTCCCAAGCTTATTACTTCTCCTAACGTAAAAGCCGATAGGATAATAGTAAAGGCAAATATGAGTGGCGTAGTCATGGCTAAGAATACTGGACCTTTCTTCTCTACAACCCATGTTTGAAGGTAAAAGGTAATGCCCGTCACAACGATTCCCTGTCCGAAAAACAATATACATATATTACAAGAAATATATCTCAAATATATATAATATATACGGAAAAAACAAAACTTACGCAATAGGCTATGGATACCAAGGAGATGTTCCACTTAAGGTGCCAATCTATTGGGTCTCTCGTAAAAGCAAAAGCAATTAAAAAGGACTGAACTGTGCTTAGAAAGCATTGGAGGGTCGTCAGCAGCAACTTTGATGGATAATGCTTCAACACTCGGCCCTAATATTATATTTTAATTTTCATGAAAATACATGCTATATTCTTATTTATTTTAATTTGTTGGATGGTGTGTTTGTGTATATTGTTTATTACCTGTAACACCAGCCAAAAAGCCCAGGCAATGTTTGCGAGGAGTACGAGGAAGACACCTTTGATCCAAGTATGTGTGGAAGGGATGTCTTTGCGCTGTAAATTATGGGTATTGATTATGTGGTGATTTAGTAATAATTTCAACAGTGGACCTCTGTAAAAAGCGATGGTTGCTGTTGGGGGATGACCACCGTTGGATTCGTTATTCAATGTAGTTTCCGTGTTTGCTAGTTCTAAGGATTGATTCAAGCTATAACGAGCTTAATCAACCCAAGTTAAGCAACCCAAACACACACAACTCTAACACCGGAATTTTACGTGGTTCGGCACAATTTGTACCTACGTCCACGGATCAACCGAGCTTCTTTTCACTTAGTCACCAACACGAAGTTTACACAGCACTCAAGCCTCTACAACTTCCGTGTTCTACCCTCACAGTGATTTTCTCTCTACACAAAGAAATAAGCTCTCAAAAGTTATCACCCTAAACAGAGAAATCTGAGATCTATTTATAGATGCAATTCACACCCATTGTGTGAATTGGGCTTGATCCTAGCCATCAATCTTTAGCCACTTGGACGTCCTAGATTGCCCCACGTGCCCTCTTGCCTTTGTGCATGAACCTAGCAAGCAAAGCATGACCCAAGCAAGAAGTTCGTGACAGGTCACGGCCTGTGACATCCTTTGTCACGGCCGTGACCAAGCATGCTCTTCCTCATGTGTGTTTACTGCCATCAGTCACAGCCACGGACATAACTGTCACGGCCGTGACACCATCGAGCCTTCCACACTGCCGAGCGTCACGGGCTATCGCATCTCCCGTCACGGCCGTGACCAAGTCGGGCCTCCAATCTCTTATAGTCGATAGTCACGGCCTCTTGTAGCACTCGTCACGGCCGTGACTGCACTGTTCACGGCCACGTGCTTTCCTTGTCACGGCCGTGACACCGGGCAGCAACTCCATCATATCAACACTGCCCTGGTTCACGGCCGTGACGCCTCATGCACGTGCCGACGAACCTTGGCTGAGAGCACGTCTCGATCCGATCTCTTTCTCCGGTCGATTCCGGCGACTCCGGCGAGGTTTAGGATCGCTCTTCCCGACAATCTCCACCTCGAGACTATAACCTCGCAATCCCAACTCCAAGCATCCTCATAGATGCCCCAAAGCGCACACTACACTCGCTTGAACTCGCCCGGAAATCAGCTTCGCTATTTTTCTTCCTTTGCCACGAAAAATCACCTCCGTGAGCTTCGATCTCTCCTCAAAGCTCCACCTCGACTAATGTGCTCCTGCTCGGTTGATCATCCAGCTCCCTTAGGAGCTGCGTGCCTCAATCGTGAACTTGCCGACCCCAAGTAGGATTGAAATTTCCCACTTAGGATCGACTCGAACCTTTGAGCTCACCATCTTCGTTTTCCCCGAAGATCCATCGATCCTAGCCTTTTGAGCCACCACATTGACTCCCCTTCGGCTAGCGAACACCTTCCTTTCGGCTTTCTTCGAATCCAAGACCTCCGCAGCTCGAACATCTGAAAAACAATCAACCTCATTCTCAGAAAACTCAGAATTCCTGTCAGATTTGTCCCATTTTGTAGCTGAGCTTCCGCCATCTTTCTCCCCGACTTCTGAGCTATTTTCCTCCTCTGAGACCTCCCCACCATGTGGGTTTGAAGTCCCCTCATCCTTAGGCACGAACAACTCCGTTTCGGGCTCCGAAAGATCGTCGCACGAGCTCATCAAAACCAGCCCCGTAGCAGGTTTCTGTTTTCCCGTTTCGAGCTTCACTTTTGCTCCGCATTTCTCCACCTCGAAATGTGTCTTCTGTGGCTCCTTCTTCACCGCTTTTGAGCCACCACATTTCCTAGTTTCTCCAGGAGTGGACGTCACCACGGAGCAACCTTTCAAGACATAGATACCACGCCTTTTACCCCTTCCAGAATCAGCCTGCCCTGTTTTCGTACCTTCGTTTTCCCGGCTGCGACTTGAGTGTTGTATCCCCTCCTATCCAACGCTCCGATGGATATCAAGTTCCGCTTCAACTTCGGAACATACCTTACGTCTTTTAGGATCCCCAACACTCCATTTGCTAGCCTCATTCGGATGGATCCGCAGCCCCGAACCTCGCAACTTTTCCCATCGCCTAGCGTGACTGTTTTTCCCTTCAACGCCTTGAAGTCGTGCAGCCATTCCTTCTTGCAGGTGATGTGGAAACTTGAGCCGGAATCTAAGATCCACTCCTCATTCCTCTCGAGCTCGGAGACGTTGAGAACCTCGGCATATTCGAAGCCATCGTCCGCCAAGTTAGCCGAGTTCGCACTTCCTCCTTTCTGCAACTTTGGGCACGATCTCCTGAAATGCCCCACCTCGTTGCAATGATAGCACCTCTTCGGCTCCGGATGCTCTTTCTCCTTTCCCTTCTTCTTCTTCCACGATTTGGCCTTATTCTGCACCATAAGCATCTCAGCTACACCTGCATTTTCAGCAACATGTTTAGGCAAAGCTTTGTTGTTGAGCTGTTTTGTGCTTAACGCAGACATCACATCCTCCAAATTGAGCTTTTCCCTTCCGTAAAGGAGAGCCTCCTTGAAGTAATCGTGGCTTTTGGGCAGAGAGCACAGCAGCAACAGGGCCTGATCTTCGTCCTTGATCTCCTCCCCGATGTTCTGCAAGTCAAGCACCAATTTCTGAAACTGGTTTACTTGCTCGTCGAGGGCCATCCCTTCCTCCATTTGGAACCGATAGAGAGCTTGTTTGAGGTACAACCTCCGAGCCAAAGACTTTGTCATGTACAGGGCATCTAGCTTCTTCCAAATCTCCTCCGCCGAAGTCTCCGAAGCCACCCGTCGGAGCACTTGGTCTGATAGAGACAAAATCAGCGTTGAGTACGCCTTCTCCCGGATCTTCTTCTTCGCGGCTGGCGTCAAGGTGGCCGGTTCCATCGAAGCCTCGGGCTTGAGAGCCTCCTCAAGCCCCTTCTCCACTAACACCGCCTTCATCTTGAGCTTCCACAGCCCAAAGTCGTTAGAGCCATTGAATACCTCCATCTCCAACTTCGTCATGGTAGTCATCCCGGGAATCGAGCTCTCCTCCACGCTCACCGCACCACTGTTGGGGGATGACCACCGTTGGATTCGTTATTCAATGTAGTTTCCGTGTTTGCTAGTTCTAAGGATTGATTCAAGCTATAACGAGCTTAATCAACCCAAGTTAAGCAACCCAAACACACACAACTCTAACACCGGAATTTTACGTGGTTCGGCACAATTTGTACCTACGTCCACGGATCAACCGAGCTTCTTTTCACTTAGTCACCAACACGAAGTTTACACAGCACTCAAGCCTCTACAACTTCCGTGTTCTACCCTCACAGTGATTTTCTCTCTACACAAAGAAATAAGCTCTCAAAAGTTATCACCCTAAACAGAGAAATCTGATATCTATTTATAGATGCAATTCACACCCATTGTGTGAATTGGGCTTGATCCTAGCCATCAATCTTTAGCCACTTGGACGTCCTAGATTGCCCCACGTGCCCTCTTGCCTTTGTGCATGAACCTAGCAAGCAAAGCATGACCCAAGCAAGAAGTTCGTGACAGGTCACGGCCTGTGACATCCTTTGTCACGGCCGTGACCAAGCATGCTCTTCCTCATGTGTGTTTACTGCCATCAGTCACAGCCACGGACATAACTGTCACGGCCGTGACACCATCGAGCCTTCCACACTGCCGAGCGTCACGGGCTATCGCATCTCCCGTCACGGCCGTGACCAAGTCGGGCCTCCAATCTCTTATAGTCGATAGTCACGGCCTCTTGTAGCACTCGTCACGGCCGTGACTGCACTGTTCACGGCCACGTGCTTTCCTTGTCACGGCCGTGACACCGGGCAGCAACTCCATCATATCAACACTGCCCTGGTTCACGGCCGTGACGCCTCATGCACGTGCCGACGAACCTTGGCTGAGAGCACGTCTCGATCCGATCTCTTTCTCCGGTCGATTCCGGCGACTCCGGCGAGGTTTAGGATCGCTCTTCCCGACAGTTGCTACTCCTATGATGCACAGAAATACGCCTAGAAGCTTCATTATTCCGTGGCTTGCCTTTATATTCACCTTCTCCATCCTGCAATAGTTAATTAAATCTAATTTCTACCGCAGAATTGTCACATGTTATATATAAATTATATAGTTATGTTCATATCAACAAAAACTAACATCTTATTATATACTTGTGTTGTTCTTTTTAACCTAATATCCGTGACAACATTTTCAATTAAATAATGAACGATCATCCATGTAAAGAAAAAGATATTAGATATTATGGCAAATCAACAAAAAAGATTCCTCACAAAAGTCACGCTGCTAGAATATTTACCTGTCCCCTTGAATTACATTATTTTCTACTGTAAAAGGGAGCTTTTACGACACACAAACAAAAGAAGAAGAATTCATAAAACTTAGTATTATTACCCGAATATAACCGCAAGAAAGAAAGTTATGACTGGGAGAGTGTTGGTAGTTGCAGCTCCGAGAGGTGCAGAAGTGTACTTCAAACCCACACCCACAATATCTAAGCTCATGGTGATTCTGCGAAAAAAAAAATGAAATAATTTTCTATTTACTCCACTTTATACAAAATAGTATTTATATATGATTAGGGGCTTTTACGTAAGTACCCCAACAAAGATAGCATGAAGATTTTGATCAAGATGGAGAATGACAGCGGTGGAACTTTTTTCCTGGAAATATATGGATACAAAATCGTTGATCCATGTACAAAAAAATTTGTCAATAAATTATTAGGAAAAAAATATATATTCTCAACGACGAGTACTTGTACTTCTTACCGTTCTATGAATACGGCAAAGGGTAGTAAGAAAATAGTTGCAGAAGCTTGTCTGTAGAAGACAAACACATAGGGGTTTGTTCCCAAATCGAAAGCAAGCTTCGTGAGCATGAAATATCCAGCGTAGATAGATTGTATAATTAAAACGACTATAAAGGCCTCGCTAAGTGCCATCTATATTTATTTTAAAATAATGGCAGGCTTTTAATAATAAAAAAAAAAAAATTGAACTCTGTGTGTTATGTCTTTCCCTTTGTTGATTTCTGTGATAAGAAATCTATGGAAAGAATTGCATGCGAATATGGGGGTATAAATACAAACTCGGATGAAAGAAAATATTTCATTTAAAAAAAAAAAAGTATATCGTGAAAGCTACACGACGCATGTGCGGGGATTATTTAATTAATTGGTATTTATCTGTCAGGTTAGTGAGAAGATTAAGGTTAATGATTTTATGGTAAAGTGTTGTGGGGGACCTCAGATATAAACTTTCTAGTCCGTTTAGTGGGGTATTCGTAGGATCATGCATGAATTAAGACCACGATTTGAATCTTACACTAAATGTTGACGAGAATGTTAAAATTAGATTTTGCTTGATTAGTGTTATAACGTTACATATATGTGTATATATATCTCTTTAGTGGCTAAATTTAAGTAGTTGCGGTGGTAGAAAAGTACTTCCTCCGTCACATTTAATTCTTCCCAAAGATTAGTCACGGAGATTAAGAAACTACATTATTTAATACTACATTATAGTACACTTTTAAGGTACGGAGAGAGAAAACTTATTAGTGTGCACGCAAATTAAGAAGTCTTTTTTTAATATAAATCGTGTAATTAATTTAATTATTGGAATAAGTTTTTACCAAAAATGGAAATGTGAAGAATTATGTGGGACGCCCGAAATAGAAAGATGAGAAGAGTGGGACAGAGGTAGTAATATATTATTCAAATAATCTTTATTGCTTTAGATAATACTTTTTCTGTGTCTCTCTCCCTCTCTCTATCTAAATATATACATATATATTATTTGTCACATGGTTGAACCTTCTTTATAATATATATTTATATCTTCCTGCAACCTCATGTTATTGCGTAGTTATTAAATTATTACAAGTCCTATGATCACCAATGGAGCGTTTGGAACTCCAACGCATATTGATGGCTAGATGATTGACTACGCCTTTTGACCAGTCTATTTTAGTACTCCCTCTGTTTCACAAAGAAAGTCGTTTTAGATTTTTTCACACGTATTAAGACATGGGTTAAAATATCTTTTTTACCCCTCATTAACTTAATTATTATTCCACTTATGAAGCATGTGTTGTTATTTAATATGGGGGCAATTTTGGAAATTTACACATATATATTTATTGAAAATACCAAACGACTTGCTTTTTAGAACAAAAAAAGACATCTAAAACGACTTTCTTTGTGAAATAGAGGGAGTATTATTTTTGTAAAGACAACATGTATTAATATTTTCTTATCCATGTAACTTCACTAGAAACCTATTTGGCAAAATTTTCAACTTGTATATAAAATTAGTCTCGATTTAGCTCATGATAATTTTTTTTTACAACCCTGGACTATCCGTACTCAAACAGTTATGGGCTTATGCCGCATATTCCGGGAATGAGACTAGTTCTACAGGAGTTATGCAAACACGTTCCAAATTTACCCAACACGATAGTCATGAGATAACACCTCATGGGGACAATTCAAGAAATTGTGGGAAGGGGGAATTGGATCCCAATACCTAGCCCACAAAGTGAAGTAATATGCAGTTACCAGATACTTTTTGGATTTACGAAACACATGCTCGAACTAGTTATAAGTAACGTTAAAATTTTAATACTTATCTTTACTTTTAAATTTTATGATATAATAATATTATAGGTTGAAGATGCTTCTTTTTAATTAATTATATTCCACGGCACGATACTTTTTTTATGCCGAGAGACGGAGAGAGTAATATATTATTTTACGTTAGCGTCATGCTTTTCCTCAAATATTTAATGAATTTTCGTGGCATGATTTGGGTAAAAAGCAAAGATTGCAATGCTTGATTCTCCTCCTGTCTTTATGGTTATTTCATTTCCACAAGCAAATAATATAATCTCTTATTGGCAGCTTTAACTCTATATTAAATTACTATCAATTCAAAGTAAAATGCTCTTCAGATAGGCAACGAAATCTTCGATTCGATGCGATATGATTTTACTACTTCAAACAAAATCAAACGAGGAAGGGATTGAAAAATGCAAAACTGGTAAACTTGGATGAACCAAAATTTTAATTTGGCACTATTACATCGCTATAAACTGCACCGAGTTTTATTTCTTTCTCTTTCTTTTTTCTGATCAGTGTAAAGTAGATTTCTGGCTATGTGTTATATGATACGTTCAGGGGTGTTTGTTTTGGGGTGATCCTCCAAAATATCACCGTGATTATTCCATAGCTTCATAATCACCGCGTTTGTTTAGCGTGAGTGATGAGTCATCACCGTGATGGATGATCACCGAGGTGATCAAAACGGGATGATATTCCAGCTTTTGGATCACCGCAAAAAAGCAGGGTGATCCTCCATCACCGTGATGTGGTGATATTTTCAATATTTCTTAGGACAAAATTATCCCTTATCTTTTAACATTCATTCCTTATATACTCTTACCCCTATTTACCTTACATAACCAACATATTTAAATCCAAAATTTATATTTAATGCTTAAAAAAGATAAAAAAATAATGTTGAAGGATTATAGAAAATACTTATAATTAATAATTGGTTAATCTATTAAAGCTTAAAAAATAAAAAATTATATGAAGGATAATATAAAGTACTTATAATTAATAATTGGCTAAAAAATCTACGTTTAAAGCATAAAAAATATAATAACTCTATTGATGAATAATATATCATGCTTATAAGCTTAACAATAATTCTTATTTTATCATATTAATAAGGGAGTTACTATTTACCGCCCCCTTTTTACTTGTTACCGCCCCCTAAAGGGCTGCAAAAGACGTTTTTGCCCTTATGATATTTAAATTAATTTAAAAAGAGAAAACTATAATAAACAATAAAATTTTGTATTTAAAGTCCCTTTCCACACAACACTTTACAAATCATACATCCAAATCAGACTAAAAAAAGAAAAAAAAATACCCAAATCGCAATGGATCGACGACAGGGACAGGGAAAGGGAAAGAGTCTGTTATCGCGACTGGTAAGCATATTGTCGTAAAAATCAATAGTCCGTAGATGAATTATCAAAACCGGGTCGTAATAGTTTGAAAAAAACGGCCGATCGAACGCAATTTAGGGTCGGATTTCGGCACGGCCGAAACGTTCGGTCGGCCTAGTCACGACCGAAACATAATTTCGGTCATGCAATGGCCGACCGAAATCATGTTTCGATCGTGCCTATGCCGACCGAAATCATGCTTCAGTCGTGCCTATTCCGACCGAAATCACGTTTCGGTCGGTACTGGTTCGACCGAATCATGATTTGGTTGGTACAGTCCCGACCGAAATCATGTTTCGGTCGTACCCATGCCGACCGAAATCATGTTTCGGTCGGTATCCGTTCGACCGAAAGCATGTTTCGGCCGGGACCGTACCGACCGAAATCATGTTTCGGTCGTTTGCGGTTCGACCGAAATCGTTTTTCGGCCTGTACTGTCCCGACAAAAATCATGTTTCGATCGTACCCATGCCGACCGAAATCATGTTTCGGTCGGTATCGGTTCGACCGAAAGCATGTTTCGTTCGGGACCGTACCGACCGAAATCATGTTTCGGTCGTTTCTGGTTCGACCGAAATCGTTTTTCGGCCTGTACTGTCCTGACCGAAATCTTGTTTCGATCGAACCAGTACCGGCCGAAATCATGTTTCGGTCATTTTTTTTAAATATATTTTTAATTGCACCCCAGTGGTGGGAAGTCCCTACTCGGAGGGAGCAGTAGATCCCCTCCGTTGGAGGGATCTGGAGAGCGTCACACGAGGACGCGCGGCGTTGACGCATCCGTTCGTAGAGAGCGGGAGGAGGAGAGGCGGATTACGATCCGCATGCAGATCATGGTGTGGAGGATGATGCAGCATCGTTTCAGTCATCCGACGACGATGTTGTACGGGCCTCCTCAGGTAATTCCTTTCTCCTCTATAATCTGACTTGCGATGTCGTGTCTTAATTGACGATAAATAAGTTAAATTTATTTTTGTATTTCGTGAAAAATGAAATAGGGAGCAAGCGCTCCAGGGTCGTAGATGACGATTCCTGGAGGTGCAGGGGCCACAGCCCGGTGGTCCATATGATGACGAGGTGATCCCTAGTTATCTGGGGCACATCGCGACCCGCATCTGGATGGGTGAGGAGGAGAGGCCCCTCCTGAAGTGCGAGCAGCGGGCGTTAGTGCTTGGGAAGCTCAAGAATTGTTACTCCCAATTCCCGCCGGAGACGCAGAGCCATATCGATGGCACGGGGCTTGTGCACCTCACGGATGCCATGGTGGGTTACTTGGACCAGCCTCTACTGTGCGCTTTTGTGGAGCGCTGGCATCCAGACACGAATACCTTCCACATGCCATTTGGGGAGATGACGACCATGCTCCACAACGTCGAGCACATCCTGGGTATCCCGATCGACGGAGCGACGGTATCGGGCACCCCAGACGTCGCCGCTGGGCAGATCCCGGCGAGGGAGATTATGGGCATCTCCGCGGACGCGCTCAGGGATTCTTGGAGAGGCGGTGGGCTTGCGACGAAAGACGTGATGCAGCGGGGGAGGGGGGGGGGGCGACGGGGTTCCAGGCCATCGCTTGGTTGTGGATTCTGTTGGGGTCGACGCTGTTCGTTGACAAGAGCGGGAATCGGGTGAAGCCGGACATCATGCACGAGGTCTACCGCTCATTGCCCTCTGCCAGTGGGTACTCGTGGGGTTCGGCCGCTCTCGCTTACCTTTTTCGTCAGCTTGGCATGGCAAGCAGGGCGGATGCGAGGGGATTAGCTGGGTGCCTCTCGTTACTACAGGCGTGGATCTACGAGTACTTCCTATTCTTCCGCACACACCGAGACAGGCTGGACGACATCAACGACCGGTGGCGCCAGGCCCCTTGACGTGTTGCTATTTTTTTTTATTTTTCGTTTATTGTATCGGACGGATTTTCTATATGTTTTGAATATTTGTTTGCATATTTATTCCGTTTCGAATTACTGATACAAATAAATAATATAAATAAATAATCTAAATAAATAATCCAAATAAATAATCCAAATAAATAATATAAATAAACAATACAAATAAATAATCCAAATAAATAATCCAATTAAATAATCCAAATAAATAATCCAAATAAATAATACAAATAAATAATCCAAATAAATAATCCAAATAAATAATCCAATTAAACAATCCAAATAAATAATATAAATAAATAATCCAATTAAATAATCCAAATAAAAAATATAAAAAATAATCCAAATAAATAATACAAATAAATAATATAAATAAATAATACAAATAACTAATCCAATTAAATAATCCAAATAAATAATATAAACAAATAATCCAATTAAATAATCCAAATAAATAATATAAATAAATAATAAAAATAAATAATACAATAAATAATACAAATAACTAATCCAATTAAATAATCCAAATAAATAATATAAATAAATAATCCAATTAAATAATCCAAATAAATAATATAAATAAATAATACAAATAAATAATATAAATAAATAATACAAATAAATAATATAAATAAATAATCCAATTAAATAATCAAAATAAATAATATAAATAAATAATATAAATAAATAATACAAATAAATAATATAAATATATAAATAAATAATACAAATAAATAATCCAATTAAATAATCCAAATAAATAATATAAATAAATAATCCAATTAAATAATCCAAATCCCGTCCTCGTGGCCGAATTTCTGTTTCGGTCCGGACTGTTCCGGCCGAAATTGTGTTTTGGTCCGGACTTTTTTTGGAGCGATTCCGAATCAAGTTCGATCATTCATCTACGTACGAACGAATTTTACGAGAATTTGCTTACCAGTCGTGCGAATAGACCCTTTCCCCTTTCGTCGATCCATTGCGATTTGAACGTTTTTTTTTTTTGTTTTGTTTGAATCTGATTTGAATGTTTGATTGCGATATGAAATTGTTGTCTGGAAAAGGACTTTAAATAAAAAAATTTCTTCAAAAGGGCAAAATCGTCTTTTTTCAGCCCTTTAGGAGGCGGTGACTAGGAAAAAGGGGGCGGTGAATAGCAATCCAGTATTAGTAACTATCACTCTAAAGATTACCTCAAATGAACATATTAAAACATTTTATTACATAATATACGTAAGGTTAAATATGACATTTACACAACATCATCCCAGACATCACTGCGATTAAACAAACACAATATTCCAAAATCACATTGATATGCAAAATGAAATATCACCCCAAATCAAACACATTAATGACATATCACATTGATCCACATCACGGTGATGTGAGAATCACCGGTATGTTGTTGGATCACCGGAAACACACACCCCTTATATTAATCATTATTGGTTATGATGCCTCAACACCGTATTTTTAGTTAGTACTACGCTTTTATCATCAAATTAGATTTGTAGGATTACTAATGCCCACATATTATTAAAACCTAACCAATAAATAGAATGATTGCCACAGAATAAAACATTACAAAATTTGATTTAGCACTTATATTGAAAACACGTATTATTTTCCGACCGGCCTCTCTATTTCCACACGTGGCTGTATCAACACATTATATGTAATGAATCATTATCACATAAACCGGTGAAGAAGTTGTGTTCAAACCTAATAATCGTGAGAAGGGAAATAAAAAATCAATAAGATAAGAATGACGGAATTGCAAGATTTCCTTTTCTTTCTATTTTTTGCACGTTTCGAAAACTTTCTAACAGTAATTATCAATTAAATTACCATTTAGAGCATAGGCTACCAGAATTTTAAGATAGACAAAAAAAAACAATGTTGAGCATACTCTCCCTAGGGAATTCCTTCACGATGTGACGATCCTATATTGGGTATTGAGGCTTCAAAGATAACGTTGAAAAAGATTTCGTAATTTATTCTAGAAGCGATAACGCAGGTGGTCCATATAAGCTATAAAATCTTCATGAAATTAAAATTACACATGCGTGAATTTTATTATTTTGTGTACGTCTTCCTAGAATATAGATTTATGTATATGTACATTCAATCCAAAGCCAGGAAAGCTACATAACTGCTTTTCGACGTAGCGAAAGAGATGTTCCCTACTTTACTTTCGATAATCTTCGACCTTTTATTTTCTTTTCATAATTAGCTCATGATTTATTTAAAGATATTATACGAACCTTTATTTTATATGATATAGAGACGACTACGCTTACATCTCGCTAGGTAACGATTATAGCTAGAAAATTCTTGAGTTAGTTCAGTATTATTTAATATATTATGTATTCGTGTATATCCGTCATTTTACCCTATTTTCGTTCTAATAATATATACTTAATAAGTTCTAGACTTTCATTTAATTAACTTTTATACATTCTAGTCAATATTGCAACAAGGGGTTTTGTCGTAACCTTGCATGCATGATCGAATTATATGGTGGCACCGCCGTCAAATTACTTTAAAAATTCAACACGACTCTGAATTATTGGCAACGTGCTCATTTAATTTTAAAAAAGTAGAATGAAATTGAATATCCAGCCAAAACGGTATAAAGCAAATCACTATAAGGAAATGGCTAGGATATAGGTCTACGTTCGACAAAAGAGTCAAACTGGTCAAGGCAAGGCTACTCTCATCTTATGTTAACTATGTATGTTCCTTTTCCCCACCTTTTTTCCTTTTAAATATTGTAATTACGACATGCATCGGTACAATAAATTACAAAAATATTATCTTTTATGTCAGGGATATTTATATATATATGTACACAATATGGATATATATAATTGAACTACTTTGCATGCATGGGATGGTTCGTCCAATGGAATTAAATTACGCAAAAGAAGTGGAATTTAAAGTTTTAAAGTTGCTCCACTGATTGCGAACGTACACAGTTTAGTATGATTTAGTTATTGGCTCTAGAATTAAAATTTTCAAATTCTTCTCTTTTGTTTAACGATGTAATGTAAGTTGTCGTGACTCTAATATAAGAACATGACTTGGTGTAACATTTGAATCTGTAAGATAATGACTAACAATGAACATGAATTGGTGTCGACACTTTGATATGGATAAATAACGCGCTTTCCTTTTTTCCAATGCGCAGAGCAAGAACTCTGAGATGTGAAGATAGGTGATGATAGAAAAAAAAGACAACTGTCACGTTATATTGTGGGTAATGAATTGCGATAACAACTTTGGTAAATTTATAAGTATCTACAATTAAAAAGCATATGGAGTGACCATATCAGATCATCTGTTGATGAAATTAACTAGGAATTGTGAGAACATTTTCTACCAACTTAACTGCTATCGGAAATACGGTTCCTACTTGTTTTGTCGAAATAAAAAATAATTGAAAATTTAAATCTATTCATACAAGGAAACTTAGTTATCTGATTTGCACTTCTCAAGTATATTGACAAAGATAGAAAAAAAAAGATATATATTTTATAATCCAAAGTAAAAGGGCTTTCGATTAACACACTTGTCTTTTTAATTACTAGTTTAATAGGCTAGCGCTTTTGTTCCCTTCTATTTATTAGAACTATATCATATTTAATGTACTACTAAACATTATTAATTACAAATAGCTCAAAGTATAAATTATGATGATCATGAATATTTCCACCAAACGTGCGTGCTGGCTGAGAATTTAATTCCAACTTATTTTGTCAAAAAATAACCAATTTTATTAATTTAAATAGGTTTTAATGTACTAGTAAATGATTCACAATAAAATAATAAAAAAAGGGACATCACTCGCCGAGGAGTCGCACTACAACGACGGACAAATTATCCCGACTTCCTCCATCGTAAGCGATTCGAGTGATGGTATCCGCCGCGGATAAAGGCTCTTGTTGTTTGTGCGCAAAAGGCTCGACGACGACGACACTTCCGTCGAGAATATTGCAGACGTCTTTCGGAGTCAAGCTTTCGAATATTCCATCAGAAGCAACGACCAACCACGCGTCGTCTGCGCTCAACGGAAGCCACTCCGTGATTTCTGGCTCGGAAATAATCCCATATCTGAAGTAACATAACAATGTAAAATAAAAGGTGATTCCTCACTTGTGTAAACTAAGCAAAAAAAAAAAAAAAAACTTGAGAGAACACCTTTTCAAAGGCACGTCGCCGATCGCCCGAGTCATGGGAAAGTGGCCCATCACGAGAGGAACGATTTCGCCGTCGATTATAAATCCACCAGCGGCTTCAATTCTTGCCCTCTCCTCGTCTATCAAAGCAGTGTGATCCCTCGTAAGCTCCTTGGGAGAAAGCCGCGGTGAACCATCTATGTATAAAATGATCATCAAATACGAAGAAGCCAACAGAAGAAGGATATATATACACACCTGCATGAGATGATTGAGCATTCTTGGAGCAGAGTAGGGCTTTTGAGTCCCCAACGTTGGCTACCAGAATTTGTTCATCAGCTACGAGAGAAACAACTGCCGTCGTCCCCGCGTATAAATTGTGTCTCTTAGCTACCTAAAATCGACGGAAAGAAGGAATTTTTCGAATCAGAAAATTAATCTTGCTAGTTCCTTACTTGCCAAGTCAAAAAGGTAAAAGGTGCTACGGACATGCGTAAATGCATCGTCTAAGTTCTTGATTGCCTTCAACAGTTCTTCTTTGAGGACTTTCCTTATGGTTTAGGGCGTCCATCGCCAAAGAGCTGTCGCTGCATGAGCATCAAGTTACCACAAAATCAAACGAGAAATAAAGAACTGATCGAGGACATTATTCACAAATGCAGAACTGAAAAAACATGTGGGAAACTATGCGAATGATGTGTCAATCATAAGAACATTACAAGTACAACCCGGAAAGTGAAAAATTGACAAAATATTACTTCAAGGAGAGAAAGAAGGAAAAGTTAGAGCTGGCATTATGTAAATAGATAGTAACATATTCAATCTATACACACAGCATATGCATGCATATCATATAATATACATACATACATATATATATATATATATATATATATATATATATATATAAAGAGATGGAGAGCTAGAAAGAGAGAACCTGCAAAGAGTAGCTTGATTGGATTCACCAAAAGGCAAAACATTACCATGGACCATTCTTGTTGGGTGCATAATACGAGTCAAAGTATTGAGTATAAAATGAGCGAAGAAACTCTTTGAGGCCATTTCGCTAGCTTCCTCTCCAATATGACCATCAAAACTGCCACCACATCAACTTCGACCGTATGGTTGCCTGCAATCAATTCACATGTATATTTGTATATATTTTCTCTTCAATTGTAGTAGTAAAGTAAACCAACCAAATATATATTAGTGTAAATCATGCAGAATATGCTCAAAACTAATTTAAACTGAAGATCAAGGACTGAGATTACAAGGAAAAGGTATGGGCACGCCGAGATCGCAGAAAACGCGGTCCTCCTGGTAATTCCTCCTACCTTTGATAGTAGAGAACTGACAATTCATTCTGTCGTGATCCCTGACGTATTCATTTATCCTATCTCGATTTTCAAGGAATTGGCTTGTAGATGGACTTTCGATTCGCCGTGCCATCTTAAGAGGAGCATAGAACCCAGAAGAAACAGAAATAGCAAAGACGACAAAAACTCCAAACACCACCACGGAAACCTTGCAACTTCCCATTCCTTCAAAAAGCAAAGCGCCAAAAGATCAACCAAGGCAAAGCAAAGGTGAAAGAACTAAGCCACACGAGGAGCAGATTTAGACTGAACTTATACTGGAAACTAAACCTCAAAATACGAGAAAGTAACAACGCAACCATCATATTAAAATAAGATCCCCAAAAACCAAAACAAAGAAACCAAGAATCGCTATAACAAACGAATAAGATGATACATTCGTAGCAACCTAGAATTCACAAAATATATGCGTTAATATTTTTCCGAAAACATACAGATTTCTTGGAGACTACTAAGACCAAAGCTTTCGTAGAAACGAGGACGTACTGTTAGGGCATGTCGTCGGGGTAGTATATGTATACGTAAGGCTATTTTGGTAAATGACCCTTTTAAATCAGCTTGGATTACTTGTAATGAGGCCCGTAAAATTTTCGTGGGCTTTCTATTTAATCTCGGGCCGAATAAAAAGCAACCAGACGTAAGTAAATAGGTTATTGATTTGTGCCGTCGATAATTAATGCAAATTACCAACTTAATACTTTCCAAAAATTAGTGGGCACGTAGATTAAGAAACCACAATTTTTTAATAATATAGTACACTTTTGAGGAGTAAGATACAAATCCATAGAATCATGGATATCAAAAATCGTTTTTATACTCAGGTGAAAAGTTTCCATCTTTTTAAGTGTCGTCAGTTGAAAAATGACTATCCTCTTATCCAAAGGAGTTTGCTCGAAGTCATTAGTAAATTCTCGCCTACTCACTACCAGTGCCAGTTGATACTAGAAGAGTTAATGAAAACCTCATGATCATGTCGATGAAAGAGCATGGCTGCTCTGATGCTTTCCCATGTCATTTAATTTCCTTCGTGAGCAACAACTTGCTATGGAACTTTGTTGATGCATCTCAATTTCTTCAGCTCTTATCACAGCGGTTCGATCTTCCTAAGACTATGACGAATGCGATGATTTATATTTTTCTGAGGTTGCCATGGATTAGCTAGAGCTAAAGTTTTCGCATGAGCTTGAAGCTGCTTTCTTCTAATGACGATGTTCTTGAGCAGATGAAGGCAAACTTAGAATATTGCCATCGATTTGTCAAGAAGACCCGATTTATAATTTACAAAACCAAACAAATGATTAGAACAGAAAATATAGTTTAATCAGCAATCTTTTATCATCATAAACCACAACCAGTAGAATTATTAATTGATAATGTGAAAACATGAATGTGCTTTCATCTATAGTACATCTACACAATACCTCGCCCAGATAATGTGGACTCCCTACTATCAAAAGAAAGCTTATACAACTAGTACTATCAATATGGCCCGCGGCCAGCGGGCTTCGATATTATAGGCCGCCCCCTCTCGCGGGCTCGGGCTTTGGCGGCGCGGGCCAACCTAGATAATAAATATATGTTAATTATAGGCCGCCCCCTCTCGCCAGTATCTTAATTATATATGTTATATAAATTTATATTATATAGATAATAAATATATAATTAATTAGGTAATGTAATTAACGATTCATTAATTATATTTAATTAATACCATATTTATTATCAACCACATAATTAATAGTGTAGAGTATACATTTAATTGTGCTTGATATTATTAGTTATCCTTGTAATTAGGAGCGTTTTGTATAGTAGTCCTTAGATTAGGACTAGTTTGATATTTATACCAAGTTTGTTTGGTATAAATACATGTAAATCAATTGAGCCGAATAGAGAAAGTTTTGAAGATAGATCCGAAAGGCTTGCAATTCAATTTCTAGAGAGAGAAACAACAGTAACTTTCTCACTCTAATCGAATTCTCTCTCTCGTTCTTCAAATGAGTTTTTCGATCGAATCTTATTGATTACCATTATCATCGAATTACTTTGAATTCTTGCCTAGGATCTTAGAGTTGTTAATCGTAGGACCTAACAATTGGTATCAGAGCATATTCGTTCTGTTTTGGATAAAAAATTGTTAGATTTGGATCGAAAATTTAATTCTGTTCACTGTTCATCGAAGAACAGTTTGGCGCGAAATCTGTTTTCGATCCAATAATTCTGTGCCTAATTGACTTGAATTTGATGTTTCTGTGCTTGTTTAAGTGTCAAATGTTGATTGCGATCAAATCCGTAGCTGTTTGAACTTCGTGTTTAGATTAAATCGATTTTGTGAGTTACTGTTTGCGTAAGAACATGAAGAACACGTTCTGATTTTGACCAAATTCGACATATTGTGCTTCATAACGTGTTTAATTGCGTGTTCGTGCGTAGTTAGTAATCGATTGCGAGCAATTACCTGAAAGTTCAGTGTCTAATTCCTTGTTTTTGCTTGAATCTGTGATAATTGTATTCTGTGATTTTTCTCGATCGTTCTAATTTTTCTCGCTAGGTTTTGCGATCGGATTAATTTCTCGATCGAAAAACTTGGCGCGATAATTTTTCTCGGTCAGAATACAAAGTCGGTGCTAAAATCGTCAACACTCGAAACGATTTTAGTTAGAAATATTTCTCGAGCATTATTTAGCGAAAATCTTTTTCGAGGGAGACCAATTTTGACTTTACACGCGTAAAAACTCTCTCTCGAGAAACATTTTCGGTCAGACATTTAAAGTTTGACCAAGCTAAAAATAATTTACACGCGAGAAACTTTTCCAGTCAACCGATTTATTTTGACTTGTCGAGAAACTTACTAACGTACTGTTTCTTTACGATCGAAATAAATTCACGATCCGGAAATTTTTTCTCGACCGAACGATTTTGGGCAATTTATTTCGCTCGAAAAATATTTCACTGACAAATTATCTCGCACGTAAACAGTACACACTCTATTCTATTTCGACGAAATTATTTTTGATCAAACTTTAAAAATTGAATCGAAAATAATTCTCGATCTATTTTTCGAATCAAACGCTAACGAATTTTGTCACTTGTGAAGCAATTACATCATCTTCAAACATTCAAAACACGTAACGAAGATCCTTCAACAACTCAACTACAAAACAAAATGGATGCATACTCGCTCGGAAATGACATCCGTCCACCGATTTTGCAACGAGGCGAATATACTGTGTGGAGGAGCCGCTTTCTCAATTTCATCGCTCTAAAAGATCAAGCCGAGAATTTACTGAAGTCACTAGAAGAGGGACCCCGCACAGTTTTGGGTACATGTCCCCGGTGACGAAATGGCAACTCCTCAAATTCCTGCATCTAGGCGACTGAAGGAGCCTAGGGAGTACACAATCGAGGAGAGAGCTCGAGCTAAGGCAGATCTAGTAGCCATGAACACCCTCATGCAGGGCATCCCCAACGACATATACCGACAGATTGATAGCCTTTCATCCCCAACGACATATACCGACAGTTGGATGTCCATGCCGTGTTTGACAACCTCGCACAGCATGAGGATGATATAAGCGAGATTATTAAGGAGCAGAAAGGCAAACAGAACGAAGACACTGTTGCCTTAGTCTCGGAGAAGAGGAGCTCAAGATCAAGAAAGGAAAAGACCGTTAGGCCTCCTTCACCTTCAGAGTCGGAAGAAGAGTCGGACTCCGACGTTGAGCCAAATCTGAAAGCACTAGGAAAGCAGCTAGCTCTCATAGGACAAATGATGAGCAAGAAGTACCTCAAGAAGAAGTCTTCAACCTCAGCCAACCGACTTCGACTACAATCTCTAAAAACAAAGAACGTGCACCAGAGAGTTCCGATGTCAAGAATCCTAAGGAGGCTAACAAATGCTTCAACTGTGGCAAGCCAGGTCACTTCGCCAGAGAGTGCACTCTTTCGAAGAAGAGAGATGCCAACTACTACTCCAGGAAGCTCCAATTGACAAAACAGAAGGAAGCTGGAGTAGCTCTCATGGCCGAACAGGACCAATGGATCGAGGACACGTCGAGTTCTGAAGAAGAAAATTTAGCTCTTGGCCCGTCTTGACAATGAATCAGACGCCGTGACATCCAATCGTACGGACGACGACAACGCATCCACTTCGTCACAAGAGGTAGTCTCTTCTTCCACATTATTGACCATGTTAGATTCATATAAAAAACAATATCCTAACATGAAACGTGAGCAGAAAAGTATTAAGGAAGTAGAGGATAAACTCGCGAGATCACAGGAGAAGATAAATAGTCTCTAATTAGAACTTAGGAGCTCTAGTGCAAAAATAGATGAACTTACTAAGAGCCTACATTCTAGAGAGACTAGTCAACCTCAACTAGGACAACAGAGCGAAAAGATTAAGGAACTAGAAGATATGCTAGCAAATAACTACAATTGCTTGGTTAGAAATCTCAACGAGAAAGCCATTTTAAATTGTAGGATAACCGAAGCTACCTCTAAGATCACTAACTTAGAAGCTCAATTAGAAATATCAAATGCTAAGGTTAGTGAGCTTAGTGAAGAACTAGACGCCTGTCAAGCCGCCAAACTTACGGTAGAAAATACTATGCTCTCCTAGGTGAGGAACGCAAGAAACTATATGCTAAAATTAAGAAATTAGATGATATAGTTACGCGTAGGGGACAATCTGAACAGACGATATTTTTGAACAAGCCCAATGATATAGAGTTCTATAATCCTATAGAAGGCATAGGTTTCACTAACCCGCGTGTTTTACAAAAGAAAGAAATATACAATGTTAAACATATGGGCTTAGTACTACCCTCTCTTAGAAATTTTACTGAATCGTCATATAAAAATACTTTCGATTCATCCATTAGACAAGGCCCACATGGTCCAGAAATCCCCTTTGACTACAAAGAACTAAATGAAAGGGACAAAAAATAGGAAAGAAACTCTAACACCTGTCTGCAATTTAGTTCAAGTTCTACCTCCTGACTCTCAAACACACCACGAGGAAGTTAAAGCCGTTAATTATAAAAATTCTCTCTACAAACCCCCTATCATAAAACAGATAGAGGAGTCACAGGCAAAGCTAGATAGAGAACGAGAGAATTTCGAAGCTGAATTGAAAAAATTCTTTAAGGAGATGGAAAATCTCAAGGCCTCCTCGTCCTCCCAAACTACCCCTCACGCTATTACAAAAAGCGTGAAAATTGAAAAATTGCCTTTGAAAGATAAAAGTTGTAAAAATAATTCTGTTGAAAGTGTTATGACTAATTTTCCTTTACCTATGTCTACAGGGAGCGTAGCGTCAGCACTAAAAACAAAGGCGAGAGTGTCTAACACTAAGATAAAGAAGGAGCCACTAGATTTAACTATTTCTGAGCATGTTATTCCTTCTGTTACAATAAAAGATACTCGTAAAAATAATAGAGCTATTTCCACGTTTAAGATAGTTGCTTCTACTTGTTCACTTCAGCCGATCACCTTTAGAAGTAACAACTTCGAAATAGGCTCTACGTAAAAAATTAATCATTCTGAAACAAATGCCACTAGGAAGACTCGTAGGAAACAAGATCCAGCCATAAAAAAGCTTATGGCGCTGTACATGCTTGTACTCACCTAAGGTATCCCGTAGAGATTAAATCGCCCAAGCACCTTAGGAGATTACATCAAGAAAAGACCTCTTCCTCAACCAAACCTAGCAAAGCATTTGTACGTGCTGAAATTAACCTTCCCTGCAAGGTTCAACCCAAATGGGTTCCTAAATCTCCGCCTAGGATGACAAAAGCCGGAAAGGCCAAGTCACCTAAAGAGGTCACACCCAAACCCACTTCTCCGAAAGTGGCTCGGGTTATCAAAACTCCCTCAAGTAATAATTTAGAAACTATATCAGAACCAAAAAATTCTGCTAATCTGAGAGGACCCATGTTTAAATGGGTACCTAAAGCTCTTAATCTGTTTTTGCAGATCCATCATGTGTGGTACCTTGACTCAGGTTGCTCCACACACATGACGGGAAATCAAGAACTGCTGCGCAACTACAAAGACCAGCCAAACGGCAAAGTCAGATTTGGGAACAACAATTCAGCCCCGATTCTAGGACTTGGGAATATCATTCTGGAGAATCTGACTATAAAAGATGTCTCATACGTCGAAGGCCTCCGCCATAACTTGTTCAGCATAGGCCAATTCTGTGACAAAGGCTTCCAGGTGGTCTTTCATGCTGACCGGTGTAGAATTTTGGACAGTCAGGACACATAACTCCTCTATGGACTTTGGAAATCAAACCTTTACACGATCAACCTTACGTCCGTGCGGCCCTCGAGAGTTGTATGCCTCATATCTCAGATTGATTTACAGAGGAACAACTTATGGCATGAACGACTGTCTCATCTGAATATGAAAGCTCTCCAACGTCTTTCTACGAAAAAGTTGGTTCATGGTCTGCCAACTATACTACTACAAAGGGAGCATCAGTGTTCGACATGCCAACTAGGAAAAATGAAGCGAGCATCCCATCACGTCAAGCAACTTGCGTCTACATCTCGACCACTGGAACTAATCCACATGGATCTCTGTGGGCCGATGCAGACTCAAAGCATAAATGGAAGAAAGTACGTGCTAGTGATCGTCGATGACTACTCTCGCTACACTTGGACAAAGTTCCTCCGAACCAAAGATGAGACCGGTGACTTGATCATAAATTTTGTGAACACCACCCAGAACTTGCTGCAGCAGACTATCCAAGTCATTCGAACAGACACAAGAAGATTTGATTTCCGAAGTCCATAGAGGAGTTCAGGACCCGTGCTTAACCCGATTACTCCTGCACAGGTTCTGAACTGTTGTATTCAGAAGCTATCTGGTCAAGTCCGTCCAGGACCAGTGCTTAACCCGATGGGTCCTGCACACCTCAGTTCAGGACCCGTATCCAACCAGATAGCTTCTGAATACTACAGTTCAGAACCTGTGTTCACTGGTGTGTTGGCACAAAACCAACAGAAGATGGCAACAACTTTGAAATCAACGTCAGAAGAAGCATTAAGACTCGGATTAGACGATCTGGACTCTCTCTTCGAGCCTGTATATCGGTCACACACTACTACACCTATAGTGGATTCTCCACCTAACGAGACCGATGTACCTAGTACTTCTCACGTCCCTACCTCACCCGATTCAGAATTGCCACAGAATAACGAAGAACCTACAATGGTTACTGAGGAAGAATTATCAGAGACGATCGTTCCAAGTGCAGAAGTGGAACTTCCTCAAACAACTGAACAATCGGAGATAATTGGAAATCTAGAACCACAACTGGCTGACGTATCTTCCTCAGCCCTGCCGCATGAGCACAAGTGGACTAGTTTCCATCCGGTTGATAAGATAATTGGCGATCTTTCGAGCGGAGTAAGGACACGTCGTCAGCTCAATCTTTTCAGCTGCTTCTTAAGCCAAAATGAGCCTACTAAAGTAGCAGATGCACTACGAGACCCGGATTCGATAATTGCGATGCAAGAAGAAATTCATCAATTCGAACGTCTTCAAGTGTGGACCTTAGTACCCTGTCCACATGGGAAAATAATAATCGGAACCAAATGGGTATTCAAGAATAAGAAGAATGAAGATGGTGAAGTGATCCGGAACAAAGCAAGGCTAGTTGCGAAGGGCTACAATCAACAGGAAGGCATCGACTACGACGAGACATATGCTCCTGTTGCCCGAATCGAAGCTATCCGCCTTCTACTGGCTTATGCGGCTCACAAAGACTTCAAAGTCTATCATATGGATGTTAAGACCGCCTTTCTCAACGGCGTGTTAAAAGAAGAAGTTTATGTCGCTCAGCCGGAAGGCTTCGTTGATCAAGAAAATCCCGATCACGTCTATCGATTGGACAAAGCTCTCTATGGACTAAAACAAGCCCCAAATGCTTGGTACGATGTCTTGAGTGATTTCCTCGTGAAGTCTGGATTCATACGAGGAACGATAGACACAACCCTCTTCATCAAATGGCAAGACAAAGATCTGATGGTCGTTCAAGTATACGTCGACGATATCATCTTCGGATCAACAAATCCGCGGCTTTGCACGAAGTTTGGAGATCTTATGAAAAAGTTCGAGATGAGTCACATAGGAGAGATGCAGTTCTTCTAAGGACTACAAGTCAGGCAACTCGAAGATGGGATTTTCATCAGTCAGACAAAATACATCAAGGATATTCTGAAGAAATTCCATCAAGATCAGAGCAAGCCACTTAGCACTCCTATGTCACCAAGCTGCAAGTTGGATGCCGATCCCGCTGGAAAGCCGGTCGACGTCACACTATATCGCAGTATCGTTGGATCTCTTCTCTACCTCACTTCGAGCCGGCCAGACATCATGTTTGCCACTTGCTTATGTGCCCGTTTTCAAGCCGATCCCAAAGAATCCCATATGCTCGCGGTCAAAAGGGTTCTGCGTTACCTTAAGGGCACTTCTACCCTCGGACTATGGTATCCAAAGGGTACGAACTTCAATCTTATCGGCTATACTGATGCTGATTATGCAGGTTGCTGAATGGACAGGAAAAGCACGTCCGGTGGTGCTCAATTTCTAGGCGAAAAGCTGGTCTGCTGGTCATCCAAAAAGCAGAACTGTGTGTCAACTTCGACGGCCGAAGCAGAATACGTGGCAGCCGCCAGTTGTTGCTCCCAGATGCTGTGGATGCGGACTCAGCTTCGCGACTATGGGTACAATTTAAATAATATACCCATATATAGTGATAGTCAAAGTGCCATCGCTATTACTTGCAATCCTGTTCATCACTCACGCACAAAACACATAGACATTAGATATCACTTTATTAAAGATCATGTAGAAAAAGGCACCATAGATATGTATTTCGTGAACACGGAGTTCCAACTAGCTGACATTTTCACCAAGGCATTGGATGAAAAACGATTTCAATTCATTGTCGGAAAATTAGGCATGTTGAATCTTCCTTAATACGTGCTTTATCTGATCTTCTGTGCTACAAAATGTTCTATGCTATGTGTTTTCTTTGCTTATATGTCTTATCTTGCGTGAATTTAATAAATAAATAAATAAAAATTTTAATACATATAAAAATACTATACATATACCTATAATATAGGGGGATGAAGAAATTCTTTAGGATGCTTTGATCTAAAGTAACTTAGAATTTTACCCCGACATGCGATCGGTTTAATTGCTTAATTTTGTCAGTCTAAGTCGCATTCTTGTGTCTAAAGGTCATTAGGTTGCTCCACTAGACACAAAGCCACTATACATACTAGAGGTCTCAAGCCTTGTTCATTTCTTTCCTTGGATCTATTTCTCGAGTGAGTCACACATCAATTGCTTGTCTTAACTAGTGATACTTGGCTTCATACTCACCTTGCCTCAGATCGTTAGGAAAATGATAAGGGCGCTTAGGTTATTCCTCAATCGGCCTTATAAATTTTTTTCCCTCTTACTCATTAGCCTTCAGTCATCCAATTTGAGCCTTCTCCGACGTCCTTTTCTTCATTTGAATCCCATTCCCAGCCTTCAACCGTATTCTATACTCTTCGGATGGTTATTCAAACGAAAAAAGGAGGGGGAGAAAATGAGGAGGATGATAACAAAAGAAGGCATTGCTCAACGCGCAAAAATCAGACCAAAGGTACCTGCCTTCCCACTATCTCTTAGAAGGTGGCATGGATCCTGCTGTGAACTTCTCCAACGATAATCTCGTACGCTCGTCAGAACGGCTGGAAAGAGGAGCACCACGAAGTGAACTTCTCCAACGATAATCCGGTCTTATATCGGGAAACGAGAAGAGGAGCGCAGCCTTGGGTATGAATTCCATAACCGTGAACTTTTCCAAAAAAGATTATCTCTGAAACCTCTCTAGGGATTAAGAGAAGAGGAGCACGGTATCGGCCCGAGAACCAACAAGAAGAACTTCGCCTACGATAATCTCCTATAGCCTCGTGGAGAAGCGGAGCTTCAGCTTGAGCATAGCATAAAAAGGGATAGTTCTTAAAAGGAAAAGAGGGAGAGAAGATGAAAAAAAAAGAAGACGCCGAAAAACAAAAGGAGACGGACGTAGAAATGGAAGATGACGAAGAGATATTCCTTCCCTTCTAAGTCCTAGCCAAACTAAAACCCTTACAACCCTTTGATTCCAATCGACGGCTCTCGCTTAGGTGAATGATTAAAAATGCATCGATCACAGGTAAATTGACTTAAAATTGCTTGTGTTGACTTGAGTGATATAAATATAAAAATCCCAAGTAAGAAATCATTGAGTGCAAGAGCGAACCTAGTGAGAGTTGTTGAAATGGACCAGTCTATGAACTTAGGACTTTAGTTTGACGACATGACTTGACGGCATTTTCTTCTTTCAAATGTCTCGTAAAATTAGGTGTGGCGATTGATCGAAGCAAAATAATCTGACACCATACTATAATATTAGTAATATACATAAAAACAAAATTTAAAAAAAATATATAAATAAATATATATACATGTATATATAGGAAAATAATATTTTTTAATTTCTGAAAAAAAAAATCTCTTGAAAGAAAAATTTCGCACATTTTGACATGAAATATTATATTTCATATGCGTTGAATTGACTAAATGCGAATTTATTTTATTCTCGCACATTCTAAATGTAATTTTGAATTGCATTGGTACTGAATTGTTTAAATGCGATAAATTTTTTTTATTGCTCTTACCCTCACACAAATACCTCTAGTACATGTTTTCGGGAACCATATATATGTGCTTACTAGGCAAAATTGTGTATTATATGCTCGTGAATTGAAGTGATTTCATTTGCTTGCATATTTAGTAAATTTTTGCGCATTATTTGAGGGAGAGCAAATATAAAAATAGTGCATTAGCTCCAAATATTCTTGACGTTTTTCTCTAAGCATTTCAGATTTCTTCAGACAAAATTAAGGAGTGAGACGTCGACACTACAAGGAAAGGAGCTAGTTACAGACCAAATTAACTCCATTATTTCTAACGTTTTTTTTCTCTCTTAGTGGTACAGGTTTTTTAATCACTGCCAGGGAAGCTAGACGTTACTACACAGAAAATACAGGGAGTTAATTGCATTTATTTTAAATTCTCAGGGGGAGCTTTACAATGTGATTTTATTTGAAATAGGGATCAATATGAAAATTTTTAGAAGCATTTACAATCGAGAAATTGGATATAAGAATTAATTCGCTATCATAAGTTTCTCGATCGTAAGACAGTGTTGGGAACAATTGTTGATTAACCGCGATAATTTGCGATCGAAAAATTTGAATTGAGAAGCAATTTTCGAATCAAAAATTTCTCGAGCGCAAATAGTAATGGGCCTGATCCATTTAATTGCAAAACGTCAAAACGCAAAAACCCAACATTGATCTGCAGCGAATTAATAAAAGTTCACTTTCTTGTCAGTCGAAAAACTTTTTCTCACGCAACCGTAATCGCAAAAAATCTCTCTCGCGAAAAACTTTCACAGACAGCTTAAATTTCTCAAAAATCATTCGATTTTCAACGCCAAACTGTCTGTTTAAGGTAGCATCTGCATTTGCATTTTGAAGTTTTTTGCATGTTTAGACTTAGATTTTCGACTGTTCTTCCAAACTGAGAAAAACCGTAACTATTTTATAGTGTTTGAGGCTTGATTTTGAGCTTTATCTGAGTTAAATGCCTGCACTTAAGATAGTTTCGATATTCTCTATGAATCTGGTAGAATGAATCATCGGAAAATCTGCATCTTCGACTGAGATTTGAGTTTCAATAAAACTGGGTTTTTGAATGTTTAAAGGTATCGAAGAACTTTGTCGATCGCAAAAAGTCTTAATTGAATTCCGATTTAATTGAGATACTGTTTGTATCGAATTAGTTTTCGATCGATAAAATTTTGATTTAGTCGCTAAGATAAGAAGATTTTGACCGAAAAATTATTTACCGTCGAGAAATCTAATTAGGATTTTTGTAAGCGAAAAACTTAAGCACTGAATAGACAATTTAGATGCAAATTTTATCGAGCGTAAAACTTACTATCGCAAAATAGAATTTTCGATTTAATTTCAATTTGGTCGCAAAAATTTAGCAGCGAAAATTAATTTCTCAACGCTTAATTTTTTCGATCGTAAAATTCGCCGCTTAGGACTTAATTGATCGAAAAATTTCTCTACGATTGACTTAGTCTTTCGTTGACTAATTTCTCGTTAGAAACATATCGCAGCGAAATTTTTTTCTTACAATCGAAAATCACATACCGCTCGACAAATTTTCAAATCGAAAAATTTTATTCAATCGAAGAAAATTTTACGATAGTAAATTTACCTGGGAATTAATTTCTCGATCGTAAATTTACGCGAAATTTTTCTCGATCATAAAATTGATCGGCTACAGTACTGATTTCAACTTCAACACTTAGAAGTTTTTTTTAGTCTTTTACACTGTAGCTAACATTAGCGAATAAAATTCTTCGATCGCAAAATTAGACGGAATTCATTCAATTGAAATCAATGTATAGGAAATCAAATTGAAAATCAATTTTATCGACCGTAAAATTTCTCGGCATGAACAGTGACATTTTTTTTGATTAAACACTTAGCGAAATTTCGAACTATTTTTCACGCAATATATATTTCATTCGAAATTACATTCATGCCATTACGATTTTTCAAAATTGAGCATACACAATGCATTTGACACGATTTCAATTCAAAATTCATCGAACATGCTATTACTTGCAATATTACTATAGTTTGATCAAAATTAATTCATATTTCGCTGAAAATAAAATTGGCGTGGAAGTGCACATGACTTACAAGTGGAAGTGCCCGTTAATGTTGGCGTGCTCGAAGAAACCTTTGAGGAAGTTCTTCCATCAGTAGCACAGCCCGAAGTAGAAATGGGGCAAAGCTCTCTTCCACAGGTGACGGATCAGGCACTGGAGGTCGTCCATCGTGACCTCACTCCTCACACGGCCACCCCGTCTGACACGGAATCGGACGAGGAAATAAGCCTGATGAGGAGGACTCCAAGGAGATTTAGCATTCAACTGGAGTCCCTCTTCCCAGCCGTCACCAACGCACCAGATACTATGCTGACCACATCTACAAGTGTTGCTGGCACTTCTTCGCTCAATCTTGAGCCGCAACCTACTCTCGTGGTGTCTGGATCGCAGGCGCAACCCGAGCCTACCACAACGCTCATAGAGCCGAATCTTCAAGATTCGACTCAAGGATTGGGTGGAAGTCACATACAGTCACAACCTCAAGTGATTGTGAGCCAACCTGAAGAGTCGGTGTCTACTCAAGGGTTGATAACAGGCGACATCAGTCGTCCTGGTCCATCCAAGGAGGCGTCCGCACCCTTTGTGACGAACGAGCAGTTCCAGGCCGCTCTCTCTACCGCTGTACAGTCTATGGAAGACAAAATCACAGAGAGAGTACTCCAAGCACTCGAGACATCCCAAAGAGATACCAGGAAAGCACCTGTCTCTGAAGGCACCTCATCACAACCCAACCTCACACCTCCACAACCCACATCCACCGACCCTCTACAACACTCTTCCATCCTAATCAACCCATACACAATCCCAATCACCGAGCTCCATGACATCCTTCTGGCCCCCCTCATCGGTCTTACCATACGGTCGCCTCAGGAAGAGTCCCTCTATAGGCGACTGGTAGACCATCCTGAGCCACCTACCCAATCATGCCGAGGCCAAAGCTCCCACTCCCGGTGCAGACATGACGATCCTGACGATCAGGACCATCATGAGGGGGAGAAGAGGCCAAGGACATCAACAAGTGGCCAAGGACGAGGCTCGGGCGCTACGCAGACAAGCGCTGGAGCTGAAGAAACCCATACTACTCACCAAACCCAAACACAAACCACCCAAACCCATACTACCCACACCACGCACCACACCGCCCACATCGACCCACCAACCTTTCACCTCAGGACGCCTCCACCCACACCACCGATTTACTCAAGCCCCTTGCTTCTGGAAGAAGAAGCAAGTGCTGCGATGCTTGTAGCTCTAGCAGCTACCCAAGCCACTCTCTCTGTCGGTCCAGACCAACCGGGACCCTTTGGACATGGCGTCAATCCACACGAGGTCCTAGACAAGTATATCTTGGAAGGACAGTGGATGACCCATTCCATGCCCGAGGAGCATCAAAGACGACGGCTTCACGACATTCGGTGCTTTCTACAACAAGCATCTATAGACCTCGTAATCATAGAAGACGACGAGCTTCAGGAAGGTGAAGACTACGAGCAAGATATCCCAAGGCTACCAGAGTTAATCGCTCAACGGGCGGTTCCCTCTACAAGGCTAACGCCAGGGACCGTTCGGATCGACACGCCATGGGAGAACATCCGAATAGAAATCCCCTTCCTAAAGGAAGTTCGTGAGAACATTTGGAGGTCTCCGGACAGAGTGAAGAAGCCGAACGAGTTCGAGCTTAGAGGGATCTCTCACTGGGATCAGCAGAAGAGGATGACCTACCTCTGGATGCTGACCAAACTAGGACCTGATAGAAGGCTGGGGATGACTATGGCACAAGCCAAGAGCCATTATAAGAGTCTCTCTCCAATAAGCCAACTACTCAGCGTCTACTGTGACAAAGGAGGACTTCCAACACCTCATTACACCATTGAGCGCGTAGATAGAACTCGAGAGGATCTAAGCGAGAGCGACCTACCGTACATCCCTGCTGAAGAAGTTTACAACTTATATCAGCTATATGTGGATAAGTACAAAGGTCCTCAAGGCTTCATTAAGAAAGAAGGACTCGAGGGTCTCTACCGGTTTATAATGCGCCAAGTCAAGTACTATGCCGCACACGATCTTTAGATGGCTCTGGAGAGCAACATGAAGAAGGTCAACATGACCGCTCCGCTCAACAAAGGACCTGAGATCGAAGGGCTTCCCAATAATCACGTGCATATCAGCTCAGTCCTAGGCATCACCTACCACAATCCAATAGCAAAGAAGAATAGGTTGATGCTGAAGACTGAAATCAACAAGTTTTGTGATGGGACGCTCAAGGTCATCAGGAGGAATATCGAGCAGAGCTTGGAAGAAATCAATAGAGACACTATGCTGAGGATCCACAGGTTCGTGAGAGAACAGCCGCTCCTAATGGAATTGCTTGAAGATATCGAGGAGAGACTGGAGCTGAGGATCACGCTGAGGAACTACGAGTATGCGCTGGGCTTGCGCAGATCGTATTACGCCCGACGAGGACAAACGGCGCGGAAACGCAATCAAGCACAAATGGGGAGATTGTAGAGTATACATTTAATTGTGCTTGATATTATTAGTTGTCCTTGTAATTAGTGGCGTTTTGTATAGTAGTCCTTAGATTAGGACTAATTTGATATTTATACCAAGTTTGTTTGGTATAAATACATGTAAATCAATTGAGCCGAATAGAGAAAGTTTTGAAGATTGATCCGAAAGGCTTGCAATTCAATTTCTAGAGAGAGAAACAACAGTAACTTTCTCACTCTAATCGAATTCTCTCTCTCGTTCTTCAAATGAGTTTTTCGATCGAATCTTATTGATTACCATTATCATCGAATTACTTTGAATTCTTGCCTAGGATCTTAGAGTTGTTAATCGTAGGACCTAACAAATAGCATGTTTATCCATAATTTTTTCAATAGCATGTTTATCCATAATTTTTTAATAAATTAATCAATAAAAATTATTAGTAAATTAAAATTTTAAATTAAATAAAAATATAAAAAATTATTTTACAGGCGGGTGAGCGCCAGGCCCGCGGTCCGCTGAAGGGCGGGACGTTCCCCATTTTTTTAGGCCCGCCAGATGGCAGGCCAGCCCGCCCCACCCCGTCAGATGGCGGGCTTTGGCGGGTGGCGGGCAGGCCTGGCCCTCCCCGCCAAATTGACAGTACTATATACAACTATATATCATCCCAAGTGCGTTTGGGCCAAGATCGACATAAATCTTAAACAATCTCGAAAACATGAAGAAAAATAACCATCAGGATAGAACATGCTTCCTGTTGATTGTGACCTTTGTACCCACCGTCCAAGAATAGTCAAATAAGGCATATGATAATGGACAATTTGATTTTGCTTTCGGCTGCCGTGTTATCAAGTCAAATGGTGGGAAGAATTGCATGCGTATTCACATATTAATCAAGGCAAATGTTCACCTATAAATACGCATCATCTGACGAAGGAAGAACACACCACCTCAAGATCTTTCCTCTGATCATTTATATATTTAGCTTCTTTCTCCTAGTCGGTATATTTGCTTTTGTATTACGTCAGTGTACGTGTCTGTAATCACTCCACATAATAAAGAAGTTCTATCCTCCGGCCCGTGGACGTAGGTCATTCTGACCGAACCACGTAAATCTCGTGTCACTGTCCAAACTTATTTTTCGTCTCGTTATTTATTATCGTCATTTTTCGGGCAAAATAATTATCGGGGATTTTCGCATATCCTAACAAATTGGTATCAGAGCCAACCCGATTCATTGTTTAGCCACCATGACGATAACTAAAATGTCAATTGAAAAGTTCGACAGAAATGACAAATTTGCAGTGTGGAGTCTCAAGATGGAGGCCATACTCATTCAAGACGGTTGTGAGGTGGCGCTTGAAGGCGCAAAGAAGAAACCAACCGAAATGAAGGACGATCAATTTAATGAATTGGACAAGAAAGCCAGATCGGCTATTATCTTAAATCTCTCTTACGAGGTTTTACAAGAAGTTGCCACGGAGACGACGGCCATGGGTATGTGGGATGCGTTAAAAGCTATCTACATGAAGAAGACTAAGGAAAATCGGCTTTATTTAAAGCAGAAGCTATACAGTATGAAAATAACGGAAGGTACTTCTATACTCTCGCATCTCGATAAATTCGATTCTATCATTATTGATTTGGCGAACGTAGAAGTCAAAGTGACGGACGAAGATCAGGCCATAATATTGTTGTGTTCCCTTCCCTCCTCTTTAAAACATTTTCGTGACACGATTATATACGAAAAAAACACAATATCATATTCTAGTGTGAAATCCGCGTTACAATCGAAAGAACAGATAGACAGGGATATTACGGGAGAAACAAGTGGTAGCTAGGCAGAAGGCCTGTTTGCACGGAAGACCAGAGTGTAGAGACGGTGAAAATAGCAGATCTAAAGAAAGGTCGAAATCCAGGTACAGAAATAAAGTCGGTAATTTTTGCAAGAAAAAGGGTCACATTAAAGCTAATTGTTTTAAATCAAAAAATAAGGAGAAAAATAATCAGCAAATTAATAAACCCGCCGAAGCTAGTTTAGCTGCTGATGAGAGCGATGGAACTGTTTTTGTAGCAACTGCAAATATTGTTAGGTCTGATAATTAGTGGATCTTAGATTCGGCTTGTTCTTACCACATAAGTCGGAGTAGAGATTGTTTTTCCACATATGAAAAATTCGATGGTGGATATGTCTTAATGGGAAATGATGCTCCGTGTAAAGTTGTTGGTAAAAGCACAGTTAGGATCAAGATGTTCGACGGAATCATCCGAACACTCACAGAAGTCAGACATGTTCCAGATATGAAGAGAAATCTTATCTCTTTAGGCACACTTGAATCTCAAGGGTGCAGGTTCTCAGGTGTAGGTGGAGTTTTGAAAATTGCCAGAGGTGCCCTTGTCGTGATGAAAGCTTGCAAGTCTGGAAATTTATATATTTTGCAGGGAACTACTGTTACAGGTTCCGCTGCAGTTTCGACATCCCCGGAGGTTGATACCACGAGATTATGGCATATGCGACTTGACACATGGGAGAAAAAGGCTTGACGATTTTAAGCAAGCGGGGCCTACTTTGCGGTCAAAGTACTGGTAAGATGGACTTTTGCGAACATTGTATTTTTGGGAAGCAGAAACGAGTCAGCTTCAATTCGCCAGGAGTCCACAGGACGAAAGGTACTTTGGACTATATTCATTCTGATGTATGGGGTCCTTCTCCTGTTCCGTCCAAAGGTGGTGCAAGAAACATGTTTCAAGGAAAGTCTGGGTCTATTTTCTTAAGCAGAAAAGTGATGTTTTCCTAATGTTTACACAATGGAAAGCTTTGATTGAAAAGCAGGCATGAAAACATATCAAGCGGTTGCGGACAGATAATGGCTTAGAATTTTGTGGAAGTGAGTTCAACGAATTTTGCAAGAATGAAGGTATTGCTCGACATCACACTGTTCGAATGACGACTCAACAAAATGGTGTTGCCGAGCGCATGAATCGAACGCTTTTAGAGAGATCTCGATGTATGATCCCCAACGTTGGGTTGACAAATGATTTTTGGGCTGAAGCTATCGCCGCAGCATGTTACATTGTCAACCGCTCACCGTGTTCACCGATCAATTTCAAGACTCCTGAGGAAATATGGTCAGGTACTCCTGCTGATTACTCCAAATTAAGAATATTTGGTTGCCCAGCTTATATGCACGTAAACGAGGGAAAGTTAGAGCCTAGAGCTAAGAAATGTATTTTTCTCGGTTACGCTTCAGGGGTGAAAGGATATAGACTATATAATACTGATCCCAAGTCACCCAAATTTATAATTAGCAGAGATGTTACATTTGACGAGTCTTCTATGTTACATCCTTCAAAAGAGTCTATTAATTCCTCTAACCAAGAAAAGAAGGATAGTGTTCACAGCGAGGTGGAGCTCGAGATCAACAAAGATCCTTCAGATGACCCTGCTACGAGTTTAACGGATCAAGAGGATGAGCCAGATCCTGATTCAGATCCTGTTGAAGATGAAAGCACCGAGCAGGAATATTCTATAGGCAGAGATAGACAGAGACGGGAGATTTGACTACCACAGCAGTACGTGAATTTAGTTTTGTACGCTTTATCAGTGGCGCAAGAAACGGGTGGAGGCAGCGAACCTTCTACCTATTCGGAGGCAGTAAGCGATATAAATTCTGATAAGTGGCTGGTAGCGATGAACGAAGAAATGGAGTCTCTGCACAAGAACGGTACGTGGATTCTTGTGCCGCCGCCAAAGAAAAAGAAAATAGTCGGATGTAAGTGGGTCTTCAAAAAGAAAGAAGGTATATCTGGTTCAGACGATGCAAGGTATAAGGCACGATTAGTCGCGAAAGGCTATAGTCAGGTACAAGGTGTTGATTTTAATGATGTATTCTCACATGTTGTTAGAAATAGCTCTATTCGTGTATTACTTGCATTCGTTGCCATGTATGATTTGAATTTAGAACAGCTTGACGTCAAGACGGCGTTCTTACATGGCGATTTAGATGAACAGATTTTTATGAAGCAACCTGAGGGCTTCATAGTTGAAGGCAAGGAAGACCAAGTTTGTTTACTGAAGAAATCCTTATACGGATTAAAGCAGTCTCCAAGACAGTGGTATAAACGGTTGGATTCTTTCATGTTGGGTCATGGTTTGTCCAGGAGCAAGTATGATAGTTGTGTTTACTTCCGGAAGTTAAATGACAGTTCGTTCATTTATCTATTGTTATATGTTGATGACATGCTCATTGCGGCTAAGAATCTTGCAGAAATTCACCAGTTGAAGGCCTAATTGAATGGTGAATTACAGATGAAAGATTTGGGAGCAGTTAAGAAGAATCTTGGTATGGAGATTAGATGTGATAGAAGAGCTGGTAAGTTACACCTGACCCAGGAAAGTTACCTCAAGAAGTTTTGGAGAGATTTGGCATGAGCGATGCCAAACCAGTCAGCACTCCTCTTGCTAGCCATTTTAGGCTATGCGCTGCTCAGTCACCATCATCAGATGAGGAAGAAGCGTACATGGTACGAGTTCCTTACTAAAGTGCAGTCGGCAGTATTATGTATGCAATGGTATGTGCACGTCCTGATATGTCACAGGCTGTTAGTGTTGTTAGTACGTATATGGCTAATCCAGGGAAAGAACATTGGCAAGCAGTGAAGTGGATTCTCAGATACTTGAAGGGTACTCTAAGCTTTTGTTTGGAGTTTGACAGAAACAGTGATACTCTTGTTGGCTTCGTCGATTCAGACTACGCAGGTGATCTCGATAAACGACGATCTCTTACTGGTTATGTATTTTGTATTGGGGGTTGTGCAGTTAGCTGGAAAGCTACTCTACAGCATGTAGCAGTGTTTTAAAAAGCGTATAGCGTGTTGCGTCGCGTTTTGGTTCCGATAGCGCTTAGCGTAAAAAGCGTAGCGCATTGCGTGAGTATTTCAGGCAGTCCACTTATAATTTAAAAAATTATAATATATGATAATTATGAATAGAATAGTTAAATTAACTAATATATTATTAATTATCATCAATTTACAAAAAATAGGCTTAAAAATGTAGTATTTAGAAAATAATTTTATGGATACCGAAAAATATAAGATATGCATCTCATTTTGGTCGTTGGTAACCAAAGAATAAATTAGATAAATTCATTTATTTTTATCACATAGATTACATTAAATAATCGTTTTTATATTTTTGGTGGAAGTAATTAACAAATCAGAAAAAAAAATTGGAAAACTAAAATAGAAAAAAAAAGTGAGTAAATCAAATTTGGAATGGAACATGACGTATGGTAAAAAAAAGAAAAAATAATCTCAACGACGTATGGTAGTAGTCATATCTTTGCCACTGAAATCATCACGTGCAGTTAAATCAGATATATTATAATTAGTAAAAAGACTAGTATATACCACACTTTTCTGGTCGGATAATGGATCTGTACGCTTTTTTTCCCACGTGTCGTAGCGTTTTTCATTTCATTTACGCGAAAACGCGCATTGAGGCGCGCGACATTACGCCTTTTAAAACAATGGCATGTAGTGGCGTTATCTCCTACTAAAGCAGAATACATGGCGATTGCTGATGCGATCAAGGAAGCTTTGTGGTTGAAAGGGTTATTCAGCGAATTAACCCAGAATCATAGAATCATTACTATTTTCTGTGATAGTCAAAGTGCGATTCATTTGACGAAGGATCAGATGTATCACGAAAGAACTAAACATATTGATGTCAAGTATCATTTTATTCGTGAGATCATTGCAGATAAGAAGGTGTTTATCAAGAAGATCAACACGAAGGATAATCCTGCGGATTTGTTTACGAAGGCTCTTCCAGTTTCCAAGTTCAAGCATTGCTTGGACTTGATTGGTGTTTCAGAAATGGTGAAGTAGCCCGATATGGGCTAAGGTCGGAGGGAGATAAAGGTATTACTAATTAAGGTGGAGTTATCTACGGTACCAAAGGTCAATGTAGAGATTTGTTGATTGTGACCTTTGTACCCACCGTCCAAGAATAGTCAAATAAGGCATATGATGATGGACAATTTGATTTTGCTTTCGGCTGCCGTGTTATCAAGTCAAATGGTGGGAAGAATTGCATGCGTATTCACATATTAATCAAGGCAAATGTTCACCTATAAATACGCATCATCTGACGAAGGAAGAACACACCACCTCAAGATGTTTCCTCTGATCATTTATATATTTAGCTTCTTTCTCCTAGTCGGTATATTTGCTTTTGTATTACGTCAGTGTACGTGTCTGTAATCACTCCACATAATAAAGAAGTTCTACCCTCCGGCCCGTGGACGTAGGTCATTCTGACCGAACCACGTAAATCTCGTGTCACTGTCCAAACTTATTTTTCGTCATGTTATTTATTATCGTCATTTTTCGGGCAAAATAATTATTGGGGATTTCCGCATATCCTAACACTTCCTAATTGAGAAAAAACGAAGAAACTCATATAGTTTTAATATTACAACCTTTGGATCTTTAATTAAAAAAGAGAGGCCGGTCTTTGATGTTCTTACAAGTGACCAGATGGCCATCGTAAACTCCGGGTGAATACCATCAGACACACAATCGCAAAACGAAGGAAAAAGTGCAAACGCGTCTTCGAAATCATGTCTCCTCCCACATAGATGTCACACGAAACTTCGGGAAACCGACGCAGCATCACCTGCCTAGGTTCCCCACTATAAAGAAAATAATTTAATTGGCAAGTTTCCATTGCTAACACGTTCGATGCAAAAAAAAAAAAAAAAAAACTTGCAATGGCATTTTGCCACCTATCATCTGACGCCATTTTGCGAAGGGACGGTCGTTGCACATATCAAATGCATGTGTAGAATTGTTGCCCTCTTGAGTTGATAGCTTCAGTTCATCTAAAATAATACCTTTATATATATACATATAGTATAGATTGAAAAAGATACAATGAAAATCCAATAAATATACAATGCAATTTAAAGAAAAAATATCAAATTATTGCAAATAAAATGAAATATATCACTTAACCTAGCTCAGAACAATCGGACGCTACTTCTGCGTCATTGGCATAGCCACTGCATGCTGCGTCCTCCACCTTAAGCAACGTCACATATCTAAGATCTTTCTCGACTAAAAGCATGCTTTCCACGTTAACTCTCCTCGACTTCCCTTTCGTACTCTTGTAGGACCCTTGTCCGTTGTCCCTTTTCTCCAAGTCGGTGGTGACTGCTAGGGCAAAAATGTCTCAACTATTATCTAGAAGTTGAAGTAGAAAAACCATGCGTAAATTATTGAATGATGGTATCACATTACCAGTCAAAGTTTCGTATTTTACATTTCGACCAGCAGCCATAATGTAATGATCTCCACGGGCTGGAGCAAAAGATGTCTATTATTCATGTCTTGATTCAGATATGTCTCCTCGAATGCCTGCAATAAATTAAATGTTTGAATTTAAATGAAGTGAACGCTGTGTACTGATCTGTGAGTGCTTGAGGTTTTAGTGTGCTAGCATAAACTATATGGGGAGCCAACATCTCTTGCGGGTGACCTTCTCTTACAATGTAAGAGGCTGATGACGATCACATGATTATTTTCAAATACTATCCTGATTGTCCTCATGATCATTTTCGTTGTCAGAAATTCTTCCTCTGCTAAAGAACTTGAAGAATCTTTCACTGCAATGGTGCTCGACGCCTGCCTGGCTCTTGAAAAAACACGTGGTAGATAAGATGATGGCTTGATCGGATTAGTAAGATCAGTGAGTAATTTTGGATTTATTGATTTACCTTTCTCAAGTAGTTTAGAAAGTTACGAGTTTCCGAAGCAACATGGGCTTTGCCAATGGAACACATTATTTGTGGAGATTTCTCTTTCTTTGTGGAAAGATGCACCAAAGATTTCCATGAATTTGATATGTTATTAAGAGCTTTCCCTCCACCGAGATCTTATTCTTGTCTTGTTTTCTAGAATAATTTTTCTGCCCCAAGGGCAGCGCCTATGCAAGAAATAGATAAAGGTCTTCGATTAGTACAATAGCTCGCTAAACACAATACGTAGGATTTGAGGAGAAAAAAACAAATTATCAAATCAATGTAGAGAATACACAAGTGTGATCTTAAATGTGTTGAGCTGGAGTTGCCTTGGATATACCAAGTAAGTTTTATACCCTCAAAGACTAACAGAAGCTGTCAGTCATTCTCATTCATTAAGTAACAGAAGTCAATGATGAACATGAAAGTTTACCAGTAAAAGAGTTAAAAACGTTTTGCCCCAGTAAATGGTGAAGATAATAAATCGATGGGCAAGAATTTGAAAGCGTTATCCACCAAAACAGCAAGCATGAAAGTGTATATATTCTAAAACCACAAATGAAGTATGAAAATTGTATCAACACAAATAGAGGAATCAGAAATAAAATAAATCCGTACAAAAACTTTTGACCTTTTGGACACAATTCAAAGAGTTTGCAACTTCATCCCTTTCGTAAGCATTAAAAATAAGTACTCAAATAGTGTGAATACGACCCGCTATTCATAATATATTTGATCGAGCGGATCGAGTATTAAAATAAAACGAACACTAACGAACTATCCTATGCTCAAAAGGCAAGTGTACCTATCGAAATAGCATAGACGTAGCAAGTATTCGAATATCGAATCCCAAGAGAACAATGTACCTTAGAAAAACTTTTGCTTAAATATCCTAGTACATATTTTGTTGGTTGAAACGGTAAATAACAATATTTTAGAAAATACGACGTAATAAAATAGTACGGAGAGGAAACCCTTATGGAAACAAACGTATTTGAGACTTCGAATCCCCCTAGCTCGACCAAAACAAAAATATCAAGTGTACGTAAATAAAGCTATCGTTAAACCGTGGAGATTCCTATTACATGCATACGAGTTATATAGCTGACGAAACTGCGCCTTACCATATAATGATCGCAAACAACTAATCAACGAATTAAATAGCCGGACAAGCTTCCCTAACTACTTAACCAGAGGTTGCATTAAAAACACGGTGAATCCCGCTATTAGATTTGACTCTAATCCGGCGGGGTAGTTCAAGCTATCTCTAGCGATGAGTTTATTCCGTTCGTTTACGAGTGGTCTAATCGTCCGCCCCTCTCTCGAGCGTAGCGTACGATTTCCCGGGCTATGTTAACTTAAACACGTAGACATGACCAAGCTAACTAGATAATTTCAATCACTTAGACATAATCAAAATCATACGCGTCATAACGAGTCGTAACAATAGCAAAACATTAATTACACGTAACATACAATTGATCGCGCTAGAGTTCATCTCATCTTAAGTACAATAGATTTAGCTACTCATTATCGTCACAACAAAACACGTAATTAACATCGAATACATTATAAATGCTTCCCTGAATTCGACTTCGAAGTTAATCCCGTTCTTCGCTGAGGACTTTGATCGAACACGTGGTGAGCGACTGAGTAGGTGTTCTTGAGTTTTGAAAGCAACGTGTATGTTTGTATATGAGCTTAATTGTGTTTCCTTAACGTACCTCCTTTTTCCGTTCGTCCTCCCTAGCTCTTTATATAAAGATTTTTCATCATCTCCTTTTGCTCTTCTTTCAACGTAAGTTCCAAGGAGTTGCCAAAATCAGATTTCTTGTTTCCCATGCTTGAAAGATTATAGCCCCCAAAGTCGTAATTGCTGCCGTTTCAGCCCCCAAAAATATATCCTTGTCCCTGATTTCGCTCTCGAGAAGATAAGATAAGTTAAAATTGCTTTCTTTATATGTTCTTGACTTTAAACATGTCTACACGGACGTTCACGGTTTCTTGTATGCATCCTCACGGCCGTGGCAACTTAAAACCTGAAGAAAATAACGTTTTTGCCCTCATTCACGGCCTCAGTAGCAACCGTTCACGGTCGTGAAGCGTTCGGGCTTAAAAATCGACTTTCTGCCCTCACTCACGGCCTCTAGCACCTCCTTTCACGGCCATGAAGCACCCTTTATGGCCCGGTTGATCAATGTTCACAATCAAAGAGATTTATAAGTGGTTCGGGAAATTTATATAGCGGTAGAATAGGTAATCACAAGTTTAAGACGTGCGTAAGGTGCTTGTTGGTAAGGAAACTGAATATGTGTTTAGGACGTTGGGGCTTGTTTAGGACGTGTTTGGGACGTTTGGTTATATTTGGGATGTGTCTGGGACGTGTTTGGGACGTGTCGGGACGTTGGGAGTTTGGGACCTGTTTGGGACGTGTCGGGACGTTGGGACGTGTTTGGGACCTGTTTGGGACTTCGGGGATGTGCCGGGACGTAACAGAAAGTGGTAGGCATGAATATTTTTTAGGTCCGTGTAGGTCCGCGATCGATGCGGACCTAGTTGTGCATGTGATCTGGTGCAAACGGGACATAATAAGGACGTAAAAGAAGAGAACAAAAGATTACATGGTTCGGATTCGTTTGAACCCTACGTCCACGGACCGCACTTAACACTTCATTATCACTTTTGAAGTACACACTCAATCCCCTCTTTTCTCTCTCTCGAATATATAAAAGTGGAAGAACTGTAAATTTTCTAAGTGTTTTTCGTGGTGAGAGTGTTAGAATGAGAATTAGGTGCGGAAATGATGGAGTCCCCTTTATATAGGAGCTCCCAACGGCCAGCTTGACTTGCATCCCAGGATTCCGGGAGATGTGACCTTCTGGGACAATGTGCTGCACAGTATAGGCTGCCAAGCATGAGACTTGGCTCTGCTGTCAGAAAAAGCAGGCGGCTGGCACAAGCACTGTCAGAACAGTTTTTCAGTGTTGTCAGGCGCAGTCAGACGTCCTTTTCAGCCTTCTGACCGTTTGGTCAAGCTTCATCACGACGCTTCCTCAGGACGACAGGACCTGCTTATCACAATAGGTCCCAGGACACTCAATAATATGGATGCTAGTTCCCTAAAGTCTTTTGGAGGTCCCTAAAATCGGTCGGAGGTCCCTAAACTCCCTCCACCATCTAACTTTATATTTTTCAAGAAAACTCATACTTTTTACTAAGTTCTCGCAATAAGCTAATTAGTTTCCTAATTCCTCTTTTTAGCCTGCCTAATTATTGTTCCACATCAAAACTAATTGATGAATGAGAGATTTTTTATTGTTCAAAGTGCATAGTTTCTCCAACACAGTATAATTTAATTTTTGAACCTGCAAACATGATTCAGAAGCTGATAACAAACAATATCAAGTGTCAGTGGCTCCTGTATAAGATATAAATAATAAGAATCATACTGCACATGTTATGAATGAAGAATTATAGCTTTTGGCCAAACGAACCGAAACATCTTCGGAATCAAACTCCTGAAGCAGTTTAAGAAAACAGCAGAAGAGATTTGAATCAAGCTTAAAAGACTCATAATTAAGAATCAATAAACATTAGCATCAGCGCGAAACACATCAATAAACAAAACACACGTTAGCTATGCAAGGAAAAACGCTAAAAGCATTGGAACAATAATTAAGGGAGAAATTGAAGAAGCAAAATGCATAAATAAGGAGTTATGGTCAAGCAACAATTTTAACCTAAATCAAATATGTCACAACGTCGTAATATTTCATATGAACATCGTACATATTTGGTTGATGCTCTATTTTGAACAAAAGCTTCATAAATCAGCAATTACTGAAACATCAGATAAACACAAACATCACCAACTACATCAGTATCCAACCGGCACTATGAGTAAGGCCCATTATTTGCGCAATAGTGAAATAGACAGGACCAAAGGACCCATAAAAATATTCGTCATAGTTTTACAATTAGTAAATGGGACACACACATGACTGCGACAAAAATGGTAAGCGTCAAGCAAAGCAAATGTTTTTGCAAATCATAGACTCATAGTCATCAGATTTGCTACTGAAATTGAAGGAATTAAGGAAATGTTAAAATGTGAGCTGAATGGAGCTGATTAAAGCTGAAAATTCATATCTGAAGAAGAAGAAAGGAAAAAACGAGGAATGAAGTTTGAATTAAAAGGCGTTAAAAGCGGGTAATCACTTATTGAAACATGGATGGCGCCAGCGACTAGGGGTGTTTGTTGTTCGGTATACCGACCGAACAAACCGAAATACCGAAATTTCGGTATAAAACCGAGCCGAACCGAGCCGACAAATTCGGTTCGGTATTCAGTTCTTCAAAAAAAAAGAGTTCCGTAATTCGGTAAATTCGGTTCGGTATAGATTTTGAAATTCGGTAAATTCGGTATACCGAATTACCGAAATTTTAAAATTAAAATATATTTTACTATATTAATATTGAAATAAAATTATAATTATATTAATATACGTATTAGTTTAATTACTATCGAATTTATTATTATTATTTAAATTTCGGTAAATTCGGTTGAAAAAAATTCGGTAAATACCGAACACCGAACCGAGAAATTCGGTTCGGTATTCGGTATCTAGAAGGGGTGTACCAAAATTTCGGTATACCGAAATTTCGGTTCGATTTACGGTATCTACCGAACGAACACCCCTACCAGCGACGTCTGCGAGAAAAAGAGAAGAAACGTTGCAACTAACTTCTCGCGGGAATTTTGAATATAAAACGCTGATCAGAGCTTTCTTCATTCTCTGTCGTTTCCATCAGTTTTCTATTCTACTCTGTAAAACCATCGAGCTAGTGTGAGCTCTTCATGTACTGTGTGAATCTTGATTGAATCAATTAAGAGAATTCAATCCGTGGATGTAGGATTATTCAAGATCCGAACCACGTTAATTGCTTCTTCTTCAAATACGCAAACATCTTAGTTTTGTTATGGTATCAGTGCGTTCTTGGGTTGTTGGGGAATTGAATCAAACACCATGGCTGCGATTTCAACACCGCCCTCAAGCTCAGTCGTCTTGATCAACGATCCCTACTTCCTCAATAACAACGACACTTCGGGTCAGCTCCTCGTGCCCGAAAAATTGGTTGGAGACAATTACGCTACATGGAGCCGAGCGATGATGATCGCCCTGATAGGAAGGCATAAATAGAGGTTCGTTAAAGGTGATCTCAAGGCGCCAATCACCGATGCTCAAGACCAGACCGGGAGTCAGAACCAATTGAGTGCTTGGAAGCGAAACCACAGCGTGATAATTTCTTGGATTATCAACTCTGTGTCAAAAGAAATTTCTGCGAGTATCCTTTATAGCTCATCTGCGAGGGAAGTATGGCTGGACTTGCAAGAGAGATTTGGTCAGACGAATAGGGCGAGAGTCTTTCAGTTGAAGAAGGAATTAATGAATGTTGCACAGGGTTCGAGCAGTGTGTTTGTTTACTAACTGAAGACATTATAGGACTACTTGAGCAATTACAGGCCGTGCTGTGAGTGTGAGTGTGGAGGCATAAACAAGATTAATGACTATCTGAATGAGAAGTATGTTTTGACCTTTTTGATGGGGTTAAATGATACATAGTCACAGGTGAGAGGACAAATTTTACTAATGGATCCCTTGCCTTCGATCAACAAGGCTTTTTCTCTGATTACTCAAGAAGAAAAGCAGAGATCAATGGACACAACCACTCACAAGACTTCAGAAGACCAGAGCAATAATATGGCCATGTTAGCCGCCAAGTATGATTAGGGGTTTAGCAGAATGGGCATTTATAATCAGAGAAAGGATGCTGTCTAACCTCTATGCACTCACTGCCAAAGAAGGGCCATACTGTGTACACCTGTTATCAGGTGCATGGTTACCCGCCAGGTTTTAGGCAAGGCTTAAGATTCAGAGGAACAAGGATCAAACAGGCACTGACTGAATCAGACACTAAGCACATAGGAATATTAGCAGATGAGTCTTTGATCCAACTCCAGCTTACACCTTTCCAACTCCAAAGTCTCAGGGCCTTAATCTACCAACCTGTTGGCAATGGCAATCCCTCTTCTGTCAATGATGATTTACCTCAACAAATGGAGAAAAGAACAGGTATTTGTCTAGCTCATAATTTACTAAGTCTGACCAGTCATGCAATGTGGCTGGTAGACTCGGGTGCCACGAGACATGTGTGCGGCAATCAAGAACTCTTATATGACTTGCATGAAATAGAGTTTTCAAATGTTATATTGCCTAATAAGGTAGTTATGAAGGTAAATAGGGCTGGCTCTATGACCACAACTTCACTTCAATCTCATTTCTATAAGTTGCTTAGCCAATAGCAGTGGCTTAATCTTTTCCTTTGGAGCTGATGGATTTATAGTGCAGGACAAATTGCACCAAATGATTGGCAGTGGTGATCTGATTGCAGGATTATATGTAATGCAGAGTATAGCTAGTGATCGGTTGCATGCTAGAAATAACCATGTTTTTCTGAATAAGTTGTCATCATCTACTCTTTGGCACAATAGAATGGGGCACCCTTCTGATAAGGTGTTAGAGATTCTTGGTCGTTCTTTGAATAATGGTTTTAGCTATGAGAAAAGTTTCTGTTAGATCTGTCCTCTTGCAAAACAGAGGAGAAACTCATTTCCACATAGTAATAAAACAGCATGCTCTGCGTTTGATTTGCTGCATTGTAATGTCTGGGTGCGATTCATATACCTTCTCATCTAGGACATAGATACTTTATTACCATAGTAGATGACCATTCTAGGTTTACATGACTTTTTATGATTAAACAGAAATCAGAAGTAAGTTCATTCTTAGCTTATTTTCTTGAGCTTGGTAGAAACACAGTTTTCATGTAAAGTTAAGACAATAAGAACGTACAATGCAAAAGAATTTCATCTTAGTGATCTATTCACGACAGAGGTATCATTCACCACTTATCATGTGTACAAACACCACAACAAAATTCGGTTGTTGAACGAAAGCATCAATACCTATTAAATATTGCAAGGTCTTTGTTATTCAGTCTGGTCTACCAATCGTATACTGGTCTGAAAGTGTTTTGACTGCTACATTTCTTATCAATAGGACCCCCTCAGTAAATTTAGGCAATCAATCACCTTATGAGCTGTTATTCAATAATACTATGAACTACATCAGCTGCGGGCTTTTGGATCTTTGTGTTTCTGTTCCACCCTTGCAGCTCACAGGAAAAAGTTTGATCCAAGAGCAAGAGCCTGTGTATTCATTGGCTACCCTAATTGTCTCGACCCTAGCTATCACTACCATTTCTAGCGTACTTTTAAGTGTCTAACTACATATTTAGTTATAAGAGATGCAAAAAAGCGGAATAAATTTTTCCATTTATATAATGGAACATATTTTCTTTATACGTCTAAATAATGCTCCCAAGTCCTATTTACAATATAGTCCTATCTACACATGTCGTATACATCGGCACCGCAAAAGATCCTATGCGCCCGGCCTCACAGGTCGTCATCCACGTACACACCACCCCCAAAAGACGCTCAGAAGCTTCAAAAGAATGCCTTGCCGGCTAGGCGATTACGTACCATGTCCGCTCGTACCTACAACACATAACGTAAGGGTGAGCCGCCGTGGCTCAGTAAGTGAAATATGCATGAATGCACGTGCCCTAATTTGCAAAGACAATCCGCGTCTATGCTTTCTACTTCTCACATACTCCTCGACCTTTCATAACATATTTGGGCCCTCGGCTTTCAATCTTACTATGCACCATTTCATAGAGCTCTTAATCCTCAAGGGATTCATACATATTTGATGGCTCGGGCACTGGGAGGTTACCCGAAGGCACCTTTCCAATCCCAGTGAGGCCTGTCACGCGGACGCTTCTCACTGGTAGCCAACTCCGAGGTCGCCAACACCAGAGGTTCCCTCTATGTCGCAATTCCCTCGTGTCGCATCCTCCAGGTTGCATATTCCGCTCTGGGGTTTCCACCTGCCTATCGTGAATCAGGCATTTTCGGCATCATGATCGTCACGGTGTATATCCCCTACCTTTCATAACAGGGATTCGGCATCGTATCGCCATGGTCGCATAGAAGAGCCGTGACTCTTCATTGAGTCGACATCAGACGCCAATATCGGCGAATATCCATCGCAGAGGCGATCTTATAATATGCACGCTCACGTTCTTGTTTTTCATCCTATTCATGCGTGCATATGCTTATGCCATGTTCATGTGTGTATACATTTCATAATCTCATGCGTAACACATAAATCATATCATTCAAAGTTCACGTAATATCACGTAGGCACGAAATCTCGCAAATCACACATACATAAGTTATGTGTCGTAGTTGATTTTCACTTACCTGTCGTCCTAGCTAACTAGCGTACTCCCTCGGGAAGTCCCTAACGTTCGACCCTTAAATGGAAGGGTTAGAGTATTAGTATATTATCCACCTTAGCTAATTGTATCGAGATAATTAGCTTTCGTCATATTAATTATTTAGACTATGCTAATTCCCTAGCACTCCACATCACTCGATTCTAGTCTAGGCCAAGTCCTATTGAGTTCTATATTAACTTACTACTAAATTTCAAATACACTAACCTCGGCGAAAGTTCACCAATTTTGCTTCGCACAGTTCTGCCAATCGTTTAATTTTAAATTCATTCGGTCGATTTGTTAGGTTTAGAATCAATCGATTTATTAATACTTAAAATCGATCGATTCTTGTTAGGTTTGGATAACTCGGCGAAAGTCCAATTTAGGACTCAGTTTCGATCGAAACTCCTAATTGTTCGATTTGCCCTTAGTTTCGCCCGATTTAATTACCCTCATTAGTCACTTTCGGTTGATTCTCTATCTCGGCGAAAGTCATGTTACTTAGAGTAGTTTCGCCCGATTTTAGTTTCGCCGCGTCGACGTCATCATTTCGTCACCCCAGTTTCGCCCGACGATGTGTGTGTGTGTGAGTGTGAGTTTCGGCGCGTGTTGACGTCAGCGTGTCGTCACCTGGTTTCGCCCGAAACCATGCATGCTTTGAGGGTTTCGCCGCTATCGTCGTCGCCCGATTCGACGTGTTTGGTGCTCGCTTTCGCTCGATTTGGGTTACACGTGGAACCTAGTATCGGCCGAAACTCATGTCGCCCGATTCGTTGAGCTCATAACGTGGTATCGCCCGATTCCACATAAATTAGGTTATATACGGGGAAAGTCCATGAAATTCCTTAGTTTCGGTCGAAACTCCTTTTCTTAACCACATTCGATCGAAAGTCCAATTTCCTAATTTCAATTGGTCTAATCTTTCCAATCGATCGAGACTTAAATTGATTAACTACAATCGCCCGACTTACTAACTTAATAATTACTTTGATCGAAATTTATATTATTGTGCTCAAGTGTCGCCCAAAACCTTCAAATAGTTTTGTATACTTTCGACCGAAAGCTTCAAATGTTCATCTACCCGAAACTTAAATCCTAAAATCATCTTACCAAAATCCACGAGTTCTACAATTCTTTGTACCTTAGAAATCGTTAGTTCTATCCCAAGGGTTATATTCTATCAATTTACGAACCTCAAATAATTTCCTTCACCGTTAAGACATTCCATACTACCCAAAGATTGCCTCATAGTAAAGTTACAAGCCCTAAAACATACGAGATTACCCCCAAAATCTAGCTAAACTCAAGGAAACATTTAAATGTCGAATAACGCCCCTAACTAGGGTTTTCACGTCAATCTTACACCTTGGTTCCCACGTTTTTCATTAATTTTCTGAATTTCGGTATTTAAACAATCTAGGCTAATACGAATTTTTTACCAAGATCATAAGGGATATTTCACTTACCAATGATTCGTACTTCCAAGTTGCGTGATGTGATCTTGAGTTCGGCCAAGCTTCTATCGTTATTTCTTCTCTCTTTATTTTGGGTATTGGATTTTATGATGACCTTTTTCTCCCTTTCGTTCCTTACATTCTCCTTTACTTCATATTTATTTAATTTAGTTGATAAGTACTAGATCTAGACTTAAGAATGGCTAGGGACAACTAGGTGCCTAGGCTAATGATTTATTACCTTGCGCTAAGAAATCCTTGCTTGCCTCTTTGACTATTCAACTTAACATACATTGTGATTGGTCTGATTTTCCACATCATGCTAACCATTCGATCAATCCTATTTAGAAATCATTCGACTCTATGTCTCAATTCCATTCTATCGGCGAAAGTTACTTACACACACACACATATATATAGTGTCTTACACATTGTATCGCCCGAAACTTGTATCCCTATGATTTGTCTAAGGAATCGCCCGATTCCTACTCATTCGCTCGGCGAAAGTGGATATTTAAGGGTTTTGGAAATCGGCCAAAACTTAACTGTTTCTTCTAATAAATTAATACTTCTGCAACGGCGATTCTATTAAGCATTACCCTCACTATCGGCCGAAACTTGACTTTCTTAGGTTTTGTGAAATCGCCCGAAACTTGGTTGATACATCAAATAAATTAATATTATGTACAATTCAGCAATTTCAGTAATTTATATGTATGGAATGCATCGATTCTTGGTTCTTAAATCCTTAATCGATCGAATGTAGGTCACGTCATGCCCAAATATTAGTCAAGTTCTTTTAAGTCTTAATACTATCTCGGAATACATAATTAATTTATCACCTAAAATTTCTCTAAATCCTACATTCATTCCTTAAGTCATAATTTATAGCACATATGGGGGTTACGAATCACGTCACATGTAATCACATAGACACATAAATCACTTAAGAGCATAAGAATATAAAATATTATATCACACATCGAGCTCACTTCATTTGTCAGAAATAATATTTTCACCCATAATCCTAGCTTCTTTACGTAATTAACTCAACAATGTCTCTAATTAATTATTTCCACCCTTAATTATACCGTAAACCCCGTAGTTAGACTTTACGGGTATTACACTAATGGCATAAAAGGCTATAAGGCCATGGACATGAAAACCAGAGAAATTTTTGTCTGGAGGGATGTAAAGTTCTGTGAGGATGAATTCCCATTCCAAAAATCAGATTTTTTTCTGCCTTAGAGGATCCATTCTCAACACTGGTCTTACCAAGAATGTATGATGCAGATCCTGTGATTGATGGGGAGGCATTGGACCCTGAGCAGACATTGTCCCTGAGCAGACTGGTCACACTTCTGAGGAGATAACGCCCTCTGAGACAGAATACAGTGTCGCTGGCATGGAAGATGAGGTGAACCTTCAAACTCAATCTTTCACTGGCATTGAAAATGAAGTGGACCTTCAGACTCAATCTCAACCACAAGATCAACAGCCAAGGAAGTCAGCTAGAGTCCCAAAACAACCGGGCTATTTGAGGGACTATCATTGCAATAAAATGGCTGTATAGCAAGGCCATTTACCCTCTGACCCAGTTCTTGTCATATCACAAGTTCACCCCACAGTACAGGCCTTACTTTCCAGTGTTGCCTTAGCACAAGAGCCAAAAAATTTTGCTCTGGCCTCTACATCTAAAACCTGGCTGGAAGCCATGAATGTGGAGTTCAAAGCCTTGGAAAAAAATCACACCTGGTCACTTGTTCAGCTCCTTGAACGCAGAAGGCCCATTGGAAGCCATTGGGTATATAAAATCAAGGTCAACTCAGCTGGGAAAGCAGAGAAACACAAAGCACGCTTGGTGGCTAAAGGATTTGATCAAAGAGAAGGGGTGGACTTCATTGCTACCTTTGCTCCAGTAGCCAACCAGGCACAATTAAGATTGTATTGGCATTGGCAGCAAAACTCAAATGGAACCTCGAACAAATGGATGTGACACCGCCTTTTTAAATGGAGACTTGGCAGAGGAAGTTTATATGGAATTGCCGGATGGTTTTTACAAGGATTACAGCAGATCAGGACCTGGGAGGATGGTCTGTCGCTTACACAAGTCAATTTATGGCTTGAAGCAGTCCTCTAGGAAATGGAATAAGAAGTTTACAGAGGCTGCGATGGAATATGGCTTCTTACAGACTCAATCAGATCACACCCTCTTCGTAAAAGGGAAAACAGATCACCTAGACATCTTATTAGTTTACGTGGATGATATCATCCTAGCAGGCCCTTCAATGAAGAAGATACAAGAGGCAAAGGATTTCTGAGCTCCCGTTTTAAAATCAAGGACTTGAGAAGTTTGAGATTCTTTCTTGGCATTGAAGTTGTGAGAAGCAAGGATGATATCTGTCTCAGTCAGAGGCAGTATGCTCTACAAGTTCTTGAGGATACATGCTACTTGAAGCTAAGCCCTTGACAACTCCCATGAACCCAAGTGACAAGCTGACCAGCAATGATGGAAACATTCTTACTGATCCATTCAAGTATCGAAGACTGGTGGGAAGATTACTTTACCTAACATTTACTAGACCTAAATTGCCTTCTCTGTGCATAAATTGAGCCAGTATATGTCAGCACCAAGGCCAGCACACCTAATGACAGCTCACCATTTGCTCAGATATATCAAAGCAACCCCAGGGCATGGTATAATCATGAATGCAACCACGAACTTACAGCTCAAGGCATTCTCTGATGCGGATTGGGGTGCTTGCAAGGACACGAGGAAGTCCATTACAGGGTATTGCACCTTCCTGGGAGACTCAATGGTAACCTGGAAAGCCAAAAAGCAAGCAACTGTGTCAAGATCTTCGACTGAGGCCGAATACAGGGCCTTAGGTTCAGCAGTTTCTGAGATTCTGTGGACTGCAATAGCTAAACCTTGGCAGCCAGCAAATACCAGCCGTGTATTGTGATAACCGGTCTGCACTAAAGATGGTCTCCATTTCATTAGGCATCACATTTCATGTGGATCAGTTAAGCTTTTGCCTGTAAAGTCAAAAAAAAATTGGCAGACCTTTTCAGAAAACCTCTCTCAGGACCCGCGTTGCAAGGGCTATTGATCAAGATGTCGGTGATAAATCTATACCTTCCATCTTGCGGGGGGTGTTGAAATGTGAGCTGAATGGAGCTGATCTGAATAAAGCTGGAAATTCATATCTGAAGAAGAAGAAAGGAAAAAGCGAGGAATGAAGAAGTTTGAATTAAAAGGCGCGTCTTACTTAAAAGCGTGTAATCACTTATTGAAACGTGGATGGCGCCAGCGACTTCTGTGAGAGAAAGAGAAGAAACGTTGCAACTAAATCTCGGGGGAATTTTGAATATAAAACGCTGATCAGAGCTTTCTTCATTCTCTGTAAAATCATCGAGCTAGTGTGAGCTCTTCATGTACTGTGTGAATCTTGATTGAATCAATTAAGAGAATTCAATCCGTGGATGTAGGATCATTCAAGATCTGAACCACGTTAATTGCTTCTTCTTCAAACACGCAAACACCTTAGTTTTGTTAGGAAAATAAGGATTGACCGAAAGAGGAAGGTCCAAGGCCAAGACGAGGGCGAATATCACGTACGATGAATCCCATCGCAATCCGCTCACGTTTATGTTGTTTCGCTGGTCCATGTTGTGTAGGATCTTGATATCTAAGCACATCTGCTTTCATATGGAATCCTTGTGGTTGCGTGATGACTTTGTACTCGGTTGTCGGTTCAATCGCCGCCAACTCCGATGCGGCTTAGATGCTCGAGGTCTCCGTAGCTGATGGTATGTTACGTTGGAGGGGGTAAGGGTAGGGGAACGGTTAGGAACGTGTCGCGTCGGCAACATGAGAGCGATGATGGCAGATTTGGGTGCAGGAGGTGGGTCTCGTGTTTGCCGCAGTTATTTCCTCTTCTTCCTCGTGTTCGTCTGAGAGTTGTTTGGTAAATGATACCAAGGTAGTGGATAATTAATAAATCGTTTTTGACAAAATAAATTAAAAAAAGTAATGGACAGTCAGAAATCAGGACGCCCACATTTAAATTTATTGGGGCATGCCTATTTTTAAAACTAGTTTTTTTACCCGTGCAATGTACGGTATTAACTATCTGTAATCATTATATGTTAAATGCTGATACTGGATAGTTATTGTGGATTAAGATGTAGAGTGGGATTTTTGGGATGTTATTATTTAATTAATTTTTTAAGTTAAGGGACACAGGTATTTTTAATAAAATAGTTAAAAAAGATTCAATCATTTGTAAAATAAACATAAAATCGGAAGTATTAATAAAATAGACAAATTCGTAAGCTGTTTTTACGAGTTACTTGTCCGGCACGAGCGTGACGTGGAGTAACTCGTATTAAAATTATACGAGATATAAATCGTAACTCGTAAAAACAGCTTACGAGTTAGATCTGGTTTTAAAACCAGATCCAAGCACCAACGTAGTCAACGACGAAGACGAGAAGACGAACAGACGCACGCTGCCCGCTGCGGCCACTACGACTCACGTTGCCCGCCGCCGCTGCGACCTCGACGCCGCCGCCGCCTCGACCTCCTGCCCGCCGATACGAGTTCGTGCCCGCCGCCTCGCCAGACGCCCCGACCCCGCTGCTTCACGCCGTCGCCGCGACCCGACGATTCTGTTGCTGCAAGCCGTCGCCTCGACATCCTGCCCGCCGATACGAGTTATCCTCAAGTTCGTGCCCGCGGCCACGCTGGACGTCGCCTCGCCAGACGCCCCGACCCCCGCTGCTGAACGCCGTCGCCGCGACCCGACGACCTCGCTGCTGGACACTGCCGCCGCGACCCTCCACCTCGACGACCAACCGAGCCGCGACCGGCCGCCTCGACGACCACCTCCACCGCGACCCGCCGCCCCACCCCCTGTTGCCCGCCACCGCCTCGACGACCTCCGCCGCCGCGACCTGCCGCCTTGACGAGCTCCTCCGCCGTGACCCGCCGCCTTGTGACGATCTACGCGCGATTAACTATGGTTAGCGACCCCGTTTATTTCCAAAATATGCCCGTTGTGTTAATTTTATCATTATCAAATGCTATTTTTATTGTTGATTTGTTTGTTGTCGTTTTTTTAACTGTAGAATGGATTTGAATTCTTCTTACGGGCCTGTTGATAGTTCGGTGTTGACGATGCAGTCAAATCACTAAGGGGCGATAGATAGAACAATTAAGATTAGGTCGTTAGAGAATGTTGTGTGGGGTACTAGAGAAGCACCGAATGTCCTACACGGTCGCTTATTAGGAAAGTCGAAAGATATGGGTCTATACAACGTCTACAGCTGTACGTCGCAGAGGGTTGACCCTAATTTGATTACAACGTTGGTAGAGCGTTGGAGGAAGGAGACCCATGCGTTTCATTTTTTTGTTGGGGAGGCGACCATTACATTACAGGACGTAGGAATATTATAAGGTTTGCCTATAGACGGTAGTTGTGTCTCCAGTGTGATCCACACGAGGACGGTGACACAATGGATGGACGAGTGCGAGCGATTGCTAGGTTTTGGACCGCCTAGTGATGAAATTAAGGGGTCGTCGCTGTCGATGAAGTTGTTAGCGAGTTGGTTGTTGGCCCATCGAATTTCGAATGATAGTGATGAGGTAGAGGTCGGGTGTTCAGCACGAGGTTATGCAATGCTGCTCTTCGGTGCGGTGATGTTCCCCGATTGTAGCGCAAGTATCGTATTGTTGACATACCTTCAGTTGTTGGAGGATATTGAGGAGGTGCGCACGTTTAGTTGGGGTAGTGCGGTGCTGGCATTCCTTTACAGAGATCTTTGTTCGGCATGTGAGCCGAAAAAGCTTATTATAGGCGGACCCCTACGGCAGGTAATTATATGGAAACTTTGATTAACTTTATAGTTATTTTAAAAATTTATTTAGAACGTGGATTTTTTTTTTGGTATGGACATATGTGAGGATCTTGCCATTTTCAGACAGTTCGTGATATTCATCGTATCTCTATGGAGCCCCGAATGGTCGACGGGATAGTCTTAGCGATCCCGCCACATGCTGCGAAGTATGGTCATCCTTCAAAATTTTTTAATTTATTTTCCTTCTTACATTTATAATTGTTGTGTAAATATTTGACAGGTGGAACGCGTTATTTGATCACACTACGTCGACCAATTCGAACATTCGCATCATCCGCGAGTGCATTGATCAGTTGCAGCCGCATCAATTTGTATGGACTCCGTACGACATGACGCTCGTGGAAATTGCCACTCTTCCTGATGAGTGCTTACCGAGCGCTTGTCGATCGAGGTGTCCCCTGATCTTCTTCAATATCGTGGAGATCCATTACCCCGAACGAGTGCTTCGGTAGTTTGGAATTAACCAGGGGATTCTCGTTCTACCGCCGTATCGTGATAATAATCTTCACACGTACGAGCGTTGACAGCGGGCGGGGATGGATTGTAGATCGCATCATGCAGACTGGATTGGGTTATGGGAGGAACGAGAGGAAATCGTCTTTAATGGTCCTCCCACGACTGCACTCATGTCGATGGAGGATGATTATTACGACTGGTTTCATCGGATCACTCGCCTCTATATATCTCCACATAGATGCAGATGTCACGGGGCTTCCAGATGGGGGATGCGGTGTTTATGTCGTTCATCGTAAGTTTTATTTATTTATTAATGTTATCTGTTTAATAGCCCAAATGTTATAATTTACTTTTTCATTTTAGGAACGCGGGTTCACAACAGCCTTCGTTACGCGAGGGGCGGCGATCATGACGAGTCGATCCGTTTACTGGAGCGGATGGACAACATGTTTATCTCGCGATGCCAAATTCGACGAAGGAGTGAGGCGGGACCATCTCACGTACATGAGGCCGGACCATCTTACATACATGAGGCCGGGCCATCTCAAGTGCACGATGCGGTGAACCCGTCTTTTTTTTTTTAGGATTTTTCTCCCTTTTCCCAATCTTCTGCAGCCCAACACAGCTCACGGCCAGATTATATGGATCATCAGGTATGTTAAATTATTTTGAATTTGTTATGAATTATTTTAAATTAAAAGCCCTTAAGTTATTTACTAAAACTTAAATTAAATATTAATTTGATTAACACATCTTAGGCATTTACGACACCTTCACCACGACCGCGACGTCCTCGCAGTCCGGTAGATGATGCGGAGCAGGGTAACCGTCGAAGAAGTAGAGTTCGTAGGCCAACTCGTTGTGGGACAGACAGTCATTTGGCGTATCATGGTAGATAGATCGTTACGTGAAGCGTTATTTTTTTTTTGTAATGACTATTATACGCTTTAGAAAAATTTGAGCTTGTGAATTATTATTACATTTCTTATGATTATTATTCTTATTATTATATTTGTTATTCTTATTAAGGTTATTATTATATTTATTATGGTAATTATTATTATATTTATTATTGTTATTATTATACTTATTATTATTATTATACTTATTGTTATTATTTTTATTATTTTTATTATTATTATTATCATATCATTTATTAATGTTATTAATTTTATTATTATTGTTGTTATTATTATTATATTTATTATTATTATTAGTATTATACCTATTGTTATTATTAATATACATTATTATTCTTATTAATATTATTATTGTTTTTATTATTAAGAAATCAATATTGAAATTCAGTGGATATATAAGACTAAAACAGTGAAAACAACGAGTGTATTATTTCATGCCCGTCCGCGTTGTCTAGCACGAGTTTCATCCCTGTCCATCTCATTCCTGATGCGACTTCGACTATATCTACCGGAACCAGTTCTCTCTCGATGAGATTCGTTATGAATAAGAGTCCAATATTCGGCTTCCAGTAACGTTCATTGTGCAATAGTTATACCTTCATATGTCTTCAAATACCCAACCTTACTGTAATACTGCGCCACTAAATTACCGGAGTGAATTTGCCATTGACGACAAGCCGCTTGTGCGTGAGAACATGGGATGTTATACGTGCTCCAATTTCCACACGTACATGTTCTATCATTGATCCTTACCGCATATGTGTGCTGATGAATTCCAGATGTTATGGCTTCTGCTTTATGTTGTCGAACATCAAAACGGTATACAACGTGATCCCAAGATTCTGCCGTCCAACTTTGAAATATTCTCGTTGCATAATGTGACCAATCAGTTTTATTATTCGCCACTAGTGACGATACTTCTTGAAAGCGATCACGAAAATACTGTACGCACCTGTGAATTTTAAGAAATAAAAGAGGAAGTCATAACAACGACATTAAAATAGAAAAACTAAGGTTAAGGTTAGAGCTTACCTATGAAAAGTGAAATCAATGATTGCTCTTGCAGGTAGCATTCGAGCACCTTTTAATACCCCGTTGAGACCTTCTGAAATATTAGTCGTCATGACACCGCATCGATAACCGCCGTCGTGTACGAGCGTCCATTGCTCGACGTTTACTTTTCTAACCAAGGCTTGGCACGTTCATTAATTTGCGCAATCTGAGCCATAATGCGATTGAATTTATCCAATGTTGGCGCAGTATCGGCTCTATGACATAGATCCTTCAATTGTTGATTCTTGAATTTGTTGAAAAAGTTTGATTTTACATGACGAAGACAGAAGCGATCACTCCATTTGGTGGACGAAAGAGTTCAGTGTCTCGTACTGCTCCCACAAGACCTGTACACACCATATACGCCACTAAAGGTAACTTGATTTTACGAAAATACCGAGTAATTTACATTAGTCAGATGAAATACCTGGGTGACGATCCGAAATAAAGCAAACCGATTGATTCTCCATAACACATGTGTTCAAATGGTTAAGGAACCAAGTCCATGAGTGTGTACTTTCTGCCGTGATAATGGCAAATGCCAGGGGAAAGACATTTTGGTTGGCGTACAACGACATCGCAATCAATAATTTGTGTCTATATTTGGAGTATAAATGCGTACCATCGACACAAACAACTTTGCGACAATGTTTGAAGCCATCGATGCTCGGTTTAAAAGCACAAAAAACATCGAGTTGGAAGTGTTCAGGTCTCACTCTCTGCATATGGAGCCACTTCACGATTATCCCTGGATTGTAATACTACAACGCCTTCATAAATGTGGGATTTTGGTAACAGACTCTTCCCACGTACCGTGAACATTTTCCATAGCTCTTTTCAGACCATGCCAAGCTTGAATATATGATATTTCGTAGCCATATTTATCTTTCATGAGTTGTTGGACGTTTTTGGGCAAGAACTGCGATCGATTTTTACGGTTCCAACCAACAAATCAGCAATAAAATTTCGAGAGATATTACGGTGTGTGCTTGCCAGCCAGTCATATAGCAAGTGTGTGGTCCTTCAAGTTTTGTAACAGACCACTAATCTTTTTTTGGCTTGAAGGATGCCCCCAGTCTCCACGGACAACCATTCGTGTGATCACATTGAACACTCCAACATGCACTACTGCTCTCGTTGACGTAATCTCGTGTCTAGCAACCCTGATCGAAAAATCTTCGACGGCACGTTGTAAATGTTTTTTAGTTAGAAAAATCATACCTCGAAAAAACATAGGGTTATCTCTGTCGTAAAACTCCATGTAACCACTGTAGTCGTCACCATCAGAAGGTGGCATTTGGTACGTTTGGAAAAATGGGACGGACTGAAACAGCGTTGGAGCAACAGAGTCCAACGGAGTGGCATCATCTGGCGCATCGTCGTCGTTGTTCTCATCGTCCACGTTGGGATCGGGTAACTCGGACGGTGGATCCTCATCGTCCGCTTCTGAATCACTAACATCAACATCTTCCTCGGGTTCAAGCACGAAATCTGGCACGGGTTCAGACACGGATTCTGGCATATTGAATGGAACACCAAGCGTCGGCATCTCCAGAGACACATTGCTGAACCTTGCCGCAACTGAGACAATGTCGGGAAAATCTGGACATGATTAACTCGAAGAACCAACTTCAAACGCAGGAAACTCGCGCCGCTCCTCAAAATTCCGACGAGGCTCTTCGTTCAAATCAAAATTTGAATTTTTCAATTATTTTAACAAAAACCTCAAAACAAGTGTTCTCTGAATCGGGATGTATGAAAAATTATAAATCGTTGTCGTTGGAGATTTGGAGTAGCTAATGAAAGAGGCGGGAATGTTGAAAGTATTCATTTTTTGCATGGACAATCAACGAATAACGACTGCTATCAGCACCCGTAATTTCGAACAACGACATAAACTTCGAAAAACTGGTGTTGCGACGAATTCGCCTATACCCAATAGGGCGGATACTATATTTGATGGTAGAATCGGATGATTGAATTATTTCGCCGCCGAAATATACTATGACTTGTACACGAGTCGACACCATTATTTTGTGTTGTCTTATAAAAAATCGATTGTTTTATGATGTGTTAAAGATCGACAAGAGGGGGATTTATAGAACCGTAACTCGTATATAATTCTTACGACTTACATGCATTATTGAATTTCGACCCTAACTCAAAAAATATTTTACGAGTTATGCATGAATTATTGGAGCACTCACGTAACTCGTAAGAAATAGTTACGAGTTACTTGAATAATTGACTGACACTACATGCCCATGCAGGTTGGTCGGGCACCCACATAACTCGTATCTATATTATATGAGTTACTTCAAATAACTTGTAATATATTTTTACGAGTTACTTTCAAAAGGGTCAAAAGGTCAGCGCGCTACCGTGGAATAATAACTCGTAACATTTTTATACGAGTTATGTAACTCGTGATCTTATCATACGAATTTCTCTATTTTATTAATGCTTTCCATGTTTATTTTGTTAATGTTTGAATTTTTTTAATTATTTTATAAAAAAGCCAGGGACACGTGTCAAAATTTTAGAACACCTACATTTGCATAATACTATAAGATATAATGACCATGCCAATGAGAGGAGGCCTTTTGAGGGTTATGTCATTGAATCGAATCCCACCTCCCACAATTTATTGAGTTGTTCTCATGGGGTCTTATCCCATGACTATCGTGTTGGGTAAATTTGAAACGTGTTTACCTAGCTCCTGGAGATCTAGTCTCATCCCCAGAATGTAGGCGTGTAAGCCCGTAGCTGATTGAGTGGGGATACTCCAGGATTGTAAAAAAAAAAATCTATCTGGCTAAAAACTGCTAATCTGATCTAACATTTTATTTGCAATTTAATCCCTTTATTTATAATTTATTTAGTTTAATAAGCTATTATTCAACTTCTAAATTTTTTAGTTATCTTAACTTTTCAGTTTATATATATCAAAACTATATTTCATTTATTAAATACGAAATATTATAAACGAAGTACCATAAATATAACTATGAAATTACTAGATATAGAATGACCATAAACGAAAGAAAAAAAACAAATACTTGGTATCCCAAATTTATAATATTCTCTAAATATTATTTAGAGCCTTCTTTTACCACACATGTTATCTAATTTGGTTTAGTGGGCTACGTAGTTCTTCACATAAGCCCATTAATACAAAATCCTATATTCGGCCCAAATAAAGGCACTTAAAACTACGCAACTGCAGATACAAAGGGAATCAAAATCAGCGCCAAAATCGACAAAACCCAAATAAAACAAACAAAACAAAACACCCACTGAAAATTGAAAGCCACAATCTCCCTATTCGCAGCTGAACAAAAATGGCGAAATCCATCACCGTCATCACCACCTTCCTCCTCCTCGCCACCGTCAATTCCGACGAAAACACCACCACAACCGCCGCCGCCGCCACCCAAGAAGAGCTCCTAACCATGCTGCAAACCCTAAAATCCCAAGGCCGAACTCTGTTTACGAACGCCATCGCCACCTCTGACCTTCAATACCACTTCACCACCACCGCCATCCCTGCCGCCGAAGCCGCCAACAAGTCATCTCCGCCGCCGCCAGCACCATCATTCACGATCTTCGCCCCCATGGACGCCCACATCTTCTCCCTCGACATGTCCCTGACGGCCGAAGCCTACGTCAGCACCCTAAAGTACCACGTCATCACCGGCGACCGTCGCTACACCTTCTCCGACCTGCAAAACCTCACCTCGCAATTCCTCGAAACCCTTTTGCCCTACCACTCTGTCTTGATCGGAAAAGTCCAAGACGGCGAATCTTCAGGTCTGTTGGTCGACGGCGTCAGAGTTTCAGATCCCAATCTCTTCGTGGGGCCGAGGTTCGCCGTCCACGGAATTCATGGGATTCTCTTGACGGAGATTAACGGCCATGATGGTGGTTTGCATCAAGAAGATGGTCAGCAAGAGTACGGCGGCGCTGGGGAGGGTACCGATGTCTTTTCTCCAGAAGAGGCTCCATCGCCGGTTCAACCAGTCACGGGTCGAGTTGGTCGGAAGATAAACCGGCGGAAGGGTAGGGCGGCTCACAAGAGGCTTAAGGGCGACCGGCCTGTTCATCGCAAATCCGACGATCTTTAGATTTTACCAGTTAATTCAAGATTTGATCTTTACTTTGCAGTTGAAATAGCGGATTTTTTAAATAAATAGCCTTTGACATGGTAAACTTTAAAAAATATCCCCCAAATGTAAAATGACGTTAATGCCCTTACTATTCGGGTCCCACAGTAGAAACCAATATGTTAAATGAGAAACTGCTCCCTTCAATGGCCTCTAAAGAAACGAAAAGCACTGGAAGATCACACACAGCACACACACTCAAAAAAAGGAGAGAACTCAAAGAAATATGAAACAATCCAAAGCAATCAGAGGGTTATTATAACTGAATACCAAGTCTAACACCCGAAAATAAAACTGATGTAAGCCTAGAAAGGTCGTGATTAATCTCCATTTACTCGATCATCTATCTCATCATTATTTATCCGTAGGTTGCTTGAGGCTGCATCATTAATCACTTCATTCGATTGATTGGTAAAAGACAACCTGTAACTTGGTTGTTGCATTGGTGCCTGAAAATTCATATACAAAATATTTTGAATCAACAACAACATATCCAAAATAAATATTGGAGATATTTAACCTGTAGTAAATCCGTCAAACTTGAGCCATGTCGTTGGAACTGTGAAGGATACCACCATTGAGAATTTTGGTGCTGAATGGATGATTGTTTCTTGATGTTTTTAGTTTCGCTTGTACTGGCGAGAGAGACGAGACACTGGTGAGAGAGAGAGAGAGAGAGATACGAGATACGAGATCACACGAGATATCGATTACCTATTAATATTCTCTATTATATTTCAAGTATAATAAAATAATATGAGAGAGAACAAGTAGAGTGGACGTGTTGATGGTGTCTAGGAGAGATACTAAGCTTTAATATTAATATTTTAATAAGTGAAATAGGAATTGGAATACTAATTGAAATAGGTGATCCGAGCCGCTTGAGACCTCTTGAAAGTTGAAATATAGGGGTGATAGTTATTGACTTTCCAATTAATAGGCTCTTCTTTGCATTGCCCTTGATGGAATATTTTGATTGTGATTTTCTATTTCTTGGCGATGACAAAAACGCCATATGCGCATTAGGGGTAGAGGTTTTTCTATAAGCAGCTTTCGTCCAAATTAGTACTGTCAAAACGGGCCGCCGGGCCGGGCCGGCCCGTAGCCTGCCTACGGGTGGGCCTGAAAATGAGGCTCGTCCCGCCTGCAGGCAGGTAACGGACTTGGCGGGCTTACCCGCCTGTTTAAAAAAATAAAAAAGAAAAAAATAATAAATAATAGGAAAAAATAATAAAAAAGAGATAAAAATAATAAAAATAGGAAAAGATAAAAATATGAAGAATTCAAGTTGGAAAATATATCTAAGTTAATCAACTTTTTTAAATATTAATTATTTATGTTATTAAATTATAAATCATAGCTCAAAAATATAAATACAATATAATTTTTTATTATTAAATATTTATATAATATTATTTTTTTGGCGGGCCTGCCCGCCGCCTGTCGGGCCCGCCTCGCCAAAGCCCGCGGCCCCCAGGGGCATGCCCGCTGCCTGGCGGGCCTGGAAATTAACCGCCACTTTGGCGGGGTCGGGCGTGCCCGTTTGACAGCTCTACTCCGAATGCACCAGTCATTATTATATAATTGCAATTAGCCCGCTCCCACACTGTAAAGTCTTGAGACAAAATTTGATTAGATTATCGACTATTTAAAACGATCTCAACTTTCAATATGTGCGATAGACGTCGAATAATTGACCTCTATATATAAATATGAGAGTTGTACTTCTTGACATATCCTTGTGCATCAAAACACATGATGCCTTTAAAATAAATTAAAATTTAAAGATATATGAAAAAATTCTCAAAGATGGGACCTTTGCTTAGATAAGAGGAAAAAAAATGTCCATGGCCCATATGCAAGAACTTGAAAAATGTTGGGATCATAATCAAACGAGAAGACAAAGTTGATTTCAGGGCAACTAAATATTGTGAAGTAATCAAATGATCATAAGCTACGCAATGTATATAGCTGAGAATATGTACTTAGCTGGTTCGGTTCTGTTTCGATATATAGCCGTTTGATTTAAGTTGCGGGCTGGTCTTACTTATTGGGCTAATGTGTACCTAAAGCCCAAAGTATGCTTGATGTATAAATATAACTTCCCGCGTGTATTTGGCGGTACGAATCAATAATGAATAAAACAGTATTTGTTTATTTTCTCTCTCGATATTGAAAACAAGAACAAGACTGAAGCTGAAAGCTCAGATTCAAAATTTCTACATGGTATCAGAGCCAAGTTGAAGCAATTCCATACGACAAATGGCGCGCGAAGAAAATACACAGAATTCTTCAATTTCAAGAGATACTGTGGGGATTGTGCAATTCAATAACCGGATGCACATTCATCCTTCCGATACGTCCAATCTGGATTTGACTATAGGTATTCTTAAAGGTACTAAGAATTATAAGATATGGAGCATGAAAATGATGATTGAATTAGAGGCGAAGAACAAGATCGAATTCATAGACGGATCTTGCAAATGTCATGAGAAATATTCTCCGCTCTTTTCTCAGTGGAAATGGTGCGATGCCTTGGTAAAGACCTGGATCCATCGTTCGGTCTCTGAGGAATCAAACTCAAGTATAGTTTATCATCAAAGTGCTGTAGAGATTTGGGATGATTTAAAGCAGAGACTTGATAAAATCAATGGCTCGAGGATGTATAATTTACTCAAGCACACAAGGTGCATCAACCATTTCAGAGTATTACAACAGGCTGAAGACTCGTTGGGATGAGTATAACGACCCGACTTCCTAGATACGTATTTTGACGGATTTTCGCAGCGTAAGCAACGGAAAGCCCATTTAATTAAAACTTTTAAAACATAATAATATAAATACGTTCAATGTCTAAATCCATAAGTCCAAACCCAAACACATTTTTATTCATTAGGCCGAAGCCCAAGAGGTCCAAACCAAATTTAAAACACGAAACATAAACTCGTTCTACAGGTCGCGTCCCATGTACTGCGCCGCCCTCAAAAGTCCGTGGAGTCACCGCCATCAGCCGCCTTACCTACACACGTAAACCTTGAGCTTTTGCCCAGTAGATGAAAATATGCATGAATGCAAATGCTCTCACATCCCAAACCCGACACCTCACAAATGCACGCTCGACATCTCATACGTCCGTTCCTACTTCAACTCTCAACTCATAAACATGGCCCTAGGCTAGACTCGGAATCCACGCATAAAATGTCATATAATGTCATCATAGTACGGCCCCATCTCGGTCTCAACCATAACTATAACAATGGCAAGTGGTAACGGCCCCATCTCGGTCTCAACCGCACCTAAAATAGTGACAAGCGGCCCCAGCTCGGTCTCAACCGCAAGCGCTTCAGCGAATCGTAGCCTGACAACTAACATCGATCACTTTGCCCCACTCATGACACTATACAGTGTTACCGTTACCCCACACGGTTATAACTCCCCTCGTACCACGTGTATGCAAATGACATGCAAATAAAATGCAACATATCACAACGCAACATATAAAATGCCATGTATCGGCCCGAGGTATTAGCTCGGCCCGATCTCGAAAATCCTCATACACCAAATAATTCCGGCCTGATGCCCGCGTTCCGATTTGATCGGCCCGAAATCTTAACCACCGAAACTCTCCCCGAATTTCACTAAGAGTTCCCCAACATTTAATCCATTTCACTTTAAGGCACTAATTTCACAATTGGTCCCTAAGTTAATATATTTTAAATTCTAACGTCCAATTTCAAAATATCACTTAAGTTCCTAATTTCCTAAATTTTGCATTTAAACCCCAAAATCTCATAATTTAGGTTTTAGAACCCGGAAATTTTCCTAAGTTTAAGATCTGCCCCGAATCTTTAAAAATTTCAGATCTGTCCCGAAAGCTTTATATTTCTTTAAAAATCTCCCCTCTTTGAATTTTACACCCTCAGTCCCAGATTTTTAGAACTTTTCAATCTAGTCCCCGTATTTACGAAAATTTCACAAACGACTCCACTTATTTAATCCGTATTTCGAATCTACCCCAAAAGCTTTATATTTCTAAAAAAAACTCTCCCCTGTTCGGATTTACATTCTCAGCCCCCAGATTTATAAAACTATTCAATCTAGTCCCCAAATTTTTGAAGAACTATTTTATACGGCTGTTTTGCGACAGTTTAGTATTTCTCAATGATCACAAAGTAAACGATGTCCGATCGGCCTGAAATTTTAACCATAGATAAAGAACTTGTGAGATATGATTTTTTTACCCCGTGGCCGAAATGGATAAAGAAAACCCTAGAAAACACTAATCTTTCCCAAGTTTTGTTCTATCCTCTTAATCACAAGTCCTCTAACTCTATTTTTATGTTTCATGGACCTAAACTTCATAAAGATTAAGGTATTAAGCTGGCCAAATTTTAGCATGTAAACATTATCACGAAAATCATTCAAGAAATTCACGTTTAGCACATAAACACGTATAAATTCGAAAGAGATCAGGCAATCACGTAAAATTCACGACTCCTAATTTTGTTAACGTATGTAGATTGTTAGAAATCGTGAATCAAGAATTCAGATTAAACAGTTTTGGTGATTGTCCAAACTTGATTAAGTATACCGGTTAGAAGAAGACTAAAAGATCGGATATCAGTCAGAAGGTAATTGTCCAAACTTGATTAAGTATACCGGTTAGAAGAAGATTAAAAGACCGGATGCCAGTCAGCAGATCGCGTGTGTGTAAAAGACCGGATATTAGTTAGAAGGACACTGGATATTAGGTACAAGGTTACTAACGTGCCTAAAACCGAAATACATATACCGGACCTGCCATGAGCAAAGACCAGAACTCAGATATCGGACCGATAAGTGCCAAGACCGGAGTTCTGTTACCAAACGTGCCACGTGTACAAAGATTCAAGTTTACTCAAGGCGGGATAATGAAAACCTCTGATGAAACCTTTAATGCAAGGCTGCCATGAGGAGTCATGTCGAAGTCAAGCCAAGCTTAAAGTGGAAAAAGCAAATGAGACAGTATGAACTGCTGCCAAGACCGGACAGTACCCATTTTGGGAAAAGTGCATTTAATGCACAGTCCAGCACTTGGAGCCATTTCACAACGGTCTTCTTCATCAACGAACAAGTATATATATCATAGAAGAGACACTGAAGAAGATACGACACTCAACCACTAGAAATCAAAAAGACAAGATTAAAAAACAAAGCGAGTAATTAGAAAGTGTTGTACTCACTGTACGATAACCGATTAGGTTAAGTAAGTGAGTTATTGTATTCCGACGGACTATAAAAAGCTGTTGAAGTAGGTGGATTGTATTTTACGACTGCCTAGGGATTCACTGGATAAGGCTGAGGGCAGCCGGGTAGGTTGTACTGTGAGTGTATAACTGAAGTCTAGTGAACCTTCCTCGCGAGGAAGAAGGGGATACGTAGGAGATTTAACTCCGAACTTCCAGAAACAAACTGGTTCCTCTTGTCCACACACACACTAACACATTACATCGTCTATTGGTTTTGATTCATAACCGACCTACAAGTTCCGCACATAACACACAGAGGAAAATCAAGTACCGGTATTAGCCCTAACCGGTTAACTACCAAAAAGGTGTCAAGCGTTTATTCACCCCCTCTAAACGCATAAACCGATCCTAACAAGTGGTATCTGAGCGGGTTTACTTGATATTTCTCCTATACTAACCATGACTTCATCAGATCAGCTTCTTATGTGTAGCAGGGAAAATTTTCTTGATTGGAAAATAAGGTTGATGACGTATCTTTATGCGCAAGATGATGAAATGATCGATGTACTGGAAAATGGACCGTTCGTGTTCAACAAGGTCAACGTACGACATGTTGTTTATCCTAACGAATCAAGAGAAGTTCCGAAGGAAAGATACGAGCTGTCAGCAGAGGAAAGACGAAAAGCAAATCTTGATAATATTGCCAAAAATATTATATTCAAAACTCTGGACATAGAAATATTCAGACAAGTTATGACGGGCAAGACTGCTAAAGAAATATGGATCAAATTAGGTCAACTTGGCGAAAACAAAGAAATCTACGAGCTCAAGGAAAATCCAGCAGAAGCACTGGAAGATGGAAAATCATTCACTATGACACAGGTTAAGCAAAGTGAACTAAACGATAATGCTAACATTTGCTTTAAATGTGATAGGACCGGACTCAAAATTGGTAATGACTCCAAAGAGGAGGCAAACCAACACCTAAGGAGGGAGGAGGCACAAATCTCCACGACTAATAAGGACACCCACAGATGGGATGATACCGACTCCGATGAGTCAAGCTCTGAGGATGAACCGAGCAACCACGGAAATGAACCAGAACTTATCTGCCTGATGGGAGATCAATCAGATCCAGAAAATAAGTTCACCTATGAAGAAGTTCTAGATGCTCTTCAGAACATGGCTGATGAGTACTGGAAACTAAACGAGAAGTTAAAAGTGGCAGAAAAGGGAAAGGCACCAGCGCAAGAAGATACCGGATCTCTTTTTGAAATAATCATCCATCTAGAGGAAGAAAAACTCAAACTCAAAGAGGCAGCTGAAAAGAATGCCTCAGAAAACAAAAAGTTAACCGCCTTGGTCCACTCATGGACTAAGTCAACAGAGATATTTCAATGTCTTCAAGGATCCTTAAGGGATGCTCGTGACCGAACCGGACTTGGATACAGCGAAAGAGTTAACGTCGATGAGGCAACGACATCCACACAACCAACTACCTCAAAGGTGATCAACTTTGTTCGTCCCAAAAACTATAACCTAGTCTCTGTTGTTCCTATGAACAGGTCTAAGGAAACTGGAGTGAAACATAGCTACAATCCCTCGATGTCCTACGCAAGGACAGCACCTCAGGCAGTAAGGGGGAATAACGTGAGAAATACTTCACAGAAGGGAAGAACCCAACAATCAAGGGGGAATACCGGAGTGAACAACGATCCACGAAGAAGAAGACCTCAACAATCAAGGGGGAATGCCCACGATACAAAACCAGGGACACAAGGCTACAGAAGACCCAAAAACCGGTCTCAGAACAGGAATAATAAATATAGATATCTTATTGATCTTATAACCGGTAGACACATTAGGATAATCCAAGTATGGATACCTAAGGTACTAATCCCTAACCGGACCCAAAAAGGCTTGGGTACCAGGGACTTTGTCTGTTCTTGCAGGAATGCTTGCAGGAACTCGACCGGTTCTGCTAATTACTAGACAGCAGATGCTGTCGGCATATACCCAGGGAGAAAAGGACTCTCGCTGAGATCGAACCATGTGCCAAGCTAACATTTACCTTTGAGGTAGGTAACAAGGTAAAAATGTAAAGATAATTAGACCGTCTTACTAAAACTAAGATATAACCATACTAACCGGATGAGGAACCAACAAGATCGACTATCTGAACTGGTACAAGCTAGATCTTACAGTCCAATACGGTTGGTTACCGGTGAATCCATAAAATAAGAAATAAATCATCTAAGACCCTAAATCTTCCTATAACTGTTGGAGTCAATCTCGATAATGATCCACCTTCATCACTAGTATGCATGAAGGGAAAGTGGATAGAAACTGTCCTTTCTAAACCTTGCACTAATGTTATATTTTGAGGACCATAGCATGTGCTGTGAGTCACCTACTTGCTGGCAAGTTTAGGTAATAATGCAGCAAAGAAAGAGAATCGGATGATAGACAAGAGCAAAACAGATGATCAAAATATCAAAGGAACAACAATCCGACAAGACACCAGAAAGGAAGTTCCGAACTGGGAAAACCAAGCAATATAGGATTCAACCGGTTTCAAAAGCACGATATCTATCTAAAAGAAATCGGGGCAGTGTATCACAAGCAGCTTGCACCTAAAGGAGTCAACTGAGGGGAAACTTCAAGTGGAAGGAAGAAATATTCTCAGAAAACCAAACAGCTTTCAAGGGACGATCAATGCTAGAAAGGCAATCAGCCTGGCGACTGGTCGGAATAACTGTTGGAAATACAAACTAAGGGGGAACTCACCAGAAGAAACTGAATCAGTCTGGAGATCAACTAAGTTCGGAAGTTTTCTTCAAAACCGGCAGTTCATACCGGAGGAGACAACTAAGGGGAAATGCTAAAAAATACAACCATACAGGGTTGAAGTACTCTCTGAAGATGAAACCATCCATAGAAGGTGCAATATAGGGAATGCGTGGAAGATTCATCCAGCTCTTGGAACTCAAGTACATAAAGGGCAATTGGTTTAGGAAATAACCACAGTTCCAGACAAATGGCATCAGTAGGCTCTACATGGAGATTGTTTCTCAGCAGACTAAATAACTGAATGTAGTTTCAGATCCTAAAGAAGCAAAATCAGTCAGGAAGTCAACAAACATGGATCAACAAGCAAGTGTCTAGAAGACTAAAGACGAAAGTTGCAACTTTAAGAGGCAATAGAGCGGAAGTACCAAGGTTGTCAAACCGGTGAAGATAATCGAAGGCAGTACAATCAAGAAGGAGAGACTGGGTATGGGAACGTCAAACAGTTGAACTACGAACAACTACACCAGACCGTGTCTCAAAGCAAAATCTACTCTTTGTCGAAGTGTCTGACTTTACCTTAAAGCCCTTCTGAAACCGGAACTGTCCTTGACTGACCAATGGATAAACATATGATTCTTACTGGGTGGATAAAAACCGAGCCTCTTCGATAACTGCGCCTCATCAATGCACATATTATTGGGTCTGGTACAGCTGGCCTTGAAACTTGCAGGTTATTTGAGAAGGTGAATAGTCATGTCATCAACGAATCTCTGTCACCGGACAAGACATAAAGTTCCGACGCACTGAAAAGAAGATAAGCATGGTCTAGAATACTGTGCACCCGTGACACAAATCGACAGGAATTCTTCGGCTATTTAAAGACCTCACGACCTTCTTCAAATTCCCAGTCACTCAACATCGATTAAGTTCAAAAAGCCTAAACCACCGAAACATCCACCACCCTCAGTCAGGATAAGCCTCACACCCAGAAAAAGTCTAACAAGTCCAAGTCCAGTTTTCTTATCTAATCACCTCAAGGCGGTATCTACAACAAACTGGATGCAGATCCACCCATTAGGGCATTCAAAGACCTCGTGGCGGTCAAACGAAACTACAAAGACGCTGCTTTGGACTAGCAGGCTTTCTAAAACAAGTTCGACGGCACAGAAGGCGAGCTCTGGGATGCTCTCTGAGGATTGGACGAGTTGGAAAAGATGTACCCAGTCCTCAGCTTCCCACACAGAGCTGAACAAAAGATGCCGCGGAGCGGAGGATCCATCCTGGTACTACAAGGACCCAAAGGAGAAGATGGCGCCCCTCCAGTCCCTCGTAGACCATCGACCCACCAAGAGACGGCGTAGTAGTCGAGCGGTTGAGAAGCCATGGGATATCTTACCGCTCCTACCAGCCTCTCGAAAAGACGGGTCGAGAATCCATCAAGGAACGGGACTGGAAAAGGGAACCGGTTACCCGGGATTGAATGCCATGCCAGGCGTATACCCGGATACCAGCTCCTATCGGATTCGTTGCACTTTCAGAGGTGCAAACAAGCGGACATCCACCTCGACGCAACATCCGACTCCCCAAGGAACTCGACTCCAGGCGTGAGTTCAGGGGACAACCGGAGCTCGGAAGAGCTGCTAAGACTGGACGGCTCAGGAGAAGATTTCTTCAGACCTTGAAGCGTCTTGTCAAAGCTGAGCGCAGTTACAGAGCTACCGGTCTCATTGTGCTTCACAAGGAGAGAACAATTGTAATGATGGCTCTCTTGCACAATGACTACCTTCCCTCATACCGGACAAGTGATTGTCAAAAAGGGGGAAGAAGAGTACTGCCCAATGCCAGTTGGGGCGAAAGGGAAGATGGCAGTACTGAACGAAGCAGCAGGCAAACCGGACGTACCACAGAGAATTGGGATGCCAACAACCGGAAGATCGAAGAACTGTGGTGTATCTATGACACGGTTGTAAAAAGCTATGGGAAGAAGAGTGTTGCTAGCTGAGGAGAAAGGGCAGATGGAGCTACGGCAGCACTAAGGCGAAACAGAAGGCAGACCGGGACGTACCAGAGAGACCGGATGATCTCCACCTACCTTAAATTCCGGAGATAGCTACGTAACGGGTTGTTTCGTGTGATCCCAACCCTAGAGTTTCAATCCCGAGCTCCCGAAGGTTTTTCTCCTCCTCTCTTTTCTCCTTCTCTTCTTTCTCCCTTTTTCTTTCTTTTTCTTTCTCTCCTTTCTTCCTTCTCTCTCTCTCACTCTCACGGCCTCTCCTCCCCTCTCTTTCTATTCTTTTTAGCTTATTTATTCTTATTTGTCTTCATGTAATATTAGTTGATTAGGTGTATTAAGTGGTATATTAGTTAGGTTATTGTCCTTTCTTTTCTTTCTTTTCTCCCCCTCTCATCTCTCCCCATGTTCTCTCCTCTTTCTTCTCTATTTCCTTTAAATTGTTGGTTATTTTTTGTCCTCTTGCCATTATAGAGATGCATGGAGGTGGCTTGGATAGATCTTGTCTCCATGCTCGCATGGAGATGGATGGAGGTGCATTTATTAAGTAAAAGATCTTGTTTTATTTACCACATTCACATGGAGGTGAATTAGAATTATTTTATTTATTTTTCCCTTACTTAATTTCAGCCATAATAATTTTATTATTATTATTATTATTATTATTATTATTATAATTGTTATTATTATTATTTTATATTATTGGGCCAAAATTCCTAACATCTAATCTATCTCTCACATACTTGGGCCATTATTCTCCATTTGGCCCATAATTATTTCGGCCCCTTTTAAATTCTTCGCGTCCAATTCTAAATTCTTGGCTCGACACGGAAAGAAATCGGTGTATGTTCGAAATCGACTTCACACATTCCGAATATTACTGAAATAATCCCGTATAAATTTTACGGGCATTACAATGAGTATGACTCTATTATACCATCTTGGGGTGGGATCGGGTCGGGTATATCGGGTTTCGGGTTTTTCGGGTTGGGTACCCGAAAAAATCGGGTAGTGATTTTCAAACCCGATCCCGACCTGACAAAAATCGGGTACCCGATAGTCGGGTACCCGAAACCCGACTATCGGGTTCGGGTCGGGTTCGGGTTTCACATTATTGTTCTTTTTAAAAAAAACGTAAATTAAGAGGTAAAATATCACACTGAAACATCCCGGCTGCAAAAATCAGATCTCGATGTCGGCGATTAGCGGACGAAAATTCAGCAGCAAGGCCGACGATAATCTGTGCACATCCACGTCAAAGATCGGTTCTTTATCATCATCCCCATCTAAGAAGTGCTTATTTGTTCGAACAGGGAGACGACACGCGATGCGATTCTCTCGCACTGAGAGGGATCGGAGGGTCGAGATGTTGAAGATCGTCGAGCTCTGAAGGTATCTCGATGCTGCGAAGTTAGCCAACCTCTGAAGGTATTTCTCGATGGCTGCGAAATGTGGAGGACGAGGAGTTCCTTCTTTATTTTTTTGTTATTTTGTGTCTATTGGGCTGGACTTCTCCTTTGGGCCGAATTTTAATTAAAATTGCAGTGTCTTTTTTTTTAAAATCGGGTCAGATACCCGATAAACCCGATCGGGTAGCAATATGCTACCCGAAACCCGACCCGAAGTATTACATCGGGTATCGGGTTTAAACCCGATACCCGATTAAACCCGACTTTTTCACCCCCGATCGGGTAAAACCGGATCGGGTCGGGTCGGGTACCCGAAACCCGAACCTGAATGCGCACCCCTAATACCATCACATGCAGCTGAAGTTACCAAGGAATACAAGGAATTTTGCAGCTGGCAGACTTGATCGGATTGAATGCTATCAGAACATTAGCTCTCAGATTCTTATGATGTCACCACTGTCTTCTCATAATCAAGTTTATTCAATGGTGATCAATGAGGAGGCTCAGCGAGGAATCAACTTACAAGCCACAAATGTTGCTCGTCCATAGCCGTCATGTCACACTTTTTTCCAGTAACTTCAGTTGTAATATAAACTAGACTGGAAAAGCTGCGTTATTCTGTGAAAACTACAATATATCTGGCCACACTTAAAAGAGTTGCTTCAAGATCCATGGAAATCCTCCTAACTTTGTGAGAGGAGGAAAGAGGGGAACTGGAGCAAGAAGGGGTCAAGGTAGATTTGGAGGCTTTCGAGGCAGAGCAAATAACATCACAGTTCCAGAGGCAAATCAGGATAGAATCAAGGGGGAAAACTTGGGTCCTCAGCAAGGTTTACAAATGAACAATACTCTCAGATTTTGAAAATGCTGGAAAAGAATGCTAGCCTCGAAGATGCAAAAGCCATTGGCACCTCTGCTACGATCGACACTTCAGGTGTATCCTCAAATTCCAGCTCTGACTGGATAATAGATACATGAGCTAACCATCATATTGTTTGCAATAGTGAATTCTTTTGCAGTTTTGATGATGATAGTTACATGATTAATAGTGTTAACTTGCCCAATGGATCATGCAGTAGAGCTTTCTTATCTGGCACCATGCTCATTGATAGAGATCTGAAACTTAAGAATGCTTTATATGTGCCAGAGTTTAAGCTCAATCTACTGTCGTTCTCTAAGCTAGCAAGGGATGAGAATATGCATTTAAGCTTTTCTTGCGATTCTTGCATATACAAGATGTCTTGACTGGCAAGATAAGGGGGATTGGTAAGCTAGAGAACGAGTTATACATACTCAAACCAAGCCCCTCTAATCTGTCAGTAAAGAATGCTATGCTACCTACTAGTTTCTGCAATCTTGCAAATAAAGATACTATGTCCGGTTTGAATAAGAATTATGATGTATCTCTATGGAATTAAAGATTTGGCCATATGTCGTTTTGTAGATTGAAATATATGACTGATTTGCATTTGAATTATAGTGATTCTGTTAGATTTTGCACTATATGCCCCCTAGCAAAACATGCAAGATCGAAATTCCCTGTTAGATAGTTCACCGCCAGAATATTTTTGAACTCATACACATTGACATATGGGGTCCATACAAGGAGTTGACTTACAACAATGAAATGTACTTCTTGACTATGGTTGATGATTGTTCCATGGCATGTTGGATTTTCTTGTTAAAAACTAATTTTGAGGTAATTGATGTGCTATGAGACTTAACTGTATATGCTGAAAATCAGTTTAGTACTAGAATTAAGGTTATCAGAAGTGATAATGCTTCTGAATTCTTTTCTCATGAGTGCAATATTATACTGGCCTCAAAAGGCATTGTTCACCAAAGCTCATGTGCTTACACACCACAACAAAATGGGGTTGTGACAAGAAAGCATAGGCACACTCTTGATGTTGCTAGCGCACTGAAATTTCATTCGATTGTCCCTATATAATTCTGGGGGTAAGTGTGTAAAAACTACTATATATCTTATAAACAGGATTCCTACAACTATTTTAAATGGTAAGACACCATTTGAGGTTCTGTTTGGTAAAAGGCCATCTTATGCTCACTTTAAAGTTTTTGGTTGTTTGTGCTTTGCCAAGGTTCTTACACAGAAAGATAAATTCCAGCACAAGTCTAAGCCTTTGTGTTCTTATGGGATATTAAAGGGCGATTGACAGTTTTGGTCCCTTATGTTTAACCTGTGGGCGTCCGTGGTCCCCGATGTTCCCGAGTTATATTTTCAGTCCCTTATGTTACACTTTCTACTCGCTTTTAGTACCTCCATTAATTAGATCGTTAGTTTTGACCCAAAAAACACGTGTCATGTTTTTATTCGTTATAAAACTTGACCAAAAAATTTAAGAAAATGTCTGACATTCCCTCGATCTTTCTCTCCTCGCCCCTCTCTCTCTGTGCTGGGCGGCGACAGAAGACAGTCGACGGGCAACGTGGAGCGCCGAGCGGCGACTCTGGCGGTGGAGTCGGGCTTCTACGAGTTGGATTCCGACGAACTCCGAGGCATCTGGCGAGGTCGGCGACGGCTTCGAGGGGTGGCGGCTGCGAGAGGTGGCGGGCGACTTCAGATCTGGCGGTGGTGCGAGACTGGGTGGCAGATCTGGTGGTGGAGCGACGGTGGCGGATCTGGTGGTGGTGGCGTCAGAGAGGTGTGGTGGCGAATCTGGTGGTGCACCGACGCCGAATGCTTCATCGCCAAAGATGGTGGCGATGAATACTCGATGCCCAATTTCGCCGAATTGGTTCCCGCTGGTTTGTTGGTGGTCTGCTATGCGGCGGCAAAGGGGAGGAGCTTTCCAAAAGGCTTCGATGCTTGGGTTTAGATATCGGCGTTTGCTGTCACTGATGCCACGTGTTTTCAGGGTTTTCTTGCTGAAGGATTGGAGAGGAAGACGGCTGCCGGCTGGTTTGGGCAGCGAATGTTTTCTGACTGAGTGATATTGAGTGCGACTGCTGGCGGAGGTGTGCGGCCGTCGCCTTTTGAGGTGTGGCGGTGGTGCAAAGTCGATCGAGGGCTGGGCTTGCTCGGCTTCCGGCAGTGGTGGCACGACGAGGTTGGTGGTGGTGGAGAGATGGCTCGGCTATCGTTTTACTTTTTTTTTTCTGAAAGTTCTATTTTTTTATATACTTAATAAATTTGAGGAGAAATGTAAGCATTAAACGTGGATGTTTCCGTCAAAACTAACGTTCGACTTAACGGAGGTACTAAAAGCGAGTAGAAAATGTAACATGAGGGACTGAAAATGTAACTCGGGAACATCGGGGACCACGGACGCCCACAGGTTAAACATAAGGGACCAAAAATGTCAATCGCCCGATATTAAATTACACAAAAGGGCTACTAAGCTCGAGAGAGAAGAATTTCCCTCACATGATAAGCAGTTTTCTTATGATGAGCTGATTATCCCCTATCAACAGATAAGAAACAATACTATAGATCAACTACAGCCCGGTGTACCTGATGAGTCTTCACAGGAAAACATAGAAGCACAGCAGCCTGCCTCAGAAATCATATCAGAACACTACAACAGAGGTAAGAATGTCAGGTAGAGTCTTCAAACCTCCTTATTGGCATAGTGATTTCGTATTTCCCTATGTATCAGATGTTAATATGACAGGTAGTGCAAAATATCTTTTATCAGATATGATCCAATATGATGGGATCACTTCTGACTATAAGGCATATTTAGCTGCTATGTCAAAGGATTATATTCGTAAGTCATATGAGCATGCAAAAGGAGATAAGAGATGGGCAGAAGCTATGAATTCTGAGATAAGAGCACTTGAATTGAATAAAACTTGGAGGCCGGTTGAGCCTCCTCAAGGAAAGACTGTTATAGGTTCTAAATGGGTTTACACTATAAAATATAGATCAAATGGGGAAGTAGAAAGGTATTCGGCTAGATTAGTTGCTAAGGGATATTCACAAAGGGAATGTATTGATACAATGAGACTTTCTCACATGTATTCAAGCATGTCACAATAAGAGCTGTCCTTTCAGTTGCTGCCATTTTTTATTGGTTTCTACTCCAAATGGATGTTACTAATGCATTTTTGCAAGGTGACCTAAGTGAAGAAGTGTATATGGCAGTGCCTAGGGGTGGTAATCAGGTCGGGTTGGGTCATACTCGGGTTCAACCCGTTTAATAAACGGGTTGAAAACCTCAACCCTGACCTGACCTGTTTACTTAAACAGGTTGGAAAATCAAACCCAAACCCAACCTGCTTTAACCCTAACCCAACCTGCCAACCCGTTTAAAATTTGAAAAGAAAATAACAAAATGGACAGAATTATAATTCCAAATTAAACAAAAAAAGGAGAAATAATGCAATTGTATTTCTAAAAACATCATCATAATTAAGTAAACAATTAAAGTTCCAAATAACAAAAGTCTCACTAGTTAAGTACCAAGCAATTATTTCATGGTCATCAAGTATTAACCGAAGCCGATGATAATTGACTCCAAATCTCAACCATACTCTATTCCATTTGATCTCCCACCCTTATGTTTATGACATCTTCGCATAATTCATCGAGCATAGGAATATGACCCATTTTTGCTAAAAAATCAAATGAAATCAAATGATTATATCGGGCATAGGCGAAAACATAAACTAAAAATCAGAAAAAAATATGGAATTTGAGTTTGGGATGCGAGTTGGGCCTGTGAGCATGTGTGAGCGTGAGAGTGGATAGAGAATTAGGGTTAAGTAGAAATTTTTGCTTTTATTTTATTTATATTAATAATATATATTATTCGTGTTAAATGGGTTGACAAACGGGTTGATTTCGGGTTGAAAATCTGAACTCTAACCCGACCCACTTAATAATTGGATTGGGTTCGGGTTTAACCATTTACGTAAACAGGTCGAAAATGCTAACCCGAACCTGCTATTTTCGGGTGCGGTTCGTGTCGGGTTGGCGGGTTGGGTCGATTTAACAGCCCTAGCAGTGCCTCTAGGTTTTTATTTTCCAGGAGAAACACCAGGTCTGCAAACTCGAGAAACAATTGTATGGGCTAAACCAAGCCTCAAGACAATGGAACCATAAATTAGTTGAGGTTATTAGTAAGTTTGGGTTTGTCCAATCCAAACATGATTACTTGTTATTTACCATGCATCAAAAGGATAAATTCATAGTATTACTAGTCTATGTTGATGATATTCCGATAATAGGGAATGATCTGTCACTGATAAACAAATGTAAGGAGTATCTCAAGAAGATATTTCTTATAAAAGACCTCGGAGAAATGAAGTACTTCCTTGGAATAGAAGTTGCAAGGTCCAAGGAAGGAATTCATTTAAATCAGAGGAAATATGTTATTGATCTATTAAGTGAAACTGGTATGATGGGATGCAAGCCTGCTCATACCCCAATAGAAGAAAACAACAGGCTGTTAGAGAAAAGATCAACCAAAAATGAGCCATCCTTGATGACATCTATGGTTTTCAGAGGCTGATAGGAAAGCTGTTACATTTATGTGTGACTAGACCTGACATTATGTATGTAGTGCATGTGCTTAGTCAGTTCATGCACAAGCCATCCACCTTGATGCGGCTCATAGAGTGTTAAGATACTTAAAAGGGAGACCAGGTCTCGGGCTCTTGTTATCTGCTAAAAGTGATCTAAACCTTAATGTTTTCTGTGATGCAGTCTAGGCTGTCTGTCCAAATACCAGGAGGTCATTATCAGGCTATTTGATAAAGCTTGGAGAGTAAATTATATCATGGAAATCAAAGAAATAGACCATCGTGGCAAAGAGCTCAGCCGAAGCAGAATATAGATCATAGCTTTGGTCACAGCTGAAGTAACCTGGCTACTTGGATTGATAAAGGACCTTTAATAATACTTGTCCTGTGCAGGTATGGTCTGATAGCAAATCAGCCCTACAGCTCGCGGCAAATACGGTCTTTCATGAAAGGAGTAAACACATAGAGGTGGACTGTCATTTTATCAGAGACAAAATTGAAGATGATACCATTCGAGCAAGCTGTATTCCTTTCTCAGATCAGCCTAGAGATCTGCTAACTAAGCCCCTAAGGAGAGATCAGTTTGTTTACCTCCTTGGCAAGTGTGGTGTGTTTGACTTATATGAACACCATACTTGAGGGGGAGTATTGAGAAGTAATCAACTAATCATAAGCTGCGCAATGTATATAGCTGAGAATATGTAATTAGCTGGCTCGGTTCTGTTTTGATCATATAGCCGTTTGATTTAAGTAGTGGGCGGGTCTTACTTATTGGGCTAATGTATACCTAAAGCCCAAAGTATGTTTGATGTATAAATATAACGTCCCGCGTGTATTTGACGGTACGAATCAGTATTTCTTTCTTTTCTCTCTAGATATTGAAAAGAACAAGACTGAGCTGAAAACTCAGATTCAAATTTCTACACTAAAGATACAAAGTCACGCATTGTATGAGACTCCATGTACTAATATCTTTGGCCTAATATATTTAATCCACATCCACCACATATTTTTTATTCAATACGTTTAGCTTTGATCATTAACCCCCTGTAAGTACGAGAGTCAAGATTTCTAGTTACATTTTTATGAAAAATAATCCGAAGTCGGATCATATTTAAAATGAATGAGAACATCCTTTCTGTCCATTAATTGCATAAACATCCTCTAAATTCAGACTTAAACCGTTGATCGGGAATATTATTATTATTATTATATATATATATTGAATTTTTATATATTAAGTAGGACAGACTTTCCACCTTTGTTTTAAAAAATAATGTAATTCATGTAATACATGATATAAAGACAAGACATGAAGCATTTATTATATTATATAAAGGGTGTGGAGTGACTAAGGTCACATTTAGGGCTTGTTTAGAAAACCCATTCAAAATGCACTTTTGGAGTAACAAGACCATATACAAAAATTTATAGTGTTTGGTATTTAATTCTAGATGGACTTTCTGAAAAGTTAACTTATCAATAAGTCCATTTTGAATTAGTGGAAAAATCCCACTTTTAGTGAAGCACACCTCAACTCCCTATTGGAAGGATATGCTACTACAAAAAGTTCTTGGGCACCTTCAGAAGAATATTTACCAAATGATCAACAAAGTCAAATGATGGAAAATGGCGTCCAAGAAGGTTAAGATGTCGAAGTACTCGGCAAAGAACCATTCACGGTATATCAAGTCAAAATATCAATACATTAACGGTGTCCTCGATACATTGAATCGCGACAGGGTTCCTTCACCATGTGATTTCTTAAATGAAAAAACATACAATTAACTAGATTAACTCAATTCACTCTGAAGAGGATTCGACGGCTCGCCACTGCACAAATATGATCCAAGTATATATTATGATATATGTGTGGATACATTTGTATCACGAACAAAAAATGCGGATATAGTTGAATGGTAAAATTTTATCGTAATAAGAAATAATCTTACCTACAGGAAGACCAATCAAAGTCATTATTGCAATGTCTTTGAATTCTTTTAACTCGCTTTCATCATCAGAGTTCATTGAAACCTGATCAAGTTATTAACATGAGATATCACAGCTATGTAAATGAAATTCACGAAGCATCGCAATAAGATGTTAACAATACAAACATAGAATAAAATACCAAGCAAAATGTACCACAAGTAACATAAGCAAACATAGTTAAATAAATTCAAAATGCTAAAACTTAAAATACTAATGGGAACACAAACAAAGAAGAATGGCAAATACTTGATTTTTTATTTGTCTAGCCTAACATCGTTTCTAACGAGTAGAACCTATTCATGGATCTAACTTTTTCAGCTTTCTCATCCTGAAGCCATTGTAGACGTATATATTAGGAATTATTTATTGTGTTCAATTAATTATTTAAGTAAACTGGGCTTTTACTTTGTACAAAGGCTTCAGTCTCGTTGGTGCCGATAATTTGAGACATTGGGTGAGCTCTCGTCCATTTCCTTGTATGGGGAAGTGGTTGAATAGATTCCTCATTGTTACGTTCCTTACTTGCTTCAGTCTCGTTGGTGCTATAGATCTCAATGGGAGTTTGAGCTTCGTGTCCTGAATTATTTGTTGGAGTATTCTCTATGTCTTCATTGTGAATTGGTTGGGAAGTCATGGTAACTTGAGGTGGCTACTTGAAGGCATCCCGTCAGTCCCACTTGAACTGTGTACAGATGGATCTGATGTGTTGCCCATTTCGTTGTGTTGAGGAAGATTCAATTATGGACGAGGACATAGATATAATTGCTCGAATAGGAGATCTAGCTCGTCTTCATTGAATGTCTGAGAAGTAGATGGTCTTTCTTTGGGTGGAGAACTGTGTTGATCTTCTGTCAACACTCTTATGAATCTGGGTGTTGGGCTTATCTGTTCAGAAGTGTTCGATGGCGCTTCATCGAACGTCACGTTTGTACTTTCCATGACGGTTCGCTTTTGTGGTAGGTAAACTCTGTATGCCTTGGACTCAGCAGAATATCCAATGAATACCCCTTCGACTGCTTTAATATCAAATTTTGCTCGATCTTCTCTATCATTTAAAACGAAGCATTTGCAGCCAATAACTCGAAGAAAATCGATATTGGGTATTCTTCTGTTGATGAGCTCATATGGAGTCTTCTCGAATCTTTTGTGAATGCTAGTTCTGTTCTCAGTGAAACATGCTGTGTTGACTGCTTCGGCCCAGAGAAATGAGGAAGTTTCGACTGTATTAGCATTGTACGAGCCGCTTCAACCAGGCTACGATTCTTTCTTTCCACGACCCCTTTCTGTTGGGGTGTCCTAGCTGCTGAGAATTGCTGAGAGATTCCAAGTGATGAGTAGAAGTTGTCAAGCAGTTGATTCTTGAACTCCGTGTCGTTGTCAGTTCGAATCACTTGAACATTGCATTCTAGTGAGTTATGAGTTTTCTTCACAAAATCTATGATCAAGTCGTGCGTCTCATCTTTCATCCTAAGGTATCTTGTCCACGTATATCGAGAATAATCATCCATGATCACCAGAATGCATTTTTGTCCGTTGATGCTTCGTACTCTCATGGGTCCACACAGATCCATATGAAGTAGTTCTAGTGGTCGAGACGTTGAAGCTACGAGATTTGTCTTATGTGATGCTCTTTTCATTTTCCCATTTCACACAGAGGTGTTCCTTGTGATACTTCAAGGTTGGTAATCCACTAACTAGTTTGTCGGTGTGTAGTCTATTCAGCGTTTTGAAGTTGAGGTGAGATGGTCTTTGATGCCAAAGGTCACTTTGTTGAATTGAGTTCTTTGTCATGAGACACAGTTTGAACGAGGGTTGAGTAGTCTTCAAATTGATGTATAGAGATTTGTCTTCCTTGTTCCAGTTAGGGATCCATATCTTCCTAATTCCTAGAGGATGACATAGATTTGTCCATGCTCTAAGTTCTTGTTTTGTAACCCACATGCTACGCATTCCTATAGCTTTGGCTTTCGTTTCAGTTTTATGGGACTTTGTTTTGTCAACATTTCCTTTTCTTTTGTCAAGTTTGAATCCTGACTTGGGAGGCGGTTGTGATGCTCCCTTGTTCGTGCTGGCGTTTGCTGATTGGTATTGAGCATTTAAGGTAAAAGCATTATTATGGCAGGAATAGAAGTTACGATACTTAGTAGTCGTTACAGACTTAAGAATGATAGATAGAGGTTCAACAAGATAATTCTTAGCACACACTTGACGCTCATTACACCAATTAGAACTAGACGCTTCAAAATTAACAGGCTGCTTCTTTCTAAGCGAGTAAGCGACATCGTTCTTTGGTAGGCTGTCTCCTGTGGCTTTCTTCTTCCCTTTATTATTTAGAGAATTGCCTGTGAGTACATGCAACAATGAATTAGTAAGCTTGGTTTTGCTAGATGCAATCTGCTTTATTTTCGTTCTATTTTTGGTAGGGATGTCTATTTGGGAGTCGACTACAGAAGTTTGCAAAGAGGCTGAAGCTAAGCTGGTGTGGATTTGGTTTCCAAGTGAGGAAATTTTACTTAATAATATTTCATTCCCTATTTGGAAAGTTATCCTCTCTGACTCTAGAGTTGAGACTGTAGTTCTGCTAGTGTCGGTTTGTTTTTCTAGCTCGGAAATTATACTAAGCAGCATTTCATTCTCTATCTGGAACGTTATCCTCTCTGACTCTAGAGTTGAGACTATAGTTCTGCTAGTGTCGATTTGTTTTTCTAGTGTTGAAATTATACTAAGCAGTATTTCATTCTCTATCTGGAACGTTATCCTTTCCGACTCCAAATTTGATCGCAAGTCAGATATTTCTCTGATTATAGCTGGTATATATGTATTAGAGTTATTGGTTTTTCGACACCTACTCCTTCAGACGAGGGCGCATAGATAGGTAAATAGTCATCAGGATCAGACAACGGTATCTCCCATGTCCTGTAACTGTTATTCAGCTCTTCATAGTCAAGAGATATTTCAGCCCGATCCTCTCTATTTCTCTTTTTCTTTTCTAGCACATCGAGTGCAGATTAGCTCGTAAAAGGCATCAGATAAGGCAAATTTAATCCGAAGAAACTAACATCATAAAGAGGTAGATGTTTCTTTACTATTGGGTTAGAGTCTGGATTGAAACCTAATCCTTCACGTGTGTCATAAAATTCAATGTCTCTAGGCTTATTCAAGAAGATGGTTCAATCTGTTTGTCCTCTCTTAGTAAGTAAGTCCTCTAGCTTCTTAATCTTAGCATATAACTTTACACGCTCTTTAGCTCACTAATTGGCCTTTAGCTCGTTTTGACAGTAATTTGCTCGTTGTCCAATTGGCCTTTAGCTCACTAACCCGTGTTTTCAAACCTTCTATTTCTAAGTCACGACTATCAATTTTTGACTATGCTACTTCTAGCAGACAATCTGGGTTGATATTATCTCGTAATTGCTTAAGTAGACATGCATAATTATTGTCAAAACGAGCTTGTAAGTCATTGACTTGATTTAGATTCAGCTAAGTTGGCTCTCGAGTCAGCTAAGCAAGTTTCTAATCTACTTACTTCTTCACGGGTCGTATCTAGAATCTCTAAGGTATTAGCTAATTTCACTTCTGTTGACCTGAAGTATTTAAGTTCATTTCGAAGTATCGCGTATTTTTCTTGAAGTTCAGAGTATAGTCTATGGTTAAGAGATTCTACCTCCTTTCCTGAAGATAGCTCATTGTCCTCAGTATCAGCATTAGCTTCCATGTCCTTCTGCTCAGATATCACCTTCTTCCACCAGAGCCATCAGGGCTACCTTCTCTGTCTCACTTTCGGACGTGTCGTCTAGCCAGTGGTCCTGTTCAGTCATCAATGGAACTCCAGATTTCTTCTGTTTGATCAACTGAAGCTGGTGTAGTACTCCTCATACTTCCTCTTGGGTAGGTAGCAGTCTCTAGCAAAGTGCCCAGGCTTTCCGCAATTGAAACATTTGCTAGGCTCAGAGTCGTTCCTAATGTCGGGCTGTTGGAAAGGTTTTGGTGGCTGTTTGGAGCTTGACGAGACCCTTTGTCGATTGGCAGATGATGATGACTTCTTGAAGTATTGGCCATTTTTTTGTTACGTAAGCCACATGCTTCTCGAAGCCCTTGAATTCAGGATCTGATTCTGATTCGGAGTCTTCACTGTCTAATGGACTAGACGACTTAACAGACTTATTCTTTGCAGATTTTGTGCTTGTCTTAAGAGTGGTATCTGTTACTAGGTCAATAGGGTCTATCACTGCTTCTTATGATTTCTTCACGAACATCGTCTATGCTGCTCGAGACTCTCGTAAATGCTGTGAATGTCAATTTGGTCAAGGTCCTTGTTAAGCCTGAAGTGTGTGGTGACTTTCTTCCATTCTGGATGCAGTGAGGTGAGGAATTTGACGTTGAGTTCCATGTTCGTTTTAATGATACTTATCTTCCTTAGTTCGTTCACAAGGACCATGAACCTGTTGTAGGTCTCACCGATTTGTTCATTGGGCTTGGCCTTGAAAGAATCATATGCTGCTAGGGTATTGGCTTTCTTAGCTCTTAGTACACTCTCTGTTCTTTGCATTAATTTTGCGACTTCATCCCACATTGCTTTAGCAGTTGGAAAGCTGTCCACTTGGATTAGTATGTCATTCGTCAACGCTTGCATCAGATAGTTTCTTTCCAGAAGATCTGCTTTAGCTCGTTTCTTTTCTGCATTAGTGTATTGCGAAGGAGATTTGAGCATTCTGCCTCCTTGAACCGCTGGGGTGACTGTATCATCACCACGGACTGTGACCAAGACTTCTTGTGGTCCTTTCTCAAGAGAATCGATGATGTCCTCGCCGTTTTCCTTTATCTCAAGAAAGTTGAGGAATCTGCTTCTCCAAACTCTGAAGTCACCACGTCTCAGAACTGGTACACGAACATCGCTTCCCATGGCTATGGAGTTGTGGTTTGGGAGTGATCGTTACGTGGATCTGATCTGCAAAATGAAATGTTAGTTTTGAACAATTAAAGTCAAGTTTGAGAAAAATTTTAAATAATTGTTGGTTCGGGTGAATCTATTCTAAAGTGATCAAAATCGGTCGACTCTAGTAAAATAATTTCAGGTTCGCGCGATTTTACTTAGATAGACTTATGATCGGACGATTTTAAAGTTTTAAATTAATAGGATGAGTCAAATACTCAAATCGGGCGATAGGAACTTTCAAATAGAATTAGTCGAATCGAGGTTGAAATCGGGTAACAGAGGATTTCGTGCGATTTGGTCCGTAAACTTTAAATTGTTCAAAAGCGTAAAAAATTTTAATCGGGCGACATAAGCTTTTCGGGCGATTGAAAATTAATAGTTTTGATTCGGGCGACTTTGGTTCGAAGGATGAATCGGACGATTTGATGGACTTAACCTAGAACCTGAAATCTGGCGATTTGCAGTTAAATAGATTGAGTCAATCGGGCGATTGACGCGAAATCGAGCGTATTATAATCGGACGTTTTGCCAATCGGACGATTTGCCTGTAATTGATGCTTGGTGATTGAAGAGAATTTTATTTTAGTTACAGTGCAATCGGAAGATTTTGTGAAATCGAACGATTTTCTCTAAGGAAAGAAAGTCGGGCGATTTAGTCTTAGAGACTGAAATTTGCCGAGCTTTTAATCGGGCGATTCCCTGCAAAATCAAAGCATTTCCGTCGCATCCATCAAATTATGAAAAGCTGTGTGATAATTTTACCCGAAAGTGAAGAACAGACCCAGAAAAAAATTTCAGACCCGATTTGTTGGTTCAAATCCAACTCAAACTTGACTGAAATCGATGTAAAAGAACAGAAATACACTCATTGACGATTTCTCTCACCAAAGGCAGTTAAAAAACGATTTTTAAAACTCCAAAACTCATGAAAAATCGAAAATATTTTTTGAGCGATTGTTCTTTCAAATCTTGTCGGAATAGAACTAAATTGGATTGAAATCGTTAAGATCGATCCACGTTTGGCTCTGATACCACTTGTTGGTCCACTTGTTACCAAACAAGGATCAAAAGATTATTAGAAAGATTAAAGCGTATGAAGCACCTTTTAGTGTGTGTTCGTGTGTGTGTTTAACGAGAGCGCTTCGAAGACAAATTCTTTTGATAACCCTAACAAGGGTAATTATGGCCTTTATATACCACATTTAATTGGTATATTAAAGCCCAAGTACAAAACTTCTACTAAATACAAATTGTCTCCCCAAACTACTACAACTCATAAATAAGAAATATAGACCCAAGACTTAAATAATTAGAGGACACTACAAATAATTCCTAACAGAGACGTTATCAATTATTTTAAAGGGAAAAACATTTATTTTTCGACTGACGAGGGAGCTTCGACAAAGAAATTTGTTGAAAGATAGTCGCGAGGTTAGTGTGTAATTCCAGATTATCCAAGAACAATTCAACAGATTAAACCTTCGTAGAATGTGAATAGTGTACTTTAGAGGTTTAGTGTTGAATACGTGTGAGTTTTGCAAATGGAAACTTAGATTAATGAGTGTTAGGGTTTAAGCTTAAATACCTTGTGAGGTATTTAAGCCCATTGGGCCCCTAACAAGCCCATTACAAATACAACCCACTAACATAAAAATAGAACATCTATAAAATACATTGAAGGAAATTACAAGACTTAGAATAAATATTTTGGACACTTCTAAAATATTCCTAACATTCTCACCCTAAGTGTCCAAATTACAGTTGAGCTTATTAACTAAGTCTTCATTTCTTTTTCTTCGAGCGAGGAGGAGGTGGTGGTTCTCTATGGGCCAAGTAGGTCTTCCTGAATCCTAGGGCAGTCTCGAACTGTCTGATATCGTTCCGAAGAACGATTCGATATCTGATCTTCTCGACGAGTTTCCGTAGAACATCTTTCTCTTCCAGTTCTGTTCCTTCTAGTTTGTCATCTTCGGAAACTGTCTTCTTCTTAGCCCGAAGTTGGTTGAGGATAATCTTCAATGTTCCATCTGAGAATTTGGAGATCTCTGACAGAAGTAGCACCTGCTTCACTTTCTTCTGAGCTTGTAGGTAAGTGACCCCTGGTTGTGGTTCAAGGAAGATATATCCCTCTTCATACTTTTCGAGATCCTTATATCTGTTGTCTGGACGTGTCAGGTTGACCTTGCTCATATTACTTTCCAAGGTCATTTGGAAGTCATGAGCAGCGAAATACTTGACCTGCCTCAGCATACACTCTTTGATAGCCCGATAACCATCTCGTCTTGTGTGAGTGTCAAGGGGAAACTTATTACGATAAATGTTGTAGAGCTTGTTGAGTTCGCCCAGTGGAAGATAGGGAAGATCTGCTTCTGAATATTTTACAATTTTCCTGTCATAACGATCAATAACAAAGACAGGGCCTACATATCTTCCTACCGCCCATTCGACATCCACAATATCACAGATGGCCGATTGATCTCTCATGTACTTCCTGTATTGATCTCTATTCATTCCTTTCTTGGCCGTGACTTCCCAGAGCATAATCTGATGGCTAAGTCCTCTATACGTCCCTCTTAGGTGCTCAAGGCCTCGAAGATTCAGCTCGTTGACTCCCTTTATTTCTTCTTCCTTCCTCCAGATCTTTGGATAAAGATCCTCAAGAAAAGGTGCCTTGATCTTCGCGTTTCTCCAACGAGTTTCTATGAACTCGTAACCTGGCGTCGGTTCCTCGGGCACCTGATGTTGAAGGAGTTCTGGAAGTTCTGGAAGATCTGCCTCAGGATTTTCTCCTTGCTCCTCTTCCTCTCGCTCAATGAAGCAGAAGTCTGCTGTTGCCGCCTTTAATAAATCACGAACATTTTCAATCCTTAGGCGGGACCCTTCTGCTGTCTCTGTTCTCGTCGTCCATTCCTCGTCTAAGATATATCTGTCAATGTAGCCTTGAGGATCCTTTGGACGAGGGGTTGTAGTTGCTTGGACTGGTTGGGTGGAGATCCTCGAGGGAGCAGACTCGACTTCACCAAGGGAAGTTGTCTGGTTCGGCCCTGGTGTAGCTTGTCTGCCACTGGAGGACCTTGGTGGTGGATTGGGTGGTCGTGACGAACTGCCTCCACGCGTTTGAACTCCGCGTCCTCTGCCTCTTCCGCCGCGAACAACTGGAGACTTGGTTCTCGGTCTCTTGCTGCTCTCCTCCTCAGGATGATCCTGGTCGTCTGGATCGTCGTGACGACGTTTCTGACTGGGGCCTTCTTGGCGGCATGTGTCAGTCGGTATGCTCGCATCAGGAGGTGGGATGACGCCACCTGCGACCAGCTTCCGGTAGAGGTCTTCTTCTTCAATGCTCCGTTTGCTGTCGAGATCTATTATGCGAGCAATGCCGACGTCAAAGAGCTCTAGCAGAGGCACTGTGTACAAGTTGGGTGTCGTCGGGTTGCGTGGTGGCAGGGTGAGAAGACGGGGAAGTACCGGCTGTTGAGGAGGAGGTTGGTCAGATATGGGAGCCTTCCCTTTGTCGGTGGAAGTTGCTTGGACCGCCTCCTTAATAAGACCTTTGACCCTTGGTAGGGTTACGGTTTCGAAGAATTCGAACAGCCGATTCTCCAAGTAGGCTGTCGTCACCTGTGTTGGAATAGATCCGGCACCACTAGAGGTAGCCGTTGGCACACGTCAACGAGGTTCTGGACTGTGGCCCTCGTCACCCGAAGTTCGTGGAACTTCGGGGTCCTTGGGTCTTCCGACCTCTCCTTGCGACACATCTTTTGGAGATGGTGCTCGGGTGGTTGTGGCCACGTCAGTGTGACGGGCTTGGGTGGAGCTATCGCCGGGATCGCCAAGGCGTCCCGTTAGCACGCGTCCAGAACTAGGTTCTGTACGGTGGCTCGCGGATGGTGAGCTGCTGAGATCATCAACATCCGAGAGACTTCCGTCCAATCCTTGAAGAGCCTCTATTTGGGGCTCTTCTATGAACGTTGAGACCTGAAGATCAGGCTGAGGCTCGGGCTGTGTCACGGAAATGGGTATTTCTCGAGTTGGTTCAGACACAGGAACCGAGCTGCTGGAGGTTTGGGGTGGTTCGTGTTGCGTTGAGACACTTGTCTGTTGGGAGACAAGTGAATGGTCAGGTGGGGTTCGCTCATGCGTCGTTGGGTCGATTACTACGTCTTCTATCCTAGGGATTGACCCGGCTTTTTCTGACTGAGTTAGTGCAGTCGTGATCGTCTCGGGAACATCTATGTGTGGTTGTTCCTCGAGCGATTGTTCAGGTATTGTTTGTTCAGAGGATGGTGGTGGTTGGTCGGGGATTATTTCTTGAGATGTAGTCTGTGGTGCGTGTGGGATGAATTCGGTTTCTGTGGTTTCTCTCGGTATCTCACTTGCTTGTTCTCTCTCTCTCGTTTCTACTCTCTCAGTCTCACTAACCCCTGGGTTAGACTCGGGTGGGTCGGCCTGAGTCATGTGGTATGGAATTTTGGTCCTCTTGCAGTATTTTTCAATGTCTTCTGGGTTAGCAAGTAGTAAGGTTGCGCGCGGAATGGGCATTGGTTTTCGTGAGTATTTCTCGTCCGTCTTTCCTTTTTGAAGAAATTTGAGTTTGGGAGGGGTGTAGTTTTCTTCTTGTGGCCTGGTTGGTATCCCCGGTGTTGTAGTCATAAAGTGGTGGATCATTAGTGAGAACCACAGGGGATAGGGCAGATTCTGAGTCTTTTTAGGTTTGGACTTTGATCTCTGATGAAGCTGATCGTCCAGGTCCATTGTGATCAGCTTGGCATAGTCGTATCCTTTCCTGAAGACGATCCCATGAAAGATTCGTAGGATCGTAATGTTGCATCTGTCCCACCCGGAGTGCTTTGGTGAGAAGCACTTGTTGACAATTGCGAAAAGAGTTCGCCATGGATGTGGAATCATTGATTGTTGAAAACGGGAAACGAGCTCGAGTGAGCTATAATAACCCATTTTCAACATATCTGCGATGAGCTCGTCCTCGGATGCCTCATGTTCATATTCTGGTTGAATAGGCAGCCGAAGAATTTGTCGAATAAAGTCCCTGGTGATTCTGACTGTTTCGCTTGCGATTTGGGCTTCATAGTAAGTGGTGTTGTCTTGAGAAATTTTGGTAGTCATCGTTCCCCAAAACTGTTGAAGGTACACGGTTGGTGCAGGAACTGATGCAGAGAAGGCGTATCCCAGGTGGTGGTTTCTCAGAATGGATGGGATGATCTCTTCTTGACACTTAAAAGTGTTCAAGCCGAGTTGAAAGTTGTTGTCTTTGATCACAATCCATTTGGTGGTTGAGTAGACGAGGTCTGCCGGTGTAGTCATTCTGTCGAGACTGCATTATAAGAGAAAAACAAGGTTGTGAATAACGTCTTATGAGAAGATATTTGACATTTTTAGAAAAAGATGATTTAATTAATAAGGTACTGTTCGGCCCCAAACAAATCAAAGTGAATTTCACGAATTTGAAGTTTTGAAATTTTTGGCAAGGATTCGCGAATTGAAGCAGTTAGTTCAAAAAAACTTCAAAAATTAATTTTGCGAGTTTGCTTTAGATCGAATTTGAACATACATTTTTGCGAACATAAAGAAATGCGGGTCTGTAAGAACTTGAAATTTTTGTTAAAAATTTCTCTAAGTTAGATTCGCGAATTAGTTTGAAATACTGAGAGGGTTCCGTTTGCGAATTGATTTGAAATTGAGAAGATTCAATTTGCGAATTGACTAAGTCAAGTTTAGAATGGGAAATTTGGGGTTTGCGAACTGAATTTTTAAAAACATTTGTAAAGTATAGTTCGAAAGGCTAGTTCGCAAGTTGGAAATTTTGCGAGGTACAAATTTGGCGAATTGGAAATTTGCGAGTCTGTCAAAGGAATTTCGCGAATTGATTTTGAACTTTGAAAAGAATTTGGCGAAGTGTGAACTGACAGTTCGGGAAGTGCGAATAATAAAAAATTTGCGAATAAAGATTTGCGAATTCGGCGGTTCCCGAAGTGACAATATTAATCACGACCCGCGAAACATCAGTTCGCGAATTTAGATTCGCAAAATCTTTAGTTGGTCAACCAGTCAACTTAAAAGTGCGAAAGCATTTTACAAACACATTTTACGAATTCATTTTGCGAACTCATTCTACGCATGAATTGCGAACTCATTCTAAGCATGAATTCGCAAAAAACACATATTCAATTCGCGAATCACGAACAGAGAGATCAAAAAGTAAATTTTTGAATAAAACCCAGAAAAACCCTATTCGCTGAACATCGATTTCAAAAACGATATCGAAGAATCCTGTCAACACGGTTCGTATTCCTTTTCACGATAATCATCTAAACAAAGTATGAATAAAAATGACTATAGAGCACAAGATCAAACAACATAAATAAACAAAGACGAACTCCCTGTTCTTTTCCGATTTCGAACCTGCAAAATCAACGAAGACAATACATGAAAAATTAAGATTAAAAGACTGTTTCTTCCTTACCTCAACGAAATCTGTGAGTGTGTGTGTGTGGACAAAAGCACAGCAACGAAAATCCAAAGTTGAGTTTGATGCGTTTTTGAGTGATTTTGAGATTTAGGGTTCGTAAAAACTGATTTGGGGAAATTCGCGAATAGATAAAGAAAGTTTTGCGGGCCGGAAGATAACGATTAAGTTTAAAACTGGGCCGCGAAATTTAGTTAAAGAGGCCCACCTAGAGTTCGCGAATTATCCCTTGGTGAAGTTTAGAAGAATCAGTTCGCAAATCAGAGATTTAAGACTTTAGCGAACTAGTAGAAGGGAGATTTAAAAATTTACGGGTCGCAGATTTTGAAAAGAGATGAATTCGCGAAATGTCCATGAGTTATCACGAAGTTCGCAGATTATGATTTCACAATTGTTCACTAAACATTTAGCGAATTATTTACCAAAGATATTAAGTAATCTAGTAATAACCCAAATACTACCACTTTGACTCGATCAATCACTAGGATAACATCAAATCTATGGGATTTTCAAGATCGACTTTCATGATATGATATCCTTGTTGGAGAAGAAAAAATCGTAGCCTTAGTCGAAAATTCGTCTTAATGTCGGGACAATAAATGACGTAAGTTTCCTTCATGTTTATAAATAGATATGTCTCAAATCTCATTGAAGTACCTTACATCTATAACTCATTTCTAATTTTCTCGTTTACAGATGAATTGGCAGAAGCAGGAAGAAGAGAAGAAGCTCAAGGAACAGGCAAAGTTAAGACGTGACTTTGAGCATAACTTGAATATGCTGGTTTTTTAGATTTTCCTTCTTTTGAGCTTATTCGCTATTTTACTTGCTATTCTGCTTTGGGTCTTAATAGGGCAAACGAGTATTTGAGAGTTATCTAAGTATTATGAATGTTTTATGTGTTTGAGAGAGTTATTGTACTAAACTCCCCCTAGATACAATGCCTATCGAGTATCTTAAACATTGAATGATTGAACTTACTCCCCCTCGATGCATGGATATAACATTTCTCCCCCTCGATGTACTGCCATCAGCATTGGCGCTACATCGACTTATTGAAAACAAGAAAATTTATTGAAACGTAGAAAGTAAACAAAAGAAAAAGGAAAAATAGAGTCCTAATTAACCAATTAAGATAATAAACACGCACAGAATAAGAGAGAAGTAAAACATAGCAAATAGATAAATAGTGAACTGTAGGAAGGCATAATCGAAATTAAAAATTGAGGTTCAACATTCCCAACTTTGCAACTAAGAATTGGAAGCGTTTTTCATCCAATGCTTTGTAAGCAAATCGGCTAGTTGAATCTCTGTATTGACAAAGTACATTTCTATTATGCCTCTTTCTACGTGGTCCTTTATGAAGTGATATCGAAGATCTATGTGCTTAGTGCGTGAGTGATGAACAGGGTTACATGTAATTGCGATAGCACTCTTGGAATCACAGTAAATAGGAATTCTATTTAGATCAAACCCGTAGTCCCGTAGTTGAGTTCTGATCCACAAAATTTGTGAGCAGCAACTTGCTGCAGCAACGTATTCTGCTTCCGCCGTAGAAGTTGATACACAATTTTGTTTCTTCGAGGCCCAACATACAAGTTTGTCGCCTAGGAATTGGATGTGTCCAGAAGTGCTTTTTCTGTCTAGTCTGCAACCTGCAAAGTCTGCGTCAGAATACCCTAGTTTCATATTTGAGTTCTTAGGATACCACAGTCCAAGGTCCGGTGTTCCTTTCAGATACTTCAAGATCCTTTTGACGGCATGAATATGCGACTCCTTGGGGTTAGCTTGAAATCGAGCACAAAGACACGTAGAGAATAAAATGTCTGGTCGACTGGCTGTAAGGTAGAGTAATGATCCAATGATCCCTCGGTAATGAGTAACATCTACAGGTTCACCTAAGTGATCTGCATCGAGTGAGCATGATGTGGACATAGGTGTACTCGATGATTTGCTCTTGTCAATCACATATTTTTTGAGAATATCGTGGATGTACTTTGATTGATTGATAAAAATCCCATTCTATAGTTGTTTGATTTGTAATCCGAGGAAGAATGACATTTCTCCCATCATACTCATTTCAAATTGTGATTGCATCAGAATGCTAAATTCTTCACAAAGTTTAGGATTAGTAGAGCCAAAAATGATATCATCCACATAGATTTGCACAAGCATGATATCAGAACCATCTTTCTTTACGAACAAAGTAGTGTCAATTTGCCCTTTAGTGAAACCTGAGGAGATAAGAAAGTCGGATAGCACCTCATACCAAGCCCTTGGAGCTTGTTTAAGTCCGTACAGTGATTTGTCAAGTTTGTAAACAAAGTCGGGATGATCAGCATTGAGAAATCCGTCTGGCTGTGACACATACATTTCTTCTTTCAGAATTCCATTCAAGAAGGCTGTTTTTACATCCATTTGATAGATAGTAAAGTCTTTGTGTGCTGCATAGGCAAGGAATAACCTAATAGCTTCGATTCTGGCTACAGGGGCAAATGTTTCATCGTAATCAATTCCCTTCCTGTTGATTATATCCCTTAGCAACGAGCCTAGCCTTGTTTCGAACTACAACACCATCTTCATCCTTTTTGTTTTTAAATACCCACTTTGTTCCGATCACAGTTTTCCCCTTTTGGACGAGGAACTAAGTTCCAGACTTTGAGACGTTCGAATTGATTAATCTCCTCTTGCATAGCCACTTTCCAGTTAGGATCTCGTAGTGCGTCAACTACTCTTTTAGGTTATGTTTGGCTCAAGAAACAGGTGAAATGACATTCATTCGAATGTGATCTTCTAGTCGTTACTCCTGTATTGGGATCTCCTATTATTTGATCAGTAGGATGATGTCGAACCCATTTCTTTTCGTGGGGTAATGTCGTTTCGTCTATTTGCGATTCCTCACTTAGTGGATAGTCGATTGCAGACGCGGTAATGTTGCCGACTGAAGTTGAAGAGGAGGACTCTGTCTGCGTTGTTGTCAAAGTTGTTGGGATCGAGGCTTCTGCATCTGAGGGAGGAATTGTCTGGTTAGGAATAGGTTCTGAATCATGAGTTGGCGAACTAGGACTGGATTCAGTATTTGGAAAGGGATCGGTGGATGGTCTTGTCTGATTTTGAGAGATATAAATATGCTCAAAAAGTAGATCCAGATCCCGTTCCTCTTGAGCTCGTTGAGTGAAGCATGTGGGGTTGCTTTGTCTAGAATTGTCAGTTGCTTGTTGATCTGGCTTCAAACTTCCTTTGTCCGAACCCGGTTCTGAAGAGTTCCGTTCAGAGGCATCTCTCGAACACTCTCCTTCTTCTTTATGAGAATGAAAAAGATGTGGTGTTCTAGAGACTTGTCCCAAACTGCTATGTCCAGTCGAAAGTTCGAGTCCCTCATCAAAGGTGACATTTATACTTTCAATGATCATCCTTCTGTTTCTGAGAAATATCCTGTACGCCTTAGATTGTGCAGAGTAGCCAACGAAGATTCCTTCAGTTGCTTTTGGATCAAGCTTGGACTTTTCTTCGCGGTCGTTGGCGACGAAGCACTTGCATCCAAAAATTCGAAAATGAGCAATGTTGGGCAGTCTTTCATTTATAAGTTCATAGGGCGTCTTTTTCCAAATCTTAGATGAATGTTTGTGCGATTCTGCGTATAGCAGGCAGTATTCATTGCTTCAGCCCAAAGAAAATGAGGTAGTGATAATTGGATGATCATTGTTCGAGCAGCTTCTACGAGTGTTCGATTTCGCCTTTCGACAACCCCATTTTGTTGAGGTGTGTAGATAGCAGAAAACTGTTGAGTAATCCCTATGGATTCGTAGAAGTCACTGAGCTGTTGATTCTTGAATTCTGTTCCATTGTCTGATCTAACTATTTTAACACTACTCTGGAGTAGGTTCTGTGTTGTTCTGATTAGGTTTGGAATATGTTCGACTGTCTCTGATTTAGTCCGTAAGAAGCGTACCCAAGTATATCGGGAATAGTCGTCGACGATAACCAGCATATACCGCTTTCCACTTATGCTTTCAATTCGCATTGGGCCACACAGATCCATGTGTAAAAGCTCTAGAGGATGTTGAGTGGATGCTGTGTGTTTTGTAGGATGTGAAGCTTTCTTCATTTTTCCTTTCTCACAAGCAGAGCATATATGCTTTTTGATACTTCAGTGGTGGTAGTCCAATAGCCAATTTGTTGGTTGACAGCTTGTTGAGGGTCTTGAAGTTAAGATGAGATAACCGCTGGTGCCATAAGTCATTTTTGGGTTGAAGTTGCTTTGGAGATAAGGCAGATATCAGTCTTTGGTTTGACAGTTCTAATATCAATGGTGTAAAGATTAGTCTTGCGAGTTCCAATGAGAAGTTCTTCACCATTGGCATTGAGAAATTTGCAAGTTTTCTTTAGACACACAACTTGGAGTCCAAAATCACTGAACTGTCCTATTGATAAGAGGTTGTGTGTCAGTCCTTCAACATACGAGACTTGTTTAATTGTGAGTCGATTGCATATGAGATCGCCATAGCCAAGGATTCTGGCTCCATTGCTATTACCAAAGCGTACCAGTCCTCCTGGTCTATCAACGTAGTTGCTCAACAGTTCCTTTGTCCCAGTCATGTGTGTGGAGCAACCAGAATCTAAGTACCACACATGAAGGGCCTGCAAAGATAAAACTAGAGGGTTTTAGGTACCCATTGAAATATGGGTCCACCTCTGTGAGTTTTGTTAGTCCGTTTAGACTTCCTAGATTTTTCCTTTGTTAGTGGATGACACAGAGTCACTAATTATTTCAGGATAGGGATTTGTGTTCCTGCAGTTTGAAACTTTGGAATCCATTTGTGCTCTAGTAAGGGTCTTTTTGTCTTAGGTTTAGACTCGAGTTTTTCGGTTTTTGTAAGTTTGACAGGTTCTTTGATAGCTTTTGATTTTGATTCTTGTTTTGACTTTGTAGTTTTGTCTTTAGGAATTGTTTTGTGAGTTTGTTTGGTGACATGATCACGCACGAAAAGCTTTGTTTTTGTTGAAGAAGATAATTTTTTTCGATACATGACAAAATAAAGATGGTACAAAGGTTTTGGAAGGAAAATATTCAATGACAAAAGGTGCATTGAGATCGCGATTCTCCTTTAAGATATCTTCCTTTTTAACCCATACTTGACCCTTCAATGGCTCTTTTGTGGGTCCTGAAAATTTCAATGTATTAGTGCAGGAAATTTTGTCATTTGAAATTAAGGTGTATGAAATTGTGTGTAATCTTAATTTTTCTTTAAATGAAGATATTTCATGAAGAAGTTTTTGCCTTTCTTCATCAAATGACTTTCTCTCGCTTTCGAGAGTGGAGTGAAGATCACTGATTTTCTTTATGCAATCAGGCATATATCCAGTAGCATATGTAACCATCGGTGCCATACTTTCCGAAACACCTGAGGTTTCTCCTTCATTTGGGTGAGAAATATCTGTCTCAAATTCAGTTATTGCTGGACAACTTCTTTCTTTATAACTATTATTTAATTCTGTGTAGTTAAAAGATGTTTGAGTTTTACTGTGTGTTGATGTCTCATTTTCACTGACAAAAGACATGAGATTCGCCAGGCAACCTGTCTGCATAAATTTGAGATCATATAGATAAGGTGAACTTGATATGCCTTGTTTTAACTTATGTGGATTTTCAAAACCTAGTCCTTTATAGGGATTGTAAAAATCAATGTTAGCTGGTTTGTTTAAGAAGATTGTTTGTTCTGATTGATCTCGTCGGGTTAAAAGGTCCTCCAATTTTTTTTATTTTGGAGCACAGTTTTTCCCGTTCTTTACTTAGTAAGTCATATTTAATTGTAGCGTCCATTGCCTGATCTCTATGAGATTTCATTTCCTTTTCTAAATCCTTGGCTTTAGCTTCGGATTTTTGCACTTGTATTTCTAGCTTAGCAATTTTTTCATTTGCTACAATTACACGATTCTTCTCACATGCATAATCATATCTAAACTTATCTAATACTACTAAATTTTTCTCTAAGTTAGCTTCTAGTTCCTTGATTTTTCTTTTACCTAATTTGTTAGATTTATAAAGGGATAAAAATTCATTTTTCATCTTAAGTAAAGAATCGTAATCTGCTTCACTTACCTCCACTATTTCTGAATTGTTAGAGGTTTCCCTGTCTGACTCGCCTCCTTCAGCTCCAGCTCCATCTACTTCATCATCCAGCTTGGCCATCAGTGCCACGTTCTCATTCTCGCTGTCTGAGGTATCTTCAAGCCAATGGTCCTCTTCTGCCATTAAGACCAGTCCCTTTTCTTTTTGTTCAGCTAATTGAACTTTTCGACGGTAATAGTTAACATCTTTTTTCTTGGGCATTCTGCACTCTCTAGCAAAGTGTCCATTCTTACCGCAGTTGAAGCATTTGCCGCCTTGATGAGGAGTTTCAGAGTTGTTTTCCTCATCCTGAGTCTTTCCTCTAGAGTGGAGGAGGTTCTTTGACGATTGGAGGAGGATCCAGTCTTCTTATAATACTTCTTCTGCACAAAATTCGAGACCAGAGCGAGTTGCTTAGCAAGATCCTTGAGAGTATCCTGGTCTCCATGTTTAGTAAGGTCCTTGGATTCGTCATCAGAATCAGAGTCTCCTCCTTCCTTAACTTGTGATGACTGCACAATTTCTTTGTCCTTGGTTTGTTTTCTTGATGATCGTTCAGTCATAAGAGCAAGTGAGTCGCTTCCTATTGATTTGATTTCCACCCTTCGTTTCTCCACATGATTGGAATGTTGATTGAGGTAGTCGAACAATGTATGAATGCTAACTTTGGTTAGGTCGTTCATTTGTCTTATCATAATTGCAGTAGCCTCCCATTTTGGACGAAGTGATCCTAAGAATTTGATATTGATCTCCATTACGCTTTTTGTGACTCCATTCATCTTTAGCTCATTTAGAAGAACAAGAAATCGATGGAAGGTTTCTTGGAGAGTTTCCCCTTTGTTAGCATGAAAGCGGTCATAAGAGATGAGTGTGTTCGCCATTCTTGCCATTGTATTGACTTCTGTCCCCTGCATCATAATTCGAAGAGCATCCCACATTTCTTTTGCGCTATCACCACATTCGAGTTGCATCAAGATGTCATTGGGAATGGCTTGCATCATGTATGATTTCGCCACTTTGTCTGCCTTTAGTCGCAGTTTTTCTTCATCACTGCATTGGTCAGCAGTCTTCAAGATCCTCTGTTCCTCTCTTGCTGGAGTGGTGTCAGTAGTGGTGGGAATTATGGTCCAATACTGTGTAGGTCCATTGTAAATAGATTCCAGAAGGTTCTCTGAATTGTCCTTGCTTTCTATGAAGTTTATGAACCTTCTCTTCCAGACTGCATATTCTCCATGTCGGACGATGGGAGGTCTAACATCATTGCCCATACTGAAAGAGTCCATTGCTTGTGTTTTGGATATGATCGTTAACGTGTAATGTGAGGAAAGGTTAATTTGAAATGAAATTGGTTCAAAGTCTAAAACTTTAGACTTTGACTTTGACTTGAAAAATGTGTTCGTGGAATTTGTTCAGAGTCGTGGATTTCGCAATGTGAGGATTGCGATATGTGTTTACGAACGTACTTTATCGAGAATTAATCAAGTTCGCAAGACGTCAAAGGTTCGCAAATCGCGAGATAGTACTGATTCGCAAATTAATGTAGGATTCGCGAAATGTCCAGTGACATGTACGATTGTCCAAATTCGCAGAATGAGATGAGTTCGCAAAAGTGTGAACGAGTCCGCGAATTTCTACTGGAGTTGAGGTTCGTAAAATTTCTTCGAACGAGTTCGCAAATTATGCAAAGAATGAGTTCGCAAAACTTCTTCAACTGGATTCGCGAAAATCTGCGGGCAACGGAGTTTGCAAAATTATTCTCAGAGATGCGATTCGCGAAATGTGGCAGTGAGTATTTCTTGATTCGCAAACTTTAGTTTCACAAAAATTGAGGAAATATTTTGCGGGTTGACTTGATTCCTTCAAGTCACAGTTGGTCCTCAACTTGAATTCGTGAAACTGAATTGCGAATTTAGAATCTGCGAATTCAAATCCAACTTAAGTGCCGTTCGCAAACTCAAAAGCAGGCCAAACAACAAAGCTGTTCTTCAAATACTCCAGCAGAAATCCAGAAATTTAACGCAAATTGACAGAAAACAGAATCAGTAGTTCTCAGAACATAAAGAAACCAGTCAGCCGTCCAAGTTGCAAAAAATCCTCAGAGACAAAACTTAAACCCACGAAACAAAGCTTTGAACTGAATGCTGGAAAAATCAATAACTTATATTGACGATGCAAACGAACTTGGAATGAAGTTTCCTCACCTACACGCTTGCTCTGATACCACTTGTAATTCCAGATTATCCAAGAACAATTCAACAGATTAAACCTTCGTAGAATGTGAATAGTGTACTTTAGAGGTTTAGTGTTGAATACGTGTGAGTTTTGCAAATGGAAACTTAGATTAATGAGTGTTAGGGTTTAAGCTTAAATACCTTGTGAGGTATTTAAGCCCATTGGGCCCCTAACAAGCCCATTACAAATACAACCCACTAACATAAAAATAGAACATTTATAAAATACATTGAAGGAAATTACAAGACTTAGAATAAATATTTTGGACACTTCTAAAATATTCCTAACATAGTGTTGAAGAACACATGGCTATCTGTCTCATGACTATTGGTCATAACGAACGGAACGCCATATAATGTTTTCAACATTATGGGGAAACTATTAGTCGTGATTTCAACAACGTCTTGAAAGCTCTTGCAAGCTTTTCAATGTCTTGAGCAAACACCAAGTTATATACGTCATATTCTCAGTATTGGCCACATTTCAGGGTAAGTTATCGAACTATTATTTTCTGTTAAACATTTACTTTATATTATGCTTTCCAATAAGTTTTATTTTTTTCTCGGATTTCTCAGGGTTGTATTGGTGCAATTGATGGAACACATGTAGATGTTGTTATCAATCCATGAGCAACTCTTATTGAGGAAGAAAAGGCAAATGCACTCAAAATGTGATGGCCGCATGTTCTTTTGACATGAAATTCACCTTTGTGTGGGCAGGATGGGAAGGAATTGCGCATGATTCTCGTATACTTAATGAAGCTATTGCAACACATCGTTTAGATTTTCCAATTCCACCAAGAGGTGTGAAAATTTATTTTCTCATTTCATCATGTATGAATGTACTTAACTCCTTTATTTTTTTATTTTAGGTAAATATTACGTCGTAGACGCTGGGTATCCTAATGTTCCGGGTTGTTTGGCACCTTACAAAGGTACAAGATATCATTTTCAAGGATTTCGAAGGGGACCTAGAGCTAGTGGTCCTAAAGAACTTTTCAATCACACTCACTCACCGCTTAGTGATAAACGTATTTTCTTACGTTTATATATGTAACATTTAAGTCGTTTGCATGATAAGTGAAGCCGTTTGGATTATTTTTTGTGCTATAACATGGTTTCACAACAAAATCAAACGTTTTTCGGCAGTTTTGCGACAGTTTGGTATTTCTCAATGATCACGGGGTAAACGATGTCTGACGGACCTGAAATTTTAACCATAGATAAAGGACTCGTTATTCTTGAATCTGACCGAACGGATTTTCAATCCGAGGTCTAGAATGGGAGATATGAATTTTTGAATGTGCTGCTGTTTTGCAGAAAATTAGTCACGGCCGTGAAGCCCTTGCACGAGGCCGTGAACAGCACCAGAGAGGCATTTTCTAGCCCGATTGTGTCACGGCCGTGAGTGTTGATAAACCAGGCCGTGAAGGACCATTCATGGCCGTGAATGGGGGTGCAGGAGGCCGTGAATGCGGGCAGAAAGTCGATTTTTTGAGCCCGAACTCTTCACGGCCGTGAACATGAGACTCCAAGCCGTGAACACGGGCAGAGACATGTTTTTCTTCAGGTTATATGTTGTCACGGCCGTGAAGATGCATAAAGAAGGCCGTGAATGTCGGTGACGAGTTAAAAGTCAAGAGAACGACTTCAAAATACTTTATTTTCTTGAGAACGAAATTAAGACCAACTTTGAAGAAACAAATCACACTTATTCTGCATAGGACAAGAGCATTTAACGAGGAGGTTGCTCAAGAGAGATTTTGGCTGCGCAAATCTTTGAAGATGAGATTTTCTCATATTTTGTCCTGCTCAAGGAAGATACGAAGGAAAGAAATGAGATGTGTATATAAGGAGCTAATGCAGGAAGAAGAAAAGGGAGAGGAACGTGAGGCAAAAAGGTACGCCATTAAGTCCATATACTTACAAACACGTTGCCTCAATAAAACCCAAGAACACCTCCCATACACATATTTAGTTTGCTCACAACGTGCTCGATAGAAGTACTCAGTGAAGGACGAGATTAACTTCGAAGCCGAATTCAGGGAAGCATTTATGATATCTTCGGTGTTAATTACGTGTTTTGTTGTGATCATTATGAGTAGCTAAATATTGTGTATTTGAGATGAGATGAACCCTAGTGCGATCGATCGTATGTTTACGTGTATTTGATGTTATGTTGTCGTTATGACTCGTTTATGAAGCATATGATTTTAATTATGTCTATGTGATTGAAAATGTCTAGTTAGCTTGGCCATGTCTATGTGTTTAAGTTAACAAAGTTGGGAAATCGTACGCTACGCTCGAGAGAGGGGCGAACGATTAGACCACTCGTAAACTAGCGGAATAAACTCATCGCTAGAGATAGGTTGAACTACCCGCTGGATTAGAGTCAAATCTATTAGCGGGATTCACTGTGATTTTAATGCGATCATCGGTTAAGTAGTTAGGGAAGCTTGCCCGGCTACTTAAAGCGTTGATTAGTTGTTTGCGAGTCTCGTATGATAAGGCGCAGTTTCGTCAGTCGTATGAATTCGTACACATGTTGTAGGAATCTCCACGGTCTAATGACAGCGTTGCTTACGTGTACTTGATATATGTTTTGGTCGAGCTAGGGGGATTCGAAGTCTCAAATACGTTTGTTTCCATCAGGGTTTTTCTCTTCGTACCATTTTACTCAGTTGTTATTATCATTTATCGTTTCAACAACCCAAAAATATTTACTAGGATATTTAGACGATGGTTTTCTAAAAGTACATAGTTCCCTAGGGATTCGACACTCGAATACTTGCTACGTCTATGCTATTTCGATAGGTACACTTGCCTGTTGAGCGTAGGATAGTTCGTTGGTGTTCGTTTTATTTTATTTTATTACTCGATCCGCTCGATCAAGTTTTTGGCGCCGCTGCCGGGGAACTATCGATATTAGAGAAACCGTAGTTTATTATTCTAGCTATTTATTATTTAGTATCAAAATCTTCGTTAATCATATTTCTTTTGGTCTAGGTTCGTGTACGTTGGTGCATGACCCGAAGGAACCCTACACTACCAATAGTGGAAGGAGACCCGGAGATCGAAAGGACTTTTCGACGCAACGTGCGAGAAAACGCAAGGCAAGCCGAAATGGCGACTCAAAATAACAATGAAATGCCATTAGCAGTGCAAGAACCACCAATGAGAGAACTTTGGAGAAACAATGCCGTAGGAACGATTAGTTCGGCGATAGTACTTCCTCAGGTACCGAATAATTTTGAGCTCAAACATCATTGGCTCCGAATGCTGCAGGCGACAGCTCAATACGACGGACTCTCCGAGGAAGACGCTTATCGCCATATCCGAGACTTCTTATCCGTCGCCGACGCAATACGGGTACAAGGCGTAAGCCCAAAAGCCATTCGACTCTACCTATTCCCATTTTCTCTACGCGGCACTGCCAAGGAGTGGTTCAACCTACTTCCCGAACGATCTATTACTACGTGGGACCAGATGCATGCCACCTTCATCAATTATTTCTTTCCACCTTCGAAGGCGCTCAAACTAAAAATGGACCTCACGGCGTTCAAGCAAAAAGAGGGCGAGAACTTGTACGACGTATGGACCAGATTCAAAGCGCTCTTGAACCGATTCCCTCAACACGGGATGACGAAAAGTGAGCAAATTCAGCGGTTCCACGAATCGTTGAACGACCATACCGTACAATTATTGGATGGAGCATGCAACGGAGGCCTATGTAATCTCAGCGCTACGGAGGGCTGGAATCTTATTGAGGACTATAGTGCAAATAGTTTTCGACGAGGGAGTTCAAGCAATCGAGGTAAACCTCCGGGGATGTACGACGTCGACAACACCACTGCAATAAATGCCAAGTTCGACGCCCTACAACAACAAATGTCAGCGACTAATCTTCAAATGCAGACCTTGATGAACGCGCTCATGCCTAAGCTAGCAACGAAGCCGTCCGTTAATGCTGTCCAATTACAACCTGCCCCGATGACCCCCGTAGCTGATGCGCCTTCTCATTCATATCCGACGTATATTCCGCCATGTGCTACATGCGGAGGAAGCCACGACACAACTCGCTGTCCCGCTGCTTTTACAACTGAGCAAGTCGATTACATGGGAAATTACCAAGGTCAGCGAAACTTCATTCGAAATCGAGTTCATCCGAACCTGACCTATGGGAATCAACAACAAGCTCCACCGGGATTTCAAAATCAAAGGTCACATGGATACCACGGTGGAAATTCCGAAGTTGCCCCTGAAGGTCGCGGTAATAAGCTAGAGGGGATGCTCGAGAAGCTAATGGGAAAGCTCGACTCTCGCTTGGACAATCAAGAGGCACGGTTGCAAAACACCGAATCTTCCCTACGGGCCTTGGAGAAACAAGTTGGGCAGATTGCAGAATCAATCCAACAACGTCCTCTCGGTTCGTTGCCAAGCTACACCGAGACCAATCCAAAGGACCACCACGTAAAGGCGGTAACGCTTCGTAATGGAAGAGAGCTTGAGGAGGTGCAGAAATTAAAGAAGAAGAATGTTGAGCCCGTGAAAGCAAACATCGAGGCCGACAAAGAAGAGGAAACCGTACCTAAGCCACCTGTCAAGGCGTATCAACCAAAAATTCCATACCCAGCGAGACTAAAAAGGGACATTGTTGACGACCAGTTTGGTAAATTTCTCGCAATTTTTAAACAATTACATATTAATTTACCTCTTGTCGAAGCTCTTGCACAGATGCCCCGCTGGGAAAAGTTTTTAAATGATCTTATCACAAACAAACGCAAGCTCGAAGACGTGTCCACAGTCGAACTACGAGGGGAGTGCTCCGCGATCCTACAAAGCAAAATCCCGAAAAAATTAAAAGACCCAGGGAGTTTCACTATACCTTGTTTAATAGGGGATCTTGTTGTACATAAGGCATTGGCTGACTTAGGTGCTAGTATAAATTTAATGCCTTATTCGATGTTCAAGAAACTCGGCTTAGGAGAACCCAAACCTACTAGGATGAGTATACAATTAGCGGATAGATCTGTTAAATATCCTAGGGGTATTATCGAGGATGTTCTTGTTAAAGTCGATAAATTTATCATTCCTGCAGATTTCGTAATTCTCGACATGGAGGAAGATGAAAATATTCCTCTAATCTTAGGAAGACCCTTCCTCGCTACAGGAGGAACTATGGTCGATGTTCGTAATGGAACATTGACATTAACTATAGATAGTGAGAAAGTAACATTTGATATGGCCGAGTCCATGAATAACGCCGAGAAGTTAGATGATAAGTGCTTTTATATCGATGCATGGAATGAATTTTTGTCATTGCAGGGACTTTCGCAGCCCGATTTATTCAGCTCAAAGCAAGAAATAGAGGAAAACGAGGAACTCCATAAGGAAGAGCCAAACGATGACCTACCCCTCGTCGTTGCCCAAGCAGATGTAGATGAGAATGTCAATGAGGAACCAACGATCGAGGTGCAAAAGAGCAGCGAAGAAAATCGTGAGAAGATCTCGGTCGAGGAACCACCAACGCTCGAGCTCAAGCAATTGCCCGATCACTTGGAATACGCTTTCCTCGAGGAAGGTGCAAAGCTTCCCGTAATCATCGCGTCAAATCTGGAGAAGGAACAGAAACTCATGCTCTTAGATACACTACGGGAGCACAAGAGGGCACTTGCATGGAAGATATCAGACATCCGAGGAATTAGTCCGACCTTCTGCATGCATAAAATTCTAATGGAGGACGACTTCAAACCGGTGATACAACACCAGAGGCGTCTGAACCCCAACATGAAGGAGGTAGTTAAGGCCGAGGTAATTAAACTGCTCGACGCGGGAGTGATTTACCCAATTTCGGACAGTGCATGGGTGAGCCCAGTTCAGGTAGTGCCGAAAAAAGGAGGAATGACAGTTGTGCCCAACGAGAAAAATGAACTCATTCCGACGAGGACTGTCACGGGATGGCGCGTTTGCATTGACTACCGCAAATTAAATGACGCGACGCGAAAAGACCATTTTCCTCTTCCTTTTATTGATCAAATGCTTGAACGGTTGTCTGGTCATGAATTTTATTGTTTTCTCGATGGACTTTCAGGTTACTTGCAGATTCCCATTGCACCCGAGGATCAAGAGAAGACGACGTTCACGTGCCCGTTTGGTACATTCGCCTACCGACGGATGCCTTTTGGACTTTGCAATGCTCCGGCCACCTTCCAACGTTGCATGATGGCTATCTTCGATAAACTAATAGGTGACGGAATGGAGGTATTCATGGATGATTTTTCGATTTTTGGTGACTCGTTCGAGGTATGCTTATTTAATTTAAAGAAAGTACTTCAGCGATGCGAGGAAACAAACCTTGTGCTAAATTGGGAGAAATGTCATTTTATGGTAAGAGAGGGTATTGTTTTAGGTCATAAGATATCGTCGAGAGGTATCGAGGTAGATAGAGCTAAAATAGAAACCATAGAACGATTACCTCCACCTTCGTCTGTAAAGGCAATTAGAAGTTTCCTAGGACATGCGGGTTTTTATCGTAGATTTATCAAGGATTTTTCTAAAATTGCTAGGCCTTTAACTCGTTTGCTTGAGAAAGACGTGCCTTATGAATTTACACCCGAATGCATGAATGCTTTTACTATACTTAAGGATAAGCTAATTAATGCCCCTGTTATGGTAGCTCCCGATTGGAGCCTACCGTTCGAACTAATGTGCGATGCGAGTGATTTTGCAGTAGGTGCAGTTTTAGGGCAGCGACGGGAAAAACATTTTCAGCCGATACACTATGCGAGCAAAACTCTAAACCAGGCCCAGGCGAATTACACTACCACAGAGAAGGAGTTGCTCGCAGTCGTGTTCGCCGTCGACAAATTCCGTCCATATCTCGTTCTCTCAAAAGTCATCATCTACACGGACCATTCGGCCCTCAAACACCTCTTCGCGAAACCAGATGCAAAACCGAGGCTTATCCGATGGATTCTGTTACTCCAAGAGTTCGACGTGGAATTTCGTGACCAAAAAGGTACCGAGAATTGTGCAGCCGATCACTTGTCAAGACTTGAAGGCGCAGCCCACGAGGTTACCAATGACGAAGTCATCCGAGACCAATTTCCCGATGAGCATCTATATGCTATACGTGAGGTATTCGATAAAACCCCGTGGTACGCTGATTTTGCTAATTATCTTGTCGCTAGGATCATGCCAAAGGGATACACAAGTCATCAGAGGAAGAAATTCTTCTCAGACTTGAAGTATTATTTTTGGGATGATCCGTATTTGTTTAGGGTTTGCGCGGACAAGATAATCCGGCGATGCGTGTCTTTTCCCGAGACGGTTAAAATCTTGAGTCATTGTCATTCGGGGCCATGTGGAGGACATTACGGAGGTAATCGAACTGCACAAAAGGTACTCGAATGTGGTTTTTATTGGCCTACGATTTTTAAAGATGCTCAAAAATACGTAGAGGAATGTGATAGGTGCCAACGGACAGGTAATATTTCTAAGCGAAATGAAATGCCTCAGAATTTTATTCTTGTGTGTGAAATATTTGACGTATGGGGCATTGATTTTATGGGTCCGTTTCCTACGTCTTTCAAGAATCGATATATCCTAGTTGCGGTTGATTATGTTTCAAAATGGGTAGAAGCACAAGCTCTACCTACGAATGATGCTAGGGTAGTCGTTAAATTTTTGAAAACTTTATTTTCGCGATTTGGCTCACCTCGCTGCATTATTAGCGATAAAGGTACGCATTTCTGTAACACTCATTTTGCAAGGACGCTCGAAAAATACGGCGTGAAACATAGTGTTACCACAGCGTACCATCCTCAAGCGAGCGGCCAAGCAGAAGTCGTAAACAGGGAGCTAAAGCGTATACTCGAAAAGACCGTGGAGCACCATAGGCGAGATTGGCCAAACAAACTGAACGATGCTTTATGGGCGTACCGGACAGCCTACAAAACGCCTATCGGATCCACGCCATATAGACTAGTTTACGGGAAATCTTGTCATTTACCCGTCGAGCTAGAACACAAAGCATATTGGGCTCTAAAGAAACTTAACTTTGATTTGAATCTTGCAGGTGAAAAGCGAATGTTGCAGGTCAACGAGCTCGACGAGTGGAGACAAATGGCGTACGAGAATACCCGCATCTACAAGGAGCGTGCGAAACAATATCATGATCGGAAGATCATGAAGCGGGAATTCCAAGAAGGCGACCAGGTCTTGCTGTATAATTCGCGGCTGCGATTATTCCCGGGCAAGCTAAAGTCGAGGTGGTCGGGTCCATTCACGGTGACCCGAGTGTTTTCCTACGGGACGGTCGAGATCACACACCCAGAAAAAGGGACCTTCAAGGTGAACGGGCAGCGTCTCAAGCATTACTTTGGCGGTGACATCGAAGCGCTTGGAAAGGAAACGATTCACCTCCTCAACACCATACAACGCTAAAATCCTCCGAACTATGTCTAGCTAAAAGACATTAAAGAAAGCGCTACTTGGGAGGCACCCCAAGCCTATCCTATGTTTTTCCTTTACTTTCCTATGCATATTAGTTTTTATGATTCTGGTTTTCGATGATCGCAGGGAACTCAAAATCTCAAGTGTGGGGAGGAGTCGTACAAAGCATGCACACCGGACTATTCAGGGAAGTTTGCTTATCTATTTATTTTTTTTCCTCTTCCTTGCGTTACATAATTGTTACGTTGAGGACAACATAAATCTTAAGTGTGGGGAGGGGAATTTCTGCGAAATTGATGCAAACATCTTATATGTGCATGACTTGATTTTTGGTATATATTTTTTTCGAAAATTGGCATAAACTTTTTCGAAAATCATGTTTCTTTCAATCAAAGGGTGATTTCATGTTAGAAATCTTGTGAGTAATTAGGATACATATGCGAGTCGACTTCTTTCTTACATAGATGAACTTGGCGATACCTGATAGATTCGTACGCATAACCTTATTTTTGTGAGATTTTTGAGCCTACGAGCTTTTTGCTCATTTCTTTGGTTGTGTGAATCATGCTTAATTTATTTCTCTTCAGAACTTGCTTGTGTATTGCGTTTTGAAACTACTTGACGTGTGATTGCGTGAAAATGAGGAAGGCATTAGGAATTCATTCCATAGCCAAAGTATCCAACCACGCCTGACCCCCGTAGTTAGCCACTTTGAGCCTGAGCCTTTTATTTGTAAAAACCGGATTATAAATTGCCGACCCTGATTAAGCCTTCAGACATAAACCCATTGGAGCGATAGTAGAAGTGGAGGTTGAATGCCGTACTTAAAAAGCGCAACCCGTACTTAATTTCCGAGCTTTTGCCTGAAAAAAAAAAAGAGAAAAGAAAAAAAAAAGAGAGAAAAAAAAAGTTATATGACTAAGAACCCTTCCTCCGATAATCTTTCACTCTCGAAACCATTTTACCTATTTCCTAGATCGAGAGTCGAAAGAAGAAGGGCTTGGTGAAAAAAAAAAAACAAGAACGACGGATTTGGCGCATTCGAGATGATGGCATGATTCCGACACGACTACAGCTCATATCCTTTTTACGCTTATTCCTTGCATATCTTACATACCTTAACCATATTATGACCCGGTAAAGACCTTCCGATTCACGCTTGAACATTGAAAGTGGTAGATTTATGAATCATTTGCAAGCTTATGGTAGGGATTAGATTAGTGCATGACCCGAGAGATATCACCGACATCTTAACCTATACACTTAGTGATTTGAGTGAATCTTTGTGAGGTACGGATCTTGATAGGTATTTCTAAGGAAGTCGTGTGGTTAGTTGTTGATTTTGAATATGCTTTCCGACTTTACTTGCATTATATCCTACGTGATTTCATTCTTAATTGATACGTTGCATGATTTTATACTTTTATATGCCATTTGCATTTATTTGCTTGAGGACAAGCAAACGTTTAAGTGTGGGGAAATTTGATAAACGTATTTTCTTACGTTTATATATGTTACATTTAAGTCGTTTGCATGATAAGTGAAGCCGTTTGGATTATTTTTTGTGCTATAACATGGTTTCACAACAAAATCAAACGTTTTTCGGCAGTTTTGCGACAGTTTCGTATTTCTCAATGATCACGGGGGTAAACGATGTCCGATGGACCTGAAATTTTAACCATAGATAGAGGACTCGTTAATCTTGAATCTGACCGAACGGATTTTCAATCCGAGGTTTAGAATGGGAGATATGAATTTTTGAATGTGCTGCTGTTTTGCAGAAAATTAGTCACGGCCGTGAAGCCCTTGCACGAGGCCGTGAACAGCACCAGAGAGCCATTTTCTAGCCCGATTGTGTCACGGCCGTGAGTGTTGATAAACCAGGCCGTGAAGGACCATTCATGGCCGTGAATGGGGGTGCAGGAGGCCGTGAATGCGGGCAGAAAGTCGATTTTTTGAGCCCGAACTCTTCACGGCCGTGAACATGAGACTCCAAGCCGTGAACACGGGCAGAGACATGTTTTTCTTCAGGTTATATGTTGTCACGGCCGTGAAGATGCATAAAGAAGGCCGTGAATGTCGGTGACGAGTTAAAAGTCAAGAGAACGACTTCAAAATACTTTATTTTCTTGAGAACGAAATTAAGACCAACTTTGAAGAAACAAATCACACTTATTCTGCATAGGACAAGAGCATTTAACGAGGAGGTTGCTCAAGAGAGATTTTGGCTGCGCAAATCTTTGAAGATGAGATTTTCTCATATTTTGTCCTGCTCAAGGAAGATACGAAGGAAAGAAATGAGATGTGTATATAAGGAGCTAATGCAGGAAGAAGAAAAGGGAGAGGAACGTGAGGCAAAAAGGTACGCCATTAAGTCCATATACTTACAAACACGTTGCCTCAATAAAACCCAAGAACACCTCCCATACACATATTTAGTTTGCTCACAACGTGCTCGATAGAAGTACTCAGTGAAGGACGAGATTAACTTCGAAGCCGAATTCAGGGAAGCATTTATGATATCTTCGGTGTTAATTACGTGTTTTGTTGTGATCATTATGAGTAGCTAAATATTGTGTATTTGAGATGAGATGAACCCTAGTGCGATCGATCGTATGTTTACGTGTATTTGATGTTATGTTGTCGTTATGACTCGTTTATGAAGCATATGATTTTAATTATGTCTATGTGATTGAAAATGTCTAGTTAGCTTGGCCATGTCTATGTGTTTAAGTTAACAAAGTTGGGAAATCGTACGCTACGCTCGAGAGAGGGGCGAACGATTAGACCACTCGTAAACGAGCGGAATAAACTCATCGCTAGAGATAGGTTGAACTACCCCGCTGGATTAGAGTCAAATCTATTAGCGGGATTCACTGTGATTTTAATGCGATCATCGGTTAAGTAGTTAGGGAAGCTTGCCCGGCTACTTAAAGCGTTGATTAGTTGTTTGCGAGTCTCGTATGATAAGGCGCAGTTTCGTCAGTCGTATGAATTCGTACACATGTTGTAGGAATCTCCACGGTCTAATGACAGCGTTGCTTACGTGTACTTGATATATGTTTTGGTCGAGCTAGGGGGATTCGAAGTCTCAAATACGTTTGTTTCCATCAGGGTTTTTCTCTTCGTACCATTTTACTCAGTTGTTATTATCATTTATCGTTTCAACAACCCAAAAATATTTACTAGGATATTTAGACGATGGTTTTCTAAAAGTACATAGTTCCCTAGGGATTCGACACTCGAATACTTGCTACGTCTATGCTATTTCGATAGGTACACTTGCCTGTTGAGCGTAGGATAGTTCGTTGGTGTTCGTTTTATTTTATTTTATTACTCGATCCGCTCGATCACTTAGACATATAATTGAGCGGACTTTTCGGTGTTTGGAGGTCTCACTCTCAGTGGTCAATATTGGACAAATGGCTCCATTTCCTTTTCAAACACAAACATTGATTGTTGTTGTTTCCATGGCCAACGAACTCTTCCGCCAATACGCGGACGACGATTACCTCATCAATAACGAGGAAATTAATACAGATGAGGTGGAAGGTGGCGTTAATGATAGGGAGCGTTTGATCAGCAAAGTGAAGAGATGTCTGTCTTACGCGATTCTATTGTTGTTCCGTATATCAGTCGACTATGCTTAATTAGCTAGTTTTCGTTTATTTTTTTATTCTATTTGAAGTTGACATCAAAAGTGATTTTTTTTACGTATTTGTATAGTTTTTATGCTATATTTTTTTATAGAATGTGTATGCACTTTTCAAATGTGAACTTGCTAGGGGTTGCAAAATTCCCACGGTGAACCATGCCCGTCGGGACCCGATGCTATTGGGACGGGGAAAAATCCCGGGTCAAAATGGGGATGGGGAGTTGATGGCGATTCCCCGTTGGTGAAAGAGTGGGGATGGGACGGGGATGGTAATCATGTTTCCCACCCATACCTGTCCCCGAACCCGGCCCCGTTTGAGTCAAATGGTGATTCACCATTCTCCAAATATATTTATTAATAATTAATATTAAAAACTCATTTGGATAAAGAAATTTCATAGATCATCCTTTTATATTCAAGATCGTAATTAGAAGAAAAAAAATCCTCTCAATATATATTCGTCACAACACACATATTTCAATCACATATTATATCAATTTTTTTATACTCATCATATTTTACATATTAATTTGTCTATATTACTTATTTTATTTTTTGTTGCAAGAAAAAGAAATTAATTTATTGGATATACATGACTATGGGGAACCCCAACCCTCCACAGGGAACCCGATCTCCGAACCAATTCATCCTAAACGGGGAATTAGTGGATGGTAGTAAGAACGAGAATTTGGTATGGGGACGGTATGTCCATTACCAGCTCCGAATCCGCCCATTGCCACCCCTAAAACTTGCCAAACACTGTCGAAATTAAAATTGAGACTTCTAAAAAGTCACTTTCTTATAAGTCCATTTTTAAAATGATTTTTGTCCGATAAGTGCTTCCAGACACCACTTTAGTTGTCATCTATTTGCGATTTGATCCCTCTATGTTTCATTTTAAACTTTAACAATTTTCATATCACTTTTAGATTTTTTATTTATTATACACTACTTACATCCCTAAATTTTTTCTTTATATAGTTAAAAATTAAATTTCATCTATTAGACATTAAAAATAATAAATACCAAAATTATGAGTAACGCATGCAAATGCTTTCGCGACATAACTCTGATATGTTTTCTTTGAGGACTCGGAATTATTACAAGACGAAGATACCAGCGCCGAATTGCAAATTGAACACAAATGGGGAGATTGTTAGGAATTATTTATTGTGTACAATTAATTATTTTATCTTTGCTTTGTAATTTTATCTAAGTGAGCTGAGCTTTTATTTGTAAAGCCCAGTGAGCTTCTTTGTAATGGGCTTTCAAGAAGCCCAAGCACTATTTACCAACACATGTGGTATAAGTGCTAAAAACCCTAACACGTTAGGATTGTCTTGTGTGTGTGAAGAAATACAGAAAAAGAAAATTTGAGAAAAGCTCCCAACCATTTTCACGAACACGCACACACGCACCCCACGCATTTCGCTTCTTCCATCATCAAAACGTGGTAAAATCATTTCATTAGTTGCTTAGTTGGATAATCTGGACCAACAAGTAGTATCAGAGCCTAACACGTTCGGATCTGAACAATTTCTGAAAATTTTGGGTATTTTTTTGTTCGAATTTCAGCCTTATTCTTGCGTTATTGTGTTGATTTTACTGATTTTGCACTCTAGAGCCAATTAGGTTGATTTTGAGTGATTTGAAGTGTTTACCCAACTGTTTCCATCAAATTTGAGTTAGATTTGAACAAAAAATCGAGTCTGGAACTCTTTATGCTGGTTCTGTTCTTCACATTCGGACAGGTTTTTGAACAGTTCTTCCAATCGCGGCGATTTCTAATTCGCCCGATTCCAAATCACCAATCATCAATTTCAGGCAAATCGCCCGATTCTATTTCTCGGCGAATTCAGTTTTCAGAGACAAAATCGCCCGATTTCATTCTTATAAGAGAAACTCGCTCGATTTCGTTTGCAGTCGACCGATTGACGGGATCGCCCGATTTGAGCTCAATCGCTCGATTGCACTGTAGCTAACACAAATTTTCTTCAAATCGCCCGATTGGTCATTTCAACACAATTTTCTTGGCGAAACTCAGAATCGCTCGACTATGAAATCGCTCGATTTCACTTTACAAATTCGCTCGATTGTTGTCTACCCGATTTCAAATCTTAGAACTATCGGTCGAATCTTCATCCTTCAAAACCTTAAATCGGGCGATCCGAACTCACTCTTCAAAAATTACACTTAAACGCTTTTAACTCACTCTTTTTGAGATTATTTTTTCATCATTTTTTGAGGAAAACATTCTGAGTCCAACGAGCATAGTCAATTCTAACACCCGTTTATAATTTTCCTTCCGGTCCAGGAAATTTTCCGTGTAGACTGCTTTTCTGTCAAATTTTTTAAAGTAAATCCACAAACGTGTCAACGATCTCATATCCAACGATCTACTTAGTACCTTCCATACATATTATATAAAAGGACTTGCCATTTTCTTGAAGTTTTTGAAATCATCACAAAACTTTTTGGTGTACACCAAAAGTTTTTGAAGCTTAAATCCTCGAAACTTCACTCACACATGTAAGGATCCACACACATCAATCAATGACACCCTTCCACAAGTCCCATGGTAAGAATCTCCGAGCCAATCAATTGCTATAATTGCGGCAAACCTGGGGACACGGCTATAGACTGCTTCCTACCCAAAAAGAAGGATGAGGAGTACTACTCCAGAAAATTACGACAGATTAAGCAAACGAAAACTGTAGTAGCTTTGATGGGAGAACAAGATAGCTGGCTCAATGACACATCTGGAAGCGAGCAAGAAAATGTAGCTAAAATAGCCCCAGTAGAAAGAGCTAAATCGGAGCAAAAGGACATGGAATCAGATGTTGGTGGTAAAAAGGAGGAAGCATATTCAGAAAGGGAGATAGAATCTATTGACCCCCTTTTGTACTTAGAACTCCAAGAAAAATTCACAGCTCTTCATAGCAATTTCAGGTCAATAGAAAAGGAACTAGCTAAGACTATAGCCGATCTAGATATGACACGTGAAAATGTAGATAGACTAGTAACTAGCTTAGCTAATTCCGAAGCCAATTAAAAATTGATAGTCGCTATGCTGAAATAATAAAGTTGAAGACACAGGTTAGCGAGCTAAACGCTAAATTGACAACTTGCGACGACAATCGAATCAATAAAACATGTGAGTTCGATTTTCTAGATAAAGAGCGCGTAAAATTGCACGCTAGTATTAAAAAGCTAGAGGACCTCCTAACAAAAAGAGGACAAACAGATCGAACGATCTTCTTGAACCAGCCTAAGGACACAGAATTCTACGATCCACGTGCAGGTCTAGGCTTTGTTCCAAACCCTACCTCAGCTGTGAAGAAATCCCTAAACCCATATGATCCGTATTATAGTAGCTATTTAGGGATTAACATGCCTAAATTAATGGCCTTCACACCAGAAATTGATGCCACAGAGGAGACTAAGGGAGATAGGAAGACGGGAGTTGAAATACCACTCGACTATGAAGCATTGAATAATAGCTACAAGACAAGGAAAATACCTTTGTCTGATGACTATTTAGATGCTCTTATTCCCCCTTCAACACCAATCACTATCGAGAACACATCCTGTGACTTAGCACAATCGCTCCCCTCTAGTGCATATATCCCAGCAGTTATTAAGGAAATCCCTGACTTGCGCTCGACCCTAGAGTCCGAAAAGATTGTTTTTCAGGTAGAAAATGACGTGCTATTGACAATAATTTTCTCACTCGAAAAGCAAATCAACAACATTATAGCTTCGGCCTCTCCACAACTAAATAGAAACACCGACCAAGCCTAGAACATTAAGAAATCATCATGCATCGAGAAAATCAAAGCCTACAAACGTATCCTCACCTGCACCCACAGGTAAAATTTTAAATTGAATGAAAGGGAACGTATAGCCACAGGAGACGACCTATTATTTGAAAATCGTGCCCCTTCTTTTAAAAAGAATGAGACAGTTAAATTTAGAGCATCAAGCTCAAATTCGCATAGTAGGCATATATCGCAAGCTAAATCTAACCTTGCTACATCTCCATCCATGAATTCATTTTCTGAGCCTGTACGAACGCCTATGCTCTCTACTTTCCACTATTCTTATGATGATGCACTTGCCTTAAATTCTCGTTTTAGATTAGCAAATGTAAGTACAATCAAGAACGATACACGCTTCTTTGCTAAGTCATGTTCACAAACTCAGAAAGAGAAGACACAAACAAAAGAAAGACAATGGATGAACATTCGTCTCCCAAGTCCAGTTCTAAACCTGACAAACGAGAATGACACAAAAGCATCCAGCCAAAGCACTCTAAGACTGAAGCTAAAGCTAAAGTGATGGGAATTAAGAAAATCTGGATTACAACACAAGAATTTAGGGCAAGGACTAGCCTTTGTTATCCCTTAGGAATTAGAAAGATTTGGGTTCCTAAATCAACCATTAAAGCTATAGAAAAATCTAAAGTTGACTTAGGACATAAATCAATGAAAGATGCATGCATAAACACTAGACTTAATAAGAAAGGACCCATTCTTAGATGGGTACCAAAATCTGCTTGAGATGTTTTGCAGTTCCAGAATGGGTAGATATGTAGAGATGGTTACTCCATACCTATGACTGGTTGGCGACGCGAGTAACCACGATTTTTCCCTCACGTATGGTACCTAAAGTGGCCCCACATACGTGATCAAGGGATGGGATGTGGGCCGCTATAATCCCTGACAATTTGGTAAATTCTAATTATACATGTTCGAAATTCGCTGAATTTTCAATATGCACATGTGCTCAAATGAATAACATACCTAATATGTTAGCAATATCTAGGATGAATTGCTATTTATTCATGTTAAGATACATTCATCATCCTAGTAGACATGCTAAATAAGCTTTCCCAAAAAAACAAAAACCAAAAAAAACAAAAAAAAATCATGAAATGCTTATATTTAGGGGGAGCTTTATTTGTTAAATTAAGGGGGAGAAAGAAATGAAATAATCTTCGCCAAAATTATTTAATTTAGGGGGAGAACTTTCCTTGTAAAATTTTTCTAAAGAGGGAACTTGGTTTAAATAAATAAATAAAATAATAAATAATAATAATAAAAAAAATTCTTCTCAAATGTTCTTGCTAATTCCGCGTTGACTAAATGTGAAATCGTTTAAGATTTCACAGGTTTCGTCGCGAATCGATCGATTTTCACAATTTCTAACTTTCTTAAACATCCCCTTTCAAAAATCGTCAATTAAGTGGTTACACTTGTGGTGTTAATCGAGTTTAATAATATTTTTTGGGTTATAATTGTACTATGTGGCTGAGTTTTGTAGAAATTGCTTTAAATTTCGTCGATTTTTTGATTATTCGCACCTTTTAGGGCTTACGTTTGTCTCGAAATCTTGCTTTGAAAATCAGCTTTCGAAAATAACCATTCACAAATAAGATCTACTTTCAAAGTGCGAAACTCACAACGCAGAATCAAGAGGCGGAATAGGAAAATAGTTTTACTTCATATAGTCGGTTACACACAAGTACAACTTGTGAGGACCCACACACAAAAGCGAGTAAAACTGCAAATAAACACAAAAGAAGGAACAATAGATTTACTTCATAAGGACGGTTACACACGAGTACACCTTGCGAGGACCCAATATATAAAAGCTAGTAAAACACACAAGCACACCTTTTGAGGAGCCATGATAGAAAAGCTAGTAAAACTACAATAAGCACAAGAGAAGAAAAAGGTCAAGTTGTAGCCTCTCTAAATTACGCTGAAATTCAACATATGCTTCCCTCTCATTTTCACGATCTTGTTGCTGCATCTAGTTCATTTCTTGTAAGCTAATCGAGAATGCTGAAATGGGATAATAGATGAGAAATGTATGATAATTGAGTTGTGGTGTTGCTCAGGCATGTCTATTTATAGGCATAAAGGGAACAAAGCATCATTATTGTTCCGACAAACCTAATCAATTTTACAGACGAATTTTTGACTTGAGGGTTCAGCGCCGCGAGAGAAAGCGATTTTTCTTCGTCGATTATCAGATTTCTCCTCACGCAAACACTTTCGAGAAACTCATCGCTTAGGTGTTAATCTTGATGGTTATCGAGTTTACTTGAAGTATTTAGCTTAAACTTCAGTTTCTTGCTATCGTGCTCTCTTCGCATGTTATATGGGTAACAGGTTTTAAATGACTAAGAGAATCGGCCGAATGGGTTTTGGGTTGCGAAATTTCGTCGCGGGCCCATAGGGTTTTCCGCACTGTGAGTAAAGTAAGTTTCGCGAACTCTCTTCAGTTTCGCAAACACTTCGAAATTCAAGTTTCACGAACCCTCTTCAATTTGAGAACCACAACTCAATTCGCGGGCCAAGCCAAATTCCAATTTGCGATTCAAAGACTTCAAATTCTTTCGAAGACGTACATATTAGAAAATCATTTTCACATGCGGGATTTTTGGCACAATATTTTTAAATCTTCGAATCTAACAGCACCACATATCTTCGAACTCCTCATTTTATAAACTCGGTATCCTATTTTGAAAATTCTTCGAAAACACCTAGTGAACAACTACATCATCCCAGCTTGCACGGTATCTCGGGTTGCTCCATATGCATGACCGGTAAGAGATGCGAGCAACCACACCTCCCAGCATGCATGGTATCTCGGGTTACTCCACATGCATGACTGGTAAGAGATGCGAGCAACCACACCTCTCAGCGGGTATGGTATCTCGGGCTACTCCACAGGCACGACTTGTTAGCGATGCGAGCAACCAAACGTAGGAAAATTCCATATGCATCCTTTTGTAATTTTTGCATGCTTATCAAGTTGTAACTTCAATTTGCCTACCTTGAAAATAGTAGGGTACATTATAGTTATGCATACTCCAAAAAGACTTTAAATTCCAAATCGCATGCAAACATGAGTTGAAATGCATAAATACCCTATTATAGGTATATTTTCATTATGCATACAACTTATAGAATTTTCAAGCTTAACTTTTACGTATGCATATAAGCTGAATTGATAAATGCCTATATCTTTTAAATGGTACATTTTGAATATGCATATTCTTGCAAGATTTTGAAATAGGCAACGCATATTCTGTGGTCAACTGATAAATAACATTTTTTAATTGAGCTAAATTTGAGGGGGAGCAGCTCTTTATTTTTAAAGAGAAGCAACTCTTATATTTGTGTTAAAGGGAGAGATGATTTGTGTTAAAGGGAGAGATGATTAAATTTTTTTGGGGGAGCGAACTTAAATACGTGAACTTAGGGAAAGAGATTCGAAAGATAAATTTGATCCGTATTTGCATCTATTGAGGGGGAGTAGTTCAGTTCTAAGAAGCATGATTTGAGGGGGAGGAACAAAAAATATATATATATAGACACACATATATATATAGGTAGTATAATATATAGTATACTACTACATTATTAATACGTTAATAAAAAAATATATATATAAAGAAAAAAAGGGTAACAGAAAAAAGTGCCCCCTCAAGCACTTTGACCTTCAAGACCGACTCCAACCAAAAACAAGTTCCCATGGTTCAGTCAGACCAAACTCTCGAGAGCTCAAGAATTCCAAAAGGCGATGGTGGCTTCTAGTTCTAACTCGGCAATGACCTCCATAGACCTGCTCCGGACTGCTGACCAAAATCAAGCAGCACGCATCACTTCGTACCAGATGTATGGATTTCAAATTCCCATGGTTCAGTCAGACCAAACTGGACATAACCCCGGAACACAGCCGAGTGTTACTGACGATCTCAAACTCATAACGCTGCCCATATTTGGAAAATCTTAACAAGACCGAGAGCGGAATATACAAAATTCCTTAGCTCACAAATTACTCGGACCAACCCCCATAAGTACAGGTGCTAATTTTATTAGCTCCCGGGTAGAAGTCGCCTCATTGGTCCAATGGCGCATGCACAACCGAGACTTACCCACTCATCGATCTCCCAACAGACCGATATTTCATTAAATCATGGGGAGCCACTTAATCAATCTCTGCTTTACTTGAAAGCAGGAGATATTGAATTAAGTGGTAGTCATCCCCACACCACTGAATTTCCTTGAACACATCGAGTCTAGAGTGTCCTCACCACCCACATGTTTTATATCTTTTTAGGACACATACTTTTTTCCTTATCTGGACTTTGTGACCAGATTAGAACTTTCATAGACATGTCCTACTACGACATGCTTCGATGATCGAAAGGAATTCCTATCGTTGCAACGTCAAAACAACAACGTTTTCAGGCCATCGTCTTCGATCTAGTCTCAATAACGATATTAGACGCCTATGAGGCTCCAGTTCTAAGCCATGTCCTCACAGGCCGCATCTCAAAGTTTAACTCTGAATTTGTGTCGACGGATTGCCTTAGTGGCTCCATCTGGTTATTACCCGCACCGACCTGTAGTTTGTGTTCTTATTAGCCTCCTATACAAGCATGACAATCTCGTTATTACGAATCTCCATGAGGGGAGAAGGGGATACGTACAAATAAACAGGTCGGGCCACCCACCAATTTATGCCGAGCATACCACTCTGAGCCGTGCTCTACAGCACTTGAATGGAACATTGCGAAGGAGCATCGGTACAACTTAAAACGCACCCCATGTACATCTTATTCGGGAGCCAGACGAGCTTCGCCGAGGCCGAACCAGAAAACGTCCTCAGTGATGACAAATCTGAAGCCGTAAAGAAGAAGATTCACCATGTTTCAACTCCAGTGAAGGAGAAGACTAACCTGAGTATCCATCATTTCCGCTTGAGAGTACCACTCTGAAGCCGGGCTCTCATGCAATTGAATGAATAATCCCAAGGAGCCCTAACACATTTTCAGAAAACACACTTCACGCTTACCATCTTTCGGAGCCAGATAAGCTTCTTCCAGGCCGAACTAGACAACTTCCTTCGAAGATGACGAATCTGACACCGAAAAGTAGATTAATCACTAACACCAATCAACTCCATCATCTTGTCCCGACGACGCGGTCTTCCTGCCAACGACGATACGCCATTTGACCCATCGCATGATGATCAAAGCAAAATCTACCAAGACGAAAATGCAAGATAGATCAGAAAATGCTAAGTCTTAAGTGACGTCAAAGAATCAAGCGAAGACCACAGAGTCCAAAGACTGAAGTTGCCGCCTCAAGTACATCTCATCGACTTTAAATAGAACTTCCCAATCCCAACGCAAGGTTGAACAATGTAAGGGGAGTTGCGACAAGTGAAGGGAGAGCTGGAACACCTAAAGAGATGATTCGACTCTTGTATGCCTCTCCAAATTTAAAGAGAATCCACAATCCCAACGCAAGGTGATCAAATGCAGGGGGTGGTGACTATCCAAGGGAGAGATCGAACACAAAATAAAAAGACGATCCAACAAGCAGCTTTGAACACTTAAGAGAAGAGAAGTTCAAGAGACGGTGAACTTGAAGATCTTTTAAAGAAGAGGTCACAAGACAAGACAAATGAGAATGTGATTGAAGAAGAACACGCATGCAAATGCTTTCGCGACGTAACTCTGATACGTTTTCTTTGAGGACTCAGGATTATTACAAGACGAAGATACCAGCGCTGAATTGCAAATTGAACACAAACGAGGAGATTGTTAGGAATTATTTATTGTGTACAATTAATTATTTTATCTTTTCTTTGTAATTTTATTTAAGTGAGCTGGGCTTTTATTTGTAAAGCCCAGTGAGCTTATTTGTAATGGGCTTTCAAGAAGCCCAAGCACTATTTACCAACACATGTGGTATAAGTGCTAAAAACCCTAACACGTTAGGGTTGTCTTGTGTGTGTGAAGAAATGCAGAGAAAGAAAATTTGATAAAAGCTCCCAACCATTCTCACGAACAAGCACACACGCACCCCATGCATTCACTTCTTCCATCATCAAAACGTGGTAAAATCGTTTCATTAGTTGTTTAATTGGATAATCTGGACTAACAATAAGATATAATTATATAGTAAGCACGGGCACAGAGTGTGTACTAGCTATTATTATACAACTCAATCTTCACTTGGACAATGGCCACGAAAATAATAAATAGGACGCTATCAATATGCGGAATGCAACACGGTATAATATATTGCTTCAATAATTAAAGTAATATTTCTTATATATAATATATATATATCTATATTAAAACGTAAGATCCATCTCATTGCATTTTCCTAATCATCTTCGTGCAACCTACACACAGGTCTGTCCGAAAAAAAAAACCATAAAAAAGAACACTTTTTTGCTCCATTAAAAATCCTCTTAATCACACACACACTCTCTCTCTCTCTCTCTCTCTCTCTCTCTCTCTCTCTCTCTCTCTCTCTCTCTCTCTCTCTCTCTCACGTACAAAAGCACAATACACAACGACATCATCATCCATGGCGGATCAATGTTATTACTCGTCCTCGATATTAATGTCCGAAGATATTCAAAGGACGTTGCAAGGCAGCTCTTGCATCCTTTCGGAGACAAAGTAGATAATCACGAGAAGAAGAATATTTCGTCGGAAATGGTACAAAAGACCAGAAAGAGGATTCAACTGTTGGGTTAAATTAATTAAAGTTGGCTTGTGAATGTGAATTTTTGAAGGAAAATTAATGTGAGAATCCCACATTGGAAGAGTAGCTAGTTTTGGCACTCTTTATATGTTGTTGTAAAACTTATTGGTTTAAACCATTGTTTTGAAAAGCGTAACATTGTACGCTTTAGAGCGCGCATAAGTGTCAAAAAACTTCACAACGCGACGACGCGTAATTAAAAAAGCGTAGCATTATTTGTCCTTGGAAAAAAATAAAGACACTGCATTATTGTGACTAGAGACGGAGAGACGGTATTGTGATGTACCTCCTTTTATGATTTAACTAATAATTTTTATTCTAGTTTTTCAAGTTCTTTTTAACTTTTTAATTACTTCCATCAAAACATGAAAAGCGATTATTTAGTGCAATTTACATGATAAAAATAAATAAATTCATTTTAACAACGATCAAAATGACATGCATATCTTATATTCTTCGATATCCATAAGAATCATTTCTAAGTACTATATTTTTTAAGTCTACATTACCTAAAATTTTATTAGTTTTTCCAATACTTTTTTAATTTACATGTATTATTGAACCCAAATTTTATATAAAGCTTATAAATAATGTGCTTCTGGTTAATAATTTGTTATAAATTATATTTCTGAACATAATAAATGGCTTGTCCGAAATACTCACGCAATACGCTACGCTATTTACGCTACGCGCTATCTGAATCAAAACGCGGGGCGTTGCGCTATACGCTTTTTAAAACACTGGTTTAAACTAAATAGCCAATATTATACAACAGTCATTCCGCTTGCGCGCGCGCAAGGGGTTGCAAATCCGGCGAAAATCCAATGGACTCGTGTGTGAGCACGGCATGCATACACGAATGCCGGACCGAAATGGACCAAAAATCCCGCGGGCCTGATTAACTTGCATTTTCCTCCAGATTTAATAATTTTCTTTCGAAAATTTCAACTGGGCTTTGAAGTTAAATGCGCTTGGCCTAATTTAATGCTACCGACAGTTATCCTTCTAGAAAGGATTACGTATGGTTGTGGCTGCTAAGGATAAGGACGAAGCAGTTCAACTTCTCCTTCTCCAATCATCACATATTTGTAATTATTTTGATTCAATATGATGATGAACAGTTGCTTCGACAGCAACTTCTCGGGAGCCATGTGGGTAGACTTTCTTATATAGTAAGATTTTCTCCCAGCAACAAAGCAAGGAGAAAACAAGAGGGGAAAAGAGAGAAAACGTCCAACTCATCTCACCATTTACAATTGTTCATCACCACTTCTATGTTCAAAGTTCGCCGTGTGATTTAGTTTTCGGTGCAGCATATAATCACGTTTTTATTGTATCGTGGGAATTAGACGCTCACGCAAATCTCTTGCACTTACGTAGAGAGAGCGAATCTGTTTTAAGGAAATTGTGTCGAACACAAGTGTCGAACAGATTTACAGTCGTACAGTCATACAGTCACACAATTATCCTTAGTCGTGCAGTTCTCTTCGGTCGTGCAATTCTCTTCAGTCGTGTAGTCGTGCAACTTCACAGTAGTACAAACCAGTAGTAGAGCTATCAAAAATCCCAAAGCCCGCGGGGCGGGCTGCGAAATATTAGGCCCGCCTGGGCGGGCAAGCCCGCGCGGGCCGCGGGCTTTGGTGTGGCAGGCCTGGCGGGCGGGCAGGCCTGCCAGAATAAAAAAATTATTTTTTATATTATTTAATATATCTATAAATAGCTTATAAATATTTTTTATATTTTGTAATTATAATTTTAATTAAAATTAAGTTTAATAACATAAATAAATTATTATTAAATAGTTAGGATTAAATTACAAACACTGAACTAAAAATCATCTTTTTTTTAAATTTTTTCCCTTTTTTTTAATTTTTTCTCTTTTTATTTTTTTCTATTTCTGGCGGGCTAAGCCCGCCAGGCCCACGGCCCGCCCAAGGGGCGTGGCGGGCCTCCCTTTCTCAGGCCCGCCAGAAGGCTGGATTATCTGCGCCTGACCCGCCAATTGGCGGGCTTTGGCGGGTAACGGGCCTTCCCTCCCCGCCGGCCCGTTTGGCAGCTCTAACCAGTAGTAATGTGTTCTTCAGTAGTGCAATGTGGTCAAACCAGCAGTAGTATAATTCTACAGTCGTGCAAATACTGTAGTTTGACAGTTTGACATCATACAAGGTGCATATATATTTCCCTACAGTCTTAAAACGGATTCGTGAAGATGTCAGACAACATGGATTCCACCAACAACCCAGGATCTACGAGGAACGAAGAGAACACTGACGTACTCCCTATTGTTACCCCACTGCCATATACCTGCGGTTAAGAAGCCAAACGTACCGATCAACCACCTGGAGAAGCTGGAGAAATTTACGAGGACATCCTCAATGTTCGAAAGATGGCAACAGAAGATGCTCTTCAACCTCACCACGCTGAACCTGGCGAAATATCTGAAAGAGGTCGAGCCTAAGGTGAACGACGGCGAGACGAACACTGAGGTCGTGAATGCTGTTGATGCATGGAAACACTATGATTTCCTGTGTCGTAATTATGTAATGAATGCCCTAAGCGATACTCTACAACGTGTATGGATCGGTCGCTACGGCAAAACAATTGCGGGAATCGCTAGACCGGAAATATAAAACTGAGGATGCCGGCAAAAAGAAATTTGGTGTCGGATGGTTCCTTGATTATAAGATAGTCGATTCCAAGATTGTGATCAGTCAAGTGCAGGAGATCTAGTTGTTCTTGCACTAGATCCATGCAGAACGAATGGTTTTGTGTGAATCTTTCCAAGTTGCGGCTATTATTGGAAAGCTGACGCCGGGGTGGAACGACTTCAAAACTATCTCAAGCATAAGCGCAAGAAGATATCTTTGGTGGATTTGATTGTTAGACTTCAAATAGAAGAAGACAACAAAAGGTCGGAAAAGAGAGCCTCGAGCTCATCTGAACCGAAAGTAAACGTGTTGGAGCATGGCTCTAAAAAGGGCAAAGGCGCGGCTAAACCCAGAACGAAACTCGGGCCGACCTGAGGCGTCGTAAAACTGAATTATAAGTTCAAAGGGAAGTGCTACAACTGTGGCAAATTGGGCCATAAGTAGTCGGATTGTCGACTTCCAAAGAAGCGTCGCGAAGCCAATATGGTGAGAGATATCACCAAAGACGTTGAGGACTTGAACCTCGTCACAGTGGTCCCGGAAGTAAACATGATCGGATCGAATCCAAAATAGTGGTTGATCGATACCGGTGCAACGGAGACATGTGTGCACCGACCAAAGTCTTCTCTCGACTTTCGAGTTGACTGATGGAGAAAAGATTTATATGGGAAATTCGGCGACTGTGATCATCGAACGAAAATGGAGCGTGCTACTCAAGATGACGCCGAAAAAATACTAACACAGCAATCCATGTTGTATGTACGAAAATTCGCAAGAACCTTATATCGGGATTCTTGTTGAACAAGCACGGTTTTAGCGTTGTTATCGAATACGATAAATTGATATTATCAAAGTCGGGAGCTGAAAGCCATTTTTATGTACCAAAAATTCGGAAGAACCTTATATCGGGATCTTGTTCAACAAGCATAATTTTGCATTGTTATTGAATCTGACAAACTGATTGTCAAAGTCGGGAGTGTTTGTAGGAAAGGGCTATGCTACAGACGGTTTATTCAAGTTGAATGTAATGACCAAGGTCAATCAACTGAATAAATAAATTCTTCTGCTTACTTGCTTGAATCTTCCAACTTATGGCATGGCAGGCTTGGTCACATCAATTTTGATTCGATACGTCAATTAATTAACATGAACCATATTCTTAAATTCGATATTGATTCGAAACATAAAGGCGAAGTTTGCGTTGAAGCAAAACTGATGAGATTGTCATCCCGCAGTATTACGAAGCTATTTTGTTGAGTAATTACCTATTGAATAGGGTACCTCGAAAGAAAGAAGATAAAACTCCTTATGAGTTATGGAAAGGAAAGACGTCATTCTATCAACATTTGCGAATGTGGGGGTGTCTTGCGAAGGTAGTCGTACCTACGCCCAAGGTAATAAAAATTGATTCCAAAACGATAGACTGTGTTTTTATTGGATATGCGCATAATAGTACGGCATATAGCTTTCTTGTATGCGATTAGAAAATATCGGATATAAATAAGAACTCTATAATGGAATCGAGGAATGCATGTTGTTGGGTTACCCGGTGTGTACCGAAGACGCCACGTCCTCGGATACGGTGCAGAACAGAAATTTTCCGGGTCCCCCGATTGCCCTCGTAGCTCGGATCAGAATAGTAACACATATTGCACGTAATAGGGCGAGTCAAACCCGTAGAGATTTACCAGTTGAAGCGAGTGGCAGCTCCTCGATCAAGACTACGTCGAGGTGGTGGATGACACTAGATCGTCATGCCGCCTCGCAGTGTACCACGGAACCAATTCTCTAAAGATGGCTAGAGAGAACTGATCCGTCGCGTGGGAGACGGTGTGTGTGTGTGTGTGTGTTTGTGCCTTGTGTGATTTCGAAAATCAGCTCTCTAATGGTTTGGAGCACGAAATTTGAGCCTATTTAAGTAGAACTAACTTAGATTTTTAAATCAAATAAAATATCTTTAATTATGTATTTTGAATTTTATACTATATAAACTTCGAAATTTCTAATCCAATTAAATAATATTCCGAATATTTTTATTCCATATTTATTTATATCAAATATGCAAATTCCAAATTTACTCTCACTGGCATATCTCGAAATTAGCTTAAGGTGAAAATCTAATTTTACCCTCAAGCCTATTTAGCACTTGGCCAAGCCCAAGTCTTAAAGTTAGTATTATATGAAGTCCAACTTCGATCCAATAAATGGCCTGATGCCATTAAGGCGCGGCCCAACGGCTCAAGGCCCATTAGGGCCCAAAACAGTTTTTCTCCTCATCGGTACACATTGATGATCCTTTTTAAGTCCGACTCTCTAGGTTCAACTCAATCAGCAAGGGAGGAATCCAAGAGTCCGGTAGTTACCTAGCCAATCCCGTAGTACCGGACCGTAACCCGATCCGAGTGCGAATTTCGACCAAGTCTTTATTCCAGAACCTTACTATAGATTATAGTGCTACGTATAAACCCTTCAGCTGTGTCCCAGTCGAGTGAGAGCCATGGTCTGTGTCAAACTCACTCTATTCTATGATAAAACGGAGATGCAGCAAATTACCAAACTACCCTCAATGTCTAACATGAGTTAGTTCAATACCTTGGCCAAGGATTTCGTAAGTTAGTATCGTCGTCCACATAGGACACTTGACTCGATTACGTTCGATGCTGTGAATCCGTACTTGGCGGTCTGAGCCCGACAAGCACAAATCGTCATTAAGACCGCATCTGGCCCGCTGATCCATGCAATAGCAAATCGGGTCGATGGGAACCAGTGACAGTCGAGACCTCGAAGTCAACTCCGTCAAGGCCCCTTTCGATCTAATGTTCACGGAGACAGACTATTGTAGTGTTGTCATCGGTCAATGACACTCCTTGAGTAATAAGCCATGTTCGACCGTACGACCTGTGAGTCAGTGTCCATGAAACGACACAATCCCTTGATTCGACTCGTATCACAAGTCATGACCTCCGCTTCCAAGCGAGATATCGGCACACGATAGGTCATCGACAAATAAGCCGTAATTGGTTATCCAACACCCAACTGGAGCCTAAGGTTTACGGACTTTTAATGTTTGAGGTTAAGAGTCCACTAGTGCCTTCCTCTCTCGCCATCGAGAACAGTGACTCAACTCAACACATTTGAATTTGTTCATTTATTGCTTTACCGGATGCTAAGTAACGAACTCATAGATCCAACAAACGAATAATGCCTTTATTAAACACACGAAATATCTTATTACAGAAGAAGTCGAATGATAAATAAGATAATGCCCTATACAATCTAATCATCGTATAGCTTTCGAGGGTATATTCCTAACAATCTCTCACTTGCACTCAATGCCATATGCTAAGGTATCTACCTTTCTCCTCGAGATGTCTAACAAGCGTTGCATGTAACAAAGGTTAATGATGACTATGGGTCGCTCACGCTTTCGCGGGGCGTAATCTTCAGAATTGTCACGTAGCCATTCTCAATGAATCCACGCAACACGTAGTGCTTTCTTTCTATATGTTTGGACCTGCTGTGAGACCTCGGTTCTTTCGCCTGAGCAATAGCGCCAGTATTGTCACACCACAATGGCACTGGCCTATCTGTTACAGAAACGATACCAAGTTCCTCCAAGAATTTTTTCATCCAAACACCTTCCTTAGCTACTTCTGAGGCTGCTATATACTCTGCTTCGCTGGTGGAATCTGCAGCAGTGCTTTGTTTGAAACTTATCCAAGACATTGCTCCACCATTGAGCGTAAAGACGAATCCTGAAGTGAATTTTCGGTCATCCACGTTTGACTGGAAATCCGAGTCCGTACATCCTTCCACTTCCAATCCTCCATTACCATAGATCAGCATTATATCCTTAGTCCATCTGAGGTATTTGAGGATACTTTTGACTGCTGTCCAATGTTCCCTAATAGGGTTAGCCTGAAACCGACTGACTATGCTCACAGCGTACGCCAAGTCAGGTCGCGTGCAAAGCATCGCGTACATCAAGCTACTCACTGTGGATGCATAGTGGATTCCATTCATCTCTTTCCGATCCAACTCTTTTGAGGGCCCATAGCCTTGGAAAGGTGAATCCTATGTCGCATAAGCAGGAACCGTTTCTTAGAGTTGTTCATATTATATCGCTTCAGGACCTTCTCTAAGCAAAGGGCTCGGGAGAGTCTTGACATAAGATTCGCCCGATCTCTACAAAGGCGAATCCCGAAGATGTAGGTAGCTTCTCCCAAGTCTTTAATTGAGAATTCGGTCAAAAGCCACGCTTTCCCCATTGGGAGCATCCCGATATCATGTCTTGTCCAAAGGACGTCATCCAAGTATTATACGAGGATGATATCTAACTCTCACTGCTTTTCTTGTCGACGCAAGGATCTTCGTTCCTTATGAATCCGTAGTCTTTTATTTCATCAAAACCGAAGGTTACAGATTTGTTAGGCTCGTATTAATTTGCACACATTATGAGCATCTCCTTGCGATGTAAAACCGTTGGACTGTTCTACATATATTCCCTCCTTGAGGTATTTGTTTAGGAACTAGGTTCTCACATCCGTCTGCTAGACCTCACACTTATAGTGTGCTGCTATCGCAAGCATGGTTATAATCTATTTCATCATTGCACATAGTGAAAGGCTTTCCTCATAGTCAATGTCGTAAGTGTGACTGAAACCTTTTGCTACGAGCCCAGCTCCGTACGTTCAATCAGTTTGTTTGTGCATAGGAATCATTTTGTCTTGCATAGCCTTAAGCCATCTCAATCTTTATCCATGATTGTCTGATCATAAGTAGTGGGTTCGTCTCCGACGTTCCCTTTCATCGCAACAACCTCGTGCTCGATGTGGGCCATCCCGTATCTCTCAGGCTGGCGAGATACTCTACCCGACCTACACAACTCAGGTTGCGTCTCGGACTGCTCTACGGTGTCTTCCGACACTGGAGTCTGAAAGCGCTTTTGACGACTCTCCAAGAGTTAGTTCGCGACCCGCTCCACCTTCTGGAACGAACTCTTCCTCGAGAAAGTGAGCCTGAAGGGCTACAACGATTCTCTGATCATCGTGGAAGTAAAAGTGGTATCCCATGGAATCCTCAGGATACCCAACAAAACGTCCTTTCACAGCCTTCCATTTCAGTTTATCTATCTTGAGCTTTTTCACGAATGCAGGGCGACCCAAATTCTAATGTGATTCAAGCTCGGTTTTCGTCCTGTCCATATCTGATACGAAATATGATCGACAGACTTTGTAGGACATCTATTCAGAATGTGTGCCGCTATCAACACGGCATGACCCCACGACGATATGGGCAGGTCTGTATAGCTCAGCATAGATCGAACTTTAGCCAACAGAGTCCGATTTCTGCGTTCGGAGTTCAACTGCGGCGTTCCGGTCGGTGTCATCTGTGAAATGATCCCGTTCTCTTTCAAGAACTCGTCAAACTCGAGGCTCATGTACTCGCCGCCTCGATCTGATCGAACGACTTTAATGCTCTTTCCAGTCTAATTTTCCACCAAAGCCTTGTATCGTTGAAGCATTCAAAAATATCAGACTTGTGCTTCATAAGATACACATTGCCAAAGCGAGAGTGATCATTAGTGAAGTTAACGAAATAATGGAAGTTACTGCGAGCCGCTACCCCGAACGGTCCGCAAACATCCATGTGGAACAAATCCAGAAGTTCTGCGGCGCTCGTAAAAATCCCTGCGAAGGGGGACTTGGTCACCTTTCCAAGGATGCGAGATTCAGTCAGATAGGGATCAGATCCAAGCGGCTTTATAACGCCGGTTTTCTCCAACTCAAGAATATTTTGTTCTCCAGCGTGACCGAGTCGAAGATTCCACAACAGTTTCGAGTTCGACTCCAATTTTCATTTGTGGTGATTGATTCACAGTTTTTGTTTTATCTTCGACATTTTGATAATACAATCCATTTAGTAAACTTGCACTGCCGACGCAATTATTTCCAAAATACATATTGCATTACAAAAACGGAACTCGTAATCGTTTCCGCTCAAAACGGGAATAGAAAGAATATTCTTAAGCCCCTTGGGCGAAAACTAAACAATCGGAAAGCAGTAAACTATGTCTAGTAAATAAAACTAGAGTTTTTGATCCAATGTGGGTCGCTGGTACACTATGTCCTCTTCGTACGTTGATCATGATCTCTCGGTCCACCAGCTTCATACTTCGTTCCAGACCCTAGTTCGAAACACAGATGTGCGTACTAGCTCCCGAGTCTAAGATCCACAAAGCGGAATATACCGTCATAGAACAATTAGTTTCTAAAACATAAAGTTCTTTATCTGAGGAAGCTAGCTTCGGGCAATCGCGCTTCCAATGGCCAAGCTCATTGCAGTGAAGACATTTGTCCGTCGGCTTGGTGCCTTTAAACACGTTCTACTTGGCCTTACCTTTCGAAATTCGTCATTTGGGCTTAGTGGGCTTGTCCGATTTTTTCTTTCTACTTGACGCTTGAGTCTTAGAATTCGAGACAAGAACAACTTCATTTCCTTTCACCTTCTTCATCTGAGGCTGCGCCGCCGACAACTGGTTCATCAACCCAGTCAATGTCATCTCGACCTTGTTCAGATAAAGGCACAATGAACGAATTGAAAGAAGGTGGGAGAGACTGAAGTATGTGATCGTCTCGGATTTCATTATCCGTGATAAAGTCCAGTGCCTCGAGTCTTTCGATCCAATCGATCATCTTGAGCACATGCTCCCCGACGTCACTACCATCAGCTATTTCGCAATGAAATAGTTGCTCAGTCAGGGAATAGCGAGCACTCCTGGAATGTTCGCCAAAACGCTCCTTCAAATGAAGCAAAACCGCGCCCGCTTCCATTTCCGAGTGAGTGCGCTGTAACTCATTGCTCATGGAAAGAAGTATATAGCCCTTGGCCTTTGGCTCGTCTATCTGCCACTTGGCATATGCAGCCTGATCCTCGTCACTCGCGTCAGTCCCTAGGACTTGCAGTACGGGGGATTCGAGGACATAAGTTAGCGACTCCATACCTAGGACTATCATCATGTTACGGAGCCAGTCCACGTAGTTTGGTTCCACCAAACTGTTTCTCTCAAGCAGCATAGTAATAATGTTCATCATTGCAGTAAATATAAAGAAGCGTAAAGCTGCAGAAAATAAAGATCTAATTAGGTTTATATTATCATTCATCAAGCGCAAACAAGGACTTTTTCGTTTCGCTCGACTCCCACTATTTTTCTCAAAAATTATCCTCCCGAGAAGAGTTTCGAAAACCTCATTGAAAGTTTCATAGTGGAGTTGATGTCCCCGACTCGACTAGACTCGCCTCAGCCTTTAACTCAATATTTGGCCCGCTAATCTTATCGAAGTCACGTCAAACACGAACTTATCCAATAAGGTTTTCAACTATCTTTTTCTCATTCATTGACCCTCACGGCTAACCCTGCTTATTGGGTATAACTGCCTAAGTGTGGGGGGATTGGTATGACGAGCGTCATCCAAGACGCACCCGAGGCGCTAACACTGGGGCGGGATATATGACGTCAAATTACTCGGAACAAATTGCAAAACTCCCAATGCTAGACATCTCGAGCATGATAGAAGACAGGAATCCAATTCCTTTACCCACTTAGTAATTATCAAACGGGAGAATAAACCGTCTCACATAAGAGCACATAAAACATGCATATCATTTCAAAAACCAACATGCACGTAGGTAATAAATTAACAGTAGGAAAATAAACTAGAAGACAACACAAGCAGGTTATTTCTAGTCTATCCCTATTACATGTGTCTTGAAAAGACTTCGGGTCGTCGCACGGGCCTTGAAGTCGTCAAACGTCCTTCGTCACTCGAACGGCCTCAATGTCACCGAACGTCCACCACATTGTCACCGTCGGGGAGGTCGCCATCCATCAAATGGGTCATCGTGTTCGTATTTAAGTCTAAACTAATGAAATGGTAAATTACAACACGGGGGGATCATAAGTCCCAAATAACCCGTATAAAACAAATACAATCAGGGGGCGTAACCCTTAACTAATGACCCGGAATCAAATTCCTAAACCCTCAAGTGTGCCTTAAATCAAATTCATAACGAGCACGTTGACAATTACATGATTTTAAAAAGAAACGAAAATTGCGCCTCAAACGGGCCAAGCCCATCAAAAGGCCCGCTAAGGCTTTTAGCGCGAAGCCCTAACGCAGCTGCCACGACTGAAATCGCTCAGCCGTCAAAACACACCGGAGAGCCACGACGGAGAAGGCCGCCGGTGCAGAGCCCTGGCCGACGACACGCTACGCGCAACGCGCGATTTCAGCTCGTGGCAGAAAACTGCCGCAACTTCCTTCGTCGCCTCACCCCTCCGTGCCGGAGTGCAGCCATGTCATGAGAGATCGCTGCCGCAGCGTTCCGGCCGAGCCGGTTGCTGCAGCTATCTTGCGCAGCGCACACCCTGCGCGCCATCGCAGTCCGCAGCCAAAGCCGCGAACGGTCTCTGCCGTGCCGCCGCACATTGCGGTGGCGCTGCCCAGAGCCGGTGCCGAAGTCACAATGGCTAGTGTCGGTCCAGGAGTTCGAAGCGGATCGGGCCTGCTCGAAGTAGGCCGATCCCGTGGCCGCAGCGCGCGTGTCCCGGACCGGTCCGTGGTTCCTCGTCGGTCCGTATCGCACGAGTCGGTGGCCATGGGTTGGCAAACAACGCATCGGGCAGCCCAACAATGGCCGAACCGCGTCGGCATTTCGATGGTCTCCCACACGCCTCGTTTCAGTTTAAATACTTTATGATTCCGATCCCGAGCGCCCGTTCCGATACCACTGTTAGGTTACCCGGTGTGTACCGAAGACGCCATGTCCCCGAATACGGTGCGGAACAAAAATTTTTTGGGTTCCCTGATTGTCCTCATAGCTCGGATTAGAACAGTAACACATATTGAACGTAATAGGGCGGGTCAAACCCGTAGAGATTTACCAGTTGAAGCGAGTGGCAGCTCCTCGTCCTTTTCTTCAAGACTACGTCGATGGTGGTGGATGGCACTAGATCGTCACGCCGAACTCGCAGTGTACCACGGAAATCAATTCTCTAAAGATGGCTAGAGAGAACTAATCCGTCGCGTGGGAGACAGTGTGTGTGTTTGTGCCTTGTGTGATTTCGAAAATCAACTCATTCTAATGGTTTGGAGCACGAAATTTGAGCCTATTTAAGGCTTGGATTTCGATTTGTAGGTCCTTAAAGTGTGAGAGATTTTTGCCACATTTATCTCTCTCTTTTGAATTCCAAATTCGAAATTAGGAAACTTACTAAAAATAGAACTAACTTAGATTTTTAAATCAAATAAAATATCTTTAATTATGGAATCAAATTTTGAATTTTATACTATATAAACTTCGAAATTTCTAATCCAATTAAATAATATTCCGAATATTTTTATTCCATATTTATTTATATCAAATATGCAAATTCCAAAAATACCTTCAAGGGCATATCTCGAAATTAGCTTAAGGTGAAAACCTAATTTTACCCTCAAGCCTATTAAGCACTTGGCCAAGCCCAATTCTTAAAGTTAGTAGCATATGAAGTCCGACTTCGGTCCAATAAATGGCCTGATGCCCATTAAGGCGCGGCCCAATGGCTCAAGGCCCGTTAGGGCCCAACATACTTTTTCTCCTCATCGGTATACATTGATGATCCTTTTTAAGTCCGACTCTCTAGGTTCGACTCAATCAGCAAGGGAGGAATCCAAGAGTCCGGTAGTTACCTAGCCAATCCCATAGTACCGGACCGTAACCCGATCCGAGTGCGAATTTCGACCAAGTCTTTATTCCAGAACCTTACTATAGATTATAGCGCTACGTATAAACCCTTCAGCTGTGTCCCAATCGAGTGAGAGTCATGGTCTATGTCAAACTCGCTCTCTTCGATGATAAAACGGAGACGCGGCAAATTACCAAACTACCCTCCATGTACATGAGTTAGTTCAATACCTTGGTCAGGGATTTCGTAATTTTCTATCGCCGTCCACATAGGACACTTGTCTCGATTACTTACGAGACTCTGAATCCGTACTTGGCGGCATGAGCCCAGCAATCACAAATCATCATCAAGACCGCATCTGGCCCGCTGACCCATGCAATAGCAAATCGGGTCGAGGGGAACCAGTGACAGTCGAGACTTCGAAGTCAACTCTGTCAAGGCCCCTTTCGGTCTAATGTTCACGCAGACAGACTACTGTAGTGTTGTCATTGATCATTTACACTCCTTGAGTAATAAGCCATGTTCGACTGTACGACCTGTGAGTCAGTGTTCATGAAACAACTCAATCCTTTGATTCGACTCGTATCACAAGTCATGATCTTCGCTTCCAAGCGGGATATCGGTACACGATAGGTCATCGACAAATAAGCCGTAATTGGTTATCCAACACCCAACTAGAGCCTAAGGCTTACGGACTTTTAATATTCGAGGTTAAGAGTCCACTATTGCCATCCTCTCTCGTACCCATCGAGAACAGTGACTCAACTCAATACATTTGAATTTGTTCATTTATTGCTTTACCGGATGCTAAGTAACGAACTCATATATCCAATAAAAGAACAATGTCTTATTAAACACACGAAATATCTTATTACAGAAGAAGTCGAATGATAAATAAGCTAATGCCCTATACAATCTAATCCTCGTATAGCATTCGAGGACATATTGCTAACACATGTTTCTTTGAAAATGTATTTCCGTATAAGTCCAACGACGACTGAGTTCGTCTAAACGAACTAATGAGGAAACTGAAGATCCTAGTTCGGTTTTAGTTGAACCGAGGAAAAGCAAACGAGCAAGAATAGAGAAATCATTTGGTGATGATTCGTAACTATATTTGCTCGAAAAGGAACCACAGACTTATGATGAAACGGTGAGCTCCACGGAAGGACCTTTATAGAAAGAGGCTATTAAAAGCGAACTTGATTCTATTTTACAGAATCATACTTGGGAACTAGTTGAGCTCCCAGAAGGGTGTAAACCTTTGGAATCCAAATGGATTTCTAAAAGGAAAATGAAACCTGATGGTTTCATTGATAAATATAAAGCTAGACTTGTTATCAAGGGATACAAGCAGCGTGAGGGCTTAGATTACTTTGATACGTATTCTCCTGTGACGAGAATATATTCAATAAGGATGATACTTGCTATAGCGTCCTTAAGAAATATGGAAGTACATCAAATGGATGTCAAAACAGCTTTCTTAAATGGTGATCTAGATGAAGAGATCCATATGGAGTAACCTGATGGTTTTCGTGCTCCTGGAACCGAAAAGAAAGTGTGTAAATTAATTAAGTCATTCTACGGATTGAAACAAGCCCCTAAAAAGTGGCACAAGAAGTTTGACCATGCAATGATAACGTGGTTTTAGAATCAATGAGTGTGATAAATGCGTCTATTGTAAGGAAACAGATGATGACTACGTCATTTTGTGTCTGTATGTCGCATTGTTTTAAAATGCGTTGGAAAGCGCTTGTCACTTTTTTGTCCTAAAACGCGTCATAGCGTTTACAAGAAAGCGGTTTTTTATTTTTTTATCTTTTAGTTAGGTTTCTACCAAATAATTAAATCATCTTGATTTTAAGTAATTTACATGATAGAAATACATAAACTTATCCAATTTATTCTTTGTTACATGACGATCAAAATGGCATCCATATCATATAATTTTCGATATCAGTATTTCGATACTTATAAAAATCATTTTTATATATGCGAAGAAAAAAAACCTGCTAGCATAGAACAAAAATCGATAAAATTTACCATTATAGTCCTAAACAACAAAAATTGCGAAAATGACATATCCATGTTTATAATTCTTTCCAATAAATATCAAATATTTTCATATTTCAGTTCTCTTTCATTATAAAAACTAGTAGTCTAGACGCACCCTAATAAAATAATAAATATAAAATAATATTTATATTTTAGAGTATTAATTTAAATTATTGAATAAATGAATTTTACATTTCAGAATAAAATTATAATAAGTTAGGGTAAAATTATAAATGACTTACATACCAAAATGAATCACAAATTGGCAGTTTTTAAACACCCATCACCATTAACAAATAGTATAGATAGTAAATTATACGAAAACTATAAATTAATATTAAAAATATCTTGGAAATAATGTCTATAGAGAAAATATGACTTGTCCGTAATACTCATGCAATACGCTACGCTATTTACGCTACGCAGTATCGAAGCTAAACCCCGATGCATTGCGCAATACGTGTTTCAAAACATTGGTATGTTGACGACATACTCATTGTTGGTAGTAGTGACAAAATAGTCAAATCTACCAAGGATGTAGGCCTGTAAACGAGCCGAGCTCGGCTCGCTCGAGCCCTTACAGCTGAGCTCGAGCTCGTCGAGCTTTTCAGCTCACGGCTCGAGCTCGAGCTCATTTAGACCCAGAGGAGCTCGAACTCGGGCTCGAGCTCACGAAGCTCATCGAGCTCGAGCTTTTAATAAAAAATATTAATAAATTAATAAAATAATATAAATTAATATAAAAATTTAAAAAAATAAAAAATTTAAAAAAATTTAAAAAAACGAGCTTTTAATAAAAAAATATTAGAAAATTAGAAAAAAATATAAATTAATAGTAAAATATAAAAATATATAAAATATGAAAAATTTAAAAAAAAAAAAAAAGAAAAAGCTCGCGAGCCTGTTCGCGAGCTTTCGAGCCACTATATCCAGGCTCAAGCTCGAGCTCGACATAAACGAGCGCGATCTCGAGCTCAACTTAAATGAGCTCGAGCTCATTTATATCGAGCTCGAGCCGAGCTTTTGCCGAGCCGGCTCATCAAGCTCACGAGCCGGCTCGGCTCATCTTTCACCCCTACAAGGATGTATTGAATTTTAAATTTGACATGAAAGATATGGGACTTGTGGATGTGATTTTAGGGATTAATATTACGAACGAGTAACGGTCATGTTTTTAGTCAAGCTCATTACGTAGACAAAAATTCTCTGAAATTCGGCAACGATGATACTGGCATCGCTAGAACGCCGTTAGATAAGCATGCAATTGCCGAAAAATCGCGGTGAGGGTATTTGAAGTCTGATGTATCTAATGAGTTGCACTAGGCCAAATCTTGCATATGCTATGAGCAAGTTAAGTTCATACACGAGCAATTCAAGTGCGGAACATTGTACCGCCATCAAAAGAGTTATGAGATATTTAAGGTATACTCGTGAATATGGATTGCATTATGGGAGATATCCAGCTGTGGTAGAAGGCTACACAGATGCAAATTGGATATCTGATACGAAGGACTCGTGGAAATCCTCCAAACAAACTGTCATAGCAAGACTCACTATGGAATCTGAGTTCATTGCTTTAGATAAATGTGGAGAAGAAGCTGAATGGCTACGTCATTTCTTAGAGGATATTCCTAAGTGAGAAAAACATGTGCCGCTTATATGCATACACTGCGACAACCAATCGGCGATTGGACGAGCACAGAGTATTATGTATAATGGTAAGCCGAGACACGTACGTCGTCGACATCATACCGTTAGGCAACTGCTCTCAACTGGGGTTATTTCGATTGATTATGTGAAATCACATTGCGGATCCGCTAACCGATTAAAAAGAGATGCGGTTGAAAGGTTGACAAAAAGGGATGTGCTTAAAGCCTTAAAGTATAAAAGTGCTAAGAAGAAAAACCCTACCTATGTGATTGGAGATCCCAAGATCTAGGTTCAAAAGGACAACCTAATTTTAGGACTTGGTATCACTGTGGGGGATAACCCCGCTCATTCCTGTCAAAAAACAGTGACGACGAAAAAGACTAGCATTATGATGCTTTAATGACTATTATAGAGTATTGATAGAAAATACTCGTGAGGTTGAGAAGTCGCCTATGTTAGGGAGAGGTGAGGCCTCTTCAAAGGAGAACTGAAAGGCTTAATTCTTTATAAATCCTCGCAGAATCAGGACATGTCTATGGCCAAAACGGGAAAAACTATGAGAACGAACAAACAGAAATGTTTTCTGTGTAGTGTACGTGAGCTCGTTTACACAAGAAAGCGGGACAGTTCAAAGACATCGCGTTCTACTTGACTGCTAGTAGACTAAGCGTACTCAACAAGGAGAAAGTTAAAATGGCAAACCTAGGGGTGGTTCGGTGACACGCTCAAATACTAGCAAGTGTACTAGGTTGTGTAAGTAGTAAAACGGACGAAGTCCGAGTATCGATCCACGAAGACAGCTCGATTAATTCTAAGAAAATATTCCTAATTCTAATTTAAACTAACGGAATTTTTATAGTTTTGATGATTTGATAAAAGAGATAAAAACACAAATAATAAAATAAACACAAATAAAATAGGTGAGGTCAGAGCAGTTAACGACGAACGTGATTAAGAGACATGCTCGGCACGAAATATTCATACGTCTTCATGCAATATCATCTATATAGTCAACATGAATCAAGTCAAGGTTCCTAATATATGTGCTACCCATTATTCACGTAACTAGCAACCCTACGTAAATAGAGAACCAATCAACTATATGTCTATATGACTGTAGTTCCTATACGTGCATTCGATCTTCGTGAAGTTCCCCGAGTTTAGACGCTTTCGGCGCCTAAGGTTTCGGAAACCACACATACGAAACCGAATTCCATCTCTGGTCGGTTTTACGTAGTGGTATTCAATGTTTTGTTCTAATCGGTTTAATCACTTAGTCCGTCTCATAAACCAATCAATAATCATACGCATGGAGTCCAATCACACGTACGCATATGAAGCGCAAACAAAGAATACATAACTTAAATCATATGATTAAATAAAATAATAATTGCATTAATACGTACTCATAATCCGGCCTCACACGGCCTTAATCACAAAAGAAATTAAGCTAGCATATTATACGAAAACGACAATGAATCGAAAGAACATATTGTCGAAAACGAAATATTAAGAGATAAAGAATACGCCCTCGTTACGGTGTTCGCGTCGTCTCGCTCCTTTTATTCTTCGCAGTCGCTCCCTTCGTTTATACGCGTCAAAGCTCTTTATTATTCGCCGTCCTTTCTTAATTTCAGCCGTGCACTCCTTATAGAGAAATCAGCCGACTTAAGCCACAATCTTTTCCCACATACGAATCTTTGATTGGCCAATATATTGGTTTGACTTTCTATTCCTTGAATATCTCACGTAGCATATCAATGATGAAATCTTTGCCTTATTCTTCAAGCCCAAATAATGTCTCCTTGCTCTTTACGTCATATATGCCAAAATAATAGAAAAATCTAGTAAATTGCAGGACTGTCCCAACTAATGTAGAAAATTGCAGGAAGATCCCCCAAGATTCAAATCGTTCCAAAAGTGCCATTACTCTCCCTTCGATCTCGTTTGCTCGGATCTATCGAAAATAAATTAAACATAATATAGGATATTCGAGGGAATTTTTGGTAAATAACGATCGGAAAATGTACTTTTATGGGTAAAGAAATTATATAAAATCCTAACTTATCATACGGTACGGTATACCGTACCAAAACTGTGATACCGTATACCGTATCGAAATTTCGGTATCGAAAAAAATCATACCAATATCATACTAAAATTTCGGTATACCTTAAATTTCGATACGGTATCATACCAAAATTTCGGTATGGTGTTGGTATCATACCTTCTATACCATTCACAGGGAGAGTTTTTTACCATGAGTGTCTCGTAACTCGTTAATTCGTTGTTTTCGAATTTTTAGTCAATTCAAACTCCTTATGCCCCAAATAAGATGGATTATACCAAATTTTCCAAAATAAAAAGATTTTTATTCATAAAATAACCTTAATAATTTATATATTTTAGAGTCTACTTAGTAAGGAAAAGAACTTTACATAACCACAAAATACAACTTTATATACAGAGTAATTAAAACGAAACGGCTATTTTGAATTTCCTTTTCTTTTTTAATGTAAGTAAAATGGGCCTCAATAATCTTAGAAAGTTGGGTATAGTTAATCATTTATGGGTTAAATAAATTTATGAAGATCCTTATAATATTTTTATCCATTTTATATTTTTTGAAAAAATATAATATATGCAGGTCTGTATATATATTATATATATAATATTAAAAATTTTAGTATTTCAGTATTTCGGTATAATCGGTATACCTAATTTTTAAAATTTTCATACCATTACCGTACCGAATATTTTCGGTACGGTATCATACCTTACCAAAAACTTCGGTATACCAAAATTTTCAATATTTTTGGTACGTTTCGATACGATAAGGACGGTATATCGGTATTTCGGCATATTTTCCCAGCCCTAGGCAAACCCATACTTATCTCTATGCAGAAATCAGATGATGAACACTTGTTGTGAGTACAAACAATTCCTATTCATGTGGGTTAAATTAATTAAAGTTTGGGCTTTTAATTAATTGGGCTTGTGAATTTGAATTTTTGAAGGGAAATTAGCTTGGGAATCCCACATTGGAAGAGTAGCTAGTTTAGCACTCTTTATATGTTGTTGTAAAAATTATTGGTTTCAACTAAATAGCCAATATTATACAATAGTCATACCGCTCCCGTGCGCGCATGTTGGGGGTGCAAATCCGGCAAAAATCCAATGGACTCGTGTGCGAGCGCGGCCTGCGTACACGAATGCCGGATCGAAATGGACCAAAAATCCCGCGGGCCTGATTAACTCGCGTTTTGCTCTAGATTTAACAATTTTCCTTCGAAAATTTCAACTGGGTTTTGAAGTTAAATGGGCTTGGCCTGCCACCGACAGTTATCCTTCTAGAAAGGATTACGTATGGCTGTGGCTGCTACGGAAAAGGACGAAGTAGATCAACTTCTCCTTCTCCAATCGTCACATATTGTCATTATATTTGATTGAATATGATGATGAACAGCTGCTTTGACAGCAACTTGTTAGGAGCCATGCAGGTAGACTTTCTTATATAATAAGGTTTCTTCCCAGCAACAAAGCAGAGAGAAAACAAGAGGGAAAAAGAGAGAAAAAGCCCAACTCATCTCACCATTCAGAGTCGTTTATCACCACTTCTATGTTCAAAGTTCGCCGTGTGATTAAGGTTTCAGTGCAACCTATAATCACGCTTTCGTTGTATCATGGGATAGACGCTCACGCAAATCTCTTGCACTTTCGTAGAGAGGGCGAATTTGTTTTAAGGAAATTGTGTCGAACGCAAGTCTCGAAACGATTTACAGCCGTACAGTCATACAGTCGCACAATTCTCCTAAGTCATGCAATTCTCTTCGGTCGTGCAATTCTCTTCAGTCGTGCAACTTCACAGTAATATAAGAATTAGATGTGATTATTTTATAATTAGTATGTAATATTTTAGATGTGGTGCAGTCGTGCAACTTCAGGCGATATAAAAATTAGATGTGATTACTTTATGATTGGTATGTAATATTTTATTTTGTGGTTGCAACTTGAGAAATTTGCCTATAAATACAAGGCACCTCGAGTTGAATTGTAAAACACATCAAAGTATTGAAATTCGTTCATACTTTGCTGTTTATAGACTTGCCCAACCGCCGGTTAACCGTAACCGGCGGTTGGTAACCGGCGGTTGGCGGTTAGTCTAACCGGCCGGGGGCGGTTGCCGGTTAGCCGCCCCCGGTTGACGGTTAGACCAACCGCCGGTTGACTAACCGCCGGTTACGGTTAACCGGCGGTTGGAACCGCCGGTTTTTGTTTTTAAGATATTTTAATTCTTAGTGTTTGTGTAAAGTTTGATATATTATTTGGTCAAATCGAATTATGTATCGAAAACTAGTATTATATAATTTGCAAGACAATTACAAAAAAATTACATTTTACATTTTACAAAGAACTTGTATTGTATTACAAAATTTTAATTAATCAATTACAATAGAATACATAAATGTAAATTAAATCAGTCTTATTTCCGGACTTCGTCCGAGAAAGGCTTCAACTGGTGCAGGAGTCGGGCCGGCCCGACGCCTGCACCTGTTGAAGCCCATCACGGGCGAAGCCACGATTCTTCGACTTTTCGATCGGGCTTCCGCAAGTGTAGGCGAGAAAGCAGCGTATGATCTCAGGAGCCTTAACGAATCAACTATCAATTATGATCCGTCAAGGCATCCGGAGACCAAACGTTGCTAACTTACTTGCACTTACCGAAATCCCTCTTCTTCGTAATCTTGTTCCCTATAAAAAAATGCATTAACATGATTTACATTATAAGTTTAATTTTAAAAAAAGAACAAGAAGTAATTATACAAATATTTACTTATCTTTTTTCGGGCTTCGTCGTGACTCGTCGTAATATAATAGGCTTGTTCAAATAAATTAGTACCTGAAAATAACAATTCATTAGTTAGCCAATAAACATAATAAATATTTGTACGCAAAAAAAAAAATATAAGAGTTGAATACTTATCTTTTTCGGGCTTCGTCGTTAGGCTTGTTCAAATAAATTAGTACCTGAACATAACAATTCATTAGTTAGCAATATAAACATAAAAATATTTTTATGCAAAAAAATATAAGAGTTGGATACTTATCTTTTTTCGGACTTGTTTGCTGATGTGGAGTCCCGGCCTCGCCGAATGCCTCTAATAATCCTCGCCGCCGTCGCCGCCGTTGCCGCCGCTTGTCTCCGTGCCGGTGGTGTCCTCGAAAAGGTCGTCGGGCGAGTCACTGGCACGCTCATCTTGGGTGCGATACTCGGCTCGAGTCCAATCGTCGAGAAGACATTGGTACTCGAGGTTGTCGACACTCAAGTTCGAACGCTTCTCGCTCAAGGTCAAACCGCCCATGCTAAAAGCATGCTCCACCGCGACGGTCGAGACCGGGACGGCAAGGATCTCCCGAGCGATCCTCGCCAACGTTGGATACGTTGGCGACACCCTCGACCACCATCTAAGGACGTTGAACTCATCTTCGTCCTCGAACTCGAAAGTCGTCGACATAAAGTTATCGACTTCTATGTAGGGGTTTTGGGAGGACCTTGGACGCTTGTTTGCGTTGAGGATGTCGTAGTAGTCAGCTAATCGTTAAGATCGACTACTAGTAGAACTAGATTGACCGCGCCCCGATCCCGATCGAGACGAGTCGTGGCCAAAATCGGCCTTATACTCTTTAAAGAGATCCTTTAAAGAGCCATGCGCTCGATCGAGTACTCTCTGCCAATAAATGCTATCGACTACCCTGCCCGACGATACCTTCGTATAGTAGCATTCTAGTAGTCTACCCGTACCATCTAAACGCCATCTCGGATCCAATATCTTCGATATAATGAAGATATCCGGTAACTCAAAAAAATATTTGAGCCACTTGGTAGTCATGCTCCCAATGGCCTCGCCGACTACTGGATCAAACCGAAGCCCGTCTAGTATGATTGCGACTTTAACGCAATGATCTAACGCAAGTATCGAAGTCGGGTAATATGAACCCGACATCGCCTCGGTGGCATCGTGAAATACTTGAAGTATCTCACATAAACTGTTGCACGGGTCCCACATCTCTGGAACTAAAATGTACGACAACACTCTGTTTTCGGCAAAAAAGTCGCACAGATGCTGTCGATACTCCATAGAACTGTACAGCAACTTGTAGGTGGAATTCCACCTGGTGGGTACGTCTAAACTAAACTTCTTGGCTGCTACATCCTCTCTAGCGCAGAAACGCTTCCACTTTTTTTACAAAGACGGGTGTCGCATCAGGTAGGAGATTGCGTAGCGTATAGGCTGCACCTGGTCCTTTAAACTAGCTAGCGCGTCTTGCACACAGAGGTTAAATGTGTGGCAAAAACAACGCAATTGGAAAAACCGTCCTCCGACTGACGGCTGACAATACTCGATCAACCGTTCAATGCTCGCGTTGTTTGCGCTCGCATTGTCGAACGATACTGAAAAGACTTTGTTGACTATCCTATACTCTGATAAGATCGTCCTAAGCTTGATCGCAATGTTTTGCGCCGTGTGCGCTTCATCGAACTCCCTATATGCGATCAAGCGCTTTTGTATCGTCCACGAATCATCGACCCAATGGCATGTCACGCCCATGTAAGATGAACGTTGCCAATGATCGCTCCATATATCGGAGCAAATCGACACGGACGTTCCTAAACTACCTAATATCGCTACTAAGTCGCGCTTAAGCGCAATTACTGTCTTCTTAGTATCCCGCGTCAAGGTGCTCCTCGAAATCTTCTTCGCCTGAGGGTTGTATGCGGTTTTGATCCAATGCTCGTAGATCGGGTCATCGGCAAATCGAAACGGTAGATGCTTCGCGGCTACGAACTTGGAAAGCTCCCGTCGCGCAACGTCCTCGTTGTAATGAAACAACGACGTTGCGCTTCCGCTCCCGCCGGCGGGTCCCGACGCGGACGAATCCGTACCTCCGAACATTTGCTGTTGGTTTTGTGCTATACCTAACTTACTCGGGTGTTTCGAACGGAGATGGGAATTCATTGACCCATATCCGCCTCCCTTTCTAAAATTATATTCCTTGGGACAGTAGTTACAAATGGCTCTAAATTGGTTGACTATACTAGTAGGTACCTTCTTGAAGTGTACCGCGAAGATGTCCGACTGTAGCCGCCAGGCGGCGGCGGTTTGCATAGGCGCTTCGATCTCCGGATCCGCCTCCTCCACCTCCGTATGTTGCGCGGCATGCGAGCTTGCTCCCGGCGATGGTTCGAACCCGGCCGGCTCCTCGTTCAAGTCACCGCCGAGCACGTCGGCGATATCCAAGAACTCGTTCGGATCGTATTGTTGGTAGTCATCTTGCGATGAACTACCAACGACTTGCTTCCCTTTGCTGGCCCTCGATGCACGAGAACCACGTCGGCCACCACCACGATCCATCTAAAAATAATCTACACACGGACACGGGTACGAAAAATATGGTGAGATAAAAAACTAAAACGGCAAAAAAAAGATACCAAGGGTCGGGGGCCCGGCCGAGGCGAACGTGGCGGTGCGGTGGTACGGTGGAGCGGCGGCCGGCGGCGTGGGCAGTGGCTGCGGCGGCGGCTGCGGCGGCTGGCGGAGGACAGTGGGCGGCGGCTGCGGCGGCTGCAGCGGCGACTGCGGCGTGCGGCGGCTGGCGCGGGCGGGGGCTGGCGCGTGGATGCGACTGCGGCTGGCGCGATGGTGCGGCTGTGGTGGTGAGCGGCGGCGCGTGGCGGCGCGTGGCAGACGTGCGGCTGCGGCGTGGGCGGTGTAGCCGGCGGTGGCGGGAGGTGGTGAGCGGCGGGACCGGATGGGAGGTGGTGGCGGGCGAGGTGGCGGGCGGTGGGGGTGGCGTAGTGGGGGTGGGGGCTGGCGGAGCGGAGGTGGTCGGCGGCGGCGGGAGGTGGTCGGCGGCGGCAGGAGTGAGAGACAGAGAGAGAGAGCGAGAGACAGAGAGAGAGAGCGAGAGACAGAGCGAGAGACAGAGGAGAGAGCGAGAGACAGAGAGAGAGAGAGAGCGAGAGACACAGAGAGAGAGCGAGAGAGACTGAGAGTGAGAGTGAGACAGAGAGAGAGACTGAGAATGAGATTTTAAAAAGAATTTTTTTTTGCCCGTTGTAACCGGCGGTTTGTCCGGTTAACCGCCGGTTAGCCGGATGAACCGCCAGTTACAACGGCTATTTAATTTTTTTTTAAATATATTTTTTTAAAATCTAACGGCGGCAATTTCAAAATTTGAATTTAAAATTTTTTTTTTTAAAATTTGACAACCGCCAGTTAACCGCCTAACCGGCGGTTATCAACCGGCGGTGTGCGGTTGGTCAAATCGACCAACCGCCCCGTAACCGGCAACAACCGTAACCGGCGGTTGGAAGGTTCAACCGCCGGTTACGGTTTATTTTGGGCATGTCTAGCTGTTTATAATGTTTCACTCTATGACTATATTATCATATAATATATCATAATATTCATAATATAAATAATAATCACAAAATATCTATACCGTATTTGGTCTGTCATTTAAATTAATCAAAAAAATAACATTGAATAGAAAAAACCACATACCATATAATATTTTTATATTGTCATTTTTGTCATTCAATTTTTAGTTATATAAATAATATATTACACGAATTTGATTGTGTACTAGTTTTATAACAATTCTCATCTTTTTTCAACTATTCCAGCAAATATTATATGGGCCAATGAAAATGGGCCAATACGATTTTTAGCCCAGTTATTTATCTCGGGGGAAAAAACACAAGAAACTTGTACCCTAACTGAGGTAAGCCATATTCTCTAAACCCTCTTCGTCTTCCCTCTCTCACTCTGTTCTCTTCAAGTCTCTCACTTATATCATCTCTAAAACAAATTTTATAAACCTGCAGAGTTAAGTTATACGGAATGAAGAAAAAGGTGGATGAGCGTATCAGAACTTTAATCGAAAATGGCGTCAAAGCGCGCCATCGATCGATGTTCGTCATGATCGGGGACAAATCATTACACCAGGTCATAATCGCGTCGGTAACAGTGTTTTTTGGTTAAAATGTGTAGCTTTAAGTATAATTTTTGTTTTTTGGCTGCGCAGATTGTTAATTTGTATTACTTGCTGAGCCAGTCGGTGTCGAAGTCGAAGCCTAACGTACTATGGTGCTACAAGGATAAGCTTGAGCTTAGCAGGTTATATGGTTTCTTTTTTGTGTTTGTTCTCTTACTTTCGTCTTTTTCTTAGTTAAAAGTGCATAAGCTTTTTATGCTTGTTTAGTCATCAGAAAAAGCGCACCAAGCAACTAAAGAAGATGATGCAGTCGGGGAGTTTGGATCCTGAGAATTATGATACTTACTCACTTTTTCTGACAAGTACTGGAATCACTTATTGCTTATATAGAGATTCGGAGAGAATTCTAGGAAACACATTTGGGATGTGTATATTACAGGTATATCATGTCAGTAGTTGTAGCAGATTTTCTATGAAGTGCTGGAACCTATGCACGTTTTCATTTTATTGTCAAATCGAAGATGAGAATTCAGACTGGCTATCTTTTATGCTTGACAAGGATTTTGAAGCTTTAACACCAAATCTCTTGGCAAGGACTATTGAAACTGTTGAAGGCGGTGGATTGATATTATTCCTGCTTCGCTCTATTTCGTCACTCGCTAGTCTGTGCACTATGGTCATGGTAATGTGGATGGATCTATTTCATGTATTACACTTTCCTAAAGAATTTCAAGACTATATCGAGTTTGTTCCAAAGAGAGAAGTTATGTTCAAAAATATAAAAATTTGGTTTTTTGGGGGTTTCTTCTAGTTGTGTTTTTACTCTTACTCGACTTCCTTATTTTAGGATGTTCATGAGAGGTTTCGCACAGAATCCCATGCTAAGGCCCGTGGACGTTTCAATGAACGATTTTTGCTTTCTCTTGCCTCGTGCAAAGCTTGCATCGTCATGGATGATGAACTTAACATTTTACCGATTTCTTCACATATGAAATCAATTAAACCAATTCCTTCTCGCGAGGTAAGCTCAAGCATGATTAGAAATAATAGTTTCTAACCTGTTATTATGTATTCTGTGGTGGAAAAAGCACAATCTCTCGTACAATGGTAAATTAATAGTCAGTTAGATATTAAAAGGAAAACTTGAGTTCAAGTGGTATGGAATCTGCTGGCTAGTTCAAAGTTTCATGTCATAAAAATCTTTTGCAGTTATGTAAAGTAAACAAATTATACCAGTTATATACTGAGAAAGTAAGTTTCTTCATAGGTTGCATGGACAGATGAGTGTGTCACCATAAGTTTGTTTAGTCCATTTGGATGTGGGATTTATTATGTTGCATTAGTATAAATAAGCGCATCCATGATCTTTATATGTATTTGATGCTTCTGTTGTTCATATGGTTGGTTGATAAGGGTTCGGAGGAACTTTCTGCAGCTGAAAAAGATTTGAAGAATTTAAAGGATCAATTGCATGATGATTTTCCTGTTGGTCCTTTGATTAGAAAGTGTTGCACATTGGATCAGGTAACCATTGTTACTTGATGACAATTGACATGTTCTGTTATGTTTTCAATGGAGTTTAATATTCCACTATTTATAGGGCAAAGCACTGGTTACATTCCTCGATTCAATATTGGACAAGAACCTTCGAAGCACTGTAGCTCTAGTTGCTGGTCGTGGCCGGGGGAAATCGGCCGCCCTTGGCTTGGCAATTGCTGGAGCTGTAGCAGCCGGGTTTTTTTTTATCTTTACTTACCTCTATATCAAAATCATTATTTTTCCATATTATTGCACCCTGTTTTCATGTTGTCTGTGGTGTTGATTCAGACTAATTTCCTTGATAGGTTTTCTAATATATTCGTGACTGCACCAAGCCCAGAGAACCTGAAAACTCTCTTTGAGTTTGTATGCAAGGGGTTTGATATGCTTGAGTACAAGGTATGAAATCTAGCCTTTATCATGTTAGTGGTGCATACTACTTTTATATGCTTTGTAATCATTAATTTGTGGCATTTTACCATATTGATTTTAGGACGTTGTTTCTAACATAATAAAGTTCATTTTTGGATTCACACGTTACTCAGTTTAGGTCTACTTTGTGTTTTTGTCAATTACTAAGCTATGGAGTCTATGTGATGATATATGCCATGTGCTGTACCTTGGGGCCAATAAACCGGGATTCCTCGTAATTCAACTAGTGTAACACTAATCATCTCATACCACAATCGGGAAAGGGATAGATTTATTGAATGATATATGCCCTTTTATAGTATTGCGTCAGAGTCAGTTCAGACATCGTCGCAGTGTGACGTATATATACGAATAGGATGTGGTGTCGGACACGGGTATATGGAGGGATCTCATACTTCACATCAATCTGTAGTTTATTTCCAGTTTAATAATTGGCTTACATACCATATTGTAATGCCCCGGCCTTGTCTGCCCAGGCCCGTTGGTCTTAAGAGATTCCATGTAATTCACCGAGCATAGCTCCTTGTACTGAATTACTGAAACTTCATCTGAAAGTCCACCTCCCACTTTACCCAAGTGGGATTGGAACAACATATATAAAAAGTAAGATAACCATACTTCATGTTTGACATTTTTGTGTGTATCTCTGCAGGAGCACTTGAATTACGATGTAGTGAGAAGCGCAAACCCCGAATTTAAGAAAGCAACAGTGCGCATCAATGTATTCAAGGAGCACAGACAAACTATACAGGTAATTTGAATCGTTGGTCGGACTTCAACTTTCAGAAAAAAAAAAGTAACTAGTTACATTACGTTCTGTATCACTGGACTGCAAGAGAAGAAGATATTGAATTTTCATTAGTCTTACAGAATGAGGAGCATCCACTTGGATACCAAAGATGAGGGGGATATTGTAGATTGTTTAACCGGCATTCGATCTCATTATGATTTTTTTAAGTGCTCTTGTTCTTCCTTGGGGTTTTGGGTGGACGGACATGAACTGTTGGTTCTTTTGCATGTAATGTCTGTCTCCACATTTCAATGAGAGGAATGCTGTTTTAGTTATCATTAGCTGCAAAATAATAAGTTCTACTATCTTCCACAGTACATACAGCCCCATGAACATGAAAAACTCTCTCAAGTTGAGCTGTTGGTTATCGATGAAGCAGCTGCGATACCTCTACCAGTTGTGAAGTCCTTGCTTGGACCTTATCTTGTGTTTCTTTCATCTACTGTGAATGGGTACATAAGCCCCTTTTGATTTTTCTATGAAAGATATTTCCTTTTGTTTCATAAAGATTTTAATTTGCTCATAGGAATTTTGTTAAGCTGAGCAAGTTGTTTTTCGAGTTTTCAATTCTAGATACCAGAACTAAAGGATTGGTATCCTTAGTCTTTCAATTTTTTTTCCCAAAGCTATGAAGGCACAGGGAGGTCGCTATCTCTAAAGCTGCTTCAGCAACTTGAGGAGCAGAATCACAGGTCCAGTAAAAGTGCAGAAATGGCTTCCTCTGGTATTAATTTTTATTTTTGTGGTAGGAGATTAGATCATTTTGATGGTTCTGCTTTCATCTAATTTTGGATCTACCCGTGAAGTACACCTTCCAAATTTGTCACTGCCTAAATGACCAGAAATTAACGGCAGGACAAACTGCTTAGTAATCACCTGGGTCCTATATTAATTGTTCCATTGACCAGATAATTTTACCGGTTGTGGCGCAAGGATAGAAACAACTGTAGTGGTATCTTAAATCATAAATGGTGTTTAATTATATATAGTTTCCAATCATTTCTTACAAAGTTCAAAATTTTGATGTTCTGGTGTACAGAGCTTACACAAATTTTGGAGATTTTCTCCCAGTTCAAATCGTTTTTTTTTTTTTCAAATTGAACCCAACTTCTGCGATGGTGAAATGGAATAAGTTTCAGGGTACTTTGTGTCAATGTTAGAAATTTTGCACCATGAGTACGTAAACTTGGTTGCTTCGATCCTTTGGTCATTCTTTCCTAATTGCTTGTAACAATCTTAATATTACTGGTTGCTTCCAACAGATAGAACAAAGTTTAAATTGATTCTTCTTTCTTTTCTCCATGCAAGTAGCTATGTTTTTTTATGTTGTCGTTAATTTTTATGCATGCACTATTTATTATATGTTTATATTTTTCTTTTTGAAGTTCATTTCGCATCTTTAGTCTTTTTCTTCTGAGATATGGTTTGTCTAACGGCTGTGGACAATTCCAGGTCAACTCTTTAAGAAGATTGAATTGAATGAATCTATTAGATATGCTTCTGGTGATCCAATCGAATCCTGGGTTCACGCTCTGCTATGTTTGGATGTTACAAATTCCATCCCTAGTCTTGGAAGGTTAGTCTATGAGTTTCTAGTTGAAAGTAGCCCGTACAGTGTTCTCTTATTTATTGAGGTATCATCTTTTTCCTTTTTGTTTTGCCAGGATCCCCCCAGCAAGTGAATGCGATCTCTACTATGTTAACAGGGATACGCTTTTCTCGTATCACAAAGACAGTGAAATTTTTCTGCAGGTATCAATCACTGCAATGTCTTCATGCATAATATCCAAAGCATTCACATGAAACTATTGTGACCGTTGCTCTTACTTAAACTAGTCTCCATTGGTTTCAATGTCTCCTTGCAGCGGATGATGGCTCTCTATGTCGCATCTCACTACAAAAACTCCCCAAATGATTTGCAATTGATGGCTGATGCGCCAGCGCACCACTTGTTTGTACTACTTGGTGAATAAACACACAATGCTATTTGGTTTGGTTTTAGTCTATGGGCCACTAATTTCGTATTTGAAATTACCAACAGGTCCTGTCGACGAGACGAAAAATCATCTTCCTGATATTCTCTGTGTAATCCAGGTATATGCGACTGCGCCCCAAATATAGAGTGGGGACATGAGTAAATGACTTCTAGGCGTCCTATAAATGTACTCCATGTTTGAAAATCCTCATTTAAAGTCAGTAGTAAAGATGTAAACCGCTTTTTGTTTTACATGGCAAAACAACCTATCAAATTCAGATGGTGAACATGCCATTATGTCCTTGATGTTATATCGGGTTTTCTGCTTTATGTGGCATAGTTAAAAAATCTCCTAAATTTGTCTTGTACTGACTTCAGATCTGCTTTGAGGGGCAAATTTCTCGTAAATCTGCTATGAAGAGCTTAAGCGAAGGCCGTCAGCCACACGGAGATCAAATACCATGGAAGTTCTGTGAGCAGTTTATGGACACGGGATTCCCTAGTCTTTCAGGTGCTCGTATTGTACGCATTGCCACACATCCAAATGCCATGCGGGTAAACTCAAGTTTCCTTATTCATCCTGAAAAATGATTTTGTATTCCTAGCTTAATTGATTGAATTTTGCAGTCTGGATATGGCTCAGCTGCTATTCAACTCTTGACAAGGTGTGTTTGTTGGTGATCAGTCATTTATTTATATGTAATTTTAGGACCTTCATGCAGTCTGGAACTGGATATGTTTAAAATAAATACTTATCAGTAATGGTAAAAGAGTGAACTGGTTGATTATTTTGTTTTCTTCGACTCTTCTTATTATGCATTATAAAATTGCGGACCTGAACGAAATCAGGTCACGTCTTTTGTCATCTTAGATTCATAGAGCTACTTATATTGTGAATATTAAACCATTCTTTAAGGAGGCATTTGAGGATATCATTGTTATTAATACCCTCTTGTTATTAATACCCTCGTTGCCTTGACACAAGTTCAGATCCTGAGTAATGATTAAATAATTTGTTGGCCCTCTGATTTCTGCTGCTTGTAGGTACTTTGACGGTCAATTGACTTCAATGTCAGAAGCAGATGATGAGGAGCCCCCAGAGAGCCCCCAAGTTGGAGTTATTGAGGCTGTAGAGAAGGTCTCTAATCGTAGTTCTTTTAACATCAAATTTATACTTTGATTTATGAATTAGCTCGCATGCTGTTTGTAGCGAGTGTATGTGTGTGATATTGATTACATATAAGGGAAAGGAGAATTTAGATGTGATTACTTAGGATAGGCATAATGATTGGGCCATTGGGGACGCTGCAGCTGCATATGCTAAATAAATTGAAAATACCAATATTAATAGTTTCAATGTTGCAGGCATCTCTATTAAAAGAGAATATAAGGCCAAGAGCTGACCATCCTCCGCTGCTTGTACCACTTCGCGAACGAAGGCCGGAGAAGCTTCATTACCTTGGGGTTTCTTTTGGGCTTACGTTGGATCTTTTCCGCTTTTGGAAGAAACAAAATTTTGCTCCGTTTTATATTGCCCTTGTTCCAGTTAGGTTTCTGAGCTTTTTGTTTGTGTATTGGTGTTAATTAACATTTATTCTTTCTGTTTCCAGTGTGATGGGAAATAGCTTACGCTTTTGTTCAATGTTTTGAATTTCAGAATAGCGTTACTGGGGAGCATACTTGTATGTCTCTGAAGCCATTGAATGCTGAAGATATTGAAACCAGCAGTTCTGATCCCTTGGGCTTTTTCAGCCCTTACTATCAAAGTCTGTTCGACTTCTATTTCTGTGAGAGCTTTTTTATACATACTCGGGACCACCCCGAATAACCCCTTTCAAATCATTCTCAGGGTTCAGGGAGAAGTTTACCGATCTTTTACCTCGAACATTCCGTCAGATGGAACACAAACTTGCAATGAGGTGTGAAGCTCTCAATTAAGCATATTTTCGAATTATCCTTTGGTATTCTTATGCTTAGGAATGCCTTGCAGCATATTGGATCCGAAAGTCAACTTCTCAGAGGCGGATCAGTTCTCAGCATCTTCCAGTGATCGGTTGCAATCTATCAGTGAAACAATATCATCATATAGGATGGAAATCTTGGAGGCATTTGCAAACAACCGTGTTGATATTCGCATGGTAGATCTCGTATTAATATCTGCTACACCTTTAGTAAATGTGATGCGCTGAAATCGCGATGTTCCTTATTTCTTCCTCCTCTTCTTTTATCAACCTTTCACATTTGATACTTGGGCGCCGTTTGGTTTACGAATTTTGACGTGGAAAAGAAAAGGAAAAGTGGAATGATACGACACGTGAAGTGTAATTTACAATGATTCAATGCGTATGACCATACTTTTCTTTCTTTTCCGCATCCAATTCCGCGGACCAAACGCACCCTTGGTGACTTGCGAGGGAAACTTCTTATATGTTTGCACTTTGCAGACTGAAGATATTGTGGGGCATCTTGCACGTGCTTACTTCTTGGAAAAGATTCCAGTCTCCTTATCGTATGGCCAAGCTTCTGTTTTGCTCTGTGCAGGCTTGCAGGGGAAGGATTTGTCCTCCATTGCGGTATTTGCTTTGTCCTGGTGTTCTCTACATGGACACTTTCTGGGTGAAACATGTGTGCCATAATACTTAGTAAAATTTCAAAAAATTAAAAATCAAAAGCCTGCTAGTGAGTAGTTTTCATCAATGGGAATTGTCATTTGATGGTTAGGCCATATTGGGGATGAACAGGTGTTCATGTTTGGCAAAAATTTCGGATTTCCTTTTAATTGCTTCTGAGATAACTCGGTGGTATTCTAATTTATTCTGCAGCAAGAGATGAAGTTGGACAAGTCGCAAATAGTGGTCTATTACAAAAACATAATGAGCAAGTTTTACAAATACCTGCGTGGTATTGCATCAGCCGCAGAGGCTAAATCAACATCTCGCCTAAAGGATGTGAGCACATCAAATAAAAGATTGAGCTTTTGCACTTAAAATCACTTCGCTGCATTTCTAATCTCTCTCTCTATCTTCAGATTGTTTTGGAACCACATCCCATTTCCGTGGATGAAGATTTGAATGATGCGGCAAAACAAGTCCAGGTCAAAAACACTTCTTTCAATCTCCAATCTTTATGAAAGTTTACACTTCCTAAAGGCAAACATAACTTTGCTTATAATGTTAACCATATACTGAAAGCTTTCAGTTTTCCTTATTGAGTTGTGATTGGATTTGTAGGATGAGATGAAGTCCCAGTTAGATGGTCCATTGAACCCAGATTTCCTTCAACAGTATGCTATCGTAGATAAAGAAACTGATTTCGAGAAAGCTTTGCAAAATGGCGGGGGCAAAGTAGTGTCCACCATTAGCATAAAATCGGACAAAAAGAAGAAGCTTGAAAAGCGTCCGAAAGATGAGCAAGGCAGTCAAAAGAAGAGAAGTAGTAAACATGACAGTGGTTCCAAATCAAGTAAGAAGAGAAAGGCTTGATTTAAGTTCCTCGCCTCAATATTGTTTATCCTTTACGTATTGTTCTTGTCTTTCCTTGGGAGAAGCTGTTTTTTTTTTTTAACTTAGGTGTACTTGATATTTAACATCTTATGGTGAATGGTTCTATGATGCAGAATTGATAATATGCATCTTGTATTAGTATGGTATATTTGAGTTTGTAGTTGATGCTTCTTTATTATCCAAATTGCATAAAATTATTTATTACAGTGCGAGAATATTCTTGTATGATGAAGTGAAAAATTGATACTAACAAAAAATGGAGATACAAAATACTGGTTTTCTTTTTGAATATTTCTCTTCTATCAAATGTATATTCTTTCCTGACTTTGACGTCTATGGATATATTTCACTCATGACTTGAAATTATAACTATACGCAGTTACACATGTGAAACGGGAAACTTTAACATACAGTATATAATAAATATAACTTGCATCATATATGCTATTTGATATACTTGCATACTATAAATAAGAAGTGCGATATTATTTATTTAGCGTTAAGTATTAATTTATTTTTATTATGAATAAATCATGATTCATCACAATGAATCATCAAAATTAAATCATGATTCATCACAATAAATCATCAAAATAGTGTTATTAATTGTGGATATTTTTGGAATATTAATGACTCATGAATTTATGATAAGATGAAGTGTATAAAAAGATTGTATTTTTGTATGAGTTGTATAGATAACTAAATTGTATTTTAGTGTACAATTTTAGTATGAATAGGTGTTTTGAGTTACATTGTAAAAAATATCAAGAGTATAAAAATTATATTACCTCCCTCTAAATTCTCTCCTTATATTATTATCAAATAATCCTAATATATATAAAATAATCCTATTATAATATAAATGATAATAAATATTTCATAACACGTTATCAGCACTCACGCTCTATCATCAAGATCAACCTTCGCCGTAGAGATCAACTTCCACCGTCGAATCAACGTCTTTCGAAGTTCTTCAATTTGGTCAATGTACCGTAATTTTATTTTATACCAATCGTTGGTTTAGTTGTGGTATACGACTTCCCATTTTTTAATGGTGATGAGATCCAGATTTTGATTATCTATCGTAGCATGTGAAAATATTTTTAGCGAGTTTTACAAAATAATTTTTATTTCTATTCTTGAATATATTTCGTTACATTATAATTTTTATCTACTAACTTATTTGATTTTAAAGGATGTTGCTCTATCTGATACTTGAAGAACATTTGCGTATGTGTATTATTACGTGGGCACTTATTTGGATGTTGGTAATGTTTTCATAATTTTCTTTCAAAACAAGATACTAAAGAAGAAACTACCGAGGATATTAAAGAAGAGTAGTTAAAATCTCTTTTAATATTTCTTGTATCTTTTTATTGTTTTGTATTTTATAGCAATGTGACGATCTTGGCAAGCCTCGAATTTGTTGCACTTGATATCAACGGCAAGAACTATTTATCTTGGGCACTAGATGCCGAAATTCACCTGAAAGCCAAAGGTTTAGGTGACACCATTATCGCTGCGAAAACCACAACTAATCAGGACGCAGGCGCAAACGACGCCAGTGGCACAATAATATCCACCACTCCTCAGGATAAGGCAAAAGCCTTGATATTATTTCGCCACCACATTCATGAAAGTCTGAAAACTGAATACTTAAACGAAAAGGATCGGGCTGAGTTGTGGAAAAGTTTGAAAGAACGATACGACCACCTGACAACTGTTATCCTACCGACAGCAACAAGGTACGAGTGGATAAATTTAAGACTGCAAGATTTTAAATGGGTGAATGAATATAACTCTGCAGTACATAGAGTTACTTCTACATTGAAATTATGTGGAGAAGCGATCACTGCGATGATAAGCTCAAAAAAACATTCACCACTTTTCCATCCGTCGAATGTAGTGTTACAGCAACAATATCGTGAAAGGCAATTTAAAAGGTATGCAGAACTAATATCTGTTTTGTTATTGGCTGAACAAAACAACGAATTGCTGATTAAAAACCATGAATCCCGACCGGTGCGGCTGCGCTCCCTGAAGCGAATGCAGTCAGAGGAAATAATAATGATAATAATCGAGGTAATGGTCGTGGACGTGGTGGATATCGCGGCCGTGGTCAAGGACGAGGTCGTGGCCGAGGATACTATGGTGGTGGTTATCAGCACTTCCGTGGTGGTTATCGTAACAATCGTGGTGTTCATCAAAATCTTCCCCATAAGAGGAAAAGTTATGATAATAAAGATGAGAAGAGTCATATTGAACAAAAGGATAATGATGAACGATGCTATCGTTGCGGTGGTCTGGGCCATTGGTCGAAAACTTACCGCACGGCCAAACATCTTGTTGAGTTATATCAACAAGCTCAAAAGGGAAAAAGGTTGAGACAAATTTTGTTCAAGGTGACATTGCCTCTACTTCTGGTGTCGATAAATAATACGTATTTGGAGGCTGCAGATTTTGTCGTAGATGAGTAATAATCTACTATAATGTTTTCTATGTTATTATTTTACTTTTACTATTGTGTTTTTATGTGTTTAAGGTTGTTTAAACTTATATGTGTGCTTGTAATATACCGTTTTGTTTCCTAAATAAATATTGATGATTATGATATGTTTATATGAAAAGGATATTTATCGGATGGATATGGGCATGTGCAATGGAGAATTATGTCTTGCAGACTGTGCAACGACTCATACGATAATGAAGAATAAGAATTACTTTGATCATCTCGATATGAAAGAAGCTAGTGTTATCACTATATCGGGTAGCACAAATAATAATTAAAGGCTCTGGAAGAGCTAGTATCTTATTACCCAGAGGAACCAAATTGGTTATTGAAAGTGCCTTATATTCTCCTGAGTCACAAAGAAATCTATTAAGCTTTAAAGCTATTCGACATAATGGATATATGTTGAGACGGCGATAAATGGAGGTGTTGAACATTTATAAATCACAAAGGTAATTCCGAATGATTAAAGAATTGTGGAAATATTACCTTCATTCCAGTCAGGGTTATATTATACATATCTAAGAACAATTGAATCGTATGCTATCGTAAACCAGAACTTTACTAATGACAGTATATTTAATGTTTGGCATGACCGGTTAGGCCATCTCGATCCAACTACGATGCGAAGAATAATTGAAAATTCACGTGGACATTTGATAAAGAACCATAGGATTTTTCAATCTAATGAATTAGCATGTGCTGCTTGCTCTAGAGGAAGTTAATTATTCGGCTATCACAAATAAAAGTAAACAATGAATCAATTGTATTTTGGAACGTATACATGGTGATCTTTGTGGCCAAGACATCCATCGTGTGGACCATTTAAATATTTTATGGTGTTAATTGATGCTTCAAGTAGATGGCTCCATGTATGTTTATTATCTATGAGGAACATGGCATTTGCAAGATTACTTGCTCAGTCGATTCGTTTAAGAGCACATTTTCCAGATTATCCGATAAAGAAATACGCCTTAATAATCCTGGTGAACCTCCAAGGCATTTAATGATTATTGTATGTCTATCGGAATTGATGTTGAACATCCCGTGTCACATGTCCATACACAAAACGGTCTTGCAGAATCATTAATTAAACGCCTGCAACTAATTGCAAGACCATTATTAATGAAAACGAATCTTCCCTCGTCGAGTTGGGGACATGCAATATTACATACATCATCACTAATTCCCATCAGGCCAACAAGTTACCATGATATGTCCCCATTGCAAATGATTTATGGTCAGGAACCGGATATTTCCCATCTAATTTTTGGATGTGCGGTATATGTTTCAGTTGTGCCACCACAACGCACAAAGATGGGACCTCAAAGGAGGTTGGGAATATATGTCGGATTTGAATCTCCATCTATAATAAAATATTTAGAACCTTTAACGGGAGATTTATTCACGGCTAGATTTGCCGATTATCACTTTGACGAAACAAATTTTCCGACATTAGGGGGAGAAAAAAGCAACAGGAAAGGAATATTAGTTGGAATGAATTATCGCTAAATCATTATAATCATCGAACGAAAGAATGTGAACTAGAAGTTCAGAAGATAATTCATTTACAAAGCTTAGCAAACCATTTGCCAGACAGCTTTACTGACCCAAAGAGAGTGACTAAGTCACATATACCAGCTGTTAATGCTCCTACAAAAATTGATGTTCCTGGAGAACATAATATTGAGCCTAAGCCACAGCTAAAATGTGGTGGGCCCTCGGGTTCCAAAGATAAAAATTCTCGGAAAAGAAAATGAGCAAATAATAAGGATGGTCCAATCGAGGATTTATCGACTGGAGAAGAGTCGATGGTCTTAAATGATGATAAGAATGAAACTCGGGTACCTGAAGAAATTGAAAATAATGATAATGAAGAGATCTCGATCAATTACACCCATAATGGAATTAGATGGAACCGAGATAAAGTCAACGTTGACGATGAATTCTCATTTAACGCAGCGCTACATGAAATGAATGAGATGAATGAGAATGAGGATCATGAACGAAAGTCTGTAAACGAATGCATACAACGAAAAGATTGGCCAAAATGGAACCATGCAATCGAGGCAGAATTAAAATCACTTGAGAAACGAAAAGTTTTCAGACCTGTAGTCCGCATACTAGAAAATATAAAGCGGTTGGATTTAAATAGGTTTTTATTAGAAAGAGAAATGAAAATGGAGAAAATGTAAGATATAAAGCACGGGTTGTTGCACAAGGTTCTCGTAGAGACCTGGTATTGATTATGAGGAGACGTATTCTCCTGTGGTGGACGCAACTACTTTTCGTTATATTATTAGTCTGGCAGTACGTGAAGGACACAATATGCGTCTAATGGATGTTGTCACTGCTTATCTATATGGCTCACTTGCTAGTGACATTTATAGGAAGTTTCCAGATGGATTTCAGCTGCCTGAAAATTCAGGGCCGCGAGATGAGTACTCAATTAAGTTAAATAAATCGCTTTATGGATTGAAGCAATCCGGGCTTATGTGGTATAATCGCCTAAGTGAATATTTATTGAAAGAGGGCTAACAAAATTAATCAAATTTGCCCTTGCATATTTATGAGGAGATATGAAAATGAGTTTGTCATTATATAGCAGTATATGTCGACGACACAATATAGTCGGAACTCCTGAAGAGTTATCGAAAGCGATTAATTGTATGAAAAGGGAGTTCGAAATGAAAGATCTCGGTAAAACGAAATATTGTCTCGGACTACAAATTGAATATTTAAATAATGGGATATTTGTTCATCAAGAAACTTATACGAAAAATGTGCTGAAAAGGTTTTACATGGACAAAGCTCATCCACTGGATACTCTGATGATTGTTCGTTCGTTAGACTTGAATAAAGATCCGTTCAGACCACGTGAAAATGATGAAGAGTTACTTGGTCCTAAAATACCATATCTTAGGACTATCGGAGCGCTAATGTATCCGAGTTATACGCGACCTGATATAGCATTTGCAGTAAATTTATTGGCAAGATACAGTTCTTCGCCGACTCGTAGATATTGGAACGGAGTTAAACGAATATTTCGATACCTTCAAGGAACAACTGATATGAGATTGTTCTACTCTAATGAGATGAGCAGATTTAATTGGGTATGCGGATGCTGGATTCTTATCCGACCCACATAATGCACGATCGCAAATGGGTTATTTATTTACGTATGGTGGAACTGCTATTTTTCATGGCGGTCAGTTAAACAAAGGTTAGATGCCACTTCATCTCACGCTGAAATACTACCAATTCATGAAGCTAGCAGAGAATGTGTCTGGTTTCGATTGATTATTCAGCATATACAACAACCTTGTGGATTATTATCGGAAAAATTACTTCCGACGATATTACATGAAGATAATGCGGCATGCATTGCCCAATTAAAGGAGGGATCAAAGGTGATAGAACAAAACATATATCACCAAAATTTTTCTTTACCCATGAGTTGGAGAAAAATGGTGATATTGATGTAAAACAAGTTCGATCAAATGAAAATCTTACAGATTTATTCACAAAAGCACTTCCCCCAATAATTTTCAGAAGGTTAGTTGGAGTTCGAAGACTTAGAGATTTAAAATGATGTCATCATCAGGGGGAGAAAATACGCGTTGCACTCTTTTTCCCTTAACTGTGGTTTTCCCATTAAGGTTTTTAATGAGGCAACAAGCTAAAGCATATTCTTTCAAAAACATCCAAGTGGGAGTATTATGAGTAAATCATGATTCATCACAATGAATCATCAAGATTAAATCATGATTCATCGCAATGAATCATCGAAATTGTGTGATTAAATGTGGATGTTTTTGAATACTGATGACTCTTGAATTTATGATAAGATGAAGTGTATAAAAAGATTGTATTTTTGTATGAGTAGTATAGATGAGTGTATGATTTTAGTATAAATAGGTGTTTTGAGTTACATTGTAAATATATCAAGAGTATAAAAATATTACCTCCCTGTAAATTTTCTCCTTATATTATTATCAAAATAATCCTAATATATATAAAATAATCTTATTACAATATAAATCATAATAAATATTTCATAACAATTTTGTTATTTTCCTAAATGCTTTCTTTTTCTTAATGTCACATACGTAGATAAAATATTAACTTATTTTTATTATTTGGTAGGTTGGCTCCTAAAGGGTTCTCGTTTGGGAGGATTTTGTAAATAATTGCTAATTGATAGAAAATTAATTAAATGCCCAATAAACCCCATCCGTTTCGAATGAATATATGGTAAAACTAAGGGTCCGTTTGGTATGCGGAATCCAACGCGGAAAAGAAAAGGAAAATGAAGTGATACGCATCGGATCGTTGTACATTATGCCTCATGTGTTGTACCATAATACGTTTTCTTTTCCTTTCCACACCGATTTCCGCATACTAAACTCACCCAAGGTAATGAGAGAAAAGCGATGACGTCTTCCTTACTCAATTCCCTTCTTTACAATTAATTATATTTATATACAATCTATTTTCCGAGGGAGATGATCTATCTATTCTATCTACTCAACCCCTAGTCAGGCGTGACTCATCTCCAAAATCTTAAAACATATCCCTCCTCGTTGGAGATACGATCATCAAATAAAAACACGTTACGATAATTTAATTAAACGCATTTCTTGAGCCGCCAGAATTGAATTTCATTATAAAGATCAATTTCCTCTCTCTCCTTAAATATTTTACACAACTAAACCGGACATAGTAGAGATTAGAATAGACGCCTCCCAAGTCCCAACTATATTTAAAAAAAATAAAAAATTCGAAATTTCAAAGAATACCACACTCCAATTCTAATATCAAGAAGTACATAGAAGCATAGGTCTCCTAATAAAAGGCATTTAATATAAACCGATAAGCTTCAAGTTTCTAGTACGTCGTCTTCGTCACAATAAATAAATAAAAAAAGGCATCAGTCTCCATTTTATCACCAACCAATAGGCTTCGACCTTCCTCCTCATAAAAAAAAAAAACAATCATACGTTAATCGATCGTTCGAGAGAGAGTCAATGAATTCCAAGTACCCAAAGCTTTGGGCTCTATGGAACCACCCGGCGGGGCCGAAGACGATCCACTTTTGGGCGCCGACGTTCAAGTGGGGCCTAAGCATAGCAAACGTGTCGGACTTTTCAAAGCCAGCCGAAACGCTGTCGTATCCTCAGCAGGCGGTGATCGCCACGTCCGGCGTCATATGGTCTCGCTACTGCTTCGTAATCAAGCCGTGGAATTGGAACCTCTTCGGCGTAAATTCGGCCATGGCTTGCACTGGATTTTACCAGCTCGGCCGGAAACTTCTTCACGATTACTCTTCGCCGGCCGCCCAAAAACCGCCGGCAGAAACTACTGATACTTCTTCTACTTCACAGTAGATCGTCCATTTATTTATTTTATTTTTTAAAAAAGAAAATTTCAAATATATTTTGGGTCGTATATAAGCAAGCAGTATTGGTGTTGAAGTGATGGGCTTCTTCTTCTTCTTCTTCTTCTTCTTCTTCTTCTTCTTCTTCTTCTTCTTCTTCTTCTTCTTCTTCTTCTTCTTCTTCTTCTTCTTCTTCTTCTTCTTCTTCTTCTTCTTCTTCTTCTTCTTCTTCTTCTTCTTCTTCTTCTTCTTCTTCTTCTTCTTCTTCTTCTTCTTCTTCTTCTTCTTCTTCTTCTTCTTCTTCTTCTTCTTCTTCTTCTTCTTCTTCTTCTTCTTCTTCTTCTTCTTCTTCTTCTTCTTCTTCTTCTTCTTCTTCTTCTTCTTCTTCTTCTTCTTCTTCTTCTTCTTCTTCTTCTTCTTCTTCTTCTTCTTCTTCTTCTTCTTCTTCTTCTTCTTCTTCTTCTTCTTCTTCTTCTTCTTCTTCTTCTTCTTCTTCTTCTTCTTCTTCTTCTTCTTTCTTCTTCTTCTTCTTCTTCTTCTTCTTCTTCTTCTTCTTCTTCTTCTTCTTTCTTCTTCAAAGTAATGGAATGAATAAAAGAATGAAGCTTATCCTCTTCGTTGGTTGTTAGGATACAATCCAATCAATGGTCAATTCGTACTTCGTTGAGTGTACGAACGATAACTATGGAATTCTGAAATTGATCGCTTGGCTTGGCTCGACTATACAGAGTGGCAAGGACTATGTCAACAATCATATTCAAACAAGCCTTGCCAACTAATGATAATATCTTTTGAGATTTAAAGTGAAGGGATCATCCATGGTTTCAAAAAAAAAAAGCATGGAGGTTCATAAGATTAATCGAGGTATAGAACATAAGATAGAAGTTATGCGTTGCTTGCATATGTTGGGTTTTTGAGCCCAAGATGGGCTTTGGGCCCAAGTGGGTAATTAACCCACTAATAAAAAGCTGAAACGAATTTAATTAAATCGAGAAGCCATCGGTCACCGAAACGAGAAATCGTTGAAAGATTACGAATCTAGGTTTCGAGGGGAATCTAACGAATATTAATACGCTCAAAACCGATATCGGGTGAATGAGAAATTAATTATTTAAGTCGGCCCAATAATTTATAAATTGGATTGATAGTGTATAAAGGGGGTGTCAAATGTCCCACATTGGAAAAACACCTCAACTTTTTCCACTATATATATAGACACCCCTCACTACTCATCAAACAAGTAGTGGGCTCAAGTGGTGGGCTTAAAGAGGTGGGCTCAATGGCCCACGGCGAGCCCGGCCCAAGCCCACGCGTGCGGCCCGCTAGCCCAAGCCCAAACCCGGAATTAAATTTATGCTCCGGTGACGTGGCATTGATGATGACGTGTCACCGGCGTGATGTGGCACCGGCGATGACGTGGCGGCGAGAGTTTGGCCATGGGACACGCGATGTGGCGATGACGCGACAGTATTGCTGACATGGCGGATTCGATGACGTGTCAGTGACACATAGGCGTAAATGATGACGTGGCGCTGATGCAGTGCCACGCGTGATGATGATGAGGTGGCTCGACCCTTTGGTCGATGGGGCGCACCGGTTCGCGAATGAGAGGGCAGTTGGGACGGCCCGACCCGACCCGAAACCCGCGGTTCGGCCCGATGGGTCGCATCTGAAGGGGTGCGATCTGGATCGTTGGATCCAGATCGGATGGCTCAGATTTAATCTGGAAAAAGACAAGGGAGGTGACTATTCACAAATAGGTCCCTGCCCAGAAGTTGCAGCCCTTCACAGATTCGCCCCAGACCCCTTGAAAACCTATAAATAGACCCCTGCAGATTGGAAATATTCATTCAACCACACCCAAGCATTCTAGAGTTAGTGCATACTAGTCCAAGTTAATAATAAAGCAAGAAAGGCTCGAGTCTTTAGTAGATTCGCCCGATAATTTCGTTACGCTGTGCGACGTTTCGAAATTCCTGAAGTCGTTGTATCTTCGGGACGTATTGCGACAACCCGAGGCACTGAAATACGGGGCAATAACGTCTTACGGAAAGCGTACGACGTACGTGCCTCGACTTCGACGTATAATCGAAACTCTGTCCGAGTTTACGAGCGCCACCGACCAGACGCCCAACACCGGCACCAACAAACGTAAGACGTTATTCTGTCTGATCGATGGCGACAATAGCGACTATTCCCACCGCCGTACCGCTGACGGGTAGCAACCACGCCGAAAGGCCGGCGAAAGTCAACGTAGCGGATTTCAAACGATGGCAGCAAAAAATGTTGTTTTATCTCACGACTCTAAACCTGGTGCGCTTTCTGAAAGAGCTCCCGCCCCAGGTGAACACCAACGACGCTGCTGACGATGCCATACCCGAAGAGGACGCACAACAACAGGCGGCGTTGGACGCGTGGAATCACAACGATTTCATGTGTCGTAACTATATTTTGAACGCCTTGGACGACTCCCTATACAACGTCTACGCGGTCGCTAAAACTGCTAAAGAGTTGTGGGACTCGTTGGATAAAAAGTACAAAACCGATGATGCCGGACTGAAGAAATTCATTGTCGGCAGGTTTTTGGACTATAAGATGACCGACTCCAAACCAGTGTTGGACCAGGTCCGTGATCTGCAACTGATAATCCACGATATAGACGCGGAGAATATGCAGATCAGCGAATCTTTCCAGGTAGCTGCTATAATAGAGAAGCTGCCGTCCCTGTGGAAGGACTTCAAGAACTACCTCAAGCACAAGTAGGGATGGCAATGGGGCGGGGCGGGGGCGGGGATCTAATCCCCGTCCCCGTCCCCGCGATACATTCGGGACGAAATTGTCCCCGTCCCCGTCCCCGCGGGGATCCACGCGGGGCGGGGATTCCCCACGGGGATTCTCCGCCCCTTAATTTTCTTTAAAAAATAATATCTTTAATATAACATATAAATTTGAATATATTTTTGTTACAAATATTATATAAATTATAATTTTGTATATTATTTATATTAATTTAATATTTTTTTGTCTATATTTTGATATTATTTTACTATTATTTAAATCATAATGTAATATTATATATATTATAATATATAAAAGAGGGTTCGGGGACGGGGCGGGGATCCCCACGGGGATCCCACGGGGAGACATCATTCCCCGTCCCCGCCCCACGGGGATAAAATCTCGGGGATTCCCCGCCCCGTTCGGGGCGGATCCCTGCGGGGACGGGGAATCCCCGCCCCATTGCCAACCCTAAGCACAAGCGTAAGGAAATGGGGCTTGAGGACCTGATCGTGAGGCTTCGAATAGAAGAAGATAATCGAAGGATCGAGGCCAAGAACAAAAGGGGTAGTGTCGAGGTACGTGCGAACCTGGCCGAGTCTAGCACCGGCAAAAAGCGCAAGAGGCCTAATACGACGCAGCAGAAGCCGAACAAAATTAGGGGCAACTGCTACAACTGCGACAAACCTGGGCATATGGCTAAGGACTGTCGGCTGAAGAAAAAGAGCAAAAAGAGCCAAGCTCACCTTACCGAGGCCAAGCTGGGACAGATCTGACAGAGATGGACCTAGCGGCCGTCGTATACGAGGCCAACGTGGTAGACAATCCTAGGTCGTGGTATATCGACTCTGGAGCGACTCGCCACATCTGCTCTGATAAGGAGATGTTTTCAACCTACATCCCTATCTCAGGCAGGAAGCTGTTTATGGGCAATGCAGCCACCTCTGACATCGTCGGATTAGGGAGGGTAGTGCTGAAGATGACCTCGGGCAAGGAACTCACTCTTGTGGACGTGCTGCATGTGCCAGACATCCGCAAGAACTTGGTGTCCGGCTCCCTGTTAAGCAAAGCCGGATTTAGATAGGTGTTTGAGAGTGATAAATATGTACTGACCAAAAACGGTCATTTCATAGGAAAGGGCTACCTCGAGAAGGGGCTCTTTAAGATGAATGTAATGCCTGTAATACGCGAGATTAAGCTCGCTGATAATAATAAAGAAAGTTCATCTTACTTGGTTGAGTGTTCCAATTTATGGCATCATAGATTAGGACACGTGGGTTTAAATAAGATAAAAAAATTAATAAGTTTAAACCTGCTTCCACAAATGGAAGTCGACTCACAACAAAAATGTGAAGTCTGTGTCGAGGCAAAAATGGCCAAGGCACCGTTCTTCTATGTTGAGAGAAGTAGTGCGCCTCTAGAATTGATCCATACTAATATATGTGATCTAAAGTTCGTGCAGACTAGAGGTGGAAAAAAGTACTTTATTACTTTTATCGATGATTACACGAGATTTTGCTACGTATAATTGTTAAGTGGCAAGGACGAGGCTCTTGATGCCTTCAAAAGATATAAGAGTGAAGTTGAAAATCAACTAAACTCAAGAATTAAAATAATTCGAAGTGATATAGGAGGAGAATACGTGGCGCCGTTCGAAGAATTCTGCCAAGAGCACGGCATTATTCATCAAACAACTGCGCCTTATTCACCTCAGTCAAATGGTGTTGCTGAACGCAAAAATAGGTCTCTTAAGGAGATGATGAATGTTATGTTAATCAGTTCTGGGCAACCTCAGAACTTGTGGGGGGAAGCAATCCTCTCGGCAAACCGCATTCTAAATATGGTGCCACACAAAAAGAAAGAAAAGACTCCATACGAACTATGGAAAGGTAAGGCTCCGTCCTACAATTACCTGAAAGTGTGGGGGTACCTAGCAAAGGTCGAAGTACCTAAACCTAAACAGGTTAAGATAGGACCCAAGACTGTTGATTGAATTTTCATCGGATATGCTAATAACAGTAGTGCATATAGATTTCTAGTGCATAATCAGAAAACCCTGAAATGAATGCAGGGATGATATTTGAGTCGAGGAACGCTGTATTCTTCGAGAATATTTTTCCAAATAAGGAAAAGAAAGAAATAAGCTATAATAAGCGAACTCACGATGCCGTTGAGAGTTCACCTCAAGAAAACGAGGAACCACGACAAAGCAAACGTAAAAAGGTGGCCAAGTCATTCGGGCCTGATTTCCTAACTTATATGTTAGATGATGAACCACGGACTTTGCAGGAGGCATTGTCTAGTCCAGAAGCTCCGTTCTGGAAAGAAGCTGTGAATAGCGAGATTGAGTCCATAATGCAAAACCATACGTGGGAGCTGGTAGATCTCCCAAAGGGGTGCAAGCCTTTAGGATGCAAATGGGTCCTCAAAAGGAAGCTTAAGACCGATGGATCAATCGAAAAATATAAAGCTCGTTTAGTAGCTAAAGGGTTTAACCAAAAGAAGGGGTACGATTTCTTCGATACCTACTCACCCGTTACAAGGATTACATCCATACGGGTCTTGATCGCTATAGCAGCGTTGTATGACCTCGAGATACACCAGATGGACGTGAAAACGGCCTTTCTAAACGGGGAACTCGAGGAAGAAATATATATGAGGCAGCCCGAAGGGTATATTGTACCTTGGCAGGAAAATAAAGTGTGCCGACTCGTGAAGTCTCTTTACGGGCTGAAGCAAGCGCCGAAACAGTGGCACGAGAAGTTTGACATGACGATGTTGTCGAATGGGTTTAAGATTAATGAGTGTGATAAATGCGTTTATATAAAAGGCACACCCGATGAGTTTGTGATTGTCTGTCTTTACGTAGACGACATGTTAATCATGGGAAGCAGTCACAGAATAATCGTGAATACAAAGAATATGCTGAAAAATTATTTCAGTATGAAGGATATGGGCTTGGCTGACGTCATTTTGGGAATAAATGTCTCTAAGACGTCCGAAGGAATTGTGATTACACAATCTCACTATGTTGAGAGCGTGTTAAAGAAAATTAACGCCTTCGATGATCCTCCGGCTAAGACACCTGTGGACACTAACGTACACTTAGCCAAAAATAGAGGAGAGCCTGTATCGCAACTAGAATACGCTCGGGTGATTGGCAGTCTGATGTATTTGTCTAACTGCACTCGACCTGACATAGCGTACTCAATTAGTAAACTAAGTAGGTTTACGAGTAACCCGGGTAGTAGCCACTGGGTAGCACTAAGAAGAGTGCTAAGATATTTGAAACACACTATTAATCACGGCATACTATACTCCAGATATCCCGCGGTACTAGAAGGGTACTGCGATGCGAATTGGATATCTGATAGTAAAGACTCCAAATCCACGAGTGGTTATATATTTACCATCGGTGGAGGAGCAGTTTCTTGGAAGTCCTCCAAACAAACGTGCATAGCTCGATCCACGATGGAGTCGGAGTTCATCGCACTAGATAAAGCCGGTGAAGAAGCAGAATGGCTTCGAAATTTTCTGGAGGATATTCCGTGTTGGAACAAACCTGTGCCACCAATTATGATTCACTGCGATAGCATGGCAGCTATCGGCAGGGCACAGAACTGTATGTATAACGGTAAGTCTCGGCACATTCGTCGGAGACATAACACCGTAAGACAGCTTATCTCTAGCGGAATAATTTCCACCGACTATGTAAAGTCAAAGGAAAATATTGCGGATCCGCTCACAAAAGGCATAGCTAGAGATCAGTTAGAAAACGCAGTAAGGGGAATGGGACTAAAAATCCACACAGCAAAGAACAAAAGCAGTGGTAACTCAACCTCGATGAGTGGAGATCCCACGAACTTGGTTCAATGAGACAACTAAGCTGTGATTAGTTCAGTAATATACTTGGAAACTAATAAAGTCCATTCTCGACAGCTGCCCAAGTAATTTCCCGATGACGTGTGGTTAGGGTAAGCACGTTTGCTTTTAATGATGACTATACCAAATTGGTGGAGTATTTCGGGCTACTCCAGGATTAAGTCCTAATAGTCGGTCACCTATATAAGTGTGAAATGGGGCCGATTCAATGGAAAACACTTATGAATCGGAGATATGGTCCACGGCCGAAACGGACACAACGTGAGAATCGAAAAGAGATCAGATTCATCACTGTGTGTATACTGTTGTCTTGGTTTACACAAAAAGCCGTCAGTTCAAGACATCACGTTCACTGAGCAGCGAGTTCCGATAGTATTTCACTAGGGAAGGTTCAAAGCCACAAGCTACCTATCCCGATGCAGTGATGGGTCGTCGGGACTTTCTTGCAAGAGTCAGCATGCATAGCATTTGCATTAATTTCCATTCATGTGGGGGATTGTTGGATTTTTGAGCCCAAGATGGGCTTTGGGCCCAAGTGGGTAATTAACCCACTAATAAAAAGCTGAAACGAATTTAATTAAATCGAGAAGCCATCGGTCACCGAAACGAGAAATCGTTGAAAGATTACGAAACTAGGTTTCGAGGGGAATCTAACGAATATTAATACGCTCAAAACCGATATCGGGTGAATGAGAAATTAATTATTTAAGTCGGCCCAATAATTTATAAATTGGATTGATAGTGTATAAAGGGGGTGTCAAATGTCCCACATTGGAAAAACACCTCAACTTTTTCCACTATATATATAGACACCCCTCACTACTCATCAAACAAGTAGTGGGCTCAAGTGGTGGGCTTAAAGAGGTGGGCTCAATGGCCCACGGCGAGCCCGGCCCAAGCCCACGCGTGCGGCCCGCTAGCCCAAGCCCAAACCCGGAATTAAATTTATGCTCCGGTGACGTGGCATTGATGATGACGTGGCACCGGCGTGATGTGGCACCGGCGATGACGTGGCGGCGAGAGTTTGGCCATGGGACACGCGATGTGGCGATGACGCGACAGTATTGCTGACATGGCGGATTCGATGACGTGTCAGTGACACATAGGCGTAAATGATGACGTGGCACTGATGCAGTGCCACGCGTGACGATGATGAGGTGGCTCGACCCTTTGGTCGATGGGGCGCACCGGTTCGCGAATGAGAGGGCAGTTGGGACGGCCCGACCCGACCCGAAACCCGCGGTTCGGCCCGATGGGTCGCATCTGAAGGGGTGCGATCTGGATCGTTGGATCCAGATCGGATGGCTCAGATTTAATCTGGAAAAAGACAAGGGAGGTGACTATTCACAAATAGGTCCCTGCCCAGAAGTTGCAGCCCTTCACAGATTCGCCCCAGACCCCTTGAAAACCTATAAATAGACCCCTGCAGATTGGAAATATTCATTCAACCACACCCAAGCATTCTAGAGTTAGTGCATACTAGTCCAAGTTAATAATAAAGCAAGAAAGGCTCGAGTCTTTAGTAGATTCGCCCGATAATTTCGTTACGTTGTGCGACGTTTTGAAATTCCTGAAGTCGTCGTATCTTCGGGACGTATTGCGACAACCCGAGACACTGAAATACGGGGCAATAACGTCTTATGGAAAGCGTACGACGTACGTGCCTCGACTTCGACGTATAATCGAAACTCTGTCCGAGTTTACGAGCGCCACCGACCAGACGCCCAACACCGGCACCAACAGCATATCCATCATTTGTGTCTCCAACAAATATTCCAATGATTAAATATCCGTTTTCGACCTATGGGCGAATACGCAACGCAAGCACTTTTTACTCTTTTTCTAGTGCAAGTGGCTAAGAGTATATATTATTCCTTCCCTCAACTTTGGATGCTTGAATCGAGTTTGATTGTCGTTAATAAAAGATCTAGGCTTTGAGGTGGAGAATTGTGAGGAGCAAAGCCAAAAAGAACTATGCTGAAATCGTTTAGATAAGTATAAAGTTGCAGCTACTTCTATTGCTGGACCAACAAGGTCTTAACTGCTTTATTGAAGTTATTTTTGAAGGAAGGTGAAGCAGTTTTTTTGAGAGAGAGAGAAGGAAAACAACTCTTAGCAGTTTGGAGAGAAAGAAAAGCTCGTGGAATCTCTGTAGTCTATTGACAGAGAAGAGATAAATGTTGTATCTTGTAATCTCGAACTATAAAGAGTTAGTCTTTCGTGGACGTAGGATTCGTTTTCGTGTAAAACTTTCTATGTTCTTCGTTTTAATTTCTGATTTTTCGACTTATCCAAATCTGATATCAGTCGAATTCCCAACAAATTGCCTTTTGGAACTGAATAATAGCTGTTTCCTCGTTTCCACTTGGTTTCGAACGCCTTTTGCTCACTGAAAATCACCACTTGCCTTTACAAAGCTCTAAAAGTTAAAGAAAGCCACCTTAACAGATAAGGTTTTTTTTTTAAGCAAGTATTTGTTGCTCCAATTAAGTGCCTTTTTCTGGTCCGAAGGCCAACAAACTCTTCCTAGAAATACAATAGTTTATGCATATTGCTATTGCATCTTCCATTTGACTTCCCTCCTTATCGGCTAACACTGATGCTTAGGTGAAGGAAATTATATTGTAAAAAATCGATTGTCTCCTCCTTCAAGATTCAACTGGCTTTTAATGGTTGCATGATTTAATAAAACATGTCAAGATTTCTTCTTAGCATCACCATAATTCGCCTGAGTTTTAATCTTACCTTCTCATATATTAATAATAACAAAGTCATGTATTATAATGATAAATTATCAAGTCATAAGCGAAAACACGGAGATTATAATTGATGTGGGGCTATCCTAATCAACAAGATTTATATGTGTGGCGAAATTTATATAGCCGGAGAAGCGATTATCGCAAAGTTCAAGACGTGCGTAAGGTGCTTGTTCGTAAGGGAAACCGAAAGGGACGTATTCAGGACGTTAGAACATGTTTGAGACGTGTTTGGGACGTTGGGACGTGTTTGGGACCTGCTGGGGACGTGTTTGGGATCTTTGGGGACGTATTTGGGACGTAAACGAAATAACACAAGGATTACGTGCTTGGATTCTTGCGAATCCTACGTCCACGGGCTCTCCGAAACCTCCTTTCACTATACTCAAGCAACCCTTTCCTTACTTTTCTCTCAAGAACGCATAAGAAAATAGCTAAGGGGGCGTCTTTTTGGTGTAGAGAGAGTATTTTCTAAGTGTTATAATGTGTTAGAATGTGATTGTGATCGTTCTCTGCTTGTTGGCTTGTGAAATGAGTGAAGTCCTCCTTTTATAGGTGTTTTTCTGCGCAGGATTCTGGCTATTCGTTTGAGGTCCTGAAGATGAAACGTCCCATGCTTCTGTCAGGAACAGCAGGCATGATTCTGACAGCTTTTCCTGCTCTGTCAGGATCTCAATAGCTTCTGTAGGAAGCTTCCATACGACAGTGGTGCGGTCCTCTCTTTGACAGCCACGTGGTGATCAACCGATTACTCTTGCCAAGGTGTCCTTTCGGCTTCTGGGCCTCCAGTGAAGCTCCCTCATGACGCTTCTCAGGGCGACAAGACCTGCTTTAGCATAATAGGTCCCAAAACACTTCCCCCCACAGCCTATCGGAGTCCCTAAAACCCTTATTTCCTTTTGTTATCTCCATAAAGCCTGTTTTATGTCCCTAAAGCCTGTCGGAGGTCCCTAAAAGTCTCCCTTCACAATCTAACTTTATATTTTTCAAGGGGGATCATATTTTTTACTAGGTTCCCTTATAATTGTCGTAAACTAATTATTTTCCTAATCTCTTTTTGGCTTGCCTAATTATCGTTCCGCATCAATAATACTCTGCATTAACTAAAACATAAAAGCTAAGCAAAGGCATAAACAATATGTTCTCAGTTATCACCAGCCGTCGTTTCCATGATTTCCGAGTCACCTATAATAAACTAAGTCCATTCATAGCTCTTGTCTATAAAAGAAACCAAACTACATCGTTAGATAATCTAGCTAGACTCGTTCTTACCAGCATCTACAATGCTCAGGCATGAAACACGGAAGTACTTTCCACATGCAGTTCCCAGGTCGTTATTATCTGAAATCACTAGTATATAAACCTTAATAGGCGTTGCCACTATAGGCGACGGTTGCTAGGAAAGCGACTTTTATATATGTCGCGTAGTGGCATTTCAGTAATAACATACAAGTTTTCAAAACATACAGTGTCGGTTTCTATAAAACAACCCACGCGGAATATTTTCCCTCACTAAATCGAGGAAGCCCCAATCGCAGCTGCCCACACGAGAAGAACCCTAATGGAATCCTCAACCAATTTTGAATTCGTCCAAACCCTAATTTCGAATTAAAAATTCCCCAAATCAACCCAAACAAATCAATTATTTACATATTTATAACAAGTACCACATATAAAAGTCCAAATGCATGAAAGATTCGACTTTATCGTTCAAATTCGAAAAAATATATTTCGAAATGGTGTCAAAATAATCGGAAAATGTCCAAAAACGCGCCTAAAGCCTCCGAGTGACGCCGGATCGCCGTTCTATCGTCGAATCGCTCTATCCAGCTGAGAATCACAGAGAAATCGGAGGATTTTTTTGCAGAAATTGGTGGGGAAGATGTTTATAGAGGTTTTACTGTAGCATTTGAAAAAAATGAAATTAGGGTTTACGACCAACGCGTATAGGGGCATGGGACCTATCAATAAGAAGCGGTTCTTCGTGGATCCTCTGTTTTTACGCACAGGAACCTTGCATTTATGTGCGGGTCCCATGATCTAATGCGCCGGCACTAATGTGCGGGAACCCTGCACTGATGTGCAGGTCCCGTGAGTTTATATGCCGGTCCTGTGATCATATGTGCGGCACTATTGTGCGGGACTCCTGCTTTTATACGGGGTCCCATGATCTAACGCGCGGATTGCCTGCTTTCAAGCAGGGTCCCCTGATCAACTGGACGTTTCAAAAAAGAACAATGAACATGTTCGTCCTTCCAACCGGAATTTCGAAGCTTTGAGAACCCATTTAGCTGGGAACAGGGTTTAGGACTGAGAGTTGCAAATTTAGATGGTTATATTCAAAATACAACCAGGAAAAATACTTACAGTGAAGAAGCTTTCACTGAGGACTTTCGAAGGTTCTTTCGACTGTGAAGAAGCTGATATGAGGTCGGGTCGACTGACTTGCAGAAGATGAAGAAAATGTAGGTGATTTTTCTTAAGGACGATGGTGAAGAAGAAGAAAATTAGGTGAGCTTGCTTGGTGGAATGAATGCTTTCTGCTGCAAAATGGACGTGCAGCTTTTAATTCATGCAGGCGTTGTTTTATTTTTGTTTTTCTTTTTTTATTAATATTAAGGGATTAGAAGAAGATGATTAAGTGTTAATTTAAAAGAGTGCTATTGACCAAAAAAAAGTCAAGAGTGCTATTCTTTTAAAGTTGATCACGTCAAAAGCTATTTTTTTAATAAGACCCGGGTGAAGAAAAGCATTTGTCCTCTTAGTGGGCTCAATATTTATTGGACTAAATTTAAAATATTTATAACTATTGCATAAGCCCATTCCAGTTAACATTACCAAAATCTATTAATATTCGAAATTTCGAAAAATTAAATTTTATTAATAATATTAATTTAATATAAATTATCTATTCATTGTAATTTTACTTCTATTTAATATTTTATGACAAAATCATATTCATAAATAATATTAACAATAATTTTATTTCAAAAAGATTAAGTAACAAACCATGATTTTTGTGCAATTTAAATTAATAGTAAAAGACGTATATTTACATTTATCATTTTGAATTATGTTAAATAATATGAATTTTATATATACTCAACCAAAATATGTTCCATTACATTATAAATTTAATATTCATATATAAAATAAACATGTTATGAAAACGTCATCTTGAAAGCATTTTTCGACTCTTTCAAGTAATTTCTGATTATGTCACTATTATAATATGTTATTTCTTCTTTTATATTTAATATATCTTATGAACAACTTATATAAGACACATTGAGATTTACAAAGAACTTGTAGTTATTTTGTTTAAACGTTTTATTTATCTCTAAAGTACATAATTTTATTATTGATTACCATATGGAAACTTTTCATTTGTGTAATAAACATCTATGCAAAACGTATAAAAGACATTTTGAAGATTAAATCACGGGCTAGACGCTGTTTATACTGTATTTTAAATTTATTCTTCGATTTCTAAGTTACAATGTATCATTTTGTCATTAATAACAATATGTAATAAATATGCTAAAAATGTATTAAAGAAACATTTTAACGATTATACGAAGAATTAGACATTTCTTATTATTTCAATGTATACTTTGATATATATTTATTTACAATATGCAATTTATTATCAGTAGATAATAAACATTTATGTAAAACGTATATAAGACATCATCACGATTTACCACGGACCCAATCTTTCGTATTGTTTTGTTTCGTATTTAACGTAATGATTTGAGGCATATATTCTTTTTCCGTTGTTTTAACTAATGAGATGTTGTCTTCTTTAATTTCAACGTACTGCGTTCTTTTTTACACTGTTTTAATTATGTGCTTGTTCTTGATATCTCGATATAGGAATTTATGGAAGAAATGTTTCGGTTGTTTTCTCAAGCGGAAAATATCGATGATATCTACATTTCACAAAACGCCGCAGAACATTTGCGCGGTAATGTCTATGTTCAGTTTCACGATTAGAGTTGCCCAATAAGTTGATGGGGTTACATCCTAAAACCAATTGGTGATAGGTGGAGTAGCCAATCTAATAAGCTACTCAATCTCTTCTCATTTGTACGAAGTGTAATTCATGTGACTTATTAGGGTTTCTATTTTAACAAGGTGAAGTCGTGAATTTGTGGAGGAAATTATGGGGGTGCTTGGAATGCCAACAATAGGAGCCGTTGTAACGCCCTGGAAAAATCCAAGAAAATACATTATCGGAAAAGACACACACGTGAGCCACAAAAGGAGATACTACTGTTTTCTCTAATTGTTGCCGGCCATCCTGCAACAATCCAACAAAAAACATTATTATATGTATGCTCACGCACGGTGCAGGAACTAATTCTATCATACCTTGAGAACGTTTAGCGCATCATCAATGTTTGAAAAATAGTCATCATGCCTGGATGGATAAAACGAGAAGTGGGTCATCAATTTCTAATAGTTTGGTTCCTCTGAAAATTTCAAATAAAAGACATCCATCAGGAAACTTCTGTGCAAGGCGCGAAAAGACACAGACGCGGCGGTGGAGTGGTCATCTTTATTTTACCGACTTCGAAAATCTCATCATCCTTACATCTTAAAAGGATATGAGAAGATAAAGATAATTATATATGATGGGCGTTCCCCACATCTTCATTTCTTGAAGAGAAAACACACACATATACAATAACAAAATATCTTGTAGATATTTTCTGATGGTCACGCAATATCTGCGCAGCCATGATGATTTGTTTCACTGTCAACACATCATGAACTCGACAATCCAGGATGCCGGGCTTTTTGTTCTAGTTCTTTTTGTATTGCTACCAACATTATGTTTAATCTTGTAATTGAAATATCACTACACACATAACAAATATTTGAATTGTGTTATTTACAATAGTTCACATGAAAAATATACGGAAGTGAGCTACTTAGGAATACTCTCCCGACGAATTGAATTCGGTGTGCGTGCAGAGAATCGTGATGGATAAACATTTGTGTCAATGCATTGAAAAGAATCACTGCCAAGTGTGTCTTGGCAAAATAGGAGAAATAATATACTTGCATCGCGTCAATTCATCTTCGGTAAGTCACTCTACTGCTTGTCGACAGTCCATTGAGAAAGAACTCCACCTTATCTGCATTACTTTTCTCCATCCTGTTCAACCAACATCTTTCTAAAGTGTTCATCTTGCAGAACTCGGGAAAACAAATATGCGTGGACTACGTATACATTTGCCTCAAGCAAAGATAGTTAGAGTTGAGCATATCTCCGAAAAGTAACATTTTTAAGCCTTTGACATCCACATTAAGCAGGTCATTTTGCCAAACAATATTGTTGCCTAACAAAATGACAACACATTTATGTACAACAAGTGCGTCCGACACAAAGCATACACACCCTTATAATTGAGTTGTAGCGGTTATGTTCACATAAATCTATTCAAGAAATACTCTCAAGAAAAACTCACACAGGTTCGTTCCTTCAGTCGTTTCCCACCCGTTCCAAAAGTTTTCTCTTGCCTCTTTGGTTTTGTTCACCACAAAATCAAATAGCAATCATACTGTTGCCACTTCAATTGTTGAGTCTCACACGCATCAATGACAGAAAAGTTTGCCAATATCTGTTGCACTTCAAGGGATCACGTGAATTGTAACTTTGATTTCTTGGTTGGATCTTGTCCTCATAGAGTGAGATGCTATAAATTCCACATCACGTCGCTGCAAAGTCTCACAGTTCCGATGCCAAGACTGTATTAGGGTCCAACCCCTGGTTATGACGAGACGACACATTTCAATATAATGTTTTTGATGCGTATCTTATTTTTGTGATGTTATATTGTGTTCTTTTTGCACTTTTTAAAAATAATGTGTTGTTATATGTTCTTTAGTTCAATGTATTTGTGTTATCTATATTATCATAGCTTTGTACCGTTTCATTGTTCTTGATATAGGAATTTATGGAAGACATATTTTGGTTGTTTTCTCAAGATGGAAAAATTGATGTGTACGTTTCTCAAAATGTTGTGGAACATTTCGTGGGAACGTTTACCTATGGTGATGACCGCGGCATCGCAGATGCACTGCATTTAGTTGCCGATCAACCATATGAAGGGCGCGTGTTTTCAAATTTAGTGTGTGGCTGAAAACTAGGGGTGGCAATGGACGGGCTCAGGGCTGGGATTGGACATATCATCACCATACCGAATTCACGTTCTCAATATCATTCCCACTAATTCACCGGTTATGATGAACTTGTTCGGGGATGATATCACCCTTCGGGGATCGGATTCCCCGTAGGGATTCGGGTTTCCCATATTCATGTATATTCAATAAACTAAAAATATTTTGAAACAAAACTAAGTAAGATAGACAAACTAATATTTAAAATATGATATTGAAATATAAAAAAGTTAATATAATATGTGATTGAATTATGAGTGTATTGGGAAGAATATGAGAGATGATTATTTTCAAAATAATATTGAATTGAGAGATTTTGAAAATCTTTTTGAATCTTTTTATTAATAAATATAATCGGGGAACGGTGAATCACCGTTTGACTCAAACGGTGTCGAATTCGGAGGCGGGGATGGGTGGGACATGATTTCCATCCCTTCTTGTGTATGGTTTTCTGTACATGTATATATGTTATTTATTGGTTATTATGCAATCTGCACATATTTTGCAGATCATTTGCTGTTTTGGAAGGATTTATTTAGAAATGCCAAAATGCCAATTTGCCACTAGTGTTTCTAACAACGAGTTAATTAAAGGAAATCGAGTGATCTTTTTATTATTATTATTGGTTATGATGCAATATACACACATTGTGCAGATCGTTTACTGTTTTGGAATGATGTACTTTGACTTAATGCCAAAATGCCAATTTTCCATCAGTGTTTAGAACGAGTTATTTAAAGGAAGCCAAGCGAACTTTTTTTATTGGTTATGATGCAATACTGTGCAGATCGTTTCCTGTTTTGGAAGGATGTAATTAGACTTAATGCCAATTTGCCATCAATATTTCTAAGAACGAGTTAATTAAAGGAAACCGAGTGTTTTTTTTTTAGTGGCCGGATTTAGTGGCCGGATTTAGTCACTATATAAAACATTAGGATTTGGTCTATTAATTTGAATTTAAAAAAAAAATAATATTAAAATTGAAGGAAAACCGCCCATATATTTTCAATTTTCACATTCTCAATTTTGCTCCTATATTTTTAATTAATTATTATTTGGGGTCTTTACACATAAGTACCTATTTAGTTAAAAACTTGTAATTTAGTACCCTGTCAGGATTTTTTTATATGTAGGTACCTAACAGAATAAATTTTTTGCACATAGGTACCCGATCTCCGAAAGTACACCATACAACACATTTGGGTACCCTATATAACAGAAAATGGTACGACGTATGCTATATTTAGATACGCCCTATGTAACACACAGGTATGCCGTAGGTACGGCGTATACTATATTTAGGTACCCTATATCAACGTGTTATTGTACGCAGCATACACACAGGAAGGTACGACATAACTAAAGAAACTGGTAAAAATTAAATCGGGTACCTATCTGTCAAATTTTCTGACATGGGTACCAATGTGTAAAAATTTTATCCAATTGGGTATTTTTCTATAGATTCACCTTATTATTTTACAATCAATGCAAATACATTTGTTGATTAAAAAGCACACTGTATTTTAGTGTGCAAAAAATATTAGTGCACATTATTCGTTATAAAAAATTTGGGCCCAGCAGGCCCTTGGGAATAAGTCGAAGGAGATTCTTAGAACAAAAACAGCACACGGCAATCTGACCACAGAGCACAACCAACCCAAACAATGGACGAAGATCCACTCTCAAGCCATTACTACACCTCTCTAGACTCTTACTGCCCCGACCTCACCGTCCTCCACGACCACTCGTGCCGCGGCGCGTGGATTTCACTGCTCCACAAAATCCCCCATCACGCCACCAATTCCTCCTCCAAGCCCCACCACCACCTCATCTACCTCGCCTACCACCTCCTCTCCCTCTTCAAGCTCCGGCGATTCAACGATGCCAACACCCTCCTGGCCAACGCCCTCCAGCAAAACGACGCCGTCGACCTCGATTCTCCCCACTTTCGATTCGAATCGTTCCCAGACCATTACCCCGGCCACGCCCGTGGGTCCATGGTTCCGTTCGCCCTTAGGTGGCTGCACGCGCTGCTGCCTTCGACCCTGGGCAACAGCAAGCTAACACTAGATCGGTTCTATTCTCTCCTTCTCTTCGTTCGCGCCAAGAAACAAAGGCTAATTGAAGATAATGCGGGTAATATATCTTTGGATTTGTGGAAGAAGCGGGAGTTGCACGTGGTCAACACGATCGTGGGTCTTCACCTGAATGCGAAGGAATTTAGGGTTTGTTTGGACTTGTTGAACGAGGTTGTTAGAGAAAATGGCGAGGAAGATCCGTATATTCTGTCGAAATTAGGGCACGTGAAAATGATGTATGGCGATCTGAGCGGTGCGAAGGACTGTTTCGATTCTGTAGACAAGATATGCATCGCCAAGATTGGGGAGAACGGCGACGAAGATGGTGGTGTGGGGTTGTTGAGGAATTTGATCGGCAGAAACAAGGCATTGGTGTACTTGGTTGAAAAGGATTACGCATCTGCTGTAAGGGAGTACGATAGCTGCGTTGAGAGAGACGCGAAGGACGTGGTGGCGTTGAACAACAAAGCACTTTGCTTGATGTACATGAGGGATTTATCAGATGGGATCAAAGTGTTGGAAGGGGCTTTGGAGAGGGTGCCCACCGTGGCTTTGGACGAAACTGTGGTGGTCAATCTCTGCAGCATGTACGAATTGGCTTACGTCAATCATGGGGACGTCAAGAAAACGCTGAGCAATTGGATAGCAAGGGTTGCCCCTGATGATTTTGACACATCGTGCACGAGGATATGAGTAAGTATGAATGATCAAACTGTTGTGCTTCTCTTCTTTTTTTTTTTTTACTGTTGACGACTGTGCGTCGACGCACCTATTTATATGCTCCTTTCTGTGCTAGATGTTCCGATTTGCTCATTGTTTTCTCAGTAGAGTGACTTGTTCAGATATCTTTTTGAACAATGATTTGGTCTTTATTTCTCTATGCGGGATTAGACTTGTCTGAAGGAAGTATGTACAAACACGAATATCGTATGTGTTACGCATATGCATTCACAGTATGAGATACAACATCATACTTCGAAGATGAAAAGGTAGTTAACATAAAGTGATGATAGTTGGGCAGTATTGCCCATAATGTGGGCGGGCAATGATCGGTTTTCTCTTCTCCTTGAGCAAATGTTTCAGTTTCTCTTTGCTTGTTCCTCGTGCTCCCTCTCTTCACAGTCGCTTTTCCTGATAACTACGAACTTTCCCTTCTTCTTGATAGTGTATGGCAAGTTGAAGCACATCTTTCTTAACGTTCATCTAACGTCTAGCTAGTGAATATGAATGGGTTTCTTATTCTAAGTATCGACGAATTAGGGGTCGAGTATAGGATTCGTTTTCGTTTGACTGGATATTTGGAGGTAATTACTAGGAGATTATTTTACTACTCCCTTCGTCCCAAATATTTTTGGACATTTGGAAGTTGGCACGGGAATTAAGAAACTGAATATTTTAATAATATAGTACAATTAAAAGGCCAAAAATTGTATATTTACACGTCTTTTAAGAATATTTTAATATTATTATATTGATTGTTTGTGATAGTTTTTTTTGCTAAAAAAGGAAATGTACAAGATGTGGGACGCCCGATTTAGTAAAATGTATAAAATGGTTGGAGGAGTACTATATACCGGCAAGAAAACATTATTTGCGAGCCATTTGGTTTCATTGTATGATTATTATGGAAACTTCAATTGTCATCTTTTGTTTCTTAGTTGAATCTTTTGTCCCTTAGACGCGATCATTCGATTGTGCTTATTTAGTACATATGTAACAACATAAAACAGTGACTGAGATTACATTCATTTGCACAAAGCTGAAATACAGGCGATATCTACATACGTAACAAAGCATTCATTTAACTTTCCTCCATACTTGTGGACTAATAAATAGTAACTAGGCCGACGCAGTTGTCCCATTATTCTTGCCGGAGGCTTCTTCAGCTGCAGCTACTGCCGCCACGTCGTGGCGCTGCTCCTCCTTATAGGCGGCGGCAGTTCGTCTCCCTTTGCTCTTCTTGTCTTGCTTCATCTGCTGCTCCCTGCACTCCTCGCTGCAAAATGCTGCATCGCCCCTGTAATTGAAATAAATTTTAATTTTTGGCTAAAATGCATAAAACTCCCATGTGGATTTAATTAAAATGCATTAAAATCTTGAAAATTGAATAGAAATTCCCCGTGGTTTATTCAATCTTGCGCTCCTTATCATTTACACCCTCTAATATGGGGCCCTTATCATTTACACCCTCTAATATGGGCGCGATAGATAGGATGATGATAGGTTTAGACAACAGGACTATGGTGCTAAGTTTAGCACAATACAAGAGAGTTTCCCTCAATTAAAAAAGTATAGGGTAGCAACGTGGATTTCAATATAACCATGTGGGGTTATATTTAGAGTTAATTAGATGTCAGGCCCATTTAGTAGTTTCATTTTTATTTCAGGCCCCATTCATGTTTCAAATAGAAATAAGGACCTAATCCATGGAAAAAAGACGTATTTACCCATAATAAACAAAAAAAATTACGAATCATTGCCATTGCCTTCTTCAAACGAGCAAAGCAACCATAAAGAAGTGGTATAGACAGTACATGAAGTGGTACTGTAGACCCATGAAGTGGTATGAGTGAAAGTGAAGTGGTACTGTAGACACATGAAGTGGTACTGGTGAACAGTGAAGTGGTACTGTAGACGGATGAAGTGGTATTGTTGAAATAAGAAGTGGTACGGCGTTGTAGACCCATGAAGTGGTAATGTTGAACATAGAAGAAGTGGTACTGTAGACCCATGAAGTGGTACAATTGAAATGTTTGGGAATTCATGGGTCTACAAAAGCTGTACCACTTCATGCGTCTACAATATCACTTCTTCTATGTTCAACATTACCACTTCATGGGTCTACAACGCGGTACCACTTCACTGTTCATCAGTACCACTTCATGGTTCTACAGTACCACTTCACTGTTCATCGGTACCACTTCATGGGTCTACAGTACCACTTCACTGTTCACTCGTACCGCTTCATGGGCCTACAGTACCACTTCATGGATTTACAGTACCACTTCATATAACACTTCCTGTTATGTTATAACTGATAACAAGATATTGCAATTTGATAACAGAACATGCGCGCTGGAAACCACTTCATAACTACTCTTTTATAAGGGCATTTTCGTCAATCAACCTTTATTCTATGTTAAATTCTGAATTGGTTCCTTAATACTAAATTACTTCTGACATGGGCCTGATTTCTATATGAAAAAATAAAATGGGGCCTGACACGTGAATCTCCCTTATATTTACCCTTTATTTTTACTATGTGCACACTTAAATATGTGTGTTATATAATATATATATTTGAAAATAATATTTTTTAACTAAAAATAAAGGGCTAAAGTTGAGAATATAAAAATATCGTTAGTGGGTGATTTTCTTTGACTTAATATATTTTTTGTAATTACTCTACACTGAGAGACCAAATGACGGTTTATATAATGCCCCGAGACTTGATAAAAGGGTATATAGGTTAGCTAATTTAAAATTTTAAGATCTTACACTAAACAGCTAATCAAACGATCAAGTGACAGTAAAACCAATTATGTAAGACCGAAAAACATATGATTTTAAGACATACTTGTACATATAGTGGCTCGTTTGATACCAATGTTTTGGATTTGATGGGTATAAGTTATTTGTGTATGGCTATACAAGGATTCCGTTGATAGAATATTTTTAACATGTTTGATATGTGTGTTTTAATTATTTGGGTAATGGTATACGTATTGTTTGATTTGTATGTTTGAAATGTGTATGAAATTATAAAATATACATAAAAGACAATTTTGTCCTTTTTATAAAAAACTATTAAAAACCAATCAAGAAAACAATTGCAATCATCGTCTTCACAGAGTCCCTAATTTCATATGAACAAGCAATCGCAAGCTCAGTCTTTTTCCCCAAATTACAGAAATCCTCCCAAATTACAGAAATCGCAAGCTCAAGTCTGTTGTACAATTTCGATGGCAGGAAGCGGCGACGAAGGAAGATGAAGCTTGTTCGTTGCTCCCTCCGGCGACGACGAAGCTTGCTCCGGTAAACCCACAGCCCCTCGTCAGCACCGCCGAGACGACGAAGCTTGTTCGTTGTTCCCTCCGGTGAACCACCATCAGCCCTTCGTCAGCACCGCCAAGCCCCTTGTCAAACACCACCGTCGACGCCGAGCACCTCGTCTCCGTCAAGCACCTTCCTGAAAAAACGAAAAACCACCATCAGCCCTCGTCAGCGCCGCAGAGTCCCTCGTCAAACACCACAGCTGAGCACCTCGTCACTGCCGAGGTCGTGGTCGTCACTGGCGGCAGAGCAGCGGTCACGGAGTCTCCAACGGTGAAGATGAGGGCAAAATTGGTATTAAGAAGTGTGTATTAGTATACCCACATGTAGGATGGGTTTGTCTAAACAAGGTTCATAAATGATTTGTGTGTAATAGACTTGTATATGAATACAAACCATGTATTGATTTACATGGATACCAAACAAGGTGTTTTTTTCCTATACCCACTTAATACCCATGTATACATGGGTATCAAACAAGCCCTAGATATCACGGCCTGGGGACAACCAACGGCTACACAGACCACATGTCTTCAAGAACTCAACTGATGATGACTCTCCATAACTACCATGGTAATTATTCCAACCATAGTTAGTCGACGTTTTGCCATCCAGACTCATCGGTGGTGGCTGCACTTCAAGTGGGGCCGCCTCGGCGAGACAGGCGGTGGTGATGATCCCACTTGTTCTTTTTCCGCCCAGCATGAATTAAGTGTCTTTGTTATTTTGTAAATCTTACTTGGTCTTTGGTATGGTGAAAATGAGAAGTGTTGTAAGACTATATAAAGGGACTTTGAGAGAGGGAGAGAAGGGTGGGTTTTGTCATTTGTGGAGTTAATATGGATCGTCGAATAGTGCATGCACTATAATTTTTTAACAAGGAAAAAAAGAAGTCTTAATCGTTTCTTTTTCATTTCTAATTTGATTGGTTTGATGTAATTAAAACAACTTAATGAAAACGTCATTTGCCCATTTTTTTTTTCTAGCATTTACCTTTCTAATCTGATTGGTTTTGGTGTGGAAAAAATAATTTATAGAAAGATTAGCAATAAAGGTGAGAATATGTATTGTATTTTATCATGTTTTAAGGATACAATAATGTGCACTTGGTTCAAAATTATTGTCAAAAGGTTGTGGCACGCATTGGTGGGCTCACCCTCAAACTTTGGAACAGCACACTGAAATGGTTTCAGTCTCCATTTGGGAGACATTTCACGCCATTTATGAGTCCCATTGAGATATTCGCTACCAACCTAAAAAGCCAAACCTCATGTCCTAACCATTACCTAATTGTTTTGTCATATGCAACTTTGTTGTGAAACTTAAGATATGGAGAACATTTTAGGACAAGCTACGAATTTTGGCATGTTTTAAAACTACATAGATTGGTATGTGTTGGTATCTTTTTGAGCTTGATATAATTAATTACAACTTTCGTACTAGCTTGCTCAAGTTTTGAACGGTACGCCTCACTACTAACTCGTTTATTTCCTGTTTCTTTGTACTACGAAAAAAAAAACCCTTTAACCCCCAACATATAACATCACTTAGATCACCGATCTAAAATCATTTCCGAATTAATGTAGAAGCGCAATAAGCTTTTAATTTAACCAACGGTGAAATCCGCTCGAGTAAAACAAAGCATGTTTTTTGGGCTCAATTTTGACCATATAGGCCTCAATTTCTATCGAGTTGAGAGCCCATTAAGTGTCAGCCCAATATGAAATTGTGTTGGAAGAACCTAAAGTCCAAAAGAGAAACGAGGCCCAATAAAGCCCGTTACACCAGCTAGAGCTGAAAATTTGAGCGGACCAGCCCGCCCCTCCTGGATTGAGCTGCCCGGATCAGGCTGACCTGAATTCCTACGGCTAAAATTCTTAGGCTCGAGCCCGTGGCTTGATGGGCTGGTACAGCCTGTCGGATCTAGATTTTTTAATATTTTTAAATGTATATATTTAAAAAACTTTTACGTATTTGTTAATTATTAATTATAATATATGAGATTTTTTATACACAAGATACAAATATTTTATTCTTATTAAATTAGATTTTATAAATAAAATATCTAGTAATGAAAGAGAAAACTAATAATAAAGCGGGCCCATGGGCCCGACTGATCGGGCCAAACCGATTTTTCTGGTTTTGGAATTTGAGGCCGGAGCCCGGTGTTTTTCAGGGCTAGGTAGGCTGGCCCATGGACTTGGGACCATATTTTCAGCTCTATGAGCAACAGATCGATCCATTAAATATGAAAAAACTAGCATATAAAAAGATATCAAATATTAATCCTAACGAGTAACGCATGTGTTAATTTGCTATAAATCGGCTGACCACCTCATTGAATATTAGTAGTGTTGTTTCCGAGGTGTCACTAACATGCATTTAGCGTAACTAAAAGGCAGGCATTAACTTGTTCAACGAAAGCTTGATCAATCTCCAAGATTAAATTTACAATCCTTGTAATAAAGATTCTTCACATCGATCCTTTTCTACTATTATTACAAGGAAATCAATTAAAACCATAAAAAATCACCTAAAAAAATCTTAATTGTACACAAATCAAAGCATGGCAACATGGGCCCCACTCCATCTTATGATTGCCGTGAAACGCGCATTTTCCTTTCTTTCTTTTTTCTTTTCATTTTCTCTTCTTTATTGCAATAATCTCATCCCATCCCATGTAGGGGTGGTTCGGTACGGTATACCGTAACAAAACTGTGATACCGTATACCGTACCGAAATTTCGATATCCAAAAAAATCATACCAGTACCATACCAAAATTTCGGTATACCTTAAATTTCGATACGGTATCATACCGAAATTTCGGTATGGTATCGGTATCATACCTTCTATACCATTCATACGGAGAGCTTTTTACCATGCATGTCTCGTGACTCGTTAATTTGCTGTTTTGGAATTTTTAATCAATTCAAACTCCTTAGGCCTCATAAGATAAATTATTAATACCAAAATTTTCAAAATAAAAAGATTTTTTAACCTAAATAATTTACATATTTTAGCTAGTCTCCTTATTAAGACAAAAAACTTTACATAACCACAAAATACAACTTTAGATACAGATTAAGTAGAACGAAGCGGCTATATTTAAAAAATTAGTGAAGATTAACAAAAAGTAATTGCATTGCATCTTCACGCTTTCAAAAATCATGAAAAAAACATTAAAAAGGCAAAAATTAAACGTTACTTGAGTTACATAATTAAAATATGGTGGGCCTAATATTTGAAAGTTGTGTATAAGTTAATAATTTATGGGCTAAATAAGTTTATGAAGATCCTTAATTTTTCATTTTATATTTTTTGAAATAATATAATATATATAGGTGTGTATATATGTATATAAAATATATTAAAAATTTTAGAATTTCGGTATTCGGTATAATCGGTATACCTAATTTTAAAAACTTTAATACCATTACCGTACCGAAAATTTTCGGTATGGTATCATACCTTACCAAAAACTTCGGTATACCAAAATTTTCGATATTTTCGATACGATTCGATATGATAAGGACGGTATTTCGGTATTTTTCCCCAGCCCTAATCCCATGTGACATCTAGCTTTAAGACAGCACACACCACCGCGTAAAACTAAATCTCCCCACCGACTCCTCACTTTCCCATTTATACTCACAAAGCGTTGATTCTTCTTCTAGCAATTACCCATTTCCTCAATAGTCCCAAAGATCAAATCTTTACCACCGTTGAAAACAATGGCAAAGGCTTTGATGATTCTCTTTGCTCTCTGCGCCGTAGCTTCCATGGCGAGCGCTAAGCTCTCAAGCGACCCCTTTCTAGTGAAGGGCTCAGTCTACTGCGACACTTGTCGGTGTGGCTATGAAACTGAAGCCACTAAATACCTTTCAGGCGAGCACTTTTTCTGGCCAGATCTGTTGCTGTCTTTAGTAGATCTGATAATGGAAAGATTTAATCTTTGTTTTTTGTTGTGACTTTTTTTTTATTTTTTTCAGAGGCCGTCGTTAGGCTAGAGTGTAGGGTTCGTACGACCGGCGCCGTCACCTTCACCGACGAGGCGGTGACGGACGCCGCCGGAAACTATAAGTTCTTGGTCCACGGCGACCGCGGCGACGACGTCTGCGACGCCGTACTTGTCAAGTCGTCGGACTCGGAGTGCAGCGAGCCAGACGCCGGACGCGACCGAGCGCGCGTGATACTCACGGACAACAATGGGATGACGTCACACGCGAGGTTCGCCAACGCCATGGGTTTCCTAAAGGCGACTCCTTTGAGCAGCTGCGAAAAGGTTCTCCTCAAGTATAAGGACGCTGAAGCTGATGATTGATTGAGCATTTTATTTTTATGTTGATTCGATTCTGAGATGAGATATTTGTTCCATTTATGTTATATGTTATATCATAATTTAGTACACTCTTGTTGCTGGACTGAACTCCTTTGGTACCAGCTTTGATTGGACTCGTTTATGCTTCTTTGCTCTTAAGGTTGTCTTGAACCTTGCTTTCGGTTTAGTCTGGCTTAGTAGTATATGATTTACATATAATATATGATCTTTCAATTTGCTTTATTATTTGGCTTTAGTATGCGAATTTGGGACATGTTTAGAAGATCGAGATTACTCACGTTCTGACAGTATAAGCAATTTCATATCATACTTGATTGGGTAGGATTACTCGAGCTAATAATATAACGATAATAACATGCAATTCTTCTTAAAAGCACAAAATCTCTAGTTTATTCTTATCCATGTATTATGGGTTCCCTTCTTTAGTTTTTCCTACTTTTTCTTCTGTTCTTACGTTCTTTTTTCTTGTTTTGCCCGTCTTTTGAGCTTTTATCTACTCCTTTAGGAATTGTCTTTTTCGTCGCGAGAGTACCATTTTTTAGGAAGACAAAACTCTTTGAAATTATATATAGAAAGAAGGAACGTGAAAATGTATAATAATACGAGTGTAAACATTTTTTAGTCTTACTCATCTAGGATATCTTTTCTTCTTTCAAGCTTGCTCTTTTTCCTTTGAGCCTTTCGTTAGTCTTTCAATGTTGGAGGTTTTTTATGCCCTCTAAATGTTCACCGGTTGAGAGAGAGCTTCTGGACTTCTTTTAAACTATAAATTTATTTCTAATAATGAAGATTTGGTTAAAACAAAGAAAAAAAACATAACCATTGATATTTTGAGATTGTTTAATACTCATGTATATAATATATAAAAACTAATGGTTTAATCTTTCGCTCATGTTTGGGCTAATCGTAACTAGTCTCTATTATGCATGATTTTGTTTCTTTGATTGTTCGAAAATATCATGCGGTTAACTGAACTGTTGATAGATAATTCCGTCTTTTTTTTACCCTGTGAACACCTTTAGGAGAGGCATGGTATCTGATTTGCTCTAATAAATGTTGAAGAATAAAATCGAGTTGGTCGAAGATCAAGGCAACTTGGAAGCTGAAGAAATGATGCAGCCGAGTTGTGAAGCCTGACCAGAATTATTCTTAGTACTGAAGTGGTGTTATGAAGGAAGCGCAGATGACTTATAAAGATGCAACTTTCATTTGAGCACTTTATCCTAGGGGTGGGCGTTCGGGTTCGGGTATTCGGGTTTTACCCAACCCGATCGTGTTCGGGTAGTTCGAGTCGGGTAGTTCGGGTTATTTGTCGGGTATCGGGTTACCCGATACCCGATAATTATTAATCGGGTCGGCTATCGGGTAGTAATTTACTACCCGATCGGGTTATTCGGGTACCCGATATATTATTATTTTAAAATATATTAGTTTTGTACAACATTAAAAATATATAATTACATATATCAATATCTAACTTGAGTGATGTTAAACTTTTAAAATATTTCGACTAAGTTCTTATTTTAATTGTATAATTAAGAAGTGATATCTTATATCAATGCATATATAAATATTTAAAATATATACTCAAAATTTTATAAATAAACATATAAAGATATGTATGTATTATATTTATTTAAAACAAAATACCCAAATATTGTAAGTGATATTAATATATAACATGGATATTTTAATTTGTTTATTGTATTATGATATTCTTAGTCATATCCAATTAAAAAATCGGGTACCCGACTACCCGACGTCGGGTACCCGAACCCGACATATACCCGACAAGCGGGTACCCGCTGTAAATCGGGTCGGATTGGGGTAGTGAAAATCTTAACCCGAACCTGAACTACCCGAACCCGAATTACCCGACCCGATGCCCACCCCTACTTTATCCTTCAGAGATCCAAAGGCAGTTAAATTAGTTGGGGGCTTTTTAGTCTTTTACACCCTTTATATAGACTTTGGGTGATTTTTCGATCTATGAGTTTTGCAGATCAATTTGATTTTCCCAATAATTTTTCGCGCGCTAAACTTGCGTTTGGATTCTATCTTGTAAACGGAGAACACGTGAATACAGATAGATTTACCACCGTGGACGTAGGATTTTATAATCCGAACCATGTTATATCTTGCTTCATTTACTAGTTCGTTCGATTGAATTTCACATGGTATCAGAGCAACGATCCGTCATGCGCAAGCTGATTTCTTGTTTTCTTGAATAATTCCTTGCGATTATGTCGACTGACGCACCTCCACCTCCTGGGAATTCTGTGCCGCCAGGAAATACAGCGCCGCCTGGGAATCCACTGCTTGCGGCCAATGATCCATACACTTTGAGCGGGAATGACAATTCGGGACAATTGTTGGTCCATGCACCTCTCAATGGTCACAACTACATGACCTGGAGCCGAGCGATGATGATCACACTCATAGGAAGAAACAAAGAAGGATTCATCAATGGTGAGCTCGTTCCACCTCAGTCGAGTGATGCTGACAAAATTAGTGCGTGGAGGAGAAACAATAACATAGTAATTTCTTGGATTTTGAATGCTGTGACAAAGGAGATTTCTGCCAGCATTCTCTATAGTTCCTCTGATAGAGAAGTTTGGATTCACTTGCAAGAGAAATTTGGACAATCCAACAAACCTAGAATCTTTCAGTTAAAGAGAGAACTTGTCAATTTGGCTCAGGGATCTAATTCGGTTTCTGTGTATTTACCCGACTGAAAACGCTCTGGAATGAGTTGGCTAGTACAGACCTCCGTGTCAGTGCACTTGTGGAGGCATAAATGCAATCAAAGCCTTTCTAGAGTAAGAGTATGTGCTCACATTCTTAATGGGGCTTAATGACTCTTACTCGCAAGTAAGGGGGTAGATACTTTTAATGGATCCAATTCCCACCATCAACAAGGTCTTTTCTCTGATCATTCAGGAAGAGAAGCAAAGGAGCATGGGACCTGGATTTGCTAAGCAAGCAGAAGAACAGATAAGCAATATGGCAATGATGGCTGGTAGAAATGAGCAAGATGGTATCAAGAAGAACTTCTACAGCATGAAGAAGGAGCCTGGGAGAGCAGTTTGTACTCATTGTGGCAAGAAGAAACTTGCTATAAGATCCATGGGTATCCCCTGGGGTATAGACAAGCTGCCAAGTTCAGAGGACCCAAAGGAAATCTGGTTCATCCTCTGAAAGTGCAGACATGGCTCCACAGGTAGAGAGGGGCACATGTATGATACTTTCCTTTAACTTGCCTTGTATCAATAATAAGATCACATGGCTGTTGGATTCTGGAGCCACGAGGCATGTTTGTGGAAACATAGATCTCCTACTCAATGTACATGATATCACTTAATCCCAAGTGTCTTGCCTAACAGCACAACCATTAGAGTAAACCAAGCTGGCTCTTTAGTTCTAAATCAGTATATAACTTTAACCAACGTGTTATATGTACCTCAGTTCCATTTCAATCTGATTTCAGTTATCTCCTTGATAAAGGAAATTGATTGCAGATTTGTCTTTGAGGCTAATGGCTTTCTTATACAGGACCCTACATTCCAAGTGATTGGCAAGGGTAAGGAATTGATGGACTGGACTTGATAGAAGCAGAAAGTCCTTTACAGTTTTCTAGTAATGATTCTGTTCTGATAAATAAGTTGTGGGATGTCCCTTGGATGATAGGCTGGGGCATCCTTCCAGCAAGGTGTTAGACTTGTTGAAACACAGGTTGAAGCATGTTAGTAACTCACATGATTCCTTTTGTAAGGTATGCCTAGTTTCTAAACAGAAAAGAAATGCTTCCCAATACAAATAAAACAGTATGTTCTATCTTTGATTTAGTTCATTGCGATGTTTGGGGACCATTCCATGTGCCATCACCCTTCAACATCAATATTTTATCGCTATTGTTGATGATCATTCTAGATTCACTTGGCTTTTTATGATTAAAAACAAGTCTGAAGTGCAACATGTGATGGTCTTCTTCTTGAACCTAGTTGAAACTCAGTTTGGGAATAGAGTCACGGTTGTTAGGACTGATAATGCTAAGGAGTTCAACCTAGTTAGTTTGTTTAGAGAAAGAGGCATTATCCATCACTTATCACGCGTACAAACACCTCAACGAAACTCTATAGTTGAAAGAAAACATCAACATCTTTTGAATGTGGCTAGATCCCTTTATTTTCAATCTGAAATTCCTATAGAATATTGGTCGGAATGTGTGTTAACCGCAGCCTATCTCATTAACAGAACTCCTTCAGTAAGGCTGCAAACTAAAAGTCCATACGATCTTCTTTATCAAAAGCCTGTTGACTATAATTGTTTGCGAGTTTTTGGGTGTCTTTGTTTCTGCTCAACCCTTGCTGCAGGGAGAAGGAAATTTGATCCTAGAGCAAGAGAATGCGTATTCATTGGATATCCCAACGGCATGAAGGGATATAAAGTCAGGGACTTAAGCACACGGGAAATTTTTGTCTCTCGTGATGTGATGTTCAAGGAAGACACCTTTCCCTTCGAAGGAAGTCACACCAGCCAGGATGGAGATCCATTTCACAGGTTTGTGTTGCCTAGGCCTCACTTGGAGAATTCACATATGCCAGAGGCTCAAACCTTTGCCCAATCAGAAGAAGATGCTCATGTCCAGAATGTTGATGACTCCTCACATGGTCCTGCCAGAATAGTGATGGTCAGGTGCATGAGACTGATCATTCTCAGAACTTACAGGTAAATACTCCCCTTCAGACTGATCCAGAAAGACATACAAGGTCTGTGAGAGAATCTAGGAAGCCTGTTTACCTGCAAGATTATCACTGTAACAACATAGGTCAAAGGAACTTGTTGTACCCCATCACCAAGCAGCAAACCTACCAGTGGTTTTCAGCTGATTATGTGGGCTTCATCAACAGCATCTCACTGGTGGCTAAGCCAAAAAGCTAGGAGCAGGCCTCCAATTCCAAAAACTGGCAAGAAGCCATGAAGGATGAGATGAGGGCTCTCATTGCCAACAACACCTGGACTGTGGTTGATCTCCCTGAAGGAAAAAGGGCAATAGGGAATAGATGGGTATACAAACTCAAATATGACTCCAATGGAATATTAGAAAAGTACAAGGCCCGACTAGTGGCAAAGGGATATAACCAAAAGGAAGGAGTGGATTATATTGATACTTTTGCCCCGATGGCAAAGCCCAATACTATCAAAATCCTACTCTCTTTAGCTGCTAAGCTCAGATGGAAGTTGGTTCAAATGGATGTTAGTAATGCATTCCTGAATGGAGACTTGAGTGAGGAAGTTTACATGGACTTGCCACAGGGATTCTCTGATGAATATAAGGGTCCTGGGGGAAAGCAGTTTGCAAATTGCAGAAGTCCATTTATTGGTTAAAACAGTCTTCTAGGCAATGGAACTTAAGGTTCACTGAAGCTGTCAAGGTTTTTGGTTTCACTCAAACTGAGTCTGATCACCACGCTGTTTTTGAGAGGAACAGATCAGAATTTGGTGGTGCTCTTAGTCTATGTGGATGGCATCATTATAGTTGGACCTTCAACAGAGGACATTGATCAAACAAAACACTTCCTTAGTTCACAGTTCAAGATAAAAGATCTTGGTGTGTTGAAGTATTTTTTAGGTGTCGAAATTGCTAGAGCTGAGGAAGGAATCTACACTTCACATAGACAGTATACTCTGCCGTTGTTAGAAGACACAGGTTATGTTAATGCAAACCCCTAAACACTCCTATGAATCCAAATGACAGATTGACTGAGGATGATGGTGAGCTGCTGAGAAATCCTTATGAGTACGGGAGACTCATGGGAGGCTTCTTTACCTCACCTTCACTAGACCAGATATTTCCTTTACTGTCCACAGACTTAGCCAATATATCTCTGCACCTAGGAGTGACCATCTTTCGGCAGCCCATCATTTATTGAGATAACTAAAACGGTCACCAGGACAGGGGTTGTTCTTCGCGGCAGAGGATAATTTAGACATCAAAGCTTTTACTGATGCGGATTGGGCTGCTTGTAAGGATTCAAGAAGGTCAATAACTGGTTTTTGCACTTTCCTGGGTAGCTCATTAGTCAAATGGAAGGCGAAGAAACAAACCACTATCTAAGATCATCAACAGAATCAGAGTACAGAGCACTCGGTTTAGTTGTGCAAGAGGTGTTGTGGATGAAACAGTTGCTGACTGAGTGAAACTTAAGCCATGTACAGAAGCATGTGATCTATTGTGATAATCTTTCAGCCCTGAACTTGGCTTCTAATCCTAAGTTTCATGAGAGAACCAAGCACATCGAAACTGATTGCCATTTCATCAGGCATCATGTGCTAAATGGAAATATCAATCTATTACCAGTTAAATCAGAGTTTCAACTAGCTGATCTTCTTACCAAACCACTTATTGCGCCTTGTCTATAGAGACTTCTGGTCAAGATGGCTGTGAGGGATCTATACCATCCATCTTGCGGGGGGCTGTTGAAAAATAAAATCGAGTTGGTCAAAGATCAAGGCAACTTTGACGCTGAAGAAATGATGCAGCCGAGTTGTGAAGCCTGACCAGAAATTATTCTAAGTACTGAAGTGGTGTTATGAAGGAAGCGCAGATGACTTATAAAGAGGCAACTTTCATTTGAGCACTTTATCCTTCAGAGAGCCGAAGGCAGTTAAATTAGTTGGGGGCTTTTTAGTCTTTTATAGATTTTGGGTGATTTTTCGACCTATGAGTTTTGCAGATCAATTTGTTTTTCCCTATAATTTTTTGCGCGCTAAACTTGCGTTTGGGTTCTATCTTGTAAACGGAGAACACGTGAATACAGATAGATTTACCACCGTGGACGTAGGATTTTATAATCCGAACCACGTTATATCTCGCTTCATTTACTAGTTTGTTCGATTGAATTTCACTAGGGGAGGGCGTTCGGGTTCGGGTATTCGGGTTTTACCCAAATCCGATCGGGTTCGGGTCGGGTAATTCGGGTTATTTGTCGGGTATCGGGTACCCGATACCCAATAATTATTTATCGGGTCGGGTATCGGGCAGTAATTTACTCCCCGATCGGGTTATTCGGGTACCCGACAACATATTTTTTTAAAAATATATTAGTTTTTATACATAAACATTAAAAAAATATTACATATCTAGATATCAATATCTAACGTGAGTTGTATTAAAGTTTTAGATAATATTTCGATTAATTTCTTATTAATTTGCATAATTAACAAGTGATATTTTATTATCAATGCATAAATCATTAGAAAATTGAAAATATATTCTCAAAATTTTATAAATAAACATATAAGAATATGTTTACTTTATATTAATTGAAAATAAAACGTCCGAATATTATAAGTGACATTTAAGATATAACATGGATATTTTGATATGTTATAATATTTTGTTATATTTTTTCAATTCAAAATCGGGTACCCGATGTCGGGTACCCGAACCCGATACCCGATAAGCGAGTACCCGACGTTGATCGGGTCGGGTTCGGGTAGGGGAAATCTTAACCCGAACCCGAACTACCCGAACCCGAATTACCCGATACCCGACTACCCGACCCGATGTCCACCCCTAAATTTCACAATTAAATATGGAATCATCTACTTCAGTTTATATGTACTTAATCTTGGAAGAAATTTCCAGATTCATATCGCCCTAATTGACCAACTTTGCATTAATCTTGCCGCTACTTTGGTCATCCAATTCAATTTATGAAACAAAAAGGAGAAACCAAAGACACTCAAATTTAAGTTAAAGAAGGCAAGAGAAATTCAATTTAAAGAGAACTCAAGAAAACAATATTATAAAACTAAAAACTAAATAGCCCATTTCATTTTCGAGCCCATCACTGACCCATATGATTAAACTGACTTTTGTATTTAGTAGAGATGCGATATATATTCTCGAAATACTATAGCCATACATCCGTTGTTAACATTATTTTTTTTTTCGGAGGAAGTTGTTAACATTATTTAATATACTTTAAAGAGGACAATGGAAAAGCCATAATTGTAAAACCACGTTTGTCATTCTCTTGTATATTTTATTTTAAATACAATGAATAGTGTCATTAGGTTCCAAACTGTCGCAACTCCCAATCACTAATCTGCATCTTAATACACAACTCGAACGAGGTTTGCAAGAAAACATTGTTGCAATTTTAAATGTAATAAGTTCTTTGGATTACGAAAAAAGAACGTGCAATTGCGACAAAGAATGGCTCTTTCACGTGGATATTCACATTGTTGCAAGAAAACAAGATATTTTTAATATATATAAACAATTGTTATTCTCGTTTGACTAAAATTCAAAAATATTAAATGCCAATCTCGGGCAGGTTTGCACATGCATGCATAGTGGACCATTACTCACATGTCTTGTAATATAATTAACACGTAGTTTCTGAATATTTGCTTTATTGCATATACGTAGAGTTCAAATCACAATCTATGGTTGCCAAACTAAGATGTACTAGTTTGATGATAATTCCGGATAATAGTGGCTTTTATCGGATTTTTTTGTTAAATAGGATTACTTTTGTGTGAAATTAAAAAAAAAAAAGGGATTCTAGGTTTTCTAATTAAAAAAAAGGGATTGGGTGTTTAAAAAAAAAATCGAAGTGTTTGATTATCATTTTGATCCGCTCGACTGAAATTTCATGTCGAAATGAGATTTTAATCGATGGGTTCGTGATTCTTACATGTATTAACCCCAAATCTGGGTGAATTTTCGTGTTTTTGAGCTTGAAATCGACGTTTTCGAGTAAAAAAATGATTTATTCGAATATTTTATTCGAACTATTCGAGTGAATTCGAATAGAAAAATAGCACTTATTCGAGTAAAAAAGAATTCGAATTAAAAATTCGAATTAATATTTTTCTATTCGAGTTTTTTTTACTCGAATTGATTAATTCGAATAAATTCGAATTAAAAAAAAAATTATTCGAATTAATTCGAATTTTTTAATTACTCGAATAAATGCTACTTAAGTTGGGGTATTTCGGTAACTTTCGGTCCGTTCCCTTTTGTTTAATAAAATAGGAATCGCTCCCTTCTGTTAAAATAACCCCTTCTATATCACATTATATTTAAATAAATTGCATCATTTAATTAAATTACGGATGTACTCAGGGTCGAAACGAGATGTAAAATCAGAATATTCAGATGTAAAAGGATCATAATTATATTGTTATTGTGGGATTTGTACATATTGGTTCGTCTATATATTCTCCGTTATAAGACTCGGTTTGATTTCTCTATTGCATAGGATATCTGTTTTTATTTTGTTTGAAAATAGCATTTTGCTACCCCGAAACTTCTATAGTATTAAGTTGCTGCTGTCATTAATTGTCTACAGTAGAATGAAAGTTGAATATGCATGACTTATGATGATGAAATATATGCCCACGAACACGAAGCATGGACATTTATTCAAACAATGTGACGTGCAATAGAATAAAATAATAATTCTATACGAAAGCGAAGGTGGTTCAATGTATTTGTTTCGCAATTTATTTTATTATTTCTCGAAAAAAGAATGATCAAGAGACCATAATATTGTCCCTTCAAAACTCTCTAGAACCGTGATTAATAATGGCCCCCTACCATTTTTATTTCTCTTCATTCACTGCCGCCGCAATCAAGACGATACATTTCTTAATAATTCAATTAATCAATTAGAAATATCATAAGTATCACTACTACTATTATTTAGTGAATAATGATGGAGAATACAGTGTTTGACAACAAAAATATAAAAGCCAAGGTTGGAAGCATCGTCTAGAATTTTCTTTACTTAGATATATCAGTTTGCAAGCAAAAACGTATCAAACTAGTGGCCGGTCTTACTTCTTTTGTACATTTTAGGCTCTAATGATAATAACTTGTAACAAATCAGTTTGGCACATTTATACGCATTTATATCATATTGGATCGATATATTTGCCCTTTTTTAATTAAATAATAAGTAGAATTTATTTTATCCGCGAAAGGAGTAGATTTCCACATCTCGTTTGTCAGTGTAGTTATTGTCACTTGTCAGCTGAACCAAATATAATATCAATATTAAATTAACTAAAATTATGCGTATATGTATACTGTTGATACAAGATCCACTTTTTTTTTGGTTTATCATGTTTATGTGTGGGTTTATCATGTTTATGTGTGGATAAGAACGAAGAAAGCAAATGAGGTCATTAAGTACTCTACTTAGCGTGCTTATCATTTAACTAATGAGTAATTGAAACTCCAACATTATTGAAATCTGAGTGCTGACAAATTATGTATATGTAATAATGAAAAGGAAGTAAATACGTTTTTACATCGTGGTAGGATCGTTTTATGTGTTTAAATAGGGGTGAATAAACACTTTTTAAAGCATTTAAAATACTTGAGTTTCAATAACTCGAGGTCTTGAAAATGTTTGAGCATCGAGGGATTAAGCAAATTTGGATTTTAAACCAGCGAAAAATACTCGACTTTATCCTCTTAAATCTGTTTTATGAAGGTTTCTTAAAAAAAAAACTTTAAAATAATGCAAGTGAAAAACCGGTTTTTGTTGAAGCATTTTATCGGACACCTAAAATGCTTCAATAATACACATGCTAAATATGTATGAATGCAATGCACGAGATTTAGTCTCAATACTACTACTTCTCCTCCTTCTCCGCAAGGAAGGCTCTCACTAGAATACTCGGTTTACATACTACGATGTACAACCTTTCATAGTTAGAATTACACAATATAACTTCCTAAGTTATATTCCGCTAACTAAACTTCATAGCGCACAACCACCAGCGGCCTTTTAGAGTCCACCGTCATCGGCCACTATTAACGTCGACTGGAACGTCTCTAATTAGCTTTTTAAAGTCCACCGGTAGAGTTATTTCGTTCTACGAATCATAGGCCGCGACTAGAGGTGACAAAATGGCCTACGGCCCGCGGGCCGGCCCGCCCCGCCCTTCCTATGGGGCGGGCTGGGCTGGGATTTTTAAGGCCCGCCAGAAGGCGGGCTACGGGCTAGGCTAGGCGGGGCGGGGCGGGCTGGCCCGTGGGCCGGCCCGCCATATATTTTAATTAATTTGTTTTATAAATTAAATATATATTTATTTAAATGCAGGAATTAATTAACAAAGTTAGTGACCCAAAAATGAGAGGGTGACCCGAATTTATTTTAGCATACATAGTTAGTGACCTATTCTTGCAATTAACAAACATAGTGACCCAAGAAAACGAAAACATGTGAAATTAGTGACCTAAAATTATATTTTAGCCTATTTATAATTAATGATGCATTTATTAACTAATACATAATTAATGTATTTAAATATCATAATTAATTATTCTTAATTAATTAAAAAGTTTAAATAAAAAATTAAAAAAAAATTCATGGCTGCCAGGCCCGCGGCCCGCTCGCAGGGCGGGCTGGGCTTCAGTTTTGAAAGCCCACCCCGACCCGCCCCGGCCCATTGACAGCTTTGGCGGGCGGCGGGCCAGCCCGCCCCGGCCCGGCCCATTGACAGCTTTAGCCGCGACCCTACGAAAGGCACTTCTTTAACGTCTATGTGCAAAGACTACAAACACATAGTTTTACGTCTTTATGCATAGACTCTCACTCAACTAATCTACTTAAACTCATCTCTCTATTGTGTGAGTGAGGTGTGTGTGTTGAACATTGTAGCTCTCTCTCTTTTGTAACCCACACACTTGGGAAGAACTCTCTTGATTTTTACTCTTTTATCTTGTTCTTCTCTCTTGTATCTCTCTTTGAATATGTGCTTGTTTGATCTAGGATTCTTGTGTTTTTCTGCCCTTCTTGTGTGTTTTTATAGCCTTCCAAACTTGATATAGCTGTTAGACACATTAAACTAGCCAGTCATTGATCGGACCAGTCTAATACCGGACCAGATCGAGACCGGCCAGTCCAGTCTGAGACCGACCAGCTAGTCTGAAACCGACCAGTCCAGACCGAAATCGGACCGTCCAGTACTGATGAGACCAACCCGTCCCGAGATCGGTTAGTCCAGTCTATTCTGAGACGGGAACCGAGACCGAGACTGTCAGTTGACCCATTGACCACTGTTGACCGGCATTTGACCAACCCGGTTTTTCGCCCTGAGCTCATATTTGATATCTGTTTTTCGAACCGAGCTCATCTACACACCTAATTAAGTAACACAATAACAAGTTTTGTGTTTTTGAAAACTAGATTGCTAGATATTACAATCCAGCTGGCCAAGTGTTGCTATATTCTGTAATAAAAAATGAATATACTAAAGTTTAACAACTTGTTTCAAATTATATTCACAGAAAAAAAGTGGTCCGTGTATGATTGTTCCTTTCCCTTTCGATAACGTGGTCCTGAAATTTCTTAAACTTCTCTTTTTGTTTTCTTCATATTCCGTGTTTGTTTCATATGCTAATAATGCTTCGAAAGAAAATAATAAATATAACTTTAGCGTTTAAATTAGGAAGAGTTTAGGTAATCAATTCAGTAGACTGATAAATGTAATCACATTACGTTGTCAGAAATATGCCGTTTTATCCCATGTACAATACAAGTGATAAACACTAGTAGTATTTATTTTCGATTTTATCCCATAACAACTAATCTCAAGGCATTTAAAGAAGTCGCTTAAATGAATCTTACAAACCATATCTGTATAATTAAAATGAGTTTTTTTTTGTTTTTTTTTTTTCCCTCATGTTTGAAACACAAATTTGTTGAGTTTGAAGTTTAAAAATTGCATTACATGCCATATTATTTGTTTGGAATTATTAAAGCACTCATGTAATATTTTATATCTTAATATTTAATTTTTTATTATCTTTAGTTGTAATAATGTTTAAATCTTTGATCAAGAATTTATTTGAAAAATATAACGTAATAATAACACGAAATTACGTAAAATTAACATACATGGATATTGAAATAAGTAAGCCAAGCCGTTCAACAATATACAATCGTTCGTATTTTCATAAATATTTTTTCGATGTTCTCTATATTACTATAATAATTTAATATCGATTTTACAATACATTTTCTCAACTCAATTTAAAGTAATATTGTGATCTAATTTGTAAAATATTTTGAGTTTGGAAAATTGTGAGAAAGAATTGGTGTACTATATTCCGAAATTGAGATTGACTTTAATGGTAAAGAAAAATTCTCATTTTACTCCACTGCATTTTATGTATGAAAATGACATTTTCAGCACCACCCACACGACATATTCGCTATTCCTGGGAACAAAAATATTGTGTAACTTAATAATTTAAATTTGCAAGGAGGGACGGCCTACTTCAAGTCAAACCAAACAGCACAACCAATAGAAACTCGCCACATCGTTGATCACCTACACGAGTCAGTAATCATCCCAGCTCGCACGCGATTGACCAAGTCAGGTTGACTCCCAGAAATGAATTCTTGGACACTGTAAGGTTAGGTTAGGTGTATGTCATAAATGCACATGAATTTTTAAAAATGAATAAAAATAAAAAATTGATTAATCATCGTCGAATCGATGAGGGATAAGAATTGGGGAATATATAAAATATTTAATCATGGAATCGATGGAGGCGTGAAGAGTTAGAAAATACAAAGAAGTAAAATAATCAAGAAAAGCCATTATATGCTCGTCTCCTTTGCCTTTTAAATACCACCCAAGTGCCACCACATTCACTCATCGAGAGAAAAAAAAAAAATCTGTGAGTTCACCGCAAAAATATAGAGAGCGATCATTAGCAATTTTATTGTGATTTAATCATTTTCTCTACTACCCCTTTCTCTGTTTCTCCCCGCTTCGTAGATCCCATTCTGTCATCGTCTGTCTTTCAAGAAGAAAAAAAAAAGTGTTTTTTGAGGTTCGAATTTCTTGAATCTGAGAAAGAAATCTTCAAAAGAGGCATCTTTTTGTTTGTGCTTCGAAAGCCAGGTGATTCAGAATAGAGATCACTTTTTTTTTTTCTAGTCCTTTTATTTTTGCTGTTGAAACCAAGCTTGGGAGGGCGTGTTTTTAATCGATCCCTCAAAGTTTGAGAAGAACAAGGTTGTTTAAAATATTTCGTAAAACCTTAAAAGATCTTCTTTTGCTTAGTCTCTGTTCACGTCCCCTGTTCTTACAGTTTTGGTTCAAGGTACAGGTTTGTGTATCCTCTTCACTTCTCTGCTTTGATACTTAAATCACTATTTTCTTGATAAATATATGGCAGCAGCTATAGATATGTATGATATTAGCAGCAATAGTCAGGTTTACTCATCTGATCCATTGAGAGGAGAGCTTATGCAAGCACTTTCCCCTTTTATGAAAAGTGCTTCTTCTTCTTCTTCACCTTCATCTCCTTTCTCTTACACCTCTTCATCTCTACTACCTTCTTCTTCCTATTCCTCTTCTCTCAACTATTACAGCCCTTTGTCAGATTACTCATTCGAGTCAAATATCAACCCCACTTTCGTCCCAAACACCGCAATCCCATCTCAAAATCAGTTCTTTTCTCCTATTATTAACATGGGAGACGATCACCAAACATTCCCTTCAACCCTTGGCCTAAACAACCTCAGCCCATCTCAGATCTTACAGGTCCAAGCTCAGTTCAACCTTCAACAGCAACTAGCCGCAAGAACTAACAAGCTTAGCAATCAATACGCCGCCTTTCTTTCTCCCAAACCAGCCCTTATGAAGCAGCAAAACTCTGCTTCAAAGCCTGGAAAGCTTTACCGAGGCGTGAGGCAGAGGCATTGGGGCAAATGGGTTGCAGAGATAAGACTACCTAAGAATAGGACGAGGCTTTGGCTTGGAACCTTCGACACCGCCGAGGATGCAGCTTTGGCCTACGACAAAGCTGCTTATAAGCTTAGGGGAGACTTCGCTAGGCTCAATTTCCCTCACCTCAAGCATAGGCTGTACAGAGATGACGAAGACTTCAAGCCTCTCCATTCGTCCGTGGATGCGAAGCTAGAAGCCATATGTAAGAACATGTCCAATGCTGCCCAGAAGAAGCCCTCTTTAGAGTCCGAGGATGAACTTCCTAAGAAAGAGGCTATGCCCATGAAAGTAGAAGAGTCGAGCTCGTCTTCCTTTGCTTCGTTTTCTCCTTGCGAAGGGGTGGGTTCGAGTTCTTCGCCTGATTCAGACAATTCGTTCTTTGAATTCTCTGAGATCGACGAGTGGGACAATCTTGAGCTGCAGAAGCATCCTTCTGTTGAGATTGATTGGGATTCCTTGTGAGTGTTATTATTACATCGTGGCCATCATGTTTTCTAGTATGTTTGTCTAGTGTATAGAGTCTTGAAGTCCTTGTTAGTCTTCTGCAATGGAGTTTTTGACATGTGCAGATGACTTGAGATTGTTTTAAGTGTCTTTTATTTTCTTGTTAAGTAGGTTCCTCTGTAATATAACATCTTCTGTATGTCGTAATCTTGGTCTTGCTTGCCCTTTTTTGTTCCAAGCATAGATCAAGGAGATTATTGCACTTTATGTATTCTTCTAATTATTACCGAAGCTACTATGTTCTTGTTGTGATCTATTACACTATTTCACATCGCAACTCAATTTGAGTTTTAATAGAAACGGTTTTTCCTTGGATTTATTCTATCCTAACTGCGTGGGAAGATCAACGTTGCACCAACTAGTTTTTCGACTCCAAAGGAGTTAGGTTAGCTTCCCAATTGTTTTGGGAAGAAATTTTTCTTGATACGTAACGTAGGAGCCAATTCGTTTTGACAGTTGTTGAATATTATAGCGTTTCTTCCTATATATGTATGTAGTATTGTAATTGTAGTGATCATTGTTATCAGATATTTTATTTTGGTAGTGTGAGAATACCGTGTAAACGTAAAAGTAGTGGTTGGACTCGCATATTCAATCAAATGAATGAACGACTCGTCGAACTCTCTAGAGCCACCTTAATTTTTTTAAATATATATTTTTTAATATTTGCTTAATTTGGGAGTTTTGCATCTCAATCTAATCAAGTATGGGGAAGATTACAAATTGGTAGCAATCAGTATCCATCAACTGGGATTTGTCCGTTTCCTTAATTCAATGGAATCCAACGTCTCGTGATATTATCAATTTGACTTTCAAATCATCCTTATAATATAGTATTCAAATTAAAACTGGATGCAAACAAGATCCATGGTTTAAGGCTCCTTCGATAACGTTACATTAAATGTAACGAAGGGATGGGGTGAGTTGAATTCTTGGTTTATATTTGTTATTAAATTCAAGTTATATACAGAATAGTGAACGTAGCCTTACTTCAACATTTCACATTGGAAACTCCATGGTGAATAACCCTCTTTTTTCTTAAATTTTGTTGCTGTTTATTTTACAAGATTACAAAATGTTCATTCCACTGCAAAATGAGAAGATAAGGATTACCCACTAAGTTATTGTGTTCAACAAATATTGCCGACTGCACTTACTTGCTGAAAACACTGGGGTCAATGGACTCCACTCCATTAACAATTGTAAACAATGAAAATATGAGTATTGGAACTTTGAGATTGAATAACATTATTAGACTTTGAGTGCTTAATTACAGATGAAGTTGTCGATTGTTATATTAATTGATTATTTAGATCTTCATAAATTGACAACCCATGATTTACAATCTCAACGAAGATATCACCCGGATAAACTTGATTATCCAATCATTTTCCCGAAAAATAAATCGAAAATTTTATTACATGAGCTCAAGGAAGATAATTCTGTTGACTTTTCAACATGGATAAAGAAGCAAAGTGAGAGATCTCTTCTAGGACGTATGCAATGACGTTTTTATTATGAATAAATCATGATTCATCAATGAATCATCAAAATTAAGACATGATTCATCATAATGAATCATCAAAAATTTTGTGATTAAATGTGGATGTTTTTGGAATATTAATGACTCATGAATTATGATAACATGAGGTGTATAAAAAAGATTGTATTTTTGTATGAGTTGTATAGATGATTAAATTGTATTTTAGTGTATGATTTTAGTATAAATAGGTGGATTGAGTTGCATTGTAAATATATCACAAGTATAGAAAATATATTCTCTCCCTCTAAATTCTCTCTATATATTATCAAATAATCATAATATAAATTAAAATAATCTTAATATAATATTAATAAAATTTCATAACACGTTATCAGCACGAGCGCTCTTCGGTAACGATCAACCTTCATCGAAGCTCTCCTGCAGAGATCAACCTCCGTTCAAGTTTTATAATCAAGAAAAACGCCTTAGCTCGACTGGTTTCGCGGAATATCGTCACTACAAGTGATGAGAGGTCCAGATTTCGAATCCCAGTGGTGGCGAGTTGACTTTTTTTTTTACAACATTTACAAATATAAAATTCTTTTTATTTTATCAAATTTATAAAAATATTATGATTTTTATTATAGAATCATATGCTAGAAGAACATTTGCTTATGTGTATTATTATTATGTGGACATTGTTTATTTATTAATCTTATTTTTTTTAGTAATATGCATATTTTGTATTTCATAATAGTATGGCAAATCTGCAAAACCTCGAATTTGTTGCCCTTGACACTTCTGGATCAAATTACTTAGCATGGGCACTAGATGCAGATATTCATCTGAAAGCAAAAGGCTTGGGTGACACTATTGTCGCCACACAAACAACGACAAATGCAGGTGATACTGTTGTTGCCACACAAATATCAACAGATGCAGGTGCCACCACTGATACTGCAAAAGCCACACTTACTCAAAACAAGGCAAGAGCCTTGATAGTTCTCCGTCACCATATTCATGAAAATCTGAGAAACGAGTATGTACATGTTAAAGACCCTGCTGAATTGTGGAAAAATCTGAAAGATCGATTTGACCACGTGACCACGGTTATCCTTCCACGCGCAAGGTACGAATGGATGCATTTACGTCTACAAGATTTTAAATCTGTGACTGAATATAACTCGGCCGTTCATAAAGTTACATGCACACTAAAATTGTGTGGGGAAACGGTCACTGATGCTAGTATGCTTGAGAAAACATTCAGTACTTTTCATCCATCAAATATGGTATTGCAGCAACAATATAGAGAGAGGCAATTTACCAAGTACTCTGAATTAATCTCTTGTTTATTGTTGGCTGAACAAAACAATGAACTGTTGATGAAAAACCACGAATCCCGACCAACCGGTGCGGCTGCGCTCCCTGAAGCGAACGCAGTCAGAGGTAATAATGATAACAATCGAAACAATGATCGTGCACGTGGTCGTGGTGGATATCGTGGTCGTGGACGTGGTCAAGGTCGTGGTCAAGGCCGTGGTAATGGCAGAGGATATTATGGTGGTCGTTATCAACACTTCCGTGGTGGTTATAACAATCGTGGTGGACATCAAAATCTTCCCCAGAAGAGAAAATCTTATGATAACAAAGATGAAAAGAGGCCCATTGAACAAAAGGATAACGACGAACGATGCTATCGTTGCGGTGGTATGGGCCATTGGTCGAAAAATTGTCGCACGCCCAAGCATCTTGTTGAGCTGTATCAGCAATCTCAAAAGGGAAAAAAGATTGAAACGAATTTTGTTCAAGGTGACATTGCATCTACTTCTGGTGTTGATAAAAATAATGTGTATTTGGAGGCTGCAGATTTCGTCGCAGATGAGGAATGATGTATTATAATGTTCTATATGTTATATATTTTGCTATTGTGTGTTTATGTGTTTAAAGGTTGTTTAAACTTATATGTGCTTGTAATATATCGTTATGTTTCTTAAATAAGTATATGTTTATGTGAAAAGGATATTTATCTGATGGATATGGGCGTATGCAATGGAGAACTATGTCTTGCAGACTGTGCAACGACTCATACGATTCTGAAGAATAAGAAATACTTTGATCATCTCGATATGAAAGAAGCTAGTGTTATCACTATATCGGGTAGCACAAATATAATTAAAGGCTCCGGAAGAGCTAGTATCTTATTACCCAGAGGAACCAAATTGGTTATTGAAAGTGCCTTATATTCTCCTGAATCACAAAGAAATCTGTTAAGCTTTAAAGCTATTCGACATAACGGATATCATGTCGAGACAGCGATAAAATGTGGTGTCGAACATTTATATATCACAAAGATAATTTCGAATGATAAACAAATTGTGGAAATATTACCTTCATTCGAATCTGGGTTATATTATACATATCTGAGAACAATTGAATCGTATGTTATCATAAACCAGAAGTCGACTGATGATAGTATATTTAACGTTTGGCATGACCGGTTGGGCCATCCCGGTTCAACTATGATGCGAAAGATAATTGAAAACTCACGTGGACATTCAATAAAGAATCAGAGGATTGTTCAATCTAATGAATTAGCATGTGCTGCTTGTTCTAAAGGGAAGCTAATTATTCGGCCATCACCAATGAAAGTAAAATGAATCTATTGTATTTTTGGAACGTATACATGGTGATATTTGTGGGCCGATACATCCATCATGTGGACCATTTAAATATTTCATGGTGTTAATTGATGCTTCAAGTAGATGGTCCCATGTATGCTTATTATCTACAAGGAACGTGGCATTTGCGAGATTACTTGCTCAATTGATTCGTTTAAGAGCACAATTTCCAGATTATCCGATAAAGAAAATACGTCTTGATAATGCTGGTGAATTTACCTCAAAGGCATTTAACGATTATTGTATGTCTATCGGAATTGATGTTGAGCATCCCGTGCCACATGTTCATACGCAAAACGATCTTGCAGAATCATTGATTAAACGTCTGCAGTTAATTGCGAGACCATTATTAATGAAAACAAAGCTTCCCTCGTCGTGTTGGGGACATGCAATATTACATGCAGCAACACTAATTCGCATCAGGCCAACAAGTTACCATGATATCTCCCCATTGCAAATGGTTTATGGTCAGGAACCAGATATTTCCCATCTAAGAATTTGTGGATGTGCGGTATATGTTCCAGTTGCGCCACCACAACGCACAAAGATGGGACCTCAAAGAAGGTTGGGAATATATGTCCTTGAATCTCCATCAATAATAAAATATTTAGAACCTTTAACGGGAGATTTATTCACAGCTAGATTTGCCGACTGTCACTTCGATGAAACAATTTTTCCGACATTAGGGGGAGAAAAGAAACACCTGGAAAGGAATATTAGTTGGAATGAATTATCTCTAAATCATTATGATCCTCGAACGAAAGAATGTGAACTAGAAGTTCAGAAGATAATTCATTTACAAAGCTTAGCAAACCAATTGCCAGACAGCTTTACTGACCCAAAGAGAGTAACTAAGTCACATATACCAGCTGTTAATGCTCCTGTGAAAATTAATGTTCCTGCCGAACATAATATTGAGCCTAAACCACAGCTAAAACGTGGTAGGCCCTCGGGTTCCAAAGATAAAAATCCTCGGAAAAGAAAAGGAGCAAATAATAAGAATGGTCCAATCGAGGATTTATCGACGAGAGAAGAGTCGATGGGCTTAAATGATGATAAGAATGAAACTTAGGTACCTGAAGAAATTGAAAATAATGATAATGAAGAGATCTCAATCAATTACGCCCAGAATGGAATTAGATGGAACCGAGATAAAGTCAACATTGACGATAAATTTTCATTTAACGTAGCGCACATGACATGAATGAGATGAATGATGAGGATCATGAACCAAGGTCGATAAATGAATGTAGACAACGAAAAGATTGGCAAAAATGGAAAGATGCAATCGAGGCAGAATTAAAATCACTTGAGAAACGAAAAGTTTTCGGACCTGTAGTCCGCATACCATAAAATGTAAAGCCGGTTGGATATAAATGGGTTTTTATCAGAAAGAAAAATGAAAATGGCAAAATTGTGAGGTATAAAGCACGGCTTGTCGCACAAGGTTTCTCGCAGAGACCTGGCATTGATTATGAGGAGACTTATTCTCCTGTGGTGGACGCAACAACTTTTCGTTATATAATTTGTCTGGCAGTACGTGAAGGACTCGATATGCGTCTAATGGATGTTGTCACTGCTTATCTATATGGCTCACTTGACAGTGACATTTATATGAAGCTTCCAGAAGGATTTCGTTTACCTGAAAATTCAGGGCCACGAAATGAGTACTCAATTAAACTAAACAAGTCACTTTATGGGTTAAAGCAATCTGGGCGAATGTGGTATAATCGCCTAAGTGAATATTTATTAAAAGAGGGGTATAAAAATGATCAAATTTGCCCGTGTATATTTATGAGGAGATATAAAAACGAGTTTGTCATTATAGCAGTATATGTTGATGACATCAATATAGTTGGAACTCCTGAAGAGTTGTCGAAAGCGGTTAATTGTTTGAAAAAGGAGTTCAAAATGAAAGATCTCGGTAAAACAAAATATTGTCTGGGATTGCAAATTGAATATTTAAAGAATGGGATATTTGTACATCAAGAAAATTACACTAAAAAGATATTGAAAAGATTTTATATGGATGAATCTCATCCATTAGATACTCCAATGATTGTTAGATCTTTAGATGTGAGTAAAGATCCGTTCAGACCACGCGAAAATGATGAAGAGCTACTTGGTCCTGAAGTACCATATCTTAGTGCTATTGGAGCGCTAATGTATCTTACAAGTCATACGCGACCTGATATAGCATTTGCTGTAAATTTATTAGCAAGATACAGTTCTTCACCGACTCGTAGACATTGGAATGGAGTTAAACGAATATTTCGATACCTTCAAGGAACAACTGACATGGGATTGTTCTACTCTAATGAGATAAAAGCAAATTTAATTGGGTATGCAGATGCTGGATTCTTATCCGACCCACACAATGCACGATCACAAACGGGTTATTTATTTACATATGGTGGAACTGCTATTTCATGGCGGTCAATTAAACAGAGTTTAATTGCCACTTCATCTAATCACGCTGAGATACTAGCAATTCATGAAGATAGCAGAGAATGTGTCTGGTTGCGATCGATTATTCAGCATATACAACAAACTTGTGGATTATTATCGAAAAAGTTACTTCCAACAACATTATATGAAGATAATGCTGCATGTATTGCCCAATTAAAGGAGGGATATATCAAAGGTGATAGAACAAAACATATTTCACCAAAATTTTTCTTTACACACGAACCGGAGAAAAATGGTGATATTGATGTACAACAAGTGCGATCTAGCGAAAATTTCGCAGACTTATTTACAAAAGCACTTCCTCCTATAACTTTCAGAAAATTAGTATATTCAATTGGAGTTCGGAAACTTCGAGATTTAAAATGATGTTATCATCAGGGGATAAAAATACGTGTTGCACTCTTTTTCCCTTAACTGTGGTTTTTCCCATGTGGTTTTCCCAGTAAGGTTTCTAATGAGGCAACAAGCTAAACGTATTATTTGAAAACATCCAAGGGGGAGTATTATGAATAAATCATGATTCATCAATGAATCATCAAAATTAAGACATGATTCATCATAATGAATCATCAAAAATTTTGTGATTAAATGTGGATGTTTTTGGAATATTAATGACTCATGAATTATGATAAGATGAGGTGTATAAAAAGATTGTATTTTTGTATGAGTTGTATAGATGATTAAATTGTATTTTAGTGTATGATTTTAGTATAAATAGGTGGATTGAGTTGCATTGTAAATATATCACAAGTATAGAAAATATATTCTCTCCCTCTAAATTCTCTCTATATATTATCAAATAATCATAATATAAATTAAAATAATCTTAATATAATAATAATAAAATTTCATAACAGTTTTGTATTTTTTTTTTTTTTGGCTTTTTGCATTTGAGCTTGTGTATATAAAGGCTTGCTCGATAGTTGTAGAGATCACCCCAAATTGAGAGAAAGAGAGAGCGAGTGAGGGACAGGAAAAATGAGAAGAACAAAGAAAAAGAAAAAAAATGAGGAAATCTTGTCCGAGTGGTAAGGGTGAGAGGGGATGTAGTTTTTACTGGATAATTGAGAGTGGGTACAAAAACAATACCCGGGTGGGTAAGGGGTCTCGGGTTTTGAGTTTAAACATGAGCGTTATTTTGTATGATGTAATATTCTCAAATATAGTAAAACTATTGTCTCTCCGTATGTAGGCGGTATTCGCCGAACCACGTAAAATCTCGGTGTTCTTTCGATGTCATTTCGACTTTAATTAATATCCTGAGAAATTGTCGCGGGGTCCAAATATAACGTCCGCTGGCCCGAAATTAAATATTACCGCTCAACCCCAACAAGTGGTATCAGAGCCAAACCCTGCTGGTATTCTGAGTATACTCTGTGGTTGCTGCTGAGTCTGAACTTCCACATCAGAAAAGATATCAGATCATCGATCGGGGGGAGCCAGTGTCGGAGCAAGATTGAGGTGATGCCTTGTACTGAAGAAATAATGGTACAAGATGATTATAGTTGATGGGTGCTCGGTGTCGGGCGGAGCTTGTGCGGCGGTGGAGTTTTGTAGAGGTATGGCAATAGTGCTATGAGGCAGGACGCTAGCCTTCCCTGGAAATTATCTTATCAGTACTATTTGGGCCGGGCTGTTGAATCTCTGCAATGATAATAGCGAAGGATGACAGCAAAGTGCGAAAATGTGCTAGTGTGAGAGGTTTCACTCTGTGGCAGAAAAGAGTGAAGGATGTGCTCGTGTGTCAAGGCTGGGGATATGAGCTTTGATGGGAGACGAGGAAAAATCGGAGTAAATGACGGAAATTTTGGGGTCAATATGTGTCGAAAGAGGATGAAGTAAGACCCGTTTACTTCTTACCTCTCTTCCTGATTCGGATGACAATTTGGTCACAACCATCTGGTACGAGCCAGTGAATGCAGTGAATGGTGGAGTCAACTCTTTTGGAGAGAAGGCGGCCAAATTATGGTGATAGTCGGCGTTGGCTATACACGGAGAGAGTCATGGAGGAAGGTGACACGCCGGGGGATTTGGAGACAGCAGCAGGTCCAAATCCAGGTGGCGGGAATGACATGTGATGCTACAGCGTGGTGAGCCGGGACACGTAAGGAGAAATTGGCCGACTTGGAGGAAAAGGACAAGCGGCTAGGAAAATTCCACAACGGAGGTAGCACATGGTTTATCTTATAGACGTTCTCACAGTCTCTAATGATGGCGCTCGTTCTCAGGAAGAAGGATATTAAATTTGGGTTTGCTGCAAGAGAATATTTTGATGCGTTTCGGAAAATGCGAACGGTTTTTTCCGATCTCCATGGACCGATGGATATCGTTGTGTTGTTCGATGTGTTGGAACGGAGAAGATCAAGATGGTTGACGGAGTGGTACGCATTTTGGGTGGTGTGACGTTGTCTCAAAGTTGCGTAGAATTTAATATTCTTGAGCCAGTCAGTCCAGGACTATGGGGTTTTCATAGCAGGGGGAGTTTGGAAAATCAAACATTGCGGAAAAGGTCCTACCAGAGGGAGAAGAGTGCAAAGGTTTGTATCGTCTGGACGTGAGTATGATAGATAATATTCAGACTTCGATGGGTTCACGAAAATCGGTGGAAAGGCAGACGATGGTGAGAAGGGAAGTTGATAAACGTATTATAGTACGTTTATCATAGTATTTAATTGGCTCATAATAGAGTTTTCGTAGTCATTTTATGCACTTATTAACCCTATTTCTACTTGTTTTGGTATTATATGGCTTTAGGACGAGTTTCGGGCGAAAGGAGCGAAAACGAGGCAAAACGGCGCGAAAACGATGAAAACTGGTGAAGGTCACGGCCGTGACACCTAGTGCACCTGGCCGTGACACTTGGCAGAGAGTTAGACTGAAGACGGTCACGGCCGTGACACTTCTTGCACCAGGCCGTGACCCATAGCAGCAGCAGCATTAGAAAATTAATATCTCTCAATCCAGACCTCGGATTGAGAATCCCTTTGGTCAGAATCTAGATTGGCGAGTCTTCTATCTATGGTTAAAATTTCAGGTCAATCGGACCTCGTTTACCCCTTCATCTGAGAGAAATACGAAACTGTCGCAAAGCTGGAAAAGTGTCACGGCCGTGACACCTCTGCACGAGGCCGTGACGCACGGCAGTGAGCTCTATTTTGTGACCTATCATGTCCCAGGCCGTGACGGTGTCAAATTTCACTATAAAGGCCCGATTTCGATCCAGAAAAGGGGGACACCTACCAGATATCAACCCTAATCTCTCAAGAGACGAAAAAGAGCCCTGAAGAACACAGAATTGCGTCCCGAAGCGCAAGAGACGGATCAACGACGCAAACATGCCCAATTGAACGAAGAACAGAGATTCATCCGCGCTACCACCCCAGATCATCAGTATTCCAGATCATGAGTCTTCTTTCTCTGTTCTCTATTTCTTTCGTTGTTTTCCCGTCTATTATGCGTAGCTAAATTACCTATGTGTTTGGGATTAGATGAACGCTAGGATTATTCGTACTAAGACATATGTTTATCGTGATTTGCGTATTCTAACTATTTATTGTTCTATGAAGTTGTTTCTTCGCTTTAATATGTCTATGTGTTAAAGCGAATGTATGGAAAATCGTTTAGGGCGACAGCTAAATAACGATTAGGCCGTTCGTCGAAGATAGGAATCGAGTATAGGGCGAAAGCAAATACTCGATCATCGCTATTAGTAATTACTGAACTTTAGATCCCCACGAGCGTTTAGGGCGACAGCAAATTCGCGAGTGGGTAGGAAAATTACTGCGATTTAGTCAAGAATCACGTTGGCACGATATTTCATTGTCTTGGGCGATCACACCTAGCGGGATTCGAATCCCGAGCACATCTTTATTATCTGAAGCTTCGTATCAGTTCTAAGCGTGTTCGTTGAATTTCTAGTTGATTTAGGAGCGGTCTGTTAGGTTAAGTCATAAAACAATCTGCGTATTTTATTTAGGCTAAATATCGAGTCGATAGGACACTACTAGTACTTGATTTATTCCTTGTGTTCGATACTCGTTTACTACACTACAAACGATAGGTCCACTGCCTATCGCACGTCGGTGTTAGTAATTAGGTATTCGTTTTAATTATTACTTGTCGCACTTTCATTCACGCACCACGTGTCGATCAAGTTTTTGGCGCCGTTGCCGGGGAATAAATTGATATTAGGAACACCGTAGTTCGGTACTTTAGCCACTTTTATTTGACGTTTTCTTTTGCTTTTCACTTATTGCGTTATTTGTGCTATTTCCGTTATTTAAATTCTTACGTCACTATTAGTTTCGTATTCTTTTCGACGTATTTAGTTATTTCGTTGCTAATTTTTGTTTTTCCCTTATTGAAGGTACGACTCAGCGGTGAATGACCCGAAGCCATCCATCGGGTCCCATCGTTGACGCAGACCCTGATTTTGAGAGAAAGTTGCGAAGGAAGCTTAAGTACGACACTGAAGGAGCTTCCACTAGCTCCCATAGTTCTCAAGAATCGACCCAAAACTCTCGTGTAGAGGCAGCCGTAGATAGTCCCTACACAGAAGTAGACATGGCGGACCATAGAGTGCCCGTCCACGAGGAGGAGCCATCACTTCAGGACCTCCTCAAGAATGCCGCGCTAGGCGGTACAGAGTCGGCAATTGTCATCCCGCCGATCGAGAACAACAACTTTGAGCTGAAGCACTCTTGGCTTCAGATGATATTCCAGACAGCCCAGTTTGAGGGTAAACCCGACGACGACCCTTACTCCCATCTGAAGTCGTTTCTGACGGTGACCGACACTATCAAAATCAACGGGGTCCCGGACGATGCGATCAAGCTGATGCTATTCCCGTTCTCGCTCAAGTTCAGGGCGAAGGACTGGTTAGATATGTTGCCGCCCAGGTTGATCACCACCTGGGAGGATATGCGAGCCGCCTTCATCAACCACTATTTCCCACTATCGAAGGTGCTCAGACTAAAAACGGAGATCTCTCTGTTTCATCAGAAGGATTCGGAGAACCTCTACGAGGTTTGGGAGAGATACAAGGCGCTATTGAAGCGATGCCCACAGCACGGGATGTCGAAGGCAGCCCAGATCAACCGGTTCCACGAGGGGCTCAACGACCAAACTGTCCATATGCTAGACGGAGCTGCAGGAGGAGGACTCGTGAAGCTCAACGCGACCAACGCTTGGAACCTGATTGAGGATTACTCGAGGAATAGTTTCATGAGGGGCAATACGAGGATGAAAACAACAGGAGTATTTGGAGTGAGCAAGGAGACGGCCACGAATGCAAAATTCGAGGCGCTTCAGCAACAGATCGCTGCGACAAACTCTTAGCTGCAGACAGTCATCGGCGCACTACTCCCGAAGTTCGGGCAGACTCAGCCCGTGAACGCCGTGACGACCATCGCACCGATGCAGCACACACCATACGTGCCATTGTGCGGGATCTGTGGCGCAGCCCACGAGACATCGGAATGCCAACTTGGGCAATCATTGGAGCACGTAGACTATATGGAAAATTACCAAGGTGGCCAGCGAAGTTACCAGCCCCGAGCGCACCCCAATCTGGCGTACGGGAATCAGAACAACCAGGGGCAAGGACCGCCGGGACTTCAGCTGAGGTCGTCTGGATTCCAAAACGGGCCGCCACGACAGTACCAGAACGCGCCCGCAGGAGGATCCGATGATATGAAAGAAATAAAGGATATGATGAAGACACTCCTCACGAATTTCAGCAGCACCACCGCAGCCCACGAAAGCCGAATGACAAAGATGGAGGAGTACATGGAGGCGAATGACATCCGTGCTCAGAATACAGACGCCTCGATCAAGAGGTTGGAGCAGCAAGTGGGGCAATTAGCAAAGCAAATGGCGGGGCAAAATCAAGAATCACTCCCGAGCTACACCGAGACAAACCCCAAGGAGTATTGCAATGCGGTAACCCTGAGGAGCGGGAGAGGATTACAAGAATCTCCCACCAAGCAGAATTTAAAGGAGAAAGTCGATTTCGAGGGCCACGACGAGCCAGAAGTGGAGGAAAGCAAGAGCGACAGGGTCGAGAAGGTCAAGGATGACGAGAGAAAGACGCGACCATTCGTGAAGCCGTATCAACCAAAGATCCCGTACCCAGCTCGGTTGAGGGAAGTTGCACCTGAAAAAGAGAAGGTTCAACCTAAAAAGGAGGAGGCTGCACCCGAAATAGAAAAAGCGAGGGAGAACGAGCGGCCACTAGTGATGCCGTACCAGCCGAAGATTCCATATCCAGCACGGTTAAAGAAGGACAAAGACGAGGCGCTGATTGGCAGATTCATGGGTATGTGCAAAGAATTACATATTAACTTACCGTTTGTTGAAGCTATTGCGCAGATGCCCAGTTTCGTTAAGTTCCTGAAGGACTTGTTGACGAACCGACGGAAGCTCGAACACGTCTCCACGGTATACCTACGAGGAGAGTGCTCGGTGATACTCCAGAGCATGATACCGAAAAAGCTCAAGGACCCAGGGAGTTTTACTATTCCTTGTCGTATAGGTGATTTAGTTGTTGAGCATGCTTTAGCTGATCTAGGCGCTAGTATAAATTTAATGCCGTACTCCGTGTTTAAGCGCTTAGGATTAGGTGAACCACGACCCACTAGAATGAATATTCAACTGGCCGATAGATCATTAAAATACCCTCTAGGTGTTATCGAGGATGTTCTAGTTAAGGTCGATAAGTTCGTTATCCCTGCTGATTTTGTGATCTTAGACATAGACGAGGATGAAAATGTTCCATTAATTCTAGGTAGACCATTCTTAGCTACAGGCGAGACCATGATAGATGTTAGGAATGGAACATTAACCTTGACAGTAGACGGTGAAAAAGTTACGTTCAATATGGCTGACTCGATGAAAAAGAGCAACGAGCAAGATGATAAATGCTATTTCTTAGATGTATTTGAGCACGATTTTCTCTTTTCCGTGCAAGGTCTGTCACATGTCAGCAAGCATGATAGGCACACGATTATGGCAATTGATAAGTGTGGGGAGGAGATCGACGAACCCATCATAGCCATCGACGAGAGCATCGAAGAAGTTAAGGACAAGAGCCCAGTCGAGGAGCGACAGCCACTAGAGTTGAAACCGCTGCCCGGCGAAAGGCGACACCTCCAAGGTATGGATGCAGGCGAGGGAAACTTAAGCAAAAAAGAGATGATGTACCTCGACTTCCAGCCACCCTAAGCGAACGAAAGCACGTCCGGCCAAAGACGGTAAATGAAGCGCTTCTTGGGAGGCAACCCAGGCTTTATCTATCTAGTATTTTTTTATTATGTCTATTATTATTATCATTCATGTTTTTTTTTCTGTTACGTTTAGTTTTCCTTTTAGTCATGTCAGGCATCACGAGTCACGATACGACAACCATCACGCGTTTAGTCACGACCACGTCAACATTTTTCGTCAGGGAAGTTTCGTTCTCTTACACCTACTTTTCCCTTTCGTTTATTCAAATTTTACGTTGAGGACAACGTACGGCTTAAGTGTGGGGAGGGGAATTTAGGTTGAAAACTTACATGAAAATTTTTAATTTTTTATGACGTGTCTGTGAGCTATAAATTTCGTTGAAAGGCATGAATTTATTGAATTCAGGCACGATTTTTGCGCATTATCTCGAGTTAGTCTGCATTATTATGAATTCTTGTGAGCAATTAGGATATGCATGACTGATCGAATCATGTCTGCCTGAATAGATGTAGCACTGTTTTAAGAGATTCGTACACATAACCATGTTTCGTTGTGAGAGTTTGAGCCTGACGAGCTTATGCTCATTTTTCTTGATTGTGTGACGTGCCTAGTCTATATCTCTCTAGAACTTGCATGTCTGATGCGTGTTGAAACTGTTTTGGTGTGTTAGTGTGAAAATGATGAGGGCATTATGAATTAAGTCCAGGGCCAGATTTTCCACCATGACTAACCCCATTAGTTAGCCACTTTGAACCTGAGCCTATTCGTTTGTTTACCTCGTAAATTTTAAGAGCCACTGACCCGAATAAGCCTCCAGAGATTATCTGAACCTGAGTTTATTAGAATAGAGCAGAAGTCGAACTTGAGAGTTACCGTTTCAGTGTATGATTTGATGTTCTTCTCTGCTATTCATGAAATGACTCGTGCCTTACTTGACCGTTTTCTGAAATGACCCGATCCCTTGCATAAGCCTGCCCATAACCCTTTGGCGAGATATAGGTTTCGGTAATAAGTATCCTTAGGTACACGACATTTGCTGTGACGATGTATTCTATGCGACAAAAGCCGAACCTTGATGTTTTTAGGGAATAAGGGCAGTGCACAAAAGTAGAGCGTAACTATGGTGAAAGGGCAGAAAATGAAAGGGAACTGAGTCGAGAGGGTCGGGCAGAAAAGTCTAGGATTTCAGAGCGAGAACGTTGAGTCTTATGTTGGGACGTGTGATTGTCTGTTTGATCATGCTGTGTTCTTTGATAATTTTTGCTTAAGTGTCCTAGCTCTAAGATTAAGTGTTCATTATATATGCTTATCGCTTCATGATTATTCGACCCGTTTCCCCAAAAAGACCCTCAGATTTATGCTTGCCACATTAAGTAGTAGGGATGCGATTAGCTTGCAAGTTTATGGTAGGGGCGGGACTAGTGCACGAATTGAGCGATTCACTACATGCTAGCCTATACACTGAGTGATTTTGAGCGAATCCCATGTGAGATATGAGTCTCGATTGGCAGTGCGAAGGAAGTTTGGGTCAACAAGTGCAAGTCATTAGTGTGATGTCCATGATTGCTCGCTTGATTCTGTTTCGTGCTTTCTAGCTTTGATGATAAATTGTGAAACGATCGTGCCGTTATCTTGATTTGTACCTTCTCTGACTTCCAATTTACTTGAGGACAAGCAAATGCTTAAGTGTGGGGAGGTTTGATAAACGTATTATATTACGTTTATCATAGTATTTAATTGGCTCATAATAGAGTTTTCGTAGTCATTTTATGCACTTATTAACCTTATTTCTACTTCTTTTGGTATTATAAGGCTTTAGGACGAGTTTCGGGCGAAAAGGAGCGAAAACGAGGCAAAACGGCGCGAAAACGATGAAAACTGGTGAAGGTCACGGCCGTGACACCTAGTGCACCTGGCCGTGACACTTGGCAGAGAGTTAGACTGAAGACGGTCACGGCCGTGACACTTCTTGCACCAGGCCGTGACCCATAGCAGCAGCAGCATTAGAAAATTAATATCTCTCAATCCAGACCTCGGATTGAGAATCCCTTTGGTCAGAATCTAGATTGGCGAGTCTTATATCTATGGTTAAAATTTCAGGTCAATCGGACCTCGTTTACCCCTTCATCTGAGAGAAATAAGAAACTGTCGCAAAGCTGGAAAAGTGTCACGGCCGTGACACCTCTGCACGAGGCCGTGACGCACGGCAGTGAGCTCTATTTTGTGCCCCGACAGTGTTACGGCCGTGACCTATCATGTCCCAGGCCGTGACGGTGTCGAATTTCACTATAAAGGCCCGATTTCGATCCAGAAAAGGGGGACACCTACCAGATATCAACCCTAATCTCTCAAGAGACGAAAAAGAGCCCTGAAGAACACAGAATTGCGTCCCGAAGCGCAAGAGACAGATCAACGACGCAAACATGCCCAATTGAACGAAGAACAGAGATTCATCCGCGCTACCACCCCAGATCATCAGTATTCAAGATCATGAGTCTTCTTTCTCTGTTCTCTATTTCTTTCGTTGTTTTCCCGTCTATTATGCGTAGCTAAATTCCCTATGTGTTTGGGATTAGATGAACGCTAGGATTATTCGTACTAAGACATATGTTTATCGTGATTTGCGTATTCTAACTATTTATTGTTCTATGAAGTTGTTTCTTCGCTTTAATATGTCTATGTGTTAAAGTGAATGTATGGAAAATCGTTTAGGGCGACAGCTAAATAACGATTAGGCCGTTCGTAGAAGATAGGAATCGAGTATAGGGCGAAAGCAAATACTCGATCATCGCTATTAGTAATTACTGAACTTTAGATCCCCACGAGCGTTTAGGGCGACAGCAAATTCGCGAGTGGGTAGGAAAATTACTGCGATTTAGTCAAGAATCACGTTGGCACGATATTTCATTGTCTTGGGCGATCACACCTAGCGGGATTCGAATCCCGAGCACATCTTTATTATCTGAAGCTTCGTATCAGTTCTAAGCGTGTTCGTTGAATTTCTAGTTGATTTAGGAGCGGTCTGTTAGGTTAAGTCATAAAACAATCTGCGTATTTTATTTAGGCTAAATATCGAGTCGATAGGTCACTACTAGTACTTGATTTATTCCTTGTGTTCGATACTCGTTTACTCACTTTACTACACTACAAACGATAGGTCCACTGCCTATCGCACGTCGGTGTTAGTAATTAGGTATTCGTTTTAATTATTACTTGTCGCACTTTCATTCACGCACCACGTGTCGATCAGAAGTCCTGCTGGAGAATGGGTTACATTGAAGTCCCTCTTCGGGAATCGACAGGTCGAGTCGGTTCAACATAGCTGCACATAAGTTTGAGCGCTGAATGAATCAAGTGGGGTAGGATCGGAATTCTGATTCGGATTATGTGTAGGTGCAGCAAGGACGGCCAATGGACGTTCGTGGTATTTACGAACGAGTTACTCTCATTCTCGGGTTCACTGGAGTGCTCTCTAAAGAAGACGCAGATATTGAGGGGGAGTGGGGGGGGGGGGGGGGGGGGGGAGAATTGTTGACTTTTCAACATGGATGAAGAAGCAAAGTGGGAGATCTCTTCTAGGAGATATGCAATGACGTTTTGTATATTTTTTTTTTTGGCTTTTTGCATTTGAGCTTGCCTATTTAAAGGCTTGCTCGATAGTTGTAGATATCACCCCAAATTGAGAGAAACAGAGAACGAGTGAGGGAGAGGAAAAATGAGAGGAAAAAAGAAAGAAAAAAAAGGAGGAAATCTTGTCCGGGTGGATAAGAATAAGAGGGGGTGTAGTTTTTACTGGGTAATTGAGAGTGTGTGCAAAAATATTATCCGAGTGGGTAAGAGGTCTCGGGTTTTGGGTTTAAACACGAGCGTTATTTTGTACGGTGTAATATTTTCAAATACAGTAAAACTATTTTCTCTCCGTATGTGTAGGCGGTATTGGCCGAACCACGTAAATCTCGGTGTTCTTTCGATGTCATTTCGGCTTTAATTAATATCCTGAGAAATTGTCGCGTGGTTCAAATATAACGTCCGCTGACCCCGGAATTAAATATTACTGCTCAACCCCAACAAATTCATCCTAGGGAGTCAAATAAAAAATAAAATAAGAATATTTAGTGATCCAAGTTTGTATAAGAAAAGCAATTCTAAGATGCGAGGAACTCTATCAATATTTTTACACACTTATTAATTTTATATAAACACATTACATTATTACTTTTGACTTTCTTTACCACGCGAGAGTAATAATGTGAATGATAAGGAATTCTTTCAACCACGTAAAGTGACAATCACTACCACTCCGAGTATTCCAATTCTTTTGTATTCTTTTTAAATTTATACAATAAGTGAAAGAATAAGTCACTCACACAGCCAAGACTGGTGGAAAAAGGAAGATTAGTGTGGTATGAACACAGCCAAGAACCATTCAAATATGAGCACATATCAAAGGAGGATTATCTGCTAATAGAAAAAATATAAACTTACAAGATTATTAAATAGATTATAATATTTTACAGAGGATGAACTTCCTAGTGGGTTGTTGTTACCTTTTTGTTCTGATAAAGACACACACATGGCCAAAAAGTGGTGTGAATGGCATATTGTTAGCTTGTCTATGTAAAGAAAAACAAAGAAAACAAAAACAAAAGATATGTTATAAAATATTATAATGATTACGTATTTTATTAATTACGATTATAGTAGTATTAGAGAGATAACTAGAGAGATAATAACTTCTTTATTAATACTTTTTCTTACAATTTACACAACCCCAAATCACATATTTATACTACTACAAATTCACTATTACACCTAAATTTACAACATTTATTATAATTATACACATCATCTATCAATTAATACACATCTAATTTTTACAACATTCAATACAATACCTCCAAATATCAATAATTCAATAACAATACAAAAACATCCACATCTTAATATTATTTCTTAATATTCATAATCCCCTTGGATGTTTTTCAAAGAATATGCCTCGTTAAAACCTTATTAGGAAAAACCCAGTGGGATAAAAACCTAATGAAGGAAAAAGAGTACATCATTCTTTAGATACGCTTTTTAGTTGTTGCCTCATTAAAAACCTTACTAGGAAAACCCAGTGGGAAAAACCATAGTGAAGGAAAAAAGAGTGCAACGCGTATTTACTCCCCCTGATGAGAATATCCTTTAAGATCTCTAAGTTTTCGGACTCCAATTGAATATACCAAATTTCAAAAATTCTTGGAGGAAGTGCCTTAGTAAATAGGTCAGCAAGATTTTCACTTGATCGAACTTGTTGTACATCAATATCACCATTTTTCTGAAGTTCATGCGTAAAGAAAAATTTTGGTGATATGTGTTTTGTTCTATCACCTTTGATGTAACCTTCTTTTAATTGAGCTATACATGCTGTATTATCTTCAAATAATGTTGTAGAAGGTAATTTCTCAATAGATAGTCCACAAGTGTCTTGAATGTGTTGAATAATAGATCTTAACCAAACACATTCTCGACTAGCCTCGTGAATCGCTAATATTTCAGCATGATTTGAAGAAGTAGCAATTAAGGTTTGTTTAACCGATCGCCATGAAATAGCTGTACCTCCATGTGTAAATAAGTAACCTGTTTGCGATCGTCCATTATGCGGATCAGATAGAAATCCCGCATCTGCATATCCAACTAAACTTGATTGTGAATCATTCGAATAAAATAATCCCGCATCCGTAGTTCCTTGAAGATAACGGAATATTTGTTTGATCCCATTCCAATGTCGTCTAGTTGGTGAAGAACTATATCTTGCCAATAAATTTACTGCAAATGCTATATCTGGTCTAGTATGACTTGTAAGATACATTAATGCTCCAATAGCACTAAGATATGGAACTTCAGCACCAAATATTTCTTCATTATCATCGCATGGTCTGAACAGATCTTTATTCACATCAAGAGATCGTACTATCATTGGGGTAGTTAATGGATGTGCTTTGTCCATATAAAATCTTTTCAAGATCTTCTTTGTATACGTCTCGATGGACAAATATGCCATTGCTTAAATATTCAATTTGTAGTCCGAGACAAAATTTCGTTCTTTCGAGATCTTTCATTTCGAATTCTCGTTTCAAACATGTAATAGCTTTAGTTAACTCTCGATGAGTTCCAATAATATTTAAATCATCAACATAAACAGCAATGATGGCAAATTCATTTCCACTTCTTCTCATGAAGATACAAGGGCATGTTTGATCATTTTTATACCCCTCTTTTAGTAAATAATCACTTAAACGATTATACCACATGCGCCCTGATTGTTTTAATCCGTAGAGCGATTTATTCAGCTTTATTGAGTACTCATTTCGAGATCCTGAATTTTCAGGCAAACGAAATCCCTCAGGGAGTTTCATGTATATGTCACTATCGAGTGTTCCAGACAAGTACGCAGTGACAACATCCATAAGATGCATATCGAGCCTTTCACGTACTGCCAGACTAATTAGATAACGAAAATTTGTTGCATCCACCACAGGAGAATAAGTCTCTTCATAATCAATGCCAGGTCTTTGTGAGAAGCCTTGAGCAACAAGCCGTGCTTTGTATCTCACAATTTCACCTTTTTCATTTTTCTTTCTAATGAAAACCCATCTATATCCAACTGGCTTTACATTTTCTGGAATACGGACCACGGGTCCGAATACTTTTCGTTTCTCAAGTGATTTTAATTCTGTCTCAATTGCATCTTTCCATTTTGGCCAATCACTTCTTTGTCGACATTCATTTATAGATTTTGGTTCATGATCCTCATTTTCATTAATCTCATGTAGCGCTACATTAAATGAGAAAACATCGTCAACGTTGACTTCACCTCGGTTCCATCTTATTCCATTATGGGCATAATTTATTGAGATCTCTTCATTTTCAATATTTTCACAACTTTCAGGTACCTGATCAGATTTATTTATGCCCATGGACTCTCTTATAGTTGACGTGTCCTCGATTTGACCATCTATTTTATTTGCTCCTTTTCTTTTACGAGGATTCTTGTCTTTGGATCCCGAGGGCCTACCACGTTTCAACTGTAGTTTCGGCTCAATTTTATTATTAGAAATATCAATAGAAGTATCAATTCTGACAGGAGCATTAACAGCTGGTATATGTGATTTAGTCACCTTTTTCTGGTCAGTAAAACTGTCTGGCAATTGATTTGCTAAATTTTGTAAATGAATTATCTTTTGAACTTCAAGTTCACATTCTTTTGTACGAGGATCAAAATGAGCCAATGATAATTCATTCCAACTAATATCTTTAATCAGCTGTTTATTTTCTTTATCCCCCCCAATGTTGGAAATTTTGATTCATCAAAATGACAGTCGGCAAATCGAGCCGTAAATAAATCTCCTGTCAATGGTTCTAAATATTTTAGTATTGACTTAGATCCAAATCCAACATATATTCCCAATCGTCTTTGAGGTCCCATTTTAGTGCGTTGTGGTGGAGCAATTGGGACATATACTGCACATCCAAAAATTCTCAGATGGGAAATATCTGGTTCCTGACCGAAAACCATTTGTAATGGGGAAACATTATGATAACTTGTGGGTCGAATGCGAATAAGTGATGCTGCATGCAAAATAGCATATCCCCAACATGATAAGGGAAGCTTCGACTTCATTAGTAATGGTCTTGCTATTAATTTTAATCTTTTTATTAATGATTCCGCAAGTCCATTTTGAGTATGCACATGAGCTACGGGATGTTCAACATCAATCCCAATAGACAAACAATATTCATTAAATGCTTTAGAGGTGAATTCACCAGCATTGTCAAGACGTATTTTCTTAATTGGATAATCAGGAAAGTGTGCTCGTAATCGAATTAACTGAGCAAGCAGTCTAGCAAACGCAACATTGCGTGTTGATAATAATGATACATGTGACCATTTAGTTGATGCATCAATTAAAACCATGAAGTATCTAAATGGACCACATGATGGATGAATTGGTCCACAAATATCGCCTTGAATACGTTCTAAAAACGTAATAGATTCATTCTTCAATTTTACCGGTGATGGTCTAACGATTAATTTTCCTTTCGAGCAAGCATCACATGATAACTCATTGGATTGAATAATCTTCTTATTTTTTAAAGTGTGTCCGCATGAGTTCTCAATTATTCTTCGCATCATAGTTGAACCGGGATGGCCTAACCGGTCATGCCACACCACAAATAAATCATTGTTTATAAAATTCGACTCAATCGTATTAATATACGCATAGTATAACCCGGAAGATAATGCGGACAATTTTTCCATAACGCATTTTTTATTTAAAATCACATTTGTGATTTGTAGGTATTCATTATCACCTTCTTTTGAAGTCTCAATATGATATCCGTTTTTACGAATGTCTTTAAAACTCAATAAGTTTCTATGAGACTTCGAAGAATATAATGCATTTTCAATATGCAATTTTGTTCCTCCGGATAATAAGATATTTGCTCTTCCAGAGCCTTCAATCAATTTTGTAATACCCGAAATAGTATTAACATTTGCTTCTTGAGTAATCAATCGGATGAAATATTTCTTATCCGTGAGTATTGTGTGAGTTGTTGCGCTGTCCACAAGACATATATCTCCACGTGTGTTCATCCCTCAAGAAAATAATAAAACACATTAATTATTAATTATAAAATTCATGATAATACAGCACACATGCGTACATAATATTCAGGATAATACATAAACAGCACACGTTCATAAAATATCAATACGATACACAATATTAGGTCTTTTATTCATTATGATCGACGAGAAAATCTTCAAGATTCATGTGGGGAATATCGTCGAGGTTGAGATTAGAACCTCCCTCATCTTGGACAAAGTTTGTCTCAACTTTCTTCCCTTTTTCAAGCGATTTTTGATATAGCTCAACAAGATGTTTTGCCACACGACAAGTACGAGCATAATGACCTTTCATACCACAACGAGAACATGGTTCATCGAATCGCCTTTTTGATTGTTCGCCGATTTCCTCTTTGTTTTCATTTTTCCTTTTCTGATGAAAATTATCATAATTACCATTGTCGGCTACGGCCACGACCTCGGCCACGACCACGACCACCTCCACGACCTCGATTATTATACCTGCCACGACCGCGAAAGCTATTGCCTAGTTCACTTTGATAAGTGTTCATATTGACTTCCGGAATGGGAGCAGAGCCCGTTGGTCGTGACTGATGGTTCTTCAATAATAACTCATTATTTTGTTCAGCAACGAGGAGACAAGAAATTAATTCTGAATATTTCTTAAAACCCTTTTCACGATATTGTTGTTGTAACAACAAATTCGTTGCATGGAAGGTGGTGAACGTTTTCTCCATCATACTTGCTTCTGTAACTTTCTGTCCACACAATCTTAATTGAGAAGTAATTCTGAACATAGCAGAATTATAATCACTTACAGATTTATAATCTTGGAACCGTAAGTTTGTCCGTTCATATTGGACATTTGGTAGGATCACAGTCCTCTGATGGTCATACCTTTCTTTTAGATTTGTCCACAAAACAAGTGGATCTTTCACAGTGAGATATTCCACCTTTAGACTTTCATGAAGGTGGTGACGGAGAAATATCATGGCCTTGGCCTTGTCTTGGCTCGATGCCGTATTACCAGCTTGTATAGTATTTCCAAGGCCTTTCGATTCAAGGTGGATATCGGCATCCAAAATCCATGACAAATAGTTCTTGCCCGTGATATCCAGAGCAACAATATCAAGCTTTTGAAGATTCGACATTTTACTATCACAGAATAAACAATTGGTTAAGAAAAATAGTTCGAACCGTAAATAAAATTAACCTTATTGTGATAAAGTAAAAAGTCAAAAAAATAAAATGGCATAATATTAAAAGTCAACGGCCCAGCTAGGATTCGAAATCTGGTGCTCACGCCACAAGTTTGTGGGGGTTACCGCGAGAGCTAGCGGGCTTTTTGTGTTGTAAGATATGAAAATAAAATGTTTATATTATACCGTGGCGTGATGACGTCGGCGAAATTCAAATGGTCGGAACACGTGCTCGAGTGATGAAGTCGGCGAACCTCGATTGGTTAGAGACTCGTGCTGATAACGTGTTATAAAATATTATAATGATTACGTATTTTATTAATTACGATTATAGTAGTATTAGAGAGATAACTAGAGAGATAATAACTTCTTTATTAATACTTTTTCTTACAATTTACACAATCCCAAATCACATATTTATACTACTACAAATTCACTATTACACCTAAATTTACAACATTTATTATAATTATACACATCATCTATCAATTAATACACATCTAATTTTTACAACATTCAATACAATACCTCCAAATATCAATAATTCAATAACAATACAAAAACATCCACATCTTAATATTATTTCTTAATATTCATAATAAGATAAAGGTTATTCATTGAAACAAAGGCCTCATTCTTGGTCTGAAATTTAGAACTATGGATGAGGTGGATCAATTATCTTATTTATTTACATATTGATGTATATGAATGTAGCGTAGCCAAGCATCTCACTTATAGAAGTAGCTTTCAATTATTGCCGTGGCATTTACGCCTTGGACAAAAAATTAACGACCTTAATTCAAAGATGTGGTCACAAGTCACAACTTGCAATAATAATAGTTTGTGTAAAATTAACTCTATTTTTATCATGTGAATTGAAAAGGCCTTTTTAATAAAATAATTATAAAAATCTAAACCAATAACAAAATAATTATGAAATCAAAACCATTAATAAAATAGAGAATTTCGTACTTTGTTTTTACGAATTAGTAACTCGTATAAATTGTATACGAGTTATTAGTCCACAGTGGCCCGCTGATCTGACATGGCATTTAGAGTAATTCGTATAATTTTTTTTACGAGATACTTCCAGTAACTCGTATGAATATTATACGAGTTACGTTAATGCCCGACCAACCTGCATGCCCATGCAGTGTCAGTCAATCATTCGAGTAACTCGTAAATAATAGTTACGAGTTAATTGCAATAATTTATGCAATAATTCGAGTAACTCGTAAGTAATTGTTACGAGTTACGTGCTTGCAAATTCATGCTATAGTTCATGTAACTCGTAATTATTAGTTACGAGTTACGTTTCTATAAATACCCCCTTGTCGATTTTTAACACAACACAATAAAATGGCATCGAGTCGTGTACAAGTCATAGTATATTTCGGCGGTGAAATAATTCAATCATCCGATTACATATAGGCGAATTCGTCTCAACACCAATTTTTCCGAGTTTATATCTTTGTTGTTCGAAATTACAGGTGCTGATAGCAGTCGTTGTCCGTTGATTGCCCATGCGAAAAATGAATACTTTCAACATTCCCGCTTCTTTCATCAGCTACTCCAAATCTCGACAATGATTTACAATTTTTCATACATCCCGATTCGAAGAACAATTATTTTGAGGTTTTTTGTTGAACTAATTGAAATTTCAAATTTTGATTTGAACGAAGAGCCTCGTCGGAATTTTGAGGAGCGGCGATAGTATCCTGCGTTTGAAGTTGGTTCTTCGAGTTATACATGTCCGGATTTTCCGATATTGTCTCAGTTACGGCATGGTTCAGCAACGTTTCTCTGGAGATGCCGACGCTTTGGTGTTCCATTCAATATGTTGGACGTGTCAGAACCCGTGCCAGATTTTGTGCCTGAAACACCCGACGAAGGTGTTGATGTTAATGATTCGGAAGCAGACGATGAGGATCCACTGTCTGAGTTACTCGATCCCAACGAGCCCGACGAGAACAACGACGACGATGCGCCAGATGGTACCACTCCACTGGGCTCTGCTGCTCCAACGCTGTTTCAGTCCGTCCCATTATTCCAGACGTACCAAATGCCAACTCCTGGTTACGGGGAGTTTTACGACAGAGATAACCCTATGTTTTGTCGAGGTATGATTTTTCCAACTAAGAAACATTTACAACGTGCCGTCGACGATTTTTAGATCGGGGTTGCTAGACGCGAGTATTACGTTATAGAAAGCAGCAGTACACGTTGGAGTGTTCAATGTGCACGGCGGATTGCCCTTGGAGACTGAGGGCATCCTTCAAGCCAAAAAAGGTTACTGGTCTGTTACAAAATTTGAAGGACCGCACAATTGCTATATGACTGAGCTGGTGAGCACACACCGTAATATCTCTCGAAATTTTATTGCTGATATGTTGGTTGGAACCGTTAAAATCGATCCGTAATTCCTACCCAAAAACATCCAACAACTCGTGAAAGATAAATATGGCTAGGAAATCTCGTATATTCAAGCTTGGCATGGTCTGAAAAGAGCGACGGAAAATGTCTACGGTATGTGGGAAGATTCTGTTACCAAACTCCCAATATTTACGAAGCGTTGCAGCATTACAATCCAGGGACAATCGTGAAGTGACTCCATTTGCAGACAGGGAGACCTGAACACTTCCAACTCGGGTATGCTTTTTGGGCTTTCAAACCGAGCATCGATGGCTTCAAACATTGTCGATACGTTATTTGTGTCGATGGTACGCATTTATACTCCAAATATAGACACAAATTATTGATTGCTACGTCGCTGGACGCCAACCAAAACGTCTTTCCCATGGTGTTTGCCATTATCACAGCAGAAAGTACACACTCATAGACCTGGTTCCTTAACCTTTTGAACACATGTGTTCTAGAGAATCAATCGGTTTGCCTTATTTCGGATGGTCACCCAGGTATTTAATAGTAATGTAATTTACTCGTTATTTTCGTAAAATAAGTTACTTTTAGTGGCGTATATGGTGTGTTCAGGTCTTATGGGAGCACTAGAAGCTACTGAATTCTTTCGTCCACCAAATGGAGTGCATCGCTTCTGTCTTCGTCATGTAAAATCAAACTTCTTCAAGAAATTCAAGAATCAACAATTGAAGGATCTATATCATAGAGCTTGTACTGCGCAAACATTGGATAAATTCAATCGCATTATGGATCAGATTGCGAAAATTAATGAACATACGAACCCTGGTTAGAAAAAGTAACGTCGAGCAATGGACGTTCGTACACGACGGTGGTTATCGATGCGGTGTCATGACGACTAATATTTCAGAAGGTCTTAACGGTGCTCGAATGCTACCCGCAAGAGCAATCGTCGATTTCACTTTTCACAGGTGACGTTAGTTTTTTATTTTAATTTTGTTGTTCGGACTTCTTCTTTTATTTCTTAAAATTCACAGGTGCGTACAATATTTTCGTGATAGTTCAAGAAGCCTCGTCACTAATGGCGAATAATGAAACTGAGTGGTGTTATGCAATGAGAATTTTTCGAAGTTGGACGGCAGAATCTTTGAATCACGTTGTATACCGTTTTGATGTCCGACAACATACAGCAGAAGTCATAACATCTGGAATTCAGCAGCGCACATATGTGGTAAGGATCAACGATCGAACATGTACGTGTGGAAATTGAAGCAGGTATAACATCCCATGTTCTCACGCACAAGCGGCTTGTCGTCAATGGCAAATTCACTCCGGTAATTTAGTGGCGCAATATTACAGTAAGGTGTAGTATTACAAGACATACGAAGGTATCTTTGAACCATTGCACGATGAACGTTACTGGACCCCCGAAGATTGGACTCTTATTCATAACGCCGTCGAGAGAGAACTGGTCCCAGTAGATATCGTCGATCTCGCATCAGGAGTGAGATGGACAGGGGTGAAACTCGTGCTAGACAACGCGGACGGCGCTGAAAAATATACATTCGTTGTTTTCACCGTTTTAGTCTTATATATCCACCGATTTCAATATTGATTTCTTAATAATAATAATAATAACAATAAATATAATAATAATAATAATAATAAATAGATAATAATAGTAATAAATATAATACTAAAATAACAATAAATATAATAATAATAAAATAATAAAAATAATATAATAACAATAAATATAATAAGCATAATAATAATAAAATATAATAACAATAATAAATATAATAATAAGAATAATAACAATAAAAATAATAATAATAAAAATAATAATAATAGCAATAATAAATTAATATTTAATTTAAATTCACAAGCGAAATAGATTCGAATGCGTATAATAGTCATTACAAAAAAATAACCACATAACGATCTATCTGCCATGATGCGCCAAATGATCGCCGGCCCCACAACGAGCTGGCCTACGAACTCTATTTCCTCGCCGGTTACCTTGCTCCGCATCATCTACCGGACTTCGAGGACGTCGCGGTCGTGGTGAAGGTGTCGTAAACGCCTAAGATGTGTTAATGAAATTAATATTTAACTTAAATTTTGGTAAATAATTTAAGGGCTTTTAATTAAATAATGCATTTTAAATTTAAAATAATTTAACATATAACATACGTGATGATCCATAAACTCTGGCGTAAGTTGTGTTGGGCTGTAGATAAACATGGGAACCGGTCCATCCGGTTCCGTACCGGTTCTACCGATTCCGGGCTAAAAATACCGGTTCCGGTTCTAACCGGTATGGTACAGGACCGGTTCCGGGACTAAATCCCGGAACCAATTTGGAATCGGTCATAGATCCATTGGATCTTACCGGTTCATCCGATTTGTTTTTTAAATAGACCTGAAAAATTAGAAAAAAAATACAACGAAAGAAGAAAAAACGGAAAAAAACACTAAGAAAAAATACAAAACAAATAAAACAAACGTAAAAATAATACTATTAAAATACTAGAATACACATATTAACGGATAGTGAGTGAAGTCCAATGAAGTGCGTGATGATGAAAAAAAACTCCATTTTTATTAATAAACCTAAAAAATTACAAAAAAAAAAAACAAAAAAAAAAGAAAAAAAATACAAAAAAAGAAAAAAAATACAAAAAAAAAAACATAAAAATAAACTACTAAAAATACTACATTATATCCTTATTAAGTAAAACACACAACGCCGCCTCCTCATCGTCTTCAGAACTTGATGCTTGGAACTCGTCGATCGCATTTTCCGCTCGATTCTTGGACTCGGCAGTGAACCAATCCTTAAGCAACGTAAGCATTGCAAGAGAACTCGGCTTAAGGTTCGTTCGCCTATTTCCAATAATCCAACCGGATGTCGAAAATGCGGATTCTGAAGCGACACTTGACACTTGCACGGCTAGAACATCTCGAGTGATAGCCGCTAGCGTCGGGTAAAGAGATGCGTTCGACTTCCACTACTGGAGAATGTCAAATCCCTCCTGTGTTTGGAAGTTGTGACTCAAATAAAGCTGAATTTCATTTGAGTTTGCAGGTCTGGTCGCTTTTCCTTTCGACTTTTGCATCTTCAATCGCCTAAGGACATCCCTCGGGCCACGACCACCGCTAGAGGACTCCGTAACTCCCTCGGTCGCATGCTCGGTTGTCGAACCACCACGCGCCTGAGAACTATAAAAGCAAAAAGTTCTTGGAGAGAACGCATAATTGACGTCTTCTGATCGTCAATGCTCTTTCCAAGAAACGTCTCGTAATACTCGAAAAAAATATTGAAAGTGCCACTACCACAACTCGGGTCGAGTAAAGCCGCCAAACCGTGGACAATTGGGATATTTTCCCAATACTTCTTGAACTTTTGCTCCATGTTCTCAATGAAATGGTGCAAACTTTCCTTACCGCGATATTAAATAAATTTATAGCACATATTAAAAAGCAAAGGAATAAATAATGGCGATGTTGGATAATGAACGCTGGAAAATTTCTCCTTTGCTTCCTTGAATACCGCAAGTAGTGACACATATAAATCGCAAAATTCCCAATCAACATCTAGTAATAGAAGTGATGGGTCGAACGTCATACCAACTCCGTTGTTGTTCCAAAAATGGGTGACTAAATCCTTATAACGCATATATGTGCTAAGAAGGTGATATAAGGAGTTCCACCTAGCCGGTACCGGTAAGGGAAACTTCTTATACCTAAGGCCATTTGTCTCGACCGTTTGTTTCCAAGAATGATCGAGACGTCGTTCACGTAGTTGCTTACCAGTTAATATAAATTTTTTCTATTACACGACCTAATACTTCATCGAAAGCACATTTTACACATAAGTTAATCACATGGCAAGCACACCTAACATGAAGCAATCGACCGTTCAAAGGCACGCTAAAATGGGAACGAAGGAAATCCATAGCCGCGTTATTAGAGCTAGCATTGTCCAACGTGATAGACATAATCTTATTTTGAATCCCATCTTTATTCGCCACATTCAAGACGTACATCGCAATGGTATGTCCCGAATGCGACGAATCTAGCGGATGTAGCGAAAGAATTCTCTTCTGCATCATCCACGGCTCATCTATCCAATGGCATGTAACAACTAAATACGAGTGGGAAGTAACATTCGTCCAAATATCAGTACTTAAACTAACCCTACAAGATATGTTCGACAAATGTGCTAGTAAGTTCGACCTATATTCTTCAAAGGTTTCTAACACATACTTCCTAAGTGTCTTACGACCTACTTGATGAAATCCGGGTTGTATCGAACTTGTAAAGTTGATAAACCCTTCATTTTCCGCAATACAATATGGTTCTTCACATTGGACCACAAACTTAACTAGCGCCATCTTTGACTCCCTAGTGATAACAAAATTCCTACCGGTATGCACGTCTACTTGTTGTTGCGTTCGCTCCGTACCTATGGGCTCTAACGTAACCGAATCAAATTTATGAAAACCCCTTAAATGTTTTCACATTGATCGCATACCCTCCTGGTTACAACTGCCTCTATATCGATATTCCGCACGACATATACAATAAGCTTTACCTCTGTTGGGGTTGCCGGGTCTGAGTTCGAGGTCGAAATGGTTCCAAACCTTCGAGCGCTTCGTCCGGGTACATGATGTCGCCGTGGCCGTGGTGGATTCTTGGCTCAGACCGGTTTCGCGTCGTCCTCCGTTGCCTTTCGTCTCCTCGATCTCATTGTCGGGGATCGACCTCGTCGGGCATATCGCTTATACCTACATGAAGATAACCAAAAATATCGTCGTTCGGGTGCAACTTGATGCCATGTTAGTAAAATAAAGTGTGTGTGTGTGTGTGGGGGGGGTATGTTTCGTGTGTGTGTGTTTGTATTTCGAGAGTATGTGTGTGTGTGTTTCGGGTGTGTGGTGTGTGTGTTTCATGTGTGTGTATCGAGTGTGTGTTTGTGCGATCGTATAACACAAGACGAGAGCGATAGAGAGATTATGAGATTACAGAGAGTTTGGGAGATTAGATGTGAAAATATTATGAAATATGATGTTGTATTTATAGAGTTTTTGTTAGGGACTAAACAAAAATTTGCACTTTGGCCCAAAAGGGCCAAAATGCAAAATAAAAAAATTTTGAAAGAGCCGTTGGCTCTCTAACGGCTAATAGCCATTATAATGTTTTTATTTTATTATTTTTATTTTAGCCATTGGCTTCAACGGCTATTTATATATATATATATATATATATTTTAATTAGCCGTTATCGGTTCTAACCAGATCCTACCGGATCCGGTTCCGGCTTAGATATAGCTGTTACTGGTCCGGAACCGGTACCGGTAACGATCGGTTCTATTTTCGGGTAGTTACCGGATTGGTTCCGGTATTAACTTATTGAACCGGTTCCGGTTCTAAACCGAAAGGGCCGGTTCTGGGCTGAACCGGCCCGATAGCCATGTCTAGCTGTAGATGATTGCAAAAGGGTGAAAAATCCTCAAAGAAAGACGGGTTCACAGCTTCGTGCACTTGAGATGGTCCGACCTCACTGCTTCGTCGAATTTGGCATCGCGAGATAAACATGTCATCTGCTCTAGTAAATGGATCGACTCGTCATAATTGCCGCTCCTCGCATAACAAAGGCTGTCGTGAATCCCCCGCTCCTAAAAATGAAAGAAGCAAATTATATCATTTGAGCTACTAAACAAATAACATTAAATACATAAATTAAACTTACATTAATCGACATAAACTCCGCATCCCCCATCTGGAAGCCTCGTGACATCAGTATTTCATGTGGAGATATATAGAGGCGAGTGATCCGATGAAACCCAGTCGTAATATTCATCCCCCACCGACATGAGTGCAGTCGCGGGAGGACCATTAAAGATGGTGTCATCTCGATCCTCCCATAACCCAATCCAACCTGCATTATGCGATCTCCGATCCATCCCTGACCGCTGTCGCCGCTCGTACGTATGAAGATTGATATCTCGATACGACGGTATAACGAGAATCCCTTGGATAATTTCAAACTGCCGAAGTACTCGTTCGGGGTAATGAATCTCCATGATATTGAAGAAGATCAGGGGACACCTCGATCGACAAGCGCTCGGTAAGCACTGGGGAGGAAGGACGGCAATCTCTGGGAGTGTCATGTCGTACGGAGTCCATACAAATTGATGCGCCTGCATGCAATCAATGCACTCGCGGATGGTGCGTACATTCGAATTCGTCGACGTAGTGCGATCAAATAATGCATTCCACCTGTCATATATTTTCACAACATTTATAAATGTGAGAAGGAAAAAAAATTACCAAATTGGATGACCGACTATACCTCGCAGCACGTGGCGGGGTCGGTAAGACTATCCCGTCGACTATTCAGGGCTCCATGGATACGATGAACATCCCGAACTGGCTGAAATGCCAGGATCCTCACATATGCCCATGCCTAAAACAAATCCCATGTTCTAAATATATTTTAAAAATAACTATAACATTAATCAAAGTTTCTATATAATTACCTGAAACAGCCATAGGGGTCTGCTTATATTAATTTTTTTCTGCTCGCATGCCGAACAAAGCTCTCTGTATAGGAATGCCAGCATCGTACTACCCCAACTAACCGTGCCCACCTCCTCAATATCCTCCAACAGCTAAAGGTACGTCAACGATACGGTGCTGGCGCTACAATCGGGGAACATCACCACACCAAAGAGCAGCATCGCATAACCCCGTGTTGAACACTCGACCTCTACCTCTTCACTATCATTCGAAATTGGATGGGCCAACCAACTCGCTAACGATTTCGTCGACAGTGATGACCCCTTAATTTTATCACTAAGCGGTCTAAACCCTAGCAACCGCTCGCACTCGTCCGTCCACTGTGTGACCGTCCTCATATGGATACACCGGAGACATGACTACCATCTACAGGCAAACCCCACAAAATACCTACATCTTGTAAAGTAACGGTCGCCTCTCCAACAAAAATGAAACGTATGGGTCTCCTTCCTCCGATGCTCTACCAATGCGTAATCAAATGAGGGTCAACCCTCCGCGACATACAGCTGTAGACGCTGTATAGACCTATACCGTTTAACTTCCCTAATAAGCGACCGCGTAGGACATTCGGTGCTTCTCTCGTACCTCACACAACATTCTCTAAGGATCTAATATTAATAGTTCTATCTATCGCATCCCTCTAACAACAAATCCCTACTACGGTGATTTGACTGCATCGTCAACACCGAATTATCAACAGGCCCGTAAGAAGAATCCAAATCCATTCTACAACAAAAAAACGAAATAAAAACAAATCAAACATGAATACTATTGTAACAATATCGACGATAAAAACAAACAAATCAACAATAGAAAATAGCAGATGACGAGGCATACGAATCCAACTCAATTAAATACGTAGTTATTCTATTATTGATAATGATGAAATTAACACAAGGGGCGTATTTCGGATCGTCACGGGGTCACTCACCTGTGGTAATTGCGCGTAGATCGTCACGAGGGCGTCGCCGGATAAGGGACAGGTCGTCACGGGGCGGTGGCGGAGGTCGTCGCTGAGGTGGAGATCGTCACGACGGTCGTGGCGGCGGCGGTGGCGGGCAACAGAGCGGCGGGTCGTGGTGGATGGTGAGGGGGTGGGCGGCGGCATGCAGGCTTGGGCGGCGGCGTGCAGGCAGGGGCTCGTCTTCGTCGGCTCGTCTTCATCATCTATTCGTCGCTGTCGTCTTTTTCGTCTTCTCTCTTTCGTCTTCTTTGCTTCGATCTAGGGTTTAAAAAACAGATCTAACTCGTAACAATGTCTTACGAGTTACTTAACTCGTATGAATATTATACGGGTTACGCCACGTTGAATCCACGCGCCAGCGAGGATAAGTAACTCGTATATGTTTTATACAAGTTACGAAACTCGTATAAAGATTATACGAAAATAGCTATTTTATTAATGGTTTTCATTTCATATTTTATTTTGTTAATGGTTTATATTTTTTAATTATTTTATTAAAAATACCAATTGAAGATGCTCTTACTATATTGGGTCGTAAACTACTTCTCGTGGTTAAATTATTGAGAATAGTTTGGTAAACTTTTGGATGAATGGTTTGGTAAATAAATGATTGCGGTTTGACGTTATTTAGTACGTGAGCTTGAGCCTTGTTGATATCATATGGGTTTGTACTTTTCCAGTAACTAGTTTGGCAGAAAATTTAAATAAAAAAATACAAATCACGTCGTGTCGAGATCATAATTTTGTCCAAATAAATACATAAATGTAACAAAAAAAAACAATAACGACGCCATAATTTAAATTTTCTCGAGCTGATTCTTCGCCTCCTTGTATATTTGTCCCACTTCTTCGTCTTCACCATTTTCCTTCATCAACACCTCACAGTCTTGTATGGCCTCCCTCCATTTTCCCATCTACATGAATCAAACAAAAAAAAAAACATTCAATCGATGAGAAAAAATATATAAAAAAGTTAAAGAGTTACTCCACTCATCACCAATTGAGTTTAGGAAGAAACCTACTGAACTTTCATAACGTACTGACTTCGCAAGCCCAATGATAAATTTCTCAGAACACAAAAAAGACCCCAAATTCGCACGAAACGACTCTCACCTTTGCGTGGCAATCTGCACGCCTCAACCTAGCCTTTCGATAGCGAGGGCGCACGTTTATCGCAGCATTACAATCCTCGACCGCCTTATCGTACTGTCTAAGTTTGGACCGACACGCCGCCCTATTGCACAGAAGGATGGAGTTGTAAGGGTCGTGGTTGAGCCCCTCGCCGTAGGAGTCGCACGCCTCGCCGTATTTCGCCGATTTGAACAGTTCGTTCCCGTTCATCCTTGCCGCCGCCACGGCCTTCGTCCTCCTAACGACGGAGGTCGCCTCTCTGTTGTTGGGATCGAGCATTGATGCGCGTTGGGCCGACGCCACGGCTTGGTCGAAGCTTCATTCGTTCATTATTGTACGTAAGAACGGTTAGAATCGAATAATTTTAAGTAATTCGTCGCCAACTCTCATGAAATTGTATACGTACGAAACTAGTTCAACATGTTTTAGGCATTTATCGTAAACATTTTCTTTGACCATTTTTTGTCCCAATCAGCCACCGGCGTACAAGGGAATACCATGCCGTACGTTTCAATTCATCTAATATTGACGTGACAATGTCATGCCATAAGTTTCACTTGACCTAATAAAAAATTAATATCACCCCTCCTACCACCACCCCTACCTTATGTGCAGAAAAAATTAGGTGACATTGCAAAATGACTGTTTATCTTTACGTTAAATGACCTATATATACTGGACTAATTTTTTAGATAGAAAAGTTAGAGGACTATGACGATTTTTGTGGAAGTTAATTGAACTGTTTATGATAAATGATCTATACAACTAGTTTTGCACGAAGAAATATTAGAGGGCTAAGAGCGATTTTCGCGAAAGTTACGGATGGAATTATTAGTTACTCCTAAGTAATTTCTAGTAATATTGATTGATAAATTGAGTGTCTAACCTTCCCGAAACCATGTCGACCTGAGCATGAACAAGTAGCAAGCTCGAGCTACCGATTGGACCGAAGATTTTAGTGCACTCGTCGACGTCGTAATTCGGCCCATTCGATAACGTATCAATGGCTTCTTGATGCCTGTTGAGCTTCAACAAGGCCTCAGCTTTCAGAGCAATGATCTTCATATAATGAGGAAAAAAAAAAAGAAAACGTTTTTAGTAAACACAATGTCTTCCTTTTCCTTGAAATGAAGTTGTGATATTTTATTACCAATGGCGCAGAATCAGCCCCAGCAGTTATAGCAAGCCCAGTTTCTGTTAAAAGGGAGTTCCAATCCCTCTGTCTCTTCGCCTCCGTGCACTTGTCCAAATGCATCTGAACTCTCCTTGCTTTGTTCATAGCATCGGGGTCAGACTCTGGGCCTGACTGCTTGAAATGGTACATTGCCTTCTCCGCTTCTCCTAATCTGTCGAACATGTAATAATTCAGACAAGCACTACTGGTTTATCAAACTCAATCTCATATCGGATAATTGAAACAAGTGATGCTTCTATATAAGTTTCTGCGCTACTCCTCCTACTGCCAATTAGTTTCAAAGTAGAGCCTCACAAGGCTTATGAGTTTGGGCTAGAGGTTAATAATCAATCACCTGACGTATAGCGTGGCCAGTCTGTTGTGGGCCCGATGGTAGAACGGGTCGATCCTAATCGCCTCCCGGCACTCGAAGGCGGCTTCTAGAAGCTTCCCCAGTGCAGTCAGAGCCGCGCTCTTGTTGCTCCTGTAAGACGCCTTGTTGGGATCGATCGAAATCGCGGCTTCGTATAGAGCCAAGGCCTCCGCGAACTTCCCGTTCTTATAATCCTCGTTCCCGAGTACTTTCAACTCCTCGGGATCCATTCGGGTCGATAAAGCCCGACAAAGCGAATCGGGCTTTTGATTCGGCGCCTGGCTGCTACTGCTCTTCTTCGTATTCGCGTTCTTGGGACGAACATAATCATTGGCGATATGATGAGAAGCATTATTATTGCCCGTCGCAGCCGCCGCCCTTAAATTGCCCAAATCGCTGGCAAGCATCACGTTGCTCGAGGAGGCCCGAACGAGATTGCCTCCGGCCCGATTGGATCTCTGATGGTCTTGGATCATAATCTCGAGCTCGCCCGATATGCCGAGCCCGGGAGGCTGGGGTTGGGCCCTTCGAGCCGCGGCAGGGCGGGCCTGGTTCGTGGGCCCATGGTGGGTGTAGACGGGCGGCGATTTCGAATAGGTGGGGCCCGGCCGGGGGACGATTCGGTCCCTGTTGTCGTCGGTCGAGGGCTTTTCTTGATCGGCGGGCGACCGTGTGGGTATGGGCGAGCTTGGGACTCGGGTGATGTTGGCGGGATTTGGGTTCGCGGGCTGGAACGAGCCCGTCGAGGTTGACCGACGCGGCCAAACGGTCCTTCGGCCCAAGACTGCGTTTAAAAGCCCGCAGCCCGACGATCTCTTCTCGGGGGACGTGTCTCCCATTACATATGAAATTTTTAGAAGAAAAAAAATATAAGAATGTTGTTCTCTGGTTTTGTTTTTTCGGTGAAATGGGATGAGGATTGAGGTTGATTGAATTTCATGGGGTCAGAGATTTTCTTTTTGATCGGCTGTATTTTCGTTTTATATAATAATATGTCGATGGAGATGGCGAGTTAAAGGCCAACAAGGGGATTTAGTGAGTTGGAAAAATAGATGTTATAGAAGGGAGGAGAAATGAAATGGCTTTGACGGAAATAAAATAATAAACTAGTAGGCGTTGTTACGTTCTGTTTTTTTTTTTTGAAAAAAAAAACAACCGAGTAATTCGGAGCAAGTGCAAATATGGTAACAATGCAATTTGTTATTGTTATTACTATTAATTTTTATGTACAATGCAATGGAGAATGAGATGAGACTGAGACGTTCACGGGAAATTTTGGAACTTAAGAAATTAAAAACCAATATTCTGATTGTTTTGGAGGGTTTAAAAAAGTAAATGTCTATGTATAAAGACCAATACCAAATAGAGGAGCTCACGTCTGATTTAGTGTCTTCAACACATATTTCTTTATTATCACTAGACAGCTTAAACTGTGAGCATTTAAAATTATTTAGTGCAGTGGTTATATAATTAATTTTTAATATAAGGTTTGTTCCATGTCCGTTTACTTCTACTTCTGCAAATTCACCAACTTTTTCCAGTTTTTTTTTTGGGTTAACTTATGCTCTTCTAGCCGAACCAAGCTGAGACACTCAAAGTCATGTGATTAGGAGGTCATGGGTTCGAACCCCACCGCCCCACATGAATTTGAAAAGTCCCTATGGGCGTAGGCCCATGACTATCGTTGTTGGGTGGGTTTGGAACGTATCCATCTGACCCAGGGGATTAGTCTCACCTCTGGAGTGTGTGGCAGTTAGCCTATAGCCGGGCTGTGTGGGGATACCTCGGGACCGAAAAAAACTTATGCTCTTCTGTTGAAAGTTTTGGTTGTTTATTGTGATTAGAAGTCTATGCCCACCATAAAAAGGTTATGGTCGTGTCGTCCGACAATAAAATTTAGGGTAAAAACCCCTCGTAGTTTCGCCGAGATGCACATAAACCCCCGTAGTTTTTTTATTGCACGGTACTTCCTCGTGGTTTAACTAATGTTGCACCGTGCCCCCCGAGAAGCAGTTTTTGCCCGAAATTGGATTACACGCGCTTTTACTGCGGGTGGGTTAAGCTTGGACCTTATTATTTACTGTTAAATGATCAGAATAACCTCAACTATTCACCTTCTTTTCAAATGATAACCCCCGGGGGCAGCAGTTTTTGCCCGAAACTGGATTATACGCGCTCAAATGACCATATTATTTACTATTAAATGACCAGAATAACCCCAATTATTCACCTTTTGGTCACTAACAATAAATAATAGGATCCAAGCTTAACTCACCTGCAGTAAGAGCGCGTGGAATCCAATTTCGGGCAAAAACTGTTGTCCGGGGTGTACGATGCAACATTAGTTAAACCACGATGGAGTACCGTGCAATAAAAAAACTACGGGATTTATGTGCCTTTCGGCAAAACCACGAGGGGGTTATATGCATTTCACCCTAAAATTTATAACCTTACTAATACGAGTATAGCGAAATATCGACTCCATATGGAAGACGGTTGATTTATTTCTATATCAAAATTCGACCAATAATAATAATAATAGTAATAATAATAATAATGGGGGTTTTGTTGTTTACGGTCCAAAGAGAAACGAAATTAAACTAATGACAGACGAATGGACAAAAAATACTAACGAATATAAATAATAGTTGAAGTAATCGTTTTCCACTTTGATTTATATAATTGATCAACGATTCCCAAATAACGTGTACTCGCAAACATAATCGGTTATAGTTGTCGACGAACGCCTAACAACCAATGTCTTTTTAGTTTCTTGATACTTAAGAGACGCTCTATAATTATTTCCCTAATCGAAAAATAACCTCCAGGACGCCCTGCAAGGTTTAAGATTTCGACAACATTAAAACAAAAGGGACCCGATTATTGACTAACTCGCTCGGACGACGCTCTCTCGAGAAGAGAAGTTGAAATCAAATCGCGTAAACTACAATATAATTTACACTTACGTAGGGTAAAGAAGTTGAAATTTGTTCGCTACTTATTAAAACAAACAAACAATTACGGATTTGTAGTTTCAATTAGCCATGAACCCACCTAGATTAATTAAACATTTGCAACTATTTAATCAAACTACGTTCATCAACTAAAATAATTTCAACTAATACTCGCGCGTTCACAAATAAGCACAATAATAATACAATATTATAAATCAAGGTTTTGATAGCACTTAAACTATAATAAAATACAAAACATAACAATCGAAGCACGTAGATAGATAGAAGGCAAAATCGCTTACAACCGTTCGAATTTGCGGAATTTCAGCCCCGATTTCGCACGTCTGCGACCCCGTTGCTCCTCTGTGCTCGCTGCCCCACAACTTAACGTCGAACGAGGATATGGTAGAAGAGCAAGTGAAGAAGGTAGAAGTTGGGAGCCTTCGCGTACGAGCATATGTCCCCCGCCCCCTTTCTACCGAGGATGGTGGCAGCCCGGGATGCAGCTTTCAACTGTCGGATCTCCTCTATGTACGAGTGCGCTGCTCATGTATATTCCTCGCCTCAGCTTCAACAATATGCTTGGCTGGGTATTTTCGCCGAACAGCTGGTGAGCGACTAAGGTGCAGTTGTATGCTTCATGTCCTTGCTTCAGTCGTGCGCTTGTTGCAGCTGCGGGACGAGTGATGGTGGACAGTAACTAAGAGCAGCCTGCGTGATTCTTTCCAGCCGTGAGGTGCTTAAGGCAGATGAGCTTTAGAGGTGTATGCTTCGGTTCGCGGCTGAGAACAAACAATTTGGAGCAGCTTTTTGGCGTTAGGTGCAAGCTTGTGAGGTGATCGATGTGGTTCAGCAGCTCTAAGATTCCCCTCTTTCGGATATTTGGGAGATATCTCAGATGGAGCAGCTCTGTCCCCTTTTATAGCATATGGCGAAATCATTTGAGGAAGAAACCAAACCAAATCACATGTTGCCATCGAAACCATCTCGAGCTTTGCTCCGAAGTTGAGCAGCCGTTCTTGCAGTCACGCAGCCATATGTCTCTATCTTTCATCATCGGAAGCTTGAAAAGCATAAGTATGTTGGAAGGTCGTAGAGTTTTTTTTTTTTTTTAAACCAACGAGTAAATATCATTTATAAACGGATGTCCGAAGACAACATATCAGCCATAATTTGGGATGGTGGGGAGCGTCCCTCTCCATCAACACCAAGAGTTTTGGCAAGAAAGTGAGCAATAGCATTACAATGACGTCTAATAAAGCTATAAGATACGCAATCAAAGTTCCGAGCGAATTCCTGGCAGTCCTTAAGCACACTTCCTATTAGAGTGGATTCTGTAGAACCCCGCTTTAGCTTATTAATCACTTCAGCACAATCTCCTTCAATCTCGATGGCACACCATCCGTTAAGCTGTGCCACTATTAGAGCCCATCTAGCACCCATACCCTCGATAACCTCCGGATCAAATTCACCTGATAAGAACTTCACCCACCAACCAATGCAGACTCCTTCCCAGTTCCGATCAATCACCCCAAACGCAGCTCCGTGCCGTGATTTGTGAATTGCGCCATCGAAATTGAGCTTAACCACGCCATAATCGGGGCACCTCCAAGAGGTAGGGCTTATGCTAGTCGGCATCGGCAAATCGTCTAAGTCTATCTCCACAGATATCGCCCCATCCTTCGCCAGTGAGAGCACCCTACCAGGTGAAATAGTTGTCTTCTCCATCACCCATTTGTTGCGAGCATGCCAAATGGCCCAGCACGTCGAGAGAAGGTTGTCAAACTCGGGTGTGCTCAAGTGATCAAACATATCCAATAGCCAGTCCTTCGCCCAAAGAGGCCAGCGCCGCAAGAGGCTAGATGGAAAGCCCGCCTCTTTCCAAATAGCCTTCACAGCAGGACAACCCGTAAAAGTATGCCGATCATCCTCCTGAAGGGCTCCACACCTTTGGCACATCGGCAAATGGAGGATGCCCCGCGCGAAAATATTCGCCGCTGTGGGAAGCGCGTTCGTACACATACGCCAGCTGAAGATTTTCACCTTGGGTTGCACCTTCGCATTCTAAATAATACGCCACAGGTTCTGAGCAACACTAGGACCCGCCTGGTCGCGTAGAAGCAGGTCCCGCGCCACGTAGTAAGCCGACTTCACAGTAAAGATACCGTGCTTCGTGAAATGCCAAATAAGCTTGTCGGGGACATTTGTCATGCTCAGTGGGCTACCCAAGATCAGATCAGCATCAAAGGTAGGAATGGGGACCGAATAAGAGCCACAGACCAGCTTCCCGTCGTTGATGAGCGAAGGTCTGCGACCCGCATATTAGCGAACTGAGCATGGACGGGGCTAACAACTTTGAAGGACCAAGGGCGAGGCAACCAAGGGTCAGACCAGACGTTGATCTGCTGGCCGTTTCCAACCTGCCATCTAGTTCCCGAAAGAAGAATGTGTCTCGCCGAATGAATTGCCCGCCAAGTAGCTGATGGTTTGGAGCCCAAGCTGGCAGTCAAGATGGATCAATCGGGGAAGTATTTTGCTTTAAGAACCCGACAAAGAAGGCTATCCGGCTTCGATAAAAGTCTCCACGCCTGTTTAGCAAGGAGAGCTGAATTAAATAAGTTAATATCTCGAAAACCCATACCTCCCTCGGATTTCGGTTTGCACATCTTCTCCCACGAAACCCAATGAAGCTTGCGCTTATTAGATGAGCTCCACCAAAACCGCGATATCATCTTTTGAATGTCTCGAATCAATGACCTCGGCAACTTGAACACACTCATTGCATATGTTGGGATTGCCTGTAATACAGCATTAATGAGAATTTCTCGCCCGGCTTGAGATAGCATCTTCTCAGACCACCCTTGCACGTGCCTCCATAATCGGTCCCGGATATGGTTAAAAACCTCCTTCTTATTACTCCCTATTGTCGCTGGTAAACCCAAGTATAGGTCATGTTGAGCCTCTCTGTTAATGCCAAGAACTTCATAACAAATGTCCTTTGTTTGGTCATCGACATTAGGAGAGAAAGATGCGGACGACTTCAAAAGGTTCACCGTTTGCCCCGGCACTCGTTCATAAGTGCCCAGAATACCACGTATCACCTCCATGTTCTCTGCCCTTGCTTGCGTGATTATAAGTGTCATCTGCAAAGAGGAGGTGCGATATGGACGGCGCTCCCCGACAAACCGATATCCCATGCGACCCACGGTTATCCTCCGCCTCCTTAAGTAAACTGCTAAACGCTTCCGCACAACAAAGAAATAAATATGGGGATAACGGGTCACCTTGGCGTAAACCTCGCTCAGGGGAAATACGACCAAAGCAACGACCTTTAAGGACAAAAGAATAATTGACCGACTCAACACATAACATAACAAGTCTAATAAAAGAGGGGTGAAAACCCAACTTACACAATACCCTCTCCAGAAAAGGCCATTCTACCCTGTCATATGCGTTGCTCATATCCAGTTTAAGGGAACAAAATCCCTCTCGTCCTGTCTTTCTCTGCTTCATCGCATGGTTAGTTTCAAAGGCAATAAGAATATTATCTGTGATTAACCGATGCGGTATAAAAGCGGATTGAGTGGGGGAAATAATTTGGTCCATAAACTGTTTCAGCTTATTGGTAATGCATTTGGAGGCAATACGATAGACCACATTACACAGGCTAATTGGGCGAAAATGGGTAAGATTCTCAGGGTTCTCACATTTCGGAATAAGTACGATATGGGTCTCATGGAAAGCCGGTAATGATATGCCCATGTTTAAAAAATCAAGTATCAAACGAGATGTTTCCTCCCCCACAATACTCCAATATTTCTGGAAAAAAATTGGGGAGAAACCATCAGGTCCAGGGGATTTAAGAGGGTACATACCAGAGAGAGCCGTCTGAATATCCTCTTTAGTGTACTGCTGAAGGAGCGCCATATTCATTTCCTCAGTAACACGTGGCTCGATCGCCCGAATAGCTATATCAATCTCTAGCCTCGTTGGTACACTAGAATTAAATAGGGTCCGAAAATAATCCGAGACAGCTCGTTCGATATCACCCTTAGTATCGCACCAATTCCCATCTTCATCACGTATCCTCCGAATTTGATTAGCCCGCTGCCTAGTTGAAGCGAAACGGTGAAAATAACGCGTGTTCCTATCTCCATTACGTAGCCATTCCCCTTTCGCTCTCTGTCGCCAGTAAAGCTCCTCCTGTCTGAGTATCTTATGGAGTTCTTCTCGAAGTTGGGACTCCCGTTCACGAGCCAACAGTAGCCGGTATTTGAGTGATACCAATGAGCTCTCTCTCCAAATTCTCCTTCCGTAGACGTGTATTGTTGCCACGCGAGCGACTCCAACTTAGTAGTTTCGACTGGCTATGTTGCAACATTACAAAAGCGCGCCCATGTTCTCTTGTGTTATCATGCGGTTCCCAACAGGTACTCACGATCTGCTCACAATCTTCTTCGAGTAACCATTTGCTTCGAACCTGAATCTTCGGGGGTGAGGTGGTGACTTGACGACGTGGGGTTGCAACTCCACAAGCAATGCACAGTGATCAGACGAGAAAGTAGGGATATGTCGAACAATAGAATTGGGAAATGCGTTTCGCCAATCCGAGGAAGCACATGCACGATCAAGGCGTTCAGCAATAGTATCCGGAGCGAGTGCTCGGTTAGACCATGTGAAACGCTGCCCCATAATGCCCAGATCAAAGAGGCCACACTGTACCAAACATTCACGAAAATTTGACATCTGCCAGAACGAACGAGATCTACCATCATGCTTTTCTTCAGCTTCGAGGATCTCATTGAAGTCGCCCATACAGAGCCACTTTTGCGCTCCTTGAACACAGAGCCGTGAGAGGAGCTGCCAACTATTTGCCCTCAATCGTGTACATTGATCCCCATGAAAGCCCGTTAAACGCCACCAGTCACCTGTATCTTTCATCTTGATTGAGACGTCGATATGGAAAGATGAATATGACCTGAGAGAAACGACAAGCTCCCGCTTCCAAAGCATAATCAGACCTCCCTTCCGACCGTTAATTCCCACACATAGTCCATGCATGTCGAACTTGCGCTTTAAAAATTCGAACCTAACTTGCCCACATTTAGTCTCGATTAGGAAAATCACATCCGTACGATGAAGACGGACGAGCTTTTCCAGTTCATGAACTGTAGAGGCTCCTCCCAAGCCCCTACAGCTCCAACTAAGAAGACTCATTGCTCGCGGCGGGGCTGACTCGCAGCCTCCGCCGAACCATCGGTTGTATCCATAACATCCCCAAAAGAAAGCATGAGCCGTTTTGCTGCTGTACTAACTTTCGGGGATTCTCCTTTTCTCTTTCTACTAACACTAACCTTGGAATCTGGCTGTGGCAGAGAAGTTTGTGCCCGTGCTCGAGCCTTGTAACCCTTCCGCTTAGGTTCTGCAATACTCTCATTTGGCTCCTGTTTAACGGGGAGAAGTAATGGCTGAGGAGGAATAAGAGAGGTAGGGGTATCTGATGAGGTATTGAGATGGACGAATTTTTTGTTCTCATGGTCTTTAAGTAACTTCTGGACTATCGGAGGAGGAACATAGGGTAAGCTAAGTTTTGGTTTCTGTTGCGGTGGGTTGATTAAGGGAGTAGCGTCCATGGGGATGGGGTTACTAGATGTTCCATGGGAGTTAACTAGGTTAGGGATTTTCGGTTGCTCAGAGGTATTATGGTTTGGTAATGGCTTAGGGCTTTTAGACGGGGCCGACGCTGATAAGGTCTTCGTCGGGTCGGATCGCGGGCCAGAGGCATGGTAAGAAAAGGGCGGACTATTAGTTTCGGTATGGGGCGGCTGAATATGATGGGTAAGTTTGGTATGGGTCGGGGCACCGGTTAAAGGGGTGGGCGCGTTAATATTAGGGTTAATGGCGACAAGGGTTTGGGGAATATATTTAGAAAGGAGTGGAGTGGGGCCATCTTGGTCAACGGATGGAATATTAATTCCAAGGTTAGGTGTATGATTACTAGGGTATGAAATAACGTGGTTAATGGTAGGAGGATAAGGAGAATTAATTAGGGGATAAGGTTGCTGTGTAGGAAGCTGATTTGTTGGGTATTGATTAGGAAAGGTCGTAATTGGGGTTGAGATTCCATGAATCGTGGGATTTGATTCCATCGGTTTCAAAATGATTTCCTGCATTAACTCTGGCCGGGACCGAGACTGGGACGGCGAGCTTTGCCGTAGATCGTCCGAGGAGGTGGGTTTAGAGATGGTAAAACCCTTAATCCGGTCCATGGAGGCCACATAACGGGACGCTCGGAGTGAAGGGCTATACGGTACATTCTCGCCCGGGTCCTCAAAATTCTCGTCAAACCGAAGCTCGCATGAAGTCGAGATATGATCCAGGTAGCCACACAAGTAACAGAAATTTGGAAGACGTTCATATGTGAACTTGACGAGGATTTCTTTATGATCTTCTACCAGTAATTTCATCACTCGCCGAAGAGGTTTGGTAACATCAATCCGACATCTGATACGAACATAGGGAAGCCCAAGAGAAGCTTTGCTGTTATCATGTTCAATGAATTCCCCCAAATTATTCCCTATATACAAAAAGACCTTGTCTGTGAGAGCCCAGAAAGGGAGATCATGCGCTTGGACGTAGAACTCACATTTATCCATATCAACCATATTCGGATCCGTCGTGCCATCAAGCGCGTTCAGGACCACAAGCTACTTTTCAAAAGCCCACGGCGAGGGTTTCAGAACTCGAAGCCTATCAATCCTGTGGTTAAACATAACGAGGAAGTGACTGTCGTCCAGTTTCTTCATGTCGAGGCCCTTCACAGTGTCAAAAGCAGCCGTGAGGGTTTTCTTCATAGCCTCGAAATTATATGACTTCTTCGATAGTATACGTCCAACAGCAGCAAAAGTCTCATGGTGCGCCCTCAACGGTTCACCCACATCAGATATTTGGACGCAACTCAGTTCCATCTCGGTTAGGTCGATATCCTTCGATGACATTGGTGATATAGCTATTCGAGAAGATCGGCCGAGTCTTGTGAGGATCTGAATTTAGCGACCCCAGCAATACTACAAAAAAGACAATCAAACACAGGAAAAAACAAATCAAAGGATCAGATGTGATGTGTAAAGAAATACTAAGAACGAAATTCGACAATCGGAATGATGGGCACCCGGCAAAAGAGAGATGACAGGACGAGATTGCTGGAGAGTTTACTATCTGCAGGGCGTCTGGTCTATCTCGGATTGCGGTATGTGTGTGGTTGGTGAAGACACGGATTGATCAAAACCCTCATGGGAGGGAAAAGGACACTCATGGGAAATGAAAAGGACACTCATACGAGAGAAAAGTAGAAGGTTGTAGAGTTAGGTGTATGATGGCCCCTTTTCTTTTCTTTCCTTTTATCACGTAATAAAACCAAATAATATTTCTTGCTTAGTGTATATTTTTCTTAGCAAATATTCATTACTTTATCCCATTTAAATAAAGCAAAGATGCAATATAAAACTTTCTTTGAAGGTCCCAATATTTGTTTCATTTTCGTTCGGTTTGTCCCTATCAAACACTTATAAAGCATAATTATGAATTTAATTGCTAAAATTAATTCAATAAGACTCAATTTAGCTCGAAACCGACTTAATATATATGTACCAAAATATGTTTATCAGGTAACAATCTCATTAAGTTATTAACTAACGGCTACGATCAAAATGCAATTATTATTGCACTCTTGTGGATAGGACGATGGCCCATATAATTATTTTTATGTTATTCTTATTGTGCACATTAGTAGTAATTATCAAGAACATGCTATGCTGAGTCGATTGAGTGAGTATATATAGGTTGGCAACGCCATATATCATTTGTTTTCATAAAGACTTTGTAAAGATCCTCTCCGTTTGGTATCAGAGCCATGGTGGAGGTATTAAGAAGTTAAGGTGTAGTTTAACGGTCTTTATCAAATGTTAAATTTGATTAGACGAAAAGATACTGTTAAAAACAGTATTGAAGAGGAATATGATATTCCTCAAGATTTAGACAAATTAAACCGTTGGACAAATCTTGGGATAGATTATAAAAGAATCTAGGAATTAGGAACTTTCGAAAAATTAGGCTTGAAATAGGTAGTAAAAACTACTAAAGAAACAATTTCTTTGAATAACGAAGAAATGGTTATTAGACTTCTAAGCAATAGAGACTTCGAAAAATACAGAATGAACCATAAGTTTATTCATATCGTGTTAGTACAGGTAGCCTTTAAGGCTTTGACTTTAGAAGGTTTACCAGAGAGTTTTATAGCAGCTATTAGAGATGGTAGAAATCTCGACTGGAAACAATCCTTTATGGGAATAATTCAGTCTAGCCTTGCACATGGCCCAGTTTATTTTAACGTCTATCCAAATCTCCAATTATCATTGACTGATGTCAATAGTTTCGATGCTTTGACATAAATGTCAAAACTCATGGATATAATTACGCTCCAGGATCGGAAGTAATTTGTATCTGTTATAGGATTTATTATAAGCTTTTATATACGCTTAGTCCACAATGCAAAATCGTTGATAAACCCATCAACGAAACTGTTCTAATAGAAACCAATTTTAGTAGATCTAATATTACAACTCGAAGATCTATAAAATGTGAAGAAATACAATTTCCAGAAAACTGGATAATTGAGAGAGCTATGCCTCATCAACCCAAAATTTAAAATAATCGTAATCAAATAATACAAACAACCGATGGAACTGTTCAAATTCAATTCGAACAAAATAAAAAATCTATGAAAACTCCTTGGTCTAGAATGACTAGATCAGCCTCTTCTCATTAACATATATCACCATGTGATTATTTGATAAGATCTCCTTGAGCTTCGACCTCCCAAATTGGGAATCAACCTCTAGTGATTACCTACAAAATAAAGTAGAAGAATTAAGAATTAATTCTAACAATATTGTTCACGGAGTTTTTAAAAATCAAGACGAGGAAATAACCAAGTCAGAAATGGATTTTCATGTTTAATGGATTTAAAACCCAAAATTGATTTTAGTACGGGTTCACCGGCAAGAAAGAAAATTAATCAAGATTTTAATTTACCCAAATGAGAACTTTTCCGAAAATGGTTTTTTGGAAGTTTTAATAAAGAAGATAAAATTAATTTCCAAGATGAATTTTATAATGTTGTCAAAACGAAACGAAATGTTACCCTTTATTCCTTGGTTTTTGGGAAAATATTCTAAAAATATGGTATCTGTTCTTGAAAGAAATTATAAGCTTTCAACAGGGAAAAATTTAAATTCGATTTACCCTCCTCAAACTAGTTTCCAAATGGCAAAAGAAAATGAAATTAGATATCTTAATGCTTTTCAAAAATTATTTGAAAACGATACGCTTACTGTGACTATAAGTCATATTAATTGTCTTTTAAAACAACATCATTATACGAATATGTATGTTATTGTTTTAGGAGAACAAATTTATTTACTTAAGAAAAATATTGAAGAAATTTCAACCTCTATTAGAGATATTAAAAATCATCTTTTAAAAGATAAAGCTGAAATTGAAAAGGTCAATATTGCTTCTCCAAGTATTCAACCTCCTCCTGAAATTACTGATTTTAAATTAAAATCGATTTCTCATATCGAAAATTTACTGGAAGAAAAACTTAAGAATCTTAAGATTAATACTCTACGTGAAGAGTTTGAAGATCGACTTGAAAATTCTGATAATATTCAAAATGTTTTCAACGAAGAACTAAATAAACTAAAGCATACAAAATATGCAAATAGGCCAATTCAAAGTAAATATTACTACCCTAGGCCAACTCCTCAAGATATTCTGTTTGAAGAACAAAATTAATGCTCAATAATTCGTATAGTGGTAGAAGCATATACGAATGGAATTTAGATGGTTATACCGAAAGACAAATCTGTAATATGATCCATAAAATGCTTATGTATAGTGCAATTTGCAAAGCTAATCAAAATAATGATAAAGTTGTTGCGAAAATGATCGTCGCTGGCTTCACTGGTCAGTTAAAAGGATGGTGGGATAATTACTTATCTCAACATGAAAAGACGATATTTAGCAAACCATTAAAGAAGAAAATGGTCAACAAGTGGATAATGTTGTTTACACATTATGTGTAAATATCATTGAACACTTTACAGGCCGATGGTCTGATAATTCTGAAAATATCAGAACTCTTCTCCAAAATCTTATGTGTAAAACTCTTACATCTTTTAGATGGTATAAAAATACCTTTCTTAGTCGAGTCATGGAACTCCCTATAGTACTCACTGGAAATCTAAATTTATATATGGCCTACCTTCACTCTTCGCAGAAAGAGTAAGGAATAACCTTAGGAAAGGAGAATCAAGTATTGATTATAACTCCTATACATACGGTAAACTTATAGGAACTTGCATACAAGAAGGATTAGCCTTATGCAATGAAATAAAATTAAATAAACAAGTCATGAGACATTCTCTAGACGAAAAGAAGCAATTATGAGAATTATGTGGCTAATTTGGCATGGAAAATCCTTCTACGAGTAAAACTCGTAAAGAACACAAAACTAAGAAATATTCTTCTAAACAATATGAAAGAAGAAAAAATTAAAAATTCAAAAGAAGAGAACAAAAATTTCTCAAAACATAATAAAAATTATCAAAAATAAATTTCCTCCAATTATCTGTCGAAAATGCGGAAAAATAGGTCATAAAGCCAGTACCTGCCAGACCAAAAAGAAAATCAATAAATTAGAAAGCGATAATGAATTAAAAGAAACATTATCAAAAATTCTTTTAGAATCTGATAGTGAATTAAAAGAAACATTATCAAAAATTCTTTTAGAATCTGATAGTGAATCAGAATCTTCCACAAACAATGAAAATAATAATATCATCGAAGAAATCTCGTCATCAGAATCTGATGAATGCCAAAATTGTCAAATAGGACAACATTGCTCTAAGAATTTAGATAGTTCAGAATCTGAATAGAAGATAATAATTTATATCAAATTATATCACAATTTCAAGAAATAAATGTTCTTGACAATAATCTTCTCTAAATATTAAAAGAAATAGATGGTCCAGATTTGAAAAATCTAATCATTAAAAGAATAATTCGAAAAGAGGAAGAAAATTCTAAAGAAGTTATTCCTAAATTTGAACCTTATAAAATGCCCGAAGTAATGAAATTACTTCATAATAAAAATATATTCAATAAAAATGAATCTCCTACTAATATTAAAGATTTAACATTAGAACTTTCAAATCTCAAAATTGAGATTAAAAAGCTAAAATTAAGTCATATACACTTAGAAAGACGATTTTCTAAATTAGAGAAAGGAAAAGAAATTGTTGAAGAATTTACCAACGAAGAATTCGCTAGTATTTCACAAAATGTTGAAAATGATAATTATCTTTCAACTCTAGAAGTAATCACTTCTAAAAAAATGGTTAGTAAATCATTACTAATCGACGGAAATTTTCAAAAGAATCTGGTTGCACTAATTGATAGTGGAGCAGATTTAAATTGCATCCAGGAAGGAATAATTCCTACCCAGTATTTCCATAAAACAACTCATTCTCTTAGCTCTGCAAGCAGAGAAAAATTGCTGATTAATTACAAGATTCCTAAGGCCTTTATTTGTAAAAATAAGGTCTGTATTCCTACGTCATTCTTGTTTGTCAAGAATATTACGAACCAAGTAATTCTTGGTACTCCATTCCTTAGGAAATATTTCCTATCTAAAATATTGATGAATACAGATTTAAAGGAAGCTTATAAAGAAGAGAACTTTGAATTTATTACCGAACCTTTTTGTAGAATTCTTAATGAAATAAAGGATTCTATTCTTATTAAAGCAAAAGGAAATCAGGTAAATTACCTTAAGCAAGAAATTAGTATACTTACGAGTGAGGATAAACTCCAAAATCTTAAGTTACAAGAAAAAATTAAATAATTATACAATGAATTTACGTTGCAAATATGTAACGATCTTCCTAATGCTTTTTGGAATAGAAAAAAGCATATAGTTTCTTTATCTATGAAGATGATTTTAGTGAGAAAAATATTCCCACTAAAGCTCGTCCCTATGAATTCTGAATTATTAGAATTGTGTAAGAAAGAAATAACTTCTCTGTTACAGAAAGGTTTAATAAAACCTTCGAAATCACCTTGGTCATGCACTGCTTTCTATGTTAATAATCATGCTGAAAAGGAAAGGGGAGCGTCCAGGTTAGTTATTAATTATAAACCATTAAATAAGGTTTTGAAATGGATTAGGTATCCTATTCCAAATAAAAAAGATCTTTTAGATCGATTATTCAATGCCATTATATTTTCAATTTGATTTAAAATCAGGTTTTTGGCAAATTCAAATTGTTGAAAAGATAGATATAAAACTGCTTTTAAAGTCCCAATTGGACAATTTGAATGGAACGTTATGCCTTTTGGTTTAAAAAACGCTCCTTCTGAATTTTAAAATATAATGAATGATATTTTTATTCCTTATAGTAATTTTATTATCGTTTATATTGATGATGTTTTGATCTTTTCAAAAGATATCGAAACACATTTTAAACATCTTGATATATTTAAGAAAATTGTTATTCATAATGGATTTGTTATATCTAGTCCAAAAATGGTCTTATTTCAAACCAAAGTTAGATTTTTAGGTCATACTATAGAAAAAGGTAATGTTAACCCAATTAATAGAAGTATTGAGTTTGCGTCTAAATTTTCGGACCAGAATTCTCGATAAAACTCAACTTCAAAGATTTTTAGGGAGTCTTAATTATATGTCTTCTTATTATAAAAATGTTGGGATTGATACATCTATTTCATATGATAGATTGAAAAAGATTCATTGTCAGTGGACTAATTGTCATACTGAAGCTATTCGAAAAATTAAGAATAAAGTTACGCATTTGTCATGTCTTATGCTTGCGAACCCTAATTGGCAGAATTTTATTGAGACTCGTGCGTCTGATTTAGGTTTTGGAGAAATCTTAAAACAAGTTTCTCCAGAAGATAAAAAAGAATACTTAGTTAGATTCCATTCGGGGAAATGGAATAATGCTCAGAAAAATTATGCTACTATAGCTAGAGAAGTATTTGCTATTGTTAAATGCGTTCTTAAATTCCAGGATGATTTATATAATCAGAAGTTTTTGATAAAAACTGATTGTCAAGCTGCAAATTTTATGTTTCAGAAAGATTTTAAACATGACGTCTCTAAACAAATGTTTGCGAGATGGCAGGCTCATTTAGCCCCATTTGATTTTGAAGTTATTTATAAGAAAGACAGTGATAATAGCCTTCCTGATTATCTAACTCGTGAATATCTTTCATGAATTTTGCAGATATGTCCCAATATGGGAGAAATTTCCCCTCTAATAGAGGTGGAAAAAATGTTATTGCTCAAATGGGCAATAAAAAGCTCGTTAAAGAGAATCTCTCAGCTTTCTCAAGTAATACTTTGAGTGGCGAAGAATACAAGGAATTTCTTGAATTCAAAAAGCAGAAAGCTAAATCTCTAATGAAGGTACTTCTTACGCAAAAATTATTACGGAAAAAGATGATGATGTTGACTATGAAAAAATTTCTCATACTGAGGTAATAATATTACTTGAATTTAAAGACTTAAAATGGTCTGATGAACCTTGGACTTTTAATGTCGAGGTATTTAGAAAAAGCATCATATGCTGCCATGTTTTATAAAAATCGTGATAATTATGAAAATATTCTTAAATCCACGAGAACGTGTGATTTTGATCATTTTACTGCGGGAAATTCCCAAACTGCTTTGAAAATTTAGTAAAATAATTTTCAAGCAAATTATTTCGCCTGAAAAATGGGCTATTCACCCTTTGAAGGATAGAGAATATTTTCATCCTGAGTTAAAAACTCTAATTAAATTTAATCATTACGATTATATCGATGCCTTTTATAAAGTCTTCTTATACCAGGATGATAATGAGAAACATTCTTGCTGAATAAAAATTTGTGCGGATGTTTATAAGTCCGAAATTCCTAATTGATTTTATCAATGGTGGCTTTCTTATAGAGCCTCAATTGAAATTCTTAAAGAACCCTTTTTGGATTATATCAACAATGGGTTAAAATTTCTCCTAATCTAATAGAAGTGGAGCATAAACATGAATGTATTGAAGGAATGACTTCTTTACATTACTGAATTTAGTATTCCATGGATTTGGAGCTGAACTCCAGAAGTGGGTTATACCCAACAAAAAATCCATGTCTTAAACAAATTTTTTATATAAAATTATGGAAAAAAATGATAAGAAAGACTGCTACTGGCGAATATGAAAGCCAGCAGACAATTGATAAAATCGAAGAGAAAATATCTCAGTATAAGGAGATGATTAATAAACATCAACAAAGGAAACCTCCAAGTCCTTTTGAAATAATTTCAAGAAGAATGAATATTCAAAAGGAAAAAATGACGACTGAAGAAATTGTTCAGGCTTATTTGACCTAATGAAGAAAGATATCCACAAGAATCTTGGTATTGAAGCTTCGGTGGATTTCTCAATGGAGACTTCGTCAAAACATGAAGAATTTTGTCTTGGTGGAGAAGGACAAGATCCGGAAGATCCGGATAATATTATGGTGGATGCTGCAATCGACCTCCTCGAAGATGCGATTACCAAGAAGGTGCAAGAAAAAGATAAGAAGAAATGATGCCCCACTTTGTCCACTTTCCAAAGTGAGGATAATTACGAAGACTTTCAATGTAAAGTTGATGACTTTAATAAAGCAACGACAAATTACTATTCATCTTTTAAAAAGGAACGGCCAACATTTAAAGATGGTAGAGCCAGCTCATAAAGCAAGAACAAGAGTCAAAGAAATTCTTTGGCGACTTATTGATGTTCACTGTGTATTTTATTTTGTTTTCTTTGACTATAAATATGGTCTTAAGCCATATGCTATGTACGCGTTTTCTTACGCACACTCTCTCTCTCTAACTCTCCCTCCATTGTAATTCCCTCTCTATTGTAAAATATTTTAAGAAATAAAGTTGAAGTTTCTTGTACGATTCCTCATACAAGTAAGTTTTTTATTTTGTTTTTATATACTTTATTTTTGTCTCGTTTAGCCTTAATGGAAGGCTAATTCCATCGTTAAACTACACCAAGATGCCTTAATACTTTAATCATGGTTTTATATCATATTACATAATATATATATATTAATATGATGTATTTAATATTTTCGTTTATAAAAATCTTTTGAAAATCGATTGAAAGAATTGAATTTTTGATAAAGGTTGTAATAAAATTTGATTTTAATTAACTCCGTGTCGGCTCTTGGCAAGCTCGTGTTGCCGAAAGGAAGGCGTTTGGGGGCCATGGCTGTTACCGATTGAATTAATTGATTGAAAATTTATTATGTAAAAATCCTTGTATTCGATGATTTAATTCTAACAATCACAAAACCAATTTTTATCTTATTTTGTTTTTGGTTTATCGGCCGAACTACCTTTGAACGAGAGTCCGATTATAGTATATATGCTGGACTACCTTTGGTCCGAACGGGATCGAGCTGTTTACAGTTTGATAACTGGACTGATAGGTTTAACAACGCCAAATACCATTTTCCATGGTTCGATAGGTTGGCAACGCCATATATCATTTATTTTTATAAAGTTTTTGTAAAGATCCTTTCCATTTGATATATACATACATACTTGTTAAGCTGGAGCTGGTAATTTTGAGATGAGATGAACCGATACCCAAAGAAAAAGCTTGATCTTGTGTTTTTAATTGCGCAAAAATAATGAAGAAAGAATATTACAATCTCATATATTATGGTGCCCCATAATATCTTCCCTTATTTGTTATTTGGGCCTTCGTGCACCAAACACAACCAACCATACAAATCGTTAAACCCAAAAATCACACAACGTTTATTTGATTTAATGAATTTCAAATGCAATAGAAAAGTACGATAACTTGCTAGCACGAGTTTGCTAACGTCGCACGCAAACCAAGGATGAGTCGATTGGACTAATTTTAAAAAAATATTATTGATTTATAATTACCTAAATTTTAAAGGGATGATTAAGATTCCTATGAAATGGAAGCTTACAACGAGCACTTCTTGAGTTTGATAAATTAAAGAAATTGTTACAAAACTATTATTGTCATTAATATTTATATTATGATAATATAATTATTGAGAGAAATATTTAGAGAGAGGAAGTATGAATAATTTCAATACTTGGTGTGTTTTACAATACAACTCAAGGTGCCCTATTTATAGGTAAATTTCTCAAATTACAACCACAAAATAAAATATTACATTTTCATAAAATAATCACACATAATTTATAATCTCATCTATTCCAACCTTATTTAACCACTCCATATACATCCACTTCAATATTTCATAATAACTCCATATTTCATAATACTCCCCCTTGGATGTATTTCAGGAATACGCCTCGTTAAAACCTTACTAGAAAAAATCCAGTGGGATAAAAACTTAGTGAAGAAAAAAGAGTACATAATTCCTTTATTACGCTTTCATATGTTGTCTCATCAAAACCTTTACTGAGAAAACCACATGGAAAAAACCACAGCGAAGGGAAAAAGAGTGCAACGCGTATTTGCTCCCCCTGATGATATTATCATTTCAAATCTCGAAGTCTTCGAACACCAATTGAATATATCAATTTTCTAAAAATAATTGGGGGAAGTGCTTTCGTAAATAAATCTGCAAGAGTTTCGCTAGATCGCACTTGTTGTACATTAATATCACCATTTTTCTCCAACTCGTGTGTAAAGAAATTTTTTTGGAGAAATATGCTTTGTTCTATCGCCTTTAATATATCTTTCCTTTAATTGTGCAATACATGGCGCATTATCTTCATATAATATCGTCGGAAGTAACTTTTCAGATAATAGCCCACAAGTTTGTTGTATATGCATAATTATCGATCGCAATCAAATACATTCTCGGCCAGCTTCATGAATTGCTAATATTTCAACGTGATTAGATGAAGTAGCCGTTAAACTTTGTTTAACTGATCGCCATGAAATGGCAGTTCCTCCATACATAAATAAATAACCAGTTTGCGATAGAGCATTATGTGGGTCGGATAAGAATCCAGCATCCGCATACCCAATTAAATCTGCTTTCATCTCATTAGGATAGAACAATCCCATATCAGTTGTTCCTTGAAGGTATCGAAATATTCGTTTAACTCCGTTCAATGTCTACGAGTTGGCGAAGAACTGTATCTTGCCAATAAATTTACAGCAAAATGCTATATCAGGTCACGTATGACTCGTAAGATACATTAGCGCTCCAATAGCACTAAGATATGGTACTTCAGGACCAAGTAGCTCTTCATCATTTTCACGTGGTCTGAATGGATCTTTATTCACGTCTAACGATCGGACAATCATCGGAGTATCCAATGGATGAGCTTTGTCCATGTAAAACCTTTTCAATACCTTTTTTGAATAAGTTTCTTGATGTACAAATATTCCATTCTTTAAATATTCAATTTGCAGTCTGAGACAAAATTTTGTTTTTCCGAGATCTTTCATTTCGAACTCCTTTTTCAAACAATCAACAACTTTTGATAACTCTCCAGGAGTTCCAATTATGTTGATATCATCAACGTAAACTGCTATAATGACAAACTCATTTTCAGATCCTTTCATGAATATACAAGGGCAAGTTTGATTATTTTTATAACCTTCTTTCACTAAAAATTCCCTTAGGCGATTATACCACAAACGCCCAGATTTCTTTAATCCATAAAGCGATTTATTAACTTTAATTGAGTACTCATTTCGTGGCCCTGAAATTTCAGGTAATTTGAATCCCTCGTGAAGCTTCATATATATATATATATATCATTGTCAAGAGATCCGTATAAATAAGCAGTTACAACATCCATAAGACTCATATCGAGTCCTTCTCGTACTACCAAACTAATTAGATAACGAAAAGTAGTTGCGTCGTAATCCTAGATTATCCAACAATACAAAGATTCAGAAAGTTTTACCACGATTTTGAGATGGAAAAGTTGAATCCGTGGAGTGTTGTGCGTGCGTTTGTTCTTGAGAGGGTTGGAGCTTTTCTTTAAAAAATTATCTCACTATAATTTTCACACACAAGACATACTCAATGTGTGTTAGGGTTTTAGTACATATACCACATGTTGGTATATTGTACTTGGGCTTCATGAAAGCCCATTACAAATAAGCTCACTGTACTTTACAAATAAAAGCTTAGTTCACTTAAATAAAATTACAAGGCTAAGATAAAATAATTAATTGAACACAATAAATAATTCCTAACAATCTCCCCCTTTGTGTTCAATTTGCAATTTATCGTTAGTTATCTTCATCTTGTAATCATCCTGAGTCCTCAAAGAACGCGTATCAGAGTTGCGTTCGCGAAAGCTTTTGCATGCGTGTTCTTCTTCAATCACATCCTCCTTTGTCTTGTCTCCTGACCTCTTCTTTCAAGATCTTCAAGCTCATCGGCTCTTGAACTTCTCTTCTTTTAAGTGTTCAAAGCTGCTTGTTGGATCATATCTTTTTGTGTTCAATCTCTCCCCTGGATAGTACCACTCCCCCTGCATTTGATCAACCTTGCGTTGGGATTGGGGATTTCTCTTTAAATTTGGAGACATATACACGCGACGGATTTTCTTTTTTTTTTGTCTTCGATCTCTCCCTTGGATAGTCACTACTCCCCCTACGTTTATTCAACCTTTTGTTGGGATTCAGGAGTTCTCTTTAAATTTGGAGAGACGTACACGAGTCGAATCTCTCTTTAGGTGTTCCAGCTCTCCCTTCACTTGTTTCAACTCCCCCTACATTTGCTCAACCTTGTGTTGGGATTGGGAGTTTTCTTTAAACTCGAAGAGCTGTACGCGAGTCGGCAGCTTTGATGCTTCAAGTCCATGCTGAAGTTGTTGGTCGTATCTTAGTTTTTTTGTGTCTGATCTCTCCCTACAACAACGGTACAACTCCCCCTACATTTGTTCAACATTTCTACGTTGTGATTGGGGTGTTTCCTTAAAATCAGGGAGTCATACTTGAGGCGACAACTTCAATCGTTGGACTCTGTGGTCTTCGCTTGATTCTTTGAAAACGCTTGAGATTTGGCATTTTCTGATCTATATTGCAATTTCTTCGTGATGTTGCTCCCGTTTTACTTTAGTACTCCTTTCCCCCAAGAACATCGAGCTGGGGAAATTGTCATGGGTAAAAATGGGACATCGTCTTTGGCAAGAAGATCGCGTTCTCGGGACAAGATAATAGAGTTGATTGGTAGTCACGATTACTCTACTTCTTGGTGTCAGATTCGTCATCTTCGAAAGAAGTTGTCTGGTTCGGCCTCGAAGAAGCTTATCTGGCTCCGAAAGAAGGTAGGCGTGGGCTGTATTTTCCGAAAATGTGTTTGGGCTCCTTATGATTATTCATTCAATTGCATGAGAGCCTGTCGTCAGAGTGGTTGGCGCGGCGGAAATGGTGGATACTCAAGTTAATCTTCTCCTTCAATGGAGTTGAAACATGGTGAATCTTCTTCTTCGTGGCGCCAGATTGATCATCACCGAAGGAAGTTGTATGGTTCGGCCTCGGCGAAGCTTGTCTGGTTTTCGAAGGTGTACGTGGGGTGTGTTCTAAGTTGTGCTGATGCTCCTTTGGAATGTATATTTTAAGTTTTGTTGCCCGGCTTCAGAGTGGTACGCTTGGCGGAAATTGGTGGGTGGTCCGACCTGTTTGTTTATACGTATCCCCTTCTCCCCCTCATGGCGATTCGTGTAAACGAAATCGGCATGCTTGTATAGGAGGCTAAGAAGGACACAAACGACATGTCGGTTAGGGTAATAACCAGACGGAGCCACTAAAGCAATCCGTCCACACGGCTTCAGAGACAAACTCTGAGACGTGGCCTGTAAGGACAGAACCTGATAAATCAGGGCCACTTAGGCATCCCGTTAACATCAACCTAGGAGCGTAGCTCAAAAGGCGATGGCCTGAAACTGTTGTTGTTTTGATGTTGCAACGGCAGGACTTTCTTCCAATCATGGAATCACATCTAAGAGGATGTGTCTATGGAAGTTCTGATCTGGTCACGAAGTCCGGATAAGAAAAAGTGCATATGTCCTAAAAAAATATAAAAAATATTTAGGAAGTGATGACACCTAGACTCGATGTGTTAAAGAAAGTTCAGTGGTGTGGGCTAACTACCACTTAATTCAATATCTCCCGCTTCCAAGTAAAGCGGTGATAGCATACGTGGCTCCCCGTGATTTGATGAAACATCGGTCTTTTGGGAGATCGATGAGTGGGTAAGGCTCGGTTGTGCTTGCGCCATTGGACCAAATGAGGCGACTTCTACCCGGGAGCTGATAGAAATCAACTCATGCATCTATATGGGATGGTCCGAGTAATTTGTGAGCTAAGGGAATTTTGTATCTTCCGCTCTTTGGTCTTGCCAAGAATTGCCAAATATGTGGCTTATATGGATTTGAAATCTTACCAACTCTCGGCTACGTTCCGGTGTTAGGTTCATGTTGGTCTCACTGAACCATGGGAACTTGAATCCATGCGTCCGTCAATTTTGATGAGTGCTACTGTAGCGACCCCCACTCTGTAATCGCTAGTTAGCGATAACTCGCGTCGGGTTTAGCAGCGAAAGCCGCGGAGAACCCATTTTACAAAAATTTGTTTACACAAAATGTTAATACGAATGGGCCGAAGGCCCAAAACACACCCTATCACTCGCCCACAGGTCGTCATCCATGTACAGCCTCGCCCTCAAAAGCCCATGGAAGCTCCGATAGCCAGCCTCGATCGTCGATTACCTACACACGCAAACACTGAGCTATTGCCCAGTAGGTGAAATAATGCATGCACGTGTGACTCACTCACGTTCACTCACCCCCAATTCTCACTAATGCAATGCCACTCACTATCGCTCATCACAACCGGGATACACTCACCACCTCGCAACGGGCCCTGGGCTCCATACTGTGCACCGTCACGCGAAATCACTACCACGATCACGAACACTACCACAACACGATCACAACACTACGGCAGTGGCCTACACCGAGCAGCCTCCCTGAGCCATATCAGGTCACACTCTCAGGTCGCCTCTTCTGCCTAATGCGGTGCCTACGCTGGTAGCCTACACCAGGTCCCATAAGGGTACCCAGGTCGCACCCTCCAGGTCGCCTCCTCCCGCATGCGACAGCGTGGCCTACACTAGCTAGTTTACTTGGGGATGTCCCAAGTCGTTCCTTTCTAGGTCGCCCGCAGTCTGCCGCATAATGTCCAACGGACCAATGGCTCACCGTCACAGGCGCTGATGCGCAGCAGATGCCCACACTCACATGACTCTTCTACGGGTCGACAGCCAATATCGGCTACACGCTCAATAGGTACAATACAGTACCACCGTTCCACCACGGTACACTCCGTAAAATGACGTGTAATGCACTTGCAGATATTTAACATGATAATACATGGTAACATGATGCTACATGAAAACGCACGTAAACACATAATCACATAATTCATTCACATAAATATCACATTGGTGTTTACGCGTTGTAGATGAAAATTCACCTACCTGTCCTCCTGATACAGTCAGCCAGATAACCTGATAAATCCGTAATGGGTCGAACCTCTTAACGTGTCAATATTATCATATCAGTACATTTGCTAAGTCATGTAAGTCTAAAAATTTCCTCGAACCCTAACTATCGAAAATCCTAAAAATATCGAAAAGCCTATAAAACCCTACCGAAAACTAACTAAATAGTGAAAACATATGAAAATAATGGGACACTTCATAGCAATATTGAAAACTGTATGATAATGCCGAAAACCCTAAGTGGTGCCGAAAACTTTGGTGAAGTGAAAATATCGAAAACTTCGCTATGAACGCCGAGAACTTGCAAGCGGTGCCGAAAACTTCAAACTCACATGCATAATGTCGAAAATATGTCTAACAAGAATACCCAAAATTTTGTTGAATGAATGCCGAAGACTTATAAAATAATGAAAACCTCTGAAATGCAGAAAACATTTCTCGTGACAGCCAAAAACTCTTAAATAAGTGTATATATGCCGAAAACTTAATAATATTAAAACATAGGTTACGAAAACTTTCTACCAATCAAATTCCAAGTGTCGAGAACGTTCTTTAAGTACCAAAGTTGTTCCATTTATCCAAACATGCAACTATCGACTTTCTCATGTTATTACTGAAATTATTTCCACATCAAATCACACGCCGAAAGCTTTTCAAGACACATATCAGCACACATACACAAACATGATTTCATTATTCATCCTTTAACACTTAATATATATAGTTCACGAAAATATTTTAAGTGAAATAACTAAATTGATTCCTATACTAACTCAGCATCGAAAACAATACTCTATATAATATTTATACTAAGCACTTTCACGAAAACGTTCTTATACTCAATAGTTAACTGATACCTACATTAAGCCCCGAAAACTTTCAATGGTGAAAATATAACTATCCAAATTTATTCCTTAATTAACACAACTGCCAAAAACATCAAGTTTACAGAGTCCTAAATTACCAAAGATTTCCTATACTTAAAATAGTTCAAACCCTAACTATTAACATACCACCCACCTTTTAATGTTCCAAGTATCAATCTGATGCCGAAAATTTCTCAACCAACATACAACACTTAGCATAAAATATTAGCATATACTTAGGCTCAAAAATAGGGTTTCAAACGCATCTAACACTCGAAATAATGTCTAACAGCCATATAATATTCACATAAATCAAGTACCTCACATAAATCACGTTATGTCACATAGTTCACTTTTGATACATATAGAAATCACCTACACAATACAAACGCCGAAAATACTCTTCCCTAATATACAATTTGTAATACGTAAGTGTACCTCCCGTTTAGGTTTCGAGTTGTGCTGTGATCCTAAGCTTACTGAGACTTTTCCTTGTTTTTGGTGAAATTTTCTTTCGTACATGGTATAGTTTTGGGCTTACTCCCACTTGGTTTTTCTCCCTTTCTTGTTCTCGTACTAAAGCCCTCAAACTTACTCTTAAAGGAGTTCAAGATATACATGGCTTTCTTTGGGTTTCGTGAGGGCATGACAAGGTGGTTACCCTTATTTACTTCAGCCTTAAGCAAATATAATAACAAGGCCTATTTTTGAGAGTTTGGACCTTAATATTAATTCAGTTAAATCAATTATGGCTCAATTTAAATGTGTTTTATTATTACTAATTTCGGCTTATTCCTTTGTTGAGCTTGTAAAATAATTCGAAACTGTCACAATATATATTTTCATTTCAGAACTCTTAAATTTCTCATCAAATTTCCAAGTTACAAAAATTGCATAATTAATAAAGTCAAACCCCGTATTAAATTTTTTTTTATGGGTCTTACATCCTCCCCCCTTAAAAGAATTTCGTCCTGGAAATTACGCCGATTGTATAACTCGGGGCGTCGATTCCTTCTACCCCCTACAGTGGTTTGATATATTCGTTTTCGCAATTCTCGTATTCTGGAACAACAATGATCACTACCCTTCCTGAATCTCGATTTTTATTTGGAATCATTTCTTGATTTTCAGCTTTCTCCTGGTACTTAATTTAATTGTGTTGAACAACTAGACAAAATATTTCTATTATCTTACAGTACAAAATATTACCGCTCCTAAGTTCACAAGTTTCACAAAATGAGGGCATCCTATTTTACATATCTGGTTCTACTCTACCCTAGGTTGTTCTTCATCTTCTTCAGCAGTGAGGGTAAATACCCTAGTAGGTACCCTCGGAGGTTGGTTCTGCACATGTTGTTGATTCTGTGCAGGGGTCGGATTAACCGGCGGGTTCTCACGACAAAACCGCGAGATATGGCCCGCCTTTCCACAGTTGAAGCACTTGATATTAGGATTAGGACCAAAACAGACACCGACATGTTGACGTCCACACAGTTGGCAAGTCGGCATCGGCTGTTTGGCCAGAGCATTGTTAGGTCTCGCATTTGGCCTTTGTTCCCATCTAGGTTCATTTGGCCTCCCGCGGTTTGGCTGATTAGGAGCATGGACGACCAATTGTTTCTTTTTGTTGCCTTCGCGACCGTATTGTACCTGCTCCATTTTTCTCTTTGCTTCTCGATCTTTATATAGCCTCGCCTCAGCTTCTTCGGCCACCAAAGCTCGTTCGGCAGCCTTAGCATAGGTCATGTCTGGGGATCTCGTCACCGCGACATCTCGGTACAGTTCAGGCTTTAGGCCAATTAGAAAGCATCCCACCTTAAGGTTGTCTGTCGCTACTACGTGGGGAGCAAAGTGAGAAAGTTGCTCAAATTTGCGGATGTATTCCGCAACAGACATTCCTCCCTGACGTAGATTGATGAATTCTTCCATTTTCGTGTCACGGGCAGAAATACTAAAATACTTTTCCTCGAAGAGCTCTTTAAAGCGCTCCCAGGTCATTGTATTTGGATGTTCCATCACCTTAATGGTGTTCCACCAGTATCCGGCATTTCCACGGAGTTGAAAGGCAGCACATAGGACTTTCTCCCCTTCGGGAGTTCGACTATATTGGAATGTGGCTTCAATAGTCCTAAGCCACTCACCCGCTGCAATTGGATCTAAAGTGTCTTCGAAAATGGGAGGATCGAGATTACGGAACCTATGCCCGATGATTTCGGTTCTATCGATCTGGGGCGACGTATGTCGCTCCGACAAATTTTGGTTGCGGATTAGGGCATTAATTTGTTCTGATTGGAGCCGAACAAGGTCTGCAAGCTGGGAAATTGTACGGTTCGAGTCATGTTCATCGGGACTGGATTCCCGTTCCTCGTGGTGTTGTCGGCTTGTTTCGCCATTAAACTCACTCCTAGTACGTACCATTTTATCCTACTAACTAAAATCAGAGTTTCACATTAGCACATAAAAATCATCACAAAGATATAAACACTTACAGATGAGGCTGGGCTTCCATGCTTTTGAGCGGCCGTACATGGACAGTCTACAGAATCTATATCCTAAGCTCTGATACCACCTGTAGCGACCCCCACTCTGTAATCGCTAGTTAGCGATAACTCGCGTCGGGTTTAGCAGCGAAAGCCGCGGAGAACCCATTTTACAAAAATTTGTTTACACAAAATGTCAATATGAATGGGCCGAAGGCCCAAAACACACCCTATCACTCGCCCACAGGTCGTCATCCATGTACAGCCCCGCCCTCAAAAGCCCATGGAAGCTCCGATAGCCAGCCTCGATCGTCGATTACCTACACACGCAAACACTGAGCTATTGCCCAGTAGGTGAAGTAATGCATGCACGTGTGACTCACTCACGTTCACTCACCCCCAATTCTCACTAATGCAATGCCACTCACTATCGCTCATCACAACCGGGATACACTCACCACCTCGCAACGGGCCCTGGGCTCCATACTGTGCACCGTCACGCGAAATCACTACCACGATCACGAACACTACCACAACACGATCACAACACTACGGCAGTGGCCTACACCGAGCAGCCTCCCTGAGCCATATCAGGTCACACTCTCAGGTCGCCTCTTCTGCCTAATGCGGTGCCTACGCTGGTAGCCTACACCAGGTCCCATAAGGGTACCCAGGTCGCACCCTCCAGGTCGCCTCCTCCCGCATGCGACAGCGTGGCCTACACTAGCTAGTTTACTTGGGGATGTCCCAAGTCGTTCCTTTCTAGGTCGCCCGCAGTCTGCCGCATAATGTCCAACGGGCCAATGGCTCACCGTCACAGGCGCTGATGCGCAGCAGATGCCCACACTCACATGACTCTTCTACGGGTCGACAGCCAATATCGGCTACACGCTCAATAGGTACAATACAGTACCACCGTTCCACCACGGTACACTCCGTAAAATGACGTGTAATGCACTTGCAGATATTTAACATGATAATACATGGTAACATGATGCTACATGAAAACGCACGTAAACACATAATCACATAATTCATTCACATAAATATCACATTGGTGTTTACGCGTTGTAGATGAAAATTCACCTACCTGTCCTCCTGATACAGTCAGCCAGATAACCTGATAAATCCGTAATGGGTCGAACCTCTTAACGTGTCAATATTATCATATCAGTACATTTGCTAAGTCATGTAAGTCTAAAAATTTCCTCGAACCCTAACTATCGAAAATCCTAAAAATATCGAAAAGCCTATAAAACCCTACCGAAAACTAACTAAATAGTGAAAACATATGAAAATAATGGGACACTTCATAGCAATATTGAAAACTGTATGATAATGCCGAAAACCCTAAGTGGTGTCGAAAACTTTGGTGAAGTGAAAATATCGAAAACTTCGCTATGAACGCCGAGAACTTGCAAGCGGTGCCGAAAACTTCAAACTCACATGCATAATGTCGAAAATATGTCTAACAAGAATACCCAAAATTTTGTTGAATGAATGCCGAAGACTTATAAAATAATGAAAACCTCTGAAATGCAGAAAACATTTCTCGTGACAGCCAAAAACTCTTAAATAAGTGTATATATGCCGAAAACTTAATAATATTAAAACATAGGTTACGAAAACTTTCTACCAATCAAATTCCAAGTGTCGAAAACGTTCTTTAAGTACCAAAGTTGTTCCATTTATCCAAACATGCAACTATCGACTTTCTCATGTTATTACTGAAATTATTTCCACATCAAATCACACGCCGAAAGCTTTTCAAGACACATATCAGCACACATACACAAACATGATTTCATCATTCATCCTTTAACACTTAATATATATAGTTCACGAAAATATTTTAAGTGAAATAACTAAATTGATTCCTATACTAACTCAGCATCGAAAACAATACTCTATATAATATTTATACTAAGCACTTTCACGAAAACGTTCTTATACTCAATAGTTAACTGATACCTACATTAAGCCCCGAAAACTTTCAATGGTGAAAATATAACTATCCAAATTTATTCCTTAATTAACACAACTGCCAAAAACATCAAGTTTACAGAGTCCTAAATTACCAAAGATTTCCTATACTTAAAATAGTTCAAACCCTAACTATTAACATACCACCCACCTTTTAATGTTCCAAGTATCAATCTGATGCCGAAAATTCCTCAACCAACATACAACACTTAGCATAAAATATTAGCATATACTTAGGCTCAAAAATAGGGTTTCCAAACGCATCTAACACTCGAAATAATGTCTAACAGCCATATAATATTCACATAAATCAAGTACCTCACATAAATCACGTTATGTCACATAGTTCACTTTTGATACATATAGAAATCACCTACACAATACAAACGCCGAAAATACTCTTCCCTAATATACAATTTGTAATACGTAAGTGTACCTCCCGTTTAGGTTTCGAGTTATGCTGTGATCCTAAGCTTACTGAGACTTTTCCCTTGTTTTTGGTGAAATTTTCTTTCGTACAGGGTATAGTTTTGGGCTTACTCCCACTTGGTTTTTCTCCCTTTCTTGTTCTCGTACTAAAGCCCTCAAACTTACTCTTAAAGGAGTTCAAGATATACATGGCTTTCTTTGGGTTTCGTGAGGGCATGACAAGGTGGTTACCCTTATTTACTTCAGCCTTAAGCAAATATATTAACAAGGCCTATTTTTGAGAGTTTGGACCTTAATATTAATTCAGTTAAATCAATTATGGCTCAATTTAAATGTGTTTTATTATTACTAATTTCGGCTTATTCCTTTGTTGAGCTTGTAAAATAATTCGAAACTGTCACAATATATATTTTCATTTCAGAACTCTTAAATTTCTCATCAAATTTCCAAGTTACAAAAATTGCATAATTAATAAAGTCAAACCCCGTATTAAATTTTTTTTATGGGTCTTACAGCTGCTTGATCAACAAGTCGGGGCATGTCAGTTGATGTTGTCTTCTTGTTAGTGTGAGGATGTCACCTTCACCTTTTTGAAATTCTTGAGTTATCGAGGGTTGCTTGTTTTCAGTTGAAGTCCGTCTTGGGAGGTGGAAGCGCCTGAGAGGGTTTTTCTTTTTTTTCCCCTTCTTTTCTCTTTTTTTTTAATTTTCTTTTCCCTTTTTTATATTTATATATACCGACATATACTTATAGGTATTATAGTAATAGTAATAGATATATATATATATATATGTATATGTATATGGGTTAAAGTTAGTTTCTCCCCCTCAAATCGTGCACCTAAGATGTACTCCCCCTAAAAATGTACTCTCCCCTCGTAATTATGGGGTGATACTCCCCCTCAATGCATGCACGTTAACACATATAAGTTCTCTCTCAATTAAATAATCGTGAACATATTTATTATTTTCAGATTAGATGCAAACTAAAGAATTATTGTTCTTTAAAAATGCATTACAATGTACGGTTTTCGCTATTTAACACTTAAAATAGGTATATTAATGATTTAGCTTATATGCATACGTGAATGTTTAAGCTTGAATTTTTTTAAATATGTATGAATAGTGAAAATACCTATGAGAGGGTCTTAGACATTTCAGCTCATATGCATGCTAAAATTTAACTTCTAAAGTTCTTTTGAATCATGCATATATATAATGTACCCTCGTGTGGTTGCTCGCATCGCTATCCAGTCGTGTGTGTGGAGCAACCGAAGATACCATACACGCTGGGAGTTGCTCACGGCCCATGCCAGTCATGGTTGTGGAGCAACTCGAGAGATACCAACCATGTTGGGAGACGTAGTTGTTTCACTAGGTGTTTCTCGAAAAATTTTCAGAGTAGAATGTACCGAGTTTATAAAATGGGTGCTTGGGTTCGCGAAAAAATCTTGATTCGTGAAATGGATTTGAGAAATTGGATTGCGAACTGGACTGGAATTTGGATTGGCAAAATTGATGGGTTCTCGAACTGAATGATTCGCGAATTCGAATTGGTTCACGAAGTTGGAGAAGGTTAGCGAAACGTGAGTTTCAGTGAAAAGTGAACTGAATTCGCGAAACTCCCAGTTCTTAATCTGACTCGCGAAACTTGATTACACCATGAGACTGATTCACGAAACTGAATGTGTGAACTTGATTATACGAAACATTCTCCTAGGTGATATCAAGGAACTCTGGTTTTAAGCTAAAATACATGAAGTAAACTCGATAACCATCAAGATTGACACTTAATCGACGAGTTTTTTGAAAAGCGAAATTTCGAAACTGAAAAACACGAACAACAATTGATTTATGATATGAAATCTGAGACAAACAAACATTTAGTCGATGCGAAATCAAAAGCATTTTAATGGGGAAAGGTTTTATACCGATTAAACTCAAAATCGGAGGATTTTTAGGAAGAAGTTTGAGTTCGGCGATTTGCCAGGGTTTCGCAATTTTGAGTATCTTTTAACAGTGATTTTGATTTTCTGTACTTTGGCGAAATGGGTTGCGAAGTAAAATAAGGTTTCGGAATATCTTGCGAGGATTTCGAAAGCCCATTTGCCAAGTGTTTTTCGAAAGGCCCAAATCAGACATGTTTTTCTAAAATTATGCGAAACTTTATAAATTGCTTAGAAAATCAGAATCAGTCAGAATAAAATTTCTTACTCCCCCTTAAAAATTCGATAGATGCTCTCTTCTATTGACTGAGAATTTACCAAATTTCACAAGCATATAGCAATATTCTCCCCCTAAATTAATTAATAAATTTTTTTTTGCAAGTGTTGTTTCGCAAAAAGTAACTAATTTGATAACCATTATGTCTAGCAAGAAACTTCTCCCCGTCAATTAGAGAGACATAACTTGCAGATGAAGTCTAGAGAAATTTTCTCCTAAGTGTCCTCAAGCTTAATCTAAAGTAACCATCAATATTAACATCTACTCGACGAGTTTTCAAAAAAGATTTTCGTGACGCAAAATCTGGTAGTAGATGAAGAAAACATCACTTTCTCCGGCGCTGAACCCTTAAGTCAAACATGTATCTGTAAAATTTATTACGTTTGTCTGAATGAGAATGATGCTTTTGGTCCATTGATGCCTATAAATAGGTATGCCCAAACAACACTACGAATCAATCTACTTATTTCCAGCATTGTCGTTGAGCTAACAAGAAATGAATTGGATGCAGCAATAAGGTCGTGAAAATGAGACTGAAGAACATGTGGAGTTAGTACGTAATTTTGAACGCAAATTGGAAAGTCTGAGGCTCCAGCTTGCTCTTCTTATGTTCTTATTCGCAGCTTTACTAGCTATTTTATGTTGGGCACTCACAAGGCGTTGTAGCTTTTGAGTGTTTTTTTTGCGTATTTTGAAAAAGTAATTTCGTAGTTTGCTATCAAAAGTAATGTTTGCACTTTTGCCTTATGATTTGGAATTGTGAGAGTGTTTTTGCGTTTTGGCAATGTAATGTTCGTAATGAGTGTTTTTGCCTTTTGATATTTTAATGTTTGTCTCATGATTCAGCCTTGTGAGTTTCGCACATTTGATAGTGGGTCTTATTTTCAAATGGTTGTCGAGAGCTGATTTCGAAGTCAGATTTCGAGTCAAACTTAAGCCCTTATAAGGTGAGATCAATATTCGACAAAAAATGACACAATTTTCTCCAGAACTTAACTCCAGACATTGATTAAACATTTAGAATCATTACCTAAACTCGATTAAACACCTAAAAACATTATTTAAAGTCGATTAAACATCAGCAAAAACACGAAATTAGTAGTTTTCTGAAATGGCGATTTGCGAAACTGTAAGGTTGCAAAAATCTGTTGGTAGTCGACTAAAATTTGTGAAATCTATAAAAGGTTGAAGATCTGCTTCTCGAAGGAGAGAATTTGGCGAGTTCGATACGTGAAGCGGGCAGCAAGCGAATTAGAGCATATTAACTCAACTGAACTTCGCGGGGCGAAGGAAAAAAAGGAAATTGAAATTAGACCGCGAAGGTTTTGAAAGACAGGCCCAATAGGGTTCGCGAATTGATTTCATGTCGACTTCATGAAATAGAGTTTGCGAATCAGATGATTGAAAAATTGAAGTATTGGTTCGCGAACTAAATGTTGACGAGTCAAAATTGCTGAAGTGAATCTCAATTGGACTCGCAAAACTAGATGTTGAAAGAGTGAAAAAGTTAATTCGTGAATTGTAAGATAAGATTTATTTAAAGATCAGTTCGCGAATTTTAAGATTTTGGGCTCACGTTGGGCTTTCAGAACTCCCCCTTGATTTTTTAAAGCAAGGTCTCTCAGAATATAAGTATTTACGAATCTTTAGGAGTCTTATTTAACATGTCTACTAGGATGAGGAATGTATCTTAACAGGAATAAAGACCAGTTTATCATAGATATCACTAACGTATTGGGTATGTTGAGCATATATTCATATTGAATCGATTATGAAATTTTATGCATATTTGGAATTTTACCAAATTTGTTAGCGTGAATTTAGTTGCTCGCGTCCCATCCCTTGATCATGTATGTGGAGTAGCTTTGTGTACCGTACATGAGGGAAAGTCGTGGTCACTCTCGTGGCATACCAGTCATGGGCGTGGAGTAACCATCTCTATGTACCTACTCATGATGGAATATCTGCAAACGTTATCGGGCCTTTGGTACCCATTTATGAATGGGTCCTCCCTTATTAGCAGAAAACATTTTATGCACAGTAGGGGTCAAATTTTGTCCTAAATCATCCATTAATGTAGCTTTAGGTATCCATTTAGGACTAATTTGACACGGGTATGACATTTCAGCACAGGTGAATGTGTGTTTTGAAGATCTAAAAATTTTCTCCGAAGCCAATCGCCTAAGGTGTGTCTTAGACTTAACATGGACTGGATATTTCAGGAAGGCTTAAGAACATATAGAATTATAGGCATTGTTAGTACATGAAATGTTTTTCCTACGTGAAGTGTTCACACGATTCACATAAAAATGATGAATTTTCTAAGAATTGCGCTTACGAGAATGATAAGCATTTTTTAAGAGGTAAGCAAATTCAGTTCTATCATTCTTTAAAGAATGATGAGTTTTGGAGGATTGAGAGGATCGCTTGCTTGAGCTTGAAACTTCTTTGTGCGCTTTCATTTTCATAGGAATTGGTGAGGAATAATCTTTAACATTTTTTAACTTAATTTTTGGAGATAGAATTGATTTTTCATTCGCATTCCTAGTCTTCATTTGTTCCTTTCCGATCTTTAATGCTCTGCTTTTACTTATCATTTTAGCATCTGTCAGAAGTGACTTCGAATTAATGTTAGCATTTGAAGATTTAGTCACTAATGACTCAGAATTATTAGATGAAGCTTTATCTATTTTAGTTTTAGGAACAGTTGAAGATTTTATTTCCTCTTTCCTAATTTTCTTCTGTTCATTGGAAGTATTGAGCTGAAGGCTTTTATTAATCGTTTCGGTTTGGGTCACTGTGGACTTTAAAGTCGTCACATGTGACTTAGAATGAGTATTAGCCTTTTGAGGTTTGGAAACAAGATCGTCTGTTTGAATACTCTTACCCTGTCTAGATAAAGATATTTCTATAACGATCATTTAGAACATGTAAGGGCGGGGAGTTTTTGAGATTTGAAATTTCCTCTAAAAGTTTTTGCTTTTCCGCTTGAAAACCTACTCTTTCCGATTCCAAGGTTGCGTTTAATTCGAAAATTTTACTAGCAACCATCGGAATTTCCAACCACGAGATAGGTTTATTACGATATAAATTGTCTTCCCCGTCAAGAGCTGAGAAAGAATTTTGGTTGACTAGTTTCGCAATAATTTTCTCTAAAGGGATAGCTCTAATATAACAGATATTGCGGTAATCTAGGCTAATCTCATATTGTTCAGTTTTTGCATTCCACACTGTTGCTTTGAGTTCAAGATGATTTAGCTCAGTTATTTTATGCTTTAATTTCTCAATTTCTTTAGCTTGAGCATCCATAATAAATTATTAATTTTTAAAATAATTATTACTTCAAAATAAATGACTTTTGAAAGTACAGTCCCTAAAAGTTTAGTTTGTCAAAAGATAGCTTGAAGTTTCGGAAAATTATGAGCGTCGATAATTTTGTGCGCACTGAAAATTTTGAGATGATTTTGAAAATTTCGTGAAAATTACCAAAACTTCTCTACAATTTGCCAATAATGTCCTTAGTTGATTGTTGGATACATGATCGTCGACGCGCTTTGTGGATTTGAAGATTTTTTTTTTAAAACATTGCTACAGTACCGCGGTCTACTATTCGCGAACTACAGTATCAGCGAACTTCTTTCGCGAACTGTCAATCTGCGAACTACTATTCGCGAACTGATTTTTTTTTTATTTCACGAATCACAATTCGTGACTTACTTTGCAAGCTACAGTAAGTTTGCGAACTGAATTTTTGAACTGCTACAGTAACTTCGCTAGCTACAGTAACCCCGCGATCTACAGTGACTTCGCGAACTGATTTTTTTTCGGAACTACTACAGTAACTGTATTTCAAGCTGCTACAGTTAAGGAAGAAGGTTTCGTGAACTGCTACAGTGCATTCGCAAATATTTTTCTTTTTCGCGAGCTGCTACAGTGATCGCGAACTGCATTCAGAAAGTTTTACCACGATTTTGCGATGGAAGAGTTGACCGTGGAGTGTTGTGCGTGCGTTTGTTCTTGAGAGGGTTGGAGCTTTTCTTGAAAAAATTATCTCACTATAATTTTCACATACAAGACACACTCAATGTGTGTTAGGGTATTAGTACATATACCACATGTTGGTATATTGTACTTGGGCTTCATGAAAGCCCATTACAAATAAGCTCACTGGGCTTTACAAATAAAAGCTCAGTTCACTTAAATAAAATTACAAGGCTAAGATAAAATAATTAATTGAACACAATATATAATTCCTAACAACGTCCATCACAGGAGAATACGTCTCCTCATAATCAATACTAGGTCTTCGCGAAAACCTTGTGCAACAAGCCGTGCTTTGTATCTCGCAGTTTCACCGTTTTCATTTTGCTTTCTAACAAAAACACATTTATAGCCAACTGGCTTTACATTTTCTGGTATGCGGACTACAGGTCCGAAAACTTTTCGTTTCTCAAGTGACTTTAATTCTGCCTCGATTGCATTTTTCCATTTTGGCCAATCATTTCTTTGTCTGCATTCTTGTATGGACCTTAGTTCATGATATTCATTCTCATTAATCTCGTTCATTTCATGTAGCGCTACGTTAAATGAGAACAGATCGTCAACGTTGACTTCGTCTCGGTCCCATTTAATTCCATTCTGGGCATAGTTTATCGAGATCTCTTCATTATCATTATTTTCAAAAATTTCAGAATTTTCAGGTACCTAAGTTTTATTCTCATCAGCATTTATGCCCGTCGACTCTTCTTTTGTCGATAGATCCTCAATTGGACCATTCTTAATATTTGCTCATTTTCTTTTTCGAGGATTTTTATCTTTGGAACCCAATGGCCTACCACGCTTAAGTTGTGGTTTAGGCTCGATATCATTCTTTATATGTTCTATAGAAACATCAATTTTTGCAGGAGCATTGACAGCTGGTATATGTGACTTAGTCACCCTTTTAAGGTCAGTAAAGCTATCCGGCAGTTGATTAGCTAAGTTTTGTAAATGAATTGTCTTTTGAACTTCTAGTTCAGATTTGTTCATTCGAGGATCATAATGATTTAACGATAATTCATTCCAATTAATATTCTTTTCCAGCTGTTTCTTTTCTCCCCCTAATGTCGGAAATTTGTTTCATCATAATGACAATAGGCAAATCTAGCCATAACTAAATCTCCCGTTAAATGTTTTAAATATTTTATTATCGACGGAGATTCAAATCCGACATATATTCCCAACCTCCTTTGAGGTCCCATCTTTGTGCGTTGTGGTGGGGCAATTGGAACATATACTGCACATCCAAAAATTCGTAGATGGGAAATATCTGGTTCCTAACCATAAACCATTTGTAACGGGGAGATATTATGATAACTTGTTGGCCTAATGCGAATTAATGTCGCTGCATGCAATATAGCATGTCCCCAACAAGACGAGGAAAGCTTCGACTTCATCAATAACGGCCTTGCAATTAATTGCAGAAGTTTAATCAACGATTCTGAAAGACCTTTTTGCGTATGAACATGTGGTACATGATGCTCAACATCAATACCGATAGTCATGCAATAATCATTAAATGCATTGGAAGTAAATTCGCCAGCATTATCAAGGCGTATTTTCTTTGTCGGATAATCTGGAAAACGTGCTCTTAATCGAATCAACTGAGGAAGTAATCTCGCAAATGCCACGTTCCTCGTAGATAATAGGCATACATGTGACCATCCACTTGATGCATCAATTAATATCATAAAATATTTAAATGGTCCACATGATGGGTGTATCGGCCCACAAATACCATCATGTATACGTTCCAAAAATACAATAGATTCATTCTTTACTTTCATTAGCGATAGTCGAATAATTAACTTTCCTTTAGAGCAAGCGACACAAGATAATTCATTAGATTGAAGAATCCTCCGGTTCTTTATCAAATGTCCACGTGAATTTTCAATTATCTTTCGCATCATAATTGAACCGGGATGGCCCAACCGGTCATGCTCATGCCAAATATTAAATATACTGTTATTGGCAAACTTCTGGTTTGAACAGCATATGATTCAACTGTTCTAATAAATGTGTAGTATAGTCCAGAATCAAAAGATGGTAATAATTCTATAATCCTTTTATCATTCGAAATTGACTTTGTTATGTGCAAATATTCGATCTTTTTTTGTGCAGTGTCAATATGATATCCGTTATTTCGAATAGCTTTAAAGCTTAAATTTCTTTGAGACTTAGGAGAATATAACGCGTTCTCAATCATCAGCCTTGTTCCTCGAGGAAGTAAAATATTAGCTCTTCCGGAGCCTTCAATTAAACTTGTGCTACCCGATATAGTGGTAACACTTGATTTCTTCATGTCAAGATGATCAAAATATTTCTTACTTCTCAGAATCGTATGAGTCGTTGCACTGTCTGCGATAATTCTCTGCACATGCTTGTATCCATCGTATATATCCTTAATGACAAGCACAAATAATTTATCAGCATATATTGATAACAAAGCAACCATTACAAACATGTAAATGACTTAAAATAAACGTCACATATAACACACAATAACATAATGATCGATAGTAAAATATATGATATAACATGTAATTAATATAATATCAAATCAATTAGAAATCGGTAGGCTCCAAATGGGTACTTTCATTATTGTCACCAGAAGTAGAGGCGAGTTACCATCAACAAGATTTGTTTCGATTTCCTTTCCTTTGCGCTTCTAATCTTTTTTATATAATTCAACAAGATGTTTAGCCGTGCGACAAGTTCGCGACCAATGACCCAAACCACCGCAATGATAGCATTCCTCATCATTATTCTTTTGTTAGGTGTGCGTCTTCTCATCATTATTATCGTAACTTTCTTGTTCTGGGGAAGATTTTGATGACCGCCACGAGAGTTATGATAACCACCACGAAAATTCTGTGAACCACCACCGTAGTATCCTCGGCCACGACCTCGGCCTTGACCACGACCGCGTCCGCGGCCGCGATATCCACCATGTCCACGTCCAGGACCATTACCTCTATTATTATTATTATTATTATTATTTCCTCTAACTGCATTCGCTTCAGAGAGTGCAGTCGAACCAGTCGGTCGAGATTCGTGGTTTTTCATCAACAGCTCATTTGCTCAGCTAAAAGTAAACAAGAAATTAGATCTGAATACTTTTCAAATTTTCTCTCCCCATATTGCTGTTGTAACACAACATTTGATGGGATGAAATGTGCTGAATGTTTTCTCCAACATATCCGCTTCGGTAATTGTTTCTCCACATAATTTCAACGTGGAAGTAATTCTATAAACAACAAAATTGTATTCACTTACCGATTTAAAATCTTGTAATCGTAAATTCATCCATTCGTACCTTGTATTTGGAAGACTAACAGTTGCCTGGTTGTTATACATTTCTTTCAGATTTTTTCACAACTCAGCTTGGTCTTTTACTGTTAAATATTCACTTTTCAAACTTTCATGGATGTGGTGGCAAAGAAATATAAGCGCTTTTGCCTTATCTTGCGCCGTTGGGGTTTTCGTGGCGTAAACGGTGTTACCTCCACCTCCGGCTTGCGCGCTTGTGGGTTTGGGTTGACAATGGTGTCGCCTAAACCTTTCTCATTCAAATGCACATCGGCATCTAGTGCCCAAGATAAATAATTTTTCCCCGAGATGTCAAGCGCAACAAATTCTAAGCTCGCCAAGTTCGACACTATACTAACATAAGATGAAAAAATGTTAACAATTAAATCATATAAGTTAAATAATCAAAATCATAAGATTCAAAAATATATATAATAAGAATAACATAATTAAATAAATCTTTTATTATCCACTTATAATTTCTGTAAGGTCCGGTAAGGTAATTGCGATATTCAAAATCCGTGTCCTTTGTCCAAAGTCCGTATTCATGTCCGAAATATGTGTCCATAGTCCAAAATACATGTCCATCGTCCATAGTTCACAGTCCATAGTCCGTCCAATTGGTAATTAATTAAAAGTATTTAAACAAATATTGTTTTAATAATTTTTTAAATATCTATAATAGTGTACGATTAATATAAACAAAACCGTACATGAAAATAAAATACCTCACTCATGAAATTATCTCGATAGAGGTTGATTATTGCCGGAGAGCGCTTGTGCTCACTCATGAAATAATCTCGACGGAGGTTGATCGTTGCCGGAGAGCGATCGTGCTGATAACGTGTTATAAAAATATTGTTGTGATTAGTATTTATATTATGATAATATAATTACAGAGAGAAATATTTAGAGAGAGGAAGTATGAATAATTTCAATACTTGGTGTGTTTTACAATACAACTCAAGGTGCCTATTTATAGGCAAATTTATCAAATTATAACCACAAAATAAAATATTACATTCTCATAAAATAATACACCTAATTTATAACGAGTTTAAACATTCGGATTAATAGTTTTGGTGTTGACATAACTGACCTAAGATATGAAACCGGAGATCCAACGCATCGGTCTACACTAAGGAACAAACTCTACACTGAAGTGAACGGATTGAACTAAGTTGAACCGGACTTGAAACAGGTTGGTTTGGATACTCAAGACAAGAACGAACTAAGACAAAAAGGAAATTTCAGACATTAATGTAAAGCTGCAAGTCTAGAGTGAAGCAGAGGTCAACTAACGCAAATAAGGAATGAAGCAAAGGTGACAGGATAACTGCAGCACAAACCGGACAGACCCATTTTGGGGAAAGTCAATTAATGCACTGCTCAGAGTGAAGAGTTTATCTCATAATGGCTTCAAATTCAAAGCTCAGCTATAAAAGGAGGAATACAAGTCGAAGACAAAAACTTCACGCATTCTAAGCTATCATCGTTAATCTTCAAACGCTTTGAAAGAGAGAAATCAAGAGTGAAGTCAAAAGACATAACTGTTCATAGTTTATGTTCTTTATTCCAACGGACTGTAAAAAGCTGTTGAAGCAGGTGGATTGTTGTATACGGCTGCCTAGGTGATTCACTAGATTAAGCTATGTTCAGCTGGGTAGGTTGTACAATAATTTGTATAACTGAAGATCTAGTGAACCTTCCTATTGAGGAAGAAGGGGAGACGAGACGTATGAGATTTTAACTCCGAACTTCCAGAAACAACTCGGTCACACACACACACATGTATCTCATTAAATATCGGTTTCAATCGTTCAGTATCTTCTTCCGCACTAATACTGACCGGTCACTGATTGAATAGCAGTCACCGCATAAATCAGTTAAATAACTAAAAAAGAATCGAACGTTTATTCACCCCCTCTAAACGCGTTAACCGGTCAGAGCGGATTTATTCAATCATCAATCGATAAAATGAATACCTCAAGCAAGTTGCCGATGTTCTCCTGGGAAAACTTCATGGAATGGAAAGTTCGTATGATGACCCATCTAGCGGCCCAGAACGAAGATATATGGGACGTTATCACGGATGGACTTCCAACGCTGACAAAGGTCAACCAAGCACATACTCAAGATAGGACACAGCCACAAACAATTCCAAAGGTAAAAAGTGAATGGACAGAGGGCGAAAAGAAACTGATGAATCTGGACAATGTGGCCAAGGACATCCTGTTCAAGACACTGGATACCGGAACATTCAGACAAGTCATGCTGTGCAAAACCGCAAAGGAGGTTTGGACGAAACTTTGTCAAATCTGTGAAGGGAATGAATCTACAAGGGAAAACAAATTCATATTTGCCATTCAAAAATACGATGGCGCAGAGATGAAACCGGGAGAGTCGATGACCGACTTCGAGAGCCGATTCATGAACATCATCAATGACCTCACTGCTCTCGGAAAACATTGGAAAACCGAGATGTGGCCATTAAAATCATGAAACCACTTCCTCGTGAATGGGATGTAAAAACCATGGCCATGAGAGGATCAAAGAATCTCAGGAAGATACAGGTTCACGATTTCTTTGCTGATCTCAAGGCCTATGAATTTGAGCTACAAACGAGAATGGATGAAGTAGTTACAGAACAACCGGTCAAAGCACTTGTAGCCCCAGAAGCCTCAACCTCAAAAACTTCTGAGGAACTGACCGACGAAGTTATGGCGCTCTTTGTGAAAATATTTGGAAAATTCATGAAGAAAAACTGAAGCAGTACTTCGGATGGTAAGAAATCCTCGAAAAATAAAACTGATAATACTGATGTCTCCTATTTTAAATGTGGCAGGAAAGGACACTATGCAATTGACTGTCGGGTATCTAAGAAAGAAAAGGAGAAAGGCAGTACCAAGCCCACGAAGTATCAAAAGGCACTGGTAGCCAAGAATGGAAAAACCTGGGATCAGATAGTGATGATTCAGACACAAGCAGCGACCAGGAATCCCTTGAGTGTCTAATGGCCAACATGACCGACAATGAGGTATGTGAATCTGCCTCTAATGAATTTACAAAGGAAGAGCTACTTCAAGCTCTTCTAGAAATGACTGATGAATATCAGAAGTTGTCTAAGAAAATTAAGAAAAGGGGACAATCACATCGGTTGATCAAACCGAAGGTGACCTCAGTCAAACAGGGGTTCTGACTGAGGAGGTAAGGCAACTTAGGAAGGAAATAGTGAACTGAAATCTGAAAACTCTAAGTTAAACACTATTGTTCAGTCCTAGACTCAGTTCAAGAAGAAAGTAGATAACATTCAGAGCAACCTGAAGGATAGCAACAATAAGACCGGACTGGGATTCAAGCACAGCGACTGGTGCATCCTCATCACACGCGAAGAATACCGGATGGATCAAGTTTGTTCAAGCTAGCTCTTCACAAGCTAGTAATACCGGCAACACAACGAAGTCCCCAGTCAGAACAGAGAAAGAATACTTACCATATGTGAAATCAGCGGTTTTTCGTCAGAATAGACCAATACAAAATAGGCATGAACACAGGGGGAATCAACGGTATTGTTACGAGCATAGAAACAGGGGAAATCAACTATATTACTACGAGCGTAGGAACAGGGGTAGACAATACCGGGCACAAGAAAAGGAATGACTAGATCTAGAAATATTAAATATTTGATAGACCCAAGTACTAGAAGGACTATCAGAGTCATTCAGATCTGGGTACCTAATAACCTAATATATTTCAGACCCAAGTAAAACTGGGTACCAATATATATATATTTTCTTTATCAGGGATATATTGAGGAGCTAAACCGATCTGTATGGTATCTAGCCAGTGGATGTTCTCAACACATGACCGGAAATGATAGGCTGCTGAAGAAGCTTAAGCCACATAACGGTCCGATCATCACCTTTGGAGACAACGGTAAAGGTAAAACAATTGGGAAGGGAGTGATTACTCACAGGAACCTTACCCTAAAGGATGTACACTTAGTACAAAACCTTCACTATAACTTAATAAGTGTCAGTCAGTTATGTCGAAATAACTTTCTAGTATCTTTCGAAAAAGATAAATGCTTTGTGAAAGACCAAGCTGAGCACACACTGATAACCGGCTATAGAGCTGGTGGCACATATAGAGTCCATTAGGGAGATCAGTCGTTATCCACACAAACATGTCTTATTGCCCAAAACTCCAAACGTTGGATATGGCACAAACGCCTGAACCATTTAAACTTTAAAACCATTTCAGTTCCTAGGAAAAATAGTCTAGTCAGAGGTTTGCCTAACCTAAAGTTTTCAAAAGATAAACACTGTAGTGCATGTCAGTTAGGTAAACAAATTAGATCAACCTTCAGAAATAAAGGGAATATAGAGTCAAACCGGTGTTTAGATTTACTTCACATGGATCTTTTGGACCCATACCGGTGGTCAGTCTTGGTGGTGCTAAGTACACACTAGTAGTAGTTGATGACTTCTCTAGGTTTACTTGGGTTATATTTTTAAAATCTAAAGAACAAACCCCGGTTAACTTAATGAAACTTTTCAAAAGAATGCAGAATGAACAAAGTAATAACATAAACCGAATTCGTCGTGACCGAGGTACAGAATTTGTGAACTCTCTGCTAACCGAATTTCTTGAGAACCATGGTATCCGCCATGAGTTATCTGCTAGGACACCGCAATAGAATGACGTTGCTGAAAGAAGAAACAGAACTCTCAAGGAAGCAGCAAGAACAATGCTAGCAGATGCAGACATCTCTCATAAGTTCTGGGCAGAAGCAATCAATACTACGTGCTACACACAGAACCGGTCAATGATTTGCAAAAAAAGGGCAAAACACCATATGAAGTATGGACTGGGAATATTCCTTCAGTAGGTTACTTCAGAACATTTGGGAGCAAGTGTTTCATCCACAACAATGGGAAAAATCAGCTATCAACATTTGATGCAAGGGCAGAAAAGGGGATTTTTCTTGGATACTCCTCAGTTAGCAAAGCCTACCGAGTCTTCAACACTAAGACTCTATCTATTGGGGAATCAGCAGACGTGGTTTTTGAAGAATCAGAAATCGATGATCAAACTCCTAGCAACATTAGTCGCTTAAGCAGCCAACTGGAGAAATCTCATCTTGAAGACGAGAGTGATGAAGAATGGGATCATTTCGATTTTAGAGCACACTGAAATACCTATCATGGAGGAAACCGGCATTTAGGTGGATGCCATTGAGATACCGGTGGAACCAATCAATTCATGCAATGATGATCATGAAGTCGTCCCAGAAAATGAACCCAATAATCCTACTCAAGACATACCGGAGGGATCAATGGGGGGAATGCATAAAATGGAATCGTACAAAGCTGAATCATCCTCAGTAATTAATCATAGGAGACCCTACAGCTCCTATGAAAACAAGACGACAGACGAATCCAAACTTATTTAGTCATGCATTCATCTCTCAGAGTCAACCAACAAATATCGATGAAGCCCTCAAGGATGACAACTGGATAGAAGCAATGCAAGAAGAACTAAACCAGTTCGAGAGAAATCAAGTTTGGACTCTCGTTCCCAGACCGACCCAAACTGTAATTGGTATAAAATGGGATTCAAAACAAGCTGAATGAAGATGGGCTTGTTACAAGGAACAAGGCCAGATTAGTCGCTCAATGCTATCGGCAGGAAGAAGGAATTGACTATGATGAAACTTTTGCACCAATTGCAAGACTTGAAGCCATTCGGATATTCTTAGCATACGCAGCTCACAAGGACTTTAAGGTGTTTCAAATGGATGTTAAGAGTGCATTTATGAATGGTACAATATCTGAAGAGGTGTACGTTGCTCAACCACCCGGTTTTGAAAGTCATGAGCATCCTGATCATGTCTACCGATTGAAAAAGGCTCTATATGGACTGAAGCAAGCACCGAGAGCCTGGTACGAAACGTTATCAAGGTACCTAATTGATCACAAGTTCACCATCGGGAGTGTTGACAAAACACTACTTAGATTTACGAAGGGGGACCATCTACTGATTGTTCAGATCTATGTAGACGACATCATATTTGGGTCAACTGATCCAAAGTTATGCAAGCGGTTTTCTAAAATGATGCAAGATCAGTTTGAGATGAGCAAACTTACCTTCTTCCTAGGACTTCAAGTAAGGCAGATGGAGCATGGGATATTCATCAATCAAGCCAATACACAAAGGAGCTGCTCAAAACATTCGGTATGGAAAGCTACTCACAAGCAACAACGCCTATGAGTTCCTCAATCAAGTTAGACAAGGACGAAAATGGACCTTCAGTTGAGGTTACCAAATACCGGGGACTAATTGGATCCTTCCTCTATCTCACTGCCAGTAGACCGGACATCATGTATAGCGTCTGTCTGTGCGCCCGGTTTCAGTCCGATCCAAAGGAACGTCACTTCACAGCTGCAAAGTGGATCTTGAAATATCTCAAAGGAACCATCAATGTAGTTCTGTGGGATCCTAAAGACTCAAGTATGACCTTGCATGGTATACCGATGCTGACTATGCTGGTTGCAAGATAGACCGACGAAGCACTAGTGGAACATGTCAGTTTCTTGGTGACCGGTTAATCTCTTGGTTCAGCAAGAAACAAACTTCCATAGCCACATCCACAGCTGAAGCAGAATACTTGGCGGCTGGAAGTTACTGCTCGCAGATTCTATGGATACAGCATCAACGGGAAGATTATGGGATCAAGGAAACCGATACCCCTATCTTCTGCGACAATACGAGTGCAATTGCCATCGCACAGAATCCGGTATTTCATTCAAGGACGAAGCACTCATTAGAGACCATGTGCTGAAGAAAAATGTCCGCTTGGAACACATCTCCACCGAGTTACAAGTCGCCGACATACTGACCAAACCGCTACCGAAAGCTAAGTTCATTTTCTTTCGAAATGCTTTAGGTTTATTAAATTTATCCTAAGTAACCTAAGCATGGAGTCAGTGGGAACATTGTTATATCAAATTGATTGTTGATATAACTGGTTGCCTAGACACTACAACAAACCGTGCAAATTGATGATCGTAGTAAACCTTTCTTCTTTAAACAGTCATTTTCTTCATATTGGTCAAAATACACAACTCCTGTCGATTTCATCTAAAATTGACCTTCGTCACAAATACTTCTCTAAGATTTCAAATTTCTTTTTGTTTTTACCTCTGAGACCGGTTTATTTTCTTTCATGAAACCGGTATTTCTTCCTAAAGAGCGGTATAGATACCGAAATATCCCCCATATCCTGACCAATGACTAATCGAAATCGTTTTTATTTAATACACGTCATCAATTGCACACATTCTGTCGTAGCACCTTTTTAGGAAAACTGACAACAGGTACTGTACTACCCAGCAAAGATATGTGATACCGCAGATGCTGATGAGAGATGAAGGCTAAACGACAAGACGTCTTGTGCATTTAATGCGAAAACACGCTTTATCCCGCTAAAAATACTTGTTTTCGTGATCAATTGGAGAAGTTTCATCATTATCCTCAACTCACAAAAGCAGCACCATATCTCTCCCAAATTTCTCCGAATCTCTCATCAAAACCCTACCAAAATTCTCAGGAAAATGGCCCTAGTTCACAACGATCTTACAAGAACTGCGCTTCAGATCTACTTCGACAACAGCAAGGACACCGAGCATGACGGTTTCCTTCCAGTTCTCGAAGCCCTAATCGCAACCGGCCTTCAAACCTTTCTTCAGTGCTCGTATGAGTACTATCCAGATGTTCTGCATCAGTTCTTCAACACAGTCCTTATCGTTGGAGACCACCTACAATGCCTCATTAACGGTCAGCAGTTTGACATCACAGAGGAGTATTTCGCAGAACTCTTCAATCTGCCAACCATTGGAGCAACCGTCATCAATGTTTCAGATGATGTAAAGGAACAACTGAAGCCCACGATGTCTCTGAGTGGACATCATTCTAAGATTCCGATAAGCGAGTCGTTTTAAAACCGGAATACCGCCTGCTCCATGATGTGGTGGCCAAGTCAGTATTGGGCAAAGCTAGCTCATTTGATATGCTCACCAGTGACAAAGTTCAAGCCATGGTGGCCATCTTGACCAGAATGGAGATTAACTGGTCTTCTGTGATCTTCTCAGTGCTGAAAAGAATACTGCCAGTTCGTGAAAGGCTGTTCAAGAACTTCGCTCCTCAACTCTCCTTCCTTCTCAGGCACAAGATTGCTGAAGTTGGAACAGTTCAACTATTGGGGTTTGCCCAGATCGTATCGGCGGATGCCATCCGTCAAATGGTCGCAGTGGCTTAACCTACCAAGAAACCGACCAAACGGAAGGCCTCTGCAGATCTCGCCGTCGCCCAGCCGTCCAAGAAACCCACAGTTGACCGCCCAGCAAAACCAGTAAGCACTGCCCCAACACGGAAGAAAGCCACTTCAAGACGGGGCGCTGATCCTAAACCGGTCTCTACGAAACCTGCCAGGAAGAAACTGGTTCTGGCCTCTTCTTTTGATGACACTGCGCCGCTTCAAGAGGTGTTCAAGAAACCTAGAAGCCAGGCGCCCAAAAAGAAAGCGAAAATCGAATCAGTATCCTCGACTACCCGGCTGTCCAAATCCACGAGCACACCAGCGAGTACTGGTGTCAACCCTTATCTACTCAGGAACCTCCCCACTCTACACAGACACTAGGGTCAGTTCCTCTGCAAGCACCAACCATCACTGTCCCTCCAGTCTTAGGGACAACTGGTCTAGTGGTTCAGACTGCTCCACCACAAGGCGGTGTGGTGATACGAGATGCAGTACGGACAACTCCGACAGACAACGGGAAGGGCAAGGCCATACTTGTTCCAGAAGGTCCAGAGTCAGTTGACGAAACCGCCTGGAACCTCATCAAAGAGGATATTGATGAGAACATGCTACACGGCATTCAGTCTATCCAGATCTTGATGAGCGCTCAGGAATTGTTCAATCTTCGCCTCAAGATGGATCAGCTGCAACACTACATTGAGCAGCGTAGGCAGAACTTTTAATCGACGGGTCCTGATACAGTTCACGACCTTCAAGTTCTGACCAGACTGGAAGCTGAGATGCAAGGCATGGAGGCGTATTATGCCACGGTTTTCAACAGGCTTCAGCCAGATCTATCCTCCTCCTCTGCTACCTCCACCGCACCGATTGCCTCTACCTCAACTACAGCATTAGTCATCGCAGCGGTCCCTTCCTCGTCAGCTCCCGCAGACGACAACTTCTCTGCTTCTCTTCAACTGGTACCCAGACCAGTTCTCAGCTCATTCTCTGAACCGGGCCCTTGCAGATACCCATCAGATTCCAGTCTTTCATCTCACCTTTGACGGGGTTTCTGCTGCTAAGTTGTGTCAATCACCAAAAAGGAGGAAATTGCTAGTAATACGAATTTAAACATTCGATTAATAGTTTTGGTGTTGACATAACTGACCTAAGATATGAAACCGGAGATCCAACGCATCGGTCTACACTAAGGAACAAACTCTACACTGAAGTGAACGGATTGAACTAATCGGACTTGAAACATGTTGGATTGGATACTCAAGACAAGAACGGACTAAGACAAAAAGGAAATTTCAGACATTAATGTAAAGCTGCAAGTCTAGAGTGAAGCAGAGGTCAACTAACGCAAATAAGGAATGAAGCAAAAGTGACAGGATAAACTGCAGCACAAACCGGACAGACCCATTTTGGGGAAAGTCAATTAATGCACTGCTCAGAGTGAAGAGTTTATCTCACAACGGCTTCAAATTCAAACCTCAGCTATAAAAGGAGGAATACAAGTCGAAGACAAAAACTTCACGCATTCTAAGCTATCATCGTTAATCTTCAAACGCTTTGAAAGAGAGAAATCAAGAGTGAAGTCAAAAGACATAACTGTCCCTAGTTTATGTTCTTTATTCCAACGGACTGTAAAAAGCTGTTGAAGTAGGTGGATTGTTGTATACGACTGCCTAGGTGATTCACTAGGTTAAGCTATGTTCAGCTGGGTAGGTTGTACTGTAATTTGTATAACTGGAGATCTAGTGAACATTCCTATTGAGGAAGAAGGGAAGACGTAGGAGATTTTAACTCCGGACTTCCAGAAACAACTCGGTCACACACACACACGTATCTCATTACATATCAGTTTCAATCGTTCAGTATCTTCTTCCGCACTAATACTGACCGGTCACTGATTGAATACCAGTCACCGCATAAATCAGTTAAATAACTGAAAAAGAGTAGAGCGTTTATTCACCCCCCTCTAAACGCGTTAACTGATCCTAACAATATCTCATCTATTCCAAACTTATTTAACCACTCCATATACACCACTCCAATATTCCATAATAACTCCATATTTCATAATAGAAACGCCATAATTTCACTTATGTAAGGGATCTTATAATTCAATTTTCATTTAACATTCTCTCCCTCGGTCACGTCTAATTAGGTTGCCGTTGACAATATATTAATGGATAGTCTTTATCGTTTAAATAGTTACCAAAACTTCACTCAATCCCGTGATATATATTTAGGAAAAGAGTAAAATAAAATCATCACCAATTGGGGCAATGGATCATTGAAAAATTAAATTAGCATTCATGAAAACCCTATTCTGATCATAGAACAACAGTCATCCTTTCCTCGCATCCTTTATCTGTGGAGCTCCCTTTGATGTTAGGTCCGTTTATCATGCTTATTTAAAGTACAATCAGTCCATCCTTGAAGTAATTAGTTTTAATTATTTATCCCTGAAAAAGAAATATATAATATATATGCGTATTTCAATACGCTTTTTCCTCTTGTGCCCTTCGTTTGTTTACTTGCGAGAAGCTGCAGTAGATTGCTGAGCTAATTTCTTTACGGTGTTCATCGGCGTCTGAGAAACCAGTTGGGCCTGGTGAAATCGCGCGAGCTTAGAGTTGGCTGCTTTTTATCCAAGTACAGCCTTCGACGTTTGAAGAGGTGAGTGGTCATTGTTTTGAGTATAGCTATTAAATTCAGGTAAATCGGATGTAAGTTTAATTGGGTTTGTGATTTAGTCCGAAAAGGTCTCACCTTTAGCTTGTTATTTCCTTGCTTATGTTTGTTCTCTTTCGTTGGTGCTTTAAATTGCTTAATTTTGGCGATTTTAGAGATTTTTGTATAGTTTCGAAGGGTATGTACCCTCTAGGTTTATGTATTGAGCAGCCTTCTAATCATCTAGTCACGTTTATTGTCTACGCTGAACTATCTATTGCTTGGTATGTTTTGATTGGTACTAATTTTATTATTTTTAGTCGGATAGCCTTCCGTGATGGTTCAATCTTATCTGAGAAATTGTGAACAGTCATATGTTGTTGAGCCATTAGTCCATATCTTGTGGATATGATTAGTGTATAGCAAATTAATGTTGTGCATAATTATTCACGGTATTTAATATTGAAGACTGCCCGTGCTAGTGTGCCAAGTGTATCAGCTTAAGCACTAGGAATATTCGAAATTAAAGTTGTGAATGTTGGTGAATCATAGATTGGAAGCACTTTGTGGCTAGTGTATGTACTTCCCTATGTCAGCTAACCATGGTCTTAGCCTAGGGCACTGCATTCTTTTTCTAGACGTTTTTGATCAATATGGAAGTATTGGACTGTATCGTCACATCATTTTTTCCACTTTCATGGTGAATTTTAGATTACTGAAGTAGTAGTGGAATAAAAGTTAGGAAACAAGAAGAAATTGAAAACCATTGACGTATGAACTGAAAACATGTGGCGCATTAAATGTTACGCACGAAAAAACAAATAAATGATTTGAAATTTCTAGTTCATTAATGAGGAGTGTAACGAAGGATAAATTGGCTTTTGCACGTTGCTATTGCAGATTGGTTAGATTGAAAGGGCTGATTTGTCTGGCTGAATACGTATACACGGTTTAACATCCTTGTTAATGAAGTATATTCCTCTAACCTGGAATGGTGATCAATTTATGTTAAACGCATTAATTTCAAGTTGTTTGTGACTCGCATGACCTTAACCTTCCAACTTAGTTTTCTCTGGGAGTCTGGAGAAGTCCTCAGAAATTAAGCTTCTTTTTCTGTTTCTTATTTATTAGTTCGCAGTTCTTCTCAAAGACTCTTTGCATCTGACCACGTGTACACACATGAACGCTGATACGAAGTCTAGCATAGCTTGGATGTTATAAATTGAATGGTGGAATATGCGGAATTACTTGATTGTTAGTTGATTCTTGTAAAAATATACTCAATAGATTTCCCATATTTATTAGTGTACTGGATTATCTTTTCAGTTAACAGTCAAAGAAATTCATTCGTTAAAATGTGCAATAATTTTATGCATCAGTTCTTGAAGAAGTGAAATTTCTGAGTTATCTCATGTATTCAAGTGTTATATTTATCTTACTCAATCAAAAAGCTCTCTCCCATTATGTTTTGTTCTCTGAATGGATATTTATTCATATTGATCTCTGACTCCATTTTTTCTTGCATTCTGCAGGTGCAAGATGCATATACATATTGTCTCAACAAGGTGATAGCATTGGCCTCTTGCATTGTTATTCGTTGAAGTTTTGCCGACAAACATGCTTTCCCTTCAGCTGCTTCCTTTAACTGAGCATGGCCGAGGACTATTGGCCTCTAGAAAGTGAGTTACTAAATATAATTTGAATTTCACCAAGTAACAAATGTTTTAAGATGAACCATGGCTCTTATCTGCTACGACGTTCTGTAAATATACTCCTGAAGAAATGTTGAAGTCCGTTATCAAGTTTACTGTTAATGAAAATAAAAAAGAAGAGAAGAATATGTAGCCATCTTGTACTCAAAGGCTGATAACAAATTGTATGCTAGTGTGGTTAGCTCGGGAGTTCCTCTAAGTATGTGGTAGTCTCGATTGTGTTGCTTTGGTATGAAGAGTAGCTTTATATGTACTTAATATTTTATGCTCATCGACCGTTGCCTTTCTGATTTTATGATATAGATCCTTGATTCCCTGGGAATTGAGTGTTTTGCTAGCCTAGCTCTAATATTTACCATATTAAATTGTAACGAACTATTTTTTTTTACTCAAATTTTTATGGCAGGAAAACGCTGCTGCTTGCCGCAGGTATTGCTGTTGCTGGGGGCAGTGCGGCTGCATATTTGCAGTCACGAAATACGTATAGAAGGCGCAGTTCTTCTGGCCATTCTAATGGGGTCGGCGACAATAACGAAGAAAAAGACCGTTTGAGTGGAAAAGACAATAATGTGAAAAAGAGTAGGCAAAACAGAGGAAATTTAAGGTCACTCCAAGTGTTAGCCGCTGTTCTATTGTCTCGAATGGGGCGACTTGGTGCAATGGATATTTTGTCTCTGGTGGCTATTGCGGTAATTACATCTAGTTTGGTTAATCTTTTTCAAGTTTTCAACGTTTACTTACCATCTATCCATATCCGACAGTTGGTTATGCGCGGTAGACTTCAACTACTTCCATACAAGTTATTATGATTCTTACGTGATAACTTAATTCATTTTCTCGATTTGCTCGATTTTTTCTTTTTCTTACGTGATGCTTTTCCGATGCTTTTGCAGGTTTCTCGCGCTGCTGTCAGCAACAGATTAGCTAAAGTCCAAGGGTTTCTTTTCCGATCTGCTTTTCTTAGGCGCGTGCCAGCATTTGTTCGACTTATAATTGAGAATATTGTGCTGTGTTTTCTCCTGTCAACATTGAACTCGACCTCCAAGTATGTAACGGGGACCTTAAGTTTACGGTTCCGAAAGATTTTGACGAAGCTTGCCCACATGCAATATTTTCAGGTATTAATGCCTATTATTCGTGGAAAAGACAGTTGTGCTTTTGATTTATCTTTTATGTTTTTGCTATGATCTGACCAATTAGGTTGATCATTATTATTATTATTTGGGTTTCAGAACATGGTATACTACAAGATATCCCATGTGGATGGTAGGATAAGCAATCCCGAACAGCGAATTGCAAGTGATATACCAAGGTTTTGTTCAGAGCTGAGTGACCTTGTGCAAGAGGATCTAATTGCTATCACTGATGTATTGCTTTACTCTTGGCGCCTGTGTTCATATGCGAGTCCCAGATACCTATTATGGATATTGGTATTAATTATCAACTATCTTCTATATATTATTATTATTATTATTATTTTTATTATTATTAATTAGTATTATTAGTATTATTATTATTATTATTATTATTATTTATATTGTTCACTAATATTACAAAATCTGACCTTATGTTATTACTAACATTTTAGGTCTACGTAGTTGGGGCTGGGACCGCGATAAGAAACTTCTCGCCTGCATTTGGTAAACTTATGTCGAAAGAACAACAGCTCGAAGGAGAGTATAGGCAGTTGCATGGTCGGTTAAGGACCCATGCTGAGAGTATAGCACTCTATGGTGGTGAAGCAAGGGAAGACTTCCACATTCAAAATAAGTTTAAGACTCTCGTAAGGCATATGAGGGTTGTTCTTCATGACCATTGGTGGTTTGGGATGATTCAGGACTTCTTGCTGAAATACTTGGGTGCTACTGTTGCTGTTATCTTGATAATCGAGCCGTTTTTCTCTGGAAATTTAAGGCCCGAATCTTCAACTTTAGGACGTGCAGAGATGCTTAGCAACTTAAGATATCATACTAGTGTCATCATTTCGTTGTTTCAAGCCATGGGAACCCTTTCAATTAGTTCAAGAAGGCTCAGTCGTCTGAGGTATTTCTTTTCTATCGTCCAGTGGAATCATCATTCTATCTTGATATGCCGTGACTAACATTGTTTTAGTTGCTCAGTTTTTAAATGTTTGGTCGGAAGACTGGCAAAAATTATTGCTTCATCCTTCTTAAACTGCGTCAACTATTCAGATAACATTTTGTTTCCTCCTTTTTCCTCCAATTTCAGTGGTTATGCAGATCGTATTCATGAACTCATGACTGTGTCCAGAGAACTTTCTGTACGAGATGCATCCTTGCAGCAAGTTGATGGGAACAGGAAGTATGTTACTGAAGCTAAATACATTGAGTTCGATGGTGTTAAGGTACTGAAAAAATTCGATCTTCAGGTTAAATTGGGTCAAATTACTTACCGTCGTCCCATGATGGCTTCTTGGTGAAACATCACTTTCAGGTTGTCACTCCCACTGGTAATGTGTTGGTGGATAATCTGACTTTAAGGGTTGAGCCAGGTTCTAATCTTTTAATAACAGGTATTAATGAATTATTTCAATTCCTTCTGAAGTGGGCTTATGTTTCACTTTCATCTCTGCTTTGTATCATGTATAATTCTTATAGCAACTGAACACCTTAAGGATAATGATGCTTGCAAATGTCATAGTGTTACAATTATGATAACAGTAGCTATTAGTAGTTTTTGCCATTATCATTTTCATTGTTCTGTACTAATTGGACAAAAATCTTCGTCGATAACAAGTTTGCTAGTCTCCATCTGCACGGGAAGCACAAAATTTAAGTTCTCTTCCTTGAATTTACTAATGCTGCTGGAGGAACATATTGACCTGAATGCAGTTTCGACTGCTTTTCTTTTGCATGGAAAACACCATATTTAATGTTTTACTAGTGATGCTCTTCGATGAAATGTAAGGTCAAAATGGAAGTGGCAAGAGCTCTCTGTTTCGTGTGTTGGGTGGTCTTTGGCCGCTAGTGTCTGGTCATATCATAAAGCCTGGAGTTGGTTCTGATCTAAACAAAGAGATCTTTTACGTTCCTCAAAGACCATATACAGCAGTGGGAACTCTGCGTGACCAGTTGATTTACCCACTCACAGCAGATCAAGAGGTCGAGCCCCTTACGCAAAGCGAAATGGCCGAGCTTTTGAAAAATGTGAGAATCATACCAATATCTGTTCATGACGACTGACGTAATAGCTATGCATCCAGTGTTAATATTTACGGAACCTATATGTTCTCAACTGATTTAAATACATTCAACATTCCTTCCACTTCACACGAGTGGCATTATTAAATCCTAACGATGTGTAGTAATACATATATTGAACTTGTTCGAATACCAATTGGATGATTATCTTCTAATTGAGCTAGTAGAGAGCCGTATTTTTTTAATTATTTCCTACTATAGTTTGTACAACCGAATTCAACGAGTTTTGACTCTTTTCTTCTTTTGTTAGGTTGATCTGGAGTATCTGTTGGATCGGTATCCTCCGGAAAAGGAGGTGAATTGGGGCAATGAGCTGTCTCTGGGAGAACAACAGAGACTAGGAATGGCTCGTCTATTTTACCATAAACCTAAGTATGCGATCTTGGATGAGTGCACCAGTGCTGTGACTACAGATATGGAAGAACGTTTCTGTACTAAAGTTCGAGCTATGGGAACCTCGTGTATCACTATATCCCATCGGCCAGCATTAGTGGCTTTTCATGATATGGTATTATCTTTGGATGGCAAAGGAGGATGGACTGTTGATTATAAAGGGTAGGGACAAACAAATGTGAACTAGTCATTATGCAGCTATAAAAATTGTTTTCTCTTGGTTAACATTTTTGTCAAACTGTAGCATGGATTCTCCAACGTCGCCAGGGTCTGAATCTACGAAAAGAAGTTTGGAGACTGAGCGGCAAAGTGATGCGATGACCGTACAACGCGCTTTTGCTAATCCAAAGAAGGTAACTTCGCTGCAATTTTTCGGTGATTAGATGCAAATGATTCTTTTTAGTGTCTTTTTAAACGCCTCCGATCCAATTTTATCTGACCTTTTGTGGGGATAAATATTTGCAGGATTCAGTCTTTTCAGCTTCTAAATCGCAATCGTATGAGTTAATTGGAGCATCTCCTATCTACGGAGATGATCATCTGACTCCTGTCTTTCCGCAGCTTCAAAGTGTTCCGAGGATTTTACCTTTGAGAGTCGCTTCCATGTTTAAGATACTTGTAAGTATTGGAGACTTACCAGACCCTTAGGAGGGTCGATTTTGCTGTTTATGTATATCGATTGTGCGTGTGTTTCAGCAATTTTATGTTATCAACCCAGAATCGTATGATTGGAATTTTTACTTGATGATTATTTTCTTGCAAAAGCAACGTATACGTTTTCTATATGCAACCTATAAAAGAACGGGATTTAATTGTTAACTTTTGAAACTTCTGCCTGGTGTAGATAGAGTGTATCATTCTTACTGTTGGAAATATTCAACTGCTTGATGAACTTGCATTATATATGCTTCAGGTACCCACAGTACTCGATAAGCAAGGTGCGCAGCTCCTTGCAGTTGCTCTACTAGTGGTTTCGAGAACATGGATATCAGACCGTATTGCTTCATTAAACGGTATTCGGTTTCGTTAATTCGTCATATATTATTTCTGACTGGAATTATTGTATTGGTCTCTGAACATTGAGATATTCTCAGGGACTACTGTTAAGTTTGTTCTGGAGCAAGATAAGGCAGCCTTCATTAGGTTGATAGGTGTTAGTGTTCTTCAAAGTGCCGCATCCTCCTTCATTGCACCATCTTTGAGGTAATTTTAGTACGTACAGTGCTGAGGTTCTTGATTTTTATGTCTAATACTTTTTCTGTCGTCTGGAGAAATGCAAGTCTGATTTCGTTTTATCCAGATGATACTGTTTTGTTTTAACTGTTTCGAGTCTTTTAGTGCAAATTAACTTGTGTTTGAGAATTGTAATTTGGACAAGTGTCTTAGTTTCCATTTGTCGTATTTTCTGCCTATATCTTCGCAGGCACCTGACAGCTGTGCTTGCTCTTGGATGGAGAATTCGACTGACCAGGCATCTCCTTAGAAATTACTTGAAAAACAATGCTTACTATAAGGTAATGATTCAGATCAGAAGAATCGCAAAACTAGTTGCAAAAAATGTTTTATCTTTACAATATAATACATTAGCTAGCAATTTTTGCAAATTTACTGTTCTAATTCCTCGGCTGATGTTGGCTCTTGTGTCCAGCATTTCTAGTACTCTTTCTGTAGAGTTTAAATTGTATTGCAGCATTATTCAATGTTGATTTACATGTCGACTTTTTTCCAGAAAAATAAAACTGACGAAGCAGATCAGGATATTTTTTCATGATTCATATAATCAAAACAAAGTAGATAGGGCATGAAGTTTTGGCGTTTGGATTCACTGTATTATGAGATTTTACAGTTATGTATTTTTTTTGTATAGGTTTTCCACATGTCTCAAGTAAGTGTCGATGCAGACCAGAGACTCACTCAGGACTTGGAGAAGTTAACTACTGACCTGTCTGGACTGGTAACAGGAATGGTGAAGCCAACTGTTGATATTTTATGGTGAGTAAGCTAACTTTTCTCGTAATAAAGAACTTGATCTAACATTTGTTTAATACCTATATTTGTTGGTTTTCAGGTTCACCTGGAGAATGAAGCTCTTGACTGGTAGAAGGGGAGTTTTTATTCTCTATGCTTACATGTTACTCGGTTTGGGTTTTCTGAGGGGTGTAACTCCTGACTTTGGTGACATGATAAGCCGTGAACAAAGCCTAGAGGGAACTTTTAGGTGATTTGACCAATTGTTACTTTTTTTTAGTGGCCCTGTAAAATTGAATGCAGCTAATCCTATTCCCCCTATTAGGTACATGCATGAAAGGTTGAGGACACATGCAGAATCTGTAGCCTTTTTCGGCGGTGGTGCTAGGGAGAAGGAGGTAGTTCCTTTTTTTTGAAAATGTTTGTTTGCTATTGATTGTTTCATTGGTGAATCATTTGGGACATTTGTCTACTCCTCTAAAATGATGCAGTCTTTATCTCTGGGAGTATTATGTTCTGGAATTTCGAAGGGAACTATAAAATTGAGAAAGGATGGTTAATACTTATATGTCGTAGATATATGGACGAGTAAATGGGTGGTACTCAGGTTCATGGAAGTGGTGTCTATATACATAGAGTTCTTCACTAACTTTTGTATCCTGCTACTTGCAGATGATCGAGGCCAGGTTTAGAGAACTTTTTAACCACTCGATGTCGCTTCTTAGGAAGAAATGGTTGTTTGGTATACTCGACGACTTCATCACCAAGCAACTTCCCCACAATGTTACGTGGGGATTGAGCTTGTTGTATGCACTGGAGCACGATGGTGACCGGGCTTTAACTTCAACTCAAGGTTTTATGGAGATTCACTGGACAATATGTATAAATTTCGATGCATTTAAGGCTATATTTAATTTTATAAATGTATTATTTCAGGTGAACTGGCACACGCATTGAGGTTCTTAGCCTCTGTTGTATCTCAAAGCTTTTTGGCGTTTGGGGATATACTTGAGCTCCACCGAAAATTCCTTGAGCTTTCTGGCAGTATCAACCGAATATTTGAGCTCGATGAGCTCTTAGAAGCGGCTCAGCATGGTATGATAACATTTTTCTTCTATCCTGTGCTTCAGCGCCAGCCTTCTTTCCTCCCATGAATCTTACTCATTGTGTGTAGAAATTGACGTGGTAGTTAACATTGTCTTCAATAATTTGTGCAGGGTACTCTGGCGACTCTTCGCCAAGAGCTATTGAATCCCGTTCAGACGATATGATTTCGTTCGCCAAAGTTGATATCATCACACCGTCTCAGAAGATGCTGGCCAGACAGTTAACTTGTGACATCGTTCCAGGCAAAAGCCTGCTGGTCACTGGTTAGTATTGATTATGTTGCCCACCACCATTTGTGGTTTTAGCTCGATTCATCGTTTGAGCAAATCTTTTGTGCTTTCTCATGTGGGGCAATGTTTCTATATATCAAGGTCCAAATGGGAGTGGGAAGAGTTCGGTTTTTAGGGTACTTAGAGGGCTTTGGCCTGTGATCGATGGAAAACTAGTGAGACCTCGTCAGCGACTTAATTCACTATCCAGACGTGGTCTGTTTTACGTCCCTCAACGCCCATATACATGTTTGGGTACTTTAAGAGATCAAATAATTTACCCTCTCTCTCGTGAAGAAGCGAAGAGAAGGGTAATGAGCTTGCCAGTAGAAGAAGGTAAATCCACTCAACTCCCTAATTCAATAGTTTTGAAATTGAAGGTCGGTATCAGGATTTTGCGTAAACCTTCTCCATCAGGAAATCAAAATTCTTTCAGTTGATACTGTTTCGATATTTGTTTGCTGGAAAAGTTAGAAGCAATAGAAAAAACTTGGCCAGTGAAATGGATAAAATGGATCCTTGATTCTTGTCTTCATATTCTGTAAGCAGGAGTTGAATCAGTTTCTGCCGCGGATAGACTCGATGCTCATCTCAAAACTATTCTGGAAAATGTCAAACTGCTAAAGCTCTTGGAAAGAGAAGGCGGGTGGGACACTTCACAGAACTGGGAAGATATCCTATCGCTTGGAGAACAACAGCGACTGGGCATGGTTAGTTCTTTTCTGACTGAACAGATTTTGACTTTGTTTTCAGAAGCAGATTTTTGTCGCTGAGGTTCTTTTCTAATCAACTGATGTAATAAAAAGGCACGACTGTTCTTTCACAAGCCTCAATTCGGAGTCCTTGACGAGTGCACCAAGTAAGTCCATGAGAGCCCGCTTCCTCCTTTCGTTTTTTTTTTTTTTTTTTTGGGTTCTCAGAGGGGATTAAAAACCTGACAAGTATGATGATAACCAACACAACATTTTGGCTTTCTTACAGTGCCACCAGTGTTGATGTTGAAGAGGACCTCTATAGGCATGCCTGCAACCTTGGAATAACAGTTATAACATCTTCCCAGGTATAGTCATAAATAAATCGACTAATCTAATTTTCGACGTGCAATTACCCTCGCTTGTCAAGCCCTTCGGCACGGAAAATGTGTTGATAAACTGATAAGATTGTGATCTACTTCTTTGTATTCAGCGCCCTGCTTTGATTCCATTCCACTCGGTGGAATTAAGGTTGATAGACGGTGAAGGTAAATGGGAGCTGCGTAAACTTGAGCATTGAGCCACCGCGCTTTGCCTTTAGCTTCAAAAGTTGACACCACAGCCCATTAAGTGAAGGCAAGAACATCATCAAGTAAAGACCTTTCTCTACAACTAAAGCTTCACAGCTCCTCCTAATGTTCATGGTAGGCCAGATGGAGTATATATTGACGTTATATATATGCAGGTTTTATTATTAAGAATCCGAATAAATAAACCAGAATGTTAGAGCTTGTGATATATTCATTATTTCCCTTCTCTTTCCTCCCTGACCTTTATATTTTATTAATAAGGAACAATGTATTACAATCATTGACCAGTAAATATCTCTCGCTTATCTGTACCATTGTTAGTAATCTGCGAAGTCATGCCTTCAGTCTGCATTGGATGTTAAAGACAACCATCCAATTTCGAACTCAATATCAGACAATGATTGGAACTCGACTTGTAAACTTAATAATGTCAGAGGAAGTAGTTGACTATGAAACAAGTTCAGCATGAGAAGAGTAGTATAAAACAGGTTGGATCAAGCAAAACATAGATAGCAGTTCTTTATTTATTTAGATAGCTCTTGGGGGAAAGGAAACCATGAGCATCAAACATCAAAACTGCTTTCCAAAAAAAAAAAAACATCAAAACACAGCTAAAAAGCGTCTTAAAAACATCCATGAAAACTCATCCTCACTCACTCATGTCCGACCAAAGCCAGCAGCATATCCTCGTAATCTCCACGAGTATCGCCAGCAATCGCCTTCTCCAAAGGCACGCTGTTCCTCCTAAGGTACTCTTCCTTAATCCTCTGCATGTTAGCCTCCGCTTGAGTCACCACCACCCTAGTGAGGGCCCACTCGTCTGTCCCGAGCTTGCTTAAAGCCAGTCGAAGCGTTTTCTCATAGTACTTCTCAGGGCAGGTCAAGCACTTTATTACTGCTCTGAGGAATCCCAGGTACTCGTCGTTCGAATCAGCTTTCAAGTCCTTCGTTCGTTCCATTGTTACAGCAAAAGTGCAACCTCAGCAACAAATAGCTATCTATCAATCAATGTTGAAAGTACGGTTGTTCTTCTTAGTTCTTACCTTATTGATGTCATTTCCAAAGTGATTGTTATACTTGTTGAGGGTCGCTTTAGCTGCGCTTTGCTCCTAGTCGTTAAAATTCTAACAAGCTCTTCGTCGCAGTAGGCCTTCTCGCTAATCTTCTCATGGAGAACCTTAGCCTCGGAGCTGGCCAAAGTCATGTTCACCTCATCTCCTTCGTACCGAAAAGCGCAGACAAGAGGCACCAGCAGCTGTAATAACAGAAATGGCGATGAATAAAGTTGTCATTGTCATGCCATGGCCTTTTGAGCATTGTATGTAGTAAGAAAAGGTGTTGGTTACCTTGCGGAAGTTTCCATAAGTGTGATAAGCGACGTCTTCTTCCATGGATTTCTTGAAGCGAGCATGGTAGGCTTGCCTGACTTTGAAGAGCTCTTGGGACGATCTTGTACAGGCGATCTCCATTATCGCAAGATTGTTAGAGGTCAACCTCTTCGTAGCTTCGTTTGCAAGATAAGCATCTCTTTCAGAAGGGTCCAAAGTCCATAGCAGCACAGCACGCTGAAGCAAAACCAAGAGTCAAAAAAGAAAAAGGAAGAAAGAGATCATCTAAAGAGGTATCGACTATGATGATCTTTCATTCTCATGGTAGATACATATCATACACAAATTAAATAAGCAGGTCTCAATTAAAGCACATTCGCGTCGATGCACAGAAATAGAATTACATAGAAAGAACTGAACCTGAAAGTCACTTGAGAGTTCTTTGTCCAAGTCCTTAAGAAGATCTTCGCCGTTAGCAGCAGAGTATGCTTGTCGAATCAGATTACGCTGCTTTGCGTTTCTGTGAGCTAGGACCTCTATGATCAATCCCTCGTTTGTACCCCATCCTATTGTTATTACAACAATTAGTAGATAATCAAACATGAAATTTCCGAGACTGGTGTGATGATCCCAAAAGCTGTTCAGTATTTTTTTTTCAGACCAATGTTGATCCTTCCATTATAACTTATAGCATAGAACTGAATTGTTTAAATTTCAGATCTTATGATCCCACGCATCACACACAACATGTCGAGGACAAAACCCAAGCGGCAAAAAGCGAAGAAATAGAAAAGGCAAACCAGCGAAGGCTTTTCTGAGCTGTTGGGCATCTTCTTCAGGGGCAGGAACGTTAGCTGGGACCTTGATGGTTGCCATCTGTCTTTCAAACTAACACTATCGAAGACTTTAGAGAGACAAAGGAACGATGAAGAGGTTGTAATGAAATGAAAGAGAGACGCAGACCAAATATATAATGTGATTGTGACGCGTTTACGTTATTAATGAAAAGTGTGGGCATTGCAATCTATGAGAATTTGGCGTGACTGATGCACGCACGTCCCTTTTTCTTTTCTTGTAATTATATTACAGCGAAAATTGTGAGTTCTAAGATTTTCTACAGCTGCCTTCTCCGACGTGTTGAGCAATATATATATATAATGAGATATGGGATGCCATAATAAATTACATGACATGCCTACAACATCTTCTCTGAGATTATCCAAAGACATAATCTCGACTTTTTTTTTTATCATTGAATAATCATTAGGTAAAACCTGCCTGCCTATCTGTAAATGTATCATTGCAATTCGCAAGTAAATATTACATTTATATTTGCCCAGCCAAATTTTAACATCGCACAATTTATTGACGTGTTGGGAAATTATTTAAGGAAAACATACATAATTCACTATTAAAAAACAAAAGAACAAAAACAGAAACGTAAATGCAGATCGACTCCGCTGGAGATCGAACCCACCCAGAATCTCTGGTTCCGTAGACCCGCGCCTTATCCATTGGGCCACAGAGTCTTATATTCGCAATTTGTTTCTTAATATATATGCCTGAAAAATGACAGGAGGGAAAATGTTCTCTCACGCCGATGAGGCTTGGCTCTGGTCAAGCTGAGGCACTTAGGGTCATGTTAGGAGAGGTCCTGGGTTCGAATCTCATCCCTGCCTAGGCCTGCCCACATAGGCCCAGACATGTGCGATTGACCTGGTCGGCCTGCTTAGCAGGTAGTGGGTCGGCCCCGGGGTTTCACCATCGCTTTCCCCGGTTACCAAAAAAAAATGTTCTCTCACCACTGTCGTCTATAGTGTGCGGATAATGTCCATTGTGCCCCTCTGAAACAAATAAAATAAAGGGACAATTTGACGTCACCCCCAACATAAGTTTCATTTAGATTTCAGGCCCTTATCATAAATTTTTTAGTTTTACGAACCCGATACCACTTAAGTGTTTTTCAGTACCACTTCATGGATCTGTAGTACCACTTCATGGACCAACAGTACCACTCCATGGTTTTACAGTACCACTTCATCATTCTGAAGTATCACTTCATTGTTCTGTAATAACACAAAACGATAGTCCGATACCGGTCCATATGCACTGCATAACACTTGCGTAAATTTTAGATTCTTATCTCTAAATTTTACAAAAATCGGGTCCTTAACCCTAAAAATCTTTTTCAGTTAAAAAAAAAACCATAACAATTTTGTTACAGGGGCCTGAAATCTAATTCAAAACCCTTCAGATTCCCTACGATTCGCTCTAGTTGTAATTTAATGGCTTTTTTATTAAAATAGAGTTTTATAATTTCGTTATTAATAAAATAGAAAAAACCAAAATCGTGCAAGGAGCGGCATTGTGTTTAATAAACGCGACGCCGCGTCTAATAGGCGCGACGCGGGCTAAACGCGTGCCTGCTCTTAAAAAAATTAATTGGGCCAAAAAACGTCTAATAGTTATATTATCATTTCTTTTTTTTAATCTACGGCGCGGCACTTAAGAGTGAACTTGTTACACCATTAGGCACAGTGCGTCGACAGGGCCGAGGTGATAATTACATGTGGGGATCTGCAGGGAGGAGTAGATGTCATACATCAGATGCAGCAGCTTGTCATTGACAGGCGTCAGTGAAGACATGTACCGTTCACTAATATACCTCTAACTCAAGACCCTGGCCCGTCGTCTACACGGGTTCCGACTCAAGACCCTACCCGTCGTTCTCACTGGGTCCACGTAGGACCCTGGCCTGTCGTCTTCACGGGGTCATGAGGATGGTGGTTACTTTACACCGGCAACAATTGGCCCACTGATTTTTTTAAGAGCAGGAGTTATTTGGCCGTCGCATCTGTTAGATGCGACGCCGCGTTTAGACGTGTTCATACGGTTACGGTTACGGTTCACGGTTATGAACCGACGGTTTACGGTTAATAAAAACGTCTAACCTTAACCGAACCGTGGTAAGCACGGTTACGGTTACGGTTTGAACCGGCCAAGCCGGTTACGGTTACGGTTTTGAATTGCCGGTTTACGGTTTTTTTTCTAGTTCTTTTTTAGAATTTTCTTCCTTTTATAATAATTTAAATACATAGTAAAAAACTTTGATATTTTTATATAAAATGTAAAAAAAAGAAATTTCCATTCCGAGTAGAATTATATAATAACCTTCAACAATTAATAAAACACCTTAAATATTAAACAATATTATGATTAACATTCATTCTTCGATTAGAAATATTTGATGGACATTCGTCATAGGCATTTAGTTCTAAATATCATGTTTATCACTCAATATTCGTCTACGTTTTCTAAAGTTAATTTTACGATATTTGACAAAATAAAAATTAAATATGGTGAATAAATTATCATTGGATATTATGATAAGAGCAATAAAATTATATATATTTAATTATTATTTAAAATACGGTTAACCTCCGGTTATAACCGCCGGTTTACGGTTAGGAAAATGAAGAACCGTAACCGAACCTTCATAATTTACGGTTCGATTACGGTTTGAACCGTAACCGTTGACCACGGTTAACCGAACCGTTGACCGACGGTTCGGTTACGGTTTGGTTACGGTTTTTCAAACCGTCTGAACACCTCTAGCCGCGTTTATTAAACACGGCGCCGCGTTTATTAATCACCCTATTTCCAAATATAGCAATATCAAACTTTTGGATTAAATTGGAGCCCTCTTACTTCTTAATTGTACTTGGATTTCAAGAAATGGTAACCGTGAAATAATTTATTTTTTCCTCATAAATAAATATAATCGCACACACAGGACATTAGAATTGGTTCTATCAGTAGCGACATTTTCATGGCTAGGTATTTATGGAGGAGCATATAGGTTTTTAGAAGTAGATAAATAAAGAGCAGTGATGAGTTTACGTGCAACTTTATTCCATTTACACAATAATTCGATTAAGGCTAAATTGCATATAACCCCCTCGTAGTTTCGCCGAAATGCACATAAACCCCCGTGGTTTTTTAATTGTACGGTACTACCTTGTGGTTTAATTAATATTACACCGTACCTCCGGGCAGCAGTTTTTGCCCGAAATTGGATTATACGCGCTCTTACTGTAGGTGGATTAAGCTTGTACCATATTATTTACTGTTAAATGACCATAATAAACCCAATTATCCACCTTCTTTTTAAATGATAACCCCCGGCCCTCTCTAGAATAAAAACTGTTGTCCAGAGGGTTATCATTTGAAAGAACGTGAATAGTTGGGGTTATTCTGTTCATTTATGGTCGTTTGAGCGCGTGTAATCCAAAATTTAGGCAAAATCTGCTGTCCGGGGTTATCATTTGAAAAGAAGGTGAATAGTTGGGTTTATTCTGGTCATTTAACAGTAAAATAATATGGTCCCAAGCTTAACACACATGTAGTAAGAGCACGTGTAATCCAATTTCAGGCAAAAACTGCTGCCCGGGGATACGGTACAATATTAGTTAAACCACGAAGGAGTGCCGCAATAAAAAAAACCACGAGGTTTATGTGCATTTCGGCGAAACCACGAGGGGGTTATATGCATTTTAGCCTTCGATTAAAATATTGTTAACACAGACTAATAATATTTAGCATCGAGGAATCGCACAAGTCCAATGAACGTGAGGACCACTAATTATGGGCTTTGATTATCTTTCTATTTTATTAAGGGAGAGAGGCTATAATAACTGCTCCCAAATTGAATTTGTGCGGCAGGCACAAATTACATTCTACCTAAATTTAAATTTATCATCATTACATCCTTAAAATCGTTTTTTAATTCTTAAAAATAATATAAAATTAATTCCAATATTATAATTTCACATATTAAAATCTAAAATATAAAGTAATATTATAGATTTATATAGTCAATACACAAATAGGGTGTGCCAAAATACTAGTATTAATTAATCATCATTAAGCTCTACTCCCTATCCAACGAGAGAATTACACAAATGATCTTATTTTGAGAATGAAATTACAAAACTAGTTGAGTTTTTAAACATATTACAAAACTAATCAACTTTTTTAATTCTACCTATTTTTATTTTCATTTAACCACAAAAATATTTAAAATTATTTATTTTCATTATTATTGCCTTCAAATAGCACAACACTTGTTAATAATTAAAATTTTACCCTAAGTTTTAACTCAAATATGTTAAAAATATATTAGTTAAAGAAATAATAAAAAAAACATGTCCGTGATTACTCCTCCCACAACACTCAATTTATTTATGTAACTTTTGGCTTTCGTTTAATTTTTTTCATATTATTGTAATATAATATGATTTTGTTACACAATCACTTGTTGATTTCTTAAGTTTTATTGCAGCAATATATGCCTGATAAGCACGTAGAAATAAAAACCATTTTCTCTAACCTTCCCCAACCATTTTCATCCCTCAAGTAGAAATAACAACCTAAGCGAAAAAATAATAGTCATTGATAAAATTAAAGAAAAAATATATGCCACCTTCTAGCCGCCATCCACCTGCCGCCGCTGTCGACGGCGGCGACCCGCTCAAGAACCTCTCCGCCATCCAAGCCCGCATGGACAACGTACGCAACTACCTCGCCGATTCGGTCAGCGCCCAATTCGTGCCCAATCAGACTCAGATCGACACGGTCAACGCCGAGATCTCCTCCGCCATCTTCCAAGCCATCCTCAGCGCCGCTGCCTTGGTCTCGACGGACGCTCCCCGACCCAGGTCTGACCGACCAGCACCCCCTTCTCAACCCCAAAAGACGACGACGGAGGTCGGCGCCCCCACGCCCGACGACGACGCCGACGTAGTCGAGATCGACGCCGTCGAGCTCCTCGCTGAACACGTCCACTTCTGCGACGTATGCAGTGATAGGAAAATACGTTGAGTGGGTTGGTGAACCAACCCATCTCAACTACTCTTAATAATAATATTATTATATTAATATTATAATAAGTAATGACCTAAGCAATGACATGTTTAGTATTGTCATGTAGCTTAGGTTTTAGCCTATAAATAGGCTTGAACGTTCATTATGAAAAAACACCAAAAACACCAAAAACCAATAGAGAGAAAGGAAAGAAATAGAGGGTAGAGAAAAATTGAGGGTTTGTTCGGTATTTACTCCGACTATAAAGAGAGATAGTGAGTGTTTTCTCCTTTATAGGAGGTTGTAACCCCTGTTTTTACCCCAGTAATAAATTTCTACCTCGCGCGTGGTTTTTACTCCAAGTAAAAAGGGGTTTTCCACGTAAATTCTCGTGTTCATTTTATCCTCACAGCTATTTCCAATTTCGTTTCGCTGTCCATTTCGCAACAAGTGGTATCAGAGCCAGCCCTGATTGATATTCCAGTTATGCTCTGTGGTTGCAGCTTTGTCTGATCTTCCACATCAGAAAAGATATCGAAAAGGTTTATCGTTACGGAAGAGTTTTTTGGCAAGTCGTGGTAATAGACTGTGTAAGTAAGTTCTGTCTAGGTGGCTGGTGCCAAGCGGGACACATAGTGACCCCACCAGATCTCATCTGGGAATTTACTTAGAAGGGTAATTTTGTCTTGAAAGCTGGTCGCTACCCTTTCTGCAAATTATTTGATCAGTACTATTTGGCTGGACTGTTGAATTTCTCCGACGATAGCGACGTGAAAAAAAATGGCAGCTAAAAATGAAATTGATAAATTCAACGAGAGAAACTACTCACTGTGGAAAATGAGGATTAAGGCAATTTTACTCAAAGAAAATTGTCCGGAGGCAATCACTGGCAGACCAACAACTATTACAAGTGATGCCAAATGGAGGAAGATAGACGGGAGGGCCATCGCCAATATTCATCTGACATTAGCAGATGACATATTATCAAGCGTCGAAGAGAAAACTAGTGAAAAAGCAATCTGGGACCATCTTGAGAAGCTGTATCAAGTCAAGTCACTCCACAACCGAATTTTCCAGAAAAGAAAATTATATCATCTACGAATGGAAGAATCTTCTTCAGTGACCGAGCACATCAATAAGTTGAATACTCTGTTCTCTCAACTTAAAGACTTGGACTACAAAATAGAGCCAAATGAACGTGCCGAGCTTCTACTGCAAAGCCTGCCAGACTCCTACGATCAACTTGTCATCAATCTGAGCAACAACCAAGCTGCGGGAAAACTTATGTTTGACAATATTGCAGCTGCGGTTCTAGAAGAAGAAAGTCGGCGCAATAACAAAGAAGACAAGTTGATAACGTCCCAACAGGCGGAAGCATTGGCAGTGACGAGGGCAATATCAGGAGCACGTGGACCAAACGTGAGCCGAAAACGGACAAGACCCGGAGAGTCTGGTCCAAGTGGGAGTCAAAAACAGCAAAACCTTGTTACGAAAAATAAGAAGGCTATAAAGTGTTACAACTGTGGCAAGAAAGGTCATCTGAAGAAAGATTGTTGGGCTCTAAATAAAAATTCCAATGCCCAAGGAAATGTCGCCAACACTACAGACGATGGAATTGCCTTGGTGTGTGAAGCCGCAACCACTATCACTGAAAATGGAAGATTCACCGACGTGTGGCTCATGGACTCAGCAGCTACTTTCCACATGACCTCTCGAAGGGAATGGTTTCATCAATACGAGCCAACCTTTGGAGGGTATGTCTACAGCTGCAACGACCAAGCGTTGAAGATTGTCGGGGTGGGTACGATTCAAATAAAGATGTACGATGAAACTGTGCGTACCATTCATGCTGTGCGACATGTGGAGGACTTGAAGAAAAATCTGTTGTCTGTGGGGCAACTCGATGATCTTTGTTTCAAAATTGAATTGGAAAACAAGATCATGAAGGTTTCCAAAGGAACGCTGGTGGTGATGAAAGGAGAAAAGATAGCTGCAAATCTATACATGCTAAAGGGAGAGACTTTGCAAGAAGGGCAGGCATCCGTTGCCACGACAAGTTCAAATGAGAAGTCCACGATGACTTGGCACAAGAAACTTGGTCATTGTCTGAACAAGGCATGAAAATTCTTGCGCAAAAGAATCTACTTCCTAGACTCACGACGGTGTCGCTACCATTCTGCGAGCATTGTATTGTGAGCAAGCAGCATCGCCTGAAGTTTCCCCCATCGAATTCCAGAAGCAAAGATATTCTAGAATTGATTCATTCTGATGTATGGCAAGCACCGGTTGCGTCCCTGGGAGGAGCTAGCTACTTCGTATCATTCATAGACGACTACTCCAGGAGATGCTGGGTGTACCCAATCAAGAAGAAGGACGAAGTGTTTCCTATCTTCAAAACATACAAGGCGCGAGTTGAACTTGAAACCGGCAGAAAAATCAAGTGTCTCCGATCCGATAATGGAGGGGAATATATTGGCAAAGAATTTACTGAGTTCTGCAAAGGTGCGGGCATCAGAAGACAGTTCACCACAGCGTACACTCCAGAACATAATGGAGTGGCAGAGCGGTTGAATAGGACCCTGTTGGAAAGAACAAGGGCTATGTTGAGAACTGCGGGCCTGGAAAAGAAGTTCTGGGCGGAAGCGGTCTGTACTGCCTGTTATGTGGTGAATCGGGCCCCATCTATTGCAATAGAGATGCGGACACCGATGGAAATGTGGACTGGTGCACCTGCAGACTATTCAAAGCTCCATATATTTGGTTCAACGTACGCGATGTACCGCAACCAAGAAACAACAAAGTTGGATCCAAAATCCAGGAAATGTTTGTTCTTGGGGTACGCTGAAGGAGTAAAGGGGTATCGCTTGTGGGATCTCTCTGACCACAAAGTGATTATCAGCAGAGATGTTATCTTCCTAGAAGATAGCGATGAGGAGCAAGTCGAAAATGATAGCAGTTCAAAAGGCGTGACAAAGACTACACCGGGGAAAAGAAAATTGGAGCAATATAATTCTTCTGAAGCTGAACCGACGCACGAAGAGCTCAACCCAGTCGAATCTGAAGTACCGGATCTCTGGCGGTCATCACGCGAGCGTAGACCGCCCAGTTGGCACTCAGATTATGAGATAGAGAGCAACCTTGCATACTGTTTTCTAACTGAGGATGGAGAGCCAACCACTTTCCAAGAAGCACTGAATAATTCAGATGCGAGTCAGTGGATTTCAGCAATGCAAGAGGAAATGAAAGCTCTCTATAAAAATAAGACATGAGAGTTGGTGCCATTACCGCAAGGAAGGAAACCCATTGGCAACAAATGGGTGTACAAAATCAAGCGGAATGGTGATGACCAGGTAGAGCGCTATCGTGCTAGACTGGTTGTAAAGGGATATGCTCAGAAAGAAGGGATTGACTTCAACGAAATTTTCTCACCGGTGGTACGACTTACAACAGTCAGGGTGGTCTTGTCAATGTGTGCTACATTCGACTTGCATCTTGAGCAGCTGGACGTGAAGACGGCCTTTCTCCATGGTGACCTGGATGAAGAAAAATATATGCTTCAACCAGAAGGTTTCGAGGAACAAGGAAAAGAAGATCTGGTTTGCAGACTGATCAAATCTCTCTACGGGCTCAAACAAGCACCTCGATGCTGGTATAAGAGATTTGACTCCTTCATAATAAGTCTTGGCTACAACAGGCTATATTCAGATCCTTGTGCGTATTTCAAGAGATTTGGCGATGACGATTTCATCATGTTACTGTTGTACGTCGACGATATGCTGGTAGCAGGACCCAACAAAGGTCGTATCGTCGACTTGAAGACTCAACTGGCCAGTGAATTCAAAATGAATGACTTGGGACCAGCAAACAAAATCCTTGGCGTGAAAATTTCTCGAGACAGAAGCAAGCGGAAGATTTGGCTTTCCCAAAAGAATTATTTGAAGAAAATCTTGAGGAGGTTCAACATGCAAGATAATAAGGCAATATCTACTCCTCTTGCTACTAATTTCAAGCTATCCTCCGAGATGTGTCCTACTGATGAAGACGAGAGGATAGAGATGTCTCGACTGCCATATGCATCGGCGGTAGGAAGTCTAATGTTCGCAATGATCTGTACCAGACCAGACATTGGCCATGCAGTGGGAGTTGTTAGCCGATACATGTCCAACCCTGGTCGGGAGTACTGCAGTGCTGTTAAGAGGATTCTCAGATATATCAAGGGAACCTCGGATCTTGCCTTATGTTATGGAGGTACAGATTTCATTGTCCATGGTTTTGTTGGTGCAGATTATGCAGCTGAACTTGATAAAAGCAGATTCACAACCGGATATGTGTTCAATCTTGGTGGCGGTGTTGTAAGCTGGGTTTCAAAACTACAGTCCATTGTTGTAACGTCAACAACGGAGGCAGAATATGTCGCAGCTACGCAAGCCAGTAAAGAGGCAATATGGTTTAAGATGTTGCTGGAAGAACTCGGCCACAAACAGGAGAAAATTGTTCTCTATTGTGATAGCCAGAGTGCGTTGCATCTTGCAAGGAATCCAGCATATCATTCAAGAACCAAACACATGCGGGTTCAATACCACTTTGTTCGTGAACAAGTGGAAGAGGGGACTGTGGACATGCAAAAAGTTCACACTGCGGATAATCTGGCAGACTATATGACCAAAGCAATTCCTGTGGACAAGTTTATGTGGTGTCGTTCCTCCTGTGGATTGACCGAGCATAACTAACATGCAAAGGCGAGCTAGAAGAATGGTGTGAAGATCTGATTGGGAATCAATCAAATCTTCAAGTGGGAGATTGATAGGAAGATACGTTGAGTGGGTTGGTGAACCAACCCATCTCAACTACTCTTAATAGTACTATTATTATATTAATATTATAATAAGTAATGACCTAAGCAATGACATGTTTAGTATTGTCATGTAGCTTAGGTTTTAGCCTATAAATAGGCTTGAACGTTCATTATGAAAAAACACCAAAAACACCAAAAACCAATAGAGAGAAAGGAAAGAAATAGAGGGTAGAGAAAAATTGAGGGTTTGTTCGGTATTTACCCCGACTATAAAGAGAGATAGCGAGTGTTTTCTCCTTTATAGATTGGGAGGTTGTAACCCCTATTTTTACCCCAGTAATAAATTTCTACCTCGCCCGTGGTTTTTACCCCAAGTAAAAGGGGTTTTCCACGTAAATTCCCGTGTTCATTTTATCCTCACAGTTATTTCCAATTTCGTTTCGCTGTCAATTTCGCAACATGCGGCAAAGGGTTCAAGCGCGACGCTAACCTTAGGATGCACATGAGGGCCCACGGCAATCAGTTCAAGACCGTCGAAGCCCTGTCGAAGCCGGAAAAATCCGCCGCCGCCGGCGTCTCCGACGAAAAGGGTACGAGGTATTCCTGCCCTTACGTGGGCTGCAGCAGAAACAAGAACCACAAGAAATTTCGGCCACTGAAGAGCGTTGTGTGCGTCAAGAATCACTTCAAGAGAAGCCAACTGTCCTAAGATGTACGCCTGCGATCGGTGCAATAAGAAGAGCTTCGCCGTAGTCGCCGATTTGAGGAGCCACTTGAAGAACTGCGGCGGCGAGAGTAGGTGGAAGTGCTCTTGTGGGACGAGTTTTTCGAGGAAGGATAAGCTTTTCGGACACATGGCTCTGTTCGAAGGACACATGCCGGCCATTGCTGGGGATGAGAAGAAGAGTACTAGTTGCGAAAACAAGGTTGAGAAAGACGATGATAGGTTTTTTGATGGGTTGGAAGATGGGTTTTTCGACTCTGTTGATGGGTTTTTGGGGGATGGCAATTTAGGTGGTGGTGGAATCATGAGTCCTTTGAGTTTTGATCGGAGACGATGTTATCTTGCATTGCATTACTATATTATTATTATTATTTTTTTTTCGTGTACTATATTTTGAGCGTTGCTATGCTATGGTTGTCTTCTTGGAGATGCCTCGTTCTTTGACTGAGCCGAGACTGTAAGGTTTTGATTGGACGGTTGTGATTAAGTTTATGCGATAGTTAAGATGCTAACCACTGATTAAGATGACTAAACTGGTAATTAGTAGTACTCCTGGTGAGTTTCTTCTTTTTTTTTTCTGTGAAAGTGAATTTAGAAGAAACAAATAAGTAACATCTTGTAACCTAGTTCGAGTGAAGCTCGACTGTTCCTTACATGAGTGTAGGGGTGTCCGTTGTTCGGTATACCGACCGAACAAACCGAAATACCGAAATTTCGGTACACAACCGAACCGAAAAATTCGGTTCGGTCGGTTCTTAAAAAAAAAATCGGTAATTCGGTAAATTCGGTTCGGTACAGATTTTGAATTTCGGTAAATTCGGTATACCGAATTACCGAAATTTTAAAAATTAAAATATATTTTATTATATTAATATTGAAAATAAAATTATAATTATATTAATATACGTAATAAATTAATTATTACCGAATTTTTTATTATTATTATTTAAATTTCGGTACCGAATTTACCGAAAAAATTTCGGTAAAAACCGAATACCGAACCGAGAAATTCGGTTCGGTATTCGGTATCTACTAGGGGTGTACCGAAATTTCGGTTCGGTTCGGTGCGGTATGTACCGAACGAACACCCCTAGTGCTTATTGCTAGGGGTGTTCGTTGTTCGGTATACCGACCGAACAAACCAAAATACCGAAATTTCGGTACAAAATCGAACCGAAAAATTCGGTTCGGTATTCGGTTCTTAAAAAAAAATTCGGTAAATTCGATTCGGTACAGATTTTGAATTTCGGTAAATTCGGTATACCGAATTACCGAAATTTAAATTAAAATATATTTTATTATATTAATATTGAAAATAAAATTATAATTATATTAATATACGTAATAAATTAATTATTACCGAATTTTTATTATTATTTAAATTTTGGTAAACTTGGTTTTTACCGAATTTACCGAAAAATTTCGGTAAAAACCGTTGGTTCGGTATTTGGTATCTACTAGGTATGTACGAAATTTCGGTATACCGAAATTTCGGTACGGTATGTACGAACGAACACCCCTAATAAGCACTTCACGAATTGAGTTGGAAGTCTTAATGAATAAATTAATGTTATATGCTACATAGGACTTCATAAAGGAGTAAAATAATAATATAGTCACTTCATGAATTGTGAGATTAATATTAATATTTATATGAACTTAGGGAACTGTGTATCATGCCATAGACTTCACGTACTAGTAAGGACTTGGACCCCACGAGTTTAGTAGACAATGTGGACTTGGTGAAATAAAAAAAAATATAAGGGGTTCGTGAAATAAAACTTCACGAATTAATAGGTATTTCGCGATTAGGTGTGAGCCCTGAGGCGCTAAACTTCGCGAATTGATAAGAAAGAAATTGGGGCTCGTGAAATGTATAGATGAAATCATGACTTCGCGAACCACTAGGGAATTATGAACTTCACGAATTGAATCCTACTTGGCGAATTCAAAACTTGGCGAACCCAAACTTAGCGAATACCTTTTAAAATAATTACTTGCCTAACTAACACAGTTCTGTATCTAATATTTAATACTTAGATAGTTCGAGAACCTAGATAGTCAAATAATTTAGATAGTATACTGATATTATAATTTTTGTGCTAAGGTTGAGAATTAGGAATTCTGCGGATTCAGTAGCTAATAATCTACGGACGACGGGTAAGTGAGAATTTCAACTACAACACATAAGTTGTTTGTATGAATGTGTATTACGTGGCTATTTGCTTATATGAGATTACGTGAATTATTTGCTATGTATGATGATATAGCATGAACTTCTGTACTGTTCACATGAGCATGAAGACATGCATACACGGCATGCACGAGAATTGTGAGACGAGCGTATGCATGGTACAATGTCGCTTGAAATCGATGAATATTTGCCGATATAGGTATTTGATGTCGACTCACAGTTGAGTCATGACTGCTTCTATGACACCATGACGACTCAGTACGTCGTCGGATATATTTTTATCATTTGGGCAGAATGCCCCGAATAGCGGTAGGTGCGACCTGGAGGAGGCGATTCGAGGGTGGCAGCGACACCAAGGGTATCTCTGGTGTTGGCAACCTCGAAGTGAGCTACCAACGTGAGCGTCCGCGGAACAGCAAGTACCCATTGGGCCGAATGGCGGGCCGTCGTGCACCCCAGTGCGAATGGGCCGAAATGTGTGACTGGTAATTTACGGTTCGTCACCCTTTGTGGATTGCTGGACCATTGTCCTTATTGGAATTGAGCTCTGAAAATGGTGCATAATAAGCCAGTCGAGGGCCCTGAGAGATATGAGATTGTGTTTGATCCTACTAGGGTCTGAATGCATTGGCGCGGGAGCCTTTGCAAATGAGACACGTGCACGGCATGCATTATTCCTACTTACTGAGCTTTCTAGCTCATCCATGTTTTATGTGTTGTAGGTACGCGCGACCATGGTACGTGATCGCTTATGACGGCAAGGCTATCTTTTGAAGCTTCCAACAACTTTTGAGGGTGTTGTGTACATGAACGCGACCCTTGGGGACAGGAGATAGGGTTTCTTTTGTTGCACTTATGAAACCATCCTATGTAAATAGGTTGGGAGTGATATTTTGATTTGTACAGAACGAATTCCTTTATATAAAAGGAATAATTTACCCACGTTTTCGCATATTAACTATTTTATATTGTCATTAGCCACGTAAGTTAGCGCTAGAATTGGTAAGTAGATGCCGGAGCGCCACAACAAGAGGGACAATACACATTTAATGCGAATGGCTATTAATGTCTATTATGCATAGAAGTATTATGATCAATTTTCGTTCAGGCCCGTTGTCAGGGCCTGTTGGAAAAAAAAATAGTTTAAGGACTCGATTTGTTCGGTAACATTTCATTGTTCTGCAGTAACACTTCATTGTTCTGAAATAACACTTCATTGTTCTGAAATAACACAAAATAATAATCCGATAACAGTTAATATTTTAGGTCATTATCTCTAAATTTTGGGTCCTTAAACTAATGTTTTTCGAAAAGGGTCTTAATCCTATTTTAAAACATTTTTAGGGTCTGAAACTTAATATACCCAAGTATTATTACACAGATAGTACTGAAGATATTTATTACTGAAAATGACTGATTGTGGTGGTTGTCTTGGTATAAATATTCATATATATGTTTGTATTGAAATAAATTTCCTGTATTGCTGATTGATTGCTCTTCGTCTTTTTTTTTTTTTTTCCTCTTTCCTTTGTTTTTCTATAAGCAAATGATGCGATCTTATGTAGTTTTAGGTGGATTCGTAGGTTTCAATAGTTATCAAATACTTTGATGGACTCTCAAACATGGAGTCGCGTCGAATCTCGATGGCTACTAAATATTTTGAATTTGAATTGAACATATCACCAGGCGGATCCAGAAATTTTTAGTTGGGGGTTCGTAAATTTTCTTTTTCCGAATCATGTTCACGTAATCGACTGTGGTCTTCCACCGCACACTTGAAGATGAGCTTAATTATGTGATAGTATTTTTCTTGAAATATATCTGCATTATTGACTACCTCAGTTTGAAAGACAAAGATAGTATCAACGAACTATCAAAAGTTATTGGAACAAAAAAGAATTACATATATTAAATCATATATTAAAAAATTTGTATATAAAAATAGTTAAAAAAAAAGAATTAAGACGAAAAGAAAAAAGTGTCAAAATAACTAAAAGTCTCACTAAGAATAAAAACAAAAAAGAAAAAATAAAAAGAATAATAATAATAAAATTATAATAATAATAAACTAAAATGCATAATTAAAAGATTCGAAAATAACTAGAAAAAAGAACTAAAAGAATAGTAATAACAGGAAAAAAGCAACTAAACAAATAAAAACAAAAAAAGAATTGAAAAAATCTCACATGGACGTGAACCCATGACCTTCCAACACGTCACGTTTCTGACCAATGTGCTACTTGTAACATTAATCACATTCAATATTCGAAGTCTACATATGCATCTTTAATGAATATAATACATATATAGTACTAAAAACTTCAAAAATATTCGCAGGGGCCGTGGCCCCCCGGGCCACAGCGTAGATCTGCCCCTGCATGTCACACACTCTTTGTAATGGCCGCAATTATCGGACTAGGCATCAGATTAACGGGTTAGTGGCCGAATGCCTTTTTTTTTTGAAAAAAAAATTAATAGAAATAAATATTATTGATAAGTATTATTTCTTTATCTATGGTATATTGACATATAAACTAAAAATAATAAAAAACGTCGCCTAAAAACCGCCAAGACCCCGCCTAGACCGTTTGAGCTCTCATCGAGCATCTGACAAGCGCGCAACACTAATTTTACAACATGGTCACACATTAACTTGTCATAAAATGACTTCTCTATTTAGCCATTTGTTTTTCTTTTTTACGACCTCGCGTATTCCCACACAACAACCAGGTATTGGCTTACGCCACACATTCCGGGGATGAGACTAGATCTCCATGGGCTAGGTAAGCTGTAACACCTGGGGCCGATGAGGGCGGGGAGTGACCGCCGGTGCCAGAGAGGGGCACGGACAAGAAGCGGCCCTGGCGAGGCTTCTAGGCGGAGGGATACATGAACGAACCGATTCCACACCTGAATGAGAGGGATTCTGAGGCTGACAATGAGTTGGCTTGTCAAGTTAAGGAATGATATAAGAGAATTGATTGCGCTACTCATATCACCAAAATGTGCACCTTCTTTTTCGGGAGTCCATCCATAAGAACTTGAAAGTTAAGCGTGCTTGACTTGGAGTAGCACTGTGATGGGTGACCCCCTGGGAAGTAGCTCAGGGTGCGTCTGGAAGTCTAGTGGTGGTACAATGGGGTCAGACAATCAATGAAGTGTAGTGGGCCCAACCCCACAGGGTCCCGAGAGTGGGCTGTTTCATAAGCGCTTCCCAAACTTACATTCTTGAAGCCTCATCCTTAACCACTAGGCTAGGCCAAGGCTTCATTGGCTGCTTGGCCATTTGTAAGTTGCGCCAATTCTCGAGGTTCACTTGATCAAAAGGCAGAGTTGAACTATTATGGTATTTGTTGAAAGTTCAGGAGTAGGCCACTCGTCTTCATTTTATTTTTACTTTTTTTTTATTGTGATTTACTTATGAGATGCGGCTGTTTAATTATTTATCTTCGAGTACGAAAATATGCAGCTCGTTTATCTTGTTCATATTATTAAATTTTCGAGTTAGGAGCCTACAATATTCGAACTGCGCTTGTCTACACAACGCAGATATCTGAATATCTAAAAATAAATCCCACATTCGAACTGGTTTCAATAGGATATCCGAAAACCGGATATCCATTTATTTGGATATTACGAAGTGAATATCCACATCCGTTTTCTAACTTTTGTTTTTTTTTCTTACTGAGTCGTTTCGTACCGAACAGTAAATGAACGCGTCATTATTTCTGACCGAAACCACGATATAAAGAATGCCGTCCCGGCTGTGTTTCCGAATTCGTTTCACGGTTTCTGCACGTGGCACATTCACAAAATTTGAAGATGAAAACGGTGGACAAGGGCGCGTGCCCCATTTTCTGGCGGGTAGCGAGCGTGTCTACACCAAGGCCGAGTGCAATGCACATTACAAAGCTCTGGGTACAATATTCAAGTCGGCTCGTCGATATCTTGACGAGATTGAAATGGAACGGTGGACGAGGGCATATTGTCCCAAATCGAGATATAACATCATGACGACCAATGGATCGGAGTCGATAAATATGGCTCTACGCGCGGATAGAGAACTTCCAATTATAGAATTGTTGGGCTCGATTCAGCGATTAACATCAGCTTGGTTCAGTAAGCATCGAAGAGCATGCGAAGCTTCTATCGCTGCGAATTCGACGTCGTTTACGCCGAAGGTCGAGTCGATCCTCCGCGAGAATTTCGTTGGGTCGCAAAGATTTCACGTATCGGAAGTTGGGCGTAACATATAATGTATACGGGCACAACGTGAACGAGGTCGTCGATCTAGAGTTGCGTACATGCAGCTGCAAGATGCTTGACATCGACCGAATTCCTTGTCCACACGCAATTGCTGCTTGTGGTTATGCCAACGTCGATGTGGGTTCACTAGTCGACCCTTACTACGGCTTGGAAAGTTGGAAGTTACCTTACGAATGTACTATATGACCGGTGTCTGAACACATTGAAAGAAGTGTTGAACTGCTGCCACCTCCTCGCGAGAAACAACGTGGGAGACTACAGAAAAATAGGTTGCCTTCTGTTGGCGAATTTAGTAGGAGGTAAAACCTCTAAATTTAGGGTTTTCTAATGTAATAGAACCTAATTATTATTGTTATGAAATGAAAGTTTGTTTAGATTAGCGTAATTATGGTTTTATAATGTAAGAGTTATGATATGATATTGTTTGAGGTATGTAAAGTTAGGATTTTAAAATTAGGGTTTTAATGGAGCAAATTTAAATAAGAACAACTCGCGTTATGTTAGTGACTGGGGGCTCATGCGCAGTGGACCATAATTTCCGAAATTATAGGATGAATTTATTCGTAATGAGACTGAATCGAAGTTCAAAATTATTTAATCTGGTGTAAAATCACGAAAATAATCGCAGGGTCCCCGCACATGATTGTTGTGGTCCGGGGCTCATGCGCAGTGGACCCGCGCTAGCTGATGCGCGTTAGATGTGTGCAACCCGTGCTTATGCGCGAAAGACCCTTGCTTTCACGCACGGGACCCATGCTCATGTGCGGGGACCCGTGCTTATTTGCTTGGTCCCTGGCGCATAAGTTCGGTCCCGTGCGGAAATTTTGTAAACCCTAATTATAGTCAATGATTGGTCTTCTTTTGCAGACAAAGTTATTGATTTATTGGTCGGTCAACTATTTGTTTCAAACATGTCAGCTTTGATTTCAGGTGTCATAATGCCTTGTCAAATCTGATGTCCTTTTCGATGTGTGAAAAAACAAGACACGAGTTTTAAAAAGAATTTCAGTAATTATGATACATATATATTTTGTAAATATTTAAACTTAAAAAAATTAACCATAACGAAATACTTGTCGAAAAAAAATAATCTTGACCAAAAAATTACTCTTAAGTCGTTAATGTACACAAAAAAATTACACTATTTGGTTATTGTTTTGCATGTGAAGTTGGTGAATTAGTTGGATGTCACAATAATTGAGCAAATTTACATAGCAACAACTTGCCTTATGTTGGTGACTTAGTTAGGATGTAACAATCGAAAGCAAGGGTCCCCGCACATGAGGTTGAATCAAAAAGACCATACTTTTGTTGGCTATGATATTATATTTCGTATTATATTCGTATGGAGGTTGAATCAAAGTTCGAAATTATTTAATCTGGTGTAAAATCGCGAAAATAATCGCAGGGTCCCCGCACATGAGTGCTGTGGTCCGGGGCTCATGAGCAGTGGACCTGCGCAAGCTGATGCGCGTTGGATGCGCGGGACCCCAGCGACCACGCGACGGACCCGCGAACTCACGCAAGGGACCCGTGCTTATGTGCGGGGACCCATGCTTAATTGCTTGGGACCGTGCGCATAAGTTTGGGACCATGCGCAGCAGACCGGCCCCGTGCGGAATTTTATTGATTAGTCAACATTCATTGGTAAATTATTATTATCTGTACTCACTTTTTCTGCGAATGTTAGTGTAATCGTCACATTAATGTTAAAAATAACAACCTAATCATACGAAAATAATATAATCATAACAAAAATAATTGGAAAAAAATTTACATTGGGAGGGAGGGTAATTATTTAAACCATGCAGGCCACTTGAATAAAAATTGAATAAAAATTACATGCAACTGCATTTTGGACCAAACCAAGAATAAAAGTCCTTACGAAAAATAGAAATTGTAAGAAATTTCCTAAAATCTACAATTTCCTGCTATGTCAGATTGGAGACGTCGTCACCTCGAAACATGACGCTCATTGCCGCTCGCAACACATGTACGCCGCTCGTCTACGATACATATTAAATTGTAAGTTACGCCGTAAATTAAATTTGAATTAGGGGTAAAGATAGTTACCGCGATAAGGCGCGTCGGTATATGTACATGCACCGAATAAATTCGTCCAGTCGTCCCTAAGCTCTTGCAACTGATACGCAACGCCTCCGATGCTTTCGCCCAAACCTTGCATCGAGTTGAACCGCTCTTCATACATTTCGGAGCATTGATCGTAATCGTCTCGAAATTGCGCAAAGCCGTCTGGGAATTGCGAAAACTCGTTCCCGAGCTGCTAGAACCGACCACTAAGCGCGTCGAAGCCGCTGCTAATCGTGTCGAACCGATCGTCAAATTCATCGAACCGCTGGTCCACGCGGCGCGCAAATTCGTCGAACTGCTCCGACGATGGCCCATACCCGTGCGATGGACCTGCCTGTGGCGGCGATGTCGGTGGTGTATGGAAGTTGCCTCCGTCAATGGATGGCGGCACGTAGTCAGAGCCCATGCCCCTCTCTTCGTCTAGCCGTCATCTGATAGAGAGCTGAGGGACGGACTCTTCCTCGTAATTGGCTTCGTTTGCCGCCCCGTCCATCAGTAGGGTCGCCACCCTATCGTATACATCGTCGTGTGGCTTATCGAACTCGAAGTCATTGTACCAAAAATAGTCGGCATGCGAATCTTCTTCAGTCGGCGTTAATGACCTCGTACATCGGACCCGCGCACCGTCTTGGCAACATCCACCAACTTCGGACATCCCTTCAGGGACCAATTTTTCGTGACCCACCGGCATATACGCAGCCTCGCATGCTCCCACTCTCTAAGTTCAGCATATCGGTCAGCGATGCCGGTATGCATTCATATGCTAATATCTGAAGACAAAGAAATAAATAATCTTAGCAAACAGACGAAACCCTAAACTCGCAAAGACATTCAAATATAAAACCCTAACCTGAAGTGGATGTACGAATACACTGATCAGCTTACTGTCCTTATTATCGTTTAAATCTCATTTCAGCGACCGTAGTGCCGGCCACGGTCCCCAAGGGCAACGGTCGAACGCTGCCGAGTCTTCGACTAAATAAATTATCCAAGAAGGAAGGGTGTATCCTTCTTGGAAAGTCGGGGCAGCAAGACGTACCCCGCAAGGTAGAGGTTCGCCAACTTCAACTTCTCGTCATCGACGCGCACCGTGGAGTTGGCAGCCAACTCCTCCAACTGCTGCTCAACGTACGACAAACGAATCGTCAGTGCCGTTTTTGTCGGGAAATGATGACGGACGAATTCCTCCGTTCGGTTCACTGCCGATTCGGCTGCAAACTTCAACCCCGTGATTAGGCAACACTACGTTTTTGAAAAACGAATTGGTTTCTTCCCGAGGATCATCCAAAGCTCGTCACGATTGTGAAGTTGTGTCTGTCTCTTGATGAGATACCACAACAGCTGCGCCGACAGATTGAAATTGTCGTCAGCGTTGACGAGCCTGCCGAACGGACTCCCTTCCGTAAAAACTGCCAGCTCATCCTCGTTTAGCCAACCAACGACCTGGCTCACTTCGCAGTATCGTGACGTGAGATGTAACCGGCAATCACGGTCATCGTCGCCTCTGGCAATTTGCTTCTTCAATTGAACCTAAAAATAAGAAATTAATTACATCGAATAAAATATGCTGCGGGAAGGCCGACGCGCACGGGTCCCCAGCCATGCTGTGCGGGGACCCTGAGCTTACGTGCGGGTCTCTTGCGCTTGCACGCAGGGTCCACAGCGTGCATAAGCACTGGACCCGTGCTATGCCGTGCTGGGGACCCGTGCGTGCCAGCGCGGGGACCCTGGCGACATAGTACGGGACCCGTGCTATGCTGTGCGGGAGATCCGGGCGATGTAGACGCTGGGACCCATGCGTCCCAGAACCAGGACCCTGGCAACATAGTACGGGACCCGTGCTTATGCGCGCGGGTCCCGTGTTATGCTTTATAGGGTTCCCAGCGAGACAAAGCACGGGTTAATTGGGGAGGACCCCTGCGCTTTCACACGGATCCCTGAGATTCAAGGCACGGGTACCCTGCGGCCTAAAATTAGGGTCACATGCGATGTATACGACATATTCTTCAAAAATTAAAAAAAAATTACCTTCAATATTTGGGATCTCACCTGAACTGCCATGGATTCTGAGCTTCAAATTCGACTGTGAAGAAGGGTGTGAAGAGAAAGGGAGAAAGCTTGATCGATTTTGCAAAGGGCCCGTGAAGTGAAAGGGTTCTTTCTTTATTTACTTTTGCTTTTTCAGATTCTACAGTAAACCTCTGTGAAAAGCTGTAATTTTTCGTTAACTGTCGTTGATTGCCATTAAAGAAGGGTAGAATAGTCTTTTACGCAGAGTAAGTAAGGGTACATTGGTCTTTACCATTTAGGAGGCTATTTTTTGAACGTTGACTATGTCAAAGGCCATTTTTTTAAATAATCCAATATTGATTATACTGGATAATCCAATTATTAATGCTAAGCTAGGGGTTGTAAAAATGACCACCACAAGTGCATTTCCAACCAAGTGGCTTGTAATTAGAGTATCCGTTGCCAATCGAACCGGTTTCCTGAACCGACCCGCTCCTGACCCGCTCTCTGACCGTTATCGTTGGGACTTGCGTGGCAATGCATGGGTGGCATTAGTTGCACTTGTTGCGACAGGTTGGTGGCGTTGAACCCAATCTTGTTTTTTCCTCAACAATAAAATCCTAAGTAAGAACATATGTATATTTCAGAAACTATTAATTAGGATTAGAAGCCTGTTATCACAACAACTAAATTGGAGAAGAGAGTAAACGTTAATAATACTTCTTACCTTACTACCAAGAGTGTCTTGAGGTCGGATGGAGTTGTTCAAGCAATATAAAGGAGAGAAGAGAAACGAAAATGTTGTGGTAATAACGAGTATCAATGCAATATAGGAATATCTACGAGGTAATATTATAATTGAAGAAATTACACGAATGGGATAACTCCACATTTTACTTGCGCATTATGCTTCGTTGCAGAAGAGAATAAGGCTAATGTATGTAAGAAAAAGAAAAGGGACTTGAAGCGAATATTCAATGGAGAAGACAAAAAGATTGAGTGAAACAGAAGAAAGCGAATATATGTATATACCTTTGTCTTAAGGTAAGCATGAAGAAGAAGGTAAGCAGCTATATAGTCGTCGGTAGAAATTAAAACTATGGTGAAGTGGTTAGTTTACTTGGTAAAAAAGAGCTCCCTGAAAATAACAAGACATGCAATAAATTGGAAGAATGTGTTATCAGAATCAATTTAGTGGGGGGCCTCACTCAGGTCGTCGCAATGTTTCTTTCAATAATATAAAATCCCCTTCCGCGGGCAACTAATCATATAAACTTTTTATTGAAATTCCCAAATGGAGTTTTAATATTTTTATATGGGATAAAACCTAAAATGGTCCATGATGTTTACACTGTGAACCAATTTAGTCCCCGATGTTTCGCGTGAACCAATTTAGTCCCCGATGTTATCGAAAATGAATCAAATTGGTCCCTCCGTCAATCCGACCGTCAGTTTAGACGGCGATTCCGTCGCTAACTGAAAAAGTGAAAAAAAATAATAAATTAAATATTAAAAATAAGGAAAAAATTCAAAAAAAGGAAAAAAATTAAAAAAAAAATAGATAAACAATTAAAAAAAAGTGAATATTACTAATAAACTAAATCAAAAAAATAAATAATAATAAAAAATAATAAAAAGTAAAATAAAAAAATAAAATTAAATAAAAAATGATAAATTAAACATTAAAAATGAGGAAAAAATCCATAAAAAGGAATAAAATTCAAAAAATTGAGTAAAAATTAAAAAAAAAAGAGAATATTACTAATAAATTAAATGAAAAAATAAATAATAATAAAATAAATAATAAAAGTAAAATAAAAACTATTAAAATAAAAAATGATAAAGATAAATTTAAGATTTAAAAAACGTAAAAAATAAAATATATTTATTATTAAAAATTAAATAAAATGGAAAAACAAAATTAAGGTCTGGGAATTATCGTCAATTAATTGGGACAAAGACGAGATCATGAATAAAATAAAATAAATTCTCGACCATCGTCGTTAACTAGTCAAAGACGAGATCGGGAATCATCGTCAATTAATCGCGATAATGTTAAAAAAATTCGAGAAGTGGGACGGCGATGCGATCGCCCAGTATATTTGTTAAACAAATTCGAGAACTGTGACGATTATGTCCTCATTAACTTGGCAGAGACGGTCTTCGTAAACGTTTAGAGGCATTTTTTATCCTTAATTTTGTTTTTCCTTTTTATATATTTTTTAATAAATAAATATATTTTATTTTTTACTTTTATTAAATCTTAAATTTATATGTATCAGTTTTTATTTAATTTTTTTAGTTTTTATTTTATTTTTATTTATTTTTTATTATTATTTATTATTTTATTTGATATTAGTAATTTTTAATTTTACTCTATTTTTTGAATTTTTTTCTTTTTTTGGGTTTTTCCTCATTTTTAATGATTAATTTATCATTTTCTATTTTAATTTTAGTTTTTCATTTTACTTTTATTTTTTTATTTTTATTATTAATTATTATTTTTATTTAATTTATTAGTTATTCAATTTTTTTTTTGCTCAATATTTTTAATTTGTTTTCCTTTTTTTGGATTTTTTCCTCATTTTTAATGTTTAATTTATCATTTTTTAGTTTTTTATTTTACTTTTTATTATTTTTTATTTTTTACGATTATTTATTTTTTTGATTTAGTTTATTAGTAATATTCACTTTTTTAAATTGTTTTTTGAATTTTTTTTCCTTTTTTTTGAATTTTTTTCCTTGTTTTTAATATTTAATTTATTTTTTTTCACTTTTTCAATTAGCGACGGATATACCGTCGCTAATGCCGTCGCAAATACCATCGCCGTCTAAATTCGGATTGACGGAGGGACCAATTTGGTTCATTTTCGATAACATCGGGGACTAAATTGGTTCACGCGAAACATCGGAGACTAAATTGATTCATAGGGTAAACATCAGGACCATTTTAGGTTTTATCCCCCGCGGAAGTTAGCTTAGAGTTAGAGGCTTGCTTGTGGGGCCTTTTATGGAGAAGTGATGTGGGGTTGAAATTTATATATACTATACTAATTTCCGTTGCCCTTCCTAAAAAAAAATTAATATATACCGTTATCTCCCCAGTTGGGAATGTTCTTTTTGAAGACCGCAAGTTTTTGAAGTTGAAGACGAACATTGATAAGAGTAATGAGATCGATCTTAATTTTAGGTTCAATTTGTAGTAATCTCATTAATTTTCTTACTCATACTCTAAAAATATGTATTTATTTTCGGACTTTTTTTCTTCTCTTTGTTGTTTGTTGTTTTTCTCTTCGTTATGAGATTCTTTCCTACTCCATATGTCTATGAAGATTCCGACGTAGTCATTTTAAACCTTTTTTTAATGAAATGCCTATAAAAAAGATATGGGGTTGGAAATTAAAATGTTACTCCCCCGCTAATTTTATGACACTTTTCTATTTCGGGCGTCGTAATAATTTTATCACATTTCCTTATTTAGCAAAAAAACCTATACAAACAATCGACATAATAATATTAATTCTTAAAAGACGTGTCAAAATATACATTTTTTACCTTTTTATTGTAGTATATTATTATAATAATGCCACCTTAATTTGCGTGTTCAGCAACTTATGTGATAAAGTTGCTGGGACGGAGGGAGTATTTACTATGGTTAGGTTAGGTCCATATGTCAAAGTGACCAAAAGCATGACCCTTTAGAAAGAATTTCATTTGATTTTAACTTCTTGAAATCAGTTTCTTGTGGATGGCAATGGGGCGGGTCTAGACCCGGACCCGCCTTTAATGAAGCGGTTTTTTTTAAGTATTCGGGTATCAGAGCGGATTACGGGTCTTAAGAAATCAAACTCGGCCGGGTTCGGGGGCGGGTCTAGCGGTCTTGCTAATCTTAACCTGAAACCCGCCCCGAACCCGCCCGCATAACATTTATTTATATAATTAATTTTTCGCATACTTAGTATAAATATATAAATATGATACTAACATATAAAAGGCTTTGCGGTCCAGTGGAAGAGTTATTTGTATATTGATATAGAGGTCTTGGGTTCAGTAAGGGCAACTCCAACCGAACTGGATATCCCAAAAAATGGGGTCAAAATGCTCCAACCGACCTCCAAATCAAAAAGCAACATGAGTTTCGGTGTTTCTCTCTCATCATTTACACGGATATATGTGTCTGGTGGAAGTTAGATGCGTCTGACATTTTTTAATTGCATTAAGGTCCAATTATTTATTTTAATTATTAATGGAAGGAATTGGGGGTGGAAGAAGTAAATGTGTGACGTGACCTTTCTTTTTATAATAAAATTTTCTTCGTAACGTCAAATCACAAGAAAAAGAAATCACACAGACATATTCGAGCAATCAAATGGACATGAATAATAGAAATTTGTGCGTAAATATTATTAGAATCAACTCAATTTTAAAATAAATAGTAGCCTAATTTCTAAATTTGTAAAATATATTGATACTATTGAAAAATTGTAAAAGTAATGTGTAGGTGAATATTACGAAAATAGCCTTTTGAGTTTGAGAATGAGTTTAATGGTTGGAGAAGAATTACTGCATTTTGAGTTTGAGAATGAGTTCGTCGGTTGGAGATGATCTAAGTAGCCTGTCTATTAATATTTTATTATCTTTCCATTTAAAAAATAAATTAAAGTTTCAACAAATTAAAAATTAATAGTTACCTGGTCTGGCCGGTAGACCCGGTTCGTTCGGGTTTGGGGCGGGTCCAAATATCAAGCGGGGCGGGCGGGGTTTGGGTCCATTAAAAAATAATCGGGGCGGGTCCCGGGTCCTGTCAAACCCGGTGCAGACCCGCACCGTTGCCATCCATAGAGTCTGTATGAATTTGGAAGGAGAAACACGGGTTAAAAAAACTATGCCTAATCGTTTCATAGTTGATAATGGGATTTAAAACATAATCGAAGTGCGAAAAACTAGGCTGATATTTTTTGGAATATGTTTTTTTTTTTCTGTCGATGAAAAATATTAGTGACTCTTGACAAAATGAGTTTGACCAAAATCATTTGCTGAATATTGTCACATATTAAGTGAATGAAATCTACAAATGCACATTAATTACATCATATACTATTTAGATCAGTCCTATAAAAACTCATTTAACGCATTTTACTTCAAAAAATTTCCGGCAATATATTAACAAATGGTTGCAACGGTGCCGTAAGAATAACCTTTTATCTTTGTCTTTTGTTTACAATTTTTATTTGTGGTCACACGGCGCAGCGTGTATGTACGAAAAAAATACCCCAATGGTTAATAATTTGATTGAGACTATCTGCATGTATGTTATGCACACATGCCATTAATCCTCATTCATTATCGTACTGAGGTGATCTAACAAGATTGTACCCAAGTTAGAAACGTTATGCTACAGTTTTATCAGGGAAGACCTTATAATTATTAATGCAATCCAAATGAAAGTAAAATATTTGATATCACTTGAATTTCTTAACTCATCGTCTATGCAGATCAAGGAAGATACAGTCACATGCCATAGGTTAGTCTTAGTTGAAGACGAAGTTATTCCATAGCCGACGATATATCCAAATGAACTTAGTCTGACTACGAGACTAGCGTAAGATAATATTCGTTATTTCCGTTTATTAAGAGCGAAAGCGTTGGATGAGGATAAACGGGAAAAGCACTGTACCTCCCATCATTTATTACATTATGTCCTCATTTAGATATGTCGCAGTAGTAAGTGAAGTCTCATTTATTTCACCTGACCGAACAAAGTTTATATATATACAGAAATGTTAGTGCTCACCTTGCGTGAGCACCATCCGTGGGCACCTGTTGTATGGTATTTTTTTGTGCCACGTCAACATGACAAATCAACCCCGACGGGTTCACTAATCCCATGTGTAGGTTATAGATCAATAAAAAATCCCATTATATGCTGATTTGGCGCGTTGATGTGGTTGGTGCTCACGAAGGTGCTCACGCAAGGTGAGCACTATAACATTACTCTCTCTATATATATATATATATATATATATGAATTTATGGTGCACACCTTATGTGAGCACCATACGTGGTAACATGTTGATGTGGCACCGATTCGTGCCATGTCAACACTCCACATCGACATCCGAGGTTATGTCGTCTTAATTGACACACATATATATATATATATGTAATATAGAAAGTGACAATTTTTTTTCGACCTGAGCTATTCCGACACTCAATCGGCTATGGGCTTACGCCTCACACACCCACTAGTTGCTTGCTATACATAAATGAATGGCGTGCTATGTTTGCATAAATAAGCGCATTCGGCGTTAAATTGGATAACTGGTAACGATCGTAAGTAGAAACGTCATACTCTTCTCGACTTGACCCCATTCATTTTTTTTAATACATAAGCTTAGACGCAAACACCTGCTAATTAGCGTGCGTGGGGCGTACGCACTATTTGTTTATTACAGCCGGCGTTTTTTCACAGAGTGGAAGGCGCGACTTCTCTTCGTCCGAAGCCTCTCCGCGACGACGAAGGCGAGTTCGAGAGATTGAGAAGCGTTCAACCTCGGATCGCAATTCGTGCAATAACGAGCGCCCAGGTCGCCGTAGGTCACCGATTTAGACCCGCCGACGAATTCCGTGACGTCTTGTCCTTCGAGGTGAATGCCGCCCGGGTTGTTTCCCTCTTGCTCGTGGACGTCGAAGAATGCTCCGACCTCGGCCTACGATTTAGTTAAAAAGATGCGCTAATAAGACGATCAAAGGAATGGGTGGCGGAGAGAGCAAGTCATACCAAGATTGCGTCGAAGGCGCGAGTTCTGCGTCCGCGAGGAGCCATAAAAGCGTTTCCATGCATGGGATCGCAAACCCCATTACTATCTGTTCGGCCCCGCGGACCGCCCTAATCAACTGGGGGAGCTTCTCCCTCAGATTCTCGGCTCCCATTCTTGATATCACTATTATTCTCCCCGGTTTGTTCGTGGGATTCAGAATCCACTAGTGTAGAATAGCACATGGGCAACGGTTCTTATAGGTCATGGGCAACGGTTTTGAGGCGTCGTCCAGAGCCCCGTCACCCATGTGCAGGATTATGGGCAACAGTTAGACCTGTCAAAACGAGCCGACGGGGCGGGCCGGCCCGTAGCCCGCCAAAGCCCGCCCACCGGCGTGGCGGGCTTAAGAAAGCTAGGCCCGTGCCTGCCCAGTGGCGGGCTGCGGGCCCGGCGGGCTTAGCCCGCATAAATTATAAAAAATAAAAAAACTAAAAATCAAAAAAATAAAAAATATATATTTAATATATTTCAACTTCAAAAATATTAATTAATTTATCTTTTAATTTTATAAATTATAAAATCTTACCAAAAAATATAAAAAAATTATATAATCTATATATAAATATATATATTAATCAACTAATATACAATATTACCCGCGGCCCGCGCGGGGCGGGCTTTGCAGGCCTGAAAAATTGGAGCCATCGCCGCCCTTTTGGCGGGGCGGGGCGGGCCGGCCCGCGGGCCGCGGGTGCGACTGTTACAGAACCGTCGCCCAAATATACGCATGGGCGACGGTTTCTCCAGAGAAGCCGTCGCCTAAAGTTTTTTTTTATTTTTTGGTTCGAGTCTTGGGCGACGGTTCTTAGCCAGGAACCGTCACCAATGCGTATTTTTTTTTTTTTAAATAGGGTATGGGCGTCCGTTCTTAGCCTGGAACCGTACCCATGCTTATTTTATTTTTTTAATAGGTTATGGGCGACAGTTCTTAGCCAAAACCGTCACCCATGCTTATTTTTATTTTTTTTATTTTTTTCCAATTTTTCTATGCCTCAACAATAAATCCAAAACAACCCAAACAAATTAGAAGATCAAACAATCAATCCTCAAACAAACTAATAATCATCAATAATGTTTAACAATTACATCATCCAACAAAATCTCATAACAATATACAAACATATTAACGTAAAAAGACTAATAAAGTTCCTACATAAAAAAAGACCTCATGAAATGCTCGCCCACAACTCACGTACTTCGTTGATCGATTCGTCATCCGTAAGAGATGTCTTCTAGCATCTATAAAAGATAACAAGAGGATAATATTAAAACATACTAAACCGATACTAAAAGTGAAATTTAAGGAAGACGATGGTTTTAAAGGTTCAATACCATTGGCAACACACTTCCTCTTGGTTGTTGTTGACACTATTTTAGAAAGAATTTCATGTAATTCAATGCCGAATGCTAATAATTTAACCATAATAATTTTGAAAATTCATATGAAAAATGCATACCTTGCATATATTGTGAAAGTTGCAAGAATGTGGCAGCTTATGGTTCTGCATTTACCAAATAAACCAAGATTTGAAACACATTTAAAAACAAATAAAACTAGTCCAAAAACAGACAAACACCCACAGGAATGGATCTGTCATTAATCGCGAAATACAATGATGGAAAATAGTTATGAGAGATCTAACCTTGTTATCATAGCCCGGAATCGTCGGAAAAGAGTCGTGGTCGCCGGAAAAAGTCGCCGAGGGAGAAGAGGTCGTTGCCAAATTCGACCCAAAAATCCCAAATTGTCCAAACTTTACCCAAAACCCTAATTTTCGCAAAGATCAAGCTCAATATCAACCTTATATCAAATATAACACAAGAATAAGCTATGAAATCGCATAAATCAAGCTCGGAAAACCCAAAAATTCGAAACCCAAATTTTCACAAAACTACGAATTTCGAAAATTTCAAGCCGTAAATCGCAAAATAAAAAGAGTGTAATTGCTTAGTGGACCTTTACAGTGCTCTCCAAGCTCGGAAAGGTCGAAAATCATTTGAAGGTCGCCGGAAAATCGCCTAGCCGCGCGATTTTTTTTTAGTTTCTCTTCGATTTTGCTAAGTGGGGGGAAGAGGAGGGTTTTTTAAAGATCTTATAGGCGACGGTTGTTAGCCAAAAATTACCTAACCGTCGCCCAAACTCATTTAGAAAAAATAAAAACAAATGAAGTTTAAAAAAAATGCGAAAGACCACGGGCGACAGTTGCTACATACTAACCGTCGCCCATACTCATTTAAAAAAAATAAAAACTAACTTTTTTAAGCTTTATAAAAAAATAAATTAATAAAAATTAAAGAGAACCAATTGACGATTGCATGTGGAAAAAGGTGACCACTTGATGTACGAACCAAACTATAAAGTCAAGTCAACTAATATGTGCAACAATTATTGAAGTCGTTGCTAAATGGACGGTTGTTTCTACAACCGTTGCCCTAACTCATTTTAAAAAGAAAAAATAAAAAACAAATAAAATTTTGAAAAAAAAGAGAGATGTGATGGACCTTGGGCGACGGTTGCTTCATATAAACCGTCGCCGAAACTCATAGTTTTTTTAAAAAAAAATAAGTTAAAAGTATATAGACAACGGTTTTTCCTTATCAACGGAGAAACCGTCGCCCAAGTTCATATTTAAAAAAAATATTAAATTAAAAAAGTACACAGACGACGGTTATTGGAGAGGAAACCGTTGGTTTGTTCCAAGAAACCGTCGCCTATGACGAACAAAAACTAAAGAAAATTACGAATGTGCCACCGCGGTTATGAAATCAAATGGACTGGTTGTCTATTTCAATCAGTATCGTAAAATTCAACTGGGCGGTTTCTATGCGAAATTAGACGGTACACATATTTTTCATTTTTTTCATATAACAAATATTCTAACGTAGTCATCAAATTTATTCAAACATTCTATACAAATAATGTCAATCCCAACAATAAAACATTATTACAAATATTCATCTTTTTTGTATTTAAAATTTTTTTTCGAAAAAATGGACCGATTATTCGTCGATTAATCAGCCGCCTAGCGATTTTCGCCGGGACTGGCAGGCCAACTAGGCCAATTAAGTTTTACAACGGCAATTTCAGTTGAAGGACAATCCCTACGATTTTTAGTCTGAAATATTATACCTTGATACCAAGCGGATTAGCAACGCCCCTCAAGAACTCGACGTGGGCCCCGTCTAATTGTCGGGTCCTTTCGCCGACCCATAGCATGTGACCCGAACAACCGAAGTAAAGCCCCAAATTCAAATCCCGCCTAGCGAACGCCTCCTCAAACGGCAGCAACAAGCATTCGTGTGAAGTCCAAAACTCCTTCGCCGCGGACATCGTCCCAATGCTTGGTAGTCCCACGGCTTCCATGAATCCCACCACTTCGTCCACCCTTTCTGCCAATTCTCGAAACCTAGTAAACAGCCAAAACACACAATAATATCATACAAATTTAAGACAACCGCCTAGGCGCATATCATCCTTCGGTCTGTTATTAGGGTTTCCGTAACAATAATAAATAATAAAAAAGAAGAAGAAACACCTGTAGTCTGCTTGTTCGCCGTGTTCGAGAAAGTCGGTGTTATTCCACTGCGTCACTCTCTGCATTATTGCTGCTGAGTAAGCGCCGGGCTTGGCGAAGGTCCGAAGAAGATTGAGAGTGGAAGCTGCTTGGCAATAGGCTCTGATCATTCTTTGAGGATCTGGCGTTCACGATTCTTCGTCGAATGCATGGCCGTTGATCATATCACCTTTCTAAGTCGTAGCTTCACTCCATCCCTTTCCTCCACTGGTCTTGATCTCGGCTTTGCAAACTGACCAGTCATTCTTCCCACCTATATATATATATATATATATATATATATATATATAGATACTTACAAAAATATTAGAAGCGCCACGGCGTAAATTGACCTCCGCATTAGCTAAATCGGTTGGGATCTTATGTGTTTCACTAGGTATAGTATAGTATTCCAAAATCAAATAGTATATGTTTTTTCTCCGTCACGCTGATCAATATTATATATATGCATATTTTAAGGGTTTAAACACTCGATGCAATGTTTTCTCGTAAGTTGGAAACCTAGTGAAAAAGCAGTTTGAAATAGAGGATCTCATGCAGTTATGAAATCAAATGGACTGGTTGTCTATTTCAATCAATAACGTAAAATTCAACTGGGCGGTTTCTATGCGAAATTAGACGGTACACATATTTTTCATTTTTTTCATATAACAAATATTCTAACGTATGTCATCAAATTTATTCAAACATTCTATACAAATAATGTCAATCCCAACAATAAAACATTATTACAAATATCCATCTTTTTTGTATTTATAATTTTTTTTTCGAAAAAATGGACCGATTAATCGTCGATTAATCAGCCGCCTAGCGATTTTCGCCGGGACTGGCAGGCCAACTAGGACAATTAAGTTTTGCAACGGCAAATTTCAGTTGAAGAACAATCCCTACGACTTTTAGTCTGAAATATTATACCTTGATCCCAAGCGGATTAGCAACGCCCCTAAAGAACTCCACGTGGGCCCCGTCTAATTGGTGAGTCCTTTCGCCGACCCATAGCATGTGACCCGAACAACCGAAGTAAAGCCCCGAATTCAAATCCGCCTATTGAACGCCTCCTCAAATGGCAGCAACAAGCATTCGTGTGAAGTCCAAAACTCCTTCGCCGCGGACATCGTCCCAATGCTTGGTAGTCCCACGGCTTCCATGAATCCCACCACTTCGTCAACCCTTTCTGCCAATTCTCGAAACCTAGTAAACAGCCAAAACACACAATAATATCTTACAAATTTAAGACAACCGTATAGGCGCATATCATCCTTCTGTCGGTTATTTGGATTTCCGTAACAATAATAAATAATAAAAAAGAAGAAGAAACACCTGTAGTGTGCTTGTTCGCCGTGTTCGAGAAAGTCGAGGTTATTCCACTGCGTCACTCTCTGCATTATTGCTGCTGAGTAAGAGCCGGGCTTGGCGAAGGTCCGAAGAAGATTGAGAGTGGAAGCTGCTTGGCAATAGGCTCTGATCATTCTTTGAGGATCTGGCGTTCACGATTCTTTCTAAATCGTCAGCTTCACTCCATCCCTTTCCCCACTGGTCTTGATCTCGGCTTTGCAAACTGACCAGTCATTCTTCCCACCTATATATATATATATATATAGATACTTACACAAATATTAGAAGCGCCACGGCGTAAATTGACCTCCGCATTAGCTAAATCGGTTGGGATATTATGTGTTTCACTAGGTATAGTATAGTATTCCAAAATCAAATAGTATATGTTTTTTCTCCGTCACGCTGATCAATATTATATATATGCATTGTTTAAGGGTTTAAACACTCGATGCAATGTTTTTTCGTAAGTTGGAAACCTAGTGAAAAAGCAGTTTGAAATAGAGGATCTCATGCAGTTATGAAATCAAATGGACTGGTTGTCTATTTCAATCAATAACGTAAAATTCAACTGGGAGATTCCTATGCGAAATTAGACGGTACACATATTTTTCATTTTTTTCATATAACAAATATTCTAACGTATGTCATCAAATTTATTCAAACATTCTATACAAATAATGTCAATCCCAACAATAAAACATTATTACAAATATCCATCTTTTTTGTATTTATAATTTTTTTTTTCGAAAAAATGGACCGATTAATCGTCGATTAATCAGCCGCCTAGCGATTTTCGCCGGGACTGGCAGGCCAACTAGGCCAATTAAGTTTTACAACGGCAATTTCAGTTGAAGGACAATCCCTACGATTTTTAGTCTGAAATATTATACCTTGATACCAAGCGGATTAGCAACGCCCGTCAAGAACCGACGTGGGCCCCATATAATTGTCGGGTCCTTTCGCCGACCCATGGCATGTGACCCCAACAACCGAAGTAAAGCCCCGAATTCAAATCCAGCCTAGCGAACGCCTCCTCAAACGTCTGCAACAAGCATTCGTGTGAAGTACAAAACTCCTTCCCCGCGGACATCGCACCAATGCTTGGTAGTCCCACGGCTTCCATGAATCCCACCACTTCGTCCACCCTTTATGCCAATTCTCGAAACCTAGTAAACAGCCAAAACACACAATAATATCATACAAAATTAAGACAACCGCATAGGCGCATATCATCCTTCTGTCTGTTATTAGGGTTTCCGTAACAATAATAAATAAAAAAGAAGAAGAAGAAACACCTGTAGTCTGCTTGTTCGCCGTGTTTGAGAAAGTCGAGGTTATTCCACAGCGTCACTCTCTGCGTTATTGCTGCTGAGTAAGCGCCGAGCTTGGCGAAGGTCCGAAGAAGATTGAGAGTGGAAGCTGCTTGGCAATAGGCTCTGATCATTCTTTGAGGATCTGGCGTTCTCGATTCTTCGTCGAATGCATGGCCGTTGATTAGCACCTTTGTAAATCGTCAGCTTCACTCTATCCCTTTCCTTCACTGGTCCTGATCTCGGCTTTGCAAACTGACCAGCCATTCTTCCCACCTATATATATATATATATATATATATATAGAGATACTTACACAAATATTAGAAGCGCCACGGCGTAAATTGACCTCCGCATTAGCTAAATCGGTTGGGATCTTATGTGTTTCACTAGGTATAGTATAGTATTCCAAAATCAAATAGTATATGTTTTTTCTCCGTCACGCTGATCAATATTATATATATGCATTGTTTAAGGGTTTAAACAATCGATGCAATAATTTTTCGTAAGTTGGAAACCTAGTGAAAAGCAGTTTGAAATAGAGGATCTCATGCAGTTATGAAATCAAATGGACTGGTTGTCTATTTCAATCAACATCGTAAAATTCAACTGGGCGGTTTCTATGCAAAATTAGACGGTACACATATTTTTCATTTTTTCCATATAACAAATATTCTAACGTATGTCATCAAATTTATTCAAACATTCTATACAAATAATGTCAATCCCAACAATAAAACATTATTACAAATATCCATCTTTTTTGTATTTATAATTTTTTTTTCGAAAAAATGGACCGATTAATCGTCGATTAATCAGCCGCCTAGCGATTTTCGCCGGGACTGGCAGGCCAACTAGGCCAATTAAGTTTTACAATGGCAATTTCAGTTGAAGGACAATCCCTACGATTTTTAGTCTGAAATATTATACCTTGATACCAAGCCGATTAGCAACGCCCCTCAAGAACTCGACGTGGGCCCCGTCTAATTGTCGGGTCCTTTCGCCGACCCATAGCATGTGACCCGAACAACCGAAGTAAAGCCCTGAATTCAAATCCCGCCTAGCGAACGCCTCCTCAAATGGCAGCAACAAGCTTTCGTGTGAAGTCCAAAACTCCTTCGCCGCGGACATCGTCCCAATGCTTGGTAGTCCCACGGCTTCCATGAATCCCACCACTTCGTCCACCCTTTCTGCCAATTCTCAAAACCTAGTAAACAGCCAAAACACACAATAATATAATACAAATTTAAGACAACCGCATAGGCGCATATCATCCTTCTCTCTGTTATTAGGGTTTCCGTAACAATAATAAATAATAAAAAAGAAGAAGAAACACCTGTAGTGTGCTTGTTCGCCGTGTTCGAGAAAGTCGAGGTTATTCCACAGCGTCACTCTCTGCATTATTGCTGCTGAGTAATCGCCGGGCTTGGCGAAGGCCCGAAGAAGTTTGAGAGTGGAAGCTGCTTGGCAATAGGCTCTGATCATTCTTTGAGGATCTGGCGTTCTCGATTCTTCGTCGAATGCATGGCCGTTGATCATATCACCTTTGTAAATCGTCAGCTTCACTCCACTGGTCCCGATCTCGGGTTTGCAAACTGACCAGCCATTCTTCTCACCTATATATATATATATATACTTACACAAATATTAGAAGCGCCACGGCGTAAATTGAGCTCCGCATTAGCTAAATCGGTTGGGATCTTATGTGTTTCCCTAGGTATAATATAGTATTCCAAAATCAAATAGTATATGTTTTTTCTCCATCACGCTGATCAATATTATATATATGCATTGTTTAAGGGTTTAAACACTCGATGCAATGATTTTTGGTAAGTTGGAAACCTAGTGAAAAAGCAGTTTGAAATAGAGGATCTCATGCAGTTATGAGAGAGAACTTTGACCTTAATGACAGGCAATTGGCCGCCAAAGGAGAGCACGTTGCTCATCCGAAGAAGAACAGTAAAAGTATCGTGTATTTTATCGGCGTTGAACTCCTTGAAGGTCTTCGCACAATCGCCTCCCTGCAATAAGAATGCTTTGCCCATCAAAGCATCGGCCAAGCGCTCCTCTAAGTTCTTAACCTCTTCGGGCAACACCAATGGAGGATACGTCTCGAGTGTGTTGAGTACGGATTCGAGCTCGGCCTCGTCGGGATATTCCGGAAGTTGGAGGGCCGTCTTCATTTCCATGTTTGTGGGGTCCACGCCAACACCTCGGCAGCTGTTGGTTCAGTGGTTGACTTGGTGGAGATCAGGTGTACAGCTGTTAGAGCCATTTTTGGTTGTTTTAGTTTTTTTGGCAAAAGTAGTTGGTAGTTATTGTAGTTATAACTGAGATGTAAGGCTTGAGAGATACCTATATATATACGCATATATGGGGAGCGTTTCTTTGAGTATCAAAATGCCATCGGTTTATGCATATAAAATAAGATATGTTTTTATGAAAATATGAAAGTAATAGTTTCTATTTTCCCTATTTTTATGATATTGTCTAACTATCAACTTGGACCTTGGTTATCATTTAAATCCGCTCAAACTTTTTACAAGGCAATCGTACACGCTTTTCCACCTATGCATATTATACACCATAACTTTTTACAAGGCAATCGTTACACGTTTGATAATATACATATATTGGATAGGTAGGACATTTTTACATTGTTTTCTTTAAATAGATATGTATTTTGGTTTCAGATTTTCTATCACTTCCCGAAGAGTTATGGTTGAATGGTGTTCTGAATAGTTCTACAAATTTTAAAATTTATCCGATGCACGACGGACCAGACCATCGAAATTTATTTTGTATTTACCATTGATATTTAATATCATACCTACTATGTGTCGGTAGTCAACCGAACCCGTGTCAGTATCATCTACCTGGTAATTTATTGTAGGGTCAATTCGAAATCGGGCCCTATTGAGAGTTTGATTTCGAATTCAGGTCATGTTTCAGAATTTTTTTAGGTTAAAAGACACATTTTGTGTGGTGTAAAAAAAATAGTATGAAAGATATATGAACTGGTATAGAATGATCGTTTTCTGTTACAAACTTTCAATATACTGGTATGTCAGAGCAATGAAGTGGTACTGCAGAAAATAAACTGAAATTAGATGATCATAAACTGGTATCGAATTATGATTTTGTGGTACAGAATTTCAACATACTAGTATGTAAGAGCAATGAAGTGGTACTGCAGAAAATAAGTCCTTAAACCTAAATTTTGTGCCAAGAGAGTCTGAATCCTAAATGATAGTTACGGGAGGGCTTGACATGAAAATGCCCCTTAATTATATATGATGCTTCTGCAAAAAATATTAAGGAGAAGAAACTGAAGAAATGGTAATGAGTGATTATTTATTGCTGGTATTGGGGGTTGAATTTTGGCTTTTTAATTAAAATAGGGTTATTTAAACCCAAATTAGACAAAATAGGGTTATTTTGGTCGAAATTACTAAAATCGAGCGGAACGCATGCATTAGCCGCGTCGTCGCATCCAATGGACGCGACAATGACGTGGCAAGGACGCTAGGGCTTAACGCGGGCCAGATCGGTCCCGATATTTAAAAATCGGGCCTGAAATTTAAAAATAAAACTGGGCCGACCGTTGGCCAAGTATAGCCGCGACGTAGCGCTTAATAGCAGCGACGACGCGGGTAATAAAGCCGCGACTCCTCCTTCTTCTTCCTCACTTCTCCTCTTTTCCTCCCATCGATTCCGGCGAATTACAGCGGCGAACACCCCTTGATAGATCTGTTCTTCCTCGTCATCGTCGATTAAGCTTCGTTTGGGTATGAAACTCCTAATTTGTTTAAATCTTTATTTTGATGTTTCGTTAAATTTCGTCGAATTCTTGCGTTTAAGTTTATGTTTTTGGTATACTATGTGCTTTATATAGTGTGGGTTGTGTTGACCTTTTTTGGTCCGTATATGTTAGAGAGTTTTGATGAACGATGTAATTGTAATGACAATAGGTCTATAAAATAAGCAATTCGATTTGGGACAAATAAAATGTCTAAGTTCATGATAATATTCAACCATGCATTGTTTGTGAGCTATAAATCGAGTTGAATATTTGAATTGCGTGTGATTCTGTGATGATTTGATGGAACTAGGTGATCGCACGTTATAGACATTCCATGAGATAGGATATATCGTTCTGTGCTATATATGGAAATAATGCATGAGATATCCTACTGAGCTATATATGGAAAATATGCTGTTTATATAAGGAAAGTGATATATCCGTTGATACTAGTTTATTCCTGGACGAAAATCATATGTATGATCCTTGCTTGCTTTGCACTGAATTAAATGCGATATATTGAATTGATATCTTTCCTTATGCTGATTAGAATATTATAATTAGGAAAGATTCGATTTGATTAACCTTATGGATAAGGTGCTCTTATATGGTATGTGCTATAACGGGTGTGATCTCTGAAATAAGGAAAGTTCTGTCATGTTATGATAAATCGAATTAAGTATGCTCCGATATGATTTGTGTGCTAAACATGGTAAATATATTGATTAAATGCTATGAGCTGTACATGGAAAACGTGCTGATGTATTGCTATCTTGTGTGCCATACTTGGAAAGTAAATCTGGATTGACTCGTTACTAGAAACTGATAGTAGGGAATCACTTATGGAAAGTCATGCAATGGAAAATATATGCGAAATGGTTGAATGAGCTTGAGAACGAAATTGAGCCTTTATATGGAAAATAATTATGCTTTAAATGTGCTATATGACCGTTGTGATGATTTGTTAAGAGCATGATTTATATGGTATGATTGACTCGAAAATGCATGGAAACTATGCTTGATTTGGTAATTATTTTTTGATATGATTTTCCATGTGAAGTGCTACTTGAAAAGGGTTATATATGAGCCACACTTCAGATTTTCGAAACTACTAAGAATTTGCGAACCTACGAATATAAGCGTCTTGAGCAGAAACAGTTACTGAGAGATTCCTGAGCCTTCCACTTGTGATAGCTTTCTGCCTTACTGAGCTCTAACTTGCGTATCCATCACTGAGCGAGTGATTCATCCTGTTATTCCATCCTCCCACGCCATACATTCTGTCTTCGGACGTGTTGTCTTCGGACGTGAGCAATACCAAGGAGGCAAGGTCGACGTTTACGCACACGTGAAGGGAAGGACAAGTCCGGGGGCCCTTCGGTAGCGAGCTGTGTCTGTCGGGATCAAGGAGATTCCGAGGAACGAAACTCGGCGTGTGGTAACCTAGTAGTTGCTAGTGTTCGACTTGTTTCGGTTGTGTATTGGGCTAACCAATCAGTTTTGTATCCAGCTACGGTGCATTATAGTGATTGGTTAAACTCTTGGGGAGCAAACCCCAAGGAGAGGAGTAAACCCCAGTTGGGGATATAACCTCTATAAAAATCCTGTCTCACATTTACTTTTCAGTTATTTCCTTATCACAGTGAGACAGACCCGAAACACATCCGACGAACTAGGATATATCAGGCATACACGTCAAAAGCATAAATAGGCATATCCAAGTCACTACACCTAGAAATTGTGAAAAGAAGCAAAAATTTCTATAGGTCTAATTCACCCCCCCTCTTAGGCACTTTTATATCTTCAGGTTGCTTAGTAGATTGATACAATACGTTAATTTTACATAATTGATTCGATTTAGGAATTTTCCCCAATTTCGAACCCTAATTTTTGAAATTAGAATTTTTAGGTTGATTGATTCGATTATTAATACATGATTCAATTTATGTGTGTGTTTGTTGGTTGTTGTGGCGATATTGACTTGTAAACGTTCGATTTAGGATGGATTCGTACGAGTATTACAGTCCGATAGATCGCTCCCTGTTGATATTCCAGGATAGTGATCGAGTAACGATGTACTATCCAATTCTGATGGTGCCCTCGACACGCCATTGACCGTTAGGGTTTGGAGACTGTCGTGTGGGGTAAGCTTTCACGACCGGTGAGGCTGCACGGTCGTATTTTGGAGAGGTTGGATACCATGTCCTTCTACGGCGTGTACAGTTGTGGATCTCAGAAGTTAGATCCACACTTGATCACGGCCCTCGTAGAGAGGTGGAGGAAGGAGACGCACACGTTCCACTTGCCTGTGGGTGAGGCCACAATCACTCTTGAGGACGCCGGTGTGCTGTGGGGACTCCCCGTTGATGGTCACTCGGTGAGTGGTGTTATCCAGCACAGGACGCAGGATCAGTGGCTCGATTACTTGGAGGAGCTTACTGGACCTGCTGTGGGAGCGTACACCGGGACGAAGGTGTCGCTGAGGAAGTTTGCAAACTGGCTAGAAGCCAACGAGATCGATGATCACAGCTCAGATTATGAGGTCGATCAGCGCGCACGTGCATATGCGCTACTGCTCATGGGATCGGTTTTGTTCCCTGACTCCAGCGGAAGCTCGACGTCCATGACTTTACTCCCGCTGCTCGAAGACATAGACGCCGTGCACACTTACAGTTGGGGCAGTGCCGTGCTGGCTTTCTTGTACAGAGAGCTATGTACTTCGTGCGAGCGTCAGAAGATGAACATCGGTGGAGCTCTGCGGTTGCTTCAGTTGCTTCACACAAACAATTAAAAAGAAAGCACTGCTGTCGACGGAAGTGATGTCGTACAACATACTAAGAAATTGCTCAAAATTGGTTTCGCGACGAATTCGTCGATAACCGATGGGTTGAAGACTATACTGTATGGTGTTTGATGTGTGTGTGATTTCACCGCCATAATAAACAACTATTTGAATTTTTCTAGACACCATATTGGATATATGAAATTTTACGAATTAATAATCGAGGGGCTTAAATAGGGAATATGGCCGCGTGCATTAAATGCGACGTCGCTGTTAATGGACGCGTCGTCGCGTCCAATGGATGCGACGATAACCCACTACGATAGTGGGCCGTCCATCGGTGAATTTTAGTGGGTTAGTGGGTGGGTTAGTGGGCTGCGTCAACGCGTCGCGTCTATTAAACGCGACGTCGTGCCCATTAAACGCGACGTCGCGCCAATTGCACGCGACGCGGGCCCACGCAGGCCACGGGCGGGCCCAGCTGGTTTCTCGCGAGTGAAGTCCTTGCCACGTCATCGTCGCGTCCATTGGATGCGACGACGCGTCTAATGTCTGCGTTTTGCTCGATTTTAGTAATTTTGTCCAAAATAACCGTATTTTATCGAATTTGGGTTTAAATAACCCTATTTTAATTAAAAAGCCTTGAATTTTATATCACGTGCTGCAACAAACACTGAAACCTTGCTTGAGAATGGTGCATATTTTATAAGTGAAAAGAAAGATATATAAGGATCTTCCAGAAAATAATATATATCTATATTATATAAAAGTTGGTCAAGGACTTTCAATCTAGGCTTAAATGAGGACTTATTTACGAAAATTGCCACCCCTTCTAGACCACAGTTTTGTGCCACGTCATCAGCTCTCGAGGGTGTTTATGGTATTATAAAAGTAATAAATATAATTACTATTTTAGCCCTCCATGTGAGTGGAATTACAAATGCCATTCTATATATGATAGTGAAAAACTGAAACGTCGAAGCACTGCTCTGATTAGCCTCAGATCTCTTAATCGCCATGAGCTGCTTGGAAATCGGAACCTTATCTATGATTATTTCACTATGAATTCGAAGGACGGCGTCAAGGATTCCGCTCTGTTTATTTCAAATCGTTCAAAGACCTAGCAAGCAATTATTTGGGGGTTACAGAGCGCAAACTGTTCACGCAAGTCGAGGAGATCTTTCAGAGAGGCGTTACGATGAGTCAATCGGAGATCGGAGAGCTGATGCTGGTGAATCGGAGCTCGCCGAGCCGAGCTTTGAAGTCTGTGATCACTGCCCTACAATCGAATGATGACGTAGAGAGGAGAAGACGGTGGCAAGGAGGATGTTCGATACTGCTTCGTCGGCACCATCTCCGACGGTTTCCTCGGGGGATAACAGCGGAGATTGGAAGAAAGCCGTTCCCAAGGAGTTCCGTAAGCTGTACGGACCGTTGAGCTAGAAGAGTTGCAGGAGGATGTACGGGTTGAATCGAAAGGACTCACATACACTCTGGTTTTTTCTCTCTCAGATCGATCGAGATACCGTTTGCGTTGATATACATCGAATCGAGCGAGCAAGTGAAAGCACACAAAAACGATTCTCTTAAGGAATCGACGGTGAGGATGTCGTTGGGACTTAATGGGCCGTTCTGTTGGCTGGATCTTCTGGCTACTAGAATTACAGGCACCAAGTGATCGCTCTCATCGTCCTACTCCGTATTCCGTTGTTGTGTTTCCCTTTATTCGAACGTTGAAATTTTTTGGATGGTCGTTTAAACTATCTGATTTACCTTATTATCGGCTTATGGTTGGTTGGTGGTGCTTCGGGTGTTAAAGCTTTGATTTATTGTGCGGACGGGGAGCCAATTGCTGTTGATTGATGTCTTTGTTTGATTCTCTGTTTATTTAGTTTTTGGTTACTGATCTTGGGATCAAAATCAACACATCAGAGTTTAAGTGGATTACACTGTGCTGTGCTTCAGTCGTAGGATGGGGATGGGTTTTTTCGACTTATTCCCTCTCAGATCGATCGAGACACCGTCTGCGATGATATACAATCGAATTGAGCGAGCAAGTGAAAGCACACATACAATGTATAAATATTAAATAAATGATTTCATTTCAGCCCAAAGCCCGAAGCTGGAGCCGTGGAGGACACGCGCCACCCCTTCCAGAAACTCTCGAGCACGCATCGCGGAGCAGGGACGACGGCATAGAAAGTAGGGCCGACACCGCCTGCAACGACATCGTCTGCACGTGGGCCCTGCGCTTGGCCACCGAGACGGCGTCGTTCAATGCCGATGCGGCCCGCCTCCAATCCAATGAAATGTTTTTTCTTTTGTTGGTAATTGTTCTGTACATTTTAGTATATTCGATGACAAATCACATTTACTTTGACAATATTTCATTGGAATTCGGGGATTGTCATATATTTTTTCTTTATTTTGATCGGTATGCACCTGCAGGAGCGGGTCTTACAGGTAGAAAAATGGCGGCGGTGGTGGTAGCAGCTCCTCTACGCCACCTCCTCCGCCTCCCACCGGACGGTCAGGATCTCCTCCGTCGAGTCGAGGATCTCCGCCGGGATCTCTTACGCCGCCACCTTCCGGGGAGAATTCGTCGTCGTCTGGCGGCATATTGACTGGGTTGGTGGTGGGGATAGCCATCGGCGGCGTTGCTGTTCGAAATATCAAGAACGCGGTGCTATTTTCTTCGAATTGGTAATAGACTGCGTTCTTTGGCTTCTCTTTCAATTTGTGGTTGTGTAATGTAATGGGGATGATGTCGTGGTTGTGTAATGTAATGGGAACTATTTGTTTTGCTAGATCATTGTCATATCTGTACTATTTTTTTATTCATTCTTATAGGGAAAACTCAAATGCCATGAATCTTATGGTACTTTGATAGTGTCGCTGAAGGTGTTTGATAAATGACAATTTTGGTGAAAGTAAAGCATTGCTGATTTTCTGCTAACGATCTTCATCAATCTATGAAAGCTTTGGTGTGTAGGAATGGCATAAAAATCACCAGCTAGAGAAGGAAAGAGAATCGCCATGCTTAATTGCACCATTGCTTTGATCTCGGTGCATATATTGTGTGGCTGAGCTTACCATAATTAATCGTCTAAGTCACATGCAACTGTTTTATTATTCGGTGAGTCTCTAACATTTTAATTATGTTTTGATGTTGATTATATTTTTTTTTTTCAGTTTGCTTTTAAGCTGGACATCGAGGCTATTAAGTTGTGTATAAAGGGATTTCGGTGAATTAATATTTTTTAATTAATTTTTTGGTGTTGTTTATTATCCTTTTTTTTTTTTCAGTTTGCTTTTAAGCTGGACAACGAGGCTATGAGTTGTGTATAAAGAGGTTTTGGTGAGTTCTAGACTGGCGATTGCAGTCAAGTGCTTTTCTATGGAAAGGGCCAAGGCAGAGCTTACCGTAATCAATCTTAAGTTTTAGTTTTCTTTTAGCTGGACACCGAGGCTATTGAGTTATTTATAAAGGGGTTTTGGTGAATTAACATTTTAATTATTTTGTTGTTGATTATGTTTTTTTTTTCAGTTTGCTTTTAAGCTCGACATCGAGGCTATTGAGTTGTGTAAAAGAGGTTTTGGTGAATGTTTTGGAGATTGCAGTCAAATGCTTTTCTAGGAAGAGAATATAGGGCCAAGTTGATCTCTAGCTGAGCTTACCGTAATCAATCTTCTAAGGCCCATGAATCTGCTTCGATTACTCGGTGAGTAACATTTTATCTAATTTTTTTTGTTGTTGTTGATTATGTTTCTATTTCAGTTTGCTTTTAATCTTTTTTCATTGATATGTTCATTATTATTTCTCGGTGAAGAGATTAAGAGAGCATCTGATATTACGATTGTGTGGCTGAGCTTACCATAATAAGTCGTCTAAGTCACATGCAACTGCTTTGATTACTCGGTGAGTCTCTGGCATATTAATTAATTTTTCATGGTGTTGATTATAATTTTTTTTTCAGTTTGCTTTTAAGCCGCACATCGAGGCTATTGAGTTGTGTATAAAGGGATTTCGGTGAATTAATATTTTAATTAATGTTTTGTTGTTTTTTATTGTGCTTTTTTTTCAGTTTGCTTTTAATCTAGACAGCGAGGCTATTGAGTTGTGTATAAAGAGGTTTTGGTGAGTTAGTGATTGGAGATTGCAGTCAAGTGTTTTTCTAGGAAAAGGGCCAAGTTGATCTCTTGGTTAGGTTACCGTAATCAATCTTTTAAGGCGCATGCATCTCTTTCGATTACTTGGTGAGTCTAACTGTTGTTGATTATGTTCTTTATTTCAGTTTCTTTTAATTTTTGTGCATTGATATGTTCATTATTATTTCTTGGTGATGACATTAAGAGAACAAATACAGAGGGTTATTACATCCGATTTTACATTTGTGTGGTTGAGCTACCATAATCAATCGTCTATGGCACATGCAACTGTTTTTATTTATCGATGAGTCTCTAACATTTTAATTAAATTTTTTTGTTTTTGTTTATTATATATAATATAGTTTTTTGTTGATCAGGCGACACCCGGATTTGAACTGGGGAATAAGGATTTGCAGTCCCCCGCCTTACCACTCGGCCATGCCGCCAAAATGATCCAAAATGGAGGAAACTTTTCCCGGATTACTGAATTTTTATTGTACTTGGCATTTTATTTTGACTCCCGTTTATTTTCCTTAAAACTTTTCCTAACAGAAACACCATATATATATATATATATATATATATATATTTCAGTTTGCTTTTAAGCTGGACACCGAGGCTATTGAGTTGTGTATAATGGGGTTTTGGTGAATTAATATTTTAAATTATTTCTATTGTTGTTGATTATGTTGTTTATTTTTTCCAGTTTGCTTTTAAGCTGGACAACGAGTCTATTGAGTTGTGTATAAAGAGTTTTTGGTGAATTAGTGTTTGGAAATTGCAGTCAAGTGCTTTTCTAGGGAGAGAATAAAGGGCCAAGTTGAGCAATGGTTGAGCTGACCATAATTAATCTTCCAAAGCACGTGCGTATGTTTCGATTACTTGGTGAGTCTAACTTTTTATTAAATTTTTTTGGTTGTTGATTATGTTTTTTATTTCATTTGCTTTTAAGTTTTTTTTTTCATTGATATGTTCATTATTATTTCTTGGTGAAGAGATTAAGAGAACAAATAGTGAGGGTTATTACATCCGATTTTACGTTTGTGTGAAAATAAATCACATGCATTGGATGCCCCAAATCTTGCATCTTCGAGGGCATCCGTTGCCTGTCACAGGCAAAAACATGAATTATGTTTAGCAGTTGATAACAGACATAGTTATACAGTTATATCCCTTTGTGGTTTGCTTGACTTTGTTTGTTTGAAAATAGTATGTGGAACAGCTTTGTGGAAGGAGTTTTCAGAAAATTACCGAGGTAAAACGAAAGAATTGCCACCATATATTTTTTCTTATTGGTTAATGTGTTCCTGATCAAGTACTGCAGTCTTGACGATTTCAACTCAAAGTCATAATTTCCTACTGCCATTTGATATGCTCTACTGTAGATAGATTTTCAATTCCATAGTTGTTAGGCGTACTTTTTCCACCTCCTAAAAACCATATGCAGTTGCAAATCTTTCCCCGAGGGGACATACATTGCAAAGATTTGAGGTTCATTTAACATTGCTACTAATATTAACCATCTCATCAGTGGTTAGTTTTATTGATGGAGCTCTTTGTTTGTCGTTATTAGGAACATGGTAGAGCCAAGGGAGATTTCAGCCGCTTCGATGCCAAGACGATCGTGAGTAAGATATACATTTGGAGATTGCAGTCAAGTGCTTTTCTAGGGAGAGAATAAAGGGCCAAGTTGATCTTTGGCTGGGCTTACCATAATCAACCGTCTAAGGCACGTGCATCTATTTCGATTACTTGGTGAGTCATTAACATTTTAATTAATTTTTGTTGTTGTTGTTGTTGATCCCATATTGCAAGAACAAACTTGATGTTTTTGTCACCATGATTATCTTTTTCTAGAACTAATGATTTTCATTTTTCATTCCGCTTATATCTTGCAAACATCGAAAGGAGGAGACAAATCGAACATCGCTAAAGAATAGGGCAATGGATATGGCTTTTAATCCTTTATAGTGGAAAAGGAAGATAAAGATGAATTAGCAGGGCTGCCTTGGTATGCCTGAGATCAAAATTTAATCGAGTAGAATAATTCAAATTTCTGCCTATCAGGTGTGATCCATGGTAGCTATACTGTTTTGTAGCCTTTACTATTGCAATAAAATCATGTCTTTATGAAACAATGTCATAAAACATAATGTGACGGCATATGGTGATCGTAACCTTTTATGTTCCCTCTTCAGAATTGCAGATGTCGAATAAGTTATGGTTACAATATTTCTATTGTTTTCGAGAGTTGGAAATCTTCTTGCTTAGACATGAGATCCTGATCTTGCCTGCGAAGGGAAATAACGAGCTTATGTAGTGTGGTATCAGTTTAAGATCTACTATCAATTGACCCTCTTATTTGTTTAATTTCTATTCGATTTGCTAGCCGATTATGTGTGAAGCATGTTCTTTTGGGAATAATTGGTTGATGTTCTTTTTTTTAATTCTACAGTTCCGTACACCAAATCTACACATGGAACGTTGATTCATTGTTGGCACTGAGAGAAGATCTTTCGAAGGTACAATGACTAGAATATGTGGATCATGTTTTTGGTATGATTTTTTTTGGTTTAGCGATAAAATGATTATCGCACTAAATATATGTTTTTTTACTAAGATTTCACTTCTTGCCAATGGTGATTATGAGAGTTCCGCTAGCAAGGGTATATACTGTTTATGGTTAGAAGCTGTGATTGAATTGGCGAGTTTTTTATTGTCCATGTACGAAAACCTTGATCCACAACGACTTCTTTAAGTTCTTAATCATTTTCTTTTTTACGATGTTATTGTGTTACATATCTCAGGCAATGAGAAACAAGTCGCCATCATCGGCGAGAAGACAAAACGTGGACCTTCAAGACCTTGAGTCAACATCTCCTCCTTGGGCTCAAATCGAAGACTACCATAGCAACAATGGTGGGGCTTTGTTTCAGACAAGTAAAAAATTTATCCCAATTAATCCATGGACAAAGCCTCAAAGGAGAGCCATAGCTTGGACAATGGGTTATCTGCAATGAACATCAACAATTCTGACGAGCTCGATGCTTTGACCAAAGATTCATCGACGATTATCAATGGCAGCGGAACAATCAACTGACAAGTGGGAAAGAAGAGACAAGCCAAAGAACACAATGAAGAGCCCATAGAAAAGGTGAGTAGCTCTCAGCTTATATATCTGCAAAAATCTTCGCCTTTAAGTAGAGACTCATATCCAATGATTGTTTGTAGGAGTTCAGTTCCGCAACCAAAGAGGGCGCAGATTGAGATTCAATCTCTGTTTCTCAAGTACACAAGGGCCAAGGCAACCTTCAACTGATATCTGTGAGAAATTATATTAGTTTTGATGATTGAGTAATGCCATGTACAATTACGTAGTTTAAGGGAAGCTTTGCCGTATTTACTTTCTTCTTAGAGATGGTATTGTCTTTTCGTAGTTAGAGTTGGTTTTGACACCTTTTTTTCTTTTGGAAGTGTTTTGATATATGAATTAATGTAAGACTGTGAGACTCGATTGTGAGACTGAACTACTTAAACATTGTAAGACTGTAACACTACACAGTTATTACTTAAACATTGTAAGACTGTACGATGCACAACTATCAGACTGCACTACTTAGACATTGTAAGACTGTAAAATTGCACTGTTGTGAGACTGTAGAATATGTTTCTTTATTATTGTTTTTATAAATAACTAAGGATAATCATGCAATAATTTTATATTACACAATAAAATGATTGATGTGTGTGACAAAACCTGGCTAATAAATTATTAATCTGAAAATTTGGTTTATATTGGACAAAAAATATCAAAGGTCACCGACTGATAACGAAAGCGTCGTTTCATATAGGAGCTAACGATCGAAGAGTCCTGTACAACAATTCATTGTTTTTTAAGTACAAATGTAACGAAAGCGTCATTTCATATAGGAGTATCTGATTGATCAAGATAGTCATGTGAGACATCTAATCCCAGAACCACACCAGACCATACCATTATTATACTTTTTCGTGGAAGAAAGCATTTGCTCGCTCGCTCCTCTTCTGTTTCTATTTCACCATTTCTTTGTTATACACAAGTGAGGTACTTTTTCTTTCTTTTTGGTATGTAGCTGAATGGTTAGTCATGGAGCTTAGCGTTGCTAATGATTTGTCTTCATTGGGTTTTCTTTGCTTCATTAGTAGTCTCCTCCTATTTGAGTTCGTGTCAAGGGACGAGGATTACAAGTACCGTGGTAATCACTCAAGAACGTCGAAAAACCATGGTGCAAATTACTACAGGATAACTAGAAAATGGCGATCTGTAAAATCTACAATTTTGTAAGACTGTTGCTGTCAATAATGTTTATATAGTACAAGGGTTGAATTACTATAATATAGATTAATATACGTTTATTCAATGCAATCGCACGACTGATGATCCCAACCTCAAATGCACGATTGATTATCCCAACCTCAAATTAGTAGTGACTGGCCGGTATTTTATATTATTCTAACCAAAGCATATACTTATACATGTTGGATATTGGCTTCTCTACCCCTATAGCCAAATGTTATATGACACTTCAATTTTTAGATAGATAATAACTATTTTAGGTCTATGTATGAGTGGAATTACATGGATGACATCATCAATACATTCTAACCTTGAGTTGAGCCACGTACTTGGTGTATATTGAATGAAAAAACTAAACACGTCAAATCAGTCGTAAGGAGAATCAAAACTTTTATCTTTAATTAATCGTTAAGAGAATCGGTATTTTCTCATCCTTCATCGTGCAAGACAGATCAATGATCATCATCTGCTTGGGCCAAAAAATTTCTTGAATAGTGGGTGGTCTAGGTCAAAGAAATGATGATATCTTATTGTTTAATGCTGCAGATAGGGAAGCATCGAATTCCCATTGCCTTTCGGAAGAGTTATGAGGCCTATTGAGATTTCATCCATTCCCTCGACGAAAAGGTACTTATCGAATCCTCAAACTCATGAGAAACTTTTCCGGTATAATCATCTTATTACACCCTTTTTCAGACGAGCGCATCTTTGAAGTTTACGGTGTTGAACCCTAAACGACGCATTTGGACAATGGTTGCCGATGGAGGCGCAGATGTCATCTACGCTGATAACGTATAAATACTAAAAAATCAAATCTATTTCACATACATTAAAGAAATACCTTCATTTCCATAATTTTCACGAAATGTTCGAATATACGCAAGTCGACGGTCTTGGCTACGCTTGGAGCTTGGAAACTACGTAGAGTACAGTGGGGTCCTAACGAAGAGGAGGTCTTACAACATGGTAGAGTCGTCATCGATGTAATAATAATATGAATATAATAGTTTCTTAATATATAATTTTTTTATTTTCTTACAATATGTATTGTTGACTTCTTATAATTTTCCATGTAGTGTGCGACGGCCTCCTCTTTGAGGACGTCAGGCAGCAAGGCGGCCTTTCATTGCCGCCTTTTTCCTCCACCGTCGGATATCTATTTCAGCCTGCTCCGGCCGTGGCAGTTTCTTCTTCGCCTGCTTTTCCCTTTCGGCCTCTGCAATTTCGTCACATCCTTTTTGCCGTCGTGCGTAGGAGCGAATCAAATAGATGCAATATCTAAGGACGGCCATATACAAAAAAAAACTATGACCCGAGCATAATATTGTTTTGGCTTTTCCATGGATTCCTGAAGCTGTCTTCGCCATTTCCATTTTATTTGTTCTGAATTTAGGTTGCAAGTGTCACATCTTATTGGCAGTCATGAACCTTTTCCTGAGATCGTTATTTCAAGAATTTGGCCTCTAGCATTTAATTCTTTGGTCTTAAAGGTTAGTTTTTAAATATTTCTCCTACGTTTGCGGGTGCAAAAAGTATGTATTGGAACATTTATTCTAATTTATTTGTTTGGTTTGTATTGGAACATTCTTTTTCTTGGATGACTGTTATAATAGACATTTATAAATTAAAAATGTATATTGGAAGTTTATTTAGGGTTTGTTATAGTTTTCACGACCGTAATTGAAGCAGTAGTGTAATATAGCAAACATGCGGTCATACAAAATTTTAAATTAGTCAGAATCATTTAAGAATGACACAGTAGTGCATAATGATAGAACACAGCAATAGTGCATTAATATACAACATGTTAAGGCCGTAACTGAACAGAACAAAGCAGTAGTGCATTATTTTGTGTATTTGTTTACCCGTTCTATATAACTGTTACGCATTCCCCATGAAGTAGTGCACGTCATGAGGTCGAAGAAAATCAAACGTTTGGTCCAAAACGTAGTGCATAATCATTTTCACTTTTAAGTACTGCACATTTTGGCGGGTGCAAGTAGTATGTATTTGAATATTTATTTGTTTACAGTTGCACACTTTTTGGCGGGTGCAAGTAGTATGTATTTGTTAGCTTATATGTGTTTATCTGTTCTACGTTTATGAATGTGCTTTGTGTTGGGCATCGAGTTGAACGCATTTTTCAGTTGATCTTACTTTGACTGAGTGATTTGATCTTTTCTATATATCTATTATGCATTCGCCTTGAAGTAGTGCACGTGACGAGGGCGACAGAGATCAAACGTTTGGTCCAGCTTTCATTAATACTCTCACTGATTTGCTGTTCAGCTACATGAAACTTTAGATAGAAATAACTTGCTACGTCTTCAATCACTATGGAGCCCCACCGCGAGTTTGGTACCTTCAGTAGCTATTGCTGGCCTTTCGTAAACCACAAGCAGGTAAAGAATTAGTTTCAGGGGCGCCAAGTGCCATCTAAGACGTCAGAATCTGAACTACTAAGCAACGATTTGAGCCGAAGAGGTTTCCACTGCGTAGGGCTGATTGTAGTCTATTCGTTCACAAGTGGCTATATTGGTAAATGATCATCTCATTACGTGTTTTACATACAACTGCTAATGCAGTCGCAGATATATATAAAAAATTGTAAATAATATTTATGATATATAAGAATATAATGATTATGACTCTATTTCTCTCTAGATATCTATATGTTGAAGACGATGCTCATGAGGCACATCGCCTGATATAGGACAATTTGGTTCCGATAAAATCATGCATGTTATGTTGAATGGGCAAATGACATATAAATTTCCCATTTGATTATCCTCGGACGAATGGCGAGAAAAAGGTAACCAACCACTTCAACATGTTCTTGGTTCTCTACTACATAATTGTGGCTGTTGTTTCTATTCCGAACGTCAATTGGTAAACAGTTGTGATGGAAAAAAATTCAGGGGATGTTTGGCATATGTTAACTTTGGTCTTGGATTAGCGGGATGTTATTGATTAGTGGATTTCGGGTTAGTTTGTGATCGAATTGAGGTTTGTGCAATCTTAAGGGCACGAAAATGGAAGACCTTAAGGTCATTGATGCTAAGCTAAAGGGAATACTTTTGTTTATTCTGCGGTGAAAAAACAACAAGTTTTATTTTTCTTTCTGAAACTTTATATGTCATTGATTTTGCTAATCTCCATTTTTTTTGTATTCCTTATTCTTTAGCAGTATAGAAACTTTCAATTAGTGACTACCCAAGCAATCATGCTACCCAGATTTTGAATCCGTTTCTCGGGTTGCCTGGGCATACTGAATTAAATCACCACATTGTATATTTAATATGGGGTTCTTAAACTTCCAGACTATTATTATATCTCGAGGCAACCTTTCGTTTCCCCTAGGTTCTTGCTATATTAATATCAGACCATTCAATACCTAAAGTTATTTAGCTCTTCTAACTTCCATCGATTTCTCGGGTTGCCTGGGCATACTAAATTAAATCACCACATTGTATATTTAATATGGGGTTCTTAAACTTCCAGGCTATTGTTATATCTCGAGGCAGCCTTTCGTTTCCCCTAGGTTCTTACTATATTAATATGTGACCATTCAATACCTAAAGTTATTTAGCTCTTCGAACTTCCATCGAGAAACCAAGCATAACTGCTATTAAAATGAAAACGAAATATAATTATCATGAGAATTATGATTCTAAAGATGGATACGACGGCGTTTTTAGGATGTGGGAAGGTGAGATTGTTTATGATTGTTTGGATGATGGGAGGATAGCTCTTCACTCGACAAGGTAACTATTATTGTGTATACTCATATATACGAGCATACCATGATGAAAGAATAAATGACATGAGAAAAGAAGAAAGAGCAAAGAGTGTTGATTAGTGTACGAATCCGTCGAGTGCCATTTAATATCGAAGTATGAGGAAGAGATCTCAAGTCCACTCTACTATCTACTCATCTTCAAGCTAAGGAATTGGAGATTGGTAAGAATTATTTTAACATCAATATTGTGAATCTGCTCCATTGATCAACTATTATTCTATATCATAAAAAGTTTCTTGCGGTATGAAATAGTTTTCGTACAGTCGTGCAGTTTCTTGCGGGTGTAAAGAGTATGGAGTCTACAACAATCAGCTGAGAGATTGCTTAACTAACGGTATGTAATAAGAACATCTACTGATGTATAATTGTTATAATGCACTATTGCATCGTTCTTACTCCTGTTTCTTAAATTACATGATTGTTTCAATAGCAGTCGTGCAATAGTTTTCGTACAGTCGTCCAGTTTCCTGCGGGTGTAAAGAGTATGTATTGGAACATTTATTCCGATTTTTTTAAGTTCTACATAATTATGTTTCTAATTTCATAATTCATGATTAACATTTATTTAGGGTTTGTCCTGTTTTTGCTCAACATTTATTGAAACAGTCGTGTAATTTAAGGGTTTGTCCTATTTTTGCACGACTGTTATTGAAGCAGTCGCATAATCAGGAGGTCGTGCATAATTTCAAATGGATCTGAACCATGTAAGAACGTTGTGATAGGGCATTATAACATTATACAGCGGTCGTGCATTCATATGCAAAATGTTACGGCCGTAAGTGAACATAATGCATGCTTATCTAATAATTTACTGGATGAAGATAGGGAAACTGTAGATGGAAAGGAAGTAAAAAAAATGTTTGACACTGACTTTAGGAGGTTTCATATATCCATTCAAATATGGTTTTACATGTTTGACATGTAATTGTAACATCTCATCGGAAACATTATATTGAACCAAATTTAAGAACGTATTGATAGATTTATTTACTTTGCGCGATACGATTTGTTTTATGAATGCATAAAATGATTTCTATATGTATAGGGCAATTTATATTGTTACACGTATAAAAAATATATTTGACATTCTTTACAATACACGACTAGAATATTATTATGATGCATGTCAATTAATAATAATTTCTCATGTAACATGCAAAATTATGATTATTTATATTATAATATTGCATTACACCTTATTATTCTTATAAATTTATTTAGCAATCGACATTCATTAGAAACATTAGATTTGCACTACTGATACGAACATCTGAATGTTGGCATTCTTCACAATACACGATCGAAAAATTATTATGGCCAGACCGGATCAAGTAAAAATAATTTGTAATTTATAATGCAATATTTTTTATATTGTTACACGTATAAAAAATATATTGGACATTCTTTACAATACACAACCGAAATATTATTATTGCCCAGATCAAGTAAAAATAATTTTAACTTATGTTGGCATTCTTCACAATACACGATTGAAATATTATTATGGCTCGCGTCAATTCAAAATAATTTCTACAGTATAATTCAATAATTTTTATTTTGTACACATATAAAAAAATATTTGACATTATTTACAATACACGACTGAAATATTATTAAAGCATGTGAATTAAAAATAATTTCTCATGTAACATGCAAAATTATGATTATTTATATTGTATAATGCATTATACCTTATGACTCTTATAAATTTAGTTAGCGACTGACATTAATTAGAAACATTTAATTTGCACTACTCATACATCTGAATGTTGGCATTCTTCACAATACATGACTGAAATATATGTTGAACGCCAAATAAAAATTATTTGTAATGTATAATGCAATAGTTTTTATATTGTTACACGTATAAAAAATATGTTGACATTCTTTACAATACATTACTGAAATATTATTATGGCCCAGAGAAGTAAAATAATTGCTAATTAATGTTTGCATTCTTCACAATACACGACTGAAATATTATTATGGCGCACGTCTAATAAAAATTATTTGTAATGTATAATGCAATATTTTTTAAATTGTTACACGTATAAAAATATATTTGACATTATTTACAATGCACGACTGAAATATTATTATGGCCCAGATCAAATAAAAAAAAATTCTAATGTAGCATGCTATAATTATTTATATTGTAATAACTCACTACCTTATGACTTATTTAGCCAGTGCCATTCATTAGAAACATTTAATTACCACTACTGAATACGAACATCTGAATGTTGTCATTCTTCACAATACACGACCGAAATATGCATGTCAAATAAAAATAATTTGTAGTGTATAATGCAATATTTTTATGTTGTTACACGTATAAGAATTATATTTGACATTATTTACAATACACGTCTGAAATATTATTATGGCCCATATCAACTAAAAGTAATTTCTTATGTACCATGCACTATTATAATTAATTCTATGTTACACGTAAAAAAAACGTTGGAAGGTGAGATTGTTTATGATTGTTTGGATGATGGGAGGATAGCTCTTCACTCGACAAGGTAATTATTATTGTGTATACTCATATATTTTTTATATGTTTAACAATAAAATAATTATAATATTGCATGATACATAGAAATTATTGAAAACGCACAAGAAATTTGTAAGAGGCGTCTAAGTCTTTGTAAGTATTTGTCAGTAGTCCAAATTAAACGTGTCTAATGAATAGAAGTCGTTCAATAAGAACCCATTATTTAGCACTTTTACGACTTTCTGTGTGTTGTTCTCTCTCATTGATATCTTCAATTATCAATAAACAAGGATATATACGAGCATGCCATGATGAAAGAATAAATGACATGATAAAAGAAGAAAGAGGAAAGAGTGTTGATTAGTGTATGAATCCGTCGAGTGCCATTTACTATCGAACTATGAGGAATAGATCTCAAGGCTACTCTACTCATCTTCAAGCTAAGGAATTGGAGATTGGTAAGAATTTTTTTAACATCAATCATTGTTTTAAATAGCGTGAGATAGCGCGCTACATAGCGCGCTATCGCGTATTTTCGGGACAAAACGCGTCAACGCGTACTAAATATCGCGTTTTTCCCTAAAAGCTTACGCTATTTTATGCTTTTTTACGCGTTTTTACGCTTTATTACGCTTTTTACGCTTTTTGCGCTATTTTCGAAAAATACTCGCGCCATTTGGGTATTGATCAAAATCAACTGTGTAATTCGTAAATTTATTCATAATAATGTAGTCATGTTAAGACTAATTTTGGAATAGTTATACATCGATGAATTGTGTAATATGGTTAAAGTAATTTTGAAAATATTAACCAATTTACATCCATAAGGCTTTCCATTATCCACAGAAAATTAATAGTGCAAAAAATATTGGTTATTTTATTTTTAAAAGTAATTTCACACAAATTTATATTAATATCTGATAAAAAAGATTTGATAATTTGAAAACATAAATTTATTAGTTAAAAAAATATTGATTATTTAGTCTCATAACTACAATAATGACATAAAAATGACCAACATAGTATATTTATATTTATTACATATCATATATAATTTATTACATTATATATAGATTATCCGAAATACTCACGCAATGCGCTATGCTATTTACGCTACGCGCTACCGGCACTAAAACGCGACACACTACGCTATACGCTTTTTAAAACATTGACATCAATATTGCAAGTCTGCTCCATTGATGAACTATTATTCTATATTAAAAAGTTTCTTGCGGTATGAAATAGTTTTCATACAGTTCTACAGTTTCTTGCGGGTGTAAAGAGAAGTGTATAACAATTAGCTAAGAGATTGCTTAACTAACGGTATGTAATAAGAAGATAATGCCCTACTGATGTATATTGTTATAATGCACTACTGCATCATTCTTACTCATGTTTCCTAAATTACATGATTGTTTCAATAACAGACGTGCAATAGTTTTCGTACAGTCGTCCAGTTTCTTGCGGATGTAAAGAGTATGTATTGGAACATTTATTCTGATTTCTTTGTTTGAAGTTCTACATAATTATGTTTCTGATTTCATAATTTATGATTAACATTTATTTAGGGTTTGTCCTGTTTTTGCACAACTGTTATTGAAGCAGTCGTGTAATTTAAAGGTTTGTCCTATTTTTGCACGACTGTTATTGAAGCAGTCGCGTAATTTAACAAACAGGAGGTCGTGCATAATTTCGAATGGATCTGAACCATATAAGAATGTCGTGATAGGCATTATAACATTATACAGCAGTCGTGCATTCATATGCAAAATGTTACGGCCGTAAGTGAACATAATGCATGCTTATCTAATAATTTATTGGATGAAGATAGGGAAACTGTAGATGGAAAGGAAGTAAAAAAAAATGTTTGACACTGACTTTAGGAGGTTTCATGCATCCGTTCAAATATGTTTTTACAGGTTTGACATGTAATTGTAATATCCCATCGAAAACATTATAATGAACCAAAAAGAACGTATTGATAAATTTATTTACTTTGCGCGAAATAGGTTGTCTTATGAATGCATAGAAAAATATTGGAAATCTATGAGAATACATTACCAATGTAATATCCCACACCTATTGGAGGGGGGAACGAAGCATGCCTTTATAAGGGTGTGGACACCCCTCCGATTGACGCGTTTTAAAGCCGTGCCGGTGGGGGGAGTGCAGGAACTCCGTAGTTAAGCGTGTTGGGGGAGAGTAGTAGAGGATGGGTGATCACTTGGGAAGTCCTCGCCAGGCAGCTTAACGCCCAAAGCGGACAATATCAATGCAAGCGAGGTTTGGGCTGTTACAACCGATGAAGACTTAACGACTGTTACAAAACTTTTCGCCCACTGCAATACATTAGAAACATTATATTCGCACCACTGACAAATATTAAACATGTTACACAAAAATGTAAACGATGACACTATTAATAAAAAAGATATCATTACAAAAGTTGTATGAATTACTTAATTACACGAACTTTATTTCATATAACACATTAATATTGACCATATAATTTTTAACCGTGATTACAAATTTTAATAATGAAAATGAGAAGTAACAGTTATAAAAAAAAACCATTCCACGGTATATTATTTTTTGCCATTTAGTTGTATAAATGATAAGTATTTTTGCCCCTGGCTGGGTTCGAGGCGGGATGTTGCCAACCCGGCCCGAAACCCACACCGACACCCGCATATAACTTTTTTATATAAATATTATATATATTTATATAACATAGAAACATATATTTAATAAATAATAATTATATAGAAAAAATTTATAAATGCGGGGCAATTTTTTTCTGAGACGGATCTCGGGTCCACTATAAAATAAATGGGCGGGTCACGGGTCCATTATAAAATAGATGGCCCGATCGCGGATCTCGGGTCTTTCCGATAACAATAGATCTAATAAACTAAATAATCTCTTTAAAATAACCCGTGCATCGCACCGGGCTGAACCTAGTAATCAAATAAAAGAAGACCGAAATTCTCAAGATCCTCGGAATCTTTTTTGTTTTTAAAAAGGAATTCACTAATGGATGGAGACTTGTAAGTTTTGCTGTAAATTATAGGACATGTGGGCGATTGATAATTGGGTCACGAGTCTGACAAGTAACTTAACATAGGCCCAAAATAAAATAAGAATCCTACATTAGTTGCTACATGGACCTTCACTCCTCATTCTTCAATTCCACTAGCACAAAATCTATTCTTTCTCGAGTCTCGACTCCATTTTCTTAATATAAACTCATATGTTTAGGCCACTCAATGTGTGTTTACGTATATCAAATTATTTTATATTTTCAATATTTCATATTAATAATTAAGTTATTTACAATCTAAAATTTATTTTAAGGAGAACTAATATATTAAGGTAAAATTGTAATTAAGCATTAACGAAAAATTATAAAGAATCATTTATCAAATTCAACTTGACAATTTTTTACCTACCCTACAACTTTATATAAGAGTATAGATATATTTATTTTTCTGTCTGCGAAATCCAGTGGCGGACCCAGAAACTGACATCTGGGGGGTCGATGAGTTTTTCTAGGTTAAAAACGTAAGTTGATATTCTTATATTTTTTGCTTATATAAAATGTATATTCTTGTATGCTACTTATATTGTAAACTGTTGTGATGTGACCTTGAATCAGTGGAGACATGAGAAAAAAATATTCACGTGGGTTTTAAAAGGTTGGCAGCATGACATACAAATGTAGGAACAGTCCATAGCCAAATTCAATATTCAAAGACGGTGGCAGCATTTTTTTTCCACTCATTCACATGCATTATTTAGGCAAGTGTTTGCCTATAAATACGAGAGCTCAGATCGGAGGGAAAACTGCCTCAGGCCACAGATAATCACCACACATCTTCAGCGAGGGTTTATTCCTCGGTCACCCCGTCTCCAATTATTTCTTTGTAGCTTACTCCTAGTTGTGTAGCTGTTTTTGTATCACGTCAGTGTACATGTGTAATATCTCCACATAATAAAGAAGTTCTACCCTCCGGCCCGTGGACGTAGGTCATTCTGACCGAACCACGTAAATCTCGTGTCACTGTCCAAATTAATTTTCGTCTCTATTATTTATTATCGTCGTTTTTCGGGCAAAATAATTATCGGGGATTTCCGCATATTCCTAACAAATTGGTATCAGAGCCAACCCGATTTATTTTTTAGCCACCATGACGATAACAAAAATGTCAATTGAAAATTTCGACAGAAATGTCAACTTTGCAATGTGGAGTCTCAAGATGGAGGCCATACTCATTCAAGACGGTTGTGAGGTGGCGCTTGAATGCGCAAAGAAGAAACCGACCAAAATGAAGGACGATCAATTTAATGAATTGGACAAGAAAGCCAGACGGCTATTATCTTAAATCTCTCTTACGAGGTTTTACAAGAAGTTGCCACGGAGACGACGGTCATGGGTATGTGGGATACGTTAAAAGCTATCTACATGAAGAAGACAAAGGAGAATCGGCTTTATTTAAAGCAGAAGCTTTACAGTATGAAAATGACGGAAGGTACTTCTATACTCTCGCATCTCGATAAATTCGATTCTATCATTATTGATTTGGCGAACGTAGAAGTAAATGTGACGGATGAAGATCAGGCCATAATATTGTTGTGTTCCCTTCCCTCGTCTTTAAAGCATTTTCGTGACACGATTATATACGGAAAAGACACAATATCATATTCTAGTGTCAAATCCGCTTTACAATCGAAAGAACAGATAGACAGGGATATTACGGGAGAAACAAGTGGTAGCCAGGCAGAAGGCCTGTTTGCACGGGGAAGACCAGAGCATAGAGACGCTGAAAGTAGCAGATCTAAAGAAAGGTCGAAATCCAGGTACAGAAATAAAGTCTGTAATTTTTGCAAGAAAAAGGGTCATATTAAAGCTGATTGTTTTAAATTAAAAAATAAGGAGAAAAATAATCAGCAATTTAATAAACCCGCCGAAGCTAGTTTAGCTGCTGATGAGAGCGATGGAACTATATTTGTAGCAACTGCAAATATTATTAGGTCTGATAATGAGTGGATCTTAGATTCGGGTTGTTCTTACCACATAAGTCGGAGTCGGGATTGTTTTTGCACATATGAAAATTTTGATGGTGGATATGTGTTGATGGGAAATGATGCTCCGTGTAAAGTTGTTGGTAAAGGCACAGTTAGGATCAAGATGTTCGACGGAATCATCCGAACGCTCACAGAAGTCAGACACGTTCCAGATATGAAGAGAAATCTGATCTCTAGGGTGCAGGTGCTCAGGTGAAGGTGGAGTTTTAAAAATTGCCAGAGGTGCCCTTGTCGTGATGAAAGCTTGCAGGTGTGGAAATTTGTATATTTTGCAGGGAACTACAGTTACAGGTTCCGCTGCAGTTTCGACATCCCCGGAGGTTGATACCACGCGATTATGGCATATGCGACTTGGACACATGGGAGAAAAATGCTTGACGATTTTAAGCAAGCGGGGCCTACTTTGCGGTCAAAGTACTGGTAAGATGGACTTTTGCGAACACTGTATTTTTGGGAAGCAGAAACGAGTCAGCTTCAATTCGCCAGCAGTCCACAGGACGAAAGGTACTTTGGACTATATTCATTCTGATGTATGGGGTCCTTCTCGTGTTCCGTCCAAAGGTGGTGCAAGATACATGTTGACTTTCATTGATGATTTTTCAAGGAAAGTTTGGGTCTATTTTCTTAAATAGAAGAGTGATGTTTTCCTAACATTTAACAAAATGGAAAGCTTTGATTGAAAAGCAGATAGGAAAACAGATCAAGCGGTTGCGGACAGATAATGGCTTAGAATTTTGTGGAAGCGAGTTCAACGAATTTTGCAAGAATGAAGGTATTGCTCGACATCACACTGTTCGAATGATGCCTCAACAAAATGGTGTTGCCGAGCGCATGAACCGGACGCTTTTAGAGAGAGCTCGATGTATGATCTCCAACACTGGGTTGACAAATGATTTTTGGGCTGAAGCTATCGCTGCAGCATGTTACATTGTCAACCGCTCACCGTGTTCACCGATCAATTTCAAGACTCCTGAGGAAGTATGGTCAGCGAGGTGGAGCTCGAGATCAACAAAGATCCTTCAGATGACCCTGCTACGAGTTCAACAGATCAAGAGGATGAGCCAGATCCTGATTCAGATCCCGTTGAAGATGAAAGTACCGAGCAGGAATATTCTATAGCCAGAGATAGGGAGAGACGGGAGATTCGACTACCACAGCGGTACGTGAATTTAGTTTCGTACGCTTTATCAGTGGCGCAAGAAACAGGTGGAGGCGGCGAACCTTCTACCTATTCGGAGGCAATAAGCGATGATAATTCTGATAAGTGGCTCGTAGCGATGAATGAAGAAATGGAGTCTCTGCACAAGAACGGTACATGGATTCTTGTGCCGCCGTCGAAGAAAAGAAAATAGTCGGATGTAAGTGGGTCTTCAAGAAGAAAGAGGGTTTATCTGGTTCGGACGATGCAAGATATAAGGCACGATTAGTCGCGAAAGGCTATAGTCAGGTACAAGGTGTTGATTTTAATGATGTATTCTCACCTGTCGTTAGACATAGCTCTATTCGTGTATTACTTGCATTCGTTGCCATGTATGATTTGGAGTTAGAACAGCTTGACGTCAAGACAGCGTTCTTACATGGCGATTTAGATGAACAGATTTATATGAAGCAACCTGAGGGCTTCATAGTTGAAGGCAAGGAAGACCAAGTTTGTTTGTTGAAGAAATCCTTATACGGATTACAACAGTCTCCAAGACAGTGGTATAAGCGGTTTGATTCTTTCATGTTGGGTCATGGTTTCTCCAGGAGCAAGTATGATAGTTGTGTTTACTTCCGGAAGTTAAATGACAGTTCGTTCATTTACCTATTGTTATATGTTGATGACATGCTCATTGCGGCTAAGAATCTTGCAGAAATTCACCAGTTGAAGGCCTTATTGAACGGTGAATTTGAGATGAAAGATTTGGGAGCATTATAACATTATACAGCAGTCGTGCATTCATATGCAAAATGTTACGGCCGTAAGTGAACATAATGCATGCTTATCTAATAATTTATTGGATGAAGATAGGGAAACTGTAGATGGAAAGGAAGTAAAAAAAAATATTTGACACTGACTTTAGGAGGTTTCATGCATCCGTTCAAATATGTTTTTACAGGTTTGACATGTAATTGTAATATCCCATCGAAAACATTATAATGAACCAAAAAGAACGTATTGATAGATTTATTTACTTTGCGCGAAATAGGTTGTCTTATGAATGCATAGAAAAATATTGGAAATCTATGAGAATACATTACCAATGTAATATCCCACACCTATTGGAGGGGGAACGAAGCATGCCTTTATAAGGGTGTGGACACCCCTCCGATTGACGCGTTTTAAAGCCGTGCCGGTGGGGGGAGTGCAGGAACTCCGTAGTTAAGCGTGTTGGGGGAGAGTAGTAGAGGATGTGTGATCACTTGGGAAGTCCTCGCCAGGCAGCTTAACGTCCAAAGCGGACAATATCAATGCAAGCGAGGTTTGGGCTGTTACAACCGATGAAGACTTAACGACTGTTACAAAACTTTTCGCCCACTGCAATACATTAGAAACATTATATTCGCACCACTGACAAATATTAAACATGTTACACAAAAATGTAAACGATGACACTATTAATAAAAAAGATATCATTACAAAAGTTGTATGAATTACTTAATTACACGAACTTTATTTCATATAACACATTAATATTGACCATATAATTTTTAACCGTGATTACAAATTTTAATAATGAAAAATGAGAAGTAACAGTTATAAAAAAAAACCATTCCACGGTATATTATTTTTTGCCATTTAGTTGTATAAATGATAAGTATTTTTGCCCCTGGCTGGGTTCGAGGCGGGATGTTGCCAACCCCGGCCCGAAACCCACACCGACACCCGCATATAACTTTTTTATATAAATATTATATATATTTATATAACATAGAAACATATATTTAATAAATAATAATTATATAGAAAAAATTTTTAAATGCGGGGCAATTTTTTTCTGAGACGGATCTCGGGTCCACTATAAAATAAATGGGCAGGTCACGGGTCCATTATAAATAGATGGCCCGATCGCGGATCTCGGGTCTTTCCGATAACAATAGATCTAATAAACTAAATAATCTCTTTAAAATAACCCGTGCATCGCACCGGGCTGAACCTAGTAATCAAATAAAAGAAGACCGAAATTCTCAAGATCCTCGGAATCTTTTTTGTTTTTAAAAAAGGAATTCACTAATGGATGGAGACTTGTAAGTTTTGCTGTAAATTATAGGACATGTGGGCGATTGATAATTGGGTCACGAGTCTGACAAGTAACTTAACATAGGCCCAAAATAAAATAAGAATCCTACATTAGTTGCTACATGGACCTTCACTCCTCATTCTTCAATTCCACTAGCACAAAATCTATTCTTTCTCGAGTCTCGACTCCATTTTCTTAATATAAACTCATATGTTTAGGCCACTCAATGTGTGTTTACGTATATCAAATTATTTTATATTTTCAATATTTCATATTAATAATTAAGTTATTTACAATCTAAAATTTATTTTAAGGAGAACTAATATATTAAGGTAAAATTGTAATTAAGCATTAACGAAAAATTATAAAGAATCATTTATCAAATTCAACTTGACAATTTTTTACCTACCCTACAACTTTATATAAGAGTATAGATATATTTATTTTTCTGTCTGCGAAATCCAGTGGCGGACCCAGAAACTGACATCTGGGGGGTCGATGAGTTTTTCTAGGTTAAAAACGTAAGTTGATATTCTTATATTTTTTGCTTATATAAAATGTATATTCTTGTATGCTACTTATATTGTAAACTGTTGTGATGTGACCTTGAATCAGTGGAGACATGAGAAAAAAATATTCACGTGGGTTTTAAAAGGTTGGCAGCATGACATACAAATGTAGGAACAGTCCATAGCCAAATTCAATATTCAAAGACGGTGGCAGCATTTTTTTTCCACTCATTCACATGCATTATTTAGGCAAGTGTTTGCCTATAAATACGAGAGCTCAGATCGGAGGGAAAACTGCCTCAGGCCACAGATAATCACCACACATCTTCAGCGAGGGTTTATTCCTCGGTCACCCCGTCTCCAATTATTTCTTTGTAGCTTACTCCTAGTTGTGTAGCTGTTTTTGTATCACGTCAGTATACATGTGTAATATCTCCACATAATAAAGAAGTTCTACCCTCCGGCCCGTGGACGTAGGTCATTCTGACCGAACCACGTAAATCTCGTGTCACTGTCCAAATTAATTTTCGTCTCTATTATTTATTATCGTCGTTTTTCGGGCAAAATAATTATCGGGGATTTCCGCATATTCCTAACAAATTGGTATCAGAGCCAACCCGATTTATTTTTAGCCACCATGACGATAACAAAAATGTCAATTGAAAATTTCGACAGAAATGTCAACTTTGCAATGTGGAGTCTCAAGATGGAGGCCATACTCATTCAAGACGGTTGTGAGGTGGCGCTTGAATGCGCAAAGAAGAAACCGACCGAAATGAAGGACGATCAATTTAATGAATTGGACAAGAAAGCCAGACGGCTATTATCTTAAATCTCTCTTACGAGGTTTTACAAGAAGTTGCCACGGAGACGACGGTCATGGGTATGTGGGATACGTTAAAAGCTATCTACATGAAGAAGACAAAGGAGAATCGGCTTTATTTAAAGCAGAAGCTTTACAGTATGAAAATGACGGAAGGTACTTCTATACTCTCGCATCTCGATAAATTCAATTCTATCATTATTGATTTGGCGAACGTAGAAGTAAAAGTGACGGATGAAGATCAGGCCATAATATTGTTGTGTTCCCTTCCCTCGTCTTTAAAGCATTTTCGTGACACGATTATATACGGAAAAGACACAATATCATATTCTAGTGTCAAATCCGCTTTACAATCGAAAGAACAGATAGACAGGGATATTACGGGAGAAACAAGTGGTAGCCAGGCAGAAGGCCTGTTTGCACGGGGAAGACCAGAGCATAGAGACGCTGAAAGTAGCAGATCTAAAGAAAGGTCGAAATCCAGGTACAGAAATAAAGTCTGTAATTTTTGCAAGAAAAAGGGTCATATTAAAGCTGATTGTTTTAAATTAAAAAATAAGGAGAAAAATAATCAGCAATTTAATAAACCCGCCGAAGCTAGTTTAGCTGCTGATGAGAGCGATGGAACTATATTTGTAGCAACTGCAAATATTATTAGGTCTGATAATGAGTGGATCTTAGATTCGGGTTGTTCTTACCACATAAGTCGGAGTCGGGATTGTTTTTGCACATATGAAAATTTTGATGGTGGATATGTGTTGATGGGAAATGATGCTCCGTGTAAAGTTGTTGGTAAAGGCACAGCTAGGATCAAGATGTTCGACGGAATCATCCGAACGCTCACAGAAGTCAGACACGTTCCAGATATGAAGAGAAATCTGATCTCTAGGGTGCAGGTGCTCAGGTGAAGGTGGAGTTTTAAAAATTGCCAGAGGTGCCCTTGTCGTGATGAAAGCTTGCAGGTGTGGAAATTTGTATATTTTGCAGGGAACTACAGTTACAGGTTCCGCTGCAGTTTCGACATCCCCGGAGGTTGATACCACGCGATTATGGCATATGCGACTTGGACACATGGGAGAAAAATGCTTGACGATTTTAAGCAAGCGGGGCCTACTTTGCGGTCAAAGTACTGGTAAGATGGACTTTTGCGAACACTGTATTTTTGGGAAGCAGAAACGAGTCAGCTTCAATTCGCCAGCAGTCCACAGGACGAAAGGTACTTTGGACTATATTCATTCTGATGTATGGGGTCCTTCTCGTGTTCCGTCCAAAGGTGGTGCAAGATACATGTTGACTTTCATTGATGATTTTTCAAGGAAAGTTTGGGTCTATTTTCTTAAATAGAAGAGTGATGTTTTCCTAACATTTAACAAAATGGAAAGCTTCTATTGAAAAGCAGATAGGAAAACAGATCAAGCGGTTGCGGACAGATAATGGCTTAGAATTTTGTGGAAGCGAGTTCAACGAATTTTGCAAGAATGAAGGTATTGCTCGACATCACACTGTTCGAATGATGCCTCAACAAAATGGTGTTGCCGAGCGCATGAACCGGACGCTTTTAGAGAGAGCTCGATGTATGATCTCCAACACTGGGTTGACAAATGATTTTTGGGCTGAAGCTATCGCTGCAGCATGTTACATTGTCAACCGCTCACCGTGTTCACCGATCAATTTCAAGACTCCTGAGGAAGTATGGTCAGCGAGGTGGAGCTCGAGATCAACAAAGATCCTTCAGATGACCCTGCTACGAGTTCAACAGATCAAGAGGATGAGCCAGATCCTGATTCAGATCCCGTTGAAGATGAAAGTACCGAGCAGGAATATTCTATAGCCAGAGATAGGGAGAGACGGGAGATTCGACTACCACAGCGGTACGTGAATTTAGTTTCGTACGCTTTATCAGTGGCGCAAGAAACAGGTGGAGGCGGCGAACCTTCTACCTATTCGGAGGCAATAAGCGATGATAATTCTGATAAGTGGCTCGTAGCGATGAATGAAGAAATGGAGTCTCTGCACAAGAACGGTACATGGATTCTTGTGCCGCCGTCGAAGAAAAAGAAAATAGTCGGATGTAAGTGGGTCTTCAAGAAGAAAGAGGGTTTATCTGGTTCGGACGATGCAAGATATAAGGCACGATTAGTCGCGAAAGGCTATAGTCAGGTACAAGGTGTTGATTTTAATGATGTATTCTCACCTGTCGTTAGACATAGCTCTATTCGTGTATTACTTGCATTCGTTGCCATGTATGATTTGGAGTTAGAACAGCTTGACGTCAAGACAGCGTTCTTACATGGCGATTTAGATGAACAGATTTATATGAAGCAACCTGAGGGCTTCATAGTTGAAGGCAAGGAAGACCAAGTTTGTTTGTTGAAGAAATCCTTATACGGATTAAAACAGTCTCCAAGACAGTGGTATAAGCGGTTTGATTCTTTCATGTTGGGTCATGGTTTCTCCAGGAGCAAGTATGATAGTTGTGTTTACTTCCGGAAGTTAAATGACAGTTCGTTCATTTACCTATTGTTATATGTTGATGACATGCTCATTGCGGCTAAGAATCTTGCAGAAATTCACCAGTTGAAGGCCTTATTGAACGGTGAATTTGAGATGAAAGATTTGGGAGCATTATAACATTATACAGCAGTCGTGCATTCATATGCAAAATGTTACGGCCGTAAGTGAACATAATGCATGCTTATCTAATAATTTATTGGATGAAGATAGGGAAACTGTAGATGGAAAGGAAGTAAAAAAAAATATTTGACACTGACTTTAGGAGGTTTCATGCATCCGTTCAAATATGTTTTTACAGGTTTGACATGTAATTGTAATATCCCATCGAAAACATTATAATGAACCAAAAAGAACGTATTGATAGATTTATTTACTTTGCGCGAAATAGGTTGTCTTATGAATGCATAGAAAAATATTGGAAATCTATGAGAATACATTACCAATGTAATATCCCACACCTATTGGAGGGGGGAACGAAGCATGCCTTTATAAGGGTGTGGACACCCCTCCGATTGACGCGTTTTAAAGCCGTGCCGGTGGGGGGAGTGCAGCGTGTTGGGGGAGAGTAGTAGAGGATGTGTGATCACTTGGGAAGTCCTCGCCAGGCAGCTTAACGTCCAAAGCGGACAATATCAATGCAAGCGAGGTTTGGGCTGTTACAACCGATGAAGACTCAACGACTGTTACAAAACTTTTCGCCCACTGCAATACATTAGAAACATTATATTCGCACCACTGACAAATATTAAACATGTTACACAAAAATGTAAACGATGACACTATTAATAAAAAAGATATCATTACAAAAGTTGTATGAATTACTTAATTACACGAACTTTATTTCATATAACACATTAATATTGACCATATAATTTTTAACCGTGATTACAAATTTTAATAATGAAAAATGAGAAGTAACAGTTATAAAAAAAAACCATTCCACGGTATATTATTTTTTGCCATTTAGTTGTATAAATGATAAGTATTTTTGCCCCTGGCTGGGTTCGAGGCGGGATGTTGCCAACCCCGGCCCGAAACCCACACCGACACCCGCATATAACTTTTTTATATAAATATTATATATATTTATATAACATAGAAACATATATTTAATAAATAATAATTATATAGAAAAAATTTATAAATGCGGGGCAATTTTTTTCTGAGACGGATCTCGGGTCCACTATAAAATAAATGGGCGGGTCACGGGTCCATTATAAAATAGATGGCCCGATCGCGGATCTCGGGTCTTTCCGATAACAATAGATCTAATAAACTAAATAATCTCTTAAAATAACCCGTGCATCGCACCGGGCTGAACCTAGTAATCAAATAAAAGAAGACCGAAATTCTCAAGATCCTCGGAATCTTTTTTGTTTTTAAAAAAGGAATTCACTAATGGATGGAGACTTGTAAGTTTTGCTGTAAATTATAGGACATGTGGGCGATTGATAATTGGGTCACGAGTCTGACAAGTAACTTAACATAGGCCCAAAATAAAATAAGAATCCTACATTAGTTGCTACATGGACCTTCACTCCTCATTCTTCAATTCCACTAGCACAAAATCTATTCTTTCTCGAGTGTCGACTCCATTTTCTTAATATAAACTCATATGTTTAGGCCACTCAATGTGTGTTTACGTATATCAAATTATTTTATATTTTCAATATTTCATATTAATAATTAAGTTATTTACAATCTAAAATTTATTTTAAGGAGAACTAATATATTAAGGTAAAATTGTAATTAAGCATTAACGAAAAATTATAAAGAATCATTTATCAAATTCAACTTGACAATTTTTTACCTACCCTACAACTTTATATAAGAGTATAGATATATTTATTTTTCTGTCTGCGAAATCCAGTGGCGGACCCAGAAACTGACATCTGGGGGGTCGATGAGTTTTTCTAGGTTAAAAACGTAAGTTGATATTCTTATATTTTTTGCTTATATAAAATGTATATTCTTGTATGCTACTTATATTGTAAACTGTTGTGATGTGACCTTGAATCAGTGGAGACATGAGAAAAAATATTCACGTGGGTTTTAAAAGGTTGGCAGCATGACATACAAATGTAGGAACAGTCCAAAGCCAAATTCAATATTCAAAGACGGTGGCAGCATTTTTTTCCACTCATTCACATGCATTATTTAGGCAAGTGTTTGCCTATAAATACGAGAGCTCAGATCGGAGGGAAAACTGCCTCAGGCCACAGATAATCACCACACATCTTTAGCGAGGGTTTATTCCTCGGTCACCCCGTCTCCAATTATTTCTTTGTAGCTTACTCCTAGTTGTGTAGCTGTTTTTGTATCACGTCAGTGTACATGTGTAATATCTCCACATAATAAAGAAGTTCTACCCTCCGGCCCGTGGACGTAGGTCATTCTGACCGAACCACGTAAATCTCGTGTCACTGTCCAAATTAATTTTCGTCTCTATTATTTATTATCGTCGTTTTTCGGGCAAAATAATTATCGGGGATTTCCGCATATTCCTAACAAATTGGTATCAGATCCAACCCGATTTATTTTTTAGCCACCATGACGATAACAAAAATGTCAATTGAAAATTTCGACAGAAATGTCAACTTTGCAATGTGGAGTCTCAAGATGGAGGCCATACTCACTCAAGACGGTTGCGAGGTGGCGCTTGAATGCGCAAAGAAGAAACCGACCGAAATGAAGGACGATCAATTTAATGAATTGGACAAGAAAGTCAGACGGCTATTATCTTAAATCTCTCTTACGAGGTTTTACAAGAAGTTGCCACGGAGACGACGGTCATGGGTATGTGGGATACGTTAAAAGCTATCTACATGAAGAAGACAAAGGAGAATCGGCTTTATTTAAAGCAGAAGCTTTACAGTATGAAAATGACGGAAGGTACTTCTATACTCTCGCATCTCGATAAATTCGATTCTATCATTATTGATTTGGCGAACGTAGAAGTAAAAGTGACGGATGAAGATCAGGCCATAATATTGTTGTGTTCCCTTCCCTCGTCTTTAAAGCATTTTCGTGACACGATTATATACGGAAAAGACACAATATCATATTCTAGTGTCAAATCCGCTTTACAATCGAAAGAACAGATAGACAGGGATATTACGGGAGAAACAAGTGGTAGCCAGGCAGAAGGCCTGTTTGCACGGGGAAGACCAGAGCATAGAGACGCTGAAAGTAGCAGATCTAAAGAAAGGTCGAAATCCAGGTACAGAAATAAAGTCTGTAATTTTTGCAAGAAAAAGGGTCATATTAAAGCTGATTGTTTTAAATTAAAAAATAAGGAGAAAAATAATCAGCAATTTAATAAACCCGCCGAAGCTAGTTTAGCTGCTGATGAGAGCGATGGAACTATATTTGTAGCAACTGCAAATATTATTAGGTCTGATAATGAGTGGATCTTAGATTCGGGTTGTTCTTACCACATAAGTCGGAGTCGGGATTGTTTTTGCACATATGAAAATTTTGATGGTGGATATGTGTTGATGGGAAATGATGCTCCGTGTAAAGTTGTTGGTAAAGGCACAGTTAGGATCAAGATGTTCGACGGAATCATCCGAACGCTCACAGAAGTCAGACACGTTCCAGATATGAAGAGAAATCTGATCTCTAGGGTGCAGGTGCTCAGGTGAAGGTGGAGTTTTAAAAATTGCCAGAGGTGCCCTTGTCGTGATGAAAGCTTGCAGGTCTGGAAATTTGTATATTTTGCAGGGAACTACAGTTACAGGTTCCGCTGCAGTTTCGACATCCCCGGAGGTTGATACCACGCGATTATGGCATATGCGACTTGGACACATGGGAGAAAAATGCTTGACGATTTTAAGCAAGCGGGGCCTACTTTGCGGTCAAAGTACTGGTAAGATGGACTTTTGCGAACACTGTATTTTTGGGAAGCAGAAACGAGTCAGCTTCAATTCGCCAGCAGTCTACAGGACGAAAGGTACTTTGGACTATATTCATTCTGATGTATGGGGTCCTTCTCGTGTTCCGTCCAAAGGTGGTGCAAGATACATGTTGACTTTCATTGATGATTTTTCAAGGAAAGTTTGGGTCTATTTTCTTAAATAGAAGAGTGATGTTTTCCTAACATTTAACAAAATGGAAAGCTTTGATTGAAAAGCAGATAGGAAAACAGATCAAGCGGTTGCGGACAGATAATGGCTTAGAATTTTGTGGAAGCGAGTTCAACGAATTTTGCAAGAATGAAGGTATTGCTCGACATCACACTGTTCGAATGATGCCTCAACAAAATGGTGTTGCCGAGCGCATGAACCGGACGCTTTTAGAGAGAGCTCGATGTATGATCTCCAACACTGGGTTGACAAATGATTTTTGGGCTGAAGCTATCGCTGCAGCATGTTACATTGTCAACCGCTCACCGTGTTCACCGATCAATTTCAAGACTCCTGAGGAAGTATGGTCAGCGAGGTGGAGCTCGAGATCAACAAAGATCCTTCAGATGACCCTGCTACGAGTTCAACAGATCAAGAGGATGAGCCAGATCCTGATTCAGATCCCGTTGAAGATGAAAGTACCGAGCAGGAATATTCTATAGCCAGAGATAGGGAGAGACGGGAGATTCGACTACCACAGCGGTACGTGAATTTAGTTTCGTACGCTTTATCAGTGGCGCAAGAAACAGGTGGAGGCGGCGAACCTTCTACCTATTCGGAGGCAATAAGCGATGATAATTCTGATAAGTGGCTCGTAGCGATGAATGAAGAAATGGAGTCTCTGCACAAGAACGGTACATGGATTCTTGTGCCGCCGTCGAAGAAAAAGAAAATAGTCGGATGTAAGTGGGTCTTCAAGAAGAAAGAGGGTTTATCTGGTTCGGACGATGCAAGATATAAGGCACGATTAGTCGCGAAAGGCTATAGTCAGGTACAAGGTGTTGATTTTAATGATGTATTCTCACCTGTCGTTAGACATAGCTCTATTCGTGTATTACTTGCATTCGTTGCCATGTATGATTTGGAGTTAGAACAGCTTGACGTCAAGACAGCGTTCTTACATGGCGATTTAGATGAACAGATTTATATGAAGCAACCTGAGGGCTTCATAGTTGAAGGCAAGGAAGACCAAGTTTGTTTGTTGAAGAAATCCTTATACGGATTACAACAGTCTCCAAGACAGTGGTATAAGCGGTTTGATTCTTTCATGTTGGGTCATGGTTTCTCCAGGAGCAAGTATGATAGTTGTGTTTACTTCCGGAAGTTAAATGACAGTTCGTTCATTTACCTATTGTTATATGTTGATGACATGCTCATTGCGGCTAAGAATCTTGCAGAAATTCACCAGTTGAAGGCCTTATTGAACGGTGAATTTGAGATGAAAGATTTGGGAGCATTATAACATTATACAGCAGTCGTGCATTCATATGCAAAATGTTACGGCCGTAAGTGAACATAATGCATGCTTATCTAATAATTTATTGGATGAAGATAGGGAAACTGTAGATGGAAAGGAAGTAAAAAAAAATGTTTGACACTGACTTTAGGAGGTTTCATGCATCCGTTCAAATATGTTTTTACAGGTTTGACATGTAATTGTAATATCCCATCGAAAACATTATAATGAACCAAAAAGAACGTATTGATAGATTTATTTACTTTGCGCGAAATAGGTTGTCTTATGAATGCATAGAAAAATATTGGAAATCTATGAGAATACATTACCAATGTAATATCCCACACCTATTGGAGGGGGGAACGAAGCATGCCTTTATAAGGGTGTGGACACCCCTCCGATTGACGCGTTTTAAAGCCGTGCCGGTGGGGGGAGTGCAGGAACTCCGTAGTTAAGCGTGTTGGGGGAGAGTAGTAGAGGATGTGTGATCACTTGGGAAGTCCTCGCCAGGCAGCTTAACGCCCAAAGCGGACAATATCAATGCAAGCGAGGTTTGGGCTGTTACAACCGATGAAGACTTAACGACTGTTACAAAACTTTTCGCCCACTGCAATACATTAGAAACATTATATTCGCACCACTGACAAATATTAAACATGTTACACAAAAATGTAAACGATGACACTATTAATAAAAAAGATATCATTACAAAAGTTGTATGAATTACTTAATTACACGAACTTTATTTCATATAACACATTAATATTGACCATATAATTTTTAACCGTGATTACAAATTTTAATAATGAAAAATGAGAAGTAACAGTTATAAAAAAAAACCATTCCACGGTATATTATTTTTTGCCATTTAGTTGTATAAATGATAAGTATTTTTGCCCCTGGCTGGGTTCGAGGCGGGATGTTGCCAACCCCGGCCCGAAACCCACACCGACACCCGCATATAACTTTTTTATATAAATATTATATATATTTATATAACATAGAAACATATATTTAATAAATAATAATTATATAGAAAAAATTTATAAATGCGGGGCAATTTTTTTCTGAGACGGATCTCGGGTCCACTATAAAATAAATGGGCGGGTCACGGGTCCATTATAAAATAGATGGCCCGATCGCGGATCTCGGGTCTTTCCGATAACAATAGATCTAATAAACTAAATAATCTCTTTAAAATAACCCGTGCATCGCACCGGGCTGAACCTAGTAATCAAATAAAAGAAGACCGAAATTCTCAAGATCCTCGGAATCTTTTTTGTTTTTAAAAAGGAATTCACTAATGGATGGAGACTTGTAAGTTTTGCTGTAAATTATAGGACATGTGGGCGATTGATAATTGGGTCACGAGTCTGACAAGTAACTTAACATAGGCCCAAAATAAAATAAGAATCCTACATTAGTTGCTACATGGACCTTCACTCCTCATTCTTCAATTCCACTAGCACAAAATCTATTCTTTCTCGAGTGTCGACTCCATTTTCTTAATATAAACTCATATGTTTAGGCCACTCAATGTGTGTTTACGTATATCAAATTATTTTATATTTTCAATATTTCATATTAATAATTAAGTTATTTACAATCTAAAATTTATTTTAAGGAGAACTAATATATTAAGGTAAAATTGTAATTAAGCATTAACGAAAAATTATAAAGAATCATTTATCAAATTCAACTTGACAATTTTTTACCTACCTTACAACTTTATATAAGAGTATAGATATATTTATTTTTCTGTCTGCGAAATCCAGTGGCGGACCCAGAAACTGACAGCTGGGGGGTCGATGAGTTTTTCTAGGTTAAAAACGTAAGTTGATATTCTTATATTTTTTGCTTATAGAAAATGTATATTCTTGTATGCTACTTATATTGTAAACTGTTGTGATGTGACCTTGAATCAGTGGAGACATGAGAAAAAAATATTCACGTGGGTTTTAAACGGTTGGCAGCATGACATACAAAAGTAGGAACCGTCCAAAGCCAAATTCAATATTCAAAGACGGTGGCAGCATTTTTTTTCCACTCATTCACATGCATTATTTAGGCAAGTGTTTGCCTATAAATACGAGAGCTCAGATCGAAGGGAAAACTGCCTCAGGCCACATATAATCACCACACATCTTCAGCGAGGGTTTATTCCTCGGTCACCCCGTCTCCAATTATTTCTTTGTAGCTTACTCCTAGTTGTGTAGCTGTTTTTGTGTCACGTCAGTGTACGTGTGTAATATCTCCACGTAATAAAGAAGTTCTATCCTCCGGCCCGTGGACGTAGGTCATTCTGACCGAACCACGTAAATCTCGTGTCACTGTCCAAATTAATTTTCGTCTCTATTATTTATTATCGTCATTTTTCGGGCAAAATAATTATCGGGGATTTCCGCATATTCCTAACATAAACAAATATGTTGTTGATATGAGAAATAATAATGAATAAATAATTTTAAATGATAAATTTGAAAAGTTCTCACTGAAAAAAATCATTGAGTAAATAAATTAATAATAAGACCTTTAAATAAAAACATATACGTATCAACAAAAAAATTTACATATTAAATTAGAAATATTTTAAGTTTTAGTAATTTAAAATATTTTGGTTGATAAATAATATATATTGTGTTCACATATCATATCACACAAAAAATACAATTAGTTGGTGTATATGAAACGAAACTTATGTTGGTAATAATATTTAAAAATAATTGATAAAAAATGTAGTTGTGTGTATAATTATAAGTAACTGTCATAAAAATTGAGAAAGAAAAGTTAAATGACAAAATCTTGTTGAAAATGTGATTCGATCCCTTTTACCATGTGGCAAGTACATGAGGACTTAACCACTTCAGTACCATCGAAGTTCTGACATATAATAGAATTAACAGTATCTAGCATCGCGACTGGGGGGGTCAATGGAAGCCCGAGCCCCTACGTGGGTCCGCCGCTGGCCAATTCCTAAACATTAACATCTTATCCGAATCAAAGAAAATAGTATGAAAAAGAAAATTGGCAATAAAATTTATCATCATTTGGTGAGTATAAGTTTAACGAACTCTTTTCTTCAGTCAGCTAAATAGAAAAACTAGTTTTGTTTTCATTAAGTTTTTCTTTCCATACTACTAGTTGATTATATTTAATTGCATATACAAGGAGCGGGTACGCCACCACATACAAGTAGTGGTGGGATCAGGTCGGGTTTATACGGGTTCGAGTCAGGTCAATCGAGTCGGTACGCAATCTCAATGGGTATGTGATACGCAGTCACGACCTTTCACAATTGGGTACTCGAAACCCGTCGAGTCGGGTTTGGGCTTTTCATATATTTTTTCTTAACTCATACCATTGAAGAACCACCGAAGAACCCAAATGCCCAAATCTACACCAGAAAATCGGTCAAACATGGATTCAAGCAGGTTTAGAACGTTAATAGAACCTTAAAAATAGATTTTGAAAAACTGAAAGATAATCAACAAATCTCGGAAATAAAAAATTAGGATTCTTAAAAAATTTGCACCTTTTGGGACGACTTGGTTGACGAATATGGTGGCTGACGGACGACTGCCGGCTGGTGGCTGACAAAGGAGGACGATGGCCGGTGGTGTGTAAGGGCGGCGACTCTTGAAGAATTCCGTCTTTGATCAATTGAAAATGCGCGTGAAATAGAAAAGCTGAAGACTGGTGTTAATTTTGTTTTTCATTGTTGAATTGGAAATTGTAATCTGTACAAGAACGTTTTATATACTCTCTAAGGCTAATAATAAAATTACTAAAATACCCATACTTAACCCAACGAACAAAACTAACAGGTAGAAATGAAGTGCGGCAGTCAGTGTACTTCAAACTGATTTGCTGAAGCTGGTTTATGCTTTCGATTTGCCTTGTAATTCTTCAGCCCCTCCCCCCCCCCCCAAAAGATGAGCATGGGGTACCCAAAAGCGCATCTTGGACAATAGGAAATTTCGATATGGGGCTGTAATGACTTGGTAAAAAAATCTGCCAAGTTCAGAGAAGAAGGAACATGTCAGGGCAAAATGAATCCACCTTTGAACCGATCACGAACAATGCGACAGTAAATTTCGATATGCTTGGTACGCTCGTAGAAAATAGGGTTGAAGATGATGTGAATGGTAACTTTATTGTCGCAGTGAAGAGAAATGGGCAGAGACACATTGATTTGCAGGCCGGATAGAATGTAATGGAGCCATTGAAGTTCACGTACAATGGAGGCCATGGAACGGTAATCAGACTCTGCTGTGGAGCAAGAAATTGTAGATTGCTTCGTAGTCTTCCAGGAAACCAAGCTGTCCCCAAGAAAAATGTAGTAACCTGTTAGAGAATGTCCTGTAGATCGGCAAGCTCCCCAGTCAACATCACTGTAAGCATGAAGCTGCATATCAGAGGTTTTAGAAAAGAAAAGCCCAGTAGAACTCGTTTGATTCAAATATCTGAGGACATGTTGAGATGCCTGCCAGTGAGAATCATGAGGGGCATGGACAAATTGGCTGAGTTGTTGGATGGCATAGGTGATGTCAGACCTTGTGAAATTCAGGTACAATAATCTGCCAATGATGCGCCTATACTGCCAAGGATCTTCCATAAGTGATGCGGAATCTGTGTCTGAAGTAACAAAGATATGACCACCAGGGAGAGGTGTAGATACTGGTGAGCTGTCGAGCATGTAGTGTCTTTGAGAATGTCCATGGTGTACTTGCGTTAGCTTACATGAATCCTTCATCTGATGGTGTGATTTCGATTCCAAGAAAGAATCTTGCTGGTCCAAGGTCTTTAATTGTGAATGTTCGGTCCAGAAAATCCTTTACTTCTTGTATCTTGCCTGGGTCTGTACCAGTCAACAAGACATCATCTACGTATACTAGCATGAAAATCAGGAAAACATCCGAGGTGAGGGTGAACAAGCAGTGATCATGAGATGATTGTATAAAACCAAACTCAATCAGTTTTGAACTGAATTCCAGATTCTATTGTCGAGATGCCTGCATTAACCCATATAGAGATCTTTTCAGTTTGCAAACCTTTGAAGTATTGCTTGTCGGGTATCCAGGTGGAAGTCTCATGCACATCCTCATCAAGGTGCCCGTGGAGAAAGGCATTGTTTACATTAAGTTGATGCAATGCCCATCCCTTTGTTGCTGCAAGAGCAAAAATAACCCTGACAGGTACGGGTGAAAAAACCTCACTGTAGTCTTCTCCCTCAGTTTGTGTGAAGCCCTTAGCTACAAGCCGTGCCTTGTACTTGTTGATGGAGCCAGCTTGCACTTGACTCGATACACCCACTTGCACCCAATCAGTTTCTTACCTTTGGGAAGGTCAACAAGTTCCCATGTGTCATTATCTTCAAGAGATTGTAGCTCTTGTTGCATAGCATCAATCCACATTTGATCAATCCTAGCATGATTATAAGATGCACGTTCATGGAAAGTAGACAAGTTAGCCACAAAAGTCTTATAAGCATGTGAAAGTGTATGTTTTGAGGGGGACAGCTTTGGCTTGGGACAATCCTGAGTGCATGAATTAATGCTAACAAAATCTTCATCCAGGTTGGGGGATCTTTAGGTCGAGTGCTGTGTCGTAAGCTTTGCTGTGGGGCTGTGGAAGTTGGCTGGTGATGTTGGGCAGGTATAGATTCTGTATTGGCCGAGGGGAATGTATTTGAGGTAGGTAATGGTGATGATGATGGCTCAAATGACGATGTCACTACTTCATGATCACCTTGTATAATCCCCTGAGCAGTCTTGACCAAGGGAGGTGTAGGTAAAATCATCATCAAATGGATCACCAATATGTATGTCTGGCAGGACTGTATCTGCTTCATCAGGGTTGAAAGATGGAAATGTGTCTTCATGAACTTTCGTGAGATGATGACTTTGTTAGAGAAGGGACAAAACACTATGTATCCTTTCTGCCCACGGGGATAGCCAACAAATAAACCTTTCAATCCTCGGATCAAATTTGTCTCTTTGTGGGTCTGTGTTGACGGCAAAGGCAAGGCATATTTCCTGAAATGAGCATATGGTTAAGGCTTTTTACCAGGACTTCGAATGGGATTTTCCACATTAGAATTCTGGAATGTAATCTTTTCAGAATATGTACTGAGGTGAGGACAGCTTCTCCCCATAAGGTCTTCGGTAACTTGGACTGGAAAAGAAGAGATCTTTCAACTTGCAATATATGCTTGTGCTTCCTCCCAGCTACTCCATTCTGCTGAGGGGTGTAGGGGTAGGTTCTTCGGTGAATTATTCCTCTGCTCGAAAGAATGTCTTGAAAGGAGCTGCTGAGGAATTCAGACCCATTGTCTGATGAATAGTCTTCACTTGGGCTTCATACTGATTTCCAGCATAGATGTGGAACTTGCTGAATGTAGCCCTGGTCTGAGACTTGTATTTCATAAAAAACACCCAGGTGAATCTGCTGTGATAATCAACAATGGTCAAAAAGTAGAGACACCCTGTGATGAAAGGCAGCTTATAAGGGCCCCAGATATCTATGTGAAGCATCTCAAAGGCACTGGTGGTATGTATATGGCTTGTGGGAAACGGTAACTTGTGCTATTTGGACAAAAGGCATATATCGCAAACAGGAATTTCAGGGGTATCATTCTTATTTGTACCAAGGTCAGGTAAGTGTTTCAAGACATGAAATGATGGATGACCACGTCTGCAATGCATTTATTGTTGGGGATATGCCCTCGGAATGCCATTCGATGATGTAAAGAATAGGGCATAGACGTGAACGTGTTATTCATTGTATTTGAATATTGTATTCGAATATTAATGTATGGAATTTACAATTCTTTTAAAGGCATATTATTTATTTACCTAGCAAGTCTTACTAGGCATCCGGTGAGACGATAAATAAATAAATCCCATATATCGTGAGTTTAGTCATCGATTCTCATGGGACGAGAGAGCGGCACAGGTGAGCTATTATTCTCTGTTATTAAATTAGTCCATAAGTCTTAGACCTCGGTAGGGTGACTGAGTGTCGATTATTTGTTAACGGCTCTAATATGGTTGTGCCAACCATTTCCTTGGGAATCGAGAGATCGTAACATTGGTATAAGTTGAATCGAGGATTAACTTTTACTTGGACACGACTCGTAGTCGACGATCACATGGTCCTTTATTATTACTCTGGGTAGAGTCAATGATCATTCGATTGACTATAGTAGTGTACGTGGACCTTAGACCGAAGGGTCTTTGACGGAGTTGACTTCGGGGTCTTGACTTGTCACTAGTTTTCTAGGCCCGCCTGTTCGGGGACGAACATGGGTCGTCGGCGACATGCGGTCTTGACAATGAAGGGCAACTGTCGGGGTTAGACTAACGTGAGAGTTTCACTGTCTCGCTAGTAATAGAGATACATGTCCAATGCATATTTGGGGACGGGAATTATGAAATCTCTAGAGTAATAAACTGACTCACGTGGGACGTGGAGTGCAGGTTAGTAATTTGCCTGTCCCGAATTAGTCATAGAGTCGAGTTTTGTGAGTTTGACAAATCCATGGCTCTCACTCGACCGGTACATATGTGAATGGTTTATACGTACAACGATAATCTATAGTCGGTTCGTTAAACGATGAAAATCGTACTCAACTCGAGTTCTGTCCGGTACCGCGGAATTGGCTAGGCACTTCTCTTGGATTCATCCCTTGCCGGGTTGAGATGAACCAAGAGAGTCGGGCTTAAAAATGATCACTAAGACAGTGCCTAACGAATATGAGATGTATGTTTATTTAACGGTCTTGGAGGCATTAATAAAATGACAAATATAAGTTTTGGAAACTATATTTACATGGACTTAGATTCCAAGAACGAAACAATAAAGAATGGACCTAAAATAGGGTTAACGACCATGAGTAAGGCTTGTCACGGTCGTGAAGCCCACCTGGAAAGTAGCAGCAGATTCAAAAATTCATATCTCACAATCTAACCTCGGATTGAGAATCCATCTGGTCAGAATCACGATTGGTGAGTCTTCTATATGTGGTTAAAATTTCAGGTCCATCGAACATTGTTTACCCCTCGATCGGAGAGAAATACGAAACTGCCGCAAAGCTTTTAGGACCTTCACGGCCGTGACACCCAGTGCACGTGACCGTGAAACCGAGCAGCGGCTTAATTTCTCTCTCTCCGACATCTTCACGGCCTGACGGGTGCTTGCAGTGAAGGTTGGCAGTAACATGCCTAGCTCGTTTCACGGCCGTGAAAGCACCGATAAGAGCCGTGACGGGTGTCGGTTTGACCAAATTTAATCCAAATTAAGTCCAAATTCGTTCCTTGTTCTTTGTTAGACTTGTGGGACAATGTCTAGTCCTTAGATGCCTTAATACAAAAGAAACAAACAAGAATTAAGTCATGTAGGACATGATTTAATTTAATTAAGCTAAAAATCACTTTCAAGGGTTGAGAGTAAGTTTTAATCATTTGGCTTGGAGTCATTTCGTAAAAGAAGTCCATTCAATGTAAAAATGCTCTCTTTCACTCTATACTTTGAGTTTTAGAAAGATTTGAGAGAAAATAAGGGTTTATTCTTGAGAAAACCCTAGTGAGTTTTGGCAAATTAAACCACACCACACATCTCTTCCTAATCATTCCTCACCCTCTCTAGCCATCCTTGGGAGGGTGATGGTCTGAGGCACATTTCGGGGTCGGCGTGACGATCTTGGAGCAAGGAGGCCGAGGTCGGAGAACTCACAACGGTGGTGCTTGGAGCGAACTGCGACATCCGGGACGTATGGCGAGAGCTTTAGGATCTTCGCTACGAGGGTAAGTGACACGCTCAAATACTAGCAAGTGTACTAGGTCGTGCAAGTAGTAAAACGGACGAAGTCCGAGTATTGATCCACGAAGACAACTCGATTAATTCTAAGATAATATTCCTAATTCTATTTTAGACTAGCGGAATTTTTATAGTTTTAATGATTTGATAAAAGAGATGAAAGACGCAAATAATAAAATAAACGCAAATAAAACAGATGAAGATAGAACAGTTGACGACGACATGATTAAGAATGCTCGGCACAAATTACTCCTACGTCTTCATGCAATATAATCTATCTAATCAACATGAATTATAGTCAAGGTAGAATTTCCTAACATACGTGCTTCTCGTTTGTCCCGCAGTAGCAACCCTACGTAAATAGAGAACCAATCACTATATGTCATATGACTGTAGTTCCTATACATGCATTCGAACTTTATGAAATTCCCCGAGTTTAGACGCTTTCGACACCTAAATTATCGGAAACCACACATACTACGTAAATAGAGAACCAATCTCTGGTCGATTTTACGTAGTGGTATTCAATGTTTTGTTCTAATCGTTCTAATCACTTAGTCCATCTCATAATCCAATCAAATATCATACGCATGTAGGCCAATCACACGTACGCATATGAAGCTCAAACAAAGAATACATAACTTAACTCATATGATTAAATAAGAAAATAATAGCATTAATTCGTAGTCATAATCCGACCTCACATAGCCTCAATCACAAAAGAAATTACGCTAGCATATTAATAAACAAAAACGACAAAGAATTGGAAGAAAACATTGTCGAAAACGAAATATTAAAAGATAAATCGCCCTCGTTACGGTGCTGGTGTCGTCTCGCTTTTGACCGTCGATTGTGTTCTCGCCGCGCTCTTTATTTTATTTCTTTTTCTCTGTCGTCAAGAAAAGCTTTATTTCGCTGCCACGCTCCTCCGTTCTCGTCCAAGCTTGCCTCCTTAAATAGATTCTAATTACTTGCACCGACTTAATTTCATCTCCCAAGAAAATCTCTTATTTGATTCGAAAATCAAATCTCCCTCGATATATCGTTTCCAATTTGAAGTATGATCTTTTCCCCACTTTGAATGGTTCTCCTCCAATATGCGATAATGTAGATGTCAAAATTGATCTTTGTTTCTCCTTGAAGTGCACGCCACATAAGCATCTATAAGACATCCTCTTATTAAGTCTTCACACGTCTCTTGTAGGCTTAATTACTTTGATGGGCTGAGATTAAACTAATGAGCCCATTAACCATTCATGAGGATTGTAATTGAACCCAACTTTTAATGATCGTACTTATTGCGCATAACTTTGGTCCATTTTGCTCCGATATCTACAAAACACGAAATGCGATCATAAGCGGAAGATATTCAAATATATTCGAGTATTTTTCATAGACAACGATGGAAAGTATGCTATTATGGGGTACAAAATGACGTAAAATCCTAACTTATCAGTAAGGTTTTAAAACCCTAATACGTGTCATACATGGGTTTTCTTTACTTAAACGAGCTATCCGGGGTTAACCGTATGGGATCCCCGGATAAAAATTTTAAAATTCCACTACGTCCGGGGCGAGGCTTCGGGGCACCCACGGTTCCCCCAACATTTATGCAAAGAAGTTACAGCAAATGCATGATTGGGAAAGTGAGAAATTGATCTGTTTGGTAAAGATGAAAGACTAGATGCATAAAATTGTTTTGCACTCAAGAATGAAAAGGATGTTTTGTCTAGTATGTAAAGGCCTTTGTGTGTTTTCCCTGCTGCCAGAATCTTGTTATTCTGCAACTCAATCAATAGGAAAAAGCCAGTGTACAATTTGATGTATGGGATTCTTTGGTGAGTTTCTGACTGAAAGAAGGTTGTAGCGAAAGCTAGGGATAAAAAGACAATCATTGAGGGAAATATCAGCTGAGAGGATAATATCTCCTGTATGTGAAATTGATTTAATGCTTCCATCTGGCAAGCACACAGGTATGAAAGAATTTACTAGTTTGGGAAAAGATATCAGGCTGAGGTTTTTGCACATATGACTCGTGGCACCTGTGTCTACTAACCATGAATCATCACTTATCACATCATACTTATTCGAACTGAGCTTAGGAAGGACAATGCTACTTGCAAAATCTTCAAGGTGAGCAAAATTCACAAAAGCTTGACCTGCCGCTGTATTCACCTTGCCATTCATCAATTTTGCGAGCTCCTTCTTCATCATTTCCATCATTTGTGCATAGACCTCGCCTTGCTGTTTGTGGTCTGCTACTTGTTCAGTTTCAACAGCCTTAAACATACCTTAACCCTTTCTCTGAGCATTGTTGTTCCTGTTTGCACCAAAACTTTCTGAGAAACCAACCAGTTTGTAACATTGTTCCCTGATATGTCCAGCCTTCTTGCAGCGACTACACTCAGGAACTCCATTCAACTTGTAACATTCTTCTTTAGCGTGCCCTGGTTTTTTGTAGTAATTACAAAAGAGTTGATGGTTGTCCTGCCTCATATTCTTGGTATTGATCTGCTTCTTCTGACTGAAATTCTTCACCATCATTGCTACATTCTCCTCGAAGGTTGTCATATTCATAGAGACATCCTTATGCTTTCTGCCTTGACTATCATGGCATAAACTCTGTTCACAGGCGGCAAACGATCAGCAGCTAGTTCCTTTCTGCCTAAAACACATCACTAAGTCCCATCCGAAATTGCATGGACTTATCCTCCATCTCTCTTTCTTTAATCTTGACTCTAACTGCCTCAATCGCATCAATTGTTGGTCTCAGCTGCTCAAGTTGATCCCACAGATTTCTAATTTTGTTGTAATAGTTAACACTCATGTTCCCCTGTTTCAGAAAGGAGATTTCCCGCTTGATTTCATAAATGGCAGATATGTTTGATGTGCCATACCTTTCAGCTATCTCATCCAAAGTTCCTTGGCATCATGAATAAACATAAAGCTATTCACAATATCTTTCGAAATCGAACTCTTAATCCATCCAGTTACCATATTGTTGACCTTTCGCCACGTTCTGTAATATGGCGAATCGGCAGCTAGCTTTTTATATTTACCATTGACGAAGCCTATTTTCATCTTAGCCTCAAGTGCTTCCACCATGGAGCTTTTCCATATCAGATAATTTGATGAGTTAGAGGAGTCGATACGATCATCATGCCAGGATTGTCCAATCCGAGTAGCTGATAATCTTCCTCCATTTCCGCAGCATTGTTTGATACTCCCCCACGCTTTTGTGTTTCTGACTCATGATTCAAAATCTTATGCAGAAAAAAAAATTGCGATTCTTGACGCCAAAAATCAATTCAATGTCCTTTGGATCTTATCGATCATCAATCACTAATGAATTCGATCAATTACCCGCTCTGATACCATGAAGAATTCCATCATTGATCAATTGAAAATGCGCGCGAAAGAGAAAAGCTGAAGACTGGTGTTAATTCTGTTTTTCATTGTTGAATTGGAAATCGTAATCTGTACAAGAACGTTTTATATACTCCCTAAGGCTAATAATAAAATTATTTAAAATACCCATACTTAACCCAACGAACAAAACTAACAGGTAGAAATGAAGCGCGGCAGTCAGTGTACTTCAAACTGATTTGCTGAAGTTGGCTTATGCTTTCGATTCGTAATTCTTCGACTCTATTGACTTATGTGTGATGAGTGAGTTTTGTGTGTGTTTGTGGTGTGTGAATGTGACTTCTTAGAGTTATGTTATTTTGAAGGTTTCTAATTTTTTTTATCAAGTATGTTATTATTATTGTTTGTTTTAATTTTTTATTCAACCCGGCGAGTACATGAACCGAACGGGTAAAACGGATAGCTCATTGCTACCCGCAATCGGGTCGGGTTGGGTACCGAAACCAAAACTCGATTGTCCACCCCCACTATGTACAAGTCCTTGGTGACAAACTCTGATATCAAGGGTACAATGAGTTAGGCGTAAGAAACTCATAGAGTGATAGGGTTTTGGTCAATTTCATCTCATGACTGAGGTTTAGATCTACTAGATTAGGCTGTTCCAAGAATAAATTGACAGAAAGACAATATACGAAAACCTCTCTTTGTGTATATCCTTATCGATACAAGTTACATCATATATATAGACAAGTCCCTAACCTATAGTAGGTTATGATCGCATCAATCAAGCCAGCGATTCTACAATTAAGCTACTTCCTAATTTACATTAAAAGAATCTTTTCCTAATATAGATGATACACTAACCTAACACCCCCCTCAAGTTGGAGCGTGCGGATTGCGGACACCCAACTTGCCAAGAAAGTAATTAAATCGACATTGGCCGAGAGCTTTGGTGAAGGTATCTGCCAATTGGTAGCGAGTCGAAACATGGCGAGGAACAATGAGACCTTGAACCAAAGCATCGCGAAGAAAATGACAGTCAACTTCTATATGTTTCGTTCGTTCATGGAAGACCGGATTAGCAGTAATGTGTAAAGCAGATTGACTGTCACAGTACAAACGCATAGGCTGTGGATGAGCAACGCCAAGACTGAACAATAGACCCTTAAGCCATTTAAGTTCGCAAAGAGTAGTAGCCATTGCTCGATATTCAGCCTCAGCAGATGAACGAGCCACGACGTGTTGTTTCTTTGTCCGCCAGGAAATAGGAGAATTGCCAAGTTGAAAAAACCAGCCGGTGAGAGAGCGTCGAGTTAAAGGGCAACCTGCCCAATCAGAGTCACACCATGCAGTCAATTGTAGATCACAGTCAACAGAAAGAAAAATCCCTTGACCTGGATTGCCCTTCAGATATCGAACTACGCGAAGCGCAGCATCCCAATGTACTTGAAGAGGATGTTGCATGAACTGAGCAAGTATATGGACTGAATAAGAGAGCTCCGGACGAGTAACAACCAAATAGATTAATCGACCAATGAGACGACGATACTGTTCAGGATCTGGAAAAGCAGTCCCTTGAAGCAGCGAAAGGCGATGATTTTGCTCCATTGGAAAACCAACTGGCTTGCCTCCTAGTAATCCGACCTCGGAAATAATATCAAGGGTGTACTTCCGTTGGCATAAAAATAGACCAGAAGAAATGCGAGCGACCTCAATACCCAGAAAGTACTTAAGCACAACAAGATCTTTCATGTGAAAACAAGTGCTCAAATACTTCGTAAAATTCTGAACAGCAATACTATTGTTACCAGAAATTATCTAGTCGTCAACATAAACCAACACATGCAACTGAACATTATCACGGCGAAGGGAGAATAGAGAATAATCTGAATAGGACTATTGAAAACCATACCGTTTAGGAGAACCAGTAAGCTTAGAAAACCAGCAATGAGGCACTTGTTTCAGCCCATAGAGTGAACGTCGAAGGCGACATACCTTACCAGGGTAAGAAGTTTGAAAACCAGGAGGGAGTTTCATGTAAACCTCATCATCAAGATCACCATGGAGGAAAGCGTTATGCACGTCCATCTAATGAAGTTCCCAACCCTTAGTAGCAGCAACAGCAAGAAAGGTACGAACGGTAACCATTTTAGCTACTGGGGCAAACGTCTCTGTGTAAGTAATCAAGTCCCTCAATCTGATTGTTTCCTAAAATCACAAGACGGGCTTTAAATCGTTCAATAGACCCATCAGAAAGATATTTGACCTTATAAACCCATTTACAACCAATGGCACGGTTCCCAGGAGGAAGTGTCGTAATCTCCCAAGTTTGATTGTTTTCCAAGGCAGTAATTTCGTTTCGCATCGCAACACGCCAACGAGCATCCGTCATAGCTTCGCGAAACGAACGAGGTTCTATTACAGAGTCTAAAGCTGCCAAAAAAACTTTATGTGCCGAAGAAAATGAATCACAGTTAACATAATGTGCTATTGGATAACACGTACCTGAGGAAAGCGACAGACGAGATGAAGCAGTTGAGGGCGTAGAGGGACAGATAGTACGATGCACATAATCACGTAGACGAGTAGAAGGTTGCCTCTGACGATGACCGCAACCCAACAGTTCAACTGACTGGGAATCCTCAGAAACAGAATCAGAAACAAGTGAAGTATCCTGTGGGTGGAGATAGGTATCCTCAAGAATAATATCATCATCTTCATCCTGTGACCCAATCGTTTGATCTGGCAACAACGTAGAAACTGGAAAAGGCACAGGAGCCAACGAAGGTGAGGCCACCACAGAATACGGAAAAACAGATTCATAGAACACCACATCTCTAGAAACAAAGAATTCCTTGGTTTCCAAGTCGTAGACAGACCACCCTTTTTTCCCAAACGGATAGCCCACAAACAAGCATTTACGCGTACGACTAGAAAATTTGTCGCCATTATGATTCTGATTGTGGGCATAACACAAACAGCCAAACACACGTAAATGGGTGAACGAAGGGGGCTTAGCGTATAACATTTAAAAGGAGTTTTGCCATGTAAAACGCGGTTGAGTGTTCGATTAATAAGATAGCCAGCGGTTAGCACACAGTGTCCCCATGAATAGGAAGATGGGCCTAAAAACGCAATGCACGAGCAACATTAAGTATGTGTTGGTGCTTTCGCTCAACTCGACCATTCTGTTGAGGGGTACCAACACATGACGTCTCATGAATAATCCCAGTCTGACGAAAATAAGAACCCATGCACACAAATTCAGACCCATTGTCACTTTGGACAACCTTAACAAGTTTGCCAAACTGTCGTTGCACCATAGCAAAAAAGCAAGGTGGCAGAAACTTCAGTCTTATCATTTAACAGATAAATCCAAGTGGCACGAGAAAAATCATCAACAATCGTTAGGAAATAACGAGCACCGCAATGAGCTGGAATACGATACGGACCCCACAAATCACAATGAATTAAATCCAAACTGGAAGCACTTTGAGTTCTACTGACGGGAAAACTAGTACGAGAGTGCTTAGCACGGAGACAAACATCACATGCTTTATTCATAATACTAAAACCAGGACGTGTCAAAACACAAGGCAACTGTTGAATGACTTTAGAGGATGAATGACCTAGACGTTGATGCCACACTGTCAATGAGCTCTCTTCTTCAGTGCATACTGCCGCTGTCGAGACTGTCCCTCTGAAGAAGTAGAGACCCCCCAACTGTTCACCCGCGCCAATCACCATCCTCGAAGTGCGGTCCTGATAACACAAAATGCATTAGTAAAATGAGCATCCAAATCAGACTGATCTAACAACTGATGGAGAGAGATCAAACTGCATCGCAGACTGTGAACAAATAGAACATTATATAATGTGACTGTAGGACTAAGTTGCATCGTTCCCGCCTTGGAAGCAAGTGTTACCGTGCCATCGGGAAGTTGAACTGGTCGTGTGGAAATATCTCGAACGGATAAAAAATACTCCAAGAAACCTGTGATATGATGTGTAGCACCGGAATCAAACATCCATTCATTAGAAGAACGCTTACCTGACAACTTTTCAGTAGCACCACTTTTGCAGAATGCAAGAAATCGACAACAGCATTGTATTGATCGTTGGTTAAACCAGTGACTGCGCGACCATGATCAGTTGGACCACTGACAATATTGACCCGAGCAACATCCGATTCAGCTGGAGTCTTTGGACAAGAAGCAGATGATGTCGCAAAGTAGGTAGGAGATTCTTGGGCGATTATTGGACCAGCAGCAGTGATAGGAGCAAAGCCTCCACCCCTACCAGAAGCAACACCTCTTCCTCGACCACGTGCAGAACCGCCACGATTACCATTCCGACCACGAGCAAAGCCAGGAGGATAACCATGAAGATCGTAGCAGGAATCAACATCATGGCCGGCGCGATTACAATGAGAACAATGACGACGCGGACGATTATCAGCCTTTATGGCGAAGCTGACAACCTCGCCGCCATGAATTTCTTGCCTTGGGCCGGTGGTGCGCAAACTTTCCTCTTGAACAAGTAGAGAATACACTCGTTCAAGAGGCGGTAACGGATGTTGGGAGAGAATGTGAGACCTAACAGAGCCGTAGAGATCCGAATCCAAACCCAAAAGAAACTGATGAACTTTTTCATCCTCTCGGTGTTGAGCCAATAATGATTCGACTTTGGGTACACAATCGTCACATAAAGAAGTCAAATCTAATTTATCAGATGAATCAATATCCTCCCACAGTTTTTGCAACTTACCATAATACGTCATAATAGATAAACCCTTTTGCTTGCATTCTGATAAAGCATCCTTGAGTTGTTGAAGACGAGATCCCGTGATGACTGAGAACAGATCATAAAGATGCTGCCACAAATCGACTGCCACATCTTTGTGAGGAATAGATGATCGAAGCGAAGGTTCGATGAAATTCATGATCCAAGAAATCAAAAGAGACTGAATCGTCCACCAATCATCTAAATCTTTCGACTTCGGACCTGGTCGAGCGATTGAACCATCAAGAAATCCGAATTTCTTACGAGCACGAAGCGCCAATCGAACAGCTCGAAACCATTCATCGTAGTTGACTTCTCCACGGAGTTGAACTTGAGTAATCAGAAGGCCGGGATTATCATGGCGGTAATGTCGTAAGGAGAGATTGTGCGGTGGGGGCCGATTTCATCATTGACAGTTGTTTCGCTGGTGGACGCCGTAGACACACGATACTCAAAGAACGAGGATATATGTTAACGAGAAGATTATATCAACCTTGCTCTGATACCATGACAGAAAGACAATATACGAAAACCTCTCTTTGTCTATATCCTTATCGATACAAGTTACATCATATATATAGACAAGTCCCTAAGCTATAGTAGGTTATGATCGCATCAATCAAGGCAACGATTCTACAATTAAGCTACTTCATAATTTACATTAAAAGAATCTTTTCCTAATGACAGAAAGACAATATACGAAAACATCTCTTTGTGTATATCCTTATCGATACAAGTTACATCATATATATAGACAAGTCCCTAAGCTATAGTAGGTTATGATCGCATCAATCAAGGCAGTGATTCTACAATTAAGCTACTTCCTAATTTACATTAAAAGAATCTTTTCCTAATATAGATGATACACTAACATAAATGACAAAATTCAGCTAATAATAATAGTAAAAAATTTATAGAGTGACCTAATTGATAATTCTATCTAGTCACGAGATTCAATAATGGAGGAGATAACAGTAAATAACCCACAATGTTCAATAATGGAGAAGGAAGCCTTCATCATTCATGCCGCCCATTACAGTAAAAATGACATATAATTATTTTTTTATTGATTACAAGCAATAAAACATTTGGTATTGATGATTCTAAAAGTGAAATAGAACATCAAACGAAAGGGTAATAATGGTTGGGGATGGGGACCTCGACGTCTGTTTTTTATATTGTTACCGAATATCTAAATTTAGAAATACTTGTTGTATATTTCTATAAACACTGGTGAAATATCCAATCCTATCCATCCACTCCATCCAATTTTTCACATCCCATAATTTAATTTGCAACAATTGGTAAAGCCCCCGCAAATAATTGAATATTATTTGGCTGTACGTAGTAACTTGTAATTTATATTTCACCGTAACGTTAATATGAGGAACCAATAATGTACATCCATATCCTGCTACAGGAAAAAAATGGACCATCACGTCAGTTGAGATATCCAATGAATAAAATGACAAAAATAATTAATAGGAGGTGTACTTGACGTCATCAACTCAACATGCTTCGAACCCTAACCCCCACACAACAAACTTGCCACAAAATTCGAGTGCATAGACGAACTATGTCTCTCTAACAGCAACAAGTTGTGAAATTATATATGTTACCCCCGGTTTCACCGGGTCCAGACGAAACGCTCAGAGACCGTTAAAATGACCAAAAGGGAATGAGGCGAGAAGCCCTAAGAGAGATGGAGGAGTTCTTTAACCCCTTCGTCGAGGGGGGAATATGCCCCTCGGGCAGCGGCACACCCCTCGGGCAAGGGCAGGAAAAATACGCCCCTCGGGCAAGAGTAGGAAAAATACGCCCCTCGGGCAGGGGCAGGGAGAACATACCCTCGAGACAGGGGCACGCCACCTCGGGAAGAAGTAAAGATCGTGGCCACGCCACTCCATGCACACGTATTTGACTAAACGTGGGAAAACCGCCCAAGGCCGAGCTGAGAAGCGTTAAACGCGGAGGAAACCGCTAGATGGTACAGGACGTGAGAGGTAACCGTCAAGAGTCAATTATACCCCTCAGAACCCTATAAATATCGCCGAAACCACACAGTCCAGGTAACTAATTCTATCTACTTGACACCACATTACTACCACTTTACATCGTCTTTTTTCTCTACTTTTACACCTGGAAAATGGAAACCGCCCTCTTGACCAAGGCAAGAGGGAAAACGACCCCCACCCCTAACCCTGTTTCAACAGCCTACAAGTCCAAGTTCGCGGCGACGTTCAGGCCGAAGGAGGAAGAAGGCAGCTCGTCGCCCCACGGTGGTAGATCGTTCATTTTCCGACCGCATCAAATTGGCGCCGTCTGTGGGAACGTTTAGTTCTTAAAAAATTCATTTGATGCTGGTCGGAACCGGTCGAAAACCGCCATAAGGGCTATGCGCTGAATGTGGGGAGCATGTTAAGGAGGATGAAATGCGCTTCAAGGAGCTCAGACGATCCGCTCATGGAAAAAATCGGGTCGATCCATGTTCACCAGAGAAGAAGAGATTTTCGGGCCGTCAGGAGAGGTCGGGAAAGTTGGTATCTCGACGGACACTTTTGGCTTCTTAGCCGAAGAACCTCCTCGGGAAGAAAGAGCCTCCCTCTTCACAGGAACCTTAGCCGAGAGTAGGCGCATGGAAGGTAAAGGAGCTTCGACCTTCCCGTTGGCTTTCAGAAGCTGCTGAGCAGCCGTCAAGGTAGCCTTGTCCATCCTAGCGCCTGCGAAGGGAAAAACGGAAATGAGCAAGAGAAAAACAATACTATCACTAAACCATCAGAGAAAATGGAGGAAGACCCATGGGACAATGCCCGAACCTAATTACACCAGGTGAGGCCCGACCCTAACAAGCTCCAGGGGACATATGAGACAGTTCTGAAGAAAAATTTATCACCTCGGCTCCTCGGTATTTCTCCGGAAACAACCGTCGGGAAAGACAAGAAAGCAGTCATGGGATGCAATCAACAAAACTAATTCTCCAAGGGAGGCCTCAAAAAGCGATTCGCGGATGAATCAAGAGAAAGAAAAAGCTATCGGATAGAAGGTACACAATATCTATTACATATTTTGATATTTCTCCACAGGCATAGAACCCTCCCCATGGAGGCACAGAAGTGAAGGCCTTTAAAGAGGCCGAAGTCCCTCCGCATAAGGCCGAAGTCCCGAACCCGAGGCGACCACCATCAAACCCTTCGGCCAGGTCCGATAAGTAAGAAGGTATCCGACATGATCGAGAATGACAAAGCTATTGACTTCGAGAACCAGATTTCGCCGGTGCCAAGAAACTCCCTATCAAAACTTGCCAAGTCAAAGTCGTTCCGGCAAAAGGGGAGGTACTCTTGATTCCATCATGTTATTTCGAAAATTGTTACTTTCCTTTGCAGATCATTTCCAAGGAAAAGGACGAAGCCCCGAAGTTCTCCTAATAGACTAAATACGCCGATCAAAAACTTCGTCCAATAAACAATATCGAAGACCTTGGCCAAGGCTGAAGACCCTTCTCCTGAAAATTCCCTCTCTAAGAGGCAGAATATCCCTCCCTGTGAGGCAGAAATCCCTCTCTAAGAGGCAGAAAATCCCTCTCTAAGAGGCAGAAATCCCTCTCTAAGAGGCAGAATAACCCTCCCTGTGAGGCAGAAATCCCTCTCTAAGAGGCAGAAATCCCTCTCTAAGAGGCAAAAATCCCTCTTTAAGAGGCAGAAATCCCTCCGCATGAGGCAGAAATCCCTCTCTAAGAGGCAGAATATCCCTCCCTGTGAGGCAGAAATCCCTCTCTAAGAGGCAGAAAATCCCTCCCTGTGAGGCAGAAGTCCCTCTCTAAGAGGCAGAAAATCCCTCTCTAAGAGGCAGAATATCCCTCCCTGTGAGGCAGAAAAATCTCTCTCTAAGAGGCAGAATATCCCTCTCTAAGAGGCAGAAAATCCCTCTCTAAGAGGCTGAAAAAAAAAAAAAAAAAGCCCTCGGACGAGGCATACTCGCGGACAGAGCAAGGAATGAATACAAAGTCCTCGGATGAGGCAGGCTCGCGGACAGAGCAAGGAATGAGAAAAAGCCCTCGAATGAGGCATGCTCGCGGACAGAGCAGGGAAAGAAGACAAGACCCTCGGATGAGGCGCTAAAGTCCCATGGTAAGCCCTCGGTTTATATCTTTTTATACATACCCTGACCTTTTTTTTACAGGCCCGAGAGCATTTTTGCCACGACGTTTATCCCCTCGACCCGAGCAAGCCTTTACGTGCGACAAACAACAAACAAACACCTCTGAGCGTTTCGTCACCACTTTTACGTCCAAAATTCACTACACTCTTTTGGACTATTTAAGAGGGGGACTATTGTTACCCCCGGTTTCACCGGGTCCAGACGAAACGCTCAGAGACCGTTAAAATGACCAAAAGGGAATGAGGCGAGAAGCCCTAAGAGAGATGGAGGAGTTCTTTAACCCCTTCGTCGAGGGGGGAATATGCCCCTCGGGCAGCGGCACACCCCTCGGGCAAGGGCAGGAAAAATACGCCCCTCGGGCAAGAGTAGGGAAAATACGCCCCTCGGGCAGGGGCAGGGAGAACATACCCTCGAGACAGGGGCACGCCACCTCGGGAAGAAGTAAAGATCGTGGCCACGCCACTCCATGCACACGTATTTGACTAAACGTGGGAAAACCGCCCAAGGCCGAGCTGAGAAGCGTTAAACGCGGAGGAAACCGCTAGATGGTACAGGACGTGAGAGGTAACCGTCAAGAGTCAATTATACCCCTCAGAACCCTATAAATATCGCCGAAACCACACAGTCCAGGTAACTAATTCTATCTACTTGACACCACATTACTACCACTTTACATCGTCTTTTTTCTCTACTTTTACACCTGGAAAATGGAAACCGCCCTCTTGACCAAGGCAAGAGGGAAAACGACCCCCACCCCTAACCCTGTTTCAACAGCCTACAAGTCCAAGTTCGCGGCGACGTTCAGGCCGAAGGAGGAAGAAGGCAGCTCGTCGCCCCACGGTGGTAGATCGTTCATTTTCCGACCGCATCAATATATATAAAAGAAATATAGTGTTTAAGAAAATGCATTAAACCGAAATCTTTTCTTGCGTGAATGGTTTATTCGTTGAATTTATTTCCACATCTAAAAAGAGAAACTAAAATTGACCGTACTCCCTTTCAAAATGAAGACCTCAAAATAACGATTATGAGTACACGATCCCCCACCGCCCCCTTTTTCCTAGTCACCGCCCCCTAAAGGGCTGGAAAAAGACGTTTTTGCCCTTATGATATTTAAATTAATTTAAAAAGAAAAAACTAACTAAATATATAATTTCGGTACGAAATACTGAAAACTACATACACAAATAAATTTGAACACGGATCGAATTAGCGAACACGGATCGAAATAGTTTGAAAAAAGTCCCGACCGAACCAAAATTTCGGTCGGCGCTTGTCACGGCCGAACCGGCCGATCGCGGGGGGCCGGCGCAGCACCGGCCGAACCAAGATTTCGGCCGGAGCTTGGCACGGCCGAACAACAATTTCGGCCTCCTCATGTCGCAGCCGAAATTTTGTTTCGGCCGTGCCTTGTGGCGGCCGAAATTATTGTTCGGCCGTGCCAAGTGCCGATCGAAATTTTGGTTCGGTCGGGACTTTTCTCAAACTATTTCGATCCGTGTTCGCTAATTCGATCCGTGTTCGAATGATTTTTACGACAATATCGATCGATCGGTCCTAAAATCGATCGACCGGGCCGAAAATATCGATCGATCGGTCCGAAATGTTAAATCAATTTTTTTTTCCGTATCGATCGATCGTTCGAATTTATTTGTGTATGTAGTTTTCAGTATTTCGTACCGAAATTATATATTTAGTTTTTTCTTTTTAAATTAATTTAAATATCATAAGGGCAAAAACGTCTTTTTCCAGCACTTTAGGGGGCGGTGACTAGGAAAAAGGGGGCGGTGAATAACAATCGAGTAAATTAATCACCCCCATAAATCGTTGTAACGCTCGCTCACACAATACGAAACAGAGAATAAAAAAGTAAAAGAAAAAACGCCAATTCATCAAAAATATCAACACACACTACCAAAAAAGAAAATGCCCACCAAATCGCCGCCGCCGCAGCACTTGCGTCGCCGCCGCCGTCGCTCCGGCGAGGTTACTACTCCGAAACCTGTCCCAAAGCAGAGCCGATCGTACGAAGCGCCCTGAAGAAGGCCATGGCTCGCGAGACGAGGAACGCCGCCTCCGTCATGCGCCTGCAGTTCCACGACTGCCTCGTCAACGTAATCTTCAGAGGATAGAATCAAATCAACTCTTCTCATCATTAATCAACCATTATTCTTTCCTTTTTCAATTTTTTTCCATTACCTTTTAAGGGCTGCGACGGTTCGCTGCTGCTCGACGACACGCCGACCATGCTCGGCGAGAAACAAGCCCTGTCTAACATAAACTCCTTGAGATCGTACGACGTCGTCGATGAGATCAAGGAAGAACTAGAAATCGCTTGCCCCGGCGTAGTCTCTTGCGCCGACGTCATCATCATGGCCGCTAGAGACGCCGTCGTTCTAGTACGAATGCTCTGTTTTTTCCCACCTTCGTATCTTCCATACTCTGTTTTTTACTTAAACCTTCGCCTCCTCTGTTTCTTCTCTTGTAAATTTGTGCAAAAAAAGAGTGGAGGGCCAAATTGGGAAGTAAAGCTCGGCCGAAGAGACAGCCTGATGGCGAGCCAAGAGCTTTCGAACGACATAATGCCCAGCCCGAGGGCCAACGCCACGGCCCTCGTCGAACTCTTCGGGCGCTTCAACCTATCGATCAAAGACATGGTGGCACTTTCCGGGTCCCACTCCATAGGAAAAGCTCGGTGCTTCTCCGTCGTATTCAGGCTCTACAACCAGTCGGGCACGGGTCGGCCCGACCCGTCCATGGAGCCCGAGTATCGGGAGAAGCTCGACGGGCTGTGCCCTCGGGACGGGGACGAGGAGGTCGTCGGAGATTTGGATTCTACGCCGGAGAAGTTCGATAATCGGTACTTCAAGGATTTGGTTTTGGGGAGGGGGTTTTTGAACTCCGACGAGACTCTGTACACGTTTTCGGGGACGAGGGATTACGTGAAGGCGTTCGGTGAGGATGAGGATTACTTCTTCGGGGCGTTCGTCGAGGGGATGGTTAAACTGGGGGACTTGAGCTCGGGCTTGCCGGGCGAGGTGCGGAGGAATTGCCGGGTTGTTAACGGTCGGCGGCCGGTCGAGGTTTTGTTGGAGACAAAGGGTTGATTTGGAGTGTTATTTTCTGTTGCATTTTGTTGGTCTATGCTAAGTAATGGTGCGTGTGGTTTTAATGTTTTTGCTAGTGTAGCAAACCTGTGGAAATAATTAACGCTAAACTGGGTGTAAGTTATTCGTGGTTTTAAAACTAAGCACCAAAATTCATATTGTTTGTAAATTGCAGTATCATTGCTATTTATTTAAAACAGTGGTAAGTTTTAGACAACACCAGCAATATGATGCGAGGTCTTAGACAACATCGGAGGTATTGTCCTAAGTTTAGACAAGCACGTGGAAGTTTTACGTAATGGAAAAGTATACCGTAGCACCCCTTTTGGAGCCTCATCTGCCGTTGCCAGGTACGCGACGCGGCGGATTAATCGGGGCAACCCGGAACCGGTCGGGTATCCGAAAATATATATATATATACCGTAGTAATGTGCGTAATACTAATTAGTATATCCACACGAGGGTATAACATAGTATTTCTGATAATTAAAGCTAAACTATGTTGGGTTGCTGATTTTATAGTCCATTGGGTCGTGGTCTTGTTCTGTTGAATACCAATGACCCGGCCCATATTGCGCAGATCTTGAGTTATTTCATTTCCTTTTCTTTTTTGTTTTTTCGTGAACGGCGAGAAAAAAAGGGTAATTTACAAATATAGGCATCCTTTTAAAGGTAACTAACAAAAATAGGCACTGTGTGTAAACTATTACAAAACTAGGCACTAAAAAAAATGCCTGTGGTGGAATACAATAATCGACTCAGGAACCTGTGGGATCAATTGGAACAGCTGCGGCCATTACCAGACATTGTTACTGCTGCAAAAATTAAAATTGAAGAAAGGGAGATCGAAGACAAATCGATGCAATTTCTGATGGGACTTAATGATGTCTTTGAGGCTGAAAGAAATCAAATCTTGTTTCTTGAGAGTTTGCCCCCTGTAAATCGAATCTATGCCATGATAGCCAAGGCAGAAAAGCATCGAGAGGTCTCGATGAACATGACCATTTCTAGTGAAAATGCAGCAATGTTGGCAAGAAACTTTGAGCAGAATAGGGGCAGCAGTGGCAGGATGACAACAAAACCAAGTAGGGGCCATAACCTGCAACTACTGCAAGAAAAGTGGACACACTAAGGAAGAATGTCAAATTAAAAGGTTTTTCTAAGTGCAGTTATTGCAAGAAGACAGGGCACACTAAAGAAGACTGCTATAAGCTAAAAGGATTTCCTGATAGCTCCAGTTCTGGGAAAACTAATGGTGTTCAGAAGGGAAATCAGAGTCACTTCCAGACCAACTCTGTTGAGAATGAGAAAGCTGTTATCACGAGCAAAGAGCATGAGAACTTGTATATGCATATGATGGAGATGATGAAGAGTGAACTCACCAAGATGATAACAGAGAAGACAGCTGGGAATTCAGCTTCAGTCAATTTTGCCCATATGGATGACTTTGCAGGTAGTTCCATTCTACCTAACCTTGATTTTAGCACAAGTAATTTTTTGGATGACAATGTATGGCTGGTTGACACTGGTGCAACAGGCCATATGTGCAAAAATCTTAACCTCATCTCTGTACAGAAACCTGTTCAAGGTTTTGTCCCCATTTTCCTACCGGATGGAAGTGTGAGATCTGTTTCACACATTGGAAATGTGGTTCTATCAGACAATGTTGTACTGAGGGACTGTCTCTATGTACCAAGTTTTCGGTGTAATCTGCTTTCAGTGAGGAAACTAACTGTTGACATCAGTGTCTGCTTTAAATTCCACTGTAATTTCTTCTTGGTGATTGAGTTGCAGAGTGACAGGATCATTGCAGCAGGAAAGGTTCAAAAGGATCTATACGTGCTTGACAGAGCATCCTTCTCAAGACATACAATCCTCAAGGCTCAAGATCTTTATGCTTCGAGCCTTTTATCTGCTAGAAATAAAAACTGTTTTAGCAATTCCAATAATGTTTTTGCTGTTGTTTCAGTTAATGAGTGGCATAGCAGGCTTGGTCATCCTTCTTTACATGCTATGAAATAACTTCCCAGTTCCATTGTCAATGAGAAAAATCTTGGTGATGTTACAGATTGCTCTGTTTGTCCAAAGTCTAAGCAACACAGATCCCTATTTCCTCATAGTCAGATCACCACTTCCTGCTGTTTTCAGATGATCCATCTTGATGTGTGGGGCCCTTATAAGCACTCAAGTATAACTGGATGTCATTACTTTCTGACAATCATAGATGACTATAGCAGATTTACTTGGATCTATCTGATGAAATACAAATCACAGACCACAGAAATGTTCAAGAACTACCTTCTTTACTGCGAGAGACAGTATGATGCTAAGGTAAAGTTGTTCGTTCAGACAATGGGTCTGAATTTGTTGGCTTGTCCTTTCACGAAACTCTGTCAAATAGGGGAGTGGTTCATCAAAGAAGTTGTCCATATACACCCCAGCAGAATGAGGTTGCCGAAAGAAAACACAGACATATCTTGCAAGTGGCAAGATCAATTCTCTTCCAGTCCAAACTACCGAAAGCTTTCTGGGGTGAATCTGTCCTCATTGCAGTGCACCTCCTGAACAGATTGCCTTCCAGAATTCTGAATTGGAGAAGTCCTTTTGAAATACTGCTCAGCAAACCTCCAGACTACAACCATTTGAGAAGCTTTGGATGCCTTGTTTATGTATACAACACTGATCCAAGCCGGGATAAATTTGATGCAAGATCACTCAGTGGTATTTTTGTGGGGTATCCTGCTGGCCAGAAGGGATACAAAGTCTATTGCTCTTCCCTGGACAAGATCATTGTTTCAAGAGATGTTATCTTCCATGAAACTACATTTCCCTCTCTTGATCTGGTTGAACAGGAAACAGTCCTGCCTGATGTATCCTTAGGAGATCCTTTTGGTGATGACTATATCAGTCCTGTTCCTGAATTGAATCATTCTTGTCAGAATCCTGGCAGCCCACTTACTGCAATTGACAACCCTGTAGCTGATGATCCCATTGTAGAGATACAGGGACAACAGTATTTGAGGCATAGCACCAGATCAAGGCAGCCCCCACACTGGTTGAAAGACTTTGTAACAGCCAAATCATGCTCTGAAAGTAGTCTGGTATCATCCCCACCAGTCAACAGTTTCAGGTTTACACCTGAACATGAAAGTTTTCTGGCAAATTTGTCAACTTTTCAGGAGCCATCCACGTACAACCTTGCTAGAACAGACCAAAAATTGGTAGATGCAATGGATCAAGAACTGCAAGCCATTGAGTCTAATGGAACTTGGGAACTTATTGATCCACCCCGTGGCAAAACGTTGATAGGATACAAATGGGTGTACCGTGTGAAGTGCAATGCAGATGAAACCATTAACAAGTACAAGGCACGTCTTGTGGCAAATGGATTTACACAAACAGAAGGAGAAGACTACACAAAGATTTTCTCACCCGTTGCCAAGGTGGTTATAGTGCGAGCACTGCTTGCTGTGGCAGCTATCAAGAGCTGGTCTTTGCACCAGCTTGATGTAAATAATGCATTTTTGCATGGATCTCTGGATGAAGAAGTTTACATAAGGCTGCCACCCGGTCATAAATCTGCAAATTCTTCAAAGGTTTGCAAGTTGCTTAAATCTCGTTTGAAGCAGGCGTCTAGACAATGGAATTTGGAATTCACCTCTAAGCTGTTATCCTTTGGTTTTGTTCAGTCTGCGCATTATCACGGCCTTTTTAAACTGATTACAGATGTATTTCAGCTCTTTCTGTTGGTCTACGTAGATGATATCCTACTAACAGGAACATCTGAAGGGAAAATGCAAGAAGTTAAACCTTTTTAGATAATGCTTTCACAATCAAGGGCTTGGGCCAAGCCAAATATTTTCTAGGCATGGAAATTGACCATTCTGATGCGGGGTTATATATCAGCCAAAAGAAGTATGCAATGGATATTCTTCGTGACACTCATATGTTGGATAGCTCACCAGTTTCTACACCTCTGCCTGGGGGCCATATTTTTCCTGCCAATGATCAGGATCCGAGTCCATTGCTAGATAATCCAATGCAGTATAGGCGACTTGTTGGAAGGCTGCTTTATTTGAATTACACTCGGCCTGACCTCACCTTTGCAATGCAGCAAATGAGCCAATTTGTTCATGCTCCTCGGACATCACATTGGCAGGGCATTCAGCATATTCTCAGGTACTTGAAGCACACAATTTCTACAGGGTTGTTCTATTATAGGAAGTCTGCCCTGGAGCTGCAAGCCTACAGCGATGCAGACTGGGGCTCTTGCCGCACTACAAGACATTCATTAACCGGTTACTGTGTCATGCTTGGAACAAGTTTAATCTCTTGGAAATCTAAGAAGCAATCCACCATCTCTTGCTCCACAGCTGAATCAGAGTACAAGGCAATGGCTTCTACTGTTCGCGAGCTTCGACGGCTTTCTTTTCTTCTCTCAGACTTGCAGCTGCAGTTGCCTCTTCCCATTCCCTTACATTGTGACAACAAGGCAGCAATCCACATTACATCCAATCCGGTCTTTCACGAGCGTACCAAGCATATTGAAATCGATTGCCATGTAGTACCAGATCAGTATAAAGCAGGTTTCATTTCACCCTCACATGTGTCCTCTTTGATGAATATTGCAGATTTGTTTACCAAGTCCCTTCATCCACATGCTTTTCATTCTATTCTGTCCAAGATGAGCTTGTGGTTACTCCACGCTCACCTTGAGGGGGGGCTGAAGAATTATAGAGAAAGATCGAAGAAGGATTTACAAGAGAAGTCACAGCCGTTCACAGTTCATTAGAATCCGTTTTAAGTTAAACAGTTAGCTAGTAAGGTCATTTTAGTAATTATCTGTAATGATATAAAAGCGCTAGGAAAACTGTACAGTGCGCGCGTCTTTTGTATTGTATTCATTCAATGGAAACAGAATGGTTTTTCCCCACGCAATCTGTGTGTTTGAATTCAATCACTCGAGCTACTGAATTGGATTTCTTCAAAAACACCGCCGATTCGCAGTTCAACCTTTGGATTCAAGAATTGCAAACCGAACTGCAAAATGAGCTGTTATGACCCGAACCGTCGACGGATAACGGTCGAACACTTATCAACATCCCCGCAAATGCACAAACCGAAATAATTTGCTTCACAGGGTGTTTTCTATCTATTATAGACACACACACGCATAGAAACACACTTCAATATCGAAACAAACCTAACATTAATGCATACAATGGTGCTGTGGTCTCACTCGCCAACGGCCACCATCTGATCCTTCCGGCTAAAACTCCTCCTTACCATCAACATATCGCCCACGCGCCGAAACATCGTCCTCACCGCCTTCCTCTGCGACCCCTCGTAACTCCTAATATCAATGCCCAAATCGTCATTCGCCCTCTCCAGCCCACCAAACTCCCCCGCCATCGCACTCGATTTCCCGCCCCCTTCTCCCTCCTCCTCCGTCGTAGTAAACGCAAGCGAATAACCCCTCCTATGCCTCCTCTTCACCGACTTCGGCGTCTCCGCATTCGCATCGAAAATCGTACCCTCCAGCGCTTCCTCCAAATCGGGATCTTCATGCTGAGTAGCAGTAGTAGCAGCAGAAATACCTGTTAAAGTATACAATTCTAGTAAGTCACATATATCCCACATCGGTCAACTGAGAAGAAAGTTGATGGGCTACTCCACCTATCACCCTTTTAGGGATGAACCACATCAACTTATGTGGGTCAACTATCATCTTATGTGGGTCAATGTGTAGGCCCAATAAATAAATTCACAGTACCGTTCTCCGTCGACCCTAAATCCTCAGTTAGGTCGCCGACATCGTCGTCGTCATCGGAATGATTATTCAGCAGTGATATCCCATTTCGGTCGGCGTCGACGGCCGAAAGCAATCCCTTGAGCATCTTTACGTTTTCGAGGGCGGTAGCCTCGCTCGCCCTGAGGCGTTCGTTCTCCTTCGCGAGGAAGTAAAGCGCCTCTTCCTTCTCCGACAAACAATCCTTGAGCACGGAATTCTCCTCGCGCGCGATTCCCGAGGCGGCCTTGGCGGCGTTTGCCTCGTTGATCGCCTGCTTGAGTATGTCCCGGAGCTTGTACGCCTCGTCCCTCGCGGCCCTCGCCGCGTTTTCCGACAGAAGGAGGGATTCCTTTAGCTTCTCGCTCTGTCGCCCGGCGGCGGCCTTCTCCTCCTCGGCCCTCCTTATGCACCCGACGAATCCCATCTCCTTTCCGTTCCACGCCGAGAGAGATTCCTCGGCCTCTATTCTGAGCCGCTCGGCGGTGTTTCTGTGCACGTCGGCCTCCTTGCGGGATTCCTGTAGGAGCTTCTCGTGCCTTTCCTCGGCGTCGCGGATGATCGACTTTTGGTGTTCGGATTCGGGGCGCAAGTGCTCGAGCGCGATTTTCGTGGCTTCGAGCTTTTCCTTGGCTTGGTTGGCTTCGGAGGCGACTTCGCTTAGGGCTAATACTAAGTCTTCCATGGCCTTCGAGCTCTTCTCTTCTGCGTCGTTGGCTGATTTCAGCTCCTTCTTCAGAGAATCGATCTCCAATCTGAGGCTTCGAATTTTGTCTTCGGAGGCATTGGACGAACGTAGTGAGGAGATTTCTATCCTTTTTTCTTCGAGCTCGATCTTTGCCGCCTCGAGCTGCTTGGAGAGCATCATCAGGGAATCGACGGCCTTCGAATGGGAATCTTCGAGCTCTTGAATCCTCTTTTTGTTTTGGGAGAGGAGAATCGTTGTGTTCGTTTCTCTTTGCCTCGAATCTCTCAGTTCTTGGCTCATTTTCCGTAGCGATTCTCCTTGTCGATCGTCAGTCGAGATTTGGCTTTGTTGTTGTTGTTGTTGTTGCACCGACGACATAATTATTGGGTTGATTCGATGATTCTGTGATATATGCAATAAAACTGAAAATCATCTGATGAATTATTTCACCTAAAACATTCTATTGCAGATAACTTAGATACCTCGGAAGGATTTGAAACCTTATTATGATCGATCGCTTTAAGGGCTTCAACGTCAACCTGGGAAGTTAGAGCATCTCCTCGGCAGAGCTTCGATGAAGAAAGTATACTTGAAAATACAGAAGCGAAATGATTGTTCTTATTATTATTACCAGAAGAACGAAACGAGCCTGATCTTGAAACCCTAGAAAATCACGCGAGATTATATTTATTACAGCGATCGAATGATGAAAGGAAGTGATAATGGAGAGAAGAAATCAAGGTGAAAACCACCGATATTTTCTCTTAAACACACGTAATATATGCCCCATAAAAGAGATTTTCAATGGTCAATAAAATGACACAACGAAGATTACAAGGAAAGAATAATGTTATTTTACCTTGATTTTGAACGTAACATGATTGTAATAATATTCGTCGTATAAAGGCTAGCTATGACTCTTCTTTAGTTTTCTATCTTGGGGTTGAGGATATCGGGGGAATAGTATGAAAAGGGAGAAGAATTGGACAATCTAAAGAACATGTGTTTGTGGTTTTGGTTGAAAACGTTTGTAGCATTTTTGAGACATAGTCCAAAAGTTGGCGGGGTTTTGTTAGAGCGACTCTAACGTAGGGTTGCAAAAGAATCGAATTTTTTTTGTTCGATTCGCGATTCGATTCGATATTTTAAGATTCGAATTCGAATATTTAGAATACGAATCCGAATAAGAATATTATTTATTATTCGAGAGCTATCCGAATACGAATATGAAACCTCAGTATTCGATTCGAATATTAACCGAATTATTCGATTCGAATAATTTAATATATATATTTATAAATTCTAATATATTATAAAAACTTTGTAATTTTTAATAGGCCCATTAAGAAAAATTTAGAGCCCAAATAAAATTTAGAGTCTAACGTAACGGCATTACTCATAGAAGAGATATATATATATATATATATATATATTATTTATGTAATTGTATATATTTCTGAAAATGACACTAAAGAAAATAGAAGGATTTCATTGGTTTGATCATGTTAACGCGATTGCTTATTATGTAAGAATACATAATATATCTTCGATTTATTTGAGAAAGGAAAACGTTCTTTTCTTTCGATTTTGACGGTTTCTTTTAGGCGGCCAGCAGATTAGATTAATATCGACTTATTTGTTTTTATAATTAATTTTGGCATTCTGGTAGCATTCCATTTGTATTAATTTAAATATAGAATCTCTTATTACATACTCGAGTGATCCACCAAATAAATTGCTACGTATAATATAAAAAAAAAACCCACACGCAAATAACAATAAACAATACAAATACCTATAATGAAGATGATGAGTCGATGGAAGGATTGAGTGTTTAACCAAATCCCAAATTAGTAAAATAATTAATTTCTGACTTGATATAAGCATAGTGAGTTGCATGCATTGTAATATAGTTACATGCATACACTAACTCAAACTTCGACACTTCCAATCATGAATCTAGATAAAAGATCAAACTATGGTCCCTTTTACTACTTTCCTTTTTCCCAGCATATAATTCCATACATCGGAACAAATCTATGGTAGCGATGGCGCTTCATCATCTGAAAACATGACAATAAGCGCATAATTTGTTAGAAATCGTGAATTTAAAGAATTCAGATTAAACAGTTTTGGTGATTGGACTAAAACTCAACTAAGTAACCGGTTAGACATAAGTGAGACCGGATACCAGAAAGCAGTTCAATGAACAATCAAAAATAGGATGAAGATTACAACCGGAAGATCAGTGAGACCGGAGAGCAGATACCGGACGTGCCGTGTGGTCAAAAGATTTGAAAATTACTCAAGGCGCGGGAAGCTGAAGACGTCTGACATACATTTAATAAAAGGCTAGGATAAGGTCTTAAGTTGAAGTCAAGTCAAGCTCAAAAAGGAATAAAGCAAATGGCTCAACCAGAACTGCGACGAAGACCGGACAATACCCATTTCGGGTAAAGAACATTTAATGCACTGACCGGTACAAGGAGCCATCTCACAACGGCTCCATACATCAAGTTCAACTATAAAAAGGATAGAGGCATGATGAAGACACACACTTCACCAACTGTTAAGCAAAAGACGAGTGCAAAAAGTATTAATCTCTCAAGTGATTAAGTCATTTAGGTGTTGTCCTCACTGTACGTAGACCAGGCCCGGTGAGTAGGTGAGTTGTTTCCAAGGGACTTTAACAAGCTCTTGAAGTGGGTGGATTGTTATACACAACTGCCTAGGTGATTCATTAGATTAAGCTGGGGTCAGCTGGGAAGGTTGTACTGTGTATTGTATAACTGAAGATCTAGTGAACCTTCCTCTTGAGGAAGAAGGGGAGACTAGGAGAATTAACTCCGAACTTCCAGAAACAAACTGGTGCTTCCTTACACTCACAATCACACTAACCACATCTTCATTCGGTCTTGGCCCAAAACCGACCAGTCCATCTTCGCACAAATCACATTCAGTAAAATATCAAGCACCGGTATCTACCCTAACCAGTTGAGTACCGAAAAACAGACAAGCGTTTATTTACCCCCTCTAAACGCGTTAACCGATCCTAACAAGTGGTATCGGAGCGGGTTACTTGATATTTTTTTACTAACCATGACTTCATCATACAAGCTTCCTATGTTTAGCAGGGAAAGCTTCCTTGAATGGAAAATAAGGATAATGACCCATCTCTGTGCACAAGATGATGAAATGGTTGATGTGATAAATACAGGACGTTCATGTTCAACAAAGTAAATGTACGACATGCTGCACATCCTAATGAACCACAAGAAGTTCCTAAGGAAAGACACGAGTTGTCGACCATGGAGAGAAGAAAGGCGAATCTCTACAACATTGCCAAAGACATCCTGTTCAAAATACTGGATGCGGAAATGTTTAAGCAGGTTATGACGTATAATACTGCAAAACAAGTTTGGACCAGGTTATGCCAAACGGGCAAAAATTTGGAAGCTGACGAGTTCAAACTCTAGATAAGATTGGAGGTGATACCGAGTCTACCAGTGAAAGCACTGACAGCAACAGAACCCTTCAAAACCGCCAATCAAAGGAGCGAAAAAGCTGTCAGAAAATGTGGAAAGTTCATGAAGAGAACTTCGAACAAAACACCACAAGGTAAGCAGAGTGGAAATGATGAAGAATCTAACACATGCTTTAAATGTGGCAGCACCGAACACAACATTGCTGACTGTCCCAAGGAGGAGGAAAGATCAAAGGAGACAAACCAGTTCAAAAGCAAAGGAAAGTCACGCGCTCTAGTAGCTGAAAGAAGTACCCATTGACAGACTTAGAAGAATCCAGTTCTGAAGAAGAATTGAGCGATTGTGAAAATGGGAAGGAACTCGTCCTGGTGGGAGATCAATCAAACCCAGAAGACAAATTCAGCTATGAGGAGGTTTTGGATGCCCTCCAGAACATGGCTGATGAATACTAGAAATTAAACAAAAACTGAAAGCTGCAGAAAAGGGAAAGGCACCGGCACAGGAAGATACCGGACCTTTGTTCGAGAAAATCACTCAACTAGAGGAAGAAAATCTCAGACTGAGAGAGGCAGCCGAGAAAAATGCCTCAGAAAACTAGAGGTTGTCAATGTTAGTCCAGTTGTGGACTAAGTCGTCCGAGACATTCTACTGTCTTCAAGGATCCTTGAGGGATGCCAATGACCGGACCGGGCTTGGCTATAAAGAACTAGTGAACACTGAAGAGACATCAACGTCGTATAGGTCGGCTACCTCACCTACAGCAATAAACTTTGTTCGTCCCTCCAATTATAACCCCAGTTCAATTACTCTGGATAACTGCCTCAGAAAAACGGGACTAGGATATGTATATACTAATAAATCCCCCGTTCCTTACCTAAGGGAGATACCGCAACCAGTAAGGGGGAATACTACCTATAGACACAATAAAAATAATAACCCACGAAAAAGGGAGAAACTCAAACGAGAAAACTCCCATCATAACAATAATAATACCCAAAAATACAAAAAACCCCAATACCGGTCACAAAATAGAAACAACAATAATAAATATCTAATAACCCTGATAACCGATACGTATGTTAGGGTAATCCAGGTTTGGATCCCAAGAGATTAATCCCTGGCCGGACCCATAATTATATGAGTACCAAAAACTATAGTGGTTTTTGCAGGAATACGTGCAGGAACTCAACAGGTCCAGCTGACTTCTAGACAGCGGTTGCTGTCGGCACATGACCGGAGAAAGAAGGACTCTCACGGACATTAAACCATGTGCCAAGGTAACCATCGTCCTTGAAGATAACTGGAAAGGTGAAACCATAAGCAAAGCCAACAGAATGATCCGGGTACATAGTCATCTCTAAGCATAATAAATGTCAAAATAAGGACGAGGAACCGACGACATCTACATTATAAGCTGGAATGAGCAAACTGCTTATACTCCAACATGTTTTGTTACTGGTGAGTCCAAGAGTTAGGTATGACAAGGAATTGAACCATCTGTAGTCTAAAATTATTTCAATAATATTAAGAAGGTTCAATCCAAGTAAGGGTATATCGAAATTATGATAAAATAAACTCTGTTCACCATGCCCACTGTTTCGTAACCAGCTTAGGGGGACTAGATAAAACACTTAACTGTTGGTAATGACTCTAGACTTAGGACAAAAAGATCAAGCCCTGATTGAACTAATTAAATTCTTTTACTAAGTAAAAAGTAAAAAGAATGCTAAAGTTAAAATAATTAGGAGCAATAGAGGAATCGAATTCCTCAATCTTATGCAAACATCAAATCTTGAGGACCATGGCATACGCCATGAGTTATCTGTTGTCAAGACAATTCAGCGAATGGAGTAGCTGAGAAGAAGAAGAAACCGGACGCTCAAGGAAGCAGACAGAACTACGCTAGCAGATGCAGATCTCAAGTTTTGGGAAGAAGAAGTTAATACTCCCTGCTTCACATAGAACTAGTCAATGACCTGCAAGAATCAAGGAAAAACGCTCTACGAATTCTGGACTGGATATCCTCACTCTCAAATCGTGTGAAAACAGAGCATGCAGGGTGTCCAACAGATTCAGTTGACTCTCAGGAGAAAGCTCAGTCTGAGGGGGAATCCATCAAATGAATCCGGATCAGATCTAAACATTCATAGAGGCTGACCATTGGAGATCCAACCTTCAAAGATTGAAGCAGCACTTGAAGATGACAACTGAATAGAAGCCATGCAAGAAGGAACTGACTATAGTATCTCAAGTTTAGATTACAAGACAAGCAGCTAGAAACTGGAACCCTGACAAATAAAATACATCAAGAAGCTGCTTAGGAGATTCGGTATGGCTGACTGCTCGGAAGCGTCAACTCCAATAAGAGCATCAATCAAACTCAAGGACAAAAGGGGCGTAGCAGATATGACTAAATACCGAGGATTTACATGCCTACTATCTAACAGCCAGCCGACAGGATAGTACGAACAGTGTCTCCTTGTGATCGGTTTCAGTCAGAACTGAAGGAAAGCCATTACACTAAAGGCAAGAGGATGCTGAAATATCTGAAGGAGCCAGTCAACATCGGACTATGGTATCACTGATGCAGACTATGCAGACTATAAGATAAACCGGAGAAGAACCACTGTAACACACAGTCCTTTAGAGACCGGCTAATCTCCAGGATAAATCCTATGGATCCAGCATAAATTGGCTGATTACGAAGTGGAAGAGACAGATAAACCAATCCTCTGCAACAACACAAGTGCCATTGAAATCACGCAAAATCCGGTATTTGACTCGAGGACAAAAATTAAGATCCGACATCATGAAACCAGGTGCTCGAGAAGGAAGTCAGACTGGAACATATCTCACCAAACCGGCAAGTAGTAGACATCATGAAACCGCTCCCCGAAGTTAAGTTTTTACCCTATTCCGAAATGCTTTAGGACTGTTAGGTTGACTTTAAAAGTCCTAGCATGAAGTCAGGGGGAACGATGTCAATATCAAATTAACTGATATGACGAAGTTGCCTAGACATTAAAGAAATGACGCGTTTTGATGATTTCAGTGCATAATTCTCTCGGTCATTCTTTCCTATAAAGATCAGCCCATACAGTTATCTCGGTCGGTTTCATCCAAAATCGATTTTCATCAATATCCACTAAGAAACTTAGACTATAAGACGTTATGATATTTTAAACCGAGCTTTCATGATCTATACCGAATTCCTTCTGAAACTGGAACTGGATCTTACACAATGGATATACATACTACCCATACTGCTGGTTAAAGACCGATCTTGCTTCAATGATAGCACTTCATCAATGCACACATTATAAGTTACATGGGGGTATAGCTGGCTTCGAGTTTGCAGGGTTATCTGAATACGTTAATGGTCTTGTCATCAAAGAATCTCTGACAACGGACAAGACGTAAAGTTCTGAACATTGACTGAAACGATAAGGATAGTCTGGGTTACTGTACACCCGTGACACAACGCGACAGAATTCTCCAAGGATTTAAGGACCTCACTCCTTCTTCGGAATTCATCAATTCATCAACAAGTGAGTCTCCAATGCCAAAATCTCCACAATATCCACCACCCTTAGTCAGGATAAGCCTCACAACCAGAAAAAAAGCCTCACTAACTAGTCAAAATCCGGTATTTCCCAAAGACCGTCTCAAAATTGTCTTAATGACTCAACATAGGGTGAAAACCGACACAGTAGGGTATGAAAAGTCCTATCGGCGGTCCAACAAAGACATAGAGACGTTCTTTTAGATCAGAAAGAATTTAAAAGGAAAGGCTGAAGGCATGAAAGGCAAGCTCTGGGAAGCTTTTCGTGGACTGGGACGAGATGAAAGTGACAAATCCAGCTCCCAGCTTTCTACACGGAGCACTTGCCGAAAAGAAGATGCGGCGGTCCGGGCAGGCCATCCTGGCATTACCAGGACATAGAGAAGAAGATGGCGCCCGACCCAGTTTCTTGGTGGAGAAAAGGCTGAGAACCCACCAAGAAACGGCACTGGAGTAGTAGAGCGGGTATCGGGAATTGAATGCCATGCCAGACGGTATCCCTCCACTCCTATCAGATTCGTTGCGCTTGGAGGAGAAAACAAGCGGTGATGTCTCCTCTTCACAACATCTGATCCCCTCTTTCCAGAACAAAGCTTCAGATGTTGTTCAATGGAAAACAGGGCTACCTTCCCTAAACTGGACAAGTGATTGTCAAAAAGGGGGAAGGACAGTACTGCTAGTGGAGGAGAAAGGTAGTGCTGACGAAGTAGAAGATCAGTATTGCTAGTTGAAGAGAAATTGGCAGTACTGACAAAGCAGTAGATCAGTATTGCTAGCTGAAGAGAAAGAGTAGTACTGACGAAGCAGAAGATCAATACCGGACGTACAAGACGGACCGGAAATGCCATCAACCGAAAGATTGAAGAACTGGCCAAAGTCTAGAAATAGATAGACTGGCAATAACGGTTGTAATAGATCGGTAGATTATGTATCAAGTCCGTTTGATATAATAAATACCTTTCTGCTTCGTTAGTTTCGACAATCACCAAAAAGGGGCAAATTGTTAGAAATCGTGAATTTAAAGAATTCAGATTAAACAGTTTTGGTGATTGGACTAAAACTAAACTAAGTAAACCGGTTAGACACAAGTGAGACCGGATACCAGAAAGCAGTTCAATGAACAATCGAAAATCGGATGAAGATTACAACCCGAAGATCAGTGAGATCGGAGAGCAGATACCGGACGTGTCGTGTGGTCAAAAGATTTGAAAATTACTCAAGGCGGGGGAAGTTGAAGACGTCCGACATACATTTAATAAAAGGCTAGGATAAGGTCTTAAGTTGAAGTCAAGTCAAGCTCAAAAAGGAATAAAGCAAGTGGCTCAACAAGAACTGCGACGAAGACCGGACAATACCCATTTCGGGTAAAGAACATTTAATGCACTGACCGGTACAAGGAGCCATCTCACAACGGCTCCATACATCAAGTTCAACTATAAAAAGGATAGAAGCATGATGAAGACACACACTTCACCAACTGTTAAGCAAAAGACGAGTGCAAAAAGTATTAATCTCTCAAGTGATTAAGTCATTTAGATGTTGTCCTCACTGTACGTAGACCAGGCTCTGTGAGTAAGTGAGTTGTTTCCAAGGGACTTTAACAAGCTCTTGAAGTAGGTGGATTGTTATACACACTGCCTAGGTGATTCATTAGATTAAGCTGGGGTCAGCTGGGTAGGTTGTACTGTGTATTGTATAACTGAAGAACTAGTGAACCTTCCTCTTGAGGAAGAAGGGGAGACGTACGAGAATTAACTCCGAACTTCCAGAAACCTTCCTTACACTCACAATCACGCTAACCACATCTTCATTCGGTCTTGGCCCAAAACCGACCAGTCCATCTTCGCACAAATCACATTCAGTAAAATATCAAGCACCGGTATCTACCCTAACCGGTTGAGTACCGAAAAAGAGACAAGCGTTTATTCACCCCCTCTAAACGCGTTAACTGATCCTAACATAATTAAATAAACCCCAAGTAGTTTTTTTGCAATCTTCAAACAATAGGGATTCTGGTGCATTTAGTAAGAAATTTTATGCTTTTTAACCTAAATATAAAAACAAATAAAAAAATTTGTATGAATTTTTTAATCAATAAAAACAAATATAAGGGCTTGTATACCAATAAAACAACTTTTTTACATTTTTATTTATTCTAAATGAGTTCTTTAATAAATAAATGAGCAATTTTTTTAAATTACAAATGAAAACTTTGAGGAACAGACGCACATGCACCGGAATGATGAACAAGAAACCAGTTGACGTATTATTAATTTTGCTTTGGGAAATGGTTGGACTACATGTCGGGAATTAGTGACCCAAAAACTCGAGTGTTCTGTGCTAGCATCAATGGAACAAGTCAAAAATCAACAAGGGACAAGATCAGAACAAACACCCACCGTCCTGTAGCCATGGTTCACGGCCACGTGCACCAAGAATCACGGCGTGACAAGGTCGGTTTGAGGCCGTGGGGCAGACTTCTTGAAAGCAGTCACAGTCGTTTCGGGAACCAATTAGAAACCTTTTAGACGTGTTCTCTAGTGTCTAAAGGTCGTTTTAGCTTGATCTTTTGTACGCAGAAAACGGAGAGGAAGTTCCATACTTGTAATCTTCGAGATTGGTTCGAAACAAAGCAAAAGTTAGGCCATGGACATAGACTAAAAGTGAGTCGAACCGCGAAAATACCCTGTCTTCCTCTGTTTTTTTGTGCCGTTACGTATACAAATCGACCTCGATAACGATCCAAGCCATGAAACTTCATTGAATGACGAATCTATCGGAGATGGTTTACCCGTTGAACCGTCAACTTATACCCTTTGCCCAAATCATACCTTTTTCTCTGTACAAGATTGACGGTGACATTTTCTAAAGGATATACAAGATGAATGATGCTTTTATTCGCAAATATTCAAGGTAATAAGAACCAAGTCCTTACCTATAAAAAAAAGGTATCGATTGGTGAGAAATACGAGCCTAAAACTCACCGGAGAATCGCCGGAGGTGGCAAAAAAGAGCTCAGCTGGAGCAGATCGAAAAGAAGCTGGTGAAGAACATTAAGTCGCCAGATTTAACAGGGTTGTCCGATCTTGATGGCACGAAGAGGTTCGAGGGCTGATCACGCGGATGATAAATATCGAGCGTCGGATCGAATGGAAATCAACGGCTGAGGATGATCTAAGGGTCACACGTTAAGTGTGACTTCCGCTTATAAATACCAGATATTATGGTTCAAGTAGGCATTTTCTCGAGCATGTAACTTCTTGAAGAGTGAGAATCACCCCAAGGTGTAAACACGAGAGTTGTAAAAGACACAGAGATCTGTAGCTTTCTTGTTGGTGATTAATTCAAAGAGTGATCGGTTGATCCATGGATGTAGGCTGAAATTCAGCCGAAACACGTTAAATTATGTTTTCTGTGGGTGTTTCTATTGATGTTTTCGATCCGATTGAGCTCGCGATTGATCAAATCGATCCACGAGGTTTACATACACCGAAAACACGTCCAAAATCGAGTCCAAAGGCAGCCCACATCAACATCGATAATAGCTTCAAATGATCAATACATGTATACCTTTCGTAGATGACTTCACCCATTATTGTATCGAAAACGTTCAAACAAGGATACACATGAAGAGAACTTATTTATATACAAAACCCGATATTGACGAACTCACACATATTACAACAAACGAAGATGTACAGGAGAAAAAAAAACAAATGAAATATCCCAAAGGAAACTGATGGAAAATAAGTAGCACATCATATATATAATATCAAACTGATGGAAAATAAGTAGCACATCATATATATAATATCGCTACACAACATACAATGAAAAAAGATAGAAAGCGCCACGTGTCAAGCCTACATAAAACCCACCGCCACGAGTCCAAAAGATAGGGCCATCCCACCGCCGAGAGAAGCCTTCGAACCACCGTTGGTACCGTTTAAGGGGTTCTGATCCGCTGCGGCGGCGCCGCCGGGCGAGGGTGCGAGTGTGGGTGTTGGAGCCACGTGGCTCGACGGAGATGGTGCGCCGGCGTGGGCCTGGGCTGGTATAGGTGCGGCGGAAGGTGAAATCCCAGGCGCGCGCGACGGTGGTAGAGTGGCCGAGGAGGCGGCGGTGATTAGGGCTAATAATACGAAGATACTTTTGAGAGAGGAATTTGTTGTAGAAGCTGCCATTGCTTTTTTTTTTTTTTTTGATGAGGGAAAGTATTAAAGCGGCGGGTTTATATATGAAGGAGAAATTCATTTTAGGTCGGTGTGGAGAAAAAAACTCATTTCGTATGTGACGGATCATTATATTTCATAAATTCAATTATATCGCAAGGTTTCCCTATAGCGGAGGGAATTGCTTGTATAAAGATCAAACAAATATTATAGTCGCTGAATGAAAGAAGGAAAACTCAAGACATCTAATTTCCAACATCACAAATCACGGCACTTGAATTATTTTAATATTTACTTATTGAGAAATGACCACAAAATAAAATAGTGTAGTAACATATATGAATATTTTTTATTTTAAAAAAGATACTAATGTTTATTTTAAAATAAGTAAACTGGTTAAATAACCCAAAGGTTGAGACTAAGTAGATAAAGAAAATCAACATACAAATACATAGGCAAATAGAAACAGAATCTATTAAATTATCCACGCATGAAGTTTGAACTTCGACACATGCCTGATCTTATCCACGTGTAGTTATTAATAGTTGGAGATATTTACTTTTTCAACCACCTTCATACTTAACTCAAATATCCATCTTTTATCTATCCATTTTTGTTCTAAATAGCAGACGATATTTATTTTATTATTTAGAGCATCTCCAACAGATAAATCCAATCTCAAACTCATTCTCAAACGTAAAATGCAGTAATTATTCTTCAACCGATAAAATCATTTTCAAATTCAAAGGATTATTTTTGAAATATTATTTCTAGACCAACTTTTACAATTTTTAAATACTGCCTAGATAGTTTACAACTTCAAAAAAATATTTTAATAACATATTAAACTATTTTATTACAACATTTATCCAATATTTAATTTTCTCAATCTTTTTTAAACAGTTTTTTATAAATTATTTTTAAATACATCATATTAATATATATAGAAATATGATATAAAACCATGATTAAAGTATTAAGGCATCTTGGTGTAGTTTAACGAATGATTTAGCCTTCCATTAAGGCTAAGTGAGACAGAATTAAAATGTTTAGAAACAAAATAAAAAACTTACATGTAAAAGGAATCGTACAAGGAACTTCAACTTTTATTCTTGAAATACTTTACAATAGAGAGGGAATTACAAAGGGAAAGCTAGAGAGAAAGAGAGTGCGTAAAAAACGCGTACATAGCAAATGACTTAAGGCCATTTTTATAGAGAAAGGAAAAATAGTGTACATCAATACTTCGTCGAGAAATTTCTTCGACTCTTGTTATTGCTTGATGAGCTGGATCCACCATCTTAAATTTCTGGCCATTTCTTTTTAAATGATGAATAGTAATTTGTCGTTGCTTTATTAAAGTAACCAACTTTACCTCGAAAGTCTTCGTAATTATCCTCACTTTGAAAAGTGGACAAAGTGGGGAATTATTTCTTATTATCCTTTTCTTGGACTGTCTTTGTAATCGCATCCTTGAGGAGATCGATTGCATAATACACCATAATATTGTCCGGATCTTCCGGTTCTTGTCCTTCTCCACCAAGGCAGAATTCATCATTTTTTGACGAAGTTTCCATTGAGAAATCCTCCGAAGCTTCAATACCAAGATTTTCGTGGATGTCTTTTTTCATTAGGTCAAAATAAGCCTGAACAATTTCTTCAGTCTTCATTTTGCGTTTTTGAATATCCATCCTTCTTGAAATTATTTCAAAATGACTCGGAGGTTCCCTTTGTTGATGATTATTAATCATCTTTTTATATTGAGAAATTATTCCTTCGATTTTATCGATGGTCTGCTGACTTTCATATTCGCCAGTAGCAGTTTTTCGTATCATTTTCTTCCAAAGTTTTATATAAAAATTTCGTTTAAGACAAGGAATTGTTTGTTGGGTATAACCCACTTCTGGAGTCCACTCCAAATCCAAGGGATACTAAATTCAGTATAAAAATGTAAAGAAGCCATTCCTTCAATACATTCATGTTTATGCTCCGCTTCAATAAGATTAGGAGAGATTTTTACCCATTCTTGATATATTCCAAAAGAGGGTTCTTTAAGAATTTCGATGGAAGCTCCATAAGAAAGCCACCATTGATAAAACCAATTAGGAATTTCGGACTTATAAACATCCGCACAAGAATGTTTTTTATTGTCATTCTGGTATAAAAATACTTTATAAAAAGCATCAATGTAATCGTAGTAATTAAATTTAACTAGAGTTTTTAACTCAGGATGAAAATATTCTCTATCCTTTAATGGCTGAATAGCCTATTTTCCAGGCAAATAATTTGATTGAAAATAATTTTACTAAAGGTATAACCTTTTTCAAAGCATTTTGGGAATTTCCCGCAGTAAAATGTTCAAGGTCACATGTTTCCGTGGAGTTAAGAATATTTTCATAGTTATCACGATTTTTATAAAACGTGGCAGCATATGATGCTTTATCAAAATACCTTGACATTATAGTCCAAGGTTCATCAGACCATTTTAAATCTTTAAATTCAAGTAATATTATTACCTCAGTATGAGAAATTTTCCCATAGTCAACGTCATCATCTTCTTCCGCAGTTATTTTAGCGTAAGAAGTACCTTCATTTGATAAAGACTGTTAAACTACACCTTAACTTCTTAATACCCCCACCATGGCTCTAATACCACACGGAGAGGAGTATGATATTCCTCAAGATTTAGACAAATTGAATCGTTGGACAATTCTCAGGAAACAATACCTTATGGGAACAATACCTTATGGGAATAATTCAGTCTAGTCTTGCTCATGGCCCAGTTTATTTTAATGTCTACCCAAATCTCCAATTATCTTTGACTGATGTCAATATATTGGATGCTCTGACATTAAATGTCAAAACTCACGGATATAATTACACTCCAGGATCGGAGGTAATATGTATCTATTATAGGACTTATTATAAACCTTTATATACGCTTAATCCTCAGTGTAAAATCGTTGATAAACCCATCAACGAAATTGTTCTAATAGAAACTAATTTTAGTAGATCTAATATAACAACTCGAAGATCTATAAAATGGGAAGAAATACAATTTCCAGAAAACTGGATAATCGAGAGAGCTATGCCTCCTCAACCCAAAATTAAAAATAATCCTACTCAAATAATACAAACAACCGATGGAACTGTTCAAATTCAATTCGAACAAAACGAAAGATCTATCAAAACTCCTAAATCTAGAATGCCCAAGTTCTTCTCATTATCATATATCACCATGTGATTACCTGATAAAGTAGAAGAATTGAGAATTAATTCTGATAATATAGTTCACGGTGTTTTTAAAAATCAAGACGATGAAATAACCTAGTCAGAAATGGATTTTCATGTTTAATGGATACAAAACCCAGAATTGATTTTAGTCCGGGTTCAACAGCGAGAAAGAAAATTAATCAAGAATTTAATTTACCCAAATGGGAACTTTCCGAAAATGGTTTTTTGGAAGTTTTAATAAAGAAGATAAAATTAACTTTCAAGACGAATTTTATAATGATTTGTCAAAACGAAATGAAATGTTACCCTTTATTCCTTGGTTTTTGGAAAAATATTTTAAAAATATGGTATCTATTCTTGAAAGAAATTTTAAGTTTTTAACAGGGAAAAATCTAAATTCGATTTACCCTCCTCAAACTAGTTTCCAAATAGAAAAAGAAAATAGATATTTTAATGCTTTTCAAAAATTATTTGAAAACGATACACTTACTGTGACTATAAGCCATATTACTTGTCTTTTAAAACAACAAACTTATACAAATATGTATGTTATTGTTTTAGGAGAACAAATCGCTTTATTAATGAAAAATATTGAAGATATTTCATCTTCAGTAAAAGATATTAAAAATCATCTTTTAAAAGATAAAATTGAACTTGGAACAGTTAATAAAGCTTCTCCGAGTGTTCAACCTCCTCCTGAAAATTTACTTGAAGAAAAACTTAAGAATCTTAAGATTAATACTTTAAGTGAAGAGTTTGAAGATAGACTTGAAAATTCTGATAATATTCAGAATATTCAGAACACATTTAACGAAGAAATTAATAAACTCAAGCATACAAAATATGCTAGTAGGCCAATTCAAAGCAAATACTATTACCCTTGGCCAACTCCTCAAGATGTATTGTTCGAAGAACAAGAATTTACACTCAATAATTCTTATAGTGGTAGAAGTAACGAGTGGAACTTAGACGGTCATACCGAGAGACAAATTTTTAATATGATTCATAGAATGTTAATGTATAGCACAATTTGCAAAGCTAATCATAATAGTGATAGAGTTGTTGCTAAAATGATCGTTGCTGGCTTTACTGGCCAGTTAAAAGGTTGGTGGGATAATTATTTAATCCCACGAGAACAAGAAGATATTTATCAAACTATGAAAGAAGAAAACGACGAAATCGTTGAAAACGCTGTTTATACATTATGCTAAATAGCATTGAACATTTTACAGGCTGATGGTCTGATAATTCTGAAAATATCAGAACTCTTCTCCAAAATCTTAGGTGTAAAACTCTTACATCTTTTAGATGGTATAAGGAACTTTCCTTAGCCGAGTCATGGAGCTCCCTGAGTCAAATGGTACTCACTGGAAATCTAAATTTATAGATGGCCTACCTTCACTCTTTGCAGAAAGAGTAAGGAATAACCTTAGGAAGGGATAATCAAGTATTGCTTATAACTCCTATACCTACGGTAAACTTATAGGAACTTGTATACAAGAAAGTTTAGCCTTATGCAATGAAATAAAATTAATTAAACAAGTCAAGAGACATTCTCTAGACGAAAAGAAACAATTAGGAGAATTCTGTGGCCAATTTGGTATGGAAAATCCTTCTACGAGTAAAACTCGTAAAGAACATAAAACTAAAAAATATTCTTCTAAACAATATGAAAAGAAAAAATATCGAAGATCTAAAAGAAGAGAAAAAAATTCTCAAAAGATAATAAAAATTATCAATACAAAAATAAATTTCCTCCTATTGTTTGCCGAAAATGCGGTAATATTGGTTATAAAGCAAGTACCTGATGGACCAAAAAGACAATTAATAATTTAGAAAATGATAATGAATTAAAAGAAACATTATCAAAAATCCTCTTAGAATATGATAGTGAATCAGAATCTTCATCAAACGATGAAAATAATAATATCATCAAAGAAACCTCGTCATCTGAATCTGATAAATGCCACTTCAAATAGGACAACCCTGCTCTAAGAATATGGATAGTTCAGAATATGAATTAGAAGATAATTATTTATATCAAATTATATCACAATTTCAAGAAATAAATGTTCTTGACAATAATCTTCTCGAAATATTAAAAGAAACAGATGATTCAGATTTAAGAAATCTGATTATTAAAAGAATCATTCAAAAAGAGGAAGAAATTTTAAAGAAGTTATTCCTAAATCGGAACCTTATAGGATGTCCGAAGTAATGAAATTACTTCATAATAAAAATAAATTTAATAGAAAAGAATCTCCCACTAATATTAAAGATTTAACATCAGAATTTCAAATTTAAAAATTGAGATTAAAAATCTAAAATTAAGTCATATAGACTTAGAAAGAAGATTTTCTAAATTAGATAAAGGAAAGAAATTGTTGAAGAATTTACTAACGAAGAATTTGCTAATATTTCAGAAAATATTGAAAACGATAATTATCTTTCAACTTTGGAAGTAATCACTTCTCAAAAATGGTTAGTAAAAATATCGTTTCTAATTGACGGAAATTTTCAAAAGAATCTGATTGCATTAATTGATAGTGGAGCAGGTTTAAATTGTATTCGGGAAGGAATAATTCCTACCCAATATTTCCATAAAACAACACATTTCTCTTAGCTCTGCAAGCGGAGGAAAGTTGCAAATTAATTATAAAATTCCTAAGGCCTTTATTTGTAAAAATAAGGTCTGTATTCCTACGTCATTCTTGCTTGTCAAGAATATTATGAACCAAGTAATTCTTGGTACTCCATTCCATAGGAAAATATTTGCTATCAAAAATATTGATGAATACGGATTTAAAGGAAGCTTCAAAAACAAAGAGGTGTACTTTGAATTTATTACCGAACCTTTTTCTAGGATTCTTAATGAAATTAAGGATTCTATTCTTATTAAAGCAAAAGAAAATCAGGTGAATTACCTTAAGCAAGAAATAAGTATACTTACGATTGAGGATAAACTCCAATATCCTAAGTTATAAGAAAAAAGTAATTATTACATAATGAATTTATGTTGCAAATATGTAACGATCTTCCTAATGCTTTTTGGAATAGAAAAAAGCATACAGTTTCTTTACCCTATGAAGATGATTTTAGTGAGAAAAATATTCCCACCAAAGCTCGTCCTTGTCAAATGAATTCTGAATTATTAGAATTGTGTAAGAAAGAATTAGCTTCTCTTTTACAGAAAAGGTTTAATAAAACCTTCGAAATCACCTTGGTCGTGCACTGCTTTTTATGTTAATAATCATGCTGAAAAGGAAAGGGGAGCACCCAGATTAGTTATTAACTATAAACCATTAAATAAGGTTTTGAAATGGATTAGGTATCCTACTCCTAATAAAAATGATCTTTTAGATCGACTATTCAATGCTATTGTATTTTCAAAATTTGTTTTAAAATCAGGGTTTTGGCAAATTCAAGTCGTTGAAAAAGACAGATATAAAACTGCTTTTACAATTCCAATTGGACAATTTGAATGGAACGTAATGCCTTTTTATAGTAATTTTATTATCGTTTATATTGATGATATTTTAATTTTTCTAAAGATACTGAAACTCATTTCAAACATCTTGACATATTTAAGAAAATTGTTATTCAAAATGGATTAGTTATATCTAGCCCAAAAATGGTTTTATTCCAAACTAAAGTTAGATTTTTTTGGTCATTCTATTGAAAAGGGTAATGTTAACCCTATAAATAGAAGTATTGAGTTTGCGTCAAAATTTCCAGATCAAATCCTTGATAAAACTCAGCTTCAAAGATTTTTAGGGAGTCTTAATTATATTTCTCCTTATTATAAAAATCATGCAATTGATACATCTATTTTATACGATAGATTGAAAAAGATTCCTTGTCAGTGGACAAATAATCACACTGAAGTTGTTAGAAAAATTAAGAATAAAGTTACGCATTTACCATGTTTGATGCTTGCTAACCCTAATTGGCAGTAAATAATAGAGACTGATGCGTCTGATTTAGGTTTTGGAGGAATCTTAAAACAAGTTTCTCCAGAAGATAGAAAAGAATACTTAGTTAGATTCCATTCGGGTAAATGGAATAATGCTCAGAAAAATTATGCTACCATAGCTAGAGAAGTACTTGCTATTGTTAAGTGCGTTCTTAAATTCCAAGATGATTTATATAATAAGAAGTTTTTAATAAAAACTGACTGTCAAGTTGTGAAATTTATGTTTCAGAAAGATTTTAAACATGACGTCTCTAAACAAATGTTTGCAGAGATGGCAAGCTCATTTAGCCCCATTTGACTTTGAAATAATTTACTAGAAGGGAAGTGATAATAGCCTTCCTGACTATCTAACACGTAAATATCTTTCATGAATTTTGCAGATATGTCCAATATGGGCGAAATTTCCCCTCTAATAGAGGCGGAAGCGGTGGAAAAATGTTATTGCTCAAATGGGCAATAAAAAAGCTAGTTAAAGAAAATCTCTCAGCTTCCTCAAATAATAACATGAGTGGCGAAGAATACAAAGAATTCCTAGAATTCAAAAAGCAAAAAGCTAAGTCTTCTAATGAAGGTACTTCTTACGCTAAAATAATTGCGGAAGAAGATGATGACGTTGACTATGAGAAAATTTATCATACTGAGGTAATTATATTACTTGAATTCAAAGATTTAAAATGGTCTAATGAATATTGGACTACGATATCAAGGTATTTTGATAAAGCATCATATGCTGCCACGTTTTATAAAAATCGTGATAACTATGAAAATATTCTTAAGTCCACAGGAACATGTGACTTTGAACATTTTATGCAGGAAATTCCCAAAATGCTTTGAAAAAAGGTTATACCTTTAGTAAAATTATTTTCAAGCAAATTATTTCTGAAAAATGGGCTATTCACCCATTAAAGGATATGGAATATTTCCATCCTGAGTTAAAAACTCTAGTTAAATTTAATTGCTACGATAATATTGATGCTTTTTATAAATTTTTTTATACCAGAATGATAATAAAAAACATTCTTGGTGGATTAAAATTTGTGAGGATGTTTATAAGTCCGTTCTTAATTGGTTTTACCAATGGTGTCTTTCTTATGGAGCTTCCATCGAAATTCTTAAAGAACCCTTTTTTGGATTATATCAAGAATGGGTAAAAATCTCTCCTAATCTTATTGAAGCGGAGCATAAACATGAATGTATTGAAGGAATGCCTTCTTTACATTTTTATACTGAATTTAGTATCCCTTGGATTTGGAGATGAACTCCAGAAGTGGGTTATACCCAACAAAATTCCGTGTCTTAAACGAAATTTTTATATAAAATTTTGGAAGAAAATGATACGAAAAACTGCTACTAGCGAATACGATAGTCAGCAGACCAGCGATAAAATCGAAGGAAAATTTTCTGAATATAAAGAGATGATTAATAATCATCAACAAATGGAACCTCCGAGTCCTTTTGAAATAATTTCAAGAAGGATGAATATTCAAAAAGGCAAAATGAAGACTGAAGAAATTGTTAAGGCTTATTTTGACCTAATGAAAAAAGACATCCACAAGAATCTTGGTATTGAAGCTTCGGTGGATTTCTCAATGGAGACTTCGTCAAAAGATGATGAATTTTGCCTTGGTGGAGAAGGACAAGAGCCGGAAGATCCGGACAATATTGGTGTACGATGCAATTGATCTCCTCAAGGATGCGATTACAAAGAAAGTCCAAGAAAAGGATAATAAGAAATAATTCCCCACTTTGTCCACTTTTCAAAGTGAGGATAATTACGAAGACTTTCGAGGTAAAGTTGGTTACTTTAATAAAGCAACGACAAATTACTATTCATCTTTTAAAAAGAAACGGCCAGAAATTTAAGATGGTGGATCCAGCTCATCAAGCAATAACAAGAGTCGAAGAAATTTCTCGACGAAGTATTGATGTACACTATGTTTTCTTTGTTTATAAAAATGGCCTTAAGCCATTTGCTATGTACGCATTTTTTTACGCACTCTCTTTTTTTCTAGCTTTTCTTTTGTAATTCCCTCTATTGTAAAATATTTCAAGAAATAAAAGTTGAAGTTCCTTGTACGATTCCTTGTACAAGTAAGTTTTTATTTTGTTTTTAAACATTTTAATTATGTCTCACTTAGCCTTAATGGAAGGCTAAATCCTTCGTTGAACTACACCAAGATGCCTTAATACTTTAATCATGGTTTTATATCATATTTCTATATATATATATATATATTAATATGATGTATTTCAAAAAAATTTATAAAAAACTTTTGAAAAACGATTGAGAAAATTAAATTTTGGATAAAGGTTGTAATAAAATTTGATTTTAATTTATTCTGTGTTGGCTCTTAGCATGCCCATGTTGCCGAAAGAATGGCGTTTGAGGGCGATGGCTGTTACCGATTGAATAAATTAAATGAAAATTTTATCATGTAAAAATCCTTGTATTCGACGATTTAATTCTATCAATCACAAAACCAAATTTTTATTTTGTTTTGTGATGTTTGGTATATCGATTGAACCACCTTCGAACGAGATTCGGAGAGGATCTTCACAAAAATAAAAAGTTTTCAAAAAATAAAAAGGTGATGTTAAGGTATGCGGCTATTTCCAACCTATTGAACCATGGATAATGGTATTTGGCGTTGTTATACCTATTAGTCCAGTTATCAAACTGTAAACAGTTTGATCCCGTTCGGACCCAAGGTAGTCCAGCCGATATACCATATCATACCAAATCCGGAATCTCGTTCAAAGGTGGTTCAGTCGATATACCAAACATCACAAAACAAAATAAAAATTTGGTTTTGTGATTGATAGAATTAAATCGTCGAATACAAGGATTTTTACATAATAAAATTTTTATTATTGATAAAAAAATATTGTTTGGTAAATTTTATAATTCCAAAAAAAATTCTAATTACTTTTTTTTATATATTTTAATTATTTTTATTTTTACAAGGATACTTTAATTATTTAAACAAATAAAAGGACGTTAAATGAATTACTAAATATAGAACGCAAATATGCGTTCAAACGCATCTATGCGTTTAGTGGATGAGAGAGAAAGTGCCGCTCATTTTGAGATTGATTTTTGGATTCGGTTGGGGTGATTTAATGATTTTTTTTTTTTTTGGGTTTTTGCAGTATGATTGGAGATGGTATTATGATATAAACTCACTTAGCTCCCACTAGAACAATCAATACAAAAATATTAAATTGAAAACTTAAGTTCATTGAATAATATGAATATTAATTGGCATTCCCTAGGTCGTTTCTTATGGTAAAAGACAGCATCCTCTAACTAGAAAAAAAGGTGGAACTTCACTTAAATCCCTATTTGGCAAACTATCTATCACATTACTCCCCGTTTCACTGTTTGTACTAGTTTCTTCAGTCACGTTGTACCTTTCTATGTTTGTATTGTGTACCAGTACGTTGATATAGTGTACCTAAATGTGTTGTATGGTGTACCTACGGCGGATCGGGCACCAATCTGTGAAAAAATTAGGTACGCTGTAACAACACATTTAGGTACATAGCAACATACTGTGGTACACAATACAAACATAGAAAGATACAGCGTGACTTCAAAATGTAGTACGAACAGTGAAATGGGGTGTTAAGTGATATTTTTCTCTGACTGGGGAGTTAAGTGATAGAAAGTTGCAAATAGGGATTTAAGTTAAGGTGTCCCAAAATATATATATATATATATATAATAATGAAAAAAACAAATCAGATGTTGACTGGTCATAATTTCTCATACAAGACACTTTTACGCTGAAAACAGCCAATAAAACAATAATCATTCCACAAATTGCATTATATTTCATAAAAAATAATAATATAATAATAATAATAATGGTAGAAGTAGATATACATAGCGACGAAGAATTCCATTCATTTTATCCTTTCTCTCTTTGTACTTCAAAAGTCAAGATGAAAAAAAAAAAAAGGAAAGAATTGATATGATACGGAAACAATACTATGCATATAATCCTTTTTCTAATTTCTCTTACCGAAAACAATCCTTCTTTTCCTTGCTTTTGCATCTCTGTAGAAATAGAATCTCTATTTCTTAAGCCAACCCTTCAACTCCAATGACAAAACTATAAACTGCGTTAGTTCCCTTTTTTTCAAAAAAAGAATTGGAAAACTATGTAATTCCATATATATCTCATGCCCTTCAAAGTTGCCTAACACGATCTGAGCCATGACTATGCGATAACCTTTCATGGCCATATGTAATATTTGTAGTCCCACCTATTGTAATGAAATACTGAATCATTTGAAGACAATTCAACACTTTCTCCTGCAAAAAAAAAAAAAAACAACGAAAACTACAGAACCAAAAACACAGATAAGCTCGTAAAGAAGTGTTAATACCTTCTCTACTATAACAAAGCTAGATAGAGCCTTATCAATGTCTATTGCTGCTTCCTTCATCTCTCCATATACATGTATTGCCACAGCTGCAGCTATCTCAGAAGGCTTAAATTCCAAGAAATCTATCCCTGCTTATCCATTTTCCATTCCAAAGAATATCTTAAAATAAGATTTATAATCTCATATGATTAAATAGTCCCTCCTACCTCTGATTGTGCTTTTGATGATATGAACTGATCTTGAAAGCAAAGGGCCCGTTAAAGATTCATCGCAGACGTTTAACTTTCCCAGGAAATAGTCTATGAAGCTGAGTGGCGTATAAGGTCTGATATTCCAATTCAAGGTGCTGAGAACCAAAATCTCCGCTCTTAGAATGGTTTTGCCTGCGAATACGCGCTTTGATACGACTTCCTCCTTATATTATTATTACCATCAAATCCATCAACAAATACTTTGCAAAAATCCCATGAAAAAAGTTGCATTTTTTGGTATGTGGTTTTTCACCTGTAGTTCTGAGGTGGAAGGTACGTCAACTTCTTCGACTTTAGCTGCCAATGATAGGCAAGTAACAGCTGCTAATTGAATTGCCCATTCTTTGCCTGCCTATGTAATGTAATGATTCGAAGATCATATGAATCGTAAGAAGATTTTGGTTCGAAATCTTGGTAATGATATTTACCGGCAAGTTGTAGACGGATAGAAAGCGATCGAGGTAATTTACGGCCAAACACAAGCATGAATCTCCAAGATTGAAGTGCACACAAGCCTGCCAATGGAATAATTGAAGAAAATATGATTCTTGAAAAGAAATTGTTGGTTGAAATGAATGGAAGAAAATTGGGATTTCATCAGGAAAAGAAAAGGCAACCTTGACCATCAATGGGATGAGAATTCATTAATGGCTGATAATGAACAAATTTAAAGAATCTCAAACAAGACTCAACGAGAAAGGAAAAAAAAAAAAAAACAGAAGCTAAGTTTCTGAAAATCTTGAATCTTGAAGAAGCAGAAAACTGAAAAATGAACTCTTCATTGATCAAATCCCAAGACAGCAACAAGAAAAAGGAAAGACGTAGCAGAAATTTAAATTAACCTTCGTCATCCAATTAAGAGCTTGCGTTCTCAATCCCATATCCAACTCTCCACTCCATAATCTCGTCAAATAATTGTCTGCAACCATATGAAATCTTTCCCTCTCAATCATCCATCCAATGCATTCTTCGCTCAACGGTGGAACATAATCCGACGATTGCTCTGTATTTGATCGTTCATGGCCAAGAACAGAGCTATCCTCGTCAATAACCTCACCAAAACCGCCATTGTCATCAAAGTATAAGCTTTCGATGCTCTCATCGCAGAGTAAGCTGGCGTCATCATCATCCATCGAGAAACAAGAACGAATCAGAATTTAAAAAAAAAAAAAAAGAGCCCTCAAATCAATGGTTTTTTTTTTTTTTTTTTTTATCGTGAATGCTTATGGGTTTTCATCCTCTTTGTTTTCAAGTACTAAGATTTCGATTATATTTCTCCCTCCTGACTCATCTTTCTATAAAAGCACGAAGATTGTGTTTGTAAGTTAGTAAGCTTTGGAAGAGTGAGAGTTTACGTATAGAGAGACTGACAGAGCGTTGAAGACCTTTATATATGTTGCGATAATTGTCCTTTGTCTGTCTTTGGGTAAAAACTAAAAAGTAAAGGTAGGTTGAAGGGGGGTGAATTTCGAAGAGAAAACAAGAAAATATTAATTGCAGAGGCATCGAAATGGAAAATTCGTACGAAATCTTGATAATAATATGAATCTTTGTTTGATATATCCTTTTTTTATTAGATGGATTGATGGGTTTTTAATTAAATTAGGGTTATTTTAACCCAAATTAGACAAAATAGGGCTAATTTGACAAAAATTACTAAAATCGGGTTAAACGCGCTTAATAAACGCGTCGTCGCGCCTATTGGACGCGACGGCTGACGTGGCACAGCAAGGGCCCGGTCGGGCCCGCGTGTGGCCCGCGTCGCTCTTAATAGACGCGACGTCGCGCCTAATGGACGCGACGTTGACCCATACCCACTAAAACCCACTAACCGGCCACTAAAAACCCACTAAGCGGCCACTAAGCCCACTCACGTTATTGGGCCACTAACCGTCGCGGCTAATAGACGCGACGTCACGTCCAATGCCAGCGACGACGCACCCTATTTAACCCGCTCAATTTCTCGATTATTATTTCATAAATTTCATACATATCCAATATGGTGTCTAGAAAAATTCAAGTAGTTGTTTATTATGGCGGTGAAATCATACACTAATCAAACACCATACAGTATAGTCTTCAACCCATTGGTTATCGACGAATTCGTCGCGATACCAATTTCGATCAATTTCTTAGTATGCTGTACGACATGACTTCCGTCGACAACAATGCTTTCTTTTTAATCGTTCGAGTGGAGAACAAACACTATCAACACTCACGACTGTATCATAATCTCCTACTAGTGTCTAGTGATGCCGACCTCGCATACTTCTTGGATCCCGACAACGAGCTCGATTACATTGAGGTCTTTGTCGAGACAACTGAGATCGTTCAATACACTAATCCCGCGCCGATGGATTCGTTTCCTGACATTACTTCAGTTACTGAAGGATTGACGAATATTTCGTTCGCCCCTCAAGAAGATATATCTTCGAGTAGCCGGTGTGTTCCTACTAGTTCGACGGTGGCGCAACCTGAGATCGTTCATGACGGCGTCCGAGATAGTGACGTCAGTGACTCCGAAGCTGACGACGAGGGTGGGGCACTAGACGAATTGCCAGATCCCGCCGATGCCGATGATGAAAATGACGATGAACCAATGCCAAGTGAGCCAGAAGAGAATAGAGCATTATACCAGTCGGTCCCGTTTAATACCTCTTATCAAATGGCTCCCCCAGAAGTTGACGAAACTGGTGGTGATTTTTACGACACGGACGATCCCGCATTTTACGTAGGTATGACGTTTAATAGCAAAGAACATTTAAAATGTGCTGTTAACGATTACCATTTGAGGGTTGTTAGACGTGAGTACCACGTGACCGAAAGTAACAGAACCGCATGGAGCGTGAGATGCAATCACAGCGACGACTGTAACTGGACACTGCGTGCAGTCTTCAAACCGAAAAGTTTTTTTTGGAAGGTGACGAGATACGGAGGACCGCACACATGCTTCACGCACGAGTTGGCCATCACGCATCGCAATGTTTCGCGTACTGAAATTGCCAGAATATTAATCCAAACGATGAAGAATGACCCTCGGTATTTACCTAAAAACGTGCAGCAGCTCGTAAAAGATACTTTTGGGTACGACATCTCGTATATTCAAGCATGGCATGGACTCAAGCGAGCAAAAGAGATTGTTTATGGTACTTGGGAAACGTCAATCCAACAGCTTCCTATATTCATGAAAGCGTTGCGACGTTACAACCCCGGAACGGTGGTGAAGTGGTTGCATCTTCAAGATACGTCTGGAGTAAAAAAATTCGGGTATGTATTTTGGGCATTCAAACCTTGCATTGACGGCTTCAAGCATTGTCGTAGAGTGGTCTGTGTCAACGGTACGCACTTGTATTCGAAGTACAAGCATAAAATGTTGATTGCATGTGCACTCGATGCAAATCAGAAGGTTTTTCCACTTGCGTTTGCCATCGTTGCTGGGGTGGAAAGCTTACATTCTTGGATATGGTTCTTGAACTTGCTCAATGTTCATGTATTGGATGGACAAGGGGTATGCCTAATTTCAGATCGCCATCCAGGTAATTTCAATTAAAAATAGATCAAGTTGTTGGTTTTTTTTTACTAAAATAAGTTCATGTTACCTACGAACTGTAATGCAGGTTTACTGTCCGCAGTAGAACAGCTCGACGCTTATAGGTCTCCAAACGGCGTGCATCGTTATTGTTTGCGTCACGTCGTCTCAAATTTTAACAAAGAGTTCAAAGACAGTGACCTAAAGAAATTGTGCCACATAGCAGGGATGGCGCATACGGTTGAAAAATTCGAACGGATAATGGAGCATCTTAAGAGTCTACGCAAAGAAGCCTACGATTGGTTGCCCGCTATTGATCGAGAAAAGTGGACATTTGCTTAAGCAATAGCGCATATGCACGTGCCCGCTGATCGACCTCATAATCTGAGCTGTGCTCATCGACCTCGTTGGCTTCTAGCCAGTCTGCAAATTTCCTCAGCGACACCTTCGTCCCGGTGTACGCCCCCACAGCAGGTCTATAACAAGTCATCTCCTCCAAATAATCGAGCCACTGATCCTGTGTCCTGTGCTGGATAACACCACTGACCGAGTGACCATCAACGGGGAGTCCCCACAGCACACCGACGTCCTCAAGAGTGACGGTGGCCTCACCCACAGGCAAGTGGAACGTATGCGTCTCCTTCCTCCACCTCTCTACTAGGGCCGTGATCAAGTGTGGATCTAACTTCTGAGATCCACAACTATACACGCCGTAGAATGACATAGTTTCCAACCTCTCCAGAATACGACTGTGCAACCGCACCGGTCGTGAAAGCTTACCCCAAACGACACTCTCCAAACCCCTAACGGTCAAAGGCGTGTCGAGGGCACCATCAGCGTTGGATAGTACATCGTTACAACGATGACTATCCTGGAATATCAGAAGTGATCTATCGATCGGACCGATCATTCGTATCCATCCTAAATTAGACTTTAAAAGTCAATATCACAACAAATAACAATAAACAAACACATAAATTGACTCATGTACTAACAATCGAATTAAGTAACCTAGAAACCTAATTTCAAAATTAGGTTTCGAAATTAGGGGAAATTAACCTAAAGCGAGTGAATTAAGTAAAATTAACATATAATATCAATCTACTAAGCAACCCACAATATGTAAAGCACATATTATACAAAAACACAAATTTAAACGCAAGAATTCGACGAAATTTAACGAAACATCAAAATCAAGATTTAAACGAATTAGGAGTTTCATACCCAAAAGAAGCTTAATCGATGATGACGAGGAATGATGGATCTATCACGTGGTGTTCGTCGCCGTAAATCGCCGCTGTAAATCGCCGGAATCGGTGGGGAGGAGAAGAAGAGAAATGGGGGGGGGGAAGAAGAAGAGGTCGCGGCTATATTATCCGCGTCGTCGCTGCTATTAAGCGCGACGTCGCGGCTGTCAGTCGGCCCAAACAATTTTTTTTTAAAATCAGGCCCGATTTTCAAATATCGGGCCCGATATGGCCCGTTCTGGCCCGCGCATGGCTCGTCGCGCTTAATAGGCGCGACGTCGCGGCTATTTGGCGCGTTTCCCCCTATTTTAGTAATTTTTGTCAAATTAGCCCTATTTTGTCTAATTTGGATTAAATTAACCCTAATTTAATTAAAAAGCCTGGATTGATGCATTTAAATGATTATTTGAATGTCCGGTCAACGGAGCTTAGATTGGAAAAGAAGTGACTCTGACCGTATAAATTCTTTGAATCTCTTCACGTATTCGTATACGAAAGATGTTACAAGCAGAATATGAAAAATATCAGCGAATTTTATATTCAGAATAATTATCTCGAGCATTAATGTAGTAGGTAGTAATAAAATGACAGATAGCATCTAAGAAAACTAATGGGGTTTGTAGGTAATTGAATTCAAATACAATTAGCAGATAGTAATAATAATTACGAGATGCCATTTTATTGGGGATGTATTAGTTACATGACAAGATAATCGGAACATGCATGCTTGTCTTGTCCCCTTTCTTGGATTTAACCCATTTATTTTTTATTTGTCATCGCTCGAGAGAGACAAATTCAATCGAAATATATACACATCTCTTCTACTACCTCCCATTTTAATTAGATACGTTTTACATCTCTAATTTTGTTTTTAATTAGATGTCATTTTACAGGTTTCATACAAATATTTATATTTCTAATTTACCATTTTTATGTGATTTTCAATATTAATAGATGGTGAGACATTCCATTAATTAAATAGCGGGAAACAATTAATTAAGGGTATATGAAACATTCCATTCTATTCTTAATATCTGTGAAAATTCCTTAAACGACCTCTATTTAGAATCAGATGGAGTATTATATTAAGAGAATCTAAAATGGATACTTCAGTTTTGTGTAAAACAGAAAAACTAGAGTTGGTTTTACTCTGATGAGACTCTATATTTAACACAAACATTGTGTTGATGAGCAGAGATACTCTAGATCTAGAGTACACACAATTTTCGACACAGAAATAGAATTGCATTGTCTATTTATTTATATTTTAACTAATAAAAAATACTTTAATAATATTTAAAATATTTGATATTTGTACAATTATAGAAGTAAAACCAATATTAATTTGGTTCATTCATTGATGTCTTCATTTCTATTTAATAAATTTATAACTAAATAATATCCCGACGATTTTATAATTTATTTAATTTTTAAACAATAATAATTTTAATATATTGACCTTTTAATCATTATAATGTAAAGTTTAATAAGTCAATTATGATAGTAATAAAATGAATTTGATTTTTTGTGTAAAAAGTAGAGTTAATGGGTTTGAGTAAAAGTTAGTATAGAAAATAGAGTTTATGGGTTGGAGTAAAAATATTGTAGCAACTGTATTATTCTGTAAAATTGACTGTATTTTTATGTCATTGGTTGGAGATGCTCTAAGGGTGAGAGGTATGATACACCGTCAAATAGCTGTCAATTGAAATTGAAAACATTAATTCATAAATTAAAAAATCACTAACTACTTTTAATTACTATATTTAGTTTAGTACTATTTTTAGTTAATTACTATCCTACTTTAAATTTATAATAACTTAATTTTTCCTTTTTTTACATATTGATAACATACAAATTAAATTTAACTTACGATTTCTATGAAATATTTTACACTAAAATAAATTTAATAAAATATTTATATAAATGGCACAAACATTTGAGTGTGCATAAGTTACTAGTATTGATTCACTTTAATCAATCAGGAGCATTTAAATTTCACGTGGTATATAAGGATAGCAGCCATGTTTTTCAACTTTGTGCATTTACATCAACGTATGTTTACACACGTACATATAAGGTTTAGCTATCTTCAGATTCGATCAGTTCCATTTTCAATCGAATTTTTTCGAAACAATTATTGATACGGAAATCTACACATAAATACCCAATAGGAAAAAATCAGCCACTTAGGTACCTTGTCAGAACTATTTTATAGCTAGGTACCTAGTTGAATAAAATTTTTACACTTAGGTACCTAATCACCTAAGATTACGAAAATACCCTTATTAAATGATTTAGAATTTCATTTCAGCTTTTTCTTTCTCTGCAAAATTCGACCTTCAGCTCGCCGTCGACGATTTCTTCTTGCCGACCAACTCCTTCTGCTCGTGCCGACGCCGGACAAGGATCGAAGACCCTATTGAACGTTGGGTTCTCGATTTTGGGGTTGATTTTGTCAGGTAAGTTTTTCTTTTGGTTTGGGTTTGGATAATCGATTTTGGACGTTTGTTCAAGGTTTATCCCAAATCCGGGAGCTCAATGTTATCCAAGAGCTCCATATAAGAGTGGAATGTTAGGATTTGATAGCTATTGAAGCTAATCCGTCGAGATTTCGGTTTTCTTTTATGTAACTGTTACGACGTACCATTCCTATGAATATTACGTACCATTGTATGTTGTTTTACCGTACCTAAATACATTATGCGACACAGTCCGATTGGACATTTATGTTATGTAGTATCTTTGTGTATTTATATTACGTACCAAGTAACATGTCTATACGTTACCAAAATGTCCAGTTATGCAGTACCAATCTAAACTATACACCGTGGCATTTGAGGTGGTCGGTGAAGATGGCTCATTTGCGGTGGACATCCAGCAGCGGACCTGCTCATGCAGAGAATGGGAAGTCTATAGAATCCCTTGTAAGCATGCAGCAGCGTGTATTGCGACTATGAGACATTCTTCTTACGATTATTGTGATCCGTACTTCCGATGCCAGAAGCATAGAGATGCATATATGTCGATCATCAACCCTATTCCGACTCACGAGATGAATGCTCAAACCGATGATGGAAATTTCATTCGTGACCCGGACATCCGCGTTCTCCCCGGTCGCCGAAAGACGCGGAGGATTCCATCTCAGGTAGATAGAAGATCCAACAAGTGTAAAATATGTGGGAAATACGGACATAATCGCCGTACTTGTACAGAAGCCGTAACGACGTAGCATCCGTATTTTCCATGTATTCTTTTTGCTTTTGTCCCATAACCTTTTTCGGTGCTCTTTTGTATGGTATTGGCTCATTTTTTTTTGTCTAAATGATGCCAGAGGTCATTGTTTTGTTCAAATGTGTCAATAGGTTGTTTTTGTCTAAATTTGGTACTGTAATGACTGCCAGTTTGGTAAAGTAAGATATGCACATTTGGTACCGTATATTATATATGAATTTGGTACCGTAATGAATGCCAGTTTGGAACAGTAATATATGTAGTTTTGGTAACGTAATATATCTAAATTTGGTACTGTACTGACTGCTAATTTGGTACCCTAAGATATGCAAATTTGGCACCGTATATGTAAATTTGGTACTGTGATGACTGACAGTTTGGTACCCTAAGCTATGCAAATTTGACACCGTAATATATGCCAGTTTGGTACGGTCATACATATGTTTGAACTGTAATATATGCCATCTCGGTACGGTAATATACATATGTTTGGTACTGTAATATATGCCAGTTTGGTACTCTACGACATGCATGTTTGGTACCGTAACCTATGCCACTTTGCTAATGTATGCACATTTGGCACCGTAATATATGTAATTTTGTTACTGTAATACATGTCAGTTTGGTACCATAAGATATGCAAGTTTAGTACGGTAAGATGTGCATGTTTGGTACTGTCATATATGCCAGTTTGGTACCCCTACGGCATGCATGTTTGGTATTGTAATATGCGTATTTGGTACTGTAATATATGCCAATTTGGTACGTTAATATACGCAGCCTTGGTACTGTAATATAGGTAATATAGGTACTCTAAGTGTACGACATAGGGTACTGTATCCTTTCAGAAGTAGGTACCGTATAAATTAAAGTAAAACTTTGAATTTAAGACTTGGCTATATTCCGTCACAAACGAAGCATTTCAGCATGTGTTGATGTGGATAGAGGATTAGACAATTTCTGACTTTTTTCACTAATGATTGCACACTTTTCTGACGTTTTTCAGTCATGAGTGGACATATTTCTGACATTTTCTATGTCATGTTTGGGCAGATTCTGACATACGAGGTTTTAAATAATAAAAGACAACTCATCTGACATGTCAGTTGGCTTTAATAAAATGTTTCATGTCATATGTAATTTTGGGTACTGCAACCGTGGCTGTGTTGGTACGCTTTAAACAAAACGACAGGTACCCCTACATAGATATTTAAGGTACGGTGTCCCTTATATATATGATACGTCATACTAGGGTTAGTATTTTTCGGGGTCGATCGAATTACGTTTTCATCTCGAACCACCGTAGACCAATAATATATAGTATTAAATACGTTTCAGATCAAATTCGGTGCATTACGCCCCGCACGCATGAATTAAATCTTAGAATACCATGATTCATTATAGTATAAGGATACAAGCAAGAACATCTACAACATAATTTGAATAATGTGGTGAGTGCTACATCTGCGAATGCCGTGCATTAGGCTTTCACATTTTTTTTTCATTCCGTTATTGTTAGGTATTGTCAAAATCACGCACCACACCACGATTCGATTACGAATGTATTTTTTTTCGATCGTATAACAAATGGTACGATATACTTTCATAATTGGGTACTGTATATGTGCAATTATAGATACGATAAACCTGCACGTTATGGTACTATATAGGTAAATGTTAAGGTACCTTCTGTAAATCACAAAGTACCTTAGTGTACAACAGATAAGATACTTCATGTGCGATATATATGGTATGGTATACATTTACGTATTGATACGGTAAATCTGCAGGTTATGGTATTATTTATGTAAATGATAAGGTACCTTCTGTAAATCACAAGGTACCTTAGTGTACAACAGATAAGGTACTTCATGTGCGATATATAAAGTACGGTATATATTTACGTATTGGTACGGTAAATCTGCAGGTTATGGTACTATTTATGTAAATGATAAGGTACCTTCTATAAATCACAAGGTACCTTAGTGTACAACAGATAAGGTACTTCATGTGCGATATATAAGGTACGGTATATATTTACGTATTGGTACGGTTAACCTACACTTAGGGTACGCTATATGTAAGCGATAGGGTACGGTAATATGAAAGACAAGGTACTCTATATCTTGTGCTTATGGTACGCCATATATTTACATAATGGTACTTTGTACGTAAAGGATAAGATACGGTCCTACAATAACATATGGTACTGCATAAATTAAGGACAGTCATGGAACAACACGACACAGCACACACTTGGCAATAACCGTCCATGCACAAAGAAAAACCAAAATAAACAACCAAGGGTCTCCAAACAGTCCCATCCCCAACCCAAAATAAGTTAACCTAAGTAAACAACACAATCTCCAAAGAGTCTAACAGCATATCCAAGAAACTTAGTGAAAAAGATCTAGCATACAACTACGCTCGTCACGTAAAATGCGAGCAGTCATAGAAGCACGATACACATCCATGCTGACTTCTTTGCCATATTTCTCGAACTCTAGGGTGTCGACAACGTACTCCTCTATGGTCAAACAGGCATGCACCCCGCAGTCTACGTCGACAACCTTCTTATAGCTTCTTTTTTATCAGGGGTCATGCTACCCTTCAAATTGCTAATGGTAGATCGAAAGAGCGTAGGATGGCACCTGGAAGACAGCTCAAATCCCTTCCGCGGAGGCATTTCTGCAAAAAAAAAAGCAAAACTGTTAACAAGCAGTACCATTTTATTCACACAAGGGGTACCAATTTGGCCAAACAGAGGGTACCAAATGCAGTGATAATGTAGTACCAAAAAAAATTGACCCCATTTTCGAAAAACCCAATGTTAACAAGCAGTACTATTTTGTTCATACAAGGAGTACCAATTTACCCTAACAGAGGGTACCAAATGCAATGATAATGTAGTACCAAAAAAAATTGACACCATTTTCGAAAAACCCACCAAGACAGAGGGTACCAATTTCAGTCTAATGTAGTACCAAAACAGATTGACCCCATTCAAGGTAACCACTAACAAGTAGTACCATTTTATTCACAAAAGGGGTACCAATTTGGCCAAACAGATGGTACCAAATTCAGTGATAATGTAGTACCAAAAAAAATTGACCCCATTTTCGAAAAACCTACTGTTAACAAGTAGTACTATTTTGTTCACGTGGGTACCAATTTGCCTAAACAGAGAGTACCTAATGCAGTGATAATGTAGTACCAAAAAATTGACCCTATTCGAACAGTTTTGCCAAATAGTACCATTTTATTCACACAAGGGGTACTAATATGCCAAAACAGAGGGTACCAAATGCAGTTACAATGTAGTACCACAACAAAGGGACCCCATTCGAAAAAACAAAAAAATCGACCCATTCCAAAAAAAAACCCCAAATCAAGCAGCCACGACGAAATGCACGCACAAAAAACCGTAATCGACCAACAAATCACGCAGATTCCAAAAACACGGACAAAAAAACCCTAATTGTGACGAAATGCGACCACTTTACGGTAATACTGTAAAAGACTTACCAACCGAGTTCATAAGGGAATACAACGACGAACGACTGGAGTGACGACGTAGAATCTGAAGCCAAAACACCCGGGTCGATTTCTGCCAAGGAATCGCGCGATTTGGTTTGGGGCTGTGCGGTTTTTTTTTATGAGCGATCGTGAAATAAGAAACAAGGTAAGAGATGTAAAAAACCAGTTCTAGTTGGGGTAAATCCGTCAGTTAGGTACCTATCAGTAAAATAAAATTCAACTAGGTACCTAGGTTAAAAATTACACTGACTAGGGACTGATCTGTCTAATTTTTTTTGATGTAGGTATTTAAGTATTGAATCCCCTTATTGATATATATGAATAAAATACTCAATATTTTTAAAACAATGGAACATCTTGTAGCCAAAAAATCTCCTAGGGGAGAACCATAAAACAAGAATTGAAAAAGAAAAATAAATCCGAAATAATTAATTTCTTAATATAAAGAACTAAAAAACCTTACCATAAACTAGTTTAACAATCCATAAATATGATTGTTATATTCTTCATATATTTCCGTCTTCAACACGTAAATCATGTCGTTTGCTTTTGTGTAAATTAAGTTTCAGGCCCAAAAACGTGTTTTAAATTAGGTTTTAGGACCCCGTCAGAAGATTCATAGTTTTAAGGACCCGATTTTATGAAATTTAGATATAATGACCTAACTTTACGCAAGTGCTATGCAGTATTCATGAACTGGTATCGAAGATCCATGAAGTGGTACTGTAAATCCATGAAGTAGTACTGTAGACCCATGAAGTGGTACTGTAGATCCATGAAGTGGTACTGGTGAAGAGTGAAGTGGTACAACAGAGCACTTAAGTGTTTCTGCAGAAATTGGGTCCTTAAAACTATGAATTTTCTGACAGGGTCCTAAAAGTTAAATGAAACTTAACATGGGGCTTGAATTGTATGACCCTTTGCTTTTTCGTTCCTCTCTCTTCCCCCATTTTCCCTCCCTTCTCTCTAGAAATCAAAAAACCCTAAATCTATCTTCATCAACAGCCGCCCCTCCCCCCTTTTATTCCTTCTACTCTCTCTCTCTCTCTCTCTCTCTCTCTCTCTCTCTCTCTCTCTCTCTCTCTCTCTCTCTCTCTCTCTCTCTCTCTCTCTCTCTCTCTCTCTCTCTCTCTCTCTCTCTCTCTCTCTCTCTCTCCGGCCTTCCACCCCGGAGGTTGGGGAGCTCTATTTTTTTGACTTCATATTTAAAAAAAAAGCACAGCCTCCCCGGCTCGGCCAACTACCGTCCGCCCGCCCTGCCGCCTTTCGCCCAGCACCCGCCTTGTCACCCTCCGCCCTCACCGGTCAGTCGCCTTCCGCCAGCCCAGCCGCCGCCCACTTCTGCCTCCCGTCTGTCTGCCCGGGTACCTTGTCTCTCCGACCCTCGGGTAGGGAGCATTTTCTCCCTTGTGGAGCCCTCAGTCCGATGAAGACAAAATCGAGAAGTCGAAGGCCAAAGAAAGTGAAGAGTGTCGTAGATTTAGCTTATTAGCTTTTTGTTGAGGAATGACCACCGTTTGGATTCTTGATTCAATGTAGTTTCCATGTTTGCTACTCGTTTGTATTGATCTGAGCTATTTGGAGCTCAATCAATCACAAAACAGCACTTAACACAACACACACACACACTCTAACAGAGATTTAACGTGGTTCGGCCCTAACTTTGGTCTACGTCCATGGATCAACCGAGCTTCTTTTTACTTAGTCACCAACACGAAGTTTACGCAGCACTCAAGCCTCTACAACTTTCGTGTTCTACCCTCATAGTGATTTTCTCTTTACACAAAGAAATAAGCTCCCAAAACTGATAACCCAAATCAGACAATAAGAAACCAATTTATAGATGCAATTCACACCAATTGTGTGAATTGGGCTTGATTCTAGCCACTAATCTTTAGCCACTTGGACGTCCTAGATTGCTCCACGGGCCCCTTATCTTTGTGCATGACCCAAGCAAGCAAAACATTACCCAAGCAAACATTTCGTGACAGGTCACGGCCTTGTACATCCATCATCACGGCCGTGACCCATCAATGTGGCCTTCATGTTCAGTCATTGCCGCGATCCACGGCCTTGGGCAGCTATCTTCACGGGCGTGAAGATTGCGGGCTGATCAACACCTTTGCTGACCCTGCTTCACGGCTAGGTGGTATCAGAGTCACGGCCGTGACTGCGTCGGGCAACAACATTATCGCCCATGTTGTCCTTGTTCACGGTCGTGACGACTTGTGCATGCGGTCGTGAAGCTTTCCTCGAACTTGGTTTCGATCCGATCTCTTTCTCCGGTCGATTCCGGCGACTTCCGGCGAGGTTCAGGCTCGTTTTTCCTTACAATCTCCACCTCGAGACTGCAACCTCGCAAACGCAACTCCAAGCATCCCCATAGCAGACCCAATCCGCACGCTACACTCACTTGAAGTGCCCGAAAATCAGCTTCGCCCATTATCTCTTTTTCCATGAAAATCACCTTCGTGAGCTTCGATCCCCCTCAAAACTCCACCTTGACTAATACGCTCCTGCTCGGTTGATCATACAGCTCCCTTAGGAGCTGCGTGCCTCAATCGTGAACTTGCCGACTCCAAGTAGGATTGAAATTTCCCACTTGGAATCGACTCGAACCTTTGAGCTCACCATCTCCGTTCTACTCGAAGATCCATCGATCCTAGCCTCTTGAGCCACCTCATTGACTCCCCTCCGGCTAGCGAACACCTTCCTTTTGGTCGTCTTTCCATCCAAAACCTCAGCAACTCGAACACCTGAAAAACAATCAACTTTATTCACAGAAATTTCAGAATTTCTGTCAGATTCATCCCATTTTGCCGCTGAGCTTTCACCATCTTCCTCCACAACCTCCGAGACCTCCTCACCATGTGGCCTTGAAGTCCCCGCATCCTTAGGCACGAACAGCTCCGTTTCGGGCTCCTAAATATCGTCACAAGAGCTCATCAAAACCAGCCCCGTAGCAGGTTGAGTTTTTCAGTTTCAAGCTTCGCTTTTGCTCCGCGTTTCTCCATCTCGAAATGTGTTTTCTGTGGCTTCTCCTGCACAGCTTTCAAACCACCACACTTCCTAGTTTCCTTAGGTATGGATGTCACCACGGAGCACCCCTTCAAGACGTAGATACCACGTCTTTTTTACCCCTCCAGAATCAGCCTACCTTGTTTTCGTACCTGAGTTTTCTCGGCTGCAACTTGAGTGTTGTATACCTTCCTATCCAAAACCCCGATGGATATGAGGTTCCTTTTTTACTCTTGGACATACCTAACTTCTTTTAGGATTCCCACACTCAATTTTGCTAGCCTTATTCGGATGGATCCACAGCCCCGAAACCTCACAACTTTTCCCATCGCCTAGCTTGACTGTTTTTCCCTTCAACGCTTTGAAGTCGTGCAGCCATTCCCTCTTGCAGGTGACGTGGAAGGTTGAGCCAGAGTCTAAGATCCATTCATCATTCCTCTCGAGCTCGGAGACGTTGAGAACCTCGGCATATTTGAAACCATCATCCGCAACGTTTGTCGAGTTCGAACGTCCACCCTTTTGCAGTTTTGGGCAAGATCTCTTGAAGTGCCCCCACCTAATTGCAGTGGTAGCACCTCTTAGGATCCAGATGCTCCTTCTCCTTGCCCTTCTTCTTCCACGAGCTCGATTTCCTCTGCACATTTAGCATATCACCTGCAGAAGGAATCTGTGAAGTTAATGTGTTTAGTTGCTTAGAGCTGAGTGCAGAGAACACATCTTCCATCGTTAACTTCTCCCTCCCGTACAAGAGAGCCTCCTTGAAGTAGTCGTGGCTTGAGGGTAGCGCACATAGCAAGAGAAGCGCCTGATCTTCATCCTTGATCTCCTCCCCGATATTCTGCAAATCGAGCATTAACTTCAGGAATTGCCCCATTTGTGGACGAACGGGTTGCCATCCACCATTCGGAACTTGTACAATGCTTGCTTGAGATACAGCCTTCGAGCCAAAGACTTGGTCATGTAGAGAGCATCAAGCTTCTTCCAAATCCCCTCAGTCGAAGCCTCTGAAGCCACCCTTCGAAGCACTTGGTCTGATAGAGATAAAATCAGCGTTGAGTACGCCTTCTCCCGGAGCTTCTTCTTTGTGGTTGCCGTTAAACTGGCCGGTTCCATCTCAGCCTCGGGCTAGAGAGCCTCCTTCAGCCCCCTCTCCACGAGCACCGCCTTCATCTTGAGCTTCCACATCCCAAAGTCGTTAGAGCCATGAACACCTCCATCTCCAACTTCGTCACGGTAGTCATTCCCGCAATCGAGCTCTCGTCCACGCTCACCTCAACACTTGTTGAGGAATGACCACCGTTGGATTCTTGATTCAATGTAGTTTCCGTGTTTGCTACTCGTTTGTACTGATCTGAGCTATTTGGAGCTCAATCAATCACAAAACATCACTTAACGCAATACACACACTCTAACAGAGATTTAACGTGGTTCGGCCCTAACTTTTGCCTACGTTCACGGATCTACCGAGCTTCTTTTCACTTAGTCACCAACACAAAGTTTACACAGCACTCAAGCCTCTACAACTTCCGTGTTCTGCCCTCACAGTGATTTTCTCTCTACACAAAGAAATAATCTCCCAAAAGTGATAACCCAAATCAGAGAATAAGAGACCTATTTATAGATGCAATTCACACCAATTGTGTGAATTGGGCTTGATTCTAGCCACTAATCTTTAGCCACTTGGACGTCCTAGATTGCTCCACGTGCCCCTTATATTTGTGCATGACCCAAGCAAGCAAAACATGACCCAAGCAAACATTTCGTGACAGGTCACAGCCCTGTACATCCATCATCATGGCCGTGACCCATCATATGGCCTTAATGTTCAGTCACTGCCGCGATCCGCGGCCTTGGGCAGCTATCTTCACGGCCGTGAAGAGAGCGAACTGATCAACACCTTTACTGCCCTGCTTCACGGCTAGGTGGTATCAGAGTCACGGTCGTGACTGCGTCGAGCAACAGCATTATCGCCCATGCTGTCCCTGTTCACGGTCGTGACGTCTTGTGCATGCGGCCGTGAAGCTTTCCTGGAACTTAGCTTCGATCCGATCTCTTTCTCCGGTCGATTTCGGCGACTTCCGGCGAGGCTCAGGCTCGCTTTTCCCGACACTTTTTCTGTTATAGGTTCTGTAGTTCTTGATTTTAGATAATGAGTTTTGTTTTCTGTCAGTTTTTGTCCCTTGTGGACTTTTTTCTCCTGATGTGGGAGTGTTGTTCCCCCTTGTGGGGTTGTGTCTCCTCTTTTTGAGGTCTGGTTTCGTTTGGCGCAGTTCGACCAAACGGCTCTGTGTGCTATTTAGCACGTTTGTACTTTTGTGGTTTAATGGCAAGCTATCAATTGACAAAAGAAAAAACTCCAAAATCATGTCTTCTTCGGCAATTGCACTCCCCGAGTGGAGATACGATTTCAGTTGATATAATATTTTTCCTCTAAATGTCAACTGTATTAAATCAAAATACGTAATGTTACACGAAAAATATAATTACATCATAAATAAAAATCAATCATCATAATGAAATATATATCATGAGATTTGAGATTATCTGTTATCCCCCTTTCAACCAAGATGCAGGGCACGTAAACACTCGCATATAAAGAATTCGAGAACTAAGTGATCATGTTCCTTGGTTGTAGAGTTGTTCGAGAAATTATATGTTTTTATTTAACTGGGAGAGGAGATGTTAGAAATCTGAAATGTGACTCTCGGGTTGAAACGCCTTACGATTTGAAATGTCTAAACTATCCATTTGGATATAATCCAAGTGGGTTTAAAATTTGACAAGTGGCATCTTACATCTTACCTTATCCAAGTTGAAACAAGCATCGCGTGTTTTACTACATACACTTGAGACATGTCAAATTTTAAATCCACTTAAGTATCTAAAGTGGTAGGTATAAGTAAGGGTTTTGACTTACCTAGTAGAAACTCAAACTCCACCTAAAATGTGATAAGTGTCCTTGTTACACACTATCCCACATGTATTAAAATACTAGAACATACTTAAGTGTTGTATTGTAACCAATGTTTTAAAAAGCGCATAGCGCAAGCCGTAGCGTTTTAATTCCGGTAGCGTGGAGCGTAAATAGCGTAGCGTATTGCGTGAGTATTTCGAGCAAACTAATTTTAATAAAGAAATTGCATCTATACAACATGTAACGGTATATTACACTGCAATTCAGTTAAAAATAGTATATCATTCATCTTATAAAAAATAATAATAGTTATTATTTATTGACTCATTTTTAGCAATTTTTATAATTGTATTTCATCAAATTTCCAAGCTACTTGCATCGAAATATGTAAAAGTAATCATTATTATGAATAAATTACACGGTACATCAATGTGTTACCATTTCAATCGATAATCTTAATATGGATCACACGATGAATAAATCTACACATCACATGCCCTATTTTCATCAAATAATCAATTCCGCCCAAATAGCGCAATATTTTTTAAAAAAACCGTAAAAAGCGCAAAAAACCGTAGAAAAGCGTAAAAGGCGTAAAAAAGCGTACGCTTTTGGGGAAATACGGAAATACACAACGCTATATCGCGTTTTTGTGAAATTTTGCGATAGCGCGCTACGCAGCGCTTTTTAAAACAATGATTGTAACATGTATCGCTTATTAGGTGGACTTGGGTCATCAATTGAATATGTAAGACCAGATTAGCTTTTAAAAGGGATTTCGTCGGCTTTCCAAAAGGGCTTTGTCGCTGTCTTTTTACAACACGCCGCTTGAGCTGCGTTTTCACGAAAGTAACGTTAAATCCTGCCCTCTTTCAAGCAGGCAGCTTTTGCCTTGATACATATTTTGCGAAACCCTAACTCTGAGTTCATAGCCGTGGCGCCTCCTATCTTCTAATCAATATCCACGAGGTTCGATCTCAATCCTCTCAGCAAAATTCATATCTTCCTCGCGTCACTTGGGCGTTGTTTGACGCAATTAGTCTCGTCGACTTTGCAAAAGCGCTTATGGCATAGTAACGGGTTTCTGCATTCAATCGCAATTTTCGGTTTTTGTACGCTTTATGCTTGTAGGACTTCCTCGTGGTGCTGATTGAAGAATTAATCTGGAATATCGTGTGTGCTTTCGTTGCTTGTATGTGTTCATGTTCAGCCTATGTTGAGTTCGGTGCAAAGCCTTTTTGTTTGTCTATATATTCATGTTTGTGGGTCTTAAATTATGGAACCAAAGGTGTATTAGCATGCTACTTAGAGTCTGGACTGAGATAATTTTACACGTTAGGCTTAATTTTTTGGTCACGAATGGGATTTGTGTAATATAAAAAGTAACAGTATCTTCTCTGCTTTCTGTGATTTTGTGGTTTTCTTTTCTGGGAGTCGAAGACATCCGATGAGAGAAGGCAAGTGACGACGCTGAGGCTGAACCTCACCTCATTGTATGAAGCATCAAAAGAAGGTACTTCGATTCATAATCCTAAGCAACTTTTACAATTTTCAGATGGCTTTGGTTGGCTGGTTCTTCCATCGTCATTGTTTTTTAGCTCGACTGAGTGTTTGCCTTGGTTGCTGTGATGAGTGTTATTCAAAAATTTTGGAAGCTCACGCTGATGCTTGATGATCCGTTCGACTATTACGTCGACCTGAGCGGTTACCTGAGCAACCTTAGTAACTTATTCTTCTAATATCACCCTCGCAACTATCAAGTTATTCTTTGTATGCAACTACTAAAGAATGTAAAGGAACTCACAGGTCTTTGCTACACTATCTCTTACTTTTAAGGTTGTCACATCGATTAACTTGTCTTTTGAAGCATTGCAGTTAACTGAGCTAACTTTTATCGCTGAAAGGTGGGTTGGTTTCAAGTCTTTGGCTTGGAGGATGCCGGCCAATCTCCCTAATTGAGAAGGCAAAGAAATAGAAAATGCAGAATTTTGAATATGTTTCCACAAATGTATTATTTCCTAAATGTAATGACCAATAATCGCCCATACGATCTCATCCATCTGTTCTGTAAATTTCATTTTACTTGCATATATCATTAGACTTGAGCTTGACTGGCGAAAAAAGCAATGAAGCACAAAATTTATTAAATATCCCATTACTACAAAGCCATCGTCGCCGTCGTCTTCTTAAAAAAAAAGCTCACATGAGTCAAAAATCATTCAATAGCTTCCTAACTTGTTCAAGAGTGACAAACAACACCACCGTGAACGGCACTTGCCTGGAAACAATCGGCAAGAATCCCTTATAAAGGGCCATTACACCCTCGTACTTGACAGTCCTCACCAAGCACTCCACCGCCCCTTGTGAACCCACCTTCATGTTCATGACACGTGTCTTAATCACGTCCACAGGATTGGACACCACCGCCGCCAGTATCCCGGCGGCGAAACTCGCCGCCACGTGGGTCCCCATTCCGTCCTCCATCGCCCGCTTCCGTGTTAGGGTTTCCTTCACCTGGTCGTACGACGATAGCTGCGCCGCCGTGACGAGCATCGCGCGCGTCACTGTTAAGCTCGACCCTCGCCATAGACAACCTAAGGCAGAAATTAGGGATTCAGTCTCGCAATTGCAAAAAACCTAATTCTGAAAATTGACAAGTAAATCGTACGAACCCACTCCCTCATCTTTGGTCATTTGTTTCACGGCATCGACGACGGACTGGTAATTGCGGCGATCGGCCGGAGGCAATCGCCCGTCGGCCTGCATTCTGACCATGGAAACGTCGGCGGGGTTACCCACGGCGGCTCCGATTCCTCCGGCAGCGAGTCCGGCGAGGATCTTCTTTTCCAGCGGCAGGTGATTCGTCTCGGGCTCGGCGTACCTCCGTTTCAGCAGATCGTAGAGGCCCATGCAGGTTGTGGAGTACAGCGCCTGCCGGAGTACGGTGGCGGATATGCCGGAGTATAGGGCGGCGACGCCCTCCCGCCGGACGATGTGGATGCCGACGGAGACGGGTGAGTGGACGGAGTTGGCCTCGCACTGAAGCTGAGTCCGGACTTTGATTAGGTCGAATGGGTGGTGGAGCAACCGGCGATGATCGAGGCGATCCCACCTTCGACGAATCCCTTCAGACCCATTACTATGAGAATCTTCTCTTTTTATTTTGTCTTCTTCTACGATTGTTTTATTTTGTTTCTTCTAAAAATAAATTATTAATTAATTAATTAATTACGATTTGGACCAATTAAAGGTTGAGTTCATCTCGCCGGAGAGTGTGGAGACCGAAGGCTACGGTCGACAATTGTGGTACTTTATGCTTTTAAGACATATATATAATATATATGTATATATATGATATTGACAAATAAACATATACACGGAGATGATTGTGATGTGCTGATAAAATATTTTTATGTGGAGGAATACCTAGCAAGGAAACTCGAATAATGTTGAGTATTACGATAATGTTTTTTGATGAAATTATACTATATATTTATAGTATATATATATATATATATATATCAGTTGTAAATTCGGTCTTTTTAAAAAATAGCCTTTGGCGTGGTCAAGTTTAAAAAAACAGCACTCTTGACTTATTTTTTTGGTCAATAGCACTCTTTTTAATTAACATTAATCATCTTCTTGTAATCCCTTATTATTAATAAAAAAGAAAAACAAAAATAAAATACAGCGCCTGAAATGAATTAAAAGCTGCACGTCCATTTTGCAGCAGAAAGCATTCATTCCACCTCACCGAATTATTCTTCTTCTTCCTCATCGTCCTTAAGAAAAATCACCTACGATTTCTTCTGCTTCTGCAAGTCAGTCGACCCGACCTCATATCAGCTCCTTCACAGGCGAAGGAACACTCGAAAGACCCCAGCGCATCGGCGCGGTCCCAGCAAGGGTCCCCTGCCTATAATCGAGGGTCCCCTGGTCATAGCGCGCGGGTTCCGTGACCTTGCGCGCAGTGACACGGGACCCGCCCGTTAAGGTCAGGATACCCGAGCGTTTAAGCAGGGGACCCGCGCTAATACGCAGGGGACCCGTGCTGGCCACCATCATCTTATGGGCGGGTCCCATGAAATATGCACAGGTCCCCTACTCATAAGCGGGGGTCGTGTAACTAGGTTTAGACCCGGGCGATGCACGGGGTTTCTTTTTTTCATCCCCAGTATATCCACGGCACGCATACGTTAATGAGAAAAAAGTCATTCGATTATTATGTAATATAAAATTATGAATATTTTTATTGTGTAATAAAAATTATTGCAAGATTACCCTTAGATTTTCATGAAAACAACAATAAAAAAACATATTCCATTACAGTCTTACAATGTTCAAGTAGACTGTGCAGGCTTACAGTCTTACAATATTTAAGCAGTCTCATAGCCGTGCATTGAACAGTCTTACAATGTTTAAGTAGTGCAGGCAGCCTCACAGTCCTACAGTCTTACAATCGTATAAACTTAAACGTCGTTCTTTCGGTCGCACAACGTGACACAGTCTTAAACCTTCGCACAATATATTCTGAGATACTTTGTAATATTTAAGTAGTGCAGTCTCATAGCTAGATGCAGTTTCATAGTCGTGCTTGTACAGTCTTACAATGTTTAAGTTATGCAGCCTCACGGTTTTACAGTCTTACAATTATGCAAACTTAAACATCTTTCTTTTGATCACACAGACGTGACACGGTCTTAAACCTTCGCACTATATATTCTGAGATATTTTGTAATATGACGCAATACACTGTAGTTTTAGCCTATGATCGATGAATTATGTTGCTTTTCTCTAAGTGGACGCAATATTCAAAACAAAATTTTCAATCTTCCATAAAATAATAAAATATCTAGACATGCAATGACATATTTCTTATGTGATATATAAGTACAGTGAAACCGGGTCTTAGAATATTATCGTTAGTCGTGATTCGCCATGACCGTATAAAATAAAAATTATTAAAAGTCAAATCATATATCATTTGTGATATATGCTCATTTAAAGAGTGATGTAGTGAGTGTTTTCTGGCCATAGAACTGGCATTTAACATCTCAAATCATGCAAGTAGACCACATTCTTGCCAATAGTTCCTCCTTCAATTTAATATAACCATGTTGTGTAAAGGGGGCATCGCCGAAAGAGTTGACGTATGCCGTTCCTCCGCAAGAGGCCGTCCTAACTTTGAAGGCGATCGTTCTTAGGGCTTCTCCCATACACATCATGAGTCGGATGAGTCCCTTGTCTGAAATTTCTCCAGTATAAACACAATTTTCAAGTAAATGTTTTATTAGCCAGGTTTTGTCACACACATCAATCTTTTTATTGTGTAATATAAAATTATTACATAGTAAATCTTAACTTATTATAAAACAATAATAAAAAACATATTCTAAGTCTCACACGACAGTCTTACAATGTCTACGTAGTACACTTTGCTACCAGTGCATCATACAGTCTAACACGATAGAGTGATATTGATGTCAAAACTATACAGTTATGTATATCTACTAATGAGGAAGATTGAAGTGGTCCCGGTACGATATGGATGTAAAATACTAAGTTCTAAAACTGGTGACTAAATGTTGGAACAAATGTTGGGTCAATACTGACGCCAACACAGAACGCACAGCGGAATATTTAACGAACTTAGTAAAGAAAGATGGTGAACATGAGATGTAAATCTGTGCAGCAAGTTATAAAAACTTGCTGCGTGCCTCAAGACGAAATTTCACTACAGCAATGGATGCAGAATGACTATCCGAAGATAGTAAAAACAAGCCTAGAAAAACTACGAATCTAAACGATCCTAAAAACTACGAATCTCACGATTCTGCAAACTACGAATCTAACGATTCTAAAAACCTACAAAGTCCTAAGACTTTTGCAAAAGAAATACTAGGCTAAAAGGACGCTTTGGCTTGCTCAAATTCTCTCAATGAAACTCTACAATTTTCGCTCATCGCTCTCAAAAGATTCTCGTCCAAAGGTCTGAGTTGCAGCTCGAAATCTCCTCATATTATGGGTCTTGGCTCATGTTTGAATTGGTAGGAGATCCCTTGAATATCTCCTAATGATTTAGTCTTGACTTGGGCTCCAATCTTCCTATTTTTAGTAAGCTTCTTCCTTATTTTGCTCCTAATTGCTCCACACGTTTTTCACACGGTTTGATCAATTCTCAATCCTTATTTAAGTCCTGCAAAACACTAAAAATAGCCAAGCCACGGATTAAACAAGTTTTGGGCATGAAAGATAAAACTGAAGTTGGAGACATTCTCGGCCAACAGATGTTGACTAGAATGTTCACCCAACATTAACATCAACAATCTCCCCCTTTTTATCTTTCTTCCCAAAACCAAAGCAGACGTTAGACATAGTGAAACTCCCCCTGAAGGCAAACTCTACTCAACCACAAAACATCAAAAGATGGTTAGAGTAGACGAAAACAAAATAGCGATTAGACTATTCAAAGTACTACGAAAATAGTACATAGCCATAACAAGGTCTTAGGTTAAACATCTGCAACATAAATATATTCGGCACGTAAGCAGGCAAACATGTAAACATATTGGAGAAGCAAATCATCATGCACATAATAAAAACAAATCAATCTTGACATGCAAAAATAAAATCAGAGAATCAATTATGCATGCAAAATAGAAAGGATCAGATCTTCACTCTCAATGGAGTATGGAGTTTCCTTCTGATACAATAAAAATCAGAATCAATTATGCATGCAAAAATAGAAAGGATCAGAGCTTCACTCTCAATGAGTATGGAGTTTCCTTCTGATGCTTTCTCGGCTGCTTCTCCTTCTTGGTCAGCTCCCCCTGTTTGTTCGGCTCCTTATTCTACTCCCCCTAAATTTCCTTATCTCCCCCTTTTTATCTGCACAACCTTCTCCCCCTTTTTGGGAAGAAAGAAAAAAATTCAGAGAACTTCTCTGTTAGCCAACTTGCAGATGTTGAGGCAAATGTGGGACTAACATCTGAGCCAACATTCTGAGACTTAGAAACAAGTTAGTTCGCCATAAAGAAAACAAAAATAAAAAAATAAAGTGAGAACAGAATGAGTAACCCACTATTATATCAACCATAATCAAGAACAGAGAGTAATTTCAGCGTCAAGTTCGAACTATGAATTAGGATATGCGAAAGTGATGAGAGCTCAAGTCGAACCTAAACGAGAGAAATATCCAACGGCACAAATAAAGCGATCACTCGGTAAATAGGGATAAATCGTGATGTAAGCGAGCTGAGTAATCTAATTGTTGGAATAAAGAGCATTTAGACAGTTTGAGGATGAGGTCGATTTAGGTCAAACCTGTCTAAGTAAACATGGAGCTAAAATATATTATGTGGACGAATTAGTCATGCAAGCAAATTGGAGCACATCAGATCATGATTCAACCCAAAGACACTAAGTCAAAAGTCAAGGTAGAATCAAGCAAGACTAACCATTTGAGCGACGATGAAGAGCACTTGAGACAAGCGTAACGAGCTGTTCTTCGAGAGTTCTAGTGCAATTCTGAGAGATATCTAAACTAGACACACCAAACTAACAAATGCAAACCTAAAAGCTAATGCAAATAAACGAAAGCACAAAAAAAATGTAGCATTACCAAACCGACAGTTACACATGTTACTCCAACATTTGACTCAACATTCTCATTCCGTACTCCTAGACTTATCTGCCCAACCCTTCTTAAAACCAGTTCCCTTTATTTCTACCCTTTCACCTTATTTATCAACCTCAGTTTATGCACTGCCCTTATACCCTAAGCCTCAAGGTTTGGCTTTTTATCGCATAGCATACATCGTCACAGCGAATGCCGTGTACCTAAGAAAACTTATTACCAAGAACCTATATCTAGCAAAGAGTTTATGAGCAGGCTTATATGCGCAAAGGATTGGCTTTTTGTCGCAAAGAGTACAATGTCACCGCGAATGTCGTGTACCTAGGGAACTTATTACCAAGAGCCTTTTTTTTGGGGATCGGGTTCATTCAGGGACCAGTCAAGAAGAATCACGTCATTTCACAGGAAAACAGAACAGAACATCTAACCAAACACTAAAGCAGTAACCATCGAATTTGACATATGCTATGTTGATCCAGATGTTGGACCGACATTCAGACTAACATGTGCAAACCTATGGATTTCTTCAGGTCCGAGAACCTTTCAAAATCCAATGCTTTCGTGAATATGTCTACTAACTGATGTTTCGTGTCTATATGCTCAATGCGGACTAACTCTTTTTCTACCATATCTCTCAGAAAATGATGCCTTATATCTATATGCTTTGTACGTGAATGCTGGATCGGGTTCCTAGAGATGTTGATGGCGCTAAGGTTATCACAATACATGAGAACAGATTCGCACTCTAAACCATACTCACACAACATGCTATTCAACCATATTAATTGCGTACAGCAACGACCCGCCGCAACATACTCAGACTCAGCAGTAGATAAAGACAGACAGCTTTGCTTCTTAATATACCATGCAACTAAATTGTTACCTAAGAAGAAACAGCCGCCACTTGTGCTCTTGCGATCATCCTCGTCACCTGCCCAGTCAGCATCACTGTAGCCTACAAGACTCATATTAGTATCTTTAGAGAACCACAATCTTAGGCTACACGATTCACTCACATGACGAAGAATACGCTTAACGGCATTAAGATGGGAAACTTTAGGCTCAGACTGATATCTAGCACATACGCATACGCTATACATAATGTCAGGTCTAGTAGCGGAAAGATATAATAGACTGCCTATCATGGAACTATACGATGTGGGGTCAACATTCTGTCCAACATTACCTTTACTTACCTTCTGAGTTGAACCCATCGGTGTTTTCATTACCTTGGCAGTATCTTTTCCAAATTTCTTTACTCTATTATTCGCATACTTCTCCTGAGACATGAAAATATCGTCGTTGCTTTGCTTAATCTTACCAAACTCCTTAAGCTTCGGAACGCCTCTGGCCGCCTCATGCTTGATAAGCTGCTCCAATATTCGGTAGTTAACGTGGCCCAGTTTGTAATGCCCAAGTATGACACCGTCTTCGTCTTTCGATAGTTGGCACACATCATCGAGGTCATCTCGACCGAGAATCCGTCCTTTAGCACCTCCTCCAAACGTCACAGATCCACTCCGTAAAGGCATGTAATCACTTATATACTGTTTGGTACCCGTCATATGTCGGAAACACACGCTATCGAAGTACCAAGAACCTGTCACGTTAGCTCGCAAGGAGGTATATACTACATGGCATTTATGAACAGATTTCTCTACCCAAACTTTCTTAGATGGTAAAACAGCATTTGGACCACCAGAATTTGAAGGCGAGCCAGATGAACTTTCTCCACACACACCTTTCAACACTGATTTCTCAATGTTGAGCGGGATGTTGGATGACATTTCAGCCGACATCGATTTCTTTGCAGAAATCTCCCCCTCCAATTTCCAGCAGTATGGTTTAATATGACCAGGCTGCATACGATAATGACACTTAAACGATCTATCGTTAGACCTACAAGCAGCATGCTTCATACTTTTCTTAATAGTCGCAGTCTCACATCGATCGTTAGCAACATGGGAATTTTCAGAAACAAACTTCGAGTGGCAGAATCTAGAACATGCTGTGAATTGTAACCTAAGCCATGAGTATCACAAATACCTATCGACAATACCTCATCAAGAGTCAATTTACCCTTGTTCAATTTTAAGAACGTCTCGTCAGCCTTATCGACTTGCTTATGAAGTTTATCGATCTCCTTGTCTTTTCTCGTCAACACGACTTCCACCTTGTTCATCCCTTCTAGCAGGCTTTTGATCATCATTTTGCTCTTCTCATTTTCCTCGGTCAGCATTTTCACGATTACTTCCAGTTCCGAGTTTTTCGCCTTTTCCTTCGCATACTCCGTGGACAGCAGTTTGAAGGCTTCTTTCGTCTGAACTTCTTCACGAACATCAGTTTCGAAACCTGCATCATCAGAACTAGAATAACCATCAAAACAGTTTGAATCATCATAATCGAAAATGATATGTTTTCAGATGTTGAGTCAAATGTTGGCTCAACATCAGTTACCGCAGTGAAACCGATTTGATAATCTTCGTCGTCCGAGAAGGATTGAGTGATCACTGATGATTGCTGAGCCTCCTTGGCATACTGTTCTTCCTCTTCATCATCGGAGAGATCGACCCAAAGTGATTTCCCACGCTTGCGAAGGGTGTTCGCGCATTCATTAGCATAATGACCCCAGCCCGTGCAAGCATGGCATCTAACTGAATCCCAGTCGACATTCTTCTTTCCGTCAGTATTGCGTTTGAAGTATGGAGGAGCAGACGAAGGTTCTACTTTGACATTCTGACCCTTTCGGAATGTTGGGCCAACATTCTGCTCAACATTCATCTTCTGAATGAACTTTGCAAATTTCTTCACGAACATAGCCATATCCTCATCATTGTCAGGGTCAACTTCAGTTTGCACCTTGGATGACTGACTGACTAGAGCAATGCTTTTGCCGCGTTAAGCTCTCTTTTGGACTTCGAGGTTGGTCTCATAGTTCTTCATGATGTTCATCAATGTGTTGAGTTCCATCGTGTCCAGATTATGTGCTTCCTCGACAGCTGCTACCTTCACATTAAACTTTTCAGTTAGCGTACATAAAGCTTTAGAGACTAGTACCTTATTAGAAATTGGATCTCCGAGGCTAGCACACTCGCTCGAGATCGTCAGGATCTTCCCGAAGTACGTGGTGATATCCTCGTCTTCCTTCATTCTCAGATTTTCAAACTGATTGAGGAGGTATCGCAGTTTGGTTTCCCTCACGCTCGCATCGCCTTCGCAGTACCTCTGAAGTAGATCCCAAGCGTTCTTTGCCGTCGAACAATTCTGAATGATCTTGAACACGAAAATATCCACCGAAGAGAAGATGGCGTTAAGAGCTTTGTCGTTATACTCGGCCGCATTCTTTTCAGCAATTGACCACTCTTCGATCGGCTTGTCGACTACTTCGCCATCAGCATCTGGAGGAGATCGAGGTGGAGTATATCCGTTGAGAACAGCTTCCCACGCTCGCACATCTATGGACTTGATGCATTGGCGCACACGAACCTTCCAATAGGCATAATTGGAACCGTCTAACACAGGGACTTTGCCGAGATGGTTTGAGCTTGTAACATCCATATAAAAGGATCAAAACGCTTAGTCACGTCAAGCGGAGGCTCTGATACCACTTTGAAGTGGTCCCGGTACGATATGGATGTAAAATACTAAGTTCTAAAACTGGTGACTAAATGTTGGAACAAATGTTGGGTCAACACTGACGCCAACACAGAACGCACAGCGGAATATTTAACGAACTTAGTAAAGAAAGATGGTGAACACGAGATGTAAATCTGTGCAGCACGTTATAAAAACTTGCTGCGTGCCTCAAGACGAAATTCCACTACAGCAATGGATGCAAAATAACTATCCGAAGATAGTAAAAACAAGCCTAGAAAAACTACGAATCTAAACGATCCTGAAAACTACGAATCTCACGATTCTGCAAACTACGAATCTAACGATTCTAAAAACCTACAAAGTCCTAAGACTTTTGCAAAAGAAATACTAGGCTAAAAGGACGCTTTGGCTCGCTCAAATTCTCTCAATGAAACTCGACAATTTTCGCTCATCGCTCTCAAAAGATTCTCGTCCAAAGGTCTGAGTTGCAGCTCAAAATCTCCTCATATTTATGGGTCTTGTCTCATGTTTGAATTGGTAGGAGATCCCTTGAATATCTCCTAATGATTTAGTCTTGACTTGGGCTCCAATCTTCCTATTTTTAGTAAGCTTCTTCCTTATTTTGCTCCTAATTGCTCCACACGTTTTTCACACGGTTTGATCAATTCTCAATCCTTATTTAAGTCCTGCAAAACACTAAAAATAGCCAAGCCACGGATTAAACAAGTTTGGCATGAAAGATAAAACTGAAGTTGGAGACATTCTCGGCCAACAGATGTTGACTAGAATGTTCACCCAACATTAACATCAACAAAGATAAAAAAAAAAAGGCTTATCAAGTTTAGAACCATCGCTTTCGGGAGCAAATGAAGCGATTTCTTTTTGACGATGACCTCTTTCTCTTCATCATCATCAGTAAATTCTGGAAATCAGTCTCAAAATCACCATTCGCATCAAAATCGTTGATTATTAGCAAAACTTCGTCTTCTTCAAACCCTTACTCACGGTACTATTCATATTTTCTCGATTCTCATCGCATTTGAAGGTTATTACCAACCACCAGTATGCAACACAAGACTGATGTACGACCATGTACGAAGAGAGATGCTTAATTGAACGACCGTTCGTGTGAGGCGCAATAACGAAGTAACACAGCGGTGCAATGGAGAAGTCTGAACTCTGAAACTTAAATGCACTTGCATTAATTTGCTGTCCTTCACGATGGATGTGTGTTGTATTTCTACAATTTTTTGTTTTGTTTAATTCTTTCGTGTGCCACATGATCAATAAAATGTGAGTGTTGAATGTGGAATGTCATTGTTTGTTCGTCGAATACTGAAAAGATGATGTTTCGGTCTTGCTTGTCATTTGCTAGTCCTCATTTGAAGTAGTGCATCATTTTTTAATAAATATATTCAATTTTCTATGGAAATCTGCCTGCAAGAATTTATTCATACGTTAATGTCATCGATACATGACAGATGGTGAGTTTTATAATAACAGAACTATATTAGGCAGTTAAGTTGACATTCTTGTACATTAGAATATGTAACCAAACGATCCTTGCAATGTACGTAACTGTCTGACTTGTGCTTGGACACTTGGCTGCAAAACATCATGCGACTCTCATCGTACAGAGATCATAACTTACGAATAACTTATCACGTTGCGTTTTAAAAATACACTTAGAAACATTTAACAGAATACAAAGTATTCTCACCAATTTTATGCTCAATCCTAGATAGCCTTTCGTTTAGTTGCATATAACGGTCGCCGATGCTACCCCTCAAATGAACGGAATCGAAATTTGTCAAGAACTACGGAATCTCTCGCAACCACAGTCATGGTAGTATGATCATTGAACCTCTTCATAAAACGATGATAAGTGATACGGTATCTAGTAGGTGCATTGATCACCTCACAATTTGATATAGAAAATAAAAGATCATCCTTCAAAGAATATTGAATTGATGAGCCCTTTGAAAATGGATAGTAGCCAAGCCTGCATTGTGACAACACGAATAAAAAAATAGGCCAAATAACCTTCTCATCCAAATAAATAAGATCAAGATTCATGGGCTCTCCATTTTTGCGCAAGTTCCTCAATGTCCACGAACGGAGAAGTCGGACAACAACCAGATGCTAAACCAGAATTAGGAGTCAGATCACCAAGAGCATATGATTTAACCATATGACCCATGTTAACACGATTATTCAAATACAATATTGTAAATGAGCTTTCACCTAAGGATGACAACATGGAGGGTCAGGACCGGGGACCCGTCGAGATTATTTTGTGACAGACTCGACAACCATCCGCCTCTCCTTAACAAACACCCAGCCTGCCTCGCGTAGAACCCCAAGCTGTCAGCCCACTTTTGATATGTTTTTTCAAGTTTTATTATTATTATTTATCATTAACTACTATTATTATTTTACAATAAAATAAATAATAATAATATAAATTAATATAAAAGGAGACATTGAGTGTGTGATTGAAAGCTCTACAATAATTTTATTGCAATTTATAACTTGAATAACATACTCCTCTCGCCAGATATATTTATTTTGTTACAATTTCTAGCCTGAATAATATATTCCTCTCTCCAGATAATTTATTATGGAGTGTTGCAGTCTTTATGACGACCACCTTGCGTTTGCTTTTGCTAGAGATTTGTATTAATATCTTTATGCTTTTTTTATAATTAAATATATGAATGGTTGTCATGTCTATTATAATACAACATAATCATACAAAAGAATTCACGAGTCGCTCACTTGAGTTGTCATACAAAATTAACGCTATTAACATACTACTACACATTATAGCAGCTTGTCAATTGGGCAGTCTATAACATTATTGTTAATAACAGTCATATAATAATCAGCTTTGATTCGACATGATAATGAAACATGCCTACAATCGTACAGCAATATTTATATATACACTATGAAGTCGGGGATGTCTGCGAGGCGTAAGTACACGAACAATTGTATTTTCAAGAACAAACTTGTAAATGAAAAAAAAATGAAATTGCACCTCAGCCTGCTTTTAGTCGAATATGTCAGGCAGCATGACAATGGTTGCGACCGCATCTAACAACAATCTTACAACATCAGAGCTTACTCCTTTAACAGCCATGTGCAGAACTTTCTATTCTTTGTTGTCGGTGTTTCAAGCCAGCCTAACGATCTCCACGTGGCCTTGTCGAGCTGCAAAGTAAACGTAAATCATATATGTTCAAGATATTTAAACAAATTATCACCAACTTGACATAGGCATGCCGTGCATATACTGGGGATGAAAAAAAGAAACCCACCCCGTGGAAATATATCATTATTCATCAACACTTTCCAGATATATCCAAGTAAGCCTCTGGAAGAATAGGAGGGCCTTTGTCAATGGGCTTTCCAGACCCATCGAATATACGGCCAAGCATGTCAAGAGATACGGGAGTTTTTAAAACCTGTTTAGGATGTTATGCCAGAAATTACTGATAAGGATAGAAGATTTAAGAGAATCTTATCATATTAAGTAGAACAAATAGAACTATCCCTATTAGGACAAGATAGAAGGATTAAATGCACAAATCAGGTTTTAAATTTGAGCTTCAAGTTGCATCAGAAACTGATAATGTATGGTGTTCAACAGGATGATCTGCGAAAATGAAACGACTTACCTCCCCAGTAAACTGGACAGTTGTGTATTTGTTGTCACTTCCAGAAGTTCCTTCGAAGACCTGGTTAAAAACATGGAAAGATGAAAAATAATACCGTGCAAAAAATAACACAAAAATGTTTAAATAAACTAACTACACAATCTCATTTTAGATAATAATCACGTTGGAATTTTCAATAATGATCACCTGAACAGCAGCTTTCTCTCCATCGACTTCCAAAACTTGTCCACGCCGTGTAGTTCCATCTCTTAGGCGGATGTTAACAATTTCCTGAAACTTGGGTCCCTAATTATATCAAAAAAACATTTAAAAAGATCATTTTCCAGTACCTGTATTCAGAATAACCTAGAGAATTACTTTAAACAATTAACTGACAACGATATAACATTCACCTTGACTTTATAGCAAAAAAATAAAATCAAATCAAAACTGAACCCACCATTTCACCACAAATAAACCAAGATAGATTATAACATGAAAATAAACAAATTAACAAAATTGTAATATGCAAGAGATCGATACCTGTAAAGCCATGCTGCTCTCATCTACACCGATAACGTCGTCATCATCATCGTCATCTATGATCTCTGTAAGGATCTTGCATCCTCTGCGTCTCCAATGCCCCAAACACACCGTACACACTGCTCTCATCTACATCGAAACCACGCTTCTTTTCCTTACGCTTCCCATCAATAACATCATCATCGCCGTCGTCAGGATCATAGGTTATAACCTGAAAAAGAAAAAATTAACAAAATTCTAATATCCAAGAAATTGATACCTGTAAAGCGATTATGCGTTGGGAGTTCACATGGCGTGAAAATACAGTGGTTGTTGTCTTAGTTGCCTAAAGCAAAAGATAGAGAACGAAAATCGATTAGTGTGTTACCTCATTTCGAGAGCTGAGCACAAGTAAAACCATCCTTCACAAGCTCTAACTGCATCCCTAAACCTGTAATAATCCCCGATGACATTGTACACCTGATGCGAAATCCTCGCATACCCATTGATTCGATCATTGTCTCCCTCCAAACGCCCCCTGTAATAAATCGTAACCTCGACCTTAAACACCCAGGTTCCTTCCTCAACGCTCGAGAACTTCCAACAGATTGTTGAACAGACGCCATAATAGAAACATATCTTCCCTTTTCGGATCTGTATTTCGGATCTTCCCTTTGCGGATCTATATTTCAACAGGAGATTAATGTAGGAAGAAATTTGAAAAAAGATGTATCTCATACGTGCAAACATACATTAGCACATGAGCCACATTGCGAACATAAAACAGAAAAAATGCACTCAATTTTATCAACATGCTTTCATTATATTTGCTACAGAGACTGCAATGGAACCTCAGAAAAGCTGCTATCTGCAAACGTATTATACCAACTTCACCAAGCCACAAAGAATTCAGAAAACCGTATTATACCAACTTGCAATCTAGAGTTGTACGATATTGATTTTCCTTGCAACCAGAGAATCATCGTCTCGATTTGCAACAATTAGCAATAATTAGTGGGTTTTGTGCAGCAGGGCAACTCAACACTTCATAAGCTAAACAAACTAAAGACGTATGGTTGCAATTTATCTCTGAAATTACCCACTACCAGTCCCTAGCAATGAAATCACAAAAAAGAAAAGAAAAGCTACAACCTTTCTCGACACCACGAAACCTCCAATCCATATATTTCCAAACTATCAGATGCATAAATCAACAGGAACACCAAAAATCAAGCATAAATCAAGGTACCCACACAACGTTAAACCAATTCAACGTTCGAATCAAGCTACTTTGCATTGACCGATCAAGTAAAGACTCATTAAAGGTTGCGTTAACCAAATTAGTCGCAGAGGGATAGGAGAAAGGAAATACCGGAAACTGTAATGGGCCAGATGGGAAATTCACTGCTGGCAAAGATGATAAGACAGATCCTCGAAAAGCTTCAGGCGTAAACGGGGAAGAAGCTCCATGAGGCGCAAACTGTCTCTGGGATGCATTAGGTGGATAAACAGAAAAAGGATGCTCCATCGATGAAATTGCCATGGTTGAGTATACCTTCCAGGAAAGAAACCAAGACGAGAAATTTACCAGAGGACCATTTAATCTAAGCCTAGCGGCAGAAAGTGGCTGTGGTGGTGGTCCGTTAACTTGATTGACTGAGAACATTTCTGCATTATAATCGTCAGCCCCAGGCCCAATCTCGTCCGATGAGAACATTTCAACAGAATCAGTTTGGTGCTTCGTGTCTATAGCACTCTCTTCTCCTATTTTTGATTTTCCATTAATTTCAATGTGATAAGTACATGCGACTAAGTAGTCAAGAGGCCTTCTTTGGTTACAGTATTTCCAAAGTAAGGCAAGAGCTCTTTGATGTGAGCCAAGAATCACACAAATTACAACCAACACAGCCAAAAAGAACTGCACACTGAGATCAAAGTGGAAAGCAAAAGGAGATCTCAGTAGCCAACACAAAGACATTGAAAGACCGCAACATGGCCACTGAACAACTGAAGGTCCCTAGCACTGCCATTGGCCTACTGTAACTTGGGATCCTCCGAGTCCAAGGGCGACAAAAAATGAGACAAAAGGGTTGACAAAAAATTAGGCTTGAAGATCCGTGTACTCCATCCATTCTTGAACAGCAAGGTCTACTGTCGCTCTCTCATCTCTTTTGATTTCTTTGAAAATCCATAGATTCCAAGTCTTCCAAAGCATCCAAAGTAAATAAGACGAAAGTTGGACTCGCTTTTGAAAGACCTCTGTTTGTTTAGCTGAGCAAATCTTCATCCACCAATCTTGAAACCGAACCGAGTTTTGTTGTAAGTCATCCCAATGAATGGGGGCGATCTTCCAAATCAATTGTGCTCTGTGGCATTTGAAAAACAGGTGATCCGTATCTTCTTGTTCATCTCCGCACCAACTACAAATCGTGTCCAAAGAGACACCTCTGTTAGCCAAATTAACTTTCGTAGGCAAGATATTATGGAAGCATCTCCAGATGAAATGTTTTATCTTTTGTTTCAGCTTCATTTTCCAAAGAGTCGTCCACATCTTCCCAACCTTAGCTCCTCTATCACTTCCTTCCACATGTCCGTTAGAGATTTTTTTTAAAATCCAAGAGAGCATCATATGCAGATTTAACGGTAAACCTCCCTGATTTATCAAGCTGCCAAAGCATTCTGTCTCTGCTTTCTTCGTGAGAAATTTTGATACCAATAATATTTCCAGCAACTTCAGAATAAAAAAGTGATCTGATTAAATCGAAATTCCAGCATCGATGATTTTCCTCAATGAGCTCACAAACCAAAGAATATCTCGAACCTTCTTGATTTGCAACAGTAGGTATGTATCCTGGGATATCCGGGACCCATGGATGTTCCCAAATATGGATAGAATGCCCATTCCCTACCTTAAACATCATACCCATTTGCAACACATGCCTAACTTGAACCCAACATCGCCACATCCATGAACAATTTGTTGGAATTCTTGCCTTAAAGAGATTCTCCGCTGGAAAATATTTTGCTTTCAGTAACTTACTTACAAGCAAATTCGGTTGGGTGAGAATTCTCCAAAGTTGCTTAGCACGCATGGCGTCATTGAAACTTTGAATGTCCTGAAAGCCCAGCCCCCCGTCCTGCTTAGGAGTAGCAATCTTTGACCATGCTTTCCAATGAATTTTCATTCCGCCATCTCCTTTTTCACCCCACCAAAAGTTTGCTGTCTCCCGCGCTATGGTTTTGCCGACATTGATGGGGATCTTGAAACAAGACATAACAAATGTAGGAAGTGCATTAATGACAGCTTTGATTAGGGTTTCTCTACCAGCTGGATTGAGAAGAGCAGCTTTCCAACTCCCAATTCTTCTTTTAACCGTTCCGATCACAAAGTTGAAAGTTTCTTTCTTTGTTCTTCCAATGACCAGGGGCAGTCCCAGATAGCGAGCACTTCTTTGTTCCTTAATCCCTGCAAGAATGTTAGTGATGCTCTCTTTGCTTTCAACTGTTGTATTTGCACTAAAGAACACCGAGGATTTTTCAAGATTAATTTGTTGTCCTGAAGCACTACAATATTGGTCGATGACGTCTTTGACAATTCGAGCCTGAGAGGCAGTAGCTTCACAAAACAAAACTGAATCATCGGCAAAGAATAAGTGAGTAATGAGAGGTCCATTCCTACAAATTCTGATGCCTTGATAAATTCCAAATGAGCTTGATTGTTTTATGATGTTTGAGAATGCTTCTGAAAGGATAATAAGCAGCCGGGTTTTCCGTTCGAATAAAAAAAGTACGACCATTAATCTCCCAATTCTTTGCATTGCAAGGCTTTAATTTGAATACGCAACTAAGCCGGGTTGTTTAAGTAAATAGCCTTTAAGTTGGTCATCTTTTAAAAAATAGCACCCAAAATTGGATTTTACCTTTGTACCCTTACTCTGCGCTAAAGACTATTTTACCCTTATTTAATGTCAATCTAACAACCTCAACAACACTTAACGAAAAATTAATTAAAGGGTTTACCGGTTATACTGTAGCGAATCTGAAACATCAGACCCGTGATAGAAGAACGGAAGGGTAAAAATAAAAAAAAAAGAAAAAAGCAACCACTTTCAACTTTCACTGCACTTTTAGTAAAAAAAAGCAAGCGTTCTCTCACGCCCTTATCCTGCAAATCGTTTTCTCTGCAACTCAAACCGAAATCCGAACCTCAATCTACTCATTTGACAATGGCATTCAACGCGAACACCCAAAGAGTGGAGGTATGTTGTACTCTTCGTCTTCTTCAATTTAACGCGAGAAGGGGATCTGTGGGAACGACCCATCGAACCCTAATTTGGTGGGGACCCGTGCTTGCAAGCACAGGACAGTGCTTGGTAGCATAGGACCCGTGCTTGCTAGTTTAGGACCCGTGCTTGCAAGAATAGGACCTGTGCTTGCAAGCGTACGTCGCTTTTTAATGCATGGGTCCCGTGCTTGCAAGCACACGACCCTCGCTTATGAGCAGGGGACCTGTGCGTATTTCATGGGACCCGCCCATAAGATGATGGTCGCCAGCACGGGTCCCCTGCGTATTAGCGCGGGTCCCCTGCTTAAACGCTCGGGTCTCCTGACCTTAACGGGCGGGTCCCGTGTCACTGCGCGCGCAAGGTCACGAAACCCGCGCGTTATAAGCAGGGTACCCGCGCTCTATGACCAGGGGACCCTCGATTATACGCAGGGGACCCTTTCTGGGACCGCGACGATGCGCTGGGGTCTCATGCGCATCCGTGCTTGAATCTCCGCATATGCGATGCGGTCCCCTGCGCATTTGCTCATAAGGGTATTCTATTTTTCAATCTTCATACCACATAATTAGCTCAAAAGTGTTTTACATATAAATTAGGTTGTGATGAACAAGCAGTTGGGCACAGAGGATGAAGTTCCTTATTGTCGTGTAAAGTTGAACTCGTTATACGGCGAAGCCAGACAGCTGATAAGACAATGCGTGAACCACCACGAGTGGGAGATTTTTAGGAACGAGAGTCCGTTCGGCCGCCTTGTTAGTGCGGAGCCTGATTTTAACCCCTCGGGCCAGTTGTTGTGGTACCTCATCCAGAGGCAGACGAGTCTGCACAACCGCGATGAGCTGTGGATGATTGTGGGCGACAGGCCACTCCGATTTTCAAAATCGGAGCATTGCCTAATCACCGGGCTGAAGTTCGCAGCCGAGACACCGCCGGTAAACGGCGACTCACAATTCACCGCGAGACATTTTGGCAACAGGAAAGTCCGCATGTCGCACGTCAAGCATGCGTTGGAGGCGTTATCTGGCGACGAGGAAGATGCGAACTTCAAGAAGCTGAAGTTGGCTGACGTCTACTTCGCCACCGCCGTGTTGATGAGTCGACCATCGAAGAAGGACACCGTCGTGGATCAGTGTGTCCTTAGTCTCGTCGAAGATCGGTTTGCATTCTCCCAATATCCTTGGGGAAGCGTGGCGTTCGATGAGGTCATACGCACCTTAAAGGTAAATATACCGGAGAGGAAACGGGAGTGGCTCATCAGTGGGTTCGTACAACCATTTCAGGTGATTTATAATTAAGCTTCTTTGCATACATATAAATAATTGAGAATATTTTTTGCGTCATTTGTATTCAGATACTCGCTTACGAGTGCATACCGGGCGTTCAAGACGCCTTTGCGGTGCGCAGGGATGAAGATTTGACGCCACGCATGCTCAGGTGGGTGAGCAACAATTGGGGTCGCAAAGCATGCCCGAGTCTTAAGGCGGTCGCAGATGCCGCTGACGGGTCCCATGTACGAGGGTTGTTAGTGCCTTCAGCGGCCGAGCAGGAGGCGGCGTACTATAGGGACAGAGTCTTTGACGTTGGGCCGTCACACGAGCTATTCGATCGTGTGAGCTTTCTACTATCACACGGAGTGGAAGTTAGGTGTTCCCACGGACACCGCCATGGCGGCGAGGGCCCTAGCCGGCAGAATGTCAAAGCTGAGGTAGTCCTCCAGATCGAGAGCAGTGGCTTTCGTGATGAGGATGATTTAGCGATTGTACCTGTTCAAGAGTTCCCCACACCTGTGGCGGTGGTTGAGGCTGGAGATTTTGGTGCTTCGTCGAGTGCCCGAGGAGTTCGAAGAAGAGGCAAATCGACCGTAGAAGTTGTTGATCTAAGTGATGAGGATTCAGAAGAAGATATAAACGAGCAGTGGAGAAAGAAGTACCTCGGGCGACTTGACTTCTCCGGGCGTCAATTGATTCATGCATCCGATCGCAAGCTCATTGTCAAGTACCTTCAAGTGGCAAGATTTAGGTAAATTTTTGCTTTCGATGTCAAACTCATTTATCGTACATAAACACAGTTTTTTTTTGCAGTGATAAGGTTTGGGAAAGTGATATGTTCGACGTGGATGCCCAAGGCTTCTACATGTTGCTCTTCGATGATATGCTCAAGTCCAATTGTCTTGACGCATACCTAGATTGCTTGAGGCGAATCTATGCGAACTCCGACTATTATCCTCGCGTCTTCGTCTTTCCAAGTTACGTGCAAGACGAGCACTTTAGAAAGACGCAGAAGTTGAATAGGAAGGCGAAAGTGACGATGGATGATATGGATGAATTCCTTAATTGATTGTCGACAAGCAGTCGGAGTTGGTTGGAACGTCTCACGGTGGATGAATTGGTGCGATGCAAGTACATCATCTCTCCTGTTTTCGCAAAAAGTCACTAGGCAGTGCTTATTTTTGATGCGTCAATGCAAACCTTTGTCCTTAACGATTCGTTGGGCGTGCATCAGGTTTCATTCGCGCGGGAGAGTGTTCGTAAGTAGCTGAAATTCGTATGTATATTATTTTTATTTATTTAGTAACATGTTCGTAACATTTGCTATATTTTGCAGGCGGAGTTTCTTTCTGCATATTGGCGTTTCAAGTTCAATATTGTGACAAAGGTGAAGTTGAATAATAGAAAGAATCGGAACCAGAAGGCTGGCAGCTTGGATTGCGGGGTTCATGCGGCGTTGACGGTGGAGACGATTATGGTTGACACGCCCGAATTTAATGAATATCAAATGCAGTTTGATATTTCAGCGTATCGCTCCACTATGGCTGCACAGATATTGTGTGACCAGCATAGCTGTATGCTCCATTTGTAGGTGCCTAGGTGGTTTTGGACATTTTGTACATTTTGGACATGTTGAAGTCTTTATGGATGTTAGTTTGCAGGGTTAGTAGCATAAAATTTTTGTTGAATAATTGATTGTGTGTATGAAACGCAACGTGATGGGTGATTTGACAGGTGACTGAGAAAACAGTTTTGACCCAATGCTCAATAATTGTTCAATTATTTCGACTCAATAATGGCAGGTGACCAACCCTAGATTGGCAGACGACCCGCTCATCCACGCTTGGATCCCGATGGTCAGCGCCAATGCAACATGCGCGGGTCTCCCAATTTTGCGTGCGGGTCCCCTGTTTTCACGTTATGGTCCCCAGATCAATAAACGCCGGTCCCATGTTGGTATGCGCGCACGGACTTTACCTTATCTTATGTGCGAGTCCCCTGTTTTCACGTTATAGTCCCCATATCAAAAAGCGCCGGTCACATTTACGTATGCGCGCCCGGACCTTACCTTACCTTACTTTATGGTCCCCAGACAAGCTGCGGTGGTCCCTTGTGTATATGCGCAGGGACCTTACCTTACCTTACATGCGGGTCCCGTGTTTTCACGTGATGGTCTCCAGATCGAAAAGTCCCATTCCCTTGTGTATCGCACGGACCCTAACTTACCTTACGTGCGTCACCCTTAATTTTATTAAAATAGAAAAAGTAAAACAAATTAATTAAAAACAACGCGTGAATGTATTAAAAGCTGCGCGAGGATTTTGCAGCAGAAACCACTCCTTCATATGAGTTTGATTGAGTCGGGAGACGTCGTCCTTCTTCATCATAAGCGACATTGACGCCCGCAACATCGCCACGCCATCTTCTCCCCTGAAAATCATATCCAACATGACACTTATTTTTAAACACTGACGACCGAACGCAACATTCATGAAAACTTACTCATTTTGTCTTCTGAAGTCGCGACGTCAATCAGCTCGCCAGCTCTTGCCCTTGTTAGGCATGCGTTTTATCAGTCCCAGCTCCTTGAAAATCGTCGGGATTACGATCAGAAGTTTTTTGACGTCGTCGGCGATTTAGCGCCACTCGAAGCCAGCAGGCGCATCGGAGTCGTAAATCGTGCACTCCTTTTTTGATACGTCAACAACGAACAACGCCCATCGGCCTCGCGTATGCATGGGGATGGTAACTTGGGTCGCTAGATCCCACGACCTGCTCTTCCAATCTTCCTCTTCTCCCAGCGCGAATGGGAGCAATCTCTTGAAGCCTTTCCCACATGGCTTCCCGATTAGGTTTAGCACCCCTCGCTCATCGACGAGCGTCTTAAACCTAGTGGGCATGTAAGCGACTGAACTTGCAACCGATTTGCTAACTTTCTGCATGTTGACGGCGCCAGCGAGGCATTCATCGACGTGCTGTAATAAAATATAGACCGTTTTTCAACACATTTTGAGTAAGGTGACGAAAGGTACTTGGGAAATTCATACGTACCATCTCATCGAGTGGAATACCCTCAGTCGCAAGGTTCAGGAGCCATCCAGGGTCGTGTTGTTGTAGCTTTCCGTCGAATTTTGCACCGGTAATCTTCATCAGTATTAAAAGAGTACTTTCGACTTTTGGCCAGAATTTGGTTGCCTTGAACTGGATATGCCGCTCGAACGCCGAAAGGTTTGGAGCTTTGACTGTATTCGTCGAGGGGAAATCGGTGAACGGCGTCATGTGGTACCAAGATGGCTTCTTCGTCCGCTCAGGGGTCTTCTCTCTCACGACGCCTTTTCCTTTGTCGTCCGCTTGGACAGAAACCGAAGCTTCGACGTACGTCTCCATCTGAGCAAGGTCCTCTGGAGGCTCGGCGTGCGTCTCGACCTGAGCGTCCTCCTCCTGAGGATCGGCGTGCGTCTCGACGTCCCAATGCGCGACGTCCCGAGCCTCGACGTCCATCGTGAGCTCGTGAACCCCGAGACCATAAGAGCCTATCCACGACGATGGGACCACCTCTTCTCTTCTCTCTGCCTCTTCGCCGGTCCAGACCGGTTGGACATAGTCTCCGTAACGGGAATGCGCATTTTTTGACGGACTGTGACCGTCCCATGCCTCCTGGCTCGGACAGCCTTCCGGTCCCATGCGCGATGTCTTCCATCTCTCATCGTAATCTATACAAGAAAATTTAAAAATAACTAGATATTATTTTTCACGTCCTTAAGTATAAAAACTTACCGTAATCAGGTTCGGCGTGTGTAGCGTGCGATCCACCTCCAACGTCGCTTGGATCGACATCTACATCGTAAATAGTAACTGATAAGTAATCTACAAAACTAACTAAAAAATTAAGTATAAAAACTTACCGTAATCCCGTTCGGCGTGTGTAGCGTGCGATCCACCTCCAAACTTGCTTGGATCGACATCTACATCGTAAATAGTAACTGATAAGTAATCTACACAACTAATTAAAAAATTAAGTATAAAAAACTTACTATAACGAGCTTCGGTAGGCGGGGTGCGTGATCCAACAAAAAATCTGCTCGCCAAACCCTGAACCGAGTTCCCCAACTCCCTGAGGCCGTCGCCCCACGATTGCATTTGGGTCCAATGTTCCTCGTACGCATCCCACCTTCTCTCGTTCGTCGACCACCGTCGACCCTCTTCTTGTTGAAACTGATGCAACTGCGTGTCAAAGTGGTCGAATCGCCCAAACAAATTTGTGAAGTTTTGATCCACACGACTTTGCCATTCATCGAATCGTGGACCCGAGGCGAAACCACGACCACTTGATGGACCCGTCTCCGGAGTTGCATGAAAGTCGTAGTCGTGCGGCTGTTCGGGGATGCTGACGTGAGGCATCATCAAATCGTTGTCGCGGCGGTGCTCTCGATCTGATGGATGGTCTCAGGTTCCAAATTCTGCCGGCTAGAACCCTCACCGCGATGGCGGTGGCCGCGGGAACACCTAACCTTCGCTCCCTGCAGGAGTAGGTCCGTAACACGATCGAAAAGCTCATGTGCCGCCCCAACGTCGAAAACGCTGTCCCTAAAGTACGGCCCCTCCAGCTCGTCCGCTGACGGCACTATCAATCCTCGTACATGGACCCGTCAGCGTGTAATGCGACGGACTTCAAAGTCGGGCATCCCTTGCGACTCCAATTTGTCGTCACCCACCTGAGCATGCGCAGCGTGAAATCTTCTTCTTTGCGACTCGCAAACTCGTCAGCAACGCCCGGTATGCACTCGTATGCTAGTATCTGAATACAAATAACGCAAATAATATTAGCAATCATGTCAAAACAAGGTATGGCAAAGCTTAATTATAAATCACCTGAAGTGGCTGTACGAACCCACTTATTAGCCATTCCCGTTTGATCTCCCATATATTTTTTTAACAGCACATATGACGTCCTTGAAAGCCACGCTGCCCCAAGGATATTGCGAGAAAGCAAACCGGTCTTAGGCGAGATGAAGGAACCAGGGACTGACGACGGTGTCCTTCTTTGACTTTCGGGCCAACAACACCGTGATGGCGAAGTAGACATTCGCCACTTCAGCTTCTCGAAGTCCACACGTTCCTCGTCGCCAGCCAAGTCCTCCAACGCAATCTTGACGTGCGACATGCGAATTATTGATCTACCACCAAAATGTCTCCTCGCGAATGCTTCGTCTTCGTTCACCAGCGGTAGCGCGGCTTCGAACTTCAGCCCGGTGATTAGGCAGTACTCCAATTTTGAAAATCGGAGTGGTTTGCCGCCAACAACCATCCACAGCTCTTCGCGGTTATGCAGAGTGGTCTGCCTCTGGATGAGGTACCATAGCAACTTGCCCGAGAGGTTAAAATAAGGCTCCGCACTAACAAGGCGGCCGAACGGACTCTCGGCACAAAAAATCTGAAGCTCTTCCTGGTTAATACACTGTCTTATCAGCTCGTTGGCCTCGCTGTATAACGAGGTCAGCGTAAGACGGCAATCAGGAACTTCGTCCCCTGAACCACTGTTTCTTCATCACAACCTAATTTATACGTAAAACATATTTTAGCCAATTACTTGGTATGAATATTGACAATAGAAAACCCTTATGCACATATGGGCAGGGGACCGCATCGCATATGCTGACATTCAAGCACATATGCGAATGAGACCCCTGACCATGATCAGGGGACCTGTGCGAATTTTCACGGGACCCGCCCATAAGATGATGGTCTAGGCGCAAGGTCACGGGACCCACGCGCTACGAGCGGAAGCAGCGGACCATCATCTTATGGGCGGGTCCGTGACGACGGTCCTATGCTTCTAAGCACGGTCCTATGCTTGCAAGCATGGGTCCGCACCAAATTAGGGTTCGATCGGTTAAATTGAAGACGAAGAGTAGAACAGATACCTTCACTCTCTGGGTGTTCGCGCTGATTGCCATTGTAGATTGAGGTTAGGATTTGGGTTTTACTTGCAGAGAAACGATTTGCAAAACGTTAGGTGTGCAGGAGAAAGAACGATTGAATTGAATTGAAAGTTAAAGTGGTGGTTGCTTTTTTACTTTTACTGTTCTATCACGGGTCCATTCGCTACAGTAAAAACTGTAAACCCTTTAGTACCCCTTTATGTTTATTACATAACTAACCTAATTAAATACAACTATCTATATATTTTTAAACCTAATTAAATATTATAAAATATAGTTTAATACTAATTAGATCAGGGTCATAATATATAATGCTTAAAATTAAATCTAAATATTTAGATGTAAATCATTATCACGTACAATAGCATATCTTGATAAAATTATTAAATTATTTATTTATTCTACCCTTCTTCTTTTTCTCGCCCTTCTCCAACCCGAGCTTGTTCGACATCCTTCTGCACGGCGTCGTTTCGGACAGCCTCGCCTGGTGCTTGGCTCACTTCGCTCAGTGCTTCTTCGTCGTCGTTTCGGACAGCATCGGGTGCTTGTCCTTGGATCACTTCGGTCATAGCATCCTCGTCGCCGTCTAGGAATCCGTCGACCTCGAGAGCATCGTCGTCGCCGTTTAGGAATCTATCGATCTCGGACACGATCCACACCCTCCTTTGGGAGAGGTCGACGCCGAGGTCGGCCTCTAGACGGCGGCGGACGGCGGCGGCCGTGGTAGTCCAGGGGTCTGAGTTACGGACCATTTCCTGGAGGCGGGCGACGATTTGGGCGTCCGTCAGCATTCTTCCTGTTTTGTTTCTGGGATTATTTAAAAATGTTATTTTCAGATGCTGTGTGTTTGATAATGTAGACATAATTGACGCCCTACAGCTTGCAAAACCGTAAGACCTTTCGAAAATCCTAACATATAGCGCGGGACCCAAGCTCTAGTGCGCGGGACCCAAGATCTTGTGCACGGGACCCAAGCTCTAGTGCATGTGACCCAAGCTCTAGTGCATGAAGCATGACCACGAGTAACATTCCTTCCAACGGAAATTCGACGCTCTCATGGCCACACATCAGTATATAACATTTGAAGAAAATGAATGAAATTAGGGTTTACGACCAACGCGTGTATGGGGCATGGGACCTATCAATAAGAAGCGATACTGCGCGGGTCCCCTGTTTTTGCGCGCAGGTACCCTGCATTTATGTGCGGGTCCCATGATCTAATGCACCGGCACTAATGTGCGGGAACCATGCACTGATGCGCGGGTCCCGTGAAATTATGTACGGGTCCCGTGAATTTATGTGCGGGTCCCGTGAATTTATGTGCGGGACTCCTTCTTTTATGTAGGGTCCCATGATCTAACCGCGGGTCGCATGCTTTCAAGCAGGGTCCCCTGATCAACTGGACGTTTTAAAAAGCGAACATTGAACATGTTCGGCATTCCAAACCGGAATTTCGAAGCTTTGAGAACCCATGTACTTGGAAACATGGTTTAGGGCTGAGAGTTACAAATTTAGATGGTTATATTCAAAATACGACCAGGAAAAATACTTACAGTGAAGCTTGAGGTTCGAAATCTTTCACTGAGGACTTTCGAGTGTTCCTTTGCTGTGAAGGAGCTGATATGAGGTCGGGTCGACTGACTTGCAGAAGCAGAAGAAATCGTAGGTGATTTTTCTTAAGGACGATGAGGAAGAAGAAGAATAATTCGATGAGGTGGAATGAATGCTTTCTGCTGCAAAATGGACGTGCAGCTTTTAATTCATTTCAGGCTTTGTATTTTATTTTTGTTTTTCTTTTTTTATTAATAATAAGGGATTACAAGAAGATGATTAAGTGTTAATTAAAAAGAGTGCTATTGACCAAAAAAATAAGTCAAGAGTGCTATTTTTTTTAAACTTGACCACGTCAAAGGCTATTTTTTAAAAAGACCCAACTAAGCCCTTGAGACCAAGAATTCATTAATTATTGTTACGAAGGGCTGTATCGATTAAGAAATGCAAAAGACATTTGAACAAAATGGTTAGATACAGAGAGTGCATTTATTGGATAGACGGCTGGTTCTGAATATCATCATACCAAAAATAAATAGGATTGCTAATTGCCCGCCACGTCAGCAAAAAATTTTATATATAAATAGAAATGTAGGTTTCATAACAATGGGACACGTGTCCAACTTAAAAGAAAATTCAATTGATAATAATTAAGAAACGAAATTAAAGATAAACAAGTACACAGAATATTTAATTAACCCACGTTCAAGATTTCATCCCTTAACCCACGTTTGATTCTCCACGCCCTGCCCCAACCGACGAAGGAGAGCCAAGGTATTTATCAATGTTATGTTGATGTGTCCTTGAGAATGCCTACCTTTATTAGGGTTTTTGTTTGACGAAAAGATGGCCACAAGAAGGAAGCTTCAACGCTTCTGATCTCACCGCTGGTATGTGAATAGAAAAAATTTCGAGTTTCAAGTGTATTTGATTAAAGTGTCGTAACAGGGCTGGGATCTTTGCATAGACGAGACTGACGATGTTAAGAAGAAGATGAAGTGCGCCGATAATTTTTGTCGTATCTTAGCAGGAGAAGTGTGATTCTCGCACCACGAGGTAAGCCTGCCATTTAATTTTATGTTGGTTGTATTTGTTGTTGGTTGGGTTTTGCATCACTTTCTTTGTGTGTATCTCGTTGTATGGAAGAACATGGTTAACGAAATGGATCGATGGAGAGGATTGGGAAAAGGTAATAAAAGTTCTTGAGATCTTTGGGCGTCAATAGAACATTGAGAGGACGTTTCGGTTCTCCAAAAGGCGCAGAGATCTCCGCCTCAGCCTTATCCGCCACCAATATTGTCTCGAGATTTGTTTCGTGAATTTTATTGTAATAATACGTTGCACAACATATACCATAAAGATCTGAAACTTGAAAATACACTATTATATGGAATGGTGCATCACCCATCAAGATATGTGAGTTTGACTACTCCATTGTGCAGGCCTTTGGAGCAACTCTTGGAGATTAAGGTCAGCAGCAGTGGGACTGAGGAATGAATGATTAAATTGATGATAAATAATAAATAAAAAGGCTTACGTTTCGTGGGTGTAATTATTTTATTTTCTATACATGTGTTAAAACTTCTGAACTTTTATCAAAGTAGAAGTTGATGTAATACTACGAACTTGATTAATAAATATCGAACACGAGTATGAACAAGAACATGATTCGTGTTTTTTTATTCATGTTGATAAATTTTTTATCAATCAATTGCAATCGATAAAACTCTTCATCAATTGCAAGATCATAGTGCTCGAACAAGTCTACTACCCGTTATCCCATGTTTATATACAATAACTACCCACTCAAAATATACAATTTAATATTTCTTTCATAATTATATATATTTAATTCCGTGCATTGCATGGGTAAAAAACTAGTAGAAAAAAATAGAACTGTTCAACTTCTTACAGTGAACATAGACATAAACAAAATAAAACGACGTCGTTTGAGGGCAATAATTGGTTTTGGGGGGAATTTTTTGCCGACGTTCATCGCAGTAGAGACCCTATTCAACTTTTATATATATAATTATCATAAATGACCCATTACTTTTTTATGCTTATTAGTCAAATATATAGACTTGAAATTTCGATTTACTGGTATATGTCCACGGCAAGGTTCTGATATTGGGTTTTCGAATCGTACCGATTTAGTGGTTTAGGTTTAGTGGTTTAACCGGAAACCAGAATCAAACCGAAGTAAAACCGATATGTTTAAGGGTAATTCTATTGGCACCACTATTTTTCTATTTGCACCCCTAATTAATATGTAGATTAAACATTAATTATTAATCAATTATATTACCCATATAAAAAGAAAAAAAGGAGTTTTAATCATTAATGTTAATAATTAAGTAATATGTAAAACAACATTAAATAATTTTGCCAGTTAAAAAAGACGATTTTAATGTTATACGTATTTAATTTGTATTTTAACTTTGAAATAAAAACTTATTTAATTATAAAAGCTTGCATAATTCAAACTAGATCTGTCAAACGGGCCGGGGGCGGGCCTGCCCATTACCCGCCAAAGCCCCATATTGGAGGGGCGGGCGCGGGTAGCCGCTCCTTAGGCGAGCCGCGGGCCTGGCGGCCTACACCGCCATAAATAAAAAAATAGAGAAAAAATTTTTTAAGAAAAGGAAAAAATAAAACAGAAAAGAAAAAGAATTTTAGTTCGAAACAATCACTAATTTAATCCTAATTTTGATAATTATTTATTTATTTTATAAACTTAATTTCACTTAACATTGTAATTAAAAAATATAAAAACCTTATATAATTTATTTAAACATCTATTATTCAATATAAATATTAATATTTTAATATTGACGAGCCTAAAATTTCACACCCCGCCCTGAGGGCCACGAGCATTTTTTATAGTTATAAATGTGTCGTTGGTTATAATGACTTAATTAATAATTTTTGAGTAGTCCATGTAATTATGTTATTGATTTAATGGAAAATAAGTTAATAATTTTTAAATATCCCATGTAGTTAATATTATTGATTTAATAAAAAATAAGTTAATTAAAATAATTTTTGTTGAATCATGTGATTATTTAAAATAATTATTGCATATATCAAGAAGTTAGGGGTGTAAAGAGCAGTATAGGGGATTTATTGGACGTGAATAGTAGGACCCTACTTTAATACAATAAAGAGCAATCTACACATAAATCCCTACAACCCAAACTACTCATCAACTAACTCCCCCCTTCCAATTCATTTATCACTAAACTCCCCCTTTCAAATTTATATATCACATAGCTACTACCTAATGGACAAATATACCCCTGTAAAGCATAAATATTGCAAAATAACCTAGCGAATTCATTTACAGAGGTTTGAAAAAAAAAGAAAATTCATTTAAAGAGGATGACGAACGAAAAGCAGAGGAACGAAAAACAGAAGAACGAAAACGATTACGAGAAGTCGGCCGATTCTCAGCTTCACCTCCAAAACGAGCAGGGAACGAGATTAGGGCTTCAATTTTTCACCTCCACCGAGGAGGAGTTACTGTAAGAAACAACCACCTGACACCTTCATTTTTCGACTTTAATTTTTCATTTTTTGTGGCATTTTGGGTTAATGTAGAGATTAGGGCTTCATAGTTGCATTCTTGAAGGATTTCATGTCGGGCTATGTTTAATTTTGTGATTACAGCTCGAATTTGGGGTTTATGGCAAAATTAGGGTTTAATTATTTCGTTTTTCGAATTGGGAACTTGGTATTATTCGAATTAGCGTTTGTTAGCTTCTAATTTCCCTGCTCGATGTAAATGTACTGCATTTGTGACTGTCTTGGTACGAGTCTTGGTTGTTTTTGGGTTAAGTTTCAATACTGTTATTTGTGTCTATTTCTGGATAATTATGTATATTGGTGCCATCTGTGTCTGGTTAGTAGTACTGTAAACGTGATTTAATTATTTGATGCCTTGATACCATATATCAATTGATTTGGTACTGTTTGTTTATGTGTTTTAATACTCCATTGCATTATTAATGGTACTGTAAATTCATTATTTGAGTACACACGGAGCAGAATAGAGAGGGCGTGGATTGAGGCGTCCATCCTACAATGTCCATGAATAGATACATCATCATACCTCAGCTCGTTGGAGTTATCTTGACGATGTTGAAGTTGAAGTATATCGTGGCTCCATGACTGCCACATTACTTAAAGATCCTCTTAATTGTATGCTCCACTTATTTGAATGACATCATCCGTGTTTATAATATTTTAACTGTGGTTGAGATTCTAGGAACCTGTTCTGAGACATTTTTTATGCTTCTCATGTTGAGGTTCTGCTGTGACTTGTGAGACTTGTTTATGCTCCTATAGTACCTGAAAAATGCTTGTAGTACCAATATATAGATCTTTGTAGTACCAATATGTAGATGTACGTAGTACCATAATATATGCTAGTGTAGTACTATTCGTAGGTTACTTGTAGTATCTTTTTCTTACTAGGTTTTTAATTATAAAAAACACGTAGATTATTATGCAAATAAGGCATGAGAACTTACAAAATACGGCACATAATAAAATTAAGAACACGCGTTTGCAGTACCACAACATGGTTCTTTGCAGTAACATAAACGTCTCTATTGTAGTGCCCTTCGTTGGTAATTTGTAGTATCTTTTACGTACTGGGCGAATGGCGTAGAAATACGCTAGCTCTGATTTGTTGTACCAATATAAAGACACTTGAAGTACCAACGTGTGGATGATTGCAGTTCCATAACTTATGCTATTGTAGTACCTACCCTTCGTAGGTTATTTATAGTATCTTTGTTATACCCCTAGGTTGATTGTCGGAAACACGTTGAAATACGCCCTCTAATTTGTGGTTCCAATGTAAACACTTTTGTAGTACCTATATATGGACTTTTGCAGTACCATGACATACGCTATCGGCGCCATCTGTAGGTTGTTTGTAGTATCTTTAGGTACCAGACGAACGGCGTTGAAATACTCCAAAACTAATTTGTGGCACCAATATAAACACGTTTGCGGTACCTGTATATGGACTTTTGTGGTACCATTACTTATGCTATTGTAGTACCATCCGTAGGCTGTTTGTAGTACCTTGGTCGTACCATTAGTTTGATTGTCGAAAACACGTATATTCTTGAGCAATTAATGCCTGAGAGCTTACATAATGTGGAAAATAACAAAAAATAAACATATGACAACATAAAACATAAACACTAACTTCCAACATACGAAAAATCTTCACTATATAGTAAGATATTGTAACTATCATTATTTAAGTAGAAGGAAAGTTGTCATTTCAATGTAATAATCCTTGATTCTAAATGTTAACCCGCCAATTATGATACCAAATGATCATCTTAGTATATTTAACCATGGTAATGTACTCACGGACCTAAAAATAACCCGAACAACATCGAAATACGCCATCTAATTTGTGGTACCAATTTAAACACTTTTGTAGTACCTATATATGGACTTCTGCAGTACCTTGACATATGCTATCGCAGTACCGTCTGTAGGTTGTTTGCAGTATCTTTTATGTACCAGGCGAACGACGTCGAAATACGTCAAAACTAATTTGCGGTACCAATTTAAACACGTTTGCGGTACCCATGTATGGACCTTTGCAGTACCATAACTTATGTTATTGTAGTACCGTCCGTAGGTTGCTTGTAGTACCTTCGCCGTACTATTCGTTTGATTGTCGAAAACACGTAGATTCTTGAGCAATTAACGCCTGAGAGCTTACATAATGCAGCGAATAACAAAACTGAAACATATGACAACATAAAACATAAACACTAACTTCCAACATACGAAAAATCTTGACTATGTAGTAAGATGTGGTTACTAACATCACTTATTTGGATTGAAAGTTGGCGTTTCAATGTAATAATCCTTGATTCTAAATGTTAACCAACAATACCAAACGATCAACTTAGTATATTTAACTATGGTAACGTACTCACGGGCCAAAAATAATCCGAACGACGTCGAAATGCGCTCTCTAATTTGCAGTACCAATATATACACGTTTGCGGTACTACAACATGGTTGTTCGCAATACCATAAATGTCTCTGTTGTAGTTCCCTACGTAGGTAGTTTGTAGTATCTTTTACGTACCGGCGAACGGTGCCGAAATACCCTAGCTCTAATTGTGGTACCAATATAAACACATTTGAAGTACCAACATGTGGATGGTTGCAGTACCATAACTTATGCCATTGTGGTACCACTATTAGGTTGTTTGTAGTATCTTTGTCGTACCCCTCGGTTGATTGTCGAAAACACGTCGAAATACGCCCTCTAATTTGTAGTACCAATGTAAACACATTTGTAGTACCTATATATGGACTAATACTGTACCATGATATATGTTATCGCAGTACCATCTGTAGGTTGTTTGTAGTATCTTTTACGTAGTACCATAATATATGCTAGTGTAATACCATTCGTAGGTTACTTGTAGTATCTTTGTCGTACTAGGTTTTTAATTATCGAAAACGCGTAGATTATTGTGCAAATAAAGCACGAGAACTTAAAAAATACGGCACATAATAAAAATTAAACACGGTGATGTCGAAATACGCTCTCTAATTTGTAGTAACAATATATACACTTCTGCAGTACCACAACATGGTTCTTTGCAGTACCATAAACGTCTCTATTGCAGTGCCCTTGGTTGGTAATTTGTAGTATCTTTTACGTACCGGGCGAACGACGTCGAAATACGCTAGCTCTAATTTGTGTACCAATATAAAGACGTTTGCAGTACCAACATGTGGACGTTTGTAGTACCAAAAACTACAGTATTACAACTAAGTCATGATGACAATATATACAGTAAACCAACTGAATTATAAAAACTGCATTAGCACCAAAAGAGATAAAGTATTACAGTACCTATATTTTTTTTTGTAGTACCAAAACATGTTTCAACTTGAACGGTTATTAGAAAACATGTTTTAACACTTGAACAGTACCAAATAATTACCTCTTATCTGAAGTTGCCAACTAAATGAAGTTAGTAAGAGTGAACCGACGAGCCGTGAGCAAGCGAGCCCAGATGGGCACACGCAGTGAGCGTGCTGATGAGGATCGACTCGTTGAGGGAGGGTTCTGATTCTTGCATCGTTCTGTAGATGTGCAGCGATTGCTTGCAATCTCCTGCTTTGACGTAGGCGGACATTATCGAGCTCATGAGACGATGTTTCTTTCAGGCATTTCGTCGAACAGCTCCTTCGCTTTCTTTAGGTTTTCAACTTTGCCATACCCATCGACCATATAAGTCCACAGCATGACGTCCCTCTGAGGAATTTCGTCGAATAGTTCTGTGCTTGGCCCATGTCGAGATTCAAGTTCGTTCGATCGAGCTCAAATCCGTACGCTCGAGTCAAGAACCTCGACGAGTAACCATCAGTTAAAAAAAACAAAAAACTTATATAAGCTTACCTGGATCGAGAATCCCATTGTGATTGGATAGGCTAGGAGCTTGCCGAGGAGCTGAAGACGAAGGGAAGAAAAACAGGGTGACGAGGTCTGGGAACGTTGGGCAAAGTGGGTGTCGTCGATTGAATTGGAGAAGAAAAGATTTAAAAAAATTATAAATGAGGGGCAAATTCGTCCATTCAGTAAAATGGGTAGTGTTGTGTATGAATGTTTTGATTTAGGGAGTTTAATAATAAATTAAATGAGATGGGGAGTTAGTTGATAAAAAGTTTGGAAAATAGAATTTAATTGGGGTTGCCATATGTTAGTGAATGAATCAAATAAAATGTGTTTATCTAAAAATTAATTGTAAAATGAGATCATCGTAGCGATCCAATCCAGACGACATTTACCGAAACGAAGAAGCGCCACGCATAATCTCGACGGTTGTTTCCTCCGGGGAATGTCGGCGGCTAAGCTCCACCAACCACCGCCACTACCTCCGTCCGCTTCCGCCGTGTTCAGCCTCCGAGGCTCTCTCCTCACACTTGCCATCGTCGCTTTCATATCGTTCACTTATATCTCCCTCCAGTTCCTCCATAGTTCAGTGCAGCCAGCGCAAATCCAGTTGTTAGGTACCGATGATGTGTCTAACGACGATGTTTATCACCAGCCTGAGCTGTTCAAAATCAACTATGAGGACATGGTACGGAGATTTAGGGTTTACATATACAAGGACGGCGATCCCAAGACCTACTATCAGACGCCGAGGAAGTTAACGGGGAAATATGCGAGTGAGGGTTACTTTTTCCAGAATCTGAGGGAGAGCAGTTTCGTCACGGATGATCCGAATCGAGCGGAGTTGTTCTTTATTCCTATTTCATGTCATAAGATGCGTGGCAAGGTATCCTTTTACTAAATTTGTTAACTGAAATTGCCGTTGTTGTCTGATTATTAGAAATGAAATGTTAAGTTTCCTTTTTATATTTTATGGCTTATTGTAGAATTCGACAGTGAGAGTACGCTCCGAGTTCGTTTGTGCATCAACTAGCATGCTTAGTGGAAATCCAGTTAGATAGGTTTCTGGTTTATCTTCTTTAAGCACCCGTCTAAACTGTAATGGACCAGTTGTTATATCTATCACCTGCATAGCTCATTGCCAATTTCAGTTTACATGGAATTCCTTCTGTTGGATATAATCTATAGTTACACATCAGTTGAAGTTAAGAATTGTTTTGTATCCTTAAGGACCTTGTTAGCAAGATTGTTGTAGTCGCTTAATCGTACTATAGGACTCAAGTTTGATCCTTGCTATTCGACCCTCTTAATGTGGTGATATCCTGTTTTGTGCACAATGATAATGTATATTGTATACTTAGAACATAGCCTATCCCTTTCCCGTCGATCTCAAAAGCATGGACTGATACACACTATGGTAAATTTGACCCTTTTTTTATACGTATCGGAAATCGGAATATCTTCACCCCATTTGACCATATGCAGGGGACGTCGTATGAGAACATGACTATAATCGTTAAGGAATACGTGGAGGGATTGATATCCAAGTACCCATACTGGAATAGAACTCTGGGTGCAGATCATTTCTTTGTAACTTGCCACGATGTTGGTGTTAGGGCAACCGAAGGACTCCCACTTCTTGTAAAGAATTCTATCCGTGTTGTTTGCTCACCCAGCTATGATGTTGGTTTTATACCTCACAAAGATGTTGCTCTTCCACAAGTTCTTCAGCCATTTGCACTACCAGCTGGTGGAAATGATGTGGAGAACAGGTAAATATACTAGCACATGAACGTCCCGAGGATGATGACTTACTTATTTTTTTATCGTTAATTTTTGGAATGCGGGAAGTTAGTATCCCAGAGAAAATATCTTGTGATTGAATTGAATGCTAAATCATCTACTTTTTCTTTTTTTTTTTGCGTTCCCCTTAAAATTTTTCGTAGCTCTCTTTGATTTATTCTTGACGATTTGCTTTCATGAAGCTACCTTAAAGTTCTTTACTCTATCGACTGCTGAGATTGGCTGTTGTGATTATCTTAAATTAATCTTCATCAAACTTTACTCACACTTGCTTTGCTTTTATACGATTTACTATCTACATCTACCTAATTTATGCACGAAATTGTTCTTGTTAAGTCTTAAGAGCAAATAACAGTAACCTATATCTTTTATGGTCCTTGGAAATGATCGATTAAACATGTTTCAGGACAACCCTTGGCTTTTGGGCAGGCCATAGGAACTCCAAAATCAGGGTCGTCCTTGCTCGTGTCTGGGAAAACGACACAGAACTTGACATCTCGAATAACAGAATTAGTAGGGCGACTGGACCTCTTGTGTATCAGAAGAGATTTTACCGGACCAAGTTCTGCATTTGCCCCGGGGGCTCGCAGGTCAACAGCGCTCGCATAGCCGACTCCATACACTATGGGTGCATACCTGGTGAGGAACTAAATCCTTCCACCAATTTTCCATTACCTTGTGACAGTTCCACCATAATTTTTTTAAAGAGGGGCCATTCAAAATATTCCTGTATAATGCAGTTGTAGTTTACCTACATTAGCAGAACTTAACTTTCACATCTACAGAAGAGAACTCAAATCCTAAGCCATTTTTTTTTTCTTTTATTCTTTTTTATCTTTTGAGAATTTCGTCATTAAGATTGGCAATATTATTTGCACCTCCAACGCTATTCAATTTTCGGGTTACTCGATAAGTTATGGGTTCCTATCAACTGAAAGAATTTATACCTGGTGATGTTGTCTGCAGTTATACTTTCTAATTACTACGATTTGCCCTTCAACGACGTTCTGAATTGGCGTAAATTCTCGGTCGTACTAAAGGAGGAAGACGTCTACCAGCTGAAGCAGATACTGAAGAACATCACACAAGAAGAATTCGTATCGTTGCACAACAATTTGGTCAAGGTAATTGCCAAAACGCCCTTTACTTTAGAGTATGTTCAAAATCAAAATAAACTCGCCGACTTTGTGTTAATAGGTGCAGAAGCACTTCCAATGGAATTCGCCTCCCATCAAACACGACGCCTTCCATATGGTTATGTATGAACTGTGGTTGCGACGTCACGTAATCAAGTACTAACTCTCTTCTGATCGTTCGACGAAAAAAGAAGACAGGTATAGCTACAACCAGCCATTATCATCTGCAATCTTGTAAAAATCGTTGCATGCGTTAATTGCGTCTTTTCTCTTGCGTCGACATCTAGCTATATATTGTAAGAGTATGTTCTTTCTGTTCATATAGTTGATTTCAGTTTTGCAATCGTTTGGTGTAAGCTTGATATGTTTTTCCCTGATGAAATCTCCATTGATCCAATGATCTTCTCCGTAAAGACCTTTAGGACCCAGCCTTGACTCAGACGATCTTTTTGTGAGGATTCGGTTAACAAACATTCATTAACCTTCGAATCGAAACAATGACAAATCAAGTAAAATTCATATAATAAATCTCGACGATTCTATGCGTTCGAAAAATAGTATACACATGAATACGGCGCAATTCTCCCAATAAATCTTCAGATGGATCATATCATTACTTAACCACAACTCATCGACGAAAGCCTAAACATTTCGCCCAACCGCAATACCGAGAAACCCTACTCGGTAGATCATAGTCGTCGAGCGACGAAGGATCGCTCGCCAGATCTTCAGCACTCGACCACACGTATACTCCGCGTTCTTGCTTATTCCCCGGGACGGTGTTATCCAGTACGAAAGCAATCACCATCGTCACCACCATGCTCAGCGATAGCAGCGCATTTATCCCAAAATCCAGCTAAATTCAGAAATCGACCCATAATGTAGAATATTCAAAAAAAAAAAGGAAAAGGTTTATATTTGCTCGAAATGAGGGAAAAAAAGAAAAGGGAACTCACTTCATTGTTTCCAGTGTGGACGGGTCCATCAGAAGCAGCCGAGTATGGGATGAGATAGCTCGGGAGCATAAGTAGAGATTCCGGCGGACATTGCTGAACATAAGCCGGGATTGATAGCCCGAGGAACAAGGAGACGCCGACTATGATGACGTTCCTAAAGCTAACCGTTTGCGTATATTGAAGCGTCGACAGCCCTAAGGCTACGGTTAAGCCCCATATGAAGCACAGCACAGCCGCCGCTAAAGCTTGCGGTATCGAAGCCAAGATAGCACCAACCTTGCCTGCCCCCGAGAAAAAAAAAAATATGGTTCATAACTTCAAGTTTTCAACTCCGTATATTTTGGCTAACTACTTTATTCATCCCATAAGGTTGGGGATGGCCCTTTCAGGACAAACAACTTGCAGGATTTCAATTCTGAAAGTCAGTGTCCTTAAATTGCAATCCAGTATGAATTGGTTCTCCTGAAAGTGGCACCGCTCAACTCATAGGATGGAAAAAACTAGTTAAGCCGAGTATTTATTGTCATAATTTTTCTACGGGATTTGTATATACCTACCTATAAACGAGAAGAGAATCAAGAAAGATGCCCCGACCGTCACAACCTTACGGCTCGCAACCTTAGTGATGTAAATAGTATGTACGTTTTCCGTCAGGGTAGTGGAGCCCGTCCCCGAGCCCCAAAGCCCGGCGAGAACGCTGCAGAAGCCTTCCAAACCGATCCCTCGGCTCACGACGCAGGGCGTCGGGGCTTTTATGTTTATCCTCGTCGAAGCAGTGTGGTAGGTGCCAACCTTCAATGACGTATTACTAGTTTGCTTGAGAACTAGAGGAGAATTCGCCTTTTTAATCGAAGTTTAGTTTTACTGACCGATTCGACGGAAGCAACGAGCGACGTGAAGATCATGACGATGGAAGTTCGAAGGCGAAATATAGGGACGCCCCACTGAAGAGGGTATGGGATTCTAACCCACAAAGCAGTTCTCATGGCATTGGAGACGTCTGTTCGGCAGTGCTTCATGGTGTACGCGTGCTTACGGCAAGTGTCCGTTAGGATGTTCGAGCTGGGAATGTCAGAATTGCTGCAGCCTTTGTAGTTGTAGGCCCCGCCGGTCGTGAGGAAGAACGCGTACGCCCATATGATTACGACGCTAAGAGGAACCTGCGAATAAGTGACGGTGGTTCATTACGGGGTGATGCGTAATTTCTTGAATGTCACGCAGCGAGTATTGTGTATGTTTTTCTTTTGAAGGCTTTAAAAAAATTTCGTGCTGTAAGTTAAGAGGGGTGGCACTTTCAGGATACTCCAGGTTGTAGTTTTAAGATGCTGACATTGAAAATTGAAGCAATTTAAGGACAACAAGTGCCAACGCCATGTCACCTCTTCCCCCAAGTTACCCGCAACGTTATTAGAGTAGGCGATGCAGCGTCCAATTGGCTGGCGCTAGTTGCTCTTAAATTCCTTCGATTTTCAAATTTAGTTTCTTAAGATTGTAACTCTTTGGATGTCCTGAAAGTTTCACACCTCTCCTAACTTACCGAAACAAAAAGATAACTAAGCCTTTTTCTAAAGCATCTACTTACAGCGTATATTCGAAAAGTTCGGTGTCCAAAGACGGATATTCCTCTAAGGTACTGCGTAAAAGAAATGGACATCGGTCGATCGTCTGCAGTTTCTAGAACATAGTTTTATACGAAGGACCGAGTTTGAAAACTTTTCTTACCAAGGTGAAAACAAGAACCAATACGATCAGCGGAAGGCTGATCTCAACGCAACCGCCGGCCTGAGGGAAGCCATAGCTGAAGAACGCTAAGCCCACCGCTGCCACAGTGGGCGCGACCACGACTGGGTTTATAAATCTTCAGCAAGAGATTTAAATCAGATTGGTTCACGAATGTATTTTTCCGAGGATTTTGTTTCGGTATCAATTGGGCGTACCTCAAGAAAAGAGACATTAAACCGCTGAAGCCCAAAACGAACTGGAAAATCGAGCCAACGATGATGGCCCCTTGTATCTCCCTCATTATGTGCCTGAATCTCTGCGAAGAAATAACTCAAGAAATCAGACAGAAAGTTAAGAAAGAAATTCGCAAATCCATGTCACATATTATTATGATTCTTTGGACAGAGTATGAAGTTGCAGGTAGTTACGTATGCAAGCTTATATTCCGTGATTTGCAAGTAAGCTTACATGGTCGGCGAGTTCTCTGAATTCACGGGAATTCATAATGACTAACGCAGGCGCCATGTAGACGAAAGAGCTGCCTTGGACGAGAGGCAGACGAGTGCCAAAGTAGGTGTGCAGTATCGTCGTCAGCCCAGATAACAGCAGCATGGTGGAAATTACCGTGGCTGTATCTCTCTGTCATTATTAATATATTTTTCCATACTTTAAGCAAAGAAGAAACGAAGATAATCAATCATTAGTCTCTTTGATTTTCTTTTTCCTGAACTTACATCAGTCCCGCCCATCGCAGGTACGACCATCAGGGGAATGAATATAAGGGAGCCGGCCAGCGATAAGTAATGTTGCAAACCGTACAATATAAGAGGAACTGCAGATTTTTTTTTTTATTTTAATGAAAGAGTAAGCAATCTGATGAAGGACGTAAGTTGTCGCACTTAATAAGTACCCGAACATATGATCATCTTCAAACACATTTGTAATCTACCAAAACAGTCCAAAATTAATTATTTCATGTAACCTTCCTAATTTGCTTCGATACATTAGATATACTTCTAGCATGGAAAGAAATGTAAAAAAAGAAACCTGAAGGTAAAGATAAACTAGGCAATGATATTCGATAGCCATATAACTTGAACCGACAGAGATTACCGATAATTTGACAACACTAACCATAGCCGGGATTATCCTTTAATCTACATATCATCCTCGGAGATGAATGCCGACCTCCATCGCCAGAATCATCTGCATCGGCAAACGCATTACCATTCGTTCCCCTCCCTGAATCTTCATAACCACCATTCTTCTGTTGCTCAGTTTCAGCTACATTTTCTGCAACACTTGGTCCTTTTCCATTCACATCTACACTAACATTCTCTCTAACCCCTTCTTTCGCTATTTCTTTTGGAACATTCACTCTAGCTTCTGCGCCTTCGTTCCTCAAAATCCCATTTTCGCCCCTTGCACTGCTTCGAACTGTTTCGATCTCGGGCTCTTTCCTCCTCGTTCTTCCCAAAATAGGATCAATCTCAACATTTGGGGGTTTTGATTCGTTTTTACCCCTTTCTAAATCAAGCCCACCGCCCAATCTGTCATTGACATTACTCCTAATACCATCATTCAGTTCTCTTTTATTACCGCTCGCATTTTTCTCTGTTTCGCCGGAGAACGTCGACACAAAACCAGTCCTTTTAGCCCAAGATCTCAGCTCCCTCGGATCATGTCCCTGTCTGGGCACAAAAGGCTCCATATTTGGCCCGAAAACAGAGCCAAGCTTCATACCCTTCTTCTTATTGTCGTTATTTTCCGTCCCTAATCTCGACCCACCTTCCATTTCAGCTTCGAAATCAAATGGGATCCAATTTTTTTTTTCCAGGAACTAGCACCAAGTTCAAATCTTTTCTCTCTTATTTCAACCTGTTTTTGAAATAGGACAACAACAAGAGGAAAAATAATACTACGTAAGTCGAGGATGAGGATCTAAGTAATGGCGAATTTGGGTTTTTGTTAATGCTGATGACTTCAGAGTGAGGACTTGAGCAAGTGAAGCGAAGTTTAGCTGACATAAGCATCTTGACAATGCCCTTGACAGTGGCCGATGCCAATAATCATATCTATAATTGAGTGTGGAATTCCTTATAATCAATCAATTAAAATGGCACTTAGTCAAAGTTTTTAAATTACTATTCCACTTAGGTGAAGTTTTTTCCTTGGTTTTGAAGCCTACAGAGTTACTTTACTTTTCGATATTCAATCACTTGCATAATATACGTGGAAAGAGGCTTGATTTAGTGGATTTCATGTGACAATACTTAGTAGGAAATCGTAACCAGCTATTCAAAAGATATTGGCAAGGTGTTGCCATTTGGGTGAATAAAATGATGGCTCATTACTGTACTTCGAATAAATTAATTAATCTTTGTCATCGAAGAAATTTCAGGAACCGACACTAACTTTGTTTTATTAACTTTCCCGATTGAATGAGTATTTTAATACTCCTAATCCACGATTAACGCACTTAGCAAAAAGTACAAATCTTTTCTCTCTCAAAAATTTAAGAAAGAAAAAATAAAGTGAATCTATAGAAAAATACCCAAATTTAATAAAAAATTTACAAATCATTACCTTCAGAAATTTTTACACATAATTAGTCGTTTTACTGTTTGTACCATGTTTCTCAGTCTTGATGTACCTTTTTATGTATGTATCGCGTACCACGTCACGCGTTTATATGGTACCCTATACGTTTTCTATATGGTACCTTAATGTGTTATATGACGTACCATTTTTTAACTGTATTACGTCCAGTGTCCACAATACGTTGTTGTATGGTACCTAAATGTGTTATATGTTGTACCATGCGGCGGATCGGGTACCTATGTGCAAAAAATTTATTCTAATAGGTACCTACATATAAAAAAAATACTGACATGGTACTGAATTACAAGTTTTGTGCAAATGAATATCTATGTGTAAAGACAAACTTTTTTTATTATTTCTTTTTATTCTTAATTTCTTATTATGTTTTAATCAATTGTCCTCCCTCTAGGGGTGGGCATCAGATCGGGTAGTCGGGTACCGGGTTGTTCGTGTTCGGGTTAAGATTTTAACTACCCGAACCCGACTCGTACGGCGGATACCCGCTATATGTCGGGTATGTGTTGGGTTCGGGTACCCGGCGTCATGTACCCGATAACTAGAAAATCATAACAAAACAATGCAACAAATCCATGAAGCTGATCATTCGACAAATTACTGCAATTTTGCACTAAATACAACCATGGCAGTTCTCGAAGATCAAAAGACAGAGAAATACACTTCAACTAATTATAGTGTTTCATTAGACATAATCGACAAAATGGCAAACCATGATTATATGTCGTAACCAAGCTCAATAACTGAACAAAATGGAATTTCTCTGATCTGATGGAATATTTCTTCAGATAATTCTTAACAAAGAGCACTTCATACCTGTCCAAGAAATAGATTATATTTCATGTCTAACTATTTATATATATAATAAGTAAACTAACCGTAATGCAAGGCTAATCAAATTTCGATCATCGTCAGGTCAACGCCGGATTTCATAAACTCTACACGAATAAAATAAACAGAATTAAAATTATATAACAATTAAGCTATCTCAGTTAATTGGAAAATAAACACAAGTACCTTTTTCAACCATCTCAATTTCGCTTAAATCTTCTTCAACATTTATTGAGTTGGAGTCATGACGAAATCAATCTTTAGAACATATTATGGCTTGAACTATCCGTGGGGAAAGAGAACTCCTAAACGAGTCAAGAACCCGGCTTCCAGTGCTAAATGCAGCCTCTGAAGCAACGGTGGAGACATGTACCGCCAAGATATCACGGGCCATTTTAGAGAGGATCGGGAACCTTTGAGCATTTGCTTTCCACCATTTTAATATATAACCCTTCTTTATCATCTTCAATGTCTTCACTTAGATACTTCTCCAGTTCTGATTTCACGTGTTCGCTCCTCACCTCCGTCTTAAACATTGTAAATTGGTGCTTTAAGAAAAATCTCTGAACCATCTCTTGATCATCTTCAAATGAGATGGAAACCCTCTTCGACGTCTCTGTAGAAGAGGTAGTTGAAGCTTGGCTAGAAGATGTATTTGAGCTTCGTGGAATTTGTTGAATATTACAACTATATCTCAACATATAGTCACCAAATAAATCATGAAGTCCTCTCCTTATCTGTTCCTTCATTTTTTCGCTTTTACCAATCTCACTCTCACCATACATTTGATTAAGAGAAAACTCCAAGAACTCGAGTTTATGGCAAGGATCAACAACCACCGCATAATACACAAGGCCGGATTTGGGCCTATGCAGGGGCCTACAACACAGGGCCACAAATCCGGCCCAGTGTAATATAGGGCCACAATAAAAAAAACATGTTATAATATAAGGGCGGGTATCTACACATAAATACCTTTGAATAAAAACTTATAGATCAGTACCTATGTCAGAAATTTTTACAGATAGGTACCCGATTTAATTTGTACCAGTCTCTTCAGTCATGCCGTACCTTCCTGTGTGTATTGCGTACCATAACACGTTGATATAGGGTACCTAAATGTGTTTGTACGGCGTACCTAATGTGTAAATAGGGCGTACTTAAATGTGCTAATACGACGCACCATTTCCTAAACATATTACGTAGCACAATACGTTGATATAGGGTACCCAAATGTGTTGTATGGCGTACCTGCGCGGATCGGGTACCTATCTGCAAAAAAATTTATTTTGTTAGGTACCTACATATAAAAAAATGCTGACATGATACTAAATTACAAGTTTTTTTACAAGAGGGGTATTTATGTGTAAAGACCCCATATAAGGGCCCGAAAAATTGGTAAAAGACCAGAAATTTCTAATAAGGCCACATAAGGGCCAAAAGCTCAGTGCCACCCAAAAAGAAAAACCGGCCCACACAATCATATTCATTATTTCGATAGACCCCCAATATTTGTCAAACTTTTATTTCATACTTTTGGCCATCAAAGTCAACTCAACATCATCACCATCCACTCCTTCAGGATCATATCGACCTTACATATTTCATGAAAACATTAGGTGTGACATGCAAAGAACCTGAAATTCGCAATGTTAATCTGTAGAATTGCCCCAAAACATTAAGCAAGAATTTTGCTCTATCCAATCACGATCATTCGACACCCATCGAATGGACACTTGCTAAGATCTATTTCATAATGAGGATCAACATCTTCAAATGCATTAAAAGATCTTCTTAGACGTAAAGCAGAATCCATCATCATATTTCATATCCGTTATAATTTATAATTTTCTATTATCATTTGTTAAAAAGGCGGCAATCTACACATAAATACCCAATAGAAAACTAAAAAGCCACTACAGTCTCTCGTCAGATATGTTTATAAGCTAGGTGCCCATTTGAATAAAAATTTTACACTTAGGTCCCTAACCATCTAAGATTACCAAAATACCCTTTTTAAATGATTTACAATTTCATTTCAGTTTTTCTTCTCTGCAAAAATCGAGCTCCATCCCGCCGTCGTCGAATTTCTTCTTGCCGGCCACTTCCTTCCACTCGTGTCGGGGTCGGACAACGATCGACGAGCCTCTTGGACGTTGGGTTCTCGATTTTGGGTCTTGATTTTGTCGGGTAAGCTTTTCTTTTATTTTGGGTTTGGTTAATCGATTGCACGCGTTTGTTCAAGGTTTAGCCCAAATCCGGGAGCTGAATGCGATCCAAGAACTCGATATAAGGGTGGAATGTTAGGCTTTGATAGTTATTGAGGCTAATCCGTCGAGATTTCGGATTTTTTTTATATAACTGTTACGACGTACCATTTGTTATGTATATTACGTACCATTGTATGTTGTTTTACTGTACCTAAATATATTATGCGATACAGTCCGATTGGACATTTATGTTATGTAGTATCTTTGTGTATTTATATTACGTACCAAGTAACCTTTCTATACGGTACCAAAGTGTCCATTTATGCAGTACCAATCTAAACTATACAGCGTACCATTTATACAGGTTGCCATATTATCTAAAAATATGGCGTCTGCAAATTCAGTTGTTGGCGGGACATTATTTGCAATGTGTGAGTATAAAATGGAGTCTTCCTTAGTATTAATCAATGAGGTAACGACGCTTATTGATATTTACGTATCCCTCCAAAGAAGGTGGTCGGATATCGATTCCCGGCATGACTCAATAAAGTATCAAGTTCTGTTCCAAAGTTTGTACTTGAAATTGAAACAAAATGCGGATGTGTTCAATATGTATCAGTTGTTTATCCGATACAAATTTTCAATGATACCGATGAAAGTGGAACGTGCCGATGAATGTGGTACAAGTGCCCCGGCGGACAGAGAGCAAATGTTAGCTTTGACGGATCACGGTCACGATAGTCGTTACGTAATCTCGAGCTCATACTCGAGTTACTAACGTAACCATTGGATCCTTAAGCATAGAGTCTTAAGGTAATCTCGTTTTCGTAAGCAAGATTACAGCTATGTGTGCGGAAGCGTACGGTGATTATAACGTGATCTCGTTATTCGTAAGCGAGATCACCACCGTGAAATAGATCTTCTTTAATACACGATCGAAATGAGTATACTAATGAATACCTGTGTTAATCGCAGACATCGTTGATGACCGTCAGGACGCGATCTTCGCCTCTTTCGCTCTACAGAGGTTGATGGATACCCGTGTACTTCTGTTAGAGCTCCCACGTTATTGTTGGCCTACAGAAATAATTAGTTGGAATATTTTGATCCTTAATAATTTATTTATTTATTGCCCGGTTGTTAAACTTTAAATTTAGGGTTTTCATATTGATGATTGATAACATTACTTGCAGTACAGAAGAGAACGGAGAATATATTGAGTTTGATTTTGAAAGAAACACAGTAGATGCATGGAGTCATTGCATTCGGGGAGATGGACAAGTCTTTAGGGATGCAGATGAATTTAGACGGAATTTGAATAGCTACTCCATCGCCATCCGAAGAAACTTTGTCTATACAAAGAAAAAGCGTAAGAAAATCATTGCCGTTTGCAAGGACGAGATGCGCAAGTGGCGGTATATGCATCGTGTCATAAATGCGACAATTCGTTTGCCATTCAGAGATCCAATATACAACACAGTTGTGGTGAAGATACTCTTAGGAGTCGTGATCATCCACGAGCGGATGCGCCGTGGGTTGGGAACATAGTGAAAGAGAGGGTCCGAGACGAGCCATCGCATCGTCCCGTGTCATTGTTAAAGACATCCGAAGGGACTGTGGAGTACATGTGGGGTACCATAAGGCGTATAGAGGCAAAGAAAGTGCCATTTGTAACATATATGGGCTTGGTACGTTTGATCAGTTGAGGTGGTATTGTAATGCCGTTAGAGAAATCAACCCGGGTAGCGTGGCGGAGTACGATGTTTACCCTCACGACAACAAGTTTCGTCAGCTCTTTATCTGCTTCCACGCATGTCTCGTAGGTTTTGTTCGTGGATGTCGGCCGCTCATATTTGTTGATGGTACTCACATTAAGACCAAGTTTAAAGGAGTGCTCGTTACAGCCGTCGCAAAGGATGCAAACGAAGACTTGTTCACGATTGCCTTTGGCGTTGTACGCATTGAAAATGATGAAAATTGGGACTGGTTCTTTGCTAAGTTGAGGAGCATGTTTCATCATTACCCATCGACGTTGAGAGAGCTGACGTTCTTCTCAGATCGGCATCCGAGTATTATTAAAGCTGTTTCTATATCATTTCCAGGAAGTCGTCATGCATATTGCTTGCGCCATTTGGTTGACAACTTCAAGAAAGAGGTAATTGTTTAGTAAAATGTAAAATACATTAGTGAATACGATGCAAATAATTTGTTTTTAATTTTTTCAGGTGATGAAAAATTACCCGAAGCACAACAAGAAACATTGGTCATCCGTCTTCAAAAAAGCGGCTTATGCAACTACTTCGGTTCAGTTTCAGACTCACATCGCTAGCATCATCGCGTCTATACCCATTGCACAGACTTTTATTGAGAGATCAGATCCAACATGTTAGGTAAATGCGTTATTCGACGGAAATAGGTGGGGAGTTATTAACAACAACCAAGCAGAGTGTTGGAATTCTTGGATAAAAGAAGCACGAGCGTTGCCTGTGAAGGGCATGGTTGATACTATTCGTGTGAAAACCATGACGATAATGCACCAACGACGCGAGAGAGGACTGACCCTTGTTAGCGAGTTATGTCCAAAACAAGAAAAGAAACTTGTTCAGAACATCGCTGCTGCTCGCACATTGAAAGTGAGTAAGTCTTCGAACGTGGCATTTGAGGTTGTCGGTGAAGATGGCTCATTTGCAGTGGACATCCAGCAGCGGGCCTGCTCATGCAGAGAATGAGAAGTCTATAGAATACCCTGTAAGCATGCAACGGCGTGTATTGCGACTATGAGACATTCTTTTATGATTATTGTGATCCGTACTTCTGATGCCAGAAGTATAGAGATGCATATATGTCGATCATCAACCCTATTCCGACTCACGAGATGAATGCTCAAACCGATGATGGTAATTTCATTCGTGACCCGGACATCCGTGCTTCCCTGTCGCCGAAAGACGCAGAGGATTCCTTCGCAGGTAGATAGAAGATCCAACAAGTGTAAAATATGTGGGAAATACGGACATAATCGTCGTACTTGTACAGAAGTCGTATCGACGTAGCGTTCGTATTTTCCATGTATTTTCGCACTGCTTTTGTCTGGTAACCTTTTTGATGATCTTTTGTATGGCAATAGCTCATTACTTTTGTCTAAATGATGCCAGTAGGTCATTGTTTTGTCGAAATGTGTCAATAGGATATGGCTCATTCTTTTTGCCTAAATGATGGGAACAAGGTATTGTAATATATATCAATTTGGTACTGTAATATATCCAAGTTTGGTACTTTAATATATGCCAGTTTGGTACTGTAATTTATGCCAACTCTATTCTGTAATAGATGCAAAATATGGTAATATTATATATGTCAATTTGGTACTGTAACATATGCCAGATTTTGGCATATATTATTCTTAGGAATTGTCAAAATAACACAGAACAACACGATTTGCTTAGGAATCTATTTATTTTCGATTGGTTAACAAATGGTACGGTATACTTGCATATTAGGTTACTATATATGTATACATAGTGATACGGTAAAACTGCAGATTATGGTACTATTATGTAAATGATAAGGTACCTTACTGTACAAGATAAGGTATCTTACTGTATAACAGATAAGGTACTTCATATATTTTGTTTATGGTACGGTAAATATATAACTAATGGTACGGTTAACCTGAGTGTTATGGTACACTGTATGTGAAAGTTATGGTACGGTATTATAAAAAGACAAGGTAATTAGTATCTTCTGTTTATGGTACGCCAAAAGTTTACATAATGGTACGATTAAGATGCATGTTACGGTACTCTGTATGTAAAAGATATGATACGCTAATATAGAAGACAATGTTCATATACTGTTTATGGTACGGTATAAATATACGTGGTGGTACGGTTAAACTGCACATTATGGTACTCTGTATGTAAAAGACAAGGTACGATAATATGAAAACATAAGCTGCATAAAATGCGGACATCTCATAGAACTACACAACAAACGAATCTTACCGAGTCATGAACAAACTCCTAACAGTCTCCAAACAACCTCCTCCCCAACTCAAAATAAGTTAACCAACAAAAACAACACATCCTCCAAACAGTCTCACAGCATATTAAACTAACTTAACGAAACAGATCAAGCATACATGAATGCTCGTCACATAAAATGAGAGCAGCCATAGAAGCACGATACACATCCCATGTTGACTTTTCTTGAACTATGGGGTGTCGACAACGTACTCCTCTATGGTTAGTGGGGCATGAACCCCACAGTCTACGGCGCCAAATTGGGGCCGGTTAAACTCTGGATCCACGCTCTTCTTACATACGTACTCGTGCTTCCATGCCCAATACTTCGTCAGAAAATCAGCCTGCACAATATAAAAGCGACATTAATGCATAACTGCAACATAGACGACGGAATGGTTACCTATGTTAAAATTTACGAATGCTCTAGCGAGGTTATTTTATTCGAGGCCATCGGATCCCGAACGTAGAACTTTCGCTTGTTGACATTGTAGACGAGCACTCCCCAACGGTTACCTGTATTCACAGGCGTCAACACGTATGCCAATGACGTCAATGCATGACCATCAAGCCGCTCTAGCCATGCTCGACTACTCCCCGCCATCTCCTCTACGAACCTTTCTAGCTTATCAGGTTCCACCTTTCTCTTCCTCGATATCTTCTGTATCTTGGTCCAGTAGTCCCCTTGCACGAAACTTGGGAGCACAAAGACGCGTGGTTTCCCGGAGATCCCCGCGGATTGCCGTGTCAAATAATCAACGAACGCATCGATAACGTTTGAAGACAAGGTACCGCTTTGCCAAACGACGTCGCTGTATAAGGATTAATCATCTCAAAAAGTAATCTAATGAATACCATCGTAACATTGAAGACAAGGTACCGCTTCTTCACTTTAAGATATGTGTCGATGCACTGACGCTGTTCCGCAAGGATCTCGTTCCGGGCGGCATAGTCGAATCTGTTCGAGAACTTCAAACAGTCTTGGCAGCCTCGACATCAACCATTGCAGCTTTATTTTTTGCTCGTCCCTTCTTTTGTGGCCGCTGAGGAGTTGAATCCAGTGCCATAAACGCCGAATTTTGCCGCTTTTTATGATCGATTCGGCCTCGCACCGTTCGAGCAATCGACGAAGCCTTAACCTCCTCGGCCTTATCCTCCGCGGCCTTATCCTCCTCATCCTCATCTTGTGCTCATTCTTCTTCACTAACCGCAACCTCCGCTTGATCCTCATCTCTATCCTCAACATTGTCCTCCTCGGCCTTCTCACCGTCGCTGTGAGCCATTTCCTCGGCCATATCATCACCCTCACTGTGCATGTCCTCGGCCCTATCCTCAGCCCTATCATAGCCCTTCCTGTGAGCCATATCCGGTGCCTTATCATCACCCTCATCATTGCTCACATCCCTATCCTTAGCCTCAGCCTCTTCCTCCTCCCTCGCATCCTCGTTGGACACATCATCCTTCGACGTCCGAACATTTGACCTTAAATCTCTAATAACTTCGTCCTTTAATCTCAACTCGGCTTCCAACCTTTCCACACGAGCAGTCAACTCTAAATGAGTTCTGCCAACGCCTCCATCAACCTTGACCGCACATAATTCATTCAACAGTTAGAAACAAAGCAAATATACCTAAAAAGTAGGGAATTTTATACCTCCGGCAGCAAATTTATCGGATGAACGAACTTCAATTCCTTCTTTTTTGGGTATATTGGGACGACAGAGGCAATTGCAGCCAATTCAGCCTACACAGCGATTACGCCATTCGGAATCTTACTTTCTTCCCAATTGAACATACGGGGAAACATATACATCTCCCGCTTCTGCGCCAACGAGGGCACGTGCTCATACACCCAAATCTGAAAGTCATTGAATTCATCAATAAACACATAATAAAAAGGGTAAACTCAGAACGTAATAAAGAGTATTACCATTAACCCAATAGTGCACCCGTTCATCATTAGGGTGGACGAGTCACCCCGCATCGAATTCGTAACCGTTTGCTTTATCTTGGCGACCAAAAACTCATGCACCGCCCATCATGTCGACGTCGTCGACGTATGCATTCACGAACGATGGGTTTTTCGAATTCCCCATCGGGAATAATATACAGTTAAACAAGAAAAGAACGAACAACCTAACGAACTCATCCGTGTTCTCCCTCCCAAACTTTCCTACAAACTCATTCAACAACTCTAACATTTTTTTACGGGTTACTTCTCCATTTTTTCTTACCGGAAAGCCGTTCAATGGTTTTCAATTTCATTTTCGAATTTAGGTGAACGGGCTGTCCTACGTTATGCAAGGCCATTACTACACTAAATTCCCGTGGAGAGAATACCACATTCGTATTCTCCCCCAACCTAAACGTGTTCGCCTCTACACTAAACGCTTTATCAATGCCATAATTCGAGCAAACGAATGCGACATCTTTGGCATATCTAAAAAAATGAAATGGGGACCTTCTTATAGCTTCTTTTTTATCAGGGGTCATGCTACCCTGCATATTGCTCATGGTATATCGAAAGAGCGCAGGATGACACCTGGAAGACAGCTCAAATCTGTTCCGCGGAGGCATTTTTGCAAAAAAGCAAAACTGTTAACAAGCAGTACCATTTTATTCACACAAGGGGTACTAATTTGCCCAAACAGAGGGTACCAAGTGCAGTGATAATATAGTACCAAAACAAATTGACCCCATTAAAAAAACCAATGTTAACAAGCAGTATCATTTTATACACACAAGGGGTACCGATTTGCCCAAACAGAGGGTACAATGTAGTAACAAAACAGATTGACCCCATTCGAAAAAACCACTGCTAACAAGAGTACCATTTTTTTCACACAAAGGGTATCAATTTTCCCAAACAGAGAGTACCAAAGGCAGTGATAATGTAGTGCCAAAACAAATTGACCCTATTCGAAAAAACCAAAATCGACCCATTCGAGAAAACCAAAATCGACTCATTCCAAAAAACCCAAATCGACAACAGTCAATCCACCCATCTGAACACGCACAAAAAACCCTAATCGAACAACAAATCAATGTCATTCCAAAAACACGCAACCATTGTTACGAACATTAACCGAAAATGCTTAAACCCAACAAATAACGGCAAAATCAAACTAGATACAAGCCTATTGGTAACGGAAATACCGCGACGAAATGCGACGACGTACGGTAATACTGCGAATGACTTACCTATCGATTTCAGAAGGGGAATACCACGACGAATGAGTGGACAGACGACGTTGAATCTGAAGCAAAAAGAAACACGGGTCGATTTCTGGGATTAAATCGCGCGATTTGGTTTGGGGTGGTGCGATTTTTTTTTATGAACAAACGAACGTGAAATAAGAAATCAGGTAAAAGATGTAAAAAGGCAGTTTTAATAGGGGCAAATCCGTCAGTTAGATACCTATCAGTAAAATAAAATTCAACTAGGCACCTAGGTTAAAAATGGATCTGACAGGGGACTAATCTGTTTTATTTTTATTGAAAGGAAAGAAATAGAAAAGGTGGACATTACATGGGCCATATCTATTGTCGGCTGACGATTTATATTCGACATCGGAGCCCATTTTTCGTTCTACTCATGTAATAAATAAAAAAGGAATAATTTTAACGAGTTCAATAAAACGACGAAAAGATGAAAAAGGAAACGAAGAACAAGGTTTTGAGACCGGATTTTCGAATCGGAATGGAAATTTTAGTGGTTTAATGGTTTTAACTTATATAAAACCGGAATCAAACCGGTAAAACCGTTGCCTCTAGATTTAATAAATATATATTTTATGAGTGAATGAATCAAATAACATCGAAAATATACATGCTTTCGTGAACTTTTCTCAATTAGAATTTTATAAACATTAAAGTAAATTGTGTTGGTAGTTAAAATTAAGGGTATAATAAATCTCAAAAAGTAAATTTATAAATTCGTCAAAATGAATAAAAAAGAAATATTGGGCCCATATTTTAATTATAAAATATACATGTAAAATGGGTTTGGATAGGCATCGAGCCCAGCCCAACCACAAATATCTAAAGCATTTTACCACTAGACTAAATGCATTTTTTAGTATATTCACTGGTTTAGTTTTATTTGTATATTTAGCATTTTTTCTTTTTTTAATTAAAACTTAGACCAGACAGGAACCGAACCGGAACTCTGACCGGTTCACCGATTTTCGGTCGGAACCGGCCGGTCCGTTCCGGTCATGAAAACCTTGACCAAGAATTAGCAGTTTTCTGTCTTCGTAGAAGTGTGAGTAGTAAGTAGATTCAACGAATCATGTGAACCAGAATATAAACCTTATAATCACCCATCAAAATCAATATATATAGATAACGATATCCAAAAATATCACTTAATTGACTAACAATAAAAATACAAATTAAGTCACAAAAGATGTTTCCCTTCCGTTCGTTCATCAAGGTGCACTCACCCACCACACCACTTGGTCGCTCGCCATTGAATTTGAATCTAATCTAATCTAATCAATCATCTTTCGTGAAAATTATCTAAAAACAAAATCAAGAATGGTTTCATCTGTAGCATCAGACGTATTGAAGCACGAGTTTCCCCTCGAGCAAGAGACCCTTTCTCTATCCAATGATGTTAAGGCCGGTTTGGTCCTCGTTGACATTGTTAATGGCTTCTGCACCGTCGGCGCCGGCAATTTGGTGAAGCCTTTTTCTTTCTTTTGCGTGTCATGTAATAAATTTGATGGGGTGCCTTTGATCTGATTCTGAATACACCCTTTGTTTTATTCCCTGTCATCATTCTGTTTTTCTTGTTTTGTTTGTTTGTTTTTTCCCCAAGAAATCGCTTGTCGTCTTCTAACTGGGTATCTTTCTTGATCTTGAATCTGTCTTTTAGTTCTTCGCTTGGATATTCTTCTTGATTAAGGTTTCTGAATTAGAGTATCATGTTTGCTTATTTGTGTTTAAGGATATGCTAAATCTCTAATTCATTACAGGCCCCACAAGCCCCTGACCAACAAATCGATGCTATGGTTGATGAATCTGTGGGATTATCTACAGAATTCTGCAATAAGGGTTGGCCCATATTCGCATTCCTCGACTCTCACCATCCCGATATTCCTGAGCCACCATATCCGCCTCACTGCATTGTTGGGACCGAAGAGTCTAATCTCGTACCATGTAATAAATCTTCAAGCTTTTCTGTCCTTAATGTTTCAGACATTTTTTTTGTCTTAATCTTGTCTTCTTTCGCTCGCCCAGCTCTCCAGTGGCTGGAAAACGAACCAAACGTTACCGTTCGAAGAAAGGATTGCATCGACGGGTTTATTGGCTCGACAGAGAAAGATGGGTCGAACGTCTTTGTGAATTGGGTCAAAGCCAATGAGATCAAAAGGGTGAGCATATATACATACATTGGTCAAGGAGAGCTATCTTTATCTTTTTTCAATGTTTTTCTCATGATCTAATTTATGTCTGCTTCTCTCAAGATATTGGTTGTAGGAATTTGCACGGATATATGCGTTCTTGATTTCGTCTGCTCGGCGCTCTCTGCTAGAAACCACGGAATGCTCGCCCCTTTAGAGGACGTAATCGTTTACTCTCGAGCTTGTGCTACCTTCGATCTTCCGTTAAGCGTTGCCAGAAATATCAAAGGTGCTTTGGCCCATCCTCAGGTCAGTGAATCATATCTATATTAGATGATAATAACCATGCGATTAGTTCGTTCTATACCTTATCGAAAATTTATTTTTTTCTTGTCGTCTTAAAACATATATTTTTGTGTATATTTCTGATTGTTCTCTCAAATACGTCCCAGGATCTGATGCATCACTTTGGACTTTACATCGCCAAGAGCAGAGGAGCAAAAGTAGTTTCAGATGTTACTTTTGTATGGTAATTAAATAATCGCCTCTTGGAGCTGCTCAATGGGAATTACTGTTGATATAAAAACATATATGTTAGGCCCTTTTTTTTCCGTCAGTTGCTAGTTAGTTATATGGTTTTTCCTGATGCGATTGCAATATATATGTGAAAAACAGACCAAGTGAAGTAATGTTATATGCTTTGAACGACTAAACTGCCCCTTTCTACTTGGGAGAGTTTCATTCTTGACTTGTTATAATCAGTTAATATGTACTGTAATGAATTTGAGTTACTACACCATATTTCGGTGAAACCTCTTACGAGTTGAAGTAATATAACATAGTTGAAATGAAATATCTTACATTTGAAATAATATTCCAAAGCAAGTCGACCAACCATTGCTATCAAATTGGGAAGAAAAGCAGAACCAGAAAAAGGTAAGCTTAAAAAGTACTTTGAAAAGACTCTTTCGTCCCTCTCATCGTTAGTCAAATTCTGGAATACATGGAAAACAGAAATGATATCACGGAATTTTTTTTTTCTATTAGATCATCTCCAACATAGATTTAATCCTCTGTTCCATATTGGTGTTCCAATCTGGTGTCCACCAACCAAAGCGACAAGTGGACAGTTGGTCAATTGAGTTTAACACTTGTCGGGGAATGGTTGGTGGAACACAATGGTGGAACACTGTTGTGGCACAGACGATCCGAAACCCTCCAACCATACCGCAAAACTAAAAAACTCCTACAATCACTCCAACTGAATCCTAAAATCAATCCCAAAATGGATTTTGTACTTTCTCTCCCATCCAATAAATGCGTTTGAATGCATAATATGCGTTTTAAATTTAGCAATTTCATTAAGTCCTTTTATTTGTTTTATTAATTAAAATATCCTTATAAAAAATAAAAAAATAGAAAAAAATAATTAGAAAGTTTTTTAAAATTATTAAATTTTTTACCAATATTTTTCTTATTTATTTAGATGTAAATTGTTATTAAAATATTCAAAGTTATAAATACATGGGCAATATGGAAAACTTGTAAAAGATAGTAAAGTAATATTTTAAAAATAGTCCGTTGAGTTTCAAATTGGGTTTATCGGTTAGAGAGAACTACTGCATTTTGAGTTTGAGAATGAGTTTGAGTTTGCCGTTGGATTTATCGGTTGGAGATGCTCTTAAATCATGTTTTTTGTTTGGTCATTCAACAAATTTAATTCATAATCATTTTTGTGTGGAGGATACTATTGGTCGATGAGTACTCGAAACAAGCCCTTCACGGCTCTAGTTAGGGTTTCAATCGCTTAAATTCTAGTTAGTGACATCTATAGATAAATACCCAATCGAGTAAAAAATTGAGAAATCAGTACATATGTCAGAAATTTTTACAGATAGGTACCCGTTTTACTGTTTGTACCAATATTCTCAGTCCTGTCGTACCTTTTTATGTGTGTATCGCGTATCACGTCACGCGTTTATACTGTACCTTATACGGTTACTATATGGTACCTTATTGTGTTATATATGACGTACCATTTTCTCAACGTATTACGTACCACAATACGCTGCTATAGGGTACCAAAATTGTTATATGGCGTACTTGCAGCGGATCAGGCACCGCTAAAGATAAGTCAAACTAGAATGTTCATAAAAAGGTCAACCCTCTCAATTTTTTTGCAGTGAGTAATTCTCAATCATTTTCTATAAGACAATACGCTAACTCAAACATAAAACAAAAACATCACGCCAGTAAAGTGCTCATCGTCACATATTAAACATTCTTAACGTAGCACATGCCACATCTGTTTTTAGTAAATTAAGAAACGTTTCAATAGAATCATATGATCTAATACAGAAAACAACAAGCAAGCTTTCTACGTCAATGAATTCATTTCAAAAGAATACTACAAGTTATATCCAGCTTCTTGATTTAATCCAACAAATTATTTCCTGAAAAAAGAAACAAAATGAAAAACAAGAAAAAAAGAATAACCAACATGATATCCTAGAACAAATAATAACACAGTCAAAACTAGATGTATTAATCAATCCAATAAATCAAAAGGAAATGAAAGTTACCCTTAACTTATGGATTTGATCAAGTAAATAAATGACAAAAAACAACAAAACCCAAGAAAGTAAATGATGAGGAGAAAAGGAAAAAAGGAAAAGAGAGCTTAAAAAAAAAAAGCAACATGATCATTAAACCAAGAGGAAGACAACACGGTCGAGGCCAAATAAACCTTGTCGACTGATCTGCTAGCATTCTGAATCGTGCCCCACGCCAATAGATATGTTAATATACCTCCATCAGTGATGCTTTTTTTTTTTTTTAACATTTCTAATTCATAACCAAATGGAACAAGATCATCGATACATCCAAACCCTCAGAAGCTCGACAAAATGTTTTCGATAGATACATACACGAATACTCGCACATAATTAATAAACTTTTATTGATTAGAACTAGTCTATCATCGTAATTCTCTCATTCCATCCACATCAATAAAAAAATACGTAGTACTAATCCGCATGTATCAACAAATCCTGGAAAATTCTCATCCAACCACTATTGTTTCTCATAGATGCTAGTGCTCTATCATAGTCTCTCTTAACATGCTTGTGAAGTTTTCTTGTTCGTCAATTTTTGGAAACTTTGCAGGTGATGCCATCAATGCAATCTGATTTACCATAAAATCAGTATCGTTAGCCTTTGGTAGCTCCACGACATATCGAACAAAATAGGAAGATAGGAGATCCACGTAATGGTCCAAAGATCGGGCATATAATATGAGTTTGATTAACATAACAATGTGGTTGTAATCTCGATGTCAACGATGAATTTAGTTAACGGTAACTTCAAGTTTAGTAAGCCCACAAACTATTTAATAACTCCACAGAGTCATAAAAAAAAAGTCCACAAAATGCATCATTAAGCTTGTTACAAGTTTGATCCTGAACAACAAAAGAATCTGTTGCACAATCAGAGCTTTTCTTGGTCATCTGAATTATCTGCACACTCTATTGGTTAATACTCAAGATCCTTAGCACGATAGTGTCCGCAACGAGTTCACCATGACGATCCAGGAGTATTTTGATAATGATTTCTTTTTTTTATTGTGTAGTCTTCGAAAAGAAATGGGTCTATTTTCATTATGTTGGAATTTGTTCGATATGTCCACACTCAATATCGTTCTGTGAAGTCGGAGATCTAAGTGTCGACGGCAATTTTGTCGTTTAGATGTAATATAGGTCTGGAGATTGCTGTTTAGTAAGCACGTCATTGCCATCGCAACATAACTTGATCGCAGTTTGTAAGTTAATCAAAACGCATATTATATGCCCGACCTTTAAATTCTCATTGTTAATGTTGAGACATCGACATTGGCAATGTTGGGGTAACATTCTGATCAACATTTGTTGGCTGAGAATGTTCCTGTTCTCAGTTTTATCTTTCATACCCAAAACTTGTATAATCCGGTACTTGGCTTTATTTAGTATTTTGCAGGACTTAGATAAAGCTTGGAAGGAGTCAATAACGTGTGGATTCCGTGTGGATAAACTAGAGCGAACTTAGGAGAAGTGCATACCAAAAATAGGATACTTGGAGAGCAAGAGGAGACCGAGCAATTGGAGCTGACCAAGTCGAGTCCTAACGGTCACTAAGGGACCAAGACTACCTAGTGGACGTTAGTGGGAGTTACCAAGTCGTTTGAGAAGTTGCCCCAAAGTCGACGACATATAAAAGGGGACTTCACTTAACCGTTTGAGGGACAACGAACGAGAACGAGACTTTCAGAGCGAGTTTGAGTGAGTGCTATCTTTCACGAGAGTTTCTTTTTAGCCTAGTTGTTCAAAGGTCGAAAGACTTTGTAGTTTGCAGAATCGTGTGATTCGTAGGTTTTGCTAGGCTTTGTTTTACTATCCTTTTTGATAGTTTGTAATCCATCTTTATAGTGGAGTTGCGCCTTGAGGCACGCAGAAAGTTATTTGACTTGCTGTACAAAACTCACTTCTCGTGTTCGTTTCATTTCGTCACTAAGTTATTATCATTTCCGTTGTGCCTGTGAAAGTGAGTTTGAGTGTTAGGCAAACATTTCATCCAACTTCAGTTTATACTTAGTGTTTTTACATCCATTTCTGACGGGACTGCCTTCAAAGTGGTATCAGAGCCTACGCTTAATGTTACTAAGCGCTGAAAATCCTCTATAATGGATGTTACCAGTTCAAATTACACGGTAAAGTTCCTGTGTTAGACGGCACCAACTATGCGTATTGGAAGGTTCGTGTTAGGCAGTGTATCAAGTCCATCGATGTGCGAGCGTGGGAAGCAGTACTCCACGGATATACCCTACCTCGAACAGCCCCAAACGCTGATGGAGAAGTCTTTGACAAGCCGATTGAACAGTGGACAGTCCATGAATGAAGCGCTGCCGAGTTCAACGACAAGGCACTCAACGCCATCTTCTCATCCGCGGACATCTTCATGTTCAAGATCATCCAGAATTGTACGAGTGCAAAGAACGCGTGGGATCTACTTCAGAGGTACTGCAAAGGTGATGCTAGTGTATGGGAAACCAAATTGCGACTCCTTCTCAATCAGTTCGAGAACATAAGAATGAAGGAAGATGAGGACATCACCACCTATTTCGGGAAGCTTTTGACGATCTCAAGCAAGTGCGCCAGCCTAGGAGATGCGATCGCAAATAAGGTATTAAACTCAAAAGCTCTATTCGTACACTAAATGAAAAATTCAATGTGAAGGTAGCGGCGGTCAAAGAAGCACACAACTTGGCTAGTATGGAGTTCAACACATTGATGAACATTATAAAGAACTACAAGACTAATCTCGAAGTACAAAAGAGATTGACCCCAGCAACGAGGATGACATACATGGCCATGTTCGTGGAGAAATTTGCAAAGTTCTTTCCGAAGACGAATGTTGAGCAAAATGTTGGCCCGACATTCAGAAAAGGCCAGAAGGTCAAAGCTGAACCTTCTTCTACTCCTCCGTTCATCAAACGCAAACCAGATGGAAAGAAGAAGAACATCAACTATGACTGAGTTAGATGCTATGAATGTTAAGGATGAGGCCATTTTGCCAACGAGTGTGCTAATACTCTTCGCAAGCGCGGAAAGGCTATGTGGATCGAACTGTCTGATGATGAAGATCTTGAGTCATGCCAAAAGGAAACCAAGCAATCATCCGTTGCAATTCAGTCCTTCTTAGATGACGAAGACGAAGAAAATCATCAAATCGGGTTCACAGCGTAACTGATGTTGAGCCAACATCTGACTCACATCTGAAAAACTTATTATTTTTGATTATGATGATTCAAATTGTTTTGATGGGTATTTGAGTTCTGATGATGCAGAGCCAGAAACAGATTGTTGCGAAGAAGTTCAGGCGAACGAATCACTTAAGCTGCTGTCCGTACAATGTGAAATAGAGAAGGCAAAAAATTCGCAACTCAAAGCTGTTGTAAAAGTGTTGACTGATGAGAATGAGAAGAATGAAAATTTGATCGAAATCTTGGTGAAAGGAATGAACAAGATGGAAGCCGTACTGACACGAAAGGACAAGGAGATCGACAAGCTCCATAAACGAGTCGACGAAGCCGATGAGACCTTTACAAAGTTCAACAAGGGCAAATCTACGCTTGATGAGGTATTGTCTCTAGGTATTTATGATAGGCAAGGTCTAGGATTTAATTCTCAGCCTGCCCGTGATGTCCCAAAACCCATGACCCATGTTCAGCCTAAGATAGTTTCTGTGAAGGAGAAATCACATGCCTCGAGTAATGTTAGTGAGACTTTAGCTGCTAATTCTAGTCCTAAGCGTGTTATCACTAAGAGTAAGGATAGCTCATATATTTGCCATTATTGTAAGCAAACTGGTCATTTAAAACCATTTTGCTGGAAATTGAAGAGGGAGATTTCTGCAAAGAAATCGATGTCGGCTGAAATGTCATCCAACATCCCATTCAACATTGAGAATCAGTGTCGAAAGGAATGTCTAGAGAAAGCTCAGCTGGCCCATCTTCAAGTTCTAGTAAACAGAATGCTGTTTTGTCGTCTAAGAAAGTTTGGCTCGAGAAATCTGTTCATAAATGCCATGTAGTGTATACCTCTTTGCGAGATAACGTGATAGGTTCTTGGATAGCGGGTGTTCCCGACACATGACGGGTACCAAGGAATATCTATGTGATTACCTGCTATTAAGGAGTGGATCTGTGACGTTTGGAGGTGGAGCTAAAGGGCGGATTCTTGGCCAAGGCAGATTGTATGTACCGGACTTTCCAAAGCTGAGCAAAGTCCTACATGTCGACGGCTCATTGCTAATCTGATCAGCATAAGCCAACTTTGTGATGACGACCTTGAGGTAAGGTTTAACAAGGAGTGTTGTGAAGTATTTAACAGCAATTCTGTTCGAGTGATGGTAGGTAAGAGATCGAGCGATAACTGTTACTTGGTCGGCGACAAAACCAGCTCGAAGGATGTGTGTCAATTGTCAAAAGCCAAAGATGATGTAATCCTATGGCACTACAAGCTGGGCCATGTCAACTACCGAACCTTGGAGCAGCTTATCAAGCATGATGCGATCAGAGGCATTCCGAAGCTCAAGGAGTTTGGTAAGGTTGTATGCGAGTCTTGTTTGAAGGGTAAGCAAGTGCATGTTAGCCATAATGTTGACCAACAGGCTGCCCAACATTTCAAAACTGCTCACTGTTTTCAGTTAGTTCACATGGATTTGATGGGTCCGATGGAAGTAGATAGCATAGGTGGTAGAAAATATGTTTATGTGCTCGTGGATGATTTTTCTAGATATGCATGGATATTTTTTCTTGGGGAAAAATCAGAATCTTTTGAGTTCTTTAAGAAATTTTGTGCTATGATTAAGAACAATTTCAGTGCATCTATCTTTCGTATTAGGTCTGATCATGGTGGAAATTTGAGAATCAGTGTTTTGATGAATTTTATGATAAGAAAGGCATTGTGCTTGAGTATTCATCTCCTAAGAGGCCTCAAGAAAATGGGGTGGCCGAAAGGAAGAATAAGATTTTATAGGAAATGGCACGTGTAATGTTACTTTCTAAAAATGTTTCTAAGCGTTTTTGGGCTGAAGCGTTGCATACTGCTTGTCACATATCGAATCGTGTGTTATTTAGACATGGTACTAAAAAGACCTCGTATGAGTTGTTGAATGGGAAAAAGCCTACGGTTAAGTACTTTCATGTGTTTGGATGATTTTGTTATATGTTGAATGATCGTGAGTATTTGACCAAGTTCGATTCGAAAAGTGATAAGTGTATTTTTCTTGGATACTCGTCTAATAGTCGTGCATATCGTGTGTATAACTTGCGCTTGAAGTCCGTTCAGGAGTCAGTGAATATTATTTTTGATGATGCTGCCGATCTTAGCAAAATGTCTCCTCAAGTTGATATTTCAGATGTTATACAAGCTGTCGATGAACCAAAGGAGGCTGGGGATGACAATGCATAGCCAACATCTGACTCAACATCTGTGCCAGAACAGAAGACAGAGGCTGGACCCAGTGAAGTGCGACGAGATCCGCCAGCTAAGATTCAAAAAGATCATCCCACTGACCTTATTATTGGAGACGTGAACGAAGGAAGTAGAACCAAAGACAAACCACGCAAGGATTACAAGTCTATGATAAGAAACGTATGCATGAATTCGGTATATGCTGAGGTACGTTTTAATTGTTTTGTTTCTGAGGTAGAACCTAAGAATGTCCTTGAAGCTCTCAAGGATAATTTTTAGATTAATGCGATGCAAGAGGAACTCTTGCAGTTCGAGAAAAACCAAGTGTGGTCATTGGTTCCACGGCCGAAGGACATGAATGTCATAGGCACTAAGTGGATATTTAAGAACAAATCTGATGAACTTGGTAGGGTTGTTAGAAACAAGACACGTTTAGTAGCTCAGGGTTATACGCATGTAGAAGGCATAGACTTTGATGAGACGTTTGCTCCTGTTGCTAGATTAGAATTGATTAGGCTTTTGTTAGCTATAGCATGTTGGCTTAACATCACTGGGTGCTTTTTTAAATGGGTACATTGATAAGGAAATCTATGTCGAACAGCCTAAGGGGTTCGAAGACCCTCATTATCCTAACCATGTCTTTAAGTTGCAGAAAGCGCTGTATGGATTGAAGCAAGCTCCTCGAGCTTGGTACACACGGTTAGCAACGTTTTTACTTGAGTTTGGATTCACTCGAGGTGAGGCAGACCGTACGCTTTTTGTGAAAAGAGTCGGTTCTGATCTTTTAATTGCTCAAGTTTACGTAGATGATATTGTTTTTGGCCAAGCTCACAGTCTATGTTAGATCAGTTCGTGCAGGCGATGAACACCATTTTCGAGATGAGCATGATTGGAGAGCTAACTTATTTTTTAGGCTTGCAGATTAAGCAGAGCAGCAACGGGATCTTTATGTCCCAAGAAAAGTATGCGAAGAACACTGTCAAGAAGTTCGGGCTGGACACAACAAAGGTAATGAAAATGCCCATGGGGTCTACGCAAAAGGTAAGTAAAGACAATGTTGGGCAGAATGTTGACCCAACATTGTATCGATCTATGATTGGCAGCTTATTGTACTTATCCGCTAGTAGACATGACATAATGTATAGTGTATGCATATGTGCTAGATATCAGTTAGAACCTAAAGTGTCTCATCTTAATGCTGTTAAGCGAATTCTTCGTTATGTGAGTGGATCGTGTAACCTAGGATTATGGTTCTCCAAAGATACTAACATGAGTCTTGTAGGCTACAGCGATGCTGATTGGGAGGCGACGAAGATGATCGCAAGAACACAAGTGGCGGTTGTTTCTCCTAGGTAATAATTTAGTCGCGTGGTACAGTAAGAAACAAAACTGTGTGTCTTTATCTACTGCTGAGTCTGAGTATGTTGCTGCGAGTAGTTGTTGTACGCAGTTAATGTGGTTAAATAGCATGTTGTATGACTATAGTTTAGAGTGCGAATCTGTTCTCATGTATGTGATAACCTTAGTGCCATTAACATCTCTAAGAACCCGATCCAGCATTCACGTACGAAGCATATAGATATAAGGCATCATTTTCTGAGAGATATGGTAGAAAAAGAGTTAGTCCACATTGAGCATATAGACACTAAACACCAGTTAGCAGACATATTCACGAAAGCATTGGATTCTGAAAGTTTCTCGGACCTGAAGAAATCTATAGGTTTGCACATGTTAGTTTAAATGTTGGTCCAACATTTGGATCAAAATAGCATATGTCAAATTCGATGGTTACTGCTTTTGTGTTTGGTTAGATGTTCTGTTCTGTTTTCCTGTGAAATGACTTGACTCTTCTTGACTGGTCCCTGAATAAACCCGATCCCTTTTTAATAGGCTCTTGCTAATAAGTTTCCCTAGGTTCACGGCATTCGCGGTGACGATGTACTCTTTGCAACGAAAAACCAATCCTTTGATGCATATCTACCTGCTCATAAACTCTTTGCTAGATATAGGTACTTGGTAATAAGCTTCCTTAGGTACACGACATTCGCTGTGACGATGTATACTATGCGACAAAAAGCCAAACCTTGAGGCTTAGGGTATAAGGGCAGTGCATGAATTTGGTTAGATAAAGTAAGGTGAAAGGTAGAAATAAAAGGGAACTGGTTTTGAGAAGGGTTGAGCAAAAAAGTCTAGGATTACGGAATTAGAATGTTGAGTCAAATGTTGGGGCAACATGTATAACTGTCAGTTTGGTATTGCTACATTTTTTTGTGCTTTCGTATACTGCATTAGCTTTTGTGTCTTGCATGTGTCAGTTTCGTGTGTCTAGGTTAGATATCTCTCAGATTTGCATTAGAACTCTCGAAGGGCAGCTTGTTACACTTGTCTCTATGTGCTCATCAACGCTGCTCGAACGGTTAGTATTGCTTGATTCTACCTTAAATTTGGACTTGTTTTCTTGGTTGAATCATGATCTGTAGTGCTCCTGATCTCTCACGTGACTTGGTCTTCCATTTACTATAATTAGCTCCATGTTTTGTTTCGGTAATTTTGAACTACTTCGATATCAATCCTTTAAATTGCCTAAATCATGTTAAGTTCAGTGGTTATTTTTTTGAGTCCCCTTTACTCCACTATCTGCGATTATTACTGATTGGACTGTGTGCTTTGTAACTGTTGAAACCCACGTTTAATCGACTTGACTTGGTTGTTTGATCTTTACTATTCATAAACCCTAATTGCCTAAGTTGAGTCTCTCTCTAAAATTTCCTCTCTGTTCCTCAGTGTTCCTCTGTGTTTATTCAAGAATTGTACTCCCTGTTCTTCATATATTTTTCTTGAGCTTTTCTTTCAATTTCAAAATGTCGAACTCACCAAATCGGAAGCGCAGAATGTTAGTGATCGACACGTGGTGTGTGAATGAAAAGTGCGACAAGTAATAATTAAAACGAATACCTAATTACTATCACCGACGTGCGATAGGCAGTGGACCTATCATTTGTAGTGCAGTAAAGTGAGTAAACGAGTATCGAACACAAGGAATAAATCAAGTACTAGTAGTGACCTATCGACTCGATATTTAGCCTAATAAAATACGCAGATTGTTTTATGACTTAACCTAACATATTATATCTAACTCAACTAGAGATTCAAAGACGCTTAAAACTGATACGAAGCTTCAGATAATAAAGATGTGCTCGGGATTCGAATCCCGCTAGGTGCTATCGGCTAAGACACTAAAATCGTTCCTACGTGATTTTGACTAGATCGCAGTAATTTTCCTACCCGCTCGCGAGTTTGCTGTCGCCCTAAACGCTCGCGGGGATCTAAAATTCAGTAATTACTAACGGCGAGGATCGAGTATTTGCTTTCGCCCTATACTCGATTCCTATCTTCTACGAACGGCCTAAACGTTGTTTAGCTGTCGCCCTAAACGTTTTTCCATACGATTACTTTAACACATAGACATATTAAAGTAACGAAACAAATTCATAGAACGATAAATAGTCAATCACATAGTCACGATAATCATAAGTCTTAACTACGAAACATCCTAGCGTTCATCTAATCCCAGACACAAAGGGGAATTAGCTACGCATAATCGACGGGAAAACAGCGAAAGAAATAAGGAATAACAGTGAAGAATTCATTATCTTGATATACGGATGATCTGTGATGAAAGTGTTGATGATTCTTCGTTCTTCGCTAAATTGGGCGTGAATTCGTCGATGATCCGTCTCTTGTGCTCCGGGACGCGAATCTGTGTTCTTTTGTGCTATTTTTCGTCTCTAGAGGGATTAGGGTTGATCTCTGGTCAGTTCTCCCCTTTCTGGGTCGAATTTGGGCTTTTTATAGTGAAATTCGACACTGTCACGGCCTAGGACAAGATAGGTCACGGCCGTGACACTCTCTGGGCAAAAATTGAGCTCACTGCCGCTCGTCACGGCCTGGTGCAGTAGCGTCACGGCCGTGACCCTCTCAACAGCTTTGCGGCAGTTTCGTATTTCTCTCGGATGGAGGGGTAAACGATGTCCGATTGACCTGAAATTTTAACCATAGATAGAAAACTTGCCAATCTTCATTCTGACCAAAGGGATTCTCAATACGAGGTCTAGATTGAGAGATATGAGTTTTCTAATGTTGCTGCTGCTATGGGTCACGGCCTGGTGCAATAAGTGTCACGGCCGTGACCATCTTCATTCCAACTCTCTGCCCAACGTCACGGCCTAGTGCACCATGTGTCACGGCCGTTTTGCTTCGTTTTCGCTCCTTTTCGCCCGAAACTCGTCCTAGAGCCTTATAATACCAATATAAGTAGAAATGGGTTAATAAGTGCATAAAATGACTTCGAAAACTCTATTATGAGCCAATTAAGTACTACGATAAACGACCTACAATACGTTTATCAAACCTCCCCACACTTAAGTATTTGCTTGTCCTCAAGTAAATTAGAAGTCAGAAAAGGTATCCAATCAAGATAACGGCACGATTGTTCGCAATTTATCATCAAAGTTAGAAAACATGAAACGAAATCAAGCGAACAATTATGGACATCACACTAATGACCTGCACTTATCAATCATGAGCTTCCCTAGCGCTGCAAATCGAGACCTATACCTCACAAGGGTTCACTCAATTCACTCAAATGTATAGGGTAGCATAAGATGAGTCGCTCAATTCGTGCACTAGTCCAACCCCTACCATAAACTTGCAAGTTAATCGCATCTCTACTATTCAAAGGGCAAGTATAAATCTGAGGGTCTTTTCGGGGAAAAACGAGTCGAACAATCATGAAGCGGCAAGCATAAATAATGAACACTTAATCTTAGAGCTAGGACACGTGCTCGAAAATTATCAGAGAATATAGCATGATCAAACAGACAGTCACACGTCCCAACATAAGACTCGACGTTCTCGCTCCGAAATCCTAGACTTTTCTGCTCGACCCTCTCAACTCAGTTTCCTTTCATTTTCTGCCCTTTCACCTTAGTTAAGCTCTACTTTTGTGCACTGCCCTTATTTCCTAAAAACATCAAGGTTTGGCTTTTGTCGCAAAGAATACATCGTCACAGCGAATGCCGTGTACCTAGGGATACTTATTACCAAAACCTATATCTTGCCAAAAGGTTTATGGGCAGGCTTATGCAAGGGATCGGGTCATTTCAGAAAACGGTCAAGTAAGGGACGAGTCATTTCACGAATAGCAGAGAAGAACATCAAATCAAACACTGGAACAGTAACTTTCAAGTTCGACTTCTGCTTTATTCTAATCAACTCAGGCTCATAAAATTTCTGGAGGCTTATTCGGGTCAGGGGCATTTTATAACATACGAGGTAGCAACGAATAGGCTCAGGCTCAACGTGGCTAACTAATGGGGTTCGTCATGGTTAAGAAAATTTTGGCCCTGGACTTGATTCCTATTGCCCTCATCATTTTCACACTAACACACCAAAACAGTTTCAACACGCATCAGACAGGCAAGTTCTAGAGAGATATAGACTAGGCACGTCACACACCAAGAAAAATGAGCTAAGCTCGTCAGGCTCAAACTCTCACACGTAACAGGGTTATGTGTACGGATCTCTTAAAACAGTGCTATATCTATTCAGGCAGATAAGATTCAATCAGTCATGCATGTCCTAATTGCTCAAAGAATTTCATAGAATGCAGACCAACTCGAGATAAGCGCAAACAATCATGCCTGATTCAGTAATTCATGCCTTTCCAACGAACTCAACGACGCACGGACACGTCATAAAAAATTAAAAAATTTCACGTAAGTTTTCAACCTAAATTCCCCTCCCCACACTTAAGCCGTACGTTGTCCTCAACGTAAAATTTGAATAAACGAAAGGGAAAAGTAGGTGTAAGAGAACGAAACTTCCCTGACGAAAAATGTTGACGTGGTCGTGACTAAACGCGTGATGGTTGTCGTATCGTGACTCGTGATGCCTGACATGACTAAAAGGAAAACTAAAGGTAATAGAAAAAAAACATGAATGATAATAATAATAGACATAATAAAAAAATACTAGATAGATAAAACCTGGGTTGCCTCCCAAGAAGCGCTTCCTTTACCGTCTTTAGCAGGACGTGCTTTCGTTCGCTTAGGGTGGCTGGAAGTCGAGGTACAGCATCTCTTTTTTGCTTAAGTTTCCCTCGCCTGCATCCATACCTCGGAGATGTCGCCTTTCGTCGGGCAGCGGTTTCAACTCTAGTGGCGGTCTCTCCTCGACTGGGCTCTTGTCCTTAACTTCTTCGATGCTCTCGCCGATGGCTATGATGGGTTCGTCGATCTCCTCCCCACACTTATCAATTGCCATAATCGTGTGCCTGTCATGCTTGCTGACCTGTGACAGACCTTGCACGGAAAAGAGAAAATCGTGCTCAAATACATCTAAGAAATAACATTTATCATCTTGCTCGTTGCTCTTTTTCATCGAGTCAGCCATATTGAACGTAACTTTTTCACCGTCTACTGTCAAGGTGAATGTTCCATTCCTAACATCTATCATGGTCTCGCCTGTAGCTAAGAATGGTCTACCTAGAATTAATGGAACATTTTCATCCTCGTCCATGTCTAAGATCACAAAATCAGCAGGGATAACGAACTTATCGACCTTAACTAGAACATCCTCGATAACACCTAGAGGGTATTTTAACGATCTATCGGCCAGTTGAATATTCATTCTAGTGGGTCGTGGTTCACCTAATCCTAAGCGCTTAAACATGGAGTACGGCATTAAATTTATACTAGCGCCTAGATCAGCTAAAGCATGCTCAACAACTAAATCACCTATCAGACAAGGAATAGTAAAACTCCCTGGGTCCTTGAGCTTTTTCGGTATCTTGCTCTGGAGTATCACCGAGCACTCTCCTCGTAGGTATACCGTGGAGACGTGTTCGAGCTTCCGTCGATTCATCAGCAAGTCCTTCAGGAACTTAACGAAACTGGGCATCTGCGCAATAGCTTCAACAAACGGTAAGTTAATATGTAATTCTTTGCACATACCCATGAATCTGCCAATTAGCGCCTCGTCTTTGTCCTTCTTCAACCGTGCTGGATATGGAATCTTTGGCTAGTACGGCATCACTGGTGGCCGCTCGTTCTTCCTCGCTTTTTCTATTTCGGGTGCAGCCTCCTCCTTTTTAGGTTGAACCTTCTCTTTTTCAGGTGCAACTTTCCTCAATCGAGCTGGGTACGGGATCTTTGGTTGATACGGCTTCACGAATGGTCGCATCTTTCCCTCGTCATCCTTGACCTTCTCGACTCCGTCGCCCTTGCTTTCCTCCACTTCTGGCTCGTCGTGGCCCTCGAAATCGACTTTCTCCTTTAAATTCTGCTTGGCGGGAGCTTCTTGTAATCCTCTCCCGCTCCTCAGGGTTACCGCATTGCAATACTCCTTGGGGTTTGTCTCGGTGTAGCTCAGGAGTGATCCTTGATTTCGCCCCGCCATTTGCTTTGCTAATTGCCCCACTTGCTGCTCCAACCTCTTGATAGAGGCGTCTGTATTCTGAGCACGGATGTCATTCGCCTCCATGTACTCCTCCATCTTTGTCATCCGACTCTCGTGGGCTACGGTGGTGCTGCTGAAATTTGTGAGGAGCACCTTCATCATATCCTTCATCTCCCTCATGTCGTCGGATCCTTCTACGGGAGCGTTCTGGTACTGGCGTGGCGGCCCATTTTGGAAACCGGATGGTCTGGGCTGAAATCCTGGCGGTCCTTGCCCCTGGTGGTTCTGATTCCCGTACGCCAGATTGGGGTGTGCTCGAGGCTGGTAGCTTCGCTGGCCACCTTGGTAATTCCCCATGTAATCCGCGTGCTCCAGTGACTGCCCGAGTTGGCATTCAGATGTTTCGTGGGCTGCGCCACAGATCCCGCACAGTGGTAGGTACGGTGTCTGCTGCGATTGTACGGTGGTCGTCACGGCGTTCACGGGCTGTGTCTGCCCGGATTTCGGGAGTAGTGCACCAATGACTGGCTGCAACTGAGAATTCGTCGCCGCGATTTGTTGCTGGAGCGCCTCAAATTTAGCATTCGTAGCCGTCTCCTCGCTCACGCCGAACACGCCTGGCGTCTTAATCCTCGTGTTACCTCGCATGAAGCTGTTCCTCGAGTAGTCCTCGATTAAATTCCAAGCATCTGTAGCAGAGAGCTTCACGAGCCCTCCTCCTGCGGCTCCGTCTAACATGTGAACGGTCTGGTCGTTGAGCCCCTCGTGAAATTGGTTGATCTGAGCTGCCTTCGACATCCCGTGTTGTGGGCACCTCTTCAGTAGCGCTTTGTAACGCTCCCATACCTCGTAGAGATTTTCTGAGTCCTTCTGGTGAAATAGTGATATCTCCGTCTTCAGCCTTAGAACCTTTGATAGTGGGAAGTAGTGGCCAATGAAGGCGGCTCGCATCTCTTCCCACGTGGTGATCGATCTGGGCGGCAACATCTCCAACCAGTCCTTCGCCCTGAACTTCAACGAGAACGGGAATAGCATCAGCTTGATCACATCGCCCGAGACACCGTTGATCTTGATGGTGTCGGTCACCGTCAGAAAGGCCTTCAGATGGGAGTAGGGATCGTCTTCGGGATTGCCTTCAAACTGAGCCGTCTGGAAGATCATCTGAAGCCAAGAGTGCTTCAGTTCGAAATTGTTGTTCTCGATCGGCGGGATGATAATTGCCGACTCAGTACCGCCTAGCGCGGCATTCTTGAGGAGATCTTGTAGTGATGGCTCCTCCTCATGGACGGGCACTCTGTGGTCCGCCATATCTACTTCTGTATCTGGACTAAAAGAAATCGACACGTAAAAGAAATAACGAAAATAACAATGACTAAAAGAACAAATAATGCAAATAGTAATAAAGAAAAAAAAGGAAAACTTCAACTAAAAATGGCTAAATTACCGAACTACGGTGTTCCTAATATCAATCTATTCCCCGGCAACGGCGCCAAAAACTTGATCGACACGTGGTGTGTGAATGAAAAGTGCGACAAGTAATAATTAAAACGAATACCTAATTACTATCACCGACGTGCGATAGGCAGTGGACCTATCATTTGTAGTGCAGTAAAGTGAGTAAACGAGTATCGAACACAAGGAATAAATCAAGTACTAGTAGTGACCTATCGACTCGATATTTAGCCTAATAAAATACGCAGATTGTTTTATGACTTAACCTAACATATTATATCTAACTCAACTAGAGATTCAAAGACGCTTAAAACTGATACGAAGCTTCAGATAATAAAGATGTGCTCGGGATTCGAATCCCGCTAGGTGCTATCGGCTAAGACACTAAAATCGTTCCTACGTGATTTTGACTAGATCGCAGTAATTTTCCTACCCGCTCGCGAGTTTGCTGTCGCCCTAAACGCTCGCGGGGATCTAAAATTCAGTAATTACTAACGGCGAGGATCGAGTATTTGCTTTCGCCCTATACTCGATTCCTATCTTCTACGAACGGCCTAAACGTTGTTTAGCTGTCGCCCTAAACGTTTTTCCATACGATTACTTTAACACATAGACATATTAAAGTAACGAAACAAATTCATAGAACGATAAATAGTCAATCACATAGTCACGATAATCATAAGTCCTAACTACGAAACATCCTAGCGTTCATCTAATCCCAGACACAAAAGGGAATTAGCTACGCATAATCGACGGGAAAACAGCGAAAGAAATAAGGAATAACAGTGAAGAATTCATTATCTTGATATACGGATGATCTGTGATGAAAGTGTTGATGATTCTTCGTTCTTCGCTAAATTGGGCGTGAATTCGTCGATGATCCGTCTCTTGTGCTCCGGGACGCGAATCTGTTCTTTTGTGCTATTTTTCGTCTCTAGAGGGATTAGGGTTGATCTCTGGTCAGTTCTCCCCTTTCTGGGTCGAATTTGGGCTTTTTATAGTGAAATTCGACACTGTCACGGCCTAGGACAAGATAGGTCACGGCCGTGACACTCTCTGGGCAAAAATTGAGCTCACTGCCGCTCGTCACGGCCTGGTGCAGTAGCGTCACGGCCGTGACCCTCTCAACAGCTTTGCGGCAGTTTCGTATTTCTCTCGGATGGAGGGGTAAACGATGTCCGATTGACCTGAAATTTTAACCATAGATAGAAAACTTGCCAATCTTCATTCTGACCAAAGGGATTCTCAATCCGAGGTCTAGATTGAGAGATATGAGTTTTCTAATATTGCTGCTGCTATGGGTCACGGCCTGGTGCAATAAGTGTCACGGCCGTGACCATCTTCATTCCAACTCTCTGCCCAACGTCACGGCCTAGTGCACCATGTGTCACGGCCGTGACCTTCACCAGTTTTCATCGTCTTCGCGCCGTTTTGCTTCGTTTTCGCTCCTTTTCACCCGAAACTCGTCCTAGAGCCTTATAATACCAATATAAGTAGAAATGGGTTAATAAGTGCATAAAATGACTTCGAAAACTCTATTATGAGCCAATTAAGTACTACGATAAACGACCTACAATACGTTTATCAGTTAGCCCAACATCTGACAAAACCGTGTATGACGTACCCCCTATTCAGATGTTGCCGGCACCAATTCATGAAATTGATGATGTTCCCCTCAGTGTGCTCTGCCAGTCTCACGGCGAGCGTCCTGGGTAGACTCCAAGGCGGATGAGAACAATAACGGCGAACCCACGCTCAGAAACGACTCAAATTCCCGCGAACCCAGTGGAAAACCCTATCAGAATGGAAGAAACCCCTGTTTCTGACAGGGTCGAGCCGGAAGTTCCACCTACAGACCCAACTCCAGCCCTCAAATCCACAGAGAAAACCCCCAAAAAGTCGAAGAAGAAGAAGAGCACTTCCAAGAAGTCTCGATCCCAACCACCCACTGAAGTTAGCACCCCTGTTCCAAAGCAACGTCGAAGCAACAGAATCAGGCAGTCCCAGGGTACGAAGGGTCCAAAATCGACTGCAGATAAGCCTATTCACCTCTCTAATTCCTCATCGGAGACCGCAACGGAAACCTCGAAGGACGAGCCCACTCAGATTGCCGCTGAAGCCCCTATTCAGGGGGAGACAAGTGTTGCTACCACCGAACATGTTCCAGAACCAAACCCAGCCCCGCCATCTTCTCCGTCGAAGGCTTCAACAGAGGAGGTCATTGATACCACCACCCATGACCGGCTGGATGATGAGGCATTGGCTCCACGAGGAAACACCCCGTCTGCTGAGTCCAACTCCCCTGCCTCTGAGAGCGAAGGTGGTGATGACTTTGGTGCAGCTGAAACCCTGGCCGCGTGGAGGACCAAATTGTAGAGGAAAGCGGGAAAGAGGCCAATGGGTTCATAGGGCAGACCTTCCAAGAGACCTCGACCAGCTGAGTCCTCACAGCCAAAAGCAAGCAGTCAAGCCCAGTCACCCATTCCTAGTAGCCCTGAAGATGTTGAAGAGGATGTTGACCTAACATCCGAGTCAGACTGGGAAGCGCCGTTGCCAAGGGGAGGTTCTATGTCCCGATCAATGAAGAATTGTGGCCGTACTTCAGCCAAAGGGTGTAATACCCGTAAAAATCTAATTACGGGATTAACGATATAATTAGCGTTGGAAAATATTTAATAAGAGACCATGTAGGAGTAATTAAATAAAGAGGTTAGGACTACAAGAAGATCGATACATAAATTGTTTTCTATTTCGGGTTCCATTGTTAAATTCGATTAAGCTATATGGAATCAACCTTTGACCAACAAATTTGTATGCGTGATATGTGAATTATATGACTTAAGTGGCAGCATGGTACATGTGTTATCATATTACGAATACCTATATGACTACGTGCTAAATGTTATATGTGCTTTATATGAATATCACTTATGAAATAATATGACTTAGCGGAAAATTCCGATAATTAGCTGAAAACCTAGGGATGTCTCGGCGAAACTAAGGAATGATATAAAGAGAGTTTTGATCAATTTAAGTATTAAGCTAAAGTTCGACCGATTGTAAGGAACTAGGACTTGATAGATACATAGAAGTGTTACACTAGCCAAGAAACGCAACAATCGACCGATTTGCTATAAATAAAGTAAAATTTGAAATGGGCGATTTTAACCTAGTAACTTAGAGAACCTTAACTAGTATAATCGGCCGATACAAAGCACATGAGACATGACTTTCGCCGATGGAATGAAGTGTAAAAACAAAACAATCGGGCGACTGCTATATTATGGGGTGGAGATTCGACCAATAATCAGCATAGAATTGACCATCGAATAATTGAGGGATAAATATAAGATTCCTTAGCATGTGAGGTAAAGTCATTTGCTTAGTCATCTAAGTGTCAAATCAATCACAAACTTCGAAGCCTAATATTTATCATATACATCGAAGGCCATTAAAACAAGAAAACTTTCACAACTAAGACACAAAACCAAGAGGAGAAGCCAAGGGAAGCTGCTAACCAAGGATCCTTAACAGTTTAATCTCAGACCTTTGGTAAGGAAAAACATCACTTACAACCTTGATAATTCTCATAAGTTGAGTCACTTAGTTACTATACTAACATAGACGAAGCTCACAGAAATATCATGTACTACAGACGGCAAGACCCTAGTTTAAAGAGGAGAATCATGTTTAAGCATTTTCTGGACGGGGTTACGATTCGAGTAGTAGGGCATGTTATAGGAATTATGACTTTGATTTTTGGGTAGAATTTACAATCTTAAGGTACAAAAAACCTGAGATTTTCGAAGGCAGAATGATATAGAAATTAAGATTTTGGATAGTTGAATGTTTGAATATTGAAGATTTCGATCGATTTGTAGAGACCACTTGAGCTTTCGGGCGAAGAAGAGGGTGATGCATGGAGTCGGGCGATTCCTTGGTGGGATAATACCAGTTTCGATCGAAACTAAGGGTTAGGCTTTATCAATCGGGCGATTTGGTAAATTGGTGAACCCTCGGCGAAACCAAGTAATGAATTTTACAAATCGGGTCATTACATATGATGCCGATTACCAACTAGAGACTAAAATCGGGCGAGAGTAGTAAATGGAATACTTAATCAACATATACAATAGGGTCAAACCACACAATTCACGTGGGGTCATCGACTAACTATAGTTATGTGTAAAATATATATATATACACACACACACATAACACTAGGAGATAAATGATTACATAAAGTATAAAAATAATAAGATTTCATTAGTTGAGGGTTTTCATGTTCCGACGTCTATATATAAACTTTATTCTTTTTGGTAGTGGGGGCCTTATAGGACAGCTACACCACATGGGTATTAGATAAAGTGAATATAATATTTGGGGACATGATTGCTTTTGAACCTTTTGCTAATAGAAAAGACTTCCGACCGAGTATAAGAAGGCAAAGTAAAATTGGGCGATTTGGAAGTGCTAGGATCGGGCGAATGTGAGTATGATGCATGACAATCGGGCGAATGTGAGGTTTGGTGTATGGTGAATCGAGCGAAACCACGGCTGAAATGGAGCAAATCGAGCGAATCTGACTTCATGCAAGAAAAACTTTCGCCAAGCTTTATATATTATTATAATCGAACACTAACTTAACTTCGACTAGAAACCGAACAACTTAGGATATAGCAAATTAACCTAGTCAAGATGATTTATTTAGCATAGCCCTCTAAGTTAAATATGATAGTGATACCATATTATTTTTATCTAAGGTTCGAAATTTAGGAACTTCACGAAGGAGTAAGCTAGTCTAGCACGGACGACAAGTAAGTGGATATCGCAACTACAACACATAATTATATGTGTAATAATTTTGTGTCTATATGCCTCCATGATGTTATGTGAGTTCTTACGTGATTCATTTACGTTATACAACGACATGACACGCATGTTCATGACATGAGCATATGCACGCACGACTAGAGTAAGAGTCAGAGAAAGAGAGCGTGCATGAGTATAAAATTGCGTGAGAGCGATGTATATTTGCCGATATAGGCATTTGTGTCGACTCAATGATGAGTCACGGCTCTTCTATGCTACCATGGCAATTCACGATGCCGAATTACCTGATTCACGAAAGATAGGGGAAATTCACCATGGCGATTCACGATGTCGATTGCCTGATTCACGATAGGCAGGTGGATACTCGTAGTAGGCTACCAGTAAGAAGCGACGCGTGTCAGACCGCATTGGGATGGAAAGGCGCCTTAGGGTTAAACGTAATTTGTGTGCCCGGGTTAGCCTCTCAATGGAACCGCATTGGGACTGAAAGACACTACCTCTCAGTGTGGACCACATTGGGATGGAAAGGCACCATAGGGTTAAGCACAGATTGCGTACTCGGGTTTAGCCTCTCATTGTGTGTATTGCCACTTATTTATACCCTTAGGGGTCTGAGCTCTATGAATGTGCATAGTAAGATTGAAAGTCGAGGGCCCATATGAAATGAGGAAATGAGAAAGTCGTGAGGAGTTAATAGCATTGGTGCGGATGCCTTTGCTATTTAGGTCACGTGCATGGCATGCATTATTTTCACTTACTGAGCTTTATAAGCTCATTCCACGTTTTATGTGTTGTAGGACCCAGCGATCACGGTACGTGATCATTTTCACGGCGGGGCCAACTTTTAAAGCTTCCAGGGGCTTTCGAGATGGAAGTGTGTGCATGGAGGCGACCTTGTGGAGGCCCGATAGATAGTTTTATTTTGACACGCTTGCGCACCTTCCTATGTTATTAGGACCCACGATGATTTTGTAGACAACTTTACGATTTCTTTTTATAAAAGGAAAAATTGTATACGCCTTTTTGCACAATCTATCTCTTCACAACAACATTAGTCACGTAGACTAATTAAGAAAGTAGTGGTGAAAGGTGGGGCACCACAGGTGGTATCAAAGCTTAGGATATATGTTCTGCAGACTGTCCATGTACACAAACTCAAAAGCACGGAAGCGGCCTTGTTCGTAAGTTTTATGTTTTTATGAATTTCTGGTATTACATGATTTATTGACACTAAAAACGTTAGGATAAAGGAAAAATGGGTAGAACAAGAAATGAGAATTGTGGGGGTGCAGATAAAGGTAAGGAACCCGCAGCCCCTACTGATAGTCGGGATACGACTATTCTCCAACTCGCGCAACTAGTCGAACAATCTACCCAAATTCAGCAACTGATCCAGCAACAAAATGCTGGTGGACAATTAAGCAACGGTTCCTCTCAAGCCGATAGAATCGAAATGATCGGGGAGAGATTTCGTAAACTTAACCCCCCAACCTTCGAAGACGCTCTTGACCTAACATCGGCTGAGGATTGGCTCCGAACCCTAGAAACTATGTTTCAACATAGCCGTACTCCTGAAACAGAAAAGGTCATGTGCGCTGGTTACCTATTAAGGGGAAGCGCAGGTCATTGGTGGGATACCATACTAACTCTTGAAGATCCCGTGACAATGACCTGGGAGCGCTTTAAGGAACTTTTCAGAGACAAATATTATACCGCTCATGTTCGAGCTCAAAGAATGAATGAGTTCATCAATCTCCGCCAAGGGGCAATGATGGTGGCGGAGTACGTCCGAAAGTTCGAACAGTTGTCTCGATTCGCAACCCACATGGTAAGCACCGCCTCACTGAAAATTGAGCGATTTATGGAGGGCCTGAAGCAAGAACTTTACCGTGACGTTGGCAGGGCTGGATTCCAAGGGGTTACTTATGCCCAACTGGCGGAACGAGCCCTGATGGCTGAACAAGCTGAAACCCGAATTGTGCGTGCCCAGGAAACCAAGAGAAATTTCGAACAAGGACCGAAATGGGGCGGAAATAGCCCGAAGAAACAGTTCATTCCTAAGAATACGAAGCCCAATTTCCAAAACCGCCCTGAACCACCTCAGCAAACTAACACGAATCAGGGGAGACCCCAACCAAACGTACCCACATTCCAAAATGTGCACGACGTCATCTGGGCGTCTGCTTCTCACAAAATGCTACCTGCTTTAAATGTGGTAAGACAGGCCACTACTCTGTAGTCTGCCCGGAGAAAACATCGGGAAGTCAGTCAGCAAATCAGACTAAGACCACAGAAGGTACTCGCTCGGGTATATGTGCTTACGGCGGAAGAAGCTGAAAACAATCAGTCCGAGATGGAAGGTACCCTTCTAACCGATTAAACCTCAACATGCATTCTAGTGGACTTAGGAGCCACACTTTCTTTTGTATCCACCACTTATGTGGTAAGACTCGGATTTCTTTTAGCCGACTTGGTTGATACCAATTCGAGTGTCGACCTGAATCGTAATCGTAGCAGATAGGCGTTCGAAATAGGAAGCCGTACCTGAATTACCTAGGAATAACTCCCAATTTCACATAATACCTGTGGTATAACCCTACACCCCAATTTTTCTGATCAACTCGAGAAACATCCCTGTTCAGTGTCAGAATAGTGCAGCGAAAGCGTGGTGGACGCTTATAACCTTTGATCTCTGCCCGAGTTAGAATTGTTGCTATTTTCGTTAAGCTTCTGAAGGCGATACGAATTCGACTAATTTGAACGACCTTCATATCTACTTTATCAGGATCTTATTTCTTTCTATCTTCAAAAATTATTCGAAATCCCTTGTTGACTTCCTAAGTCTTAGACCAAGATAATCTTCGGTCTGAAATCAACGACTTCGATCTTGTATCCTCCAATCAGAAGTGTGAAACTTGGAAGAATTATTCTGTTCTATGAGAAGTCGTTCGTTTATACTCATTAGTAAGGAATGCCTTTACGAGCAATTAGGAGATTTTCTATCACCTAACCGAGCCAACTCAACTCCCTACCAATCATTACCCTGAATTATTCCAACTGACGGAATTTCGGGGGCGAAATTCTTTTAAGGGGGAGGGGGAGGATGTAATACCCGTAAGATCTAATTACGGGATTTACGATTTAATTAGCGTTGGAAAATATTTAATAAGAGACCATGTAGGAGTAATTTAATAAAGAGGTTAGGACTACAAGAACATCGATACATAAATTGTTTCTAGTTCGGGTTCATTGTTAAATTCGATTAAGCTATATGGAATCAACCTTTGACCAATAAATGTGCATTCATGATATGTGAATTATATGACTTAAGTAGCTGCATGGTACATGTGTTATCATATTAGGAATACCTATATGACTACGTGCTAAATGTTATATGAAATATGACTTATGAAATAATATGACTTAGAGAAAAATTACGATAATTAGCTGAAAACCTAAGGATGTCTCGGCGAAACTAAGGAATGATATAAAGAGAGTTTTGATCAATTTAAGTATTAAGCTAAAGTTCGACCGATTGTAAGGAACTAGGACTTGATAGATACATAGAAGTGTTGAACTCGCCAAGAAAAGCAACAATCACCGATTTGCTATAAATAAAGTAAAATTTGAAATGGGCGATTTTAACCTAGTAACTTAGAGAGTATAATCGGCCGATACAAAGCACATGAGACATAACTTTCGCCGATAATGAAGTGTAAAAACAAAACAAGCTGAATCGGGCGACTGCTATATTATGGGGTGGAGATTCGACCAATAATCAGCATAGAATTGACCATCAAATAATTGAGGGATAAATATAAGATTCCTTAGCATGTGAGGTAAAGTCATTTGCTTAGTCATCTAAGTGTCAAATCAATCACAAACTTCAAAGCCTAATATTTATCATATACATCGAAGGCCATTAAAACAAGAAAACTTTCACAACTAAGACACAAAACCAAGAGGAGAAGCCAAGGGAAGCTGCTAACCAAGGATCCTTAACAGTTTAATCTCAAACCTTTGGTAAGGAAAAACATCACTTACAACCTTGATAATTCTCATAAGTTGAGTCACTTAGTTACTATACTAACATAGACGAAGCTCACAGAAATATCATGTACTACAGACGGCAAGACCCTAGTTTAAAGAGGAGAATCATGTTTAAGCATTTTCTGGACGGGGTTATGATTCGGGTAGTAGGGCATGCTATAGGAATTATGAATTTGATTTTTGGGTAGAATTTACAATCTTAGGGTACAAGAAGTCTGAGATTTTTGAAGGCAGAATAATATAGAAATTAAGATTTTGGATAGTTGAATGTTTGAAGATCGAAAATTTCGATTGACTTGTAGAGACCACTTGAGCTTTCGGGCGAATGAGAGGGTGATGCATGGAGTCGGGCGATTCCTTGGTGGGATAATATCAGTTTCGATCGAAACTAAGGGTTAGGCATTATCAATCGGGCGATTTGGTAAATTGGTGAACCCTCGGCGAAACCAAGTAATGAATTTTACAAATCGGGCGATTACATATGATGCTGATTACCAACTAGAGACTAAAATCGGGCGAGAGTAGTAAATGGAATACTTAATCAACATATACAATAGGGTCAAACCACACAATTCACGTGGGGTCATCGAGTAACTATAGTTATGTGTAACAAATATATATATATATATATATACACACACACATAACACTAGGAGATAAATGATTACATAAAGTATAAAAATAATAAGATTTCATTAGTTGAGGGTTTTCATGTTCCGACGTCTATATATAAACTTTATTCTTTTTGGTAGTGGGGGCCTTATAGGACAGCTACACCACATGGGTATTAGATAAAGTGAATATAATATTTGGGGACATGATTGCTTTTGAACCTTTTGCTAATAGAAAACACTTTCGACTGAGTATAAGAAGGCAAAGTAAAATGGGGCGATTTGGAAGTGCTAGGATCGGGCGAATGTGAGTATGATGCATGACAATCGGGCGAAGGTGAGGTTTGGTGTATGGTGAATCGAGCGAAACCACGGCTGAAATGGAGCAAATCGAGGGAATCCGATTTCATGCAAGAAAAAATTTCGCCAAGCTTTATATATTATCATAGTCAAACACTAACTTAACTTCGACTAGAAACCGAACAACTTAGGATATAGCAAGTTAACCTAGTCAAGTTATTTTAGCATAGCCCTCTAAGTTAAATATGATACTGATACCATGTTATTTTTATCTAAGGGTCGAAAATTAGGAACTTCACGAAGGAGTAAGCTAGTCTAGCAAGGACGACAAGTAAGTGGAAATCGCAACTACAACACATAATTATATGTGTAAGAATTATGTGTCTATGTGCCTCCATGATGTTATGTGAGTTCTTACGTGATTCATTTACGTTATACAATGACATGACACGCATGTTCATGACACGAGCATATGCACGCACGACTAGAGTAAGAGTCAGGGAAAGAGAGCGTGTATGAGTATAAAATCGCATGAGAGCGATGTATATTTGCCGATATAGGCATTTGTGTTGACTCAATGATGAGTCACGGCTCTTCTATGCTACCATGGTAATTCACGATGCCGAATTACCTAATTCACGAAAGGTACGGGAAATTCACCATGGCGATTCACGATACCGATTGCCTGATTCACGATAGGCAGGTAGATACCCCGTAGCGGGAGATGCAACCTGGAGGATGCGACTCAAGGGAATAAGCGGCACCGAGGGAACCTCGATTGTTGGCGACCTCGTAGTAGGCTACCAGTGAGAAGCGCCCGCGTGTCAGACCGTATTGGGATGGAAAGGCGCCTTAGGGTTAAACGTAATTTGTGTGCCCTGGTTAGCCTCTCAATGGAACCGCATTGGGACTGAACGGCACTATTAGCCTCTCAGTGTGGACCACATTGGGATGGAAAGGCACCATAGGGTTAAGCACGGATTGCATACTCGGGTTTAGCCTCTCAGTGTGTGTATTGCCACTTATTTATACCCTTAGGGGTCTGAGCTCTATGAATGGTGCATAGTAAGATTGAAAGCCGAGGGCCCAATATGAAATGAGGAAATGAGAAAGTCGTGAGGAGTTAATAGCATTGGCGCGGATGCCTTTGCTACTTAGGTCACGTGCATGACATGCATAATTTTCACTTACTGAGCTTTATAAGCTCATTCCACGTTTTTATGTGTTGTAGGACCCCGCGATCACGGTACGTGATCATTTTCACGGCGAGGCCAACTTTTGAAGCTTCCGGGAGCTTTTGAGATGGAAGTGTGTTAATGGATGCGACCTTCTGGAGGCCCAGTAGATAGTTTTATTTTGACACGCTTGCGCACCTTCCTATGTTATTAGGACCCACGATGATTTTGTAGACAACTTTACGATTCCTTTTAAGGAAAAATTGTATACGCCTTTTTGCACAATCTATCTCTTTGCAACAACATTAGTCACGTAGACTAGTTAAGACACAGCTCGCTACTGAAGGGCCCCAGGAACTCATCCTTCCCTTCACGTGTGCGTAAACGTCGACCTTGCCTCCTTGGTATTGCTCACGTCCGAAGACAACACGTCCAAAGACAGAATATATGGTGGACGTAGGAATAACAGGATGAATCACTCGTGCGCTGATGGAATCGCAAGTTAAAGCTCCGGTAGGCAGATAGATATCGCAAGTGAAAGGCTCAGGAATCTCTCAGTAGTGTTTCTGCTCAAGACTCTCGTAGTAGTAGGTTCGCAAGTACTAAGTGTCTCGATTATGATGTCTAGCTTATATATAAACCTTTTCAATCAGCACTTCACATGGAAAATCATATCATATATTAGTCAACAAATCAAGCATAGTTTCCATGCAAAATCAATGAGTTAACATGCCATATAAATCATGCTTCTAGAACGTTTATCACAACGGCTATAAGCGCATTTAAGCATGATTATATTCCATATAAGAGCTCATTTAAGCATGAATATATTCCACATAAAGGCTAAAATTCGTTCTCGAGCATATTCAATCATTTCGCATATATTTACCCTGTCAGAACTTTCCATATAAGTGCGATCTTATTTTAGGAAAAGATTCGTAGTTATCCGATTTTAAGATCTTTCTTAGCCATCTATATTATTTTCGAAATTACCCTACATTGAGATCTCTTTTAGCCGATAAGTTATTTTACGAAATTCAGATATCCAAAATATCTCTATTTAGACTTTGATAATATTTTTCTTATTTAAAATGAGATCACATCAAACTAGTCCGTAATCTCTGACCGGCGGTTCACTTTGTTCGGAAACCAAATCTTCTTAATTCTATTTAAGCCGAGTTTATCCTATCTCATTTTTGGAAAACTATATCTCTTGAATAATTGCCCATTTTTAAATGAGATCACTCGATATTCTTCCTTCCTTACCTCAGAATTCGAACTTCATAGTTTCTCTTCTTGGAAATCATCTAAGTTATACTTCAGCTATTAAGAGTTCTGATAAGATCACAGGGAGCTGAACAAATCTGCGATATCTGTCAGATCTAATGGTGATTCCAGCCTTGAGAACGTTTTCTGTTAAGTTATTCCTCCATTCATTCTCATTCTTCTTAGTTATTTTACGCTAAGTTTTCAGCCTTAAAGCCTTAGTATATGCCTTTTTTATGCTGAAGGGGGAGAAGTTTGAGTAATTAAGGACATAGGGGGGTCTAAGAACTGTCTCAGATATTCGTAATGATGTGCGTGCGTTATTCCTTTTATGCGCCTATGATATTCCTTTTAGGGCCAATACCTTGATGATAGGGGGTCTAAGAACTGTCTCAGATATTCGTAATGATGTGCGTGTGTTATTCCTTTTATGCGCCTATGATATTCCTTTTATGCGCCAATACCTTGATGATATTGTGTGCTGACTGAATTTGCAAGAAAGTTTTTATGCGCCTATGATATATCTTAGTGCTTATGTGTGCCGACATTCTAGTTTTATGTTCACGTAATGGAATCGCAAGTTAAAGCTCCGGTAGGCAGATAGATATCGCAAGTGAAAGGCTCAGGAATCTCTCAGTAGTGTTTCTGCTCAAGACTCTCGTAGTAGTAGGTTCGCAAGTGCTAAGTGTCTCGAAATTATGAAGTCTAGCTTATATATAAACCTTTTCATCAGCACTTCACATAAATTATATCATATATTATTCACCAAATCAAGCATAGTTTCCATGCAAATTTCAAGAGTTAGCATGCCATATAAATCATGCTTCTAGAAAGTTTATTGCAACGGCTATAAGCACATTTAAGCATGATTATATTCCATATAAGAGCTCATTTAAGCATGAATATATTCCACATAAAGGCTCAAATTCGTTCTCGTGCATATTCAATCATTTCGCATATATTTACCATGTCAGAACTTTCCATAAGTGATTCCTGCTATCTGTTTCTAGTATAAATCAATCCAAATTAACTTTCCAAATATAGCACACGAGATAGCAACACACCAATGCATTTTCCATGTTTAGCACATAATATCCAATCAACATATTTACCATATTTAGTGCACAATTCATATCACATTATTTATATCACGAATTAATATGCCATAGCAGAACTTTCCATATATCAGAGATTCCAACCTATTTCAGCACATACCATATATTATTGCATCTTATCCAAAAAGTCAATTAATCAATTCTTTCCTAAATATAATATCCTAATAAGTATAGGGAAAGATATCAACTTAATATTGCACATTAAATTCAGTGGAAAGCATGCAAAAAATAGTATATGTGATTTTCGTCCAGGAATAAACAAGTATCAACGGATATATCACTTTTCATATATAAACAACATATTTTCCATATATAGCTCAGTAGGATATCTCATGCGTAATTTCCATATATAGCACAGAACGATATATCATATCATATGGGCTGTCTATAATTTGCGATCACTTAGTCTCATCAACAAATCACAAAATCATATGCGAATCAAATACTCAACAATTTAATCAATTGTGGCTCATATATAATGCATGGTTGAATATTATCATGAACTTAGACGTTATATTGATCAAAAATCGAATTGCTTAATTTATAGACCTAACGTCATTACAATTACATAGTTCATCAAAACTCTCTAACGCTCATTGACCAAAAAGGTCAACAAGTAGCACTAGCATAAATCGGAAACAATAGTAGCTGGATGGAGAAGCTGGAAGATGTGTTGATTGTTTTCCAAAATAGCATGCGTAATAAATAATAGTGGATGGATGGAGAAATTGGAGAATAAATTGATTGTTTTACCAAATAGATGCATGAGAAAAACTGGTTGGATGGAGAATTCGGAGGATAAGTTGACCGTTTTTCCAAATCTTTCATCTCTTAATAAAGCAGGATTAAATGAAGCAATTTTCCTTGTGCGGCTAGAGAGAGAATGTAGCTAAAAATCACAATATATATAGTTGCATCATATATATAATATATATATATATTATATATATATTGCAGGAGATGGTACCCATCCATACATCCTTACATCCATGCTTGCAGGAGACCAAAATATGATCTATGGAAGAAGAAATAAAGCATCTATCAGAGTTTCGCTGAGTCTCGTCGTGTGTTTCTTCATCATACAGTACATCTAAGTAGAAACTAACAAGCTGGTTCTTTTTAACAAAATCTGGGATAAGGACTCTAGGTGAAGCAGCAAAATCCTACCACTCACTCCTTATCGAGAATCGAAAGCTTCATAATGAATTGCAGGAGCTTAAAGGTGGCAACTACATGGAGATGGATGTATATGTTCTACTTATATAAGAAAGGTGTTAGTTGTATGATATGTTTCTTAGAATTATCTTTATTTAAGCAGGCAATACCAGGGTCTACTGTAGAGTACGACCTTTTCTTCTAGGCGAAGCGGAACAATCAGTCATAAAACATATTGGCGAGAAGGGAGTTATGTTATAAATCAGTCGGAAGCCGGGAAAAACTTTCACCGAACGTTTAAATTCGACAAAGTTTACTGTCAAGCATCAACGCAAGGTCCATTAAGTAATTTTTTCTATTAGTTTACTGATCTCGAAACGTTCTCTTTGTATGTCATAGTTTTACATTTTTTCGCAAACGAAATATTTTCAGACGTGTAGCCACTCTTACAATCCGTATTGGATGGCTATAATGTCTGTATATTTGCCTACGGGAAGACAGGTTCTGGAGAAACATATACCCTGGTAAAAGATGTCACTTATTATTTTATAAGTGAGGCAATTTATATATATTATGTCCTTTTTAGTTTTCTTTATGAATTTGTTACATCACTTCGTGTTTCAACTACGCAGAAGCCCTTATACTGTTGAGCTGTAGAAGCCCTTCTCAACATGCCGCGGAATAGAAAGCCTAGCATTACTTACAAAATATCATGCAGATCGTGGAAATATACAACAATCAGGTTTGAGATCTGCTATCGAAAAAAGATGCACCAAAGAAATATCCTTTTTATCTACTTACAAATCTAGTTTTTATATTACACGTATGATACTATCATTTTCGTTTGTGTAAAACTCATTTCCTTTAATCATGAACACGCTCGAGATTTTATCTGCATCCCAACCAAAGGGGTTGTCCATTCCAAATGCTAGCATCCGTGAAGTAAAGTCAACGTCAGAAGTCTCAGAATTAATTAATATTGGTTCGGCGAACTGCGCCACTGCATCAGTTTTCAAGTACATTGCAAACTCTAGGTATTATCTTCCCAATGTCTTCGAGAATCAAGTCAATGCAATGTGCCGCAAAAGGGGTCAAATACAAGCACTTTTCCTCGCCCATATGCAATGAAGCAGGATTAAATGGAATAAGTGCTTCATAAAACCATTTTGCCACTTTTCCTTTCATCTACTTCTTGTACTGCTCGTTAATATTAGATTGCTTTGACGATAAATTCTGACTTGTTTTTGTGCACTTTTATTTGCAAATTGGACCTCATATTGGGGGTGTTCGTTCGGTACAAACAGAACCGAACCGAAATTTCGGTTCCCTCATTTCCAAACCGAATACCGAACCGAATTTCTCGGTTCGGTATTCGGTTATTACCATTTTTTTCGGTTAATTCGGTAACCGAATTTTCAATAAAAAAAAAAGAATTTTAATTATATTTAAATTAATATATATAATTTAATATAATTTTTTTGGGTTTATAAAAAAAGTTATATTAAATTATATATATTAATTTAAATATTACTGAAAATTCGTTTTTTAATATATAATTTAATAAAATATAGTTATATTTTCATTACTAATAAAAAAATATATTTTAATTTTAAAATTTCGGTAATTCGGTATACCGAAATACCGAAAATCCAAAACCTATACCGAACCGAATTACCGAATTTTTTTTTTTGATAACCGAATACCGAACCGGTTCGGTTCGGTTTTGTACCGAATTTTCGGTTTTTTCGGTAATTCGGCTCGGTTAACCGAATAACGCACACCCCTACCTCATATATTCACTCATTTTTGCTTCTTTGCATTAGTCATATTCCTCTCACTCCCGCCACTTCCACATGCACTACACTTTTTATGAAACATCGAACCAACTTCTCTCACCTTTTCATCATCACCTAAGCCATAGCCCGAAATTGCATCATATTCAGAGCATTATCGTATGATGATGCCTCATTTCCCTTTGACGGGCTCCATTATTATCCATGAAGTGATTTATTTCTTCACGGACGTGTGATGAAACTTTATCGCACTTCCTAACGCTTGTTCAATTTCCAACTAAATGTTGCTTGACATGATAAATTCCTCCCTTGGTAACTTTGCTTGCAAGTTATTCTTTACTTTGGGATCGCCAATCTATTATACTTTCATGCCGGATCATTTGAACTTGAACTCATTGCTTTTTGTAAATGTAGAGCACCTAAATCCGAAAATAAAAACATGTCAGTTAAGTGAAGTTAATCTAGTAAATAAACATATCAAGTGTGCCATGAAGATGATAACGATTGGTGTTGGGTCTATTAGTAAAAAAGGAGGTCTTATAGAAAAATTGTAGTACTATTTCGCATATAATTAGTACTCGCTTAAAAATTCCATTAACATGATGTTCATTAAGAGATGAAAGATTTGGAAAAACGGTCAACTTATCCTCCAAATTCTCCATCCAACCAGTTTTTCTCATGCATCTATTTGGTAAAACAATCAATTTATTCTCCAATTTCTCCATCCATCCACTATTATTTATTATGCATAATTTGGAAAACAATCAACACATCTTCCAGCTTCTCCATCCAGCTACTATTGTTTCCCATTTATGCTAGTGCTACCTACATCCATTATTGTTTCTCATTCAAGCTAACTCTACTATTGTGATTTTTGCCCAATTTTCTCTCTAGCCATCCTTCTAAGCAGCTTCGGCTACTCCCCTTCCATCCCCATGATCAATTTCTTCTTAACTTCAGCAAGAGGGAAGAGGGAAAGTTCTTCTTTTCCCCCTCGCCCCGATATCTCGACCTAAATCAAGGCCATCCCTCATCCCACAAAGGTTGGATGAGTAAGTATTTCTTCCTTCGTTCTCCCGAAGACAGCCCCGAAAACCAGCTGCTTCCTTTTTCCTGGGAGGACGACGTGTCCATTGAGAATCCCCCACCTCCGAATTCAAGTCAAGCCGAATTTCTTTTGTCGAAGGTTGGTGAGAGACGTTTCCTAGCTCCCAAACTCATAAAAGACGACCTTCTTCTCCTGTTCGGTTTACTTCCAAGGTGACCGACGTGCCTCCTAACTTAGGTATATTCTCATTGCCCGAACCTCGTAGGCCCGAATTTCCCTATCCAAGTGTTCTAATTCTTTGATTTTGCAGCTCAACGCATGGATATCGCCACTGTCGCCGCCATGACGCTCTCTGATGATGAGGACGAGATCCAGGTCGTCTCCTAAACTCATTCGGCTCCTTCCTTCCGATCGAAAGGAAAAGGTAAGGCCACAGCCTCTTCTTCCCGATCCAAGAAGGCGGGGGGGAAGAGGCCTCTTCTGCTGGCGCGTCTTCAAAAAAGTCCAAGACTTCTCATTCACCTCCCCTTCACCCCTCTTCGAGGGGACTCGTGGCCCTGGGTCGGGCTAGGCAACCTCACTTCTTTGAGGAGACGGCCTCCGGCAAATGCTGGGACTTCTTGAAGGAGTTCCCGAGTGAGGTGAATAAGCGATGCTCTCGCAGTATCTCCAGCCTAAAGATACGGGATGCTATCGCCGCCTCTCTCGGACAGATCACCTTTTGAGTTCGTGCCGCTAATCACTTTATCTGGTTTTCATTGTGTAGGGCCTCGTCCTTGTATCCAATGCCATGGAGCGTTGGGTGCATCTCTTCGGGGGCTACGAGACTTTGGAGAAAAAGGTCGAAGCCATGGAGGAGGAAAAGGTCGCGGGCTAGCGTCGGGAAGCTCCTTCGAAAGCAACTGGCGGAAGTGAGGCAACAGCTTTCCCGAGCTGAGGCTGATAAGAAGTGGTCCGATGATCTTAGGGCCGATGTGGAGGCTGTTCGTGGGGCCCTTGAAACCTAGTTGGTCGAAGACCGTTACTCGAAGAAGGATTTCGCGAAGGGGATGCGTTAATACTTCAAGTACGGCTTCTATGGGTGCCTATCCCAGCTTCGAGAGAATGGGTATAACCGTTCGGATCATCCATTCAGCTTCCTCGATGCTGGTCATGCTTGCACAATGCCCCCGAGGGTGGCTACAAATCGGAGCTCAGGGTTGAAGCCCCGCCACCTCGTGCACCGACTCCCTCCGTCCTAGAGGAAGTGGCTGATGAGCCCGAAGTTGTTGAGGCAGAGGACGTCGAGGAGGCTAGGGAGGAAGAGATCCCAGAGAATGACGGAGCTATCGAAACCTCGAAGGAGATTGGAGGCGATGCGAAGATTGCGGAGGATCCCGAGGAGGCTGCAGGAGGTAATGGGGCTGAGGAAACCGCCGAGAAGGAGAAGGATATTGGGGCAGAAGACGATCAGGCTGGGTCAGCCGAGTGATGATTTTTCTTTACTTGTTTGGTGTCGTGAGGACCAATGACCTTATTATATATGTATATATATGTTTTCTTTTTATGTATTGAACATAGCCCTTCGGGGCATAATATCTGTATGTTTAGCCTTCTGCCGTTTCTTTTATGTTTCTATTTTTTTCTAACTTGTGTTGTCCCGATTTTCCTCCTACGCACTCATGCCTGAAACTACACGCCTTCGAGGCCCTTCGGCTCGTGTCCATTCCCTCTTCCCGGGTTTTTCTTGTCTATCTTGCTGATTTGTTTTCGATAATTCCCGTCTTGTTTACATTGAGCAAATTAGCTTGGGTCTTCCTCGACTTGCTATTTCCCGACCTCATTGTCCTAGGATTTCTATTCGTCCCGTAGCCGCCTATTCGCTTTTTCCCGACTTCGGTTAGTTCGGTCTTAACTATCCGAAATTAGTGGAGACTCGGTTGGTTTAGCCGTGACCTTCCTATTTTTCCGCTCGAGAATCTCGCCATGACTGGTGTAGGACTTGGTCTTTCCTCAGTTGATGTTAGCATTTGGATGACCCACGAATATTGCAGACCTGGTTAAATTCGAACGTTGTCCATGTGTCTGCCTTTCAAATTTGAACCGCCCAACTTTCCGCACACGTCAGGGAACCCTCGTATATAAAAGCAGGGGGTCCTTGGCTCTTTTTCATTCATCCGCTTTCATATTTTTCTACACTTCAGTATTTTCACGTTACCTTCCCTTAGCGTCTCCATGTCTTCCTTCGCTTCTTCAAAAGGCAAGAACGTTGCTGGTACGTCTTCCATGGCTGGGCGAACTTTTTCCGACCTAGATGGCACTCCTGAACCTTTCTCCGGTGCGAATGTCCAACAGGATCCTGCTGGTGGGGTAAGAACGCCGCTTCCCAATGGAGATGGTGATGACAAGAATTATCGCAAAAACCTGGCTAAGTGGTCCAACTGAGGCGGAGGAGGTTCTTGCTAAAGCTAATTTTCCTTGGCATCGGGCCAAAGTGTCTACCTCAGCCCTTTGTCCCTCAGGGAATACCTTGAAAAAGGTCGAATCACTTCTGACTATGAAGTTTTGCTGCCTGGCCCCTTACAAGTGGCTTCTGCTCCTCCCTTTGGCTTCCTTACCTTTTACACTGATCAGATAGATATGGGCCTTAGGTTCCCCATTCCCTCATTTCTTTCAGACCTCTGTGAGATCCTAGACATCTCCCCTGGCAAGATCTTCCCACGTGCAACTTGCTTTTGGCTCTGGCCGCGGTCGCGAGGCGGGTCAATTTTCCCATTACCACTGAGTTGATCATCAGCTTCTTTTGCGTATGCGAGAGGGATGCAGGCAAGCTCGCTTTTGTGCCTTCCACCGATGTCTTCCACGACAACTTTACCACCACCAAGGGATGGATGAACAAGTTCTTCTTTGTGCGCCCTTCATCCCAGCATCGGGACCGCCGGTTTTCCATACTTCACTAGAGAGAGCAGTGCCAAGTCCCAAGTGAATCTCCAGATCTCTTGTTGCAATTTTTGGCTCAGATTGGAGACCATCGCTTTCGGTGCAAGAGCTGGTATTCGACGTTTCTCCTGAGGCGGCTGCTCGTCCTCGGGTCATAGGTACGTTGCTTTCTTTGTCTTGATATTGGCCTTCTCCTTTTTGGTTGATTTTTCCTCCCGGTAGGTGAAGGGGTGGATCCCGATTCAGTCAGGGCTCTCCACGCCCAAAATGCTCGAGGTCGGCTTTCAGGCGAGGGCCTTTCTACTTATTACCCGACTGGGGAGGTTGCCATGGGAAGTCCCTCGGCCCCCCGATTAAGGACGGGGCGATCCAAGCGCGTGAAGTCGTCCTCTCCTCCTCCTCCGACCGAAGTACTGCGTGAAGTTCCTCCGATTTCTGACCTTCCCCTCATCCTTTCCTGTTGGAAAGGGATGGAGAATCCACCTTGTCCTACATGCTGAATTTTCTCACCCCCAAGGAGAAGGACTTTGCTAAGGGGTTATCTGACGGATCGTTTTTGGAAGGAATGGGCTCTGGCCTTGAATCAGGTATGATTGCTGTCATCATCTTCGGGTGAATGTTTGTCATAAATGCTTTCCTTTTGTCCTCAGGCATACTCCCTGTCTTGCGAAGGAGCTCGTCGATATCGTCTCCAACAAAAGATGGCGGACTCAGCTCGGAACTGCAGTGTGGAGATGACCATGCGAGTTAGTGCAGAAGCTCAGGAGGTAGGTCGCTTGAAGAATCAGTTGACCAAGGCCCAATTCGAGGTTGGTAGGCTCCGCCAAGAGCTCTACTCTTTGAGGGAGATCCGTCGTAATTGGGAAGCCCAGGAGAGTCAAGAGCTGGTCCCTGTTGAGAAGGTGCCTAAGGCGGCCAACCTGTACTTCAACTTCGGGTTCCAGGGGTGCTTGTCCCAGATCAGAGCTAATGGCTTCCCTGAGAACGCTCATCTTTTGATTTCCTGAACACAGAAGCGGCATTCATGGCTCTAGCCCCTCGTCGCTCGCCCCCGAAGAAGGTGAAAGGGAAAAGTCTTCGGGACGAGTTCGATTTAGGCAATAGCAGCGATGCTTATCAGGGGAGTGGTCCAGCTAGGGGAGATTTGCTTTATTGGATGTTTTAGTCTGTTGTTTACTTTTCACAGTCTTGCCTGCCTCTTTCGTTATTTCCATGTTTTTCCGCTTTATTTACCCTGATGACACTCAGGGTGTACTTATAAATAAAGGAATTTGTGTTTTCCCTACTGTTGCAACCAATCGCGTTCTGAGGATTGAGTCGTGCCAAAAATAAGATCCCTTACCTTGGGTCAAGGGCGTCCCCCTGAGCCTGAGGAGAGCCTTGGAGATCATGAAAGATGTTCTGAAAGCGAATTATGAGATGTCTCTCGTAGAGGGATTCAATGTGTGCATGGTCTTCTCTTCCCTAGGGGAAGATTTTAGCCTGTCGCATAGGGATTCAATGTGCACGACGTTCCCAAAGGGAACAGTGAGCTGCCTCTCGTAGAGGAATTCAATGTGCGTGGTCTTTTCTTCCCTAGGGGAAGGTCTCAGCCTCTCGTAGAGGGATTCAATGTTTGCGATGTTTCCAAATGGAACAGTGAGCTGTCTCTCGTAGAAGGATTCAATGTGTGCACGGTCTTCTCTTCCCTATGGGAAGGTTTCAGCCTCTCGTAGATGGATTCAATGTGCGCACTTAATTTTGCCCAAAGGAGATAGTTTGCCCCTAGGGGCCAGGTATTGTGTCTCTTAAGGAATAAATCTTCTACCCGGGGCTTCATGTCTTTTATTTGTTTTAAGTGTTTGCCCGAATCACCCTCATACAGAAAAGAAAAGAAATTGCATTAGTAGCGTATGGCTTACATCCAAGTAATAAGAAAGCAATCTTGGACAAATAGTGCGAAACTTAAAGAGAAAGTATAAGTATGCATAATGAGGGTACCCCCTCTAAGGATAATATTTGCGCAGCTTGCGGGCGTTCCAGGGTCGGTCAAGTTGCTTCGCTTCGGCATCTTCTAGGAAATAAGAGGCCTCTCCCACTTTCTTGACGACACGGTGCGGGTCCTCTAACTTAGGTTCCAGCTTCTTCCTTCCCTCTTGGTTGAGGATTTCTTTCATCACCAAGTCCCCCACTTCGTATCTTTTAGCCCGCACTCGGCTGTTGTTAGGGCTGTGCAAACGGGTTCGGATTTTGGGTACCAGACCCGACCCGATCGGGTTTTAACCCGAATTTTAGAAAAAGTAGGGTACCAATCTGGTATCGGGTAACCCGATACCCGATCTCTATCATCGGGTCGGGTTTCGGGTAGCTTTGAGCTACCCGAAATACCTGATCGGGTACCCGATTCGGCCCAGTTAAACATAAGTTATTAAAATTGGCCCAAGTAAAGTCCTTCCCAAATAAACAAATTAAATAAAAAAAAAAGAACTTGAAGTTATTAAAAGTAGAACTCAGACAGTGTACGTAGCAGAATTCAGAACACAGCTCGAGCTCATACCACCTCCCTCACGTCACTTTGCGCGGCTCTATGTCACCAGCTCACGACACACCGGCCGCCATCAACCAGCCGACCACGCCGCCAACCGTCCGTTAGACACCAAATTCGCCCAAAAAGGTTTAATTCTTTGAACCCCAATTTTCGATTTTCGAAATTTTGTTGATATTTTTTCAAAGTTTAGGTTTCAAAAGATGAGCTTAAGTATTTATTAACATTCGATACATGTCTAAATTCATGGGTGGCCAAATTTGGGTGTTGATTTGCCATTTAGGTTTTGAATTTTAACATGTATTTGATACTTGAACCATGATCGAAATTATTATTTTTAGTGGTTTTGAATTTATTATTTGATACTTTGTTGGTGTTTAATTTATTCTATTGTTGTTGTTGTTTAATTTTTTTGTTGTTGATAGTGTTGAACTTTATTTTATTATTGAAGTTGAAGGAATTAAAATTAATTTAAGTATACAAAATTATAAAAAAAAATCGGAAAACCAGACCCGACCCACGGGTACCCGACGTGTTTCGGGTACCCGATTGTCGGGTACCTGAGCTTCGATCGGGTCGGGTTCGGGTTTGAAATTCAATACCCGATTTTTTCGGGTACCCGACCCGAAAAACCCGAAGCCTAATATACCCTACCCGATCCCACCCCTAGCTGTTGTAGGATCTAGTCATCCTTCTTTAGTAGGCGGTCATCCAGAGGGCGGCACTTTCCCTTCCTTCGTCAATTAGATCGAGGTCTTCAGCCCGGAGTCGGGTTATTGTCTTCGGGATATGTCAGTATTCGAGCGCTTTCCATGCCGATTTCCGCAGGCAGCACTGCTTCACTTCCGTAAACCAGGCTGAAGGGAGTTTCACTCATTCCTTCTCGAGGGGTTGTTCGATATGACCAGAGGACACTTTGGAGCTCGTTAAACCATGATTTCTCTAACGCCTCTAGTGCGGTTGGTACTTCCACTTGGCCGTTGCTTTGGGGTACGCCACTGAGGTGAAGACTTGTTCTATCGCGAGTTGGTCGCACCATTCCTTTAGCTTCTTTCCACTGAATTGCCTTCCGTTGCGGTGATCAGTCTCCTCGGGATTCCATAACGGCATATGATGCTCTTCCATATAAAGGCCATGATGGCTGCCTCGGTGATTTTCGCCATGGCTTTAGCTTCAACCCATTTTGAGAAGTAGTCCACAGCTACTAGTAAAAACTTCTTTTGGGCGACGTTTCCTAAAAAGGGACCAACAATATCTAAGCCCCACTAGTCAAAAGGGCAAGGTGAGGTTACTGACTTCATGGTCTCTGCAGGCATTTTCTGCAGGCTGGCGTGTTTCTGGCAGTTAAGGCATCCTCGGACTAGCTTCACAGCATCTCCCTTCATCGTGGACCAGAAGAAGCCGGCTAAGAGCATATTCCTTGTCAATGCCCGACTGTCGATGTGACTTCCGCAAATACCTTCATGAATTTCTCTAAGGACATATTCACCTTCTTCCCTAGATACGCATCGTAGTAGCGGTCCAGCGTAAGATCTCTTAAACAGAATTTTGTCCATCAGGGTGAATCGTTGAACTCTTCTCAGAAGTTTCCGAGCCAAAGCCTTGTCTTCGGGTAAGAGGTGGCGACTTAGGTACTAGTATATTTCGTATCTCTAGTCTCCTGGGGAAATGTCAGGGTCGGGCACGATCTGGTCCTCGATATGCCAGACGGACAGGATCTTTTCTTTTCCTCCAGGCGTTCCAATAGCGCTTGCTAATTTGGCCATCTGGTCGGCCTTCTCGTTTTCTGCTCGGGTTATGAAGACGATCTTAAGTTCCGCGAAGCCCCCTTTGATTTCTTCGAAGGCCTTAACGTACTTTTCCAAGTTTCCCCCTTGACTGCGAAATTCCCTCCCAGTTGCTGCACGACGAGTTGGGAGTCTGAATGTAATGTTAGGCCAGTGATTCCCATCCGCCGAGCTGCTTGAAGCCCCGCGAGTAGCGCCTCGTATTCTGTCTCATTACTCGATGCTCTAAAGTCGAGTCTAAGGGCCAGGTTTGTTTCTTCTCCCCACGGGGATATGAGTAGTATCCCGACTCCATATCCTGAACTGCATGAAAACCCATCTACGAAAATTTTCCACATTTCATCCGAAAAGTCCCCGACTAGCTCCACCATGAAGTCTGCCTGAGCCTTGATTGCCGTCCGACGTCTGTACTGGATGTCGTATTCCCGTAGCTCCATGGCTCATTTCACAGCCCTTCCCGAAATGTCGGGTTGGGTGGCGATCTTCCCAACCGATTGATTGGTCAGTATTATTATGGGATGCGATAGGAAATATGGGCGTAGTTTTCGGGATGTGATGAGCAGAGCTAGCAGTGACTTTTCGCAGTTGGCGTACCTTGTCTCCGCGCCTTTTAGAACATGACTTACGAAGTAAATCGGTTTCTGTACTTTTTCTTCTTCCCGAACTAATACTGAGCTGACCGCCCGGGGTGTTGTCGCTAAGTAGACTATCAGTTCTTCCCCAGGTAGGGGCTAATTGAGCGTCGGCAACTCTTTCAAGTATTCCTTCAAGTTCTGAAACGCTTTTTTGCATTCGGCAGTCAATTCAAAATTTTGGACCTTGCGCAGTACCTTGAAGAAGGGTAAGCTTCGGTCCGCTGATCGGGAGATAAATCGTGAAAGAGCTATTATGCGGCCTGTCAGCTTTTGTACTTCGTTCAGACACTTTGGGGGCGTCATTTCCATCATCGCCTTAATTTTCTCGGGGTTGGCCTCGATTCCCCTTCTTGTCACCATGTATCCTAGGAATTTCCCCGACCTCACTCCAAAAGTGCATTTGCTAGGATTCATCTTAAGGTTGTATCTTCGGGCGATCGAGAGAGTTTCTTGCACATCAGCCAGGAAGCAACTTTGCTCTCAAGACTTGATTAGGATGTCGCCCCATATACCTCCACATTCCTCCATATCTGATCTTTGAAGATTTTATCCATTAGCCTCTGGTACGTCGCGACGGCGTTTTTTAGCCCGAAGGGCATGACGGTGTAACAGAATGTTCCTCCGGCAGTGATGAAGCTTGTCTTCTCCTGATCTGCCTTGGCTAGGAGAATCTGGTTGTATCCTTGAAAAGCGTCGAGGAAGCAGAGTAACTCATGTCCCGAGGTGGAGTCTACCAACTGATCTATTCGGGGCAAAAGGGTAACAGTCCTTTGGGCATGCTTCATTCAAGTTCCTGAAGTCCACACACATGCGCCACTTGCCCGAGGATTTTGGAACAAGAACCACATTTGAAAACCAGGTGGGGAACTGAACTTCCCTAATGTGCCCTACTTCTAGCAGCTCCACCACTTGTCGTTTAACTTTGATGTCCTTTTCAGAACTAAGATACCTTCTTTTTTGGAAAATGGGTCGGGTGGTTCGAGAGACGTTCAACTTGTGCTCGATTATTCCTCTATCGATTCCCACCATATCCGTGGATGCCCAAGCGAATACGTCCGAGTTCCTTTTTAATAGCTTAACAAGGTCCTCCTTCAAGTCCCGAGGTAAATCTTTGGAAATTTCGATCGTCCCTTCGGGCGGTCTAATTGTTACCTCTTCAGTCTCTTCCTCAACAGTTTCCTTCTAGGTTGTCCCGATGGTGTACGTGTACAATGTTTCTCTCCCCTTCGGGTGATCCTCCCTTTTGGTTTTGGATGATTTGATCTCAACCCGAACTTCTTCCACATAGCACTTTCAAGCCATCTTCCGGTCTCCTAGGACTTTGATAAACGTATTTTAATGCGTTTATCATATTATTTATTCGGGGTATAATAGAACCTTAGCAATGAATTCATGCATTTATTCGATATATTTTACACTTGTTTTGTTGTTGAAGGAGCTTAGGACGAGTTTCGGGCGAAAAGGAGCGAAAACGAGGCAAAACGGCGCCAAAAGGGGTAACACTGCCCTCGGTCACGGTCGTGACGCATAATGTGTCTGGCCGTGACGAGGGACAGAGAGGAGGCAATATCGCTGATGAAGGTCACGGCCGTGACAGCCCTTGCACCAGACCGTGACGCACGGCAGAAAGTCAGGACGAAGTCTCTGTCCTTGGTCACGGCCGTGACTACCCTTGCACCAGACCGTGACATGCGGCAGAGAGGTCGGCTGAAGATGGTCACGGCCGTGACGGGTCTTGCACGTGGCCGTGACGTTGGGCAGTGAGCATATGAAAGTAAGTCGGCCACGGTCACGGCCGTGACGGCCCATGTCCCAGGCCGTGACCGTCACGGGAATCGCTATAAAAAGCCCAAATTCGTCCCAGAAAGGGCACAACTTATCAGAGATTAACCCTAATCACTCCAGAGACGAAAATTAGCACAAAGGAACGCAGAATCGCATCCCAGAGCGCAAGAGATGGATCATCGACGAGATCACGCCAAATTTGACGTCGAACGAAGAATCTTCAACGCTCCCATCGTAGATCATCCGTATATCAAGAACATGAATTCTTCGCCTTTATCCTTTATTTCTTTCGTTGTTTTCTCGTCTATCACGCGTAGCTAAATCCCTTTTGTGTTTGGGATTAGATGAACGCTAGGATTAGTCGTACTTAAGACATGTTTATTGTGATTTGCGTATTCGGACTATTTATTGTTCTATGAAATTGCTTCTTCGCTTTAATATGTCTATGTGTTAAAGTGAATGTATGGAAAATCGTTTAGGGCGACAGCTAAACAACGATTAGGCCGTTCGTAGAAGATAGGATTCGAGTATAGGGCGAAAGCAAATACTCGATCCTCGCTATTAGTAATTACTGAATTTTAGATTCCCACGAGCGTTTAGGGCGACAGCAAATTCGCGAGTGGGTAGAAAAATTACTGCGATTTAGTCAAGAATCACGTAGGCACGATATTTTATTGTCTTAGGCGATCACACCTAGCGGGATTCGAATCCCGAGCACATCTTCATCATCTGAAACTTTATATCAGTTCTAAGCGTGTTCTTTGAATCTCTAGTTGATTTAGGAGCGATCTGTTAGGTTAAGTCGTGAAACAATTTGCGTATTTTATTTAGGTTAAATATCGAGTCGATATGTCATTACTAGTACTTGGTTTATTCCTCGTGTTCGATACTCGTTTACTCACTTTACTGCACTACAAACGATAGGTCCACTGCCTATCGCACGTCGGTGATAGTAATTTAGTATTCGTTTTAATTATTACTTGTCGCACTTTTCATTCACACACCACGTGTTGATCAGACTTCCCATACTCTGTCACCCATGGGAAATTTGATCTTTTGATGTAACGCCGAGGTGATCGCCGTGAAGGAAGCTAACGCACGTCTCCCGAGGATAATGTTGTACGGGCTCGAGCCATTAATGACCATGAAGGGACAATTCGGGTCGTTCTTAATGCCCCTTCCCCGAGGGTCAGCGGGAGGTGTAGGATCCTCACTGCCTCGACACAATGTCCTGTGAAGCCGAAGAGGGCGGTTTCCACTCTGTCCATGGGGTAAGATCCTAGATCCATTTGATCAAGTGCTCTCTTACATATGATATTGACAGAACTTCCATTGTCGACAAAAACTCGTCCGACTTCGCGATTAGCTACTTCGGCTCGGATCACCAGGGCATCTTCGTGGGAGTCATCCCCTCCATGAAAATCATCAGGTCCGAAGCTGATCACTGGCCCCGATCGCTTGCTTCCCGACTTAATCTCGAAATTCTTAAGTCGGCGGACTCCGACCTTCCTCGCCCTATTAGAATCACCTCCTGTAGGCCCTCCCGAAGTTATATTGATTTGCCGAGGATGTATTTGCCTACGTGCCTACGTGCACCCTCTTCTTCCGGCTTCGGGCCTCTCTTTGTTCTCTTTCTGGTGATCTCCTTGGTGGTTAGGAGTTCGATGGTCTAGTCGGGTGTTGAAACGATTCCCTATCCCCGGATATCTTGGTTTGGTCCCGAATCCGCCTTCTACTCCTGTCAACTTTGCTCGCGCCTCAGGGTTTGACGTGATCAACTTGTCCAACTCTCGACCCACCTGGAAACATCCTTCAGTAGTGTGCCCGTATTCGTGGTGATAGTTATAGTAGGTGTCGGATATCGGTCTTCTTGGGTTGTTACCGATGTAAGGAGGACGACGAAGAAAGTCGTTCTCATCGCATATTTCCAGTGCTCGAACCTTATTGACCCCCCAACCTAGGGTAGTTTGTCTGGGGCATAGTTGGAGCCGGTATGGGATGGTCATCTCTTCGAAGGAAGGGCCTGGGGGCCTTCTCCCTTGGTGGACTCTTTCTCCGATCTCACGGGGCCTCTTCGGCTTCTTGTACTCGGGCTCTCTGTCGTGAGATTCTTCCACCCGGACATACTTCTCCACTCGGGTCACCAATTCCTCCACTCTCGCCGGGTACCTCTTTACTAATGACCTAAACAACTCCCCATCTCGGAGGCCATGGTGAAATGCTCCGACAAGCAACACAGGTGCCGCGTTTGGTATCTCCATTTTTATCTAATTGAAGTGCCGAAGGTAGTCCCGTAGACTTTCCCCATCCACTTGCCTTATATCAACTACTTTACTGCCGAAGATGGTCGTCTTCGGATGCTCGAGAAGTGTTTCAGGAAGTGGCTGGCGAGGTCCTAAAAACTCATAATCCCTCCTGGGGGTAATAGCGCGAACAACTGCTGAGCTCCCTTGGTTAACGTAGTGACAAAGAGGCGACATTTGACGGCGTCGCTTAGCTGGTATAGGGCTGTGTTTCCCTCGAAAACGGCTAAATGGTCTTCAGGGGGTCCGGTTCCATCGTATTTTTCCATCTCGAAGGTGCGGCAGTGTCCCGGCAGGGGGGCTGCCAGCACGCCAGGTGAAAATGGCGATGCTCGGGGAACTAGTGGTGCCTCTGGTGGGTTTGCTAGTCCTTGAGCTTGCGGATCTCCTCCCTCATGTCTTCCAATTAGCTATTCGTTGTTCAGCACGTCTCCTTTTATTCTCGCGTACCTCCCTAAATTCTGATGCTAACGTTTGATTTTCGTCTTCTCGCTCGACTGTGTTAGATTGGGCGTCATGTTCTCCGTTTGCCCCGGGCCGGTGATTCTCTTCTTCGTTTGGCCCAGGCTGGCAATTCTCCCTTCCACTCGGTGCAGGCTGGCAGTTCTCCCTTCCATTAGGTCTAGGTTAACGGTTTTCTCGATTCCTTTCTGCCATGAGTATTCCGATGTCTGCTCCCATCCTCCATATTTCTTGCATTGTTGCAGCCATCATAACAGCGAGGTCGGACAGGGTCGACTCATTACCATTGGGTGATGCGTGGTCATTCTCGACAGTCACCATATTAAATTTGTACTTGAGAGAAACTGAAGTTTCCCACAGACGGCGCCAAATTGATGCCGTCGAAAATTGACCTACCGCGAAAATGGACTAACGAGCTTCTTCCCGCCTGATTTTCGTTGTGCGTCGCATCTGAGAACTGTCGGACAAAGTGAATTTTAGGGGGTCGTTTGCCCTCTTGCCTTAGTCAAGAGGGTAGTTCCGTTTTAAGGTAGTGTGATTAAGGAAAAAAGTGCAGTGTAAAAATGGCAGAGTAACGATGTATGATCTGAAAAGCGTACCTGGCAATGAGGAGTGCTGACAGTATTTATAGCACCTTGGGGGAAAGCGTTTGGCCTTTGGCAGTTATCCCCATGTTTGGCACCTCTTGTCGGTTTCTCCCCTTTTTGCGCTCATCCATCTGGGTCCGGGCGGTTTTCCCACGTTGGGTTGATTACGCGCGTGTGGAAGTGGGGTGCTACCACGTTCTTGGCCCGTGGCATGACTTCGGGACTGCCCTCGAAGGGACTTCGGGCCCTTCTTCCTATGCGCCGAAGTCTCGCCAATGGCGTGGGTCCTCGGGGAGACTAGTGATTGGAACCACCCGAGAGGCGTCTTGCCCAATTTCCAGTTCGGGCCCTGAGGTTCTTCAGGGGGGGACGTTTGCATATCTGCCTCGAGGGGTACTGTATACGACTTCCGCTCAGTCTTACAGGTGTTTCTTCCCTTCCGTCATGCCGCCCTGGACCAGTGTGGGACCCCCTTGCCTGAAGGGCCACATCTTGCATTTTTGGCATTGTAGCATTGTCGGGACACTTTAATTGGCGGGGCAGGGTTGTTTAGTTTGTTATACCCGGTCGAGTATTTTGCCGCGTTAGGGGTGAAAACCGAGGGTAACAATTGGTCTGATTCACAAGTATTTACCGAAGATCGGAAGTTTTCAAAACACGTAGATACAAATTTTGATAATTTAGGGTTTAGAATATTACCCACATAGCTTCTTTGATAAAATAATTTGAATATGTTACGTCACTGCGGAACCGCTTTCTTTTTTGGGAACAACCTTATCCAACCTTAAGATCGAATAGAACTTGACTGAAAAATCATCGAATATCAGCTCACCAAGAAAAACAAACAATTTTACCTATAATAAAGCTTCGCAAGTCTGGTGAAGGATCTTTGGGAGTACCTCATAGAAGGCTTTCAAAGCTGGGAGTAAGGTAATTGCCCAAGTTGTTTTGTTTTTAACATTATAAGAATATATATATATATATGTAATATGTAATTATATGTGTACATTCGGAATCCGTTGCTCTTCAGTATAATCATTTTGCATTAACTTGGTTTTAATTTTCATTGTTCCTTCCACCATTTTCCATTGTATTTATTCCTTCCACTAGCCATCCTTTTAAATTCAAATTTGAAGTCATCAAAACATTATTATTATTATTATTATTAGTATTATTATTATATTAGTGAATTATTATTATTATTATTGTTGTTATCATCATTGTTATTATTATTATTATTATGTCAAAGACATGCAGTCTCATATGGGGTTTTATTTACCGGGATATTTATTTACCTTGTCAATGCTATAACGTTACCTTTTACAGATAAGAGAAATGTATTTACAAACGAACTAATTATAATGTAAAAAACAAACCAACTACGAATGAAGTTAGTTATGTTTATACGACTCCGCTGGCGAGTACAGCCTCCTCAAGTTCTCTTTTGGTATGACTACTTTCGACGTTCTATCGTACGTGGCAGTTTTTGGCTACGAATCTCGAAATTATGGTTCCGAACATTTTCGCGGTGAGGCCTCGTTCGAGGGCGCTTCTTAATATTCGTTCGGCTTCGAGCAAATTACGACTCGCATGATACACTACTGTTTGGTTCCACTTTTGAATCATAAGTGCTTAAATTTCCGATTATCGGAAAATTGTCCAAACTTTTCGTTCGGCGAGGTTTTCGTTGAACCTGAGCTTTCCCTCCAATCTTTCGACCTCACTTCCGACTTCTTTATATTTTATTAAGGGACAAAACTGTTAGGGAATGTGCCCTCGGAATGCCATACGAGGACTAGGAATAGTATAGGGCGCACAATGATGTATAGGTTGCTAGACAGTTTTATTGTATATACTATCAAAATAAAGTAGTGAATATTGTTTTCATTATAATAAAGGCATTATTATTTATTTATCGAATTTAAAGTCTGCTTGGCATCTGGCGGTGCGATAAATAAATAACACCCGAATGTTTGAGTTGGACGTCTGATTCTCGTGGGGACGAGGGAGGAGACACCGGACGGTCCTTAATCTCAGCATTAAATAAAAAAGTCCGTAAGTCTAAGGATTCTAGGTGGGTGACTAGATATCCGAATATGACTTATTCATTGACGACCACATAGTATCGGTAGTGTCACCGATTACCTGAGAGGTTGTGGGTCGTGATGGAGATCTCGGTGATCAGAGAGATCGCGTATTCGGACATTCGGCTCGTATTCGTCTCGATCACATGACTAGGATGTTGTCAATGATTGAACGAATGACTATAGCAGCCTCAGACCAATAGGGTCACTGACGGATTTGCTTTCGCGATTTCGGTTTGTCGCTAGTTGGCTAGGTCCGCAAGTGTTCGGAAATGGGACACGGGCCAGCGACGAAACGCAACTGACTTTACGGAGGTGATTGCCGGGCTTTGACTGCTATCGGGATTCACTGCCTATATTCATATAGGTTAACGTCCTATGAGGTAATTGGAGAACGACGATTGAAAAGCCTTCGGCCGAAGCTTGGAAAGCTCGCTTGTATTAGATACGGAGCGGAGTTTAAATAATCGGTTGGGTCTCAATTATAACATAGAGTTGGGTTAGTGAGTTTGACATTTACATGGCTCTCACCTAACCGGGACGGAAGTGAAAGGCGTAAGAGGTATTTAAATAAATACACTGTAGTCGGTTCGCTCGAATTTCGATTAGATCAAAATTCGTTCCCAACTGGGATCTGTCCGGTACCGCGGGATTGGCTAGGCGAATACCGGGACTCGCGGATTCCTCCCGTGCCAGTTGAGACGGACCTAGAGAGTCGCGCTTAAAAATGGTAATGAACTTGAACGAAAACGGCGGGCTTTTCTCTGGAACCTAACGAATGGGATTCGTTGAGGTAGTGGCATAGTTGATACGAGGTGTCAACGATTTAGTTAAACTCCGATGACGGTCACGGGAATAATTAGGACTTGAGATTGTCTTAAGTGTTTAATTAATTAACTAAATGAGGCTCAATTGTAATTAAAATAATTAGATTGGATTTAATTATTTTATTACTTAAAATTGAGGGACTAAATTGAGAAATTAGAAACCTCATGGGCTTAAATGAAATATTTGCATGTTGACTTGGTCTTGGACATGTGTATAATTCCTAGCTTGCCACATTGGATGAGGTGGCTTGTGAGTCATACTCTTGGCTTTGATGAGAGCATGACAAGTATTGTTGAATAATAATAAAATAACCCTAAGTGGACTTTTACTACATGAATGATATGACACCTCACTTGATTTTTATGTAATAAAATGATATAGAGCAAGCATGCAACGTGAGTTTAGTTCTAGGCCAAGTACTTGGTCACTATGCTCTCAATAACTAGCTAAAGAATAAGCAAGAGTGTACTTGGTACTTCTCAAGCCACATAGTTTAAGCCAAGGGTTCGTTTGACAAAGCCCGACGCCCGACCCGAACTGCCTCTAGCCATCGGGAGCAGTCTCGGAGGTTCGATCAAGGACATACCGGCGTGACAATCTAGCCCGGAGGCCCCGGGAATCAGACGAGGCACTGCGATGATCATCCGAGGTGTAATCACGTACGCCGAAGGTATATTTCGAACCCTACTGATTTGATTTTATGAAAAATACCAAACGATATCGGAATGATTCGAAAGACCCCTCGTTACGATCGTTGGGAAGTGTAGAATCAATCTGGAAAATTTGGTATTGATCGGAAATCATTTTGGTTGTTAAACTGTCGAAAGACGGCAGACTGCCGCTTTAGTCGAATTGATAATTTCGAACTACTGATTTGATTTTATGAAAAATACCAAACGATATCGGAATGATTCGAAAGACCCCACGTTACGATCGTTGGGAAGTGTAGAATCAATCTGGAAAATTTGGTATCGATCGGAAATCGTTTCGGTCGCCAAATAGTCGAAACACTGTCGGCTGCCGCTTTGTTCGAACTAGTTTGGAACGAAATTATTAATTCGAATAAAGTTGTACTAAATTCGAATTTGAGAAATTCGAATTAGACGTGGTCTCCTGAGGATCAGGGCAGTATCTTGAGCCCTCGGGAGAAGCCGAAGGGCGCTAGGTCGAATTTAGATGTTGAAAATCGAAAATTCGGCACCCTACGCCGCTCGGTTCAAAACGCGCTTCCGCTATCGCCACGTGGCGCTGTTCGGGGCCGGCGTCGATTAATCGGGCCCACCCCAACAGTGGTATCAGAGCTACGGCTCATGCATGGTTTGACCGAAGGCCTCGAAAGCCGATGTGGCGAACGAACGGTCGACGTAGTTTGGAGACTATCGTCGCTCGTGACGTCGGTCGGGCACCCGGCGTCAAAATTCTGTGTTGCATGTTTATGTGGGACATTTACGCGGGCTTAGGTTCTAACCGGGTTATTTGTTTAAGGGCCGTTTGCTGCCCCCCGGTATGTACATGGATTACGGGTTGTTCGGGAAATAATTCCCCCCGTGTTGTATTTTATCGCTTTATTAGATAAGTTAGATAAAATGGCGGCCGTTCGACGCAAGGCGAGATTGGAGGGTTCGACGACCCGCATGACGACGAGTCGACGTTTGGAGATCGAAGACACGGTCGTTTTACGACCCATGTAATAGGACCAGTTTAGAAATAGCCCGTGCATTTGTCCATTTAAATTACTTTCCTAGGGTTAGGAATTTAATTAACGCATTAATGTGCTCGTGCTTAATTTTTATTTGCTATGAGAATACAAACTCCCATAAAATACTAAGTGAGTAAAGGGATTGGATGCCCTGTCTTCTATCAAGCTCGGGTTAAGTTGTTACGAAACCTAAATGCAAGGTTTGGTTCCGGGAATGCCGGCGCCTTGCATTTGCTTTCGTTTCGGCTTGCTCGAGTGCGTTAGCGCCGCTCGCCAAGACCACACTATGCGGTAAAACGTACGGTTCAAGTGTGCGGTAATGAGTAAAGTTGATAGGTCGCACTTAGACAGTCACACCGCCTTGTTCCGGGTTTGCCGGTGGGGGTCCCTGACTGAGACAAAGATAGTTGAAACATTCGACAAGGTCGGATTCGTGCGGAGCACGACTTCGTGGGCCACTGCAAACCAATAAAACGACAGAGGTTGAGGTTTGCATCGGCCCACGGGGACATCAACTCCACTATCGAAGTTATCAACGAAACTTCCAAAACATCCAATGGGAGAAAATGGAGTTTATGAAAAGATAGTGGGAGTCAAACGGAATAGAAGTCCTTGTTCGCGTTTGATGATCTATACAATCAACTTAATAGGCCTTTTATTTTCTGCAGCATTTTTTCTCAGTGTAAGTTATGTCTACCGCTTTAAACATACTGCTCAAGGAGAATAGGTTGACTGGGTCAAACAATTCAGACTGGCTTCGCAACCTGAGGATTTTCCTTCAGATTGAGAACCTAGTGTATATCCTTGACTCCGAGTTGCCGCCGGCCCCAGGGGCGCGGGCAACCGAGCAGGCTCGTGCCGCTTATGACAAGCGACTGCGCGACGAGCAGCTCGTAAAGGCTCATGTCCTCGGATCGATGAGTAACACGCTGCAGCGTAGCCATGAGGGTATGGCTGATGCTCGGGCGATGGTTCAGCATCTGAAAGAGCTTTACGGTGAGACGTCACGGACAGCTCGCTATGCGGCTTCGTCGCAGCTCTTCCGATCGAGGATGTCTGAGGGTGAGAACGTTGGCGAACATGTTATGAACATGATCACCATGATCGAGAGATTGGAGACTCTCAATTTCCGATTTGATCGGGAATTACAAAACGATCTCATCTTGCAGTCTCTGCCTCCGTCCTTCAATGCGTTCATAGTGAACTATCATCTGAACGGCATGACGCTGACGCTTCCTGATCTGATGAATCAGTTAGCGACGGCGCAAGGTCAGATGAAGAGGGCAAAGCAGACTGCACTTGTCGCTACCTCTTCGAAGCCCCAGAAAGGCAAAAAGAAGAAGGGCAACAAGCTCAAGCCAACAGGGAAGGTTTCTAAGAAGAACAAATCTTCTGGGAAATCGAAGCAGACCGGTGTAAAGCCGACGGATAGGTGTTTGCATTGCGGTGCGCTGGGCCACTGGAAGCGGGACTGTCCGAAGCTCAAGGGTGAGCAGGCTGCGTCAGGTAAGGAACTTAATGTTTTAGAAACAGTTTGTTCATCATCTGTATACTCTACTTCCTGGATATTGGATTCCGGAGCTAGTACTCACATTTGTGTGTCCACGCAGGGTCTGGGACCAAGTAGAGCGCTTGGGGAGCGGGAGATCGAGGTTAGAGTAGGAAGCGGGGATAGTCTCTCGGCAAGCCACGTCGGATCAAGATCTCTTGTTTTGTTATCTGGGCATGTGTTGCGTTTGTACGATTGTCTTGTACTCCCGAGGGGTTTTAAGAACATCGTCTCCATTCCTGTTCTGAGCAGGAATGGTTATGTATTTAACTTTAATAAAAATACATGCCACATTATGTATCGAAACAAAAATGTTGGCAACGCGACACTGTTTAATGGTTTGTACTATTTAAACACCCAGAACGACGTATCTGTGAATACTGTCACAAACAAACGAAAGTCAGGAATAAATGCGAGGTACTTGTGGCATCTTCGATTAGGGCATGCTGGAGAACGCAAGATCCGCGAGTTGGAGAAAAACAGGATTTTGAGACCGTTGGGATCAGATCCCTATCCGACTTGTGAGTCGTGCCTCCAAGGTAAAATGACCCGATCACCCTTCATCGGGACATTTAATAAAGCCACGGAAATTCTCGATTTAATTCACACGGACGTTTGCGGGCCATTCAATGTGAAGGCTCGAGGTGACTTCCACTATTTTATTACCTTCACGGATGATCACAGTCGTTACGGACTAGTGTATCTGATGAGGTATAAAGCTGATGCTCTTGAAAGGTTCAAGGAGTATAAGGCATTAGTGGAAAAGCAAACGTCGAAACTCATTAAAGCCATTCGATCGGATCGAGGAGGCGAGTACATGAGTGTCGAGTTTGACCAGTTCTTGAAGGAGAATGGAATATTATCACAGATGACTCCGCCCGGTACGCCATAGTTGAATGGCGTGGCTGAACGTAGAAACCGAACTTTATTAGATATGGTTCGTTCTATGTTAAGCTATACAGATTTACCGATATCATTGTGGGGACACGCGCTTTTGACAGCGGCGTATACCATAAACCGGTGTCCCTCGAAGTCTGTTAACGGCATTCCGTATGAGATATGGACTGGTCGTTTACCCAGCTTATCACATATTAGGATTTGGGGTTGCCCCGCCTATGTGAAAAAGTTGAAAACAGACAAACTGGAGTCTAGGTCAATGAAAGGACGTTTCATAGGTTACCCTGAAGACTCTATGGGGTACCTATTCTATTTTCACGATGATCAGAGGATCGTTGTGGGCCTACACGCACACTTTCTCGAGGAAGAGTTCATTCGAGACTGTGGCGTTGGCCGAGAGGTCACTCTCGAGGAGCAGTCGACCGAAATGCCCTCACAGGATTTGGAATTGGATGGTCCGAGTGAAGCAGTCTTGCGACGATCTGAAAGGGTGCCACGCCAACCAGAGCGGTATGGCATGTCACACGTTGAACACGATTATGTTGCGACTAGGGGACTTCTAAGAGAAGATCCCGCTACTTTCGATCAAGCTATATCCGATGTTAACTCAACGAGATGGGTTGAAGCTATGCGGGCTGAGATAGACTCAATATACTCAAACAAAGTCTGGACTCTTGTAGACCTACCGAGCGGTTTTAGACCAATTGGTTGTAAATGGATATACAAGAGAAAGATTGGATCTGACGGACAAGTTGAGACATACAAGGCCAGGTTGGTTGCCAAGGGCTATAACCAAAAGGAGGGAGTCGACTATGAGGAGACTTTCTCGCCTGTAGCCATGATCAAGTCTATCCGCATAATGCTCGCAATAGCTGCGCACTATGATTATGAGATTTGGCAGATGGACGTCAAAACGGCGTTCCTTAATGGATTCCTCAAGGAGGAGATTTATATGGAGCAGCCAAAAGGTTTTGAGTCGCATGCAGATGCTCACAAAGTGTGCAAACTGAATCGGTCCATTTATGGACTGAAACAGGCCTCTCGTAGCTGGAACCTACGTTTCGATGAAGCAGTTCGGAACTTCGGATTCGAGAAAAACGTAGATGAGCCGTGTGTCTACAGAAAGAGCAGTGGGAGTATGGTGTCGTTCCTTGTATTGTACGTGGATGATATCCTTTTGATAGGAAACGACATCGGGATGCTCTCGTCGGTGAAAGCGTGGCTTTCAACCGAATTCTCCATGAAAGATCTGGGAGAAGCGACGTATATACTTGGTATTCGCTTGTTCAGGGATCGAGCGAACAGAACGATCGGCTTATCTCAGGCCCTTTACTTAGAGAAAATCCTGAAAAAATTCAGAATGGATGACTCTAAGAGAGGGTTCTTACCTATGCGACATGGGATCCATTTATCAAAATCAATGTCACCTCAAAGTGAGGAAGACCGACGACGGATGAGTGGGATACCCTATGCGTCTGCAGTGGGTAGTCTGATGTACGCAATGTTGTGTACACGGCCGGACATTGCCTACGCTGTGAGCGTGGTTAGTCGGTTTCAGGCAAACCCAGGGGAAGGACACTGGACTGCCGTTAAGAATATCTTTAAGTACCTTAGACGGACTAAAGACTTAACGCTTGTCTATAGAGGAGCGGGACTAGAAGTAGAAGGTTACACCGATTCGGACTTCCAGTCGGACGTGGATGACCGAAAATCTACTTCAGGTTTTGTATTCGTGCTCAACGGTGGGGCAGTGTCTTGGAGAAGCTCCAAGCAAAGCACGACTGCCGATTCCACGTGTGAGGCAGAATACATAGCAGCCTCAGAGGCAGCTAAAGAAGCTGTTTGGATGAAAAAGTTCTTGGAGGAACTTACTGTGGTACCAGTTGCGGACAGACCGCTTACACTTTGGTGCGATAATAGCGGTGCAGTCGCGCAGGCAAAGGAACCACGATCTCATAGCAAGTCCAAACATATTGAGAGAAAATATCACGTACTACGTGAGTTCGTTGAAAACGGGATGGTCGCCGTGCAGAAAATCGCCACCGCGGAAAACGTGGCGGACCCACTCACGAAGCCCTTGTCCCAGGCAGTTATGGAACAGCATTTAGACAAGATGGGGCTACGATACCATTGTGACTGGCATTACGTGCAGCGCATGGCATTCGAGTGCAAGTGGGAGGCTGTTAGGGAATGTGCCCTCGGAATGCCATACGAGGACTAGGAATAGTATAGGGCGCACAATGATGTATAGGTTGCTAGACAGTTTTATTGTATATACTATCGAAATAAAGTAGTGAATATTGTTTTCATTATAATAAAGGCATTATTATTTATTTATCGAATTTAAAGTCTGCTTGGCATCTGGCGGTGCGATAAATAAATAACACCCGAATGTTTGAGTTGGACGTCTGATTCTCGTGGGGACGAGGGAGGAGACACCGGACGGTCCTTAATCTCAGCATTAAATAAAAAAGTCCGTAAGTCTAAGGATTCTAGGTGGGTGACTAGATATCCGAATATGACTTATTCATTGACGACCACATAGTATCGGTAGTGTCACCGATTACCTGAGAGGTTGTGGGTCGTGATGGAGATATCGGTGATCGGAGAGATCGCGTATTCGGACATTCGGCTCGTATTCGTCTCGATCACATGACTAGGATGTTGTCAATGATTGAACGAATGACTATAGCAGCCTCAGACCAATAGGGTCACTGACGGATTTGCTTTCGCGATTTCGGTTTGTCGCTAGTTGGCTAGGTCCGCAAGTGTTCGGAAATGGGACACGGGCCAGCGACGAAACGCAACTGACTTTACGGAGGTGATTGCCGGGCTTTGACTGCTATCGGGATTCACTGCCTATATTCATATAGGTTAACGTCCTATGAGGTAATTGGAGAACGACGATTGAAAAGCCTTCGGCCGAAGCTTGGAAAGCTCGCTTGTATTAGATACGGAGCGGAGTTTAAATAATCGGTTGGGTCTCAATTATAACATAGAGTTGGGTTAGTGAGTTTGACATTTACATGGCTCTCACCTAACCGGGACGGAAGTGAAAGGCGTAAGAGGTATTTAAATAAATACACTGTAGTCGGTTCGCTCGAATTTCGATTAGATCAAAATTCGTTCCCAACTGGGATCTGTCCGGTACCGCGGGATTGGCTAGGCGAATACCGGGACTCGCGGATTCCTCCCGTGCCAGTTGAGACGGACCTAGAGAGTCGCGCTTAAAAATGGTAATGAACTTGAACGAAAACGGCGGGCTTTTCTCTGGAACCTAACGAATGGGATTCGTTGAGGTAGTGGCATAGTTGATACGAGGTGTCAACGATTTAGTTAAACTCCGATGACGGTCACGGGAATAATTAGGACTTGAGATTGTCTTAAGTGTTTAATTAATTAACTAAATGAGGCTCAATTGTAATTAAAATAATTAGATTGGATTTAATTATTTTATTACTTAAAATTGAGGGACTAAATTGAGAAATTAGAAACCTCATGGGCTTAAATGAAATATTTGCATGTTGACTTGGTCTTGGACATGTGTATAATTCCTAGCTTGCCACATTGGATGAGGTGGCTTGTGAGTCATACTCTTGGCTTTGATGAGAGCATGACAAGTATTGTTGAATAATAATAAAATAACCCTAAGTGGACTTTTACTACATGAATGATATGACACCTCACTTGATTTTTATGTAATAAAATGATATAGAGCAAGCATGCAACGTGAGTTTAGTTCTAGGCCAAGTACTTGGTCACTATGCTCTCAATAACTAGCTAAAGAATAAGCAAGAGTGTACTTGGTACTTCTCAAGCCACATAGTTTAAGCCAAGGGTTCGTTTGACAAAGCCCGACGCCCGACCCGAACTGCCTCTAGCCATAGGGAGCAGTCTCGGAGGTTCGATCAAGGACATACCGGCGTGACAATCTAGCCCGGAGGCCCCGGGAATCAGACGAGGCACTGCGACGATCATCCGAGGTGTAATCACGTACGCCGAAGGTATATTTCGAACCCTACTGATTTGATTTTATGAAAAATACCAAACGATATCGGAATGATTCGAAAGACCCCTCGTTACGATCGTTGGGAAGTGTAGAATCAATCTGGAAAATTTGGTATTGATCGGAAATCATTTCGGTTGTTAAACTGTCGAAAGACGGCAGACTGCCGCTTTAGTCGAATTGATAATTTCGAACTACTGATTTGATTTTATGAAAAATACCAAACGATATCGGAATGATTCGAAAGACCCCACGTTACGATCGTTGGGAAGTGTAGAATCAATCTGGAAAATTTGGTATCGATCGGAAATCGTTTCGGTCGCCAAATAGTCGAAACACTGTCGGCTGCCGCTTTGTTCGAACTAGTTTGGAACGAAATTATTAATTCGAATAAAGTTGTACTAAATTCGAATTTGAGAAATTCGAATTAGACGTGGTCTCCTGAGGATCAGGGCAGTATCTTGAGCCCTCGGGAGAAGCCGAAGGGCGCTAGGTCGAATTTAGATGTTGAAAATCGAAAATTCGGCACCCTACGCCGCTCGGTTCAAAACGCGCTTCCGCTATCGCCACGTGGCGCTGTTCGGGGCCGGCGTCGATTAATCGGGCCCACCCCAACAAAAACATCATAGAAATCACAAGTAAAAATTAATGTGTCAATTTGAACCAATAATCATTTTGATGTAAAATAAAATTAAAAAATTATTAACACAGATAAAAAAACTACCCACTATTCTATTTCCTGTTTTTTAATTTATTTTAATACGGAAAATACTATTTTAGTCTTCCATATTTAATTATGTAATTACATTCTAAAACTTAATTTTATAAGGTACTTAAAAATAATATATAATTAAATCTAAATTATAATGTTATATGTTGAACATTATGTTATCAATAGTTCAAAATTAAATAATATCAAATATTATAGCACACTAACTGGGTGCTCATACTATCTATCTAGTTTATTTAGTTGAGCCTGAGCTTTCCCTCCAATCTTTTGACCTCGCTTCCGAGCTACATATACAAACATGTATAACCGAGAAAAAAAAACATTCTTGCAATAGTTTTGTTTGATTCTCATAATATAACTAAAGCTGTTACATAAATAAATACCTCTTTGACGACGTTTTCCTTCATGGTTCAGTAACTCGAAGCGCTCAAATCTCAGCTTGAGCCTTTCCCGGTTCCGTTTCCTTTTTTGAAACTACATATGTATTTTCGCTATTCAACCGAATAAACATATTTCTTAGAGCTTCTCAAGTTTTTTTAGGTTCTAATGGTGCTTTTGCGGAAGACTTCTACTGGAGTAATATATGTGTGACTAACAATTTTAATCTTATAAATTAGGATATAATCATAACATTACATATAGACTAGCAAGCATTATAGAATTTTTTTCGTAACGGTAAACATAAAATACTTCTCTAGAGATAAAAATAAATATTATTTTTTTTTTTATAAAACAAATATAAAATAAACATATTTCTAGAGATTTTCAAGTTTTTATTTTTTTTAATGGTACTTCCTTCTCGGAGTATGCATGCTTGGTTTTTTTCTTTAGCTTTTTTATCACGCCAGCTAACTTTTCATCATCATCCAACTCTATCACATCAACACCGCAATGCTTTCTTTTTTTCTTTTCTTGAGTTGCGACAACTTCTCCCGCTTCGCCTTGGACAAGAGAATGAGGAATCATATCCACGATCCCTTACTTCCGTAATGATGGATAGTCTGTTATTTCGAACCTCAACATTTTTATCGAGCCTAAATAGAAAGTAATATGGTTTATTGGTCGGGTCTGTCAAAATCTTGTACTTCCTCCGTCCCACTTATTTCTTCCCATCTTCCTATTTCGGGCGTCCCACATAATTCTTCTCATTTCTATTTTTGTTAAGAATTATTCCAATAATTAAATTTATTACACCATTTATATTTTAAAAAGGCTTCTTAATTTGCGTGCCATTAATTAGTTTTCTCTCTCCATTCCTTAAAGTGATAATATTAAAAAATTGTGATTTCTTAATCTACGTGCCCACTAACTTTTGGGAAGTATTAAGTGGGACAGAGGTAGTAATATGTTGAAGTTGTTGGATCCTGTAAAAGAGATAGTTATACTTGTGAAGACCAACTCAATAGTAGTAGGTAAAAAGAGAATAAATAAAGTACATATTACCTTAGCCACTGACTCCATATACTCAGTAACAGTACAACCAATATACATTGTTGCGACATCGTCAAATAAAACAATTGTTTCGCTTTCACTCCCGTCAGTAACTTCCATTCATAAACGATACATGCATGTCTAACTATTTTGAATAGAAGATTTGAAATTCATAAGTACTTGAATTTACATACCTTGGAAATGATTCCACCTGAACATTCGTGCATTTTTTACACTCTATGCCATTCAATGTGCTCAATACTGATCTACTACAATTTCCACAACAATTATACCACGGCGACGATGTGTTTGCCACACGGTTGACAGACGCTTTGATAAAGAAGTAAGAGCTCTTCGCCGTTCATCGATATGACAAGCGCATGTTTCAAAACAAGTAGAAAATATTAGTGTTGAAAATTATGTCTAACTACTATACAATATTCATTGATCGTATGAGATATGGTTGTACCTCGTTAAACATATCTATGTTCTCGATTATTGTTTGATCGTGATTTCGGCCGACTCCTTTATTTTGTTTTTCATCCACGACTTGTGAAGATTGTATTCACCAGTGCTCTTTAACCTATACCATGTAGTAAGCATTTTAATATAGACGAATTCATTTTGATATGAAGCATATTCATTCATATTATTTTATGACTTTAAAAAACAACGAAAATTAGGTCAATTACCATGAATTTAGATCATCCGCTTCTTCAGATGGTGGATTGATGAGCAAGCATGTTGTTGTTAGGCCGATTTATCCAACCTTGATCTGATTCATAGAATTAGTATTACCTTAAATGTTGATTACGGAAGCGATTGATCGGTAATACCTCTGGATGGATGTAGAGTTGGAACAATGAACGCGCGAGTTCTTCAGCAATAATATGTCAACTCTATTAATGAATCAGCAACCCTAAACGATACATCGTTTAGGGTATTTATACATAAGCCCTAATGGGCTATTGGGCCCGATATTACTAATATACCCACAAGTTAGGTATATTCACAATTAGGTCCTAGCTTAGAATAAATTACAAGATTAAGATAACCTATTTTAATTGAACACAATAAAATATTCCTAACAATCTCCCCCTTTGTGTTCAATTTGCAATTTAGCGCTCGTTATCTTCGTCTTGTGATCCTACTGAGTCCTCAGAGAACACGTATCAGAGTTGTGTACGCGAAAGCGTTTGCTTGCGTGTTCTTCTTCAATCACATCCTCCTTTGTCTTGTCTTGTGACCTCTTATCTAAAATATCTTCAAGCTCACCGTCTCTTGAACTTCTCTTCTCTTAAGTATTCAAAGCTGCTTGTTGGATCGTCTCTCTTGTGTTCGATCTCTCCATGGATAGTCACCACTCCCCTACGTTTGTTCAACCTTTTGTTGTGATTGAGGAATTCTCTTTAAATTTTGGGAGACGTACACGAGTCGAATCTTCTCTTTAGGTGTTCCAGCTCTTCCTTCACTTGTCGCAACTCCCCCTACATTTGTTCAACCTTGTGTTGGGATTGGGAGTTTTCTTTAAACTCGAAGAGCTGTACACGAGTTGGCAGCTTTGATTCTTGAAGTCCATGCTGAAGTTGTTGGCCGTATCTTGTCATTTGAGTCCGATCTTTCCGTTCGATTGTAGCTCAACTCCCCTACGTTTGTTCAACCTTGCGTTGTGATTGGGGTGTTTCTTTAAAATTGGAGAGTCGTACATGAGGCGACAACTTCAATCGTTGGATCTTGTGGTCTTCGTTTGATTCTTGACGACGCTTGAGATTTGGCATTTTTTGATCTATATTGCACTTTCGTCGTGGTATTGCTCCCATTTTGCTTTAGTACTCCTCCCCCTCATGAAGATCGAGCTGGGGAGATCGTCATGCGATGGGTCAAAATGGGGCATCGTCTTTTGTAAGAAGATCGCGTCGTCGGGACAAGATGATGGAGTTGATTGGTGGTCATTCATATTGGGTAATAACCTGACGGAGCCACAAAGGCAGTCCGTCGACACGACTTCAGAGTTAAACTCTGAGACGTGGCCTGTAGGAACAGGGCTGCGAATCCGGAGCTACATAGGCGTTCCGTTTACATCGTTATTGAGACTAGCTCAAAGACGATGGCCTGAAACCGTGTTGTTTTGATGTTGCAATGGTAGGACTTCCTTTCGATCATCAAAGCATGTCGTAGTAGGACATGTCTACGAAAGTTCTGGTCTGGTCACAAAGTCCAGATAAGAAAAAAAGTGTATGTGTCCTAAAAAGATATAAAACATGTGGATGGTGAGGACACACTAGACTCGATGTGCTCAATAAAATTCAGTGGTGTGGGGCTGACTACCACTTAGTTCAATATCTCCTGCTTCCAAGTGAAGCAGTGATAGATTATGTGGCTCCCCGTGATTTAGTGAAACATCAATCTGTTGGGAGATCGATGAGTGGATAAGGCTCGGTTGTGCACACGCCGTTGGACCTAATGCGGCGACTTCTACCCGGGAGCTAATAAAATTAGCACCTGTACCTATGGGGGTTGGTCCGAGTAATTTTTGAGGTAAGGGAGTTTTATATCTTTCGCTCTTCGATCTTGTCAAGATTGCCAACGTGGTTTTATGAACTTGAAATCGTCACTTACACTCGGCTATGTTCCGGGGTTAGGTTCAGTTTGGTCTGACTGAACCATGGGAACTTGAAATCCATACATCTTACGAAGTGATGCATGCTGCTTGATTTTGGTCAGCGGTTCGGAGCAGGTCTGTTGAGGTCATTGCCGAGTTAGCACTAGAAGCCATCATCGCCTTTTGAAGAGAGTTGACTGTTGTAGGCTTGAGATTCGTCCTTGAAGTTTATCTTTGGAAGACGGGGAATTCTTTGAAGCAAGATTACGAGAGTATGAGGCCTTTTTTTTTTTGCCTTTCCTTTTTTTTTTGCCTTTCTTTTTTTTTGTTTTTTTTTTCATATATATATATATTATCTTATTAATAATGTAATAGTAACTATATATTATATTATTTATATATTATATAGATATAGATATATATATTTTTTAAATCCTCCCCCACAAATCATGCTTCTTAAAACTGAATTACTCCCCCTCCAAAGATACATATTCGGATTAAAATTATAGTTCGAGAGTCTCTTTCTCTAAGTTCACGCATTAAGTTCGCTCCCCCTCAAAAATTTAATTATTGCTCCCATTAAGACTAATATAAGAGTTGATTCTCTTTAAAAAAGAGTAGCTCCCCCTCAATACATACACATTTAAACATGTAAATTCTCTCCCAATTAAATAAGCGTGAACGTATTAATTTATTTTCAAAGCAGATGCAACTAAAGAATTATTGTTCTTTAAAAATGCATTAGAATGTACGTTTTGCTTTTTATCGCTCTAAGCTGAAATAGGTATTTTGTGCGTCAGGTCATATGCATACAGAAAAATTTAAGCTCGAAAATTCTTTAAGATGCATGCATAATGAGAATGTACCTATAACATGGTATGAATGCATTTCAGCTCATGTATGCATGTGAAAATTTGGAATTTAAAGTCTTTCTAAAACATGCATAACTATAATGTACCCTTTAGTTTCAAAGTAGGTATATAGTCTTTTCGTTTCAATATGCATGCCAGAAGTTTAACTATGGAATGCATATATAGAATTTACCTACGTTTGGTTGCTCGCATCGCTAACCAGCCGTGTATGTGGAGCAACCCAAGATACCATACACGCTGGGATGTTTGGCTGCCCTCGTCGCATACCAGTCATGAGTGTGGAGCAGTTCTCTTCGTACCTACTCATGCTGGAATATCTGCAAAATATTATCGGGCCTTTGCTACCCATTTTTTGATGGGTCCTCGTTAGCAGAAAACAAGTTAAGCACATTTGGTTCAGATATTGATCCGAAGTCATCATTTGAAGTCCTATTCAATTTGATTTGTGATTTAGGAATCCATAGCTTCAATCCTTGTTTTGAGTGTTGAGGGGATGTGGAGTGATGTTTTTGCTTGGGCACCCAAATTTGTTTAACATTAGGATTATACTCTGTTGAGTTCTTATGCATCAATCGATTGAATACGGGAGTGTTCGAGACGTGGCTTGCATGAGATGATGGCTGTCGAGTAGAAGAATGATGCATCTTATAAATATTAGATTTAATAAAACGGGAAACATCACAATACTTAATAGTCTTCAATGAAATGAAGTTACGTTCATCAGAAGCATAGTTTGTAGAGTAGAAAGCCTTGGTAGGAGAGGGTTTAGATTTTGATTTCCTGACCCAGTCCATCGTCTTCGTTTTCTTGGTTAGTTTCTTGCCTGTAGCTAAATTTGACACATTGTTAGGAGTTAAATCATAAGTCGAAGAGGAACCAACTTCAGATGAATGATCGTTGAGATTTCTTAGGAGGAAAATTTCATTTAGTAGTTTCTCTTTTTCGAACTTGAAGATTTCAATTTGATTTTGGTGTTCCTTTACTTGTAATTTATTGATGTTCTGGAGACGCGAGATTTCAGCTAGAAAGTCAGTCGTTCCTTTTGTTTGTGTCTTGTCTGGTTGAGTTTGTGAGCCTGACTTAGCAAAGAAGCGTGCATCATTCTTGATTGTGCTGGCATTTGCTAATCTAAAACGAGAATTTAGGGCAAGTGCATCATCGTAGGAATAGTAATGATTTGAAGGGGATGCATATTTTTCAAATAACAAATCGTCTCTTGTGGATTTCTCCTTCCCTTTCGTTGTCTTGTGAAGTGATGCTTCCATTTTCGACTCGGCTGGAGGCGATTGTGCGCAGAAACCTATGGGATTGTTGATATGGTCTTCAAGTATCGATATGATTGTCAGAAGTACGTCTTTTTCCACTTTGAAGGCAATCTTTTCGGACTCAAGAGTCGAGCGCAAATCACAGATTTTCTTGAGAGATGCTGGGATATATGTGGTAGGGGGATTTGAATTTTGGCCACTTACGTCTTCTGAAGAGGGTGTATATAGAGGTAAGTAGTCGTCTTCAGACAAGGATGTGTCCATGGTTCTGTCACGTTTATTCAGTTCTTCGTAGTCAAATGGGATTTCTACCCTGTCCTCTCTATTTCTCTTTTTCTTTTCTAGGATGTCAAGTGTAGATGAACTAGTGAAAGGGAGTAGACTAGGTATATTAAGCCTAGGAAGATAATATCATAAAGAGGGAGGGGTTTCTTGACTGTTTGTACGGAACCTGGAACAAAGCCTAATCCTTCACGGGGATCATAAAATTCTATGTCTCTAGGCTTGTTTAAAAAAATCGTTCTATCTGTTTGTCCTCTTTTTGTTAGGAGATCCTCAAGTTTCTTTATTTTGGAATATAGACGATTTCGTTCCTTGGATAAGAATTCATATTTTTGGGATATGAAATTACGCTCTTCCTCACTCTTCTTGAAATCATTTTCCTTTTCGGAAAGTTTTTCTTCTAGATATCTTATCCTAGTCTCATGTCTGAGGGATGTATCCTGAGCTTGTTCTAGAAACGAGTTTAACTAGCCTTTTCTACTAGTTCGGCTCGCAAGACCTTTTCATTGTTCGCTAACCTAGTTTCTAGTTTTCTTAATGATTGGTTTTCACTAGACATAGATGTTAGTCTATCTTGAAGAATTGAAATCTCTAAATGTAGATCAGAGTAAGAATCGTGTACCTCAATTTCTGAAGATGAGTCAGTTGTGGGAGTGGCTGCAGTGTTGTGCGCCTCATCTTCAGAGTCAGCTTCGACGTTTGCCATGGGTGCCAGATTTTCTTCCTCACTCTCAGAGGTATCCTTGAGCCATGGTTCCTGTTCTGCCATGAGTACGACACCCAACTGTTTTTGTTTTTCTGCTTGAAAACCTACTCTTTCTGATTCCAAAGTTGCGTTTAATTTGGAAATTTTATTAGCAACCTCTGGAATTTCCCAACAAGAAGCAGATTTGTTAGAATGTAAATTACTTTCCCCGTTTGACGCTAGGTTCTTAGAGGAATTTTGATCCGCTTGCCCTCTTTTTGTTAGAATGTCCTCTAAACTCCTAATTTTAACGTATAACTCGCTACGCTCGCTATACATGACGTTATATTGACAAGTCTTAGTGAGTCTCTCGTCTTCGCTCTTTTTCAAAGTAGTAGTTAACTCACTAATTTTCGCTTTCATTCTTTCTATTTCTTTATCACGATCATCGACTCTCATTTGTGTTGCTTCAAGCTTGCAATTGAGATGCGCTTTTTCACTTAAGCTGGCAAGGAGACATTTATGATTATTCTCTAAGTGAGCTTTTAATTCCTCAATTTCTTTAGCTTGTTTGTTCACTTTCTGTTCCCACTGATACGGCATATATGACATATTGAAAATGGATATTGAAAGTTCAGTTCTAGAATTATTTTGGTTGGATATGGATCTTAATCGTGTTGATCAACTTATCTTAGATGAATCAAACAAAGTTAGAAAGATAGATGAAAAATAAAATAATCACTGAATTTAATAATATTAATAATTTGGATACTTAAATAAATATATGTATATAATAATTTTTTTTAAAAAAAATGATGCTAAATAGGATTTTGGAAGATAAAAGTCTGATCTTGTGTTAATTCAATAAATTAATGTTTTCGAAGAATTTAACTCAAAGGACGTAATAAGACTTACGGATAGTTGGAGGTGTAAGAAAAATGCAAGATGGTTTCGAAAACTAGTTGTGAATTGATAATAATTTTGATCTAGATCAGAAATAGCTTTTGAAAATCACTTAACAGACTTAAACTAATAAAGATATTTTTCGAAGACTAGCAGTGGTGATTTAGCTAAATGTCGAGGTAGACTTAGAAAGCAGAGGATATCGAGATTCAAATGTAGAATTAATTTCTGATTTTTGAAGTGTGATATCGAGATTCAATTTCGAGAAGAGGAATTGAAATGAAAGATAGAATTCGAAGAGGATGTCGAGAGAAAAAAATTCGAGAATCTTTTTTTTTTATGATGAGTAACGACTATAGTGGATGTGGTAATGAAATGAGGATGATGAGTGATCTAATGAGGACACATGGATGATGATTCATGTATTTGATGTGAAATATGGATATATGTCATTAGTATGTGAGTGTTTATATGAGAGTGCACGTGGATGATGAGTGAAGTGCAATTTGTGTAATGGTTGTATCGAATGAGTATGGGTGATGATGATGATGAAATGATGCAATGCTGACAAAAGAAATGAATTTTGATTGGTTAAAAGTTTCGAATGTCGAGGAGAATATCGAGAGGATTTCGAATGAGTATGGAAGGGATTTCGAAAGCTTTTTAGAAAGGGCAAAACTGAAATTAAAGATTGGATTCGAAGAGGATGTCGAGAGAGAAAAAAATCGAGAACAATTTCGGGACGGGATTTCCTTCGAGAACCTTATAATTGAGATATCATAAGATGTCAATTCAATGTGCTGGAAATGTCGAGAGAAATGTCGAGAGGATGGATGTCGAAAAGTAAAATATGTCGTGATCTTCAAAGGACTTTAACTGTCGAGAACTTCAAATGTCGAGAGCTTCATATGTCGAGATCTCCAAATGTCGAGAAGTTACAAAATTTCGATATCAAGGGTGACTTCGAGGAATATTTCGAGAACTTTGAAATTTGCCGCAGATGTCGATACAGATCTCGAGAGGCTTAAGAATTGAGGTTTATGAAGATGTCGACAACGCTAGCGAGAAGATTGAAATTGAATGTCAATCTCGGGCAATCCTGATTGAGTGATCTCGAGATTTATCTCCTTTTCGCAGAAGATGTCGGGCAGTCAAGTAGAGGATTTCGAGATTGATCTCTTCTTCAAAGAAATTCCTGTTCGTCGTGAAAACTGGTTCTTCAGCCGAAAAAAAAAAACTGGAAATTTCGATCAAGAATTATATGTGTCCATATGTCCTTCAACAACCGAGAAAAATCTTAGAATTTGGACGAGAAGAAATTGATAATTCTGAAACTTAGAGCAAAAGGTCGAGATTCAAAATAGGGTAAAATATCAATAAACTTTGATGAATTTGATCCACGATTTCGGCTCTGATACCACTTGTTAGGCCGATTTATCCAACCTTGATCTGATTCATAGAATTAGTATTACCTTAAATGTTGATTACGGAAGCGATTGATCGGTAATACCTCTGGACGGATGTAGAGTTGGAACAATGAACGCGCGAGTTCTTCAGCAATAATATGTCAACTCTATTAATGAATCAGCAACCCTAAACGATACATCGTTTAGGGTATTTATACATAAGCCCTAATGGGCTATTGGGCCCGATATTACTAATATACCCACAAGTTAGGTATATTCACAATTAGGTCCTAGCTTAGAATAAATTACAAGATTAAGATAACCTATTTTAATTGAACACAATAAAATATTCCTAACAGTTGTAGATTTTGACTTCATATCAACACACCTATAGAATATTTTTTTTTGTCTTTACGAACCTAATTTTCTTCTGCATATATGTGGTAGAAAAATATATGGAAATAAGAATAAGAATATGATCGAGCGGATCGAGTAATAAAAATAAAACGAATATCGATGAACTATCATACGCTCAACAGGCAAGTGGACCTATCGAAAATAGTATAGAAATGACAAGTATTCGAGTATCGAACCCAAAAGAACTATATGCCTTAGAAAATCACCGTTTAAATATCCTAGTAAATATTGTTGGTTGTGAAAACGGTACATAACAATAATTAAAAATACAACTTAATAAAATGGTATGGAGAGGAAAACCTTTATGAAACAAACGTATTTAAGACTTCGAATCCCCCTAGCTTGACCAAAACAAATATCAATGTAAGTAAGCGAAACTATCATTAGACTGTGGAGATTCCTACTACATGCGTACGAGTTATAAAGCTGACGAAACTGCGCCTTACCATATAATGATCGCAAACAACTAATCAACGAATTAAATAGCCGAGCAAGCTTCCCTAACTACTTCACCGAAGATCGCATTAAAACACATGAATCCCGCTATTAGATTTGACTCTAATCCAGCGGGATAGTTCAACCTATCTCTAACGATGGGTTTATTCCGCTCGTTTACGAATGGTCTAATCGTTCGCCCCTCTCTCGAGCGTAGCTCACGATTTTCCAACTACGTTAACTTGATCACATAGACATGATCGAGCTAACTAGACAATTTCAATCAATAGACATAATCAAAATCATATATGCTTCATAAACGAGTCATACAATAGCAAAACATCAAATACACATAAACATACGATCGATCGTGCTAGGATTAATCTCGTCTCAAATACAAAATATTTAGCTACTCTTAGGATGAATTAACACAACGGGTAATAAAAATAACAAATACGAAAACATATATGCTTCCCTGAAATTCGGCTCCGATTTAATACTTCATTGAGGACTTTTGTCGAACGCGTGGTGTGCGAGGTGTGCTTCAGCTCCTTACTGAGTTGTGTGCTGCCCGTGAATGGTTCTCCCCACGGCTGCGTGCTACAAGGCAGCTGCCTGCTTCAGATTTCTTTCCTCGTCTACTACGGAGAAGTCTTCGTGTGGGTGATGGCGTGATGTGGGGAGGTGGTGCTTGAGAGCTTAATTATGCGTGGGTAGAGGCTAAAAGAGGTGCTTGGTTCAGCTATGTATGATTTATGTAGCGTGGTGGCTGTGAGACGTGAGCTACCTGATATGATTGTGCGTGGCCTTAGCTCACCAAAGCTGCCCTCGCTCTCTGTTCTCGGTCGTTTTTCCCAGCTCCCCTTGCTCTTCACGTCGATCTCCTATTTAAAGATGATAGAGGGAATACAAAATATCTCATTGACTGCTCAAGATCGGTGTATTCCTTTTCTTCCTTGAGTTGTGAGCTTTTTACTTTCTTCATCTTTTGTGTGCGCGTGTGTATGTGGGTCTTCTTTGTTTTTCTTCTTTCTCCGTTGACGCGTGAGTGTGTTGTATGTATGCTAATCTATTATAACATAGATAGGCTTGGGCTTTTATTGGGCTTGGAATTGATGGGCTGAATTTATTCTTCGGTTCAATTGTTTTTGGGCCGATATTTGGTTCGACGGTTCCTCAATAATTCAACCCCAAATATTCCCGGTTGTAGTTCTTGTCCCCAATATCTGTCAAAAATCAAATATAAACATATACGTATGATATTCTAGGAAAATTCAAATAAATAACAACCGATATTACGCTTTTACGGGGTATAAAACACGATATAAATTTCATTTATCAGAATACCTTGATAGACGTGGCGTTTTAGGTTGAAAAAGACTACAATTGTTTTATTAGACGACGTTTGTTCAACAATCGGCCTTCATTGGCCGAAATATCATCCCATAAGTTCACTGTGATGTTATGAAACCTGAAAAAATATTATCATCACATTCCAATCATCAAAATAAACTATGGTAATTTATTGGATGCTTTTAACATAATATAATATAGATAAATAATATATGTTGCCTTTCATCCATCAATATTATTTCCCTTTTATAGCCTAGGGCATTCTGACTTCGCGAAAATTGAAACAATGGTTTTACCTTCATGACAAAGCCCAATACGCCTATAAACAAATATTTGTTTACGAAATTTTAACATAAAGACGCGCGTCTTAGTAATAAAATAATAGCGTAGAGTGTTTACGGATAAGTATGTTCTCGTCCGAGTTGCCAATAACGTGAGTGAACTTGGAAAACTAAACGTGTTGCTCATGATCTGAGGCGGGTCCTCAACCTCGGAGACGATTGTTGATGGATTTCCGATCAACCCTATATTGGGGTTTAACATTCGGATAGCGAGGATTTATCTCTTACACATTGAGATATGACATCATATATGTTTTCTGGGCGAGCAACCTGCCGCCGTAATGTTCAAGAGCACTTGAAAAGAACGTCGTAGATTTAGTTGAAATTTTTCACATAACACAAGAGAATGAGTTTTTACATAAATCTATGACTAATATGATTTTATAAAACAAACAACAAAGAGCAAGGTAATATTAGAATAAACGAATATTAGCTTCCGTATAGACTTTTTATCATGTCTCGAAATTGTATTCGTTCCTTGCCTCGAAACAATTACCCTTATGTTGTAAAAAGGACAACAAAAATAAAGGAGACACCAGGAATTTACGTGGAAAACCCCAAACTCAGGGTGAAAAACCACGGGCAAGGTAAGGAAATTTAACTGTGGGTAATTTAAAAGTTACAACTCTCTACCGTAAGGAGAAAAGTAGCTCTATGTCTCTTACAATAGGAGACTCGCAAACTCTCTAAATATTTTCCTCGCAACACTTGTATATACTGTACTTTGCTAATATAAGAAGAAGTTACTGTTTTCGTTTATGTACAATGACTTATAGCTAGCCTATTTATAGCTGAAGATTTTAGACTCGGACGAATCCGAATCAGCCGCGTAGCTAGACACGTGGACGAACCAGAATCAGCCGCGTAGCTATACACGTGGACGAACCAGAATCAGCCGTGTAGCTATATTACGTGGACGAATCAGAACCAGCCACTAAGCTATTAAGTGGCCAAGTATAAAAATTACAACATTTCTCCCACTTGAAGATTCGATCGAGACTCGATCAATCTTCACTTATGTTCGGTCAAACCACAGGAGGAACGGCACCACATGAATTTGTCAACGTTGATTGCTTTGCTCATGAAGTCAGCCAGATTATCCGCATTGTGAACTTTTGCTATCATTGTTCCATCTTCCACTTGTTCACGAACAAAGTGATACTGGACCCGGATGTATTTGGTTTTTGAATGAAATGCTGGATTCTTGCAAGATGCAATGCACTCTGACTATCACAATAGAAAACAATATTCTCTTGTTTGTGGCCGAGTTCTCAGCAATCTCTTCAACCATATCGCCTCTTTACTGGCTTGTGTAGCTGCTACATATTCTGCTTTCGTCGTTGACCTCACAACAATCGACTGCAGTTTGGAAACCCAGCTTACAGCACCTCCATAACACAACGAATGATCACATGTTCCTTTGATATCCTTTTGGCAGCACTCCAGTGCTCCTAAACGGGGTTGGACATGTATCGGCTCACCACTCCCACTGCATGGGCAATGTCTGGTCACATGGAAAACATTAAACATCCAAGCGCGGATGCATACGGCACTCGAGACATCTCAATCTTCTCATCTTCATTGGATGGACAATTATCGGCAGATAACTTGAAGTTAGCAGCAAGAGGGGTGGATATTGGCTTGTCATGCATGTTGAATCTTCGCATGACTTTCTTCAAGTAGTTCCTTTGAGAAAGCCAAATCTTCCTATTGCTTCTGTCTCGAGAGATTTGTACGCCAAGAATTTTGTTTGCCGGTCCCAAGTTCTTCATTTCGAATTCACCAGCGAGTTGCATCCTCAGATCATTGATACGATCTTTGTTGGGTCCTGCTACTAGCATATCGTCAACGTATAGCAGCAACATGATGTATTCTTCAGAGTAAAATCTCATGAAATACGCGCAAGGATCTGAATATAGTCTGGTGTAGGTCGAGGCTCATTTTGAATGAATCGAATCTCTTTTACCAGCATGTGGTGCTTGCTTGAGCCCGTAAAGAGATTTGATTAGCTTGCAAACCAGATCTTCTTGCCCTTTTTCTTGAAAGCCTTCTGGTTAAAGCATATGTATTTCTTCCTTCAGGTCTCCATGGAGAAAGGCCATTTTAACGTCTAGCTGCTCAAGATGCAGGTCAAATGTGGCACACATTGACAAGACAACCCTGACTATTGTAATTCGAACCACCAATGAGAATATCCCATTGAAGTCGATCCCTTCTTTCTGAGCATATCCCTTTACAACCAGTCTTGACGATATCGCTCTATCTGGTCATCACCATTCCGCTTGCTTTTGTACACCATTTGTTTCCAATAGGTCTCCTTCCTTGCGGTAATGGCATCAACTCCTATGTCTTATTTTTTACTGAGAGCTTCCATTTTTTCTTGCATTGCTGAAATCCACTGACTCGCATCGGAACTCTTCAGTGCTTCTGGAAAGTCGTTGGCTCTCCATCCTCAGTTAGAAAACAATATGCAATGTTGCTCTCAGTATCATAATCTGAGTACCAAATTGGCGTTTTACGCATCCGTTTTGATCGCCAGAGGTCCGGTACTTCAGTTGCGACTGGGTTGAGCTCTTCGTGCACTGGTTCGGCTTCAGAAGAATTATCCTGCTCCAATTTTCTCTTCGCGCACTAGTTCGGCATCATGGTCGACTTGCTCTTGGTCGCTATCTTCGAGGAAATTAACATCTCTATTGATATCAACTTTGTGGTCAGTGAGATCCCACAAGCGATAACCCTTTACTCCTTCAGCGTACCACATGAATAGACATTTTCTAGACTTCGGATCCAACTTCATTGTTTCTTGATTGTGGTACATCACAATGCAGGACTTCCAAATATATGGAGGTCTGAATAATAAGTAGGTTTGCCAGTTCACATTTCCATCGGTGTCCTCATCTCTATAGCAGTAGATGGGGCGCGATTCATCACATAACAGACAGTGCAGACCGCTTCCGCCCAAAACTCCTTGTCTAGACTTGTAGTTCTGAGCATAGCCCTCGTTCTTTTCAACAAGGTCCTATTCAGCCGCTCTGCCACCCCATCTGTTGTGGACTGTATGCCATAGTGAACTGTCTTTTAATACCCGCACCTTTGCAGAACTCATTGAATTCTTTACCGGTATACTCTCCTCCATTATCAGAGCATAGACATTTGATCTTCTTACTGGATTCAAGTTCGACCCGCTTTTGTGTGTTCTGAAGGTAGGAAATACATCATCCTTCATCTTGATTGGAGACACCCAGAATCTTCTGGAATAGTCGTCTATGAACGACACTAAGTAGTTCGCTCCTCCCAGATATGTGACCGGTGCTTGCCAAACGTCAGAGTGCAGCAGTTCCATAAATTTCTTTACTTCTGAAATTTGACGGGTTGAACTTCAGGCGATGCTGCTTGGTTACAATGCAATTCTCACAAAATGGTAGTGACACGGTTGTGAGACCGGGATGTAGATTCTTCTGGACAAGGATTTTCATGCCTTGCTATATGACCAAGCTTCTTGTGCCAAGTCATCGAAGACTTCTCGATTGAATTTGTGATGGCCACAGAAGCTTGCCCTTCTTGCAGAGTTTCCCCCTTCAACATGTATAAGTTTGCAGCGATCTTTTCTCCCTTCATTATTATCTGCGCTCCTTGAACGATTTCTATGACCTTGTTCTCCAGTTTAATTTTGAGACCAAGATCATCTAGCTGTCCCACAGACAATAGGTTTTTCTTCAGAGTCTCAACATGTCGCACAACTTGAATGGTACGGATGGTGTCATCGTACATCTTTAATTTGATCGTACCAACCCTAATGATCTTCAGAGGTTGATTATTATAGCTGTACACGAACCATCCAGAGGTTGGTTTGTATTGATGAAATCATTCCCTACTTGAGGTCATGTGGAAAGTAGCTACGGAGTCGAGAAGACATGTCGTCAAATCTTCCCTTTTCTCCGATGATGGATGCAGCTTCACATACCAAAACAAATCCGTCGTCTGGAGCGTTGGCCACGTTTCCTTGAGCATTGGGGTTTTTGTTTAGACCCCAACTGTGGGGCCCCGCCATCTACTAACCTTTTTAACGTTATCTACGTGGCTAAATATAATAAAAAGTAAACAATACGCGAAAATGCGTATTAAATTTTTTTTTATATATAAAGGACTTCATTCTATACATGCTCAAAATATCGCTCCAACTCTATATACATGGGAAGTGTATAAGTGTGCAACAAAAGAAAACTCTAACGTCCGGCCACACAGGTCGCATCCATGTACACACCGCCCCCGAAAATTGATGAAAGCTTCAAAAGGTAAGCCTTGCCATCAAAAGCGATCACGTACCGTGGTCGTTCGCACCTACAACACATAAAGTAAGGGGTGAGCTATAAAGCTCAGTAAATAAGAATATGCATGTTGTGAACGTGAAGACCCGGCAAAGGCATCCGCGCCAATGCATCTCACACCTCGTAAATCAAACTCGATCTTATATCTTTCAGGGCCCTCGGCTAACTTGCTATGCACCATAAAGAGCTCTAATCCAACACGGATAAACGTGACAGCGACCTACACTGGGTAGCCTACGCTAGGTTTCCCTAGGTCGCACCCTCCCAGGTCGTCCCCTGCGTGCGGTAGCCCACGCTGGGGTTTCCCCCTAGGTCGCTCCTTCCCTTCGCACCCTCCAGGTCGCATCCCTCCGCTACAGGGCATCAACCCAAATAAAGTAAACAGGGTAGAATCCCAATTAAATATACTCCCTCCGTCCCGCTAATTTTATCACATTTTTCCATTTTGGGCGTCCCACTAACTTTATCACATTTCCTTTTTGGGTAAAAAACTATCACAAACAATCAATATAATAATATTAAATATTCTTAAAAGACGTGTCAAATTTTCCCTTTTCATTGTACTATATTATTATAATAATGCCACCTTAATTTGTATGCCCACCAATATATGTGATAAAGATAATGGGACGGAGGGAGTATAATATAATCGACGACGCACCACGCCGTCATGGTGCCGTAGAAGTAGCCCTGACTCAACAGCGAGTCGACATCAAATACCTATATCGGCAAATATCATTCGCCTTCAGGCAATAAATACTGTGCATGTTCATCTCACATAAACCCCAAATGTCTCGTGCATGCACATGAATATGAATTAATATCGTAAACACTTACCATGCAGAAGCATGTCAAATAATTCAGGTAATAATATAAACACCCAAGCACATAGTCACGTAGTTCAAGCATATACAAATAAATTATGTGGTGTAGTTGAAATTCCCACTTACATGTCGTCCAAGTTCAAATTCGCCCGAAAGTTTGTTAAAATATTGGTCAGAGTCGGGTCAACCTTAATTTATAAAAATTTTCAGCCAAAGTGGTATCGCCCGATTTTGAATTTACCGAGTGTCACCTGAACTTCACATAGCCCGATTATTATACTTTCAAATCGTCCGATGCATCTAATAAATTAATATTTTCTACAACACGGCGAAAGTTCACACTTGGAAGCTCATTCGCCCGATCATCTATATTTCAAATCCCCTGTTAAAACAAACTGGAAGTAGGCCGATTCTAAATTAATTTAAGTGACACGGGGAAAGTCGTTTTATACAAGCTTGATTCGGTCAAAAGTATACCCACATAATAGTCAGCATCGGGTCAATTAATAATTTAGATAGAACACCTCAAAGTCATTTTTCCTAAAGGTTGATTCGCTCGACTTTGCACCTAATTTCTAATTCGGTCGAAACCTCAATAATTAGTCTTCAACCATTCGAAACTTGCTCCCTATAATTGTTCCACCCAAGAACTTGTATATTCTAAAATTTTTCGTTCTACTCTAAAATTATTAATTCTACCTACTGACCATTCTATACCGAAGTTATAAAAGTTATAAAACTTAAAACATGATATTCTACCCAAAGTTTACTTAGGTCACTAGGAACATTCGTAAGTAAACTCAACCTTATGAGCTTCTGTTACCGAAAAAAAGACGACGGTAGGCGATATAACGGAATAGATAACTTTTATTGATAACGATAGGGGTGAAATGACGACAAAGACACGATACTAATAGCTAAAACCAAGAGTTCAAGAACCAAGAACTCCGGCCCTCAATCCGTAGTCAAAGACTACGGCCCTCAAAATCCCAAAATAAATTCCCTACCAATCTTCTACGAAACTCGCGATATATATAAGGGATAAACAATATTTAAATCCCAAATATATCTCACATGAATCCTAAAAGATCTAAACAAATCTTATTCAAATTCAAATTAAACTAAAACTTAATTAATAATAATAATAATTAAAATAAATATATTATCGTAACATTATCCACCCCTTGAAAAATCGCCTTGTCCTCAAGGCGGAAATTTGGGAATGGCTGGTGTCGATGATGGCTGTCTTGGAATCAGCGATAGTAGGTTGAACTCTTGTCCGGCCGTACTCGTTTTGGCAGTTTCCTCTTCTTCCTCGTCCTCCCCTGCAATAAGCATTCTAAATTCTTTATTTGAGCACACATGATCACGCCCATAGGGTTGCCGACAACGGAAGCAAAGCCCTTTATCCCTTAAATCCTGAAACTCGCGGTCGGATAAGCGACGCAAGGGTCGAGTATGTGTTGGCTGATGTGATGGTTGCGTACGATCCACCTGTGAATCATAACGAGCTAATCCTTTCTCTTCACGATGACCTTCCGTAACCTCGTCTTTTCTTGCTCCATTGTCACCAACGGTACTACGGCTTGAAAAATTAGGCAGTGTCTGAAAACCTGATCGTGCATCTTGGCTAACCAAAGAAGAGTGGCCCGACAGTATGTTCGAGCGTGTAATCGTGGTTGGTTGAGCGTAGCGAGTGCTTTCAGACTGTCCCGCAGGACGCAATAGCATGCTGGCGTAATTATTATCCTTCCAAGCGAGCAATTTCCTTTCCAGCCCCCGAGCCATTCGAAAAGCATCATCCACCGAGTATGGGTTTAAAACCCGAACTTCGTTGAGCAAAAGTGGATGCATTCCCATTAGGAAAAAATCAAGGTGTTGGTGATGTGGAATTTCCGGTAAACTCGTTACCGTCCCAATAAAATCATGATAGTAATCCGTAATCGGTCCGGATTGTCGAACTTCTGAAATCCGCATGACAGAACTGCCGTGGTGTTTCTCATCAAATGTTGCAATAAGTTGGCGTTTTAGGCCTTCCCAAGAGAGTGAGGGGCTGCCTTTCAATGTCCAGCTAATCCACTTTTGAGCGACGCCTTCCATTGCAATCATCGCGCATGGGACTGTTTCTGAAGGTGGTGTCTGGTTTAAAAGAAAATATTGATCCGCACGTGAGATCCAACCCAAAGGGTCCGTACCGTCAAACGTTGGAAGCTCCACACGGCGGTGAACCATCGTCCTTAGTGTGTCCCCCGGGGCGGAGTCATGAGACAGCGATGGTGGTGTCGGACGGCGATCCGATCTTATGGCCGCGAGAATTTCGTCAAAGCGTGACGACAAGGTTTTAATATCATCTGATAAGGTTGCGTATGACGTGTTCAAACTGTCGACGGCCTTCTCTAACCTTTCAAAACGCTCTTCTGATGAACGAGTGGCGACCATTTTTTTTTTTGCCAATGAACAGTAGCGCGCGCGGGGTTCGGCGGCAGCGGTGAACAATTTTGGCAGCGATGAATAGTCCTCGGGCGGGGGTTCGGCGGCAGGTCGGACCAATTTGTTACCGAAAAAAAGACGACGGTAGGCGATATAACGGAATAGATAACTTTTATTGATAACGATAGGGGTGAAATGACGACAAAGACACGATACTAATAGCTAAAACCAAGAGTTCAAGAACCAAGAACTCCGGCCCTCAATCCGTAGTCAAAGACTACGGCCCTCAAAATCCCAAAATAAATTCCCTACCAATCTTCTACGAAACTCGCGATATATATAAGGGATAAACAATATTTAAATCCCAAATATATCTCACATGAATCCTAAAAGATCTAAACAAATCTTATTCAAATTCAAATTAAACTAAAACTTAATTAATAATAATAATAATTAAATAAATATATTATCGTAACAGCTTCTAACTTAAGTCTTCTCTAATCTAATCAAATATATTAGCATGAGTGCAAAACTAGAGTTTCTGCCATGTGGGAATCTCATATAAGTTTAATCACTTTATAGAGATATCACTAGATACTCTAACTTATGAAATTATAAAATTTGTAAATGATATGCTTACCAAAAGCCCGAATTTGAAGCTGCTATGAATGATTATTCTTTAATTGGCAGAACTTCTTTTAAGTCTCCTTTCTTCACGTTGGGTTCATGAGGGTTTTCTTCCCAATTTTATTTCTTTCGTTTCTACTTGATGTATCTTTAGCTTATGAAAGGTTATTCCCTTCTTTGATAACTTTTGATTTATTTGATAAACGTTAGACTTGGAAATTTGTGATTGATTTGACATATAGATGACTAAAGCATATGTTTTTATACCCTAAATTAAGAAACCCTTACGTGTCATTTAACTATTCAACTTTACCTAAGTTATAATTGGTCTAATCCTAATGGTGTGTGTATCGACCGAACTTCAACACCATATGTATCAATCGGCCGATTTTAAGCTAGTACATATCATCCGATTTCAGTTTCTATTGGTCAGTAGCATTACTTTACAATCGCCCGATCTGACCCTAAATACTCGGCAAAAGTTTCCTCACAAACCTTGGGATCGACCGATTAAAATTTCAACATGATTGATCATAAGGCACACAAATATCTCTCGATCCTCTCTTCACTTGTTCAAGCTCGGCGAAAGTTGATCTTATAAGCCATAGAATCGGCCGAATCATCCTCTTGCCATAATCAATCGATTCTTATTTTGTGTTACATGGTTTCGTCGAGTTCTTTTAGGGTCTTAACCATATTTTAATGCTATTCCAATTTTCCTAAATCCTAATGTCATCATATAGGTCAGCTAGTCACGTAGCACATATTTGGAACTGTAAAACACATATCATGCAGTCACATAATTCACATAATATATGCAAATTTATTGGCCAGATCACCTACGGGATTCGGGTATTACACCAACAATCTTTCTTCATATGATCCTTCCCACAGTGATTTTTTGGAACCAGTTTTTGACTCCCACTAGGACCACGTTTTTCAAATCTGATCCTCTTTCGGCTCCCACTTGGACCACGTTCTCCAGATCTTGCCTTCGTCACAGTGAGCGCCTCTGCTTGATGGGGTGCAATGACCTTTTTCTCCGTGTTATTGCGCCGATTTTCTTCTTCCAGAACAGAAGCTGCAACGTCATCATAGATAAGTTGCTCTGCAGTTTGTATTTTGGTTAGACTGATGACAAGATGAGCATAAGAATCTGTCAGACTTGTGAGTAGAAGCTCAGCACGTTCGCTTGACTCTATGTTGCAGTCCAAGTCTTTGAGTTGGCCAAACAGAGTACTCATTTTGTTGATGTGCTCTGTTGCTGAAGAAGATTCATCCATCTTTAGAGCATATAATGTCTTCTTCAAGAAAATCCGGCTAAGAGACTTGGCTTGATACAACTTATCAAGATGATCCCAGATTTCCTTTGCATTAGTTTTCTCCACGACACTTGACAATATATCATCTGCTAATGCGAGATGATTATTAGCAGTAGCATTTCCGTCGATCTTCTTCCATTTGGCATCACTTGTAATTCATTCAGGCCTGGCAGTGATAGCTTCCAGACAATTTTCTTTGAGCAAAATTGCCTTGACTTTTACCTTCCACGGAGAGTAATTTTTCTAGTTGAGTTTCTCAATCTCATGCTTAGCTGCCATTTTTTTCTCTTTTTTTATTTCTCTCTCTCTCTCCCAGAAACTTTAATGGATAAATAATAATAATCTAACAAACTTTCTGATGTGGAGGATCCAATATTATTGGCAACCACTGAGCATACGGTAAGTAGATATTATAGACACCCAGTCAAAGCTCTGATACCACTTGTTGTAAAAAGGGCAGGAAAAATAAAGGAGACACCGAGAATTTACGTGGAAAACCCCAAACTCAGGGTGAAAAACTACGGACAAGGTAAGGAAATTTTACTGTGGGTAATTTAGGAGTTACAACTCTCTACCGTAAGGAGAAAACTAGCTCTACTCTCTTACAATAGGAGACTCGCAAACTCTCTAAATATTTTCCCCGCAACACTTGTATATATTGTACTTTGCTAATATAAGAAGTTATTGTTTTCGATGATTTACAATGACTTATAGCTAGCCTATTTATAGCTTAAGATTTTAGGCTCGGACAAATCAGAATCAGCTGCGTAGCTAGACACGTGGACGAACCAGAATCAGCCGCGTAGCTATACACGTGAACGAACCAGAATCAGCCGCGTAGCTATACACGTGGACAAACCACAATCAGCCGCGTAGCTATACACGTGGACGAACCAGAATCAACCATGTAGCTATCTTACGTGGACGAATCAGAACCAGCCACTTAGCTATTAAGTGGCCAAATAGGAAAATTACAACACTTTACCGTAGCGGATCGATTCTCGTTGGTTAGGGACTTAATGGGAGCTATGAGATCGCTATTCTCCATAGGTGAACCAAAAAGGAATTAGCAAGCTCCTTTTTTAAGCACGCGTTAGGGAATTGCTAAAAGCACTTTTTTAGCATATGTTAGAGACTAAACGTTTAGAACATCAGGTATTTAAAGATTTGTCACTTCACTTACATGCACTTTCTGTATAGTGAATATTAAAAGAGACAATTTCTTTTTCTTTTAAATATTTTAAAGGGAGGATAATGACCAATTGAGAATTAACTACAATGATAATGATATAATTAGTAGAATAGAAACGATTTATTGGTCACTGTTCATTGCTCTTTTAAATATTTTAAAGGAGACTAATGACCATTTGAGAAAGGGTGCTGCTATTGGCACCCGGGGTATAAAAAACATTGAAATACTAAACATAGTTGTTAAAAATTATGTTATATTTACGTTGAATACACCTTGATTTTAGCAAGATTAATTGTTTGATTTAATTGTATTAATACATTGGATCAATAGTTATTTTTTCAAATATTGATTAATTTTTCATTACCATAGTCATCCATCTTCTGTTATGTATAATATTGTATTGATAAGTAACACTTTTATATATAACTCAGATAATATTAATAATTAAAAAAAAAAACTAACAACTTAAATATTTATCTTATTTTTAATAAAAATATTCATATAACATTTATTAGAATATATAAATAGAGTTGAAAATTTAATTAGCGAAACAATATTTGTACAAAGTAACTCATGTTTCCAATCGGATAATATAAAATAATATTTTTATGAACATTATATCTAATAATAAATATAAATGTGTATACGTAGTAATACTAACTAGATAAAAAAGAAAAAAAAAATATATGGCTGTCCTTAGTAAATGCGCAATAGGACAAAACACATTTGGGATTGATGCTTTTATAATAGATTGATCTAGTTTATTACAAGCTGTCAAAATGCATTGCTTCTGAAAAAAAAGATGGCAAAATACATAACAAAAAGATTAGACTACTCTCTACATAAATAAATATGGCTTCTGATTTCGACAACAAAATAAAATGCAGGAAGGTACGGTATATTCTTCTCTGAGCCATCACAGTGCTCGTTTAGCCACTCTGATTTCACAAAACGGGCAGTATAAATATCATCTCAAATTGCATAAAAACCAAAAAATTCTTGATCCATCAACTCAGATGAAAAGAAATAATCTCGTAATGTACCAGACTCTCATCCATCAATCTACAACCCGGGAAAGAAAAAGAAGAAGAAAAGATAAACGAATATGACCCCCTACCATTAACACGAATCTGCCCAAGTGAAGAACCCAACAAATTAAATAAGGGGTCATAAATTTATTTATTTTTGAATTTAAAGAGCAGATAGTGCACAATCTATCGAAGAACCTCAAGCACTGCACATGCAATCTGGGGCGGGATAAGTATATATGGACTGCTTCGGCTTGCGTAGCCTTAGCTGCCCTTGCCTGCTTTCGTGCCCTTCAACTACCGCGTCTACGAATTCAGACCAAGTCAGGCTCTTATTAAGGAAAAGTTGTCCTAACAATGCCATGTTAGGCCTCAAAGTCTTCTTATTTTCGTACGTTCGATGGCCCACCTGGCGTTTTTCGAGAGGAGAAAAAGTCGTTACATAACTCAGTATCGAAATGGAACCATCGAAAGAGAAAGATTCTCTTACCACTGCGTTATGCATATTCCCAGGCGAAGCCGAAATGAATATGTCACTGTGCATGCTGACGTAGTAATCAACCGCTGCTAAAAGGGAAGCCTTTCCTATGATCTGAGCTCTCTCTTCAGAAGAGGCGAGGCTTTTCTTGTCCTCCATTAAGGGAAACAACGCTCTTAAGGTCGATATTCTGACCTCACCACCGTACACCTAAATCAGCGAAAAAAAATGCATTTCAGAACAAAAAAAAAAAAAACAGTATTTTGTCCTTTTTTCATATATAAGGCGCGAAAAAAAAAACCTTGTGAGAAGCAAGATATGAGCGAGTAGTGTTATCGAATCCTAAAGCGGCCAACACCAATCCAATTTCCTCGGGAGTCAATGGGCATCTTCCTTGACTCCTAAGCTCCTCGTCGGTGAACTGAGAATTCAATACTCTTCCTTGCCATATAACCTGACGATACTTAGCCAGGGCCAATTTCTCGGCCTTACCTCCACCAAAGTCGCAAGCCGAGTGGGCGGCCATGTCCTGAAAAAATGTCAGCAAAATTACAAAATGCTCAACAGCTTTTTTGCTTTTCTCAATGATAGTTTTTTGCCAGTACATATGAAAGAAAGGCGTGTTGTACCTTGTCGAAACGGAGATGGAGAACAACAAATTTTCCAGATCCTACGTAGTTAGTGCTCCTCTCTGCTTCGCCAGCCCTCGGAGGATGTCTTAGGCGACTGACAAGAGTATCGCCGAGTTCTATGATGTGAGGAACGAAGCGCAATGCTTTGAAGTTGACTTTACACCGTAGCCTTTGAATGTCTTCGGGCATGCTATCGAACGCCAGGCGGTGAGAAAATGGCGCAATTGCAGCAATGCCATAACTGGGCAGAACAAAAAATGTCACATTTAAATCAATCAATGGTCGTCATATCAACATATGGTAGTCCTATCTACCATCAGCTACTAAAATATGACAAAAAGTACAAAAGCTTTGGAGGAAAAAAATGAGTTTGCATTATTACGAACAAACCTTTGCAGGATTGGGAGGACGTTCTCTAAATACCAGTTTGCTGAAGCATGAACTGGGGCTGTTTTAACTCTATTAGCTCGAATAGCAGTAGCATAATATTCTCGTGTGCTCCAATAATATTCATCGGGCAACTCTCTAGTTATCGATACATCGTCTTTAAGCACGTCAATGAAGTGGTCCACGTCGAATATATCCGTGAAGGAGCTGCAAAGTAAAAGGAAAAGGGGGGGGGGGGGGGGGGGGGGGGGAATACTTCACTAATGTGCTAAAGATGATGGATATATTTGCTGACCACAAGCAACTTCAGACAAGTACAGAAGCATATGCAGAAACTAAGGAGATCAACCTTGAATCTTGCCAAACTGGATTGATTTCGAGGTGTGGGATTATAAGCGTTGCGTTTAAAATTTTAGCAACAGCGACTGCGTCACAAATCTTCAGAAATAAAGTCAATGTGTTAGAGAAAGATATATGTTAATTATAGAAAATAAAAATTCCATGCCCAATATGGCTTACACCCATCCTTTGCTGATTTAGTCCTCCATCAAGGAAAACCTGGATATATCCTTGAGATTTCTCAGGCAGTGCTGTTCGTGGAAAATGACATTTGATCAAAAGAAGCGAGAAACTAAAGGATGGAAAAAAATGACAAGAATGATCATTATTCTATGACACTTTCAAGCAAATAGAAGCTAGGTGTAATCAAAGAATGATGTGTGTGGCCTAGTGATAAAAAAAAAACGGAATATAATTCGATACTTACTGCCAATATTTTCAGGACGTTGGCATGTATTCCATTGTTGCCGAGCCAAAGGCTTCCACAAGTTGGCCTGTCGTTCATTGGACTGAAAAACAAAACAGGTTTCAGACGAAGAAATCTACAGAAGATTGAAATTGTTAGGAGACACAAATCAATCGGTGAACTTCTTACTCACAGTTTGGCGTTGCAATGCGCTCTTAAGTAAGCGGCTGTGTCTGGGCTTCGGTGCGTTCCATTCCTATCAAAATAATGAGATTGTGACAAGGAACAACTGATATAAGTTCAGATCATTTCTCAAATGGGAAGGTGGCCATATCAGCCCAGCAAAGCATAGACACGCACAACTCAATGCTTGTAATTTTCTTGAGACAAAATGCTATCAAGTCTCTGACCATAAACTGATAAAAGAGAAAACACATAATTCACCAACTATATAACTAAGAACTACAACTAAAATCATATGTCCTATGGAATGGATCTCCAAGTAATGTTTAAGAATGTCAGAAATGTACTCTAAACAAAAGCAAAATCCAACTACAGGCAACCGAGACACCAGTGAATCAGCCCACCGAAACCTACTGATGATGCTCTCCTAAATCCCTGCAAACTTCATTACAATCTTAATGATACAGAGACTATTCGAATCTCCAAAACCATCCATATGCAACTATCAACCAACAAGGTACACTTTCTCAACACAGACATACTTAGTTTAAAGAGATTGACTTGAGACATAAATCAGTCATCGAACTAACAAAAGTATCAAGTACGTACCGAAAGAACAGAAGGCAAGGCATGGCCTAATGGGGTGAATAGACTTGGGAGCAAAAAGGGCAGAAGCAGCACAAAAGAAGCAGTCATTGCACCTCCTCTGTGACTATGAGAAAGGTAGTGATGCCTCATAATAAAAACCAAGGAATAATAATGCCGCTGGATATTTATTTGGTGTGGTGCTGAGCTGAGAATCACTATTGTTGATAAACAAATAGGCACCTCTTCAGGTCAGGTCATAACCTTGTAACTCTCAACAAGTGACGAGAGAGAGAGAGAGAGAGAGAGAGAGAGACAGAGAGAGAGATTGGTATTAAAGAAGGCCATGCTCATATCAGCCTCCTTAAAAGCATTCGCACGTGCCGACGAACACGAATACGTAAATAGATGCGCAAGAGATAACGTATATGTCGGGCGTATACGTATCACTTCAGTGTGAAACGAAAGGATAGAAGATTGATTATTTAAGTCAAATTGAAGATATCCCTTCGATGGATTGTACGCAACAAGCAAAAAGACCCAATTCAACAACATATGAAACTGATACAAAAAAAAAAAAAAATCAATCTTTGAGTATTCACGCCAATTACCATTACATTTCGAGTCGAAATCAAAGGTTACACAGTGGGGCACAGCACACAAAACACAATAGTGAACAAAACAATGCTCGATGTATATGCAAGAAGTACAAAAAACAGCTCGGCGATAGCGAAAGCGTTGGTGCTGGCGTTAACAACGCGTCTAAATTTATGTGGGCGAGAGTGCAATTAATGCTATTTTTAATGTCTTTCTTTCACATGTATAAAAGGATCGATCTTTATGGGGTGGGATGATTCTCAGATCATCAGCCGACTGATACGTGTCAACGTTTGTCAACGTTTGCAGTGAGCATTAAATGTTGAAATAGGGGAGCATTTCAAGAAATTGAACAGAAAAGCAGCTTGCATTAATTTAATAAATAATGAGATAAGTATTAATTATATTATACTACCTCCGTCCCACTAATTTTATCACATTTTGCCATTTCGGGCGTCCCACTAATTTTATCACCTTTCCTTATTTAGCAAAAAATCTATCACAAACAATCAATATAATAATATTAAATATTCTTAAAAGACGTGTCAAACTATACACTTTATTACCTTTTCATTGTACTATATTATTATAATAATACCACCTTAATATCCGTGCCCACTACCAAATGTGATATAGTTGGTGGGACAGAGGTAGTAACTCATATCATTACAGCTAACACTTCCACCGACAAGGCCCGACTCGACATAGTGACTAGTGAGTTAAAAACTATATTTTTCTTCACGTGATAGATACAATGATTGCCTTCAACCTAAGATTCCTCACTTTCCATTTTACTCAAAGGTTCATGAAATTCGCAAATGGTGCTAAGACCATCTCCAACAGTCAACCGCAAACGCAAACGTATTTTGCGGTAACATCCATAGTTTGCAATAACTGTTCTCCAACAGTCAACTGCAAACGCAAACGCAAAAGAATATTTCTGTAATATTCCATCATACCAACTTTTATAACTTTTCATTATCACCCCTATATTTTACTACTTGTACAAACTAATGCAATATTCTTTTAATTTTGAAGTCATTATCTATACACATTAAAAACATAAAACAAAACATCTACTAAAAATATCGAAATTACACAACATAACAATTGAAATAAATTGGGTACACATCGTACAAATAAAATATAAAAAATCATATTTGTGGTCAAAATAATATTTAATTATATTACATATCAATAAATTATAAAAAATAATAATAAGATATATTACTAAAATAAGTGTCAAGGTTAAAATATTATTTATATCAATATAATCGTAGCATACAATTTTCAAATTCTTTAATATATTTTTATATGTTCGATTTAATAATCAATACAAATAAGGGGCTTATTTGCAAATTTAAAACTTCAAACGCATTTTTGCGTTAGGACGCAAATTTGCGTTCGAAACAGGAGAGAGAAAGCAAAAAACGCATTTTGCATTTGGGTTTGCAGTACTGTTGGAGCAGTTTTACTGCATTTTTGCGTTTGCGTTTGCGTTTTGCGGTACTATTGAAGATTAAAAATGTGAGAGAGGAAAGATCACGAGACGTTGAACAAAGAAGTAAATATTCATTTATTCGAAAGTTAAAAAAATGTGCATTTTAATATTTATGAGATACTTCCACATGTAATAAAACAACTCGGCAAGACAATCACGGTGCAATTTCTTACATGGCAATTTCTAGTTTATAAATAGAAAATGCTGATCATTAGATATTAATTATCTATTCTTTTCTTTTTTACAGTCTGTATCCCCACACAGCCCGGCTATGAGCTAACCGCCACACATTTCAGAGGTGGAACTAATCCCCGTGATGGATAACCCGCCCAACAACGACGCCCAACAACGATAGTTATGGGCCTTAGGGGACTTCTCAAATGAAATGTGAGAGGGGGATTCGATCCCACGACCTCCTAGTCACATGACCTTCGAGTGACTCGCCTTGACCACTAGAGCCAAACCGCATTGGCAAAGAATTAAAAAAAATATCTCAAAGGAACTACGCAAAAGAATAGAAGTTGATTGATTTATTTTTTTTTATGAGGAATGCCCAATCAACGAATGGGACCTTGATTGATGACGCCTGCTTTCATTAACCTCAATCATCAATTACATGGAAATAATAAGTAAAAAGGAATTCGAGGTAGCTTTAGTGATTTTTCCATTAGAGCCGTTTAAATCCTTTTATTTGATTCTTCAATTATTAGATTAGATTCTTCGTTCTATGCAGAAAGGCAATCAATTCTAAAGAAAGTTACTAGGTACACTTAACATCATCAATGGTCGTATATTCATTTTCGGTGCCAATGATGTATTGGACTTCTACAATTTAGGCCCCCTCATAAGTTTCATTTAGGTTTTAAATCCCCGTCAGAAAATTCATAGTTTTAAGGACTCGATTTCTGCAGAACCACTTCATTATTCTGCAGTACCACTTCATTGTTCTGCATCACTTCATTGTTCTACAGTACCACTTCATTGTTTTACAGTACCACTTTATTGTTTTGAAATAACACAAAACGATCTGATACCACTTCATGTACACTTTATAACACTTGCGTAAATTCAGGTCCTTACCTCAAAAATTTTATAAAAATTAGGTCAATTAAACAACATTTTTTTTCTGATAGGGTCTGAAATCGATTTTAAAACTTTTTTGGGCCTGAAACGTAATTTGCACTATATTTAATTTGTAATAACGAGTACAAATATGAATTTTTCCACGTGGCATGGACATATTAAATGGGCCTACAAAGTTAATAATTGCGCCAAGCCCAACAACTATAGGAGCAAATTATTCTTCCGAAAATGAGCAAATAGGCCATCTACGATGGTCTAGTAGTAGATGCACCTAATTGTTGTTAGTCGTGACATTTTTTACCAAATCAATGTTTCTCTTGACCTTAACAGGATGTTTGTTTAAGGGTGATCCTCCAAAATATCACCGTGATCTTCATATTTTTCTCTTATCACTGTGTTTTATTTCGTCTAGGTGATGAGCCACCGTAATGACGGGTGATGAAAATTGGGTGATATTTCAAGTTTTGGAGCACCCCCAAAAAGCAAGATGACCCAACATCACGGTGCTAGGGTGGTATTTTTTAATTTTTAATAGACAAAAATAACCCTTTTATTTAACATTACTCCACAGTATTCCATTTTTAATTACATAATTAAAGTACTTAAATTTTAAAATATTTCAGTTATTTAAAAATATATAATAATTATATAAAATATTATATTAAAAAGTTATAATGGTAAAAAAATTAAAACTTGTATGTGGAAATCATACATATATTTATAGAAATGTATGTTGCCTAGATAGGCGCCACATGTACTTTAATTAATTAATTAATTACAAAATCTAAACTTCGTGTAGGCCGGCCAACTTAATGGCGGGGCAGGCCGGGCCGGCCCGTAGCTCGCCAAAGCCTGCAGTTTGCGGGGCGGGCCTAAAAATCGGGGACCACTCGCCCCGCGGCGGGCCGCGGGATTGGCACGCCCGCCTAGAAAAAATTGAATTATTTTTTATTTTAATTTTAAAATTTAATTTACTAATAGGTTTTTTTATCAATTATGGTAAATTAAAAAAATTATGATGAACATGCCATTAATTATGTGTTTATTAATAAATATAGCATTAGTTAAAGAAAAAAAATAAATCATCAAATACATTATCTAATAGTTTAATATTTATTTTCTATATAATATGTCTATAATTACAAGCGGGCCGGGCCGCGAGCCGGACTGCTGGCCAACTTGACGGCTCTAACTACGTGCATTCAATTATTTTTATTAGATCAAAAAATTTAATACATTTCCACTACCTTAGTGATATCGGTAATACAATTATAATGAAAAAAATATAATTATTCATTACCCGTGCAAGCATGGTTAATAAACTAGTATTAATCATTATAATGTCAAATATTATCTAAAAAATAACATTTTAATCCACGTTATGTAAATATCATTCTAAGATTAAATATGATATTTACACGTCGTCACCTTACACACACCCTGCTGAAACAAACAAAATACTCCAATATCATGATGATTTGCAAAATGAAATATCCCCCGAAACAAACACAGTGATGACAAATTACCTCGATCCACATTCCGTTGATACACTCATCAACAATTTCCATTTTTATATTTTTCAACATATAAAACTCAAGACACTTGCGATATGAAGAGGTATACGAGTTAGTAGTTGGATGAAAATTAGTCCCGCTGGAGGTTTAACAACTAAGTAAATGGTTAAGATGCAAACTTATGCAATAACCTAATCAAATTTTGGCACAGTGTTAGGATCGTGGACCGGGTGTGAGAGGGGGGGTTGAATAACACCGGTCACCATTTTTCGCTCATTAGTGGGTTCCACGTCCGGTTAGAGAGTGAAACCGGTTTCCAGTCTTCAATCAAGGTCAAGTGCGGAATATATTAGGCTTGATTGTGAATTATGTGAGGCGGTTTGTGTATGTGGGTAACTTTATCCGGTTTGGTTAATGGATGTGGTTGAGGCAATTTGTCGAACACTTTGAGTGTGGGTGTTTGGGGTATGTGTTGTTTCGGTTTGTAGAAGAGGAGAGATGATATTTGTTATGGAAGTTCGGAGTTAACTCTCCTACGTCTTCCCTTCTTCCTCGCAAGGAAGGTTCACTAGATCTTCAGTTATACACTCCCAGTACAACCTACCCGCTGACCTCAGCTTAATCTAGTGAATCACTTAGACAGCTTTTTACAGTCCATCTCTTCCAAGAGCTTTTTAAAGTCTCTTGGGAACTTACGGCACCCCGCAAGATCAACCGTTAACGTTGTAGGCCGCAACCTCACAACCACTTTGATATTTTACGTCTCTTAGCTAAGACGGCACCATTCTTTCTTGTCTCGGTGCGAAGACTACATACACTTGTTTATAGTCTATGTGCTAAGACTCACTCAACTAGTCTATTTACTCTCATCTCTCTAATGTGTGAGTGAGGTGTGTGTGGATTTAAACATTGCAGTTCTCTCTCTTTTGTAACCCACACACTTGGAAGAATTCTCTTGATTTTTCTCTTTTTGCTCTTTGTTCTTCTCACTTGGATCTCTCTTTTGATGTGTAGTTGTTTGCTCTAAGATCCTTAGCTTGTTTCTGCCCGTCACTGTTGTTTTTATAGGTCTTCCCACTTTGAAATAGCCGTTAGACTCAATAATATACCCATTGGGAGCCTTTGGGAGCCTTTGTTGACTTTGGTCAATGCTGTCAGCTTTATCTGTCTGTACCTCTGTTGCTGCAGTAAAGAGCTGTATATCAGGCAACAGTTGACCAGTCAATCTAGTCATTGACCGGACCAGTCACTGACCGAACCAGTCAAGACCGAAACCGACCAGTCAGTCTAAAACCGGACCAGTCCAGACCGAAATCGACCAGTCAGTCTGAAACCGGTCTAGTCCAGACCGATACCGGACCAGTCCAGTCTGACCAAACCGAAACTGGGTTGACCGTCAGTTGATTGCGTTGACCAATATTGACCGGCAGTTGACCGACCCGGTTTTTCGCCCTGAGCTCATATTTGATATCTGTTTTTCGAACCGAACTCATCTGCACACTCAGTAAATATGTTAGTGTTACAATTACTAAGTTTTGTGTTCATCAAACCAGATTGCTTAGATATTTAAATCCAACACATAGTCATACATCATTACAAACCATTAGATTTAGATCTATATACGGATGTATATAAGAACCATCATCAACTTTTCTGCCAAGGAGAACCCATTGGAGTTACTACCACATAGCATTTACAGATTCAAGTGATGGTTTTCTTCACAGGCTAATCCATATGACTTCATAATAATCAGCAAAGTTGTAATCTCATTGTAGTGTAGTGGTTAGTTATTATCAGTCTTTTGTTTATAGTTTTGATACGGACCAAAATATATGGGCCATAAAATAAAATGATAAGAAAAGTCCCAGTAGGCCCATTGGAAAATATTTATACTTAGTAAATAATGATAAATAATAGAGATAGGGACCTCCGAAAGACTTTAGGGACCTCCAAAGACGCTTTGGGGAGCTAACAACAGAAAATAAGGGTTTTTAGGGACCTCTGGCGACCTCCGATAGGTAGGTGACGATTCCCAACAAGAAGAAGGCTTCTTCAATACGGTACAAAGCTACAGGATGCGACTGATGGCTATGACTGCTGCAAAAGGGAGCTCTGACAGGACTGCTAAAGCTACACGTTGTCCGAGAAAGTCATATCACCAGGGAGCTCGGGTTAAACCTTCATGCAATATCCAAGAGCTAGGGACGTACCTTCAGGCAATATCCAAGAGCCTCCTATATAAAGGGGACTTCACCATTTTCACGAGATCATTCATTCTAACACTCTCAACACATTAACACTTAGGAAATTCTCTCTCTACACCAAACACAACATCTTTGACGTCCCCTTAGCTATTTTCTTATGTGTTCTTGAGAGAAAAGTGAGGGAAAAGTAGTTTGAGTGTGTAATCTTCAAAGTATAGTGAAAATAGAGTTCAGAGCGCCCGTGGACGTAGGATCTACGAAGATCCGAACCACGTACATCCCATGTTATTTCATTTACGTCCCAAGCAGATCCCCAATGTCCCAAACAGGTCCCCAGCACGTCCCCAAACAGGTCCCAACTTCCCCAACACGTCCCAATACCCCAAATACGTCCCCCAGCACGTCCCAAACACATCCCTTTCAATTCCTTTACAAATAAGCACCTTACGCACGTAACTTTATCGATTCTCCGACTACATAAATTTCCCCGAACCTTATAAATTTTGTTGATTGGGATAGCCCCATATCAAATGGCGCCGTCTGTGGGAAATTCAGAGTTGAAGGCGTGAGTATTTTTTCCTATACTGTGCGAAACAGTGCTTAACGTTTTTTATTTGTTCTTTCTTTTCTTTATTTCTGCCGGGACGAGACGAAGGACGCGGGAAAAATCGATGGAAGAAGTCCATCTTGTGCAAGAGAAAAACTCCTACCCACAGTTTGATGAGGCTACTGGAGGTGACCACAAAGAATTGATGGGAGAAGTTCCCTCTCTGCCAAAGAATGTGGACTTACACTCCACAGGAGATGTCAAAAGCACAATTGAAGCTCCTGAGACGTAATGCATTAAACACCACCTTGAGCGAGCGGAGGAAAGGATGAAGATCCGAAGCTCCCCCTTTGGGACTTAAGAGCCCAGCTCTGCGCTGGCAAGAAGACCCTAAACTCCCCCTTCGGGACCTAAGAGCCCAGCTCCGCGCTGGCATGAAGACCCGAAGCTCCCCCATCGGGACCTAATAGCCCAGCTTCGTGCTGGCAGAAAGACCCGAAGCTCCCCCTTCGGGACCTAAGAGCCCAGCTCCGCGCTGGCAGAAAGACCCGAAGCTCCCCCTTCGGGACCTAATAGCCCAGCACCGCGCTGGCATGAAGACCCGAAGCTCCCCCTTCGGGACCTGAAAGCCCAGCTCCGCGCTGGCAAGAAGATTTGAAGCTCCCTCTCCGGGACCTAAAAAACCCAGCTCTGTGCTGGCAAGAAGACCCGGAGCTCCGCATCCGGGACCTCCCAGCTCCACGCCAGCGCGTAGATCCTAAGCTCCACATTCGGGACCTCATAGCTTCGCACTGGCATGAAGAACCGAAGCTCCATCTCTGGGACCCAAGAGCCCAGCTCCGCACTGGCAAAGACTCGGAGCTCCACATTCAGGACATCCCAGCTCCATGCCGATGTCTAGAGGTCCACGGGAGATAAAAGCCTAGTTCCATGCGGGCACATGAAGATCCATGGAAGCCATCCCGTGTTGATAAGGCTCCTAACCGGGACCTCAGACCCTCTAAAATCTCATTCTCTCATATATGTTGTTGTTATCATAGTACACATGTGCACCACCCTAACAATTGTTACTGTTTGAAGGACGTGATCGAGAGGCTTGTCCTGATAGAACACCCAAAGGTGCTAGCCGCAGTAGCAAAGGTTCGCGCCTCGTTCGGATACTGAGGTCGCTTTCGGGGACCTCCAAACCAGCTCCATGCCGATGTCCAGAGGTCCATGAGAGATAAAGGATGTGATCGAGAGGCTTATCCTGACAGAACACCCAAAAAAGGCGCTAGCCGCGGTAGCGAAGGAAGGCCCAATGGATCTATTATAGGAGCTCCACGCTGGTATGAGAGGTCCAAGATGTTAAAGACCGGCGGGTTCTACCCTTTCATCAACAAAGGGAGGACGAGGACCTCCACACCAATAGGTCCAACATTGCGGCCCTGGGGGTATCCACCACCATTTTCTCCATAACAAATGAGTGCACCAACCAACGGCCTCCATGATGGGAGCTCGCTGTCCCAAGAGCTCCCTCAGACTTCCATGGAAAACCACCTCAACCTCGGGATACGGAGCTGTTGGGATCTCCCCTTGGGATCTCGCAGAACCTCATACCGTCATGTAACAACACGGAGGAGATCCTGACCAAGCCGGAAGACGTCCCACGTTGATAAGGCCCTTGGCCAGAATTCCAGGGCCCTCTACATCCCCTTCTCAATTATATAACATTGTTGTCATAATAAGTATATGCATCACACTAACAACTTCTATTGTTTGAAGTATCAAATAGAAGGACCCATCCTTGTATGACGTCTAGGGAGGTCCGTTGGGCATAGCCTCGACCAAGATCTGAAAGCAGCCAAGATGAGGCCCGGGGGATCTGTGCCGGCTAAGGCGGACAACCCCCGCGTCTTACATAGAAGCCAGTCCCATTTAAGGATCCTTCGCATTGGCACGCGAAGGTCCGTAGGACCTCGAAGGGAGCTCCGCACTGCCACCAGCTACGCATTAGCACCCGAAAGCCCAATCTTCTTTTACGGTAGCAAAGTCCCTAAGCTTCTGATAGGGATCTATAGCCTTAGCTACGCGCCTGCATAAAAGATCCAAAGGGCCGCAACGCCTGAAAACCTGAGGGAGATAGAACCTGAGCTCCATGCTGGCACATAAAGCTCTGCTGGAGGACAATTCCCAGCTCCGCTCTGGCAAAGATCCGCATGACCTCAAAGCCCAGCTCCTCGCTGGTAATATCTGTGGGACCTAAGAGACAGCTCCGTGCTAGCACGCAGACCCGAATCTCCGTATTTGGGATCTACAAATCCAGCTCCGCGTTGGTAGGAGGAGCCTAGTTACCACATTTGGAATCTAGAAGCCGATTCTATGACGACGCCTAAAGATCCACGGGAGACATCCCGCATTGATAAGGACTCTTAGCCGGAATTTCAGGGCCCTCTAAACCTTACTCCCATTTATATCATCGGAACCATAATTAATGCATGCGTCATACTAACGACTGCTATTATTTGAAGGATAAAATCGAAGTGCCCTCCATAGTGGAACAACCGAGGAAGTTCCTTGATCGTGGCATCAACCAAGGTCGGGAGGTAGCCAAGAAGGAGTCTGGGGATCTGTGCCAATCAAAAGCAGACAACCCCACCTCCTCTAGACAAGGGCCTGCTCCATTTAAGGCTCACATCCCTATCATAATAGGTACTCCAGGGCAGGCAATTCCAATTTCCAACAGAGCCCAAAATTGTTCACTTGACCAGTCAAAGGTCCGAACCTCCGGAGATCTGAGCGAGGAACCTCATCATTAACTGAGGACAAAGGAGCTCCACTTCTCCATTACTTTCAAATTTCATGCCCCTAGTAAGGAGCCCGAATACTTAGCAAGCGGGTGCTATAACCACGCATTTAAGCGAGCAGACGCTATAACTACGCATTTAAACGAGCGGGCTATAACCACGCGTTTAAACGAGCGGGCGCAAGCGAAGCTGGCGCAATAACCAGGGTAAACTAATTATGTCCTTAAGAAAAAACTGCCTTGTCGGAATATACACATTTTATCATATAATGAAAGGTGCACCATATAATATAATCGATGCTGAGGGTCGACGGACCTAAGGCGTACCCGACATCAAAGACTGATAGTCTGCGACGTGTGATGATCCCAAAGGCCGACGGGCCGGCGGCTTACCCAACATCAAAGATAATAAATCTGCGACGTGACGATGCCCATAAGGGTGTACAAGATGCCGCCACTGACGGGCTGTGGTGTACAGGACATCAAAGGCTCTCAGTAAGCCTGCGACGTGAATGGTACCTAAGAGCGACGCTGGCGCTATAACCAGGGTAAATCGATGAGGGGATCCTCTGGGTTATAATTTTGTAGACCTAAGTGTCTACCCAGATACTGAACTCGCTAAGGACAAAGAGAGCCTAGTGCAAAGCGACACCCGAGGACAATGAGACGGTCATTGCAACCAAGGGCATGAATTCGTACTTGGCTTACGAATTGAATAAGCGAGCTGGCGCTATAACCATGCCACAATAATGATGTTCCCAGAAACGTCCCTCAGGTCTCGCAATGACGAAAGAAAAATAATAAAGCAGAAAGGGAACTCCGCTAGAACATGCGAACATGGGGGGTTGAGCTCCCCGCACCATTATGTCTCGAAAGAAAAACATGACAAAATTATTTTTTACAGGCTATTACCATGATGAAAAAGAGGAGATGTCTATATAAATGGGATGTCCTAGGGAGCTAGAAGCAACGTTCAGCAGGACCTGGGGATCTCCTTTGAAGTGCAAGAGGAACTCCGCCATCAGCTCCCGGCAGGTCCCTTCCATATTCCAAGGATGATGGATGCAACGGCGACGATAAAACCTGAAAAGAACGAGCTCCAACAGAAACACATAAACATAGAGGAGTTAAGCTCCCCTAAAACATTGCAGGTCCTAAGATGACCGAAAAGGCCTTCCATTAAGCCCCCTGAGGAGCTGGAGATGACGTCTAAGAGATCATAGCATGGGCTAAGACCTCCACATGCTCCTTTGAGACGCTAACCCAGAAACGAGGACTCTCGGGAGTTTGGGGACCTCATTCAAAGCAATCAAAGATGGCAGCTCTTGAAGATAAGCCAAATGCACCTCCATCATACGCGCGAAATCGACATCCCACTCTTCCTTCTCCTAGCGAAGGAACTCCGGAGCTCCTCCTTGCGCTTTTTCGAGCACCGCATTTTTCATTTTTCTGTAGGGAGCTTCGTAGTTCCCTCTTGTGCTCTCCACTAACTCTTTCTGGTTAGTTATCTCCAGTTCCCTTCCAAGTCCGTACCAAGCCCATACTAGGTCCGTACTATGCACGACCGATGTGTCACGCTCATCAGCTCAGTCGGCCCTCACGTTTAATTAAATGGCAACGGAGATCATAGTTCACCATACGTCCCGACCAGTCCCGAGCCTCGACTCACTGGTCGGTCGAGATCCGGCCACTGACCCGCGGTCAACTCCAATCAATGTTGTGATGGAAGAGGAGGCTAGCTCGATGAAGTCCCCAAGGGTTACACGCATTTTAAGCTCGATGAACTCCAAACAAGGGCTACGACTGGAGCTTTTTTAAAGCTCCCGTAGTAAACGGAAGCACGCATTTCCAAAGAAAGAATAAAGATTTTTCGATAAGGGAGGTATGACCTAGGATCCTTTATTTTATTTATGGCCTACCTTACAGCTTTTTTACTCTAATTTACTTTTTGTCCCAAAAAACAGATTAGAGTAGGGGGTGGTTGATACGGACCAAAATAGATGGACCATAAAATAAAAAGATAAGAAAAGGCCCAGTAGGCCCATTGGAAAATATTTATACTTAGTAAATAATGATAAATAATAGAGATAGGGACCTCCGAAAGACTTTAGGGACCTCCAAAGACGCTTTGGGGAGCTAACAACAGAAAATAAGGGTGGTTTTTAGGAACCTCTGGGGACCTCCGATAGGTAGGTGACGATTCCCAAGGAAGAAGGCTTCTTTAATACGCTACAAAGCTACAGGATGCGACTGATGGCTATGACTGCTGCAAAAGGGAGCTCTGACAGGAATGCAAAAGCTACACGTTGTCCGAGAAGGTCATATCACCAGGGAGCTCGGGTTAAACCTTCAGGCAATATCCAAGAGCTAGGGACGTACCTTCAGGCAATATCCAAGAGCCTCATATATAAAGGGGACTTCACCATTTTCACGAGATCATTCATTCTAACACTCTCAACACATTATAACACTTAGGAAATTCTCTCTCTACACCAAACACAACATCTTTGACGTCCCCTTAGCTATTTTCTTATGTGTTCTTGAGAGAAAAGTGAGGGAAAAGTAGTTTGAGTGTAATCTTCAAAGTATAGTGAAAATAGAGTTCAGAGCGCCCGTGGACGTAGGATCTACAAAGATCCGAACCACGTACATCCCATGTTATTTCATTTACGTCCCAAACAGGCCCCCAATGTCCCAAACAGGTCCCCAGCACGTCCCCAAACAAGTCCCGACTTCCCCAACACGTCCCAATACCCCAAAGACGTCCCCCAGCACGTCCCAAACACATCCCTTTCAATTCCTTTACAAATAAGCACCTTACGCACGTAACTTTATCGATTCTCCGACTATATAAATTCCCCGAAGCTTATAAATTTTGTTGATTGGGATAGCCCCATATCAAGTTTGATTCGATGCAAGGCTTTTATTACAATAAGTCACGCCATTCGTCTTTTCAGTCGATCGTTTTCATCCACGAGCAAGAGTTGCTGTGTGGAAAAATGGGGGAGAGGTGGATCAAATAAAGCTGAAAACTACACATCGAATTGTAAGCTTATTAAAAAGAATATTCAGATTTCATTATTGATCCCATACCTTTTCTTCAAGTTCGTTGATTTGATCCATAATCTTTTGGCCCTGTCACAGAAAAGAAAACAAGTGATGCTCAATTAGCTTAATGAAATAATACACACACATATATATAGAATCATAATATATACACAAACACCTTTTTCTCAATAACACGATTTAGTGCAGCTTCGATCAAGCCCTCTAAATGCTGAAGTTCTTCGATGCTTAATCCTTGAAGCTCCTCTCCTCTCATGCGTCTAATGATATTATTTCGTTGTTTCATTACATGCATGAATTAAGGAATATGGTCGATCATCGTAAATTAAGAGCATAATGAACGAGTGTTTTCATTGCCATATACAGTGTTTATAGTACCCGAGCTCATGGCTTCTGTCGGTCACTTCTTTGCATAATGTAGAGTAGCTTCGCTCTTCAACAATCTGCTTATATATAATTAGCACACATTAACTAACATATTCTTACACACACACATATATTTTTGCACACACACACATGAATTATAAAAGGGAGACGCAGAAAGAGTGTGTACTTGAAGCTCAAGTGAAGGTTCATCCTGAGTTGGTGAGGTTCTTGGAGTGTAACTCATGCTTTTCAAGTATTTCCTTCATACTTCATCATAGCAAAAGAAAATGAGAGGAGCTTACTTAATAATTAATATAAATCTTACTTAATTTCGACAAGAATCAAGTTATTTCAAGATTATTTGATTAGATGGTAAAACCTCCAAATGTCAAATCTTAGTTTTTTTCGTCTTTTTCATATATGTAGTTTTCTTGGTTATCTTTTTCATATATATAGTCACGCCGCAAGTAGTAATAATAATTGCCATTTCCGGACCCGAATTCCCTGTCCCACCTTTTTGTGCCACTTTTCTAAAACATCATTAAATATTGTTCCGATTAGTGTTAAGACACCCGTAATGATATTATATCATAACTACTATTATACCAAATGCTAAAACACAAAACAATAATTATATAACACCTATAATTATGATAGAGACAAATATATGATATATTGAGAAGTATGATAGAAAAATGTAGATTATATTGATTTTTTTTTGTGTTTTAGCATTTGGTATAATAGTAGTTATGATATAATATCATTTACGGGTGTTTTAACACTAATCGGAACAATGTTTAATGATGTTTTAGAAAAGTGGCACAAAAAGGTGGGACAGGAAATCCGGATCTGCCATTTCCAAAGCAGGAAAGGAAAGAAGATTAAAATAATAAAAAAGAAAAACAACAGAAGAATTCACCACTCAAATTAATTGCAGCTTCGACCCACACTCACAGGCCACAACACAAGAAAAGCACAAAAGCTGCAATACACCACAAAACACGCATTCTAATTATACGCTATTGAAGCGAAAAAAAAAATTATAATTATCCCTAGAATCCAAAGAAGCCACACGGTATATACATAAAAAAAAAAGATATATGTAACAAATTAATTAACATGTATAATGGTCACAAACCTCGAACTTGCATACTCAAAAAGCTTGCCATTAGATGAGAATATTAGGACAGCAACCTCAGCATCGCAGAGAACTGAGAGTTCCTTCGCTTTCTTGAACAAACCTCCTCTCCTCTTAGAGAAGGTCACTTGTCTAGCTGCTGCGTTCTCTATTTTCTTGATCTCAATCTTCTCTTTAACCATTTCTCTTAACCTTCTCTCTGTTGTTTGTTATATTCCACACAACGGTTGAAAGAAAGGAGAAAGAAAAGAGGGAAGAACTGAAAATTAGAAATAAGGGTCTGTAGTGTAAACCCTAATAGAGACAAGAAAAATTTCTTGTGGAGGAAAGAAAAAGAGAGGGACAGCATATAGATTCTCATATATTATCAGTACTTGTGCTAATTAGAGACATTATTGCTATTTAGGTAATGAAGACAGGAAAAAGGTTCTTGCAGCAGTTGGATGTGGGCTTTTTTTAAGGGAGAGAAATGCTTAGCACTTTGTGTTAGATGTAGAGCTGTCAATGAGTCGGACCGGGGCGGGAGCGGGCTGCACCGCCCACCATGAATTATTTAAAAAAAATTATTTAAACTTTTTAATTAATTAAGAATAATTTATATAATCATAATATTTAAATATACATTAATTATGTATTAATTAATAAATACATCATTAATTATTTTCAAATTTTATAGCGCAAACGCGTTACATTCACGGAAAATTTAGTAACAAATTTACGCAACATAGTAACGTATATACTAGTAACAGATCCTGATAATTTTAATTTAATAACAGTTGTTCATCACCTCAATTGACGAACGTCCGAATCAATTCACTAACATCTGGATTTCTGCTTAATGTCAATGTCTTTCATACCACGTGCATTACACCACTGCCGGTTTGAGAGTTAACAATTGACACATAATTTCGAATATAATAGCGTAGCAAAAAAATACTCAAATTATAGGGTCAATCGTATTTTCGCGAAATTAAATGATGAACATCGAACGAACGACCAAACAAGGTGCTGTACCGAGCTGCCCATACTATGGGTACTTCGAATTTAAACATATTAGATGGATCGTTGCCAAAAACGGCTTTGATTTCATCTTATTTTCACAAATTAGAACCCTACATATGGTAACAATTAGTTGTAATTTAATAACGGTTTTGATAGACCTAGTAACGGTTTTGATACTCCAAGTAACAGATTTGATACTCCGAGTAACAGTTTTAACACAGTAAAAATATACCCAAATTATTGGGGTCGACCGTATTTTTGCGAAATTGAAAGACGAACGTCGTACAAACGAGCAAAACATGTGCCGCACCGAGCTGCCCATACTATGGGTACTTCGAATTTATACATATTAGATGTCATCGTTGCCAAAAACGGCTTTGAATTCATCTTATTTTCGCAAATTAGAACCCTACACATGGTAACAATTAATTGCAGTTTAAAAACGGTTCTGATACACCTAGTAACGGTTTTGATACTTCGAGTAACAGATTTGCAGTTTTGACACAGTAAAAATATATCCAAATTATTGGGTCGATCGTATTTTTGCGAAATTAAAAGACGAACGTCAGACGAACGACCAAACAATGTGCCGCACCGAGCTGCCCATACTATGTGTACTTCGAATTTATACATATTAGATGTAATCGTTGCCAAAACGGCTTTGATTTCATCTTATTTTCACAAATTAGAACCCTAAATAGAAAAATAAAATTCATTACAAAGCTTACATCTTGCGTCGTCAATGCCACAATATATCCTACCTTACACGTCGAAATTGATTGGTTAATGGGCATTCGAAATTTCGGATTTCATTTACTGTAAAAACGAGATTCATAAAATAATTATTCTCTATCGATAACAATTTTCTGCATCATAGTAACAGATAAGGGTAAATCACTTAAAGATCCATTGACAATTTTTGGACACTCTAACCATTTATATAAAGCATACATAGTTTGTATTAAATATTTTAAATTGGTGAAACTTCACTTAAATCCCTATTTGGCAAACTATCTGTCACATAACTCCCTCGTGAGATAAAAATACCACTTAACTCACCGTTTCACTGTTTGTACCAGTTTCTTCAGTCACACTGTACCTTTCTATGTTTGTATTGTACCACAGTACGTTGATATAATGTACTTAAATGTGTTGTATGGTGTATCTACGGCGGATCGGGCACCGATCTATGAAAAAAATAGATACACAATAACAACGCATTTAGGTACATTATATCGACGTACTATGGTACACAATACAAACATAGAAAGGTACAGTGTGATTTCAAAATTTAGTACGAACAGTGAAACGGGGAGTTAAAAAATGATATTTTTCTCTGACTGGGGAGTTATGTGATAGAAAATTTGCAAATAGGGATTTAAGTGAAAGTGTCCCTTTTAAATTTACGGTGCGACAGGTGGTGCCCACTTGGTTTTATCTTTGTATTAAAATGAAAGATAGCATTGATTGGTCCCAGGGCAGTGCAGTATGCGATGCGGTACTTGTAATAATATCATACTGATGGTTTTTGGGATACATCTCAATCGACAGTAGTTATAGGTAGGACTGCTGAAACCGACCCGACCCGCCAACCCGACACGTACCGCACCCGAAAATAGCAGGTTTAGGTTAGCATTTTCAACATTCAAGTAAATGGATAAACCCGAACCCTACCACTTATTAAGTGGGTCAGGTTAGGGTTCGAATTTCCAACCAGAGCTCAACTCAAAATTAACCCGTTTATCAGCCCATTTAATATGAATAATGTAAATTACTAAAATATCATTAATAGAAATATTGATGTTTATTTATGTTTTGTGAGATTTTTGTTATTTTGAAACTTTAATTGTTTCTTAATCATGGTTGGTGTTTTAGAAAAACAAGTGTTTTGTTCATCTATTATTTTGTTTATTTTGAATTTATAATTCTGTTTAATAGTTAATTTCTTGCTTTTTTAATGGGTTACTGGGTTATATTTGAGTTAAAGCAGATCGGGTTTGGGTTCGATATTTCAGCTTGTTTAAATAAATGGGTAAGGTCATAGCTGAAGTTCCCAACCCATTATTAAACGGGTTGAACCCAAATATGACCCAATACGACCTGTTTAACACCCCTAGTTATAGGAATTGCAATATACATTTAAATATGGACAAATATGGATAAAAGAGCAAAAGTTATGCTCGAAATATGGCAATGATTTCAAACTGAAACTCGATCTATTTTATTTTATGTTCGACGTCAGATAAGTTTGAACGTTATTTTTTAAGCAAACGGAGAGAAAATAGGAATTTTATGTCCAATTGGAGCGGATTAGAGAAAATGGAAAATTTATAGCCTAATTCTCCTTGCTCCGTTTAGTTCGCATGATTGGAAAAGGAACTATAAATTTTATCTTGGGGATAATAATAAGGTGTTCTACTATTTATACCGTTCACTTGCCATTTACCATTGTCTTTGATTGAAGTTTTTATCTTGTTTACCTTGAAAGATTGAATAATATTATCTAAAGTTATCTTGGTCAAATTACCAATTTAACCATCCTATAAATTTGAAAAACCCCAAAAACTTTATTTTTTCCAATCCACAATTCATTTTCCTCATTTCAAAAAGCGTCAAGTACAAGTATTGAATAAAATTCCCAGCTCAATCCAGGTTACATCAGTTTCTGGAGAAGAAAAAGTCAATTAAAGAGAAAAAAGGCAAGAGGCAATGAGAGCAACAAATTCAAAGTTGGCATGTTCCAAAGCTGTCAAATGCCAAGAACATTCCTACACATGATCAACATGACTCTACTGAAACCAAAGTTCCCTATAACCAACCATCTTTTGCCTGCCATAAAAGAGGAGAAAAACTCCTGTCTTGCACTGGCTTGAAACTTAAGCTGCATAATTACATCAAAAAAACCTCAGTTCATTTAAACTCAATCAAAGGAAATCTACAGTTATCTCTTCAATGCACGTAGCGTAGCCACTTCCATGGGAAACAATGATTCGATCAACTAATAATTCAACCTACTGCCATCATCTTTAGAGATTTTGGTGAACATCGGCTCTTCCAAAACATATAAAAACCCAAACCATATTCACCAATTGATAAATGACGAAGCTTGCACCAAGTTCAAACAAACAATCCACCAAGGTTTAATGACCAACCGATAATCAAATAAATATATAGTGGCCTTTCTGAAATTACAATCATAGATTTGGAATACACAATACAGTAAAAAAAAAAGTAACAATCAAGCAAATGGCAGTGTTGTATATTTCGAAAAATTTCGGAATAAAAAATTAACGTGTCAATAACAACACAAACTTTCTTAATCACACAAATCAAAGTCGAAATGCAACCACATAGATTTTTAGTCTTCCATCGTGTCGGTAATTGGTGCGCCTAAGCTCGTCGGAGCTGGCCGGAAAGTCACCGGGGAGGAGGCCAAACGATCAATGTTGAGGCACAGCTGAAGAACTGAGAAGGAGCTGAAATATGCTAAGTCCTGAAGTGTTAAACTGCGAGCAAAGGAGAGCCGTCGATCTCTGAGCGCGCGTCATCCGATGGCGGAGATTCAAACGTGGTTGATTAAATATGGAACGACCGATGTGGCGCGAGTTATGATTGACGGTCGAGATTTGTTCCAGGGAAAAGTTGTTTAGCGAGTTTATAAGTGAAATGACGTTTTCTTCCTTAACTCCTATTAGATGCGAACCGTTGGATGTGATCATATCAGATCGGACGGAAGGCAGTGATCGAGCGAAATAAACACCTGAAGAAATCTAACTTTTGCTAGGGTTAGAATTAGCGAAAGTTGTTAACTAGAGATTTGTAGTAGACGTGGAGGTCTGTAACTATCCAGTTGGTGATTAATCGAATCGGAGGCTCTGTTGGTCCGTGGACGTAGGCGAAGATCGCCGAACCACGTTATATCTCTGTTCCATTTTCTGCGTTTTTCAGTTCTGTTTTTGCGTTGATTCGAGCTGCGATTGCTCGAATTGAGCTGATCGACTTGTGAGCGCATAATCACAGGTCAGAGGCGAGTCGATTGCGGCTAATTTCTCAACAAGTGGTGCGGTGTAGATGCGGATCGAAGCTATCTTCAGAGGCATGGCAGCAACTCGACTGGAAATGGAAATCTTCAATGGATCGAACGATTTCGGTCTCTGGAAATTGTAGATGAAGGCGCTTTTGACTGATAAAGGCTTGAGGAGGCTCTTAAGCCTGAGGCGGAGATGAACCGAAGGATATGGCAGCTGCATTAAAGAAGAAAACCAGAGAGAGAGCATATGCGACACTGATTCTATGCTTGAGTGATCAGGTGCTTCGCAAGTTGCGAAGGCGACCACAGCCGAGGATTTGTGGAAGAAACTGGATGAATTATACATGACAAAGTCCCTAGCTAGGCGTTTGTACTTGAAACGGGGAGTTAAAAAATTTAGTACGAACAGTGAAACGGGGAGTTAAAAAATGATATTCTTCTCTGACTGGGGAGTTATGTGATAGAAAATTTGCAAATAGGGATTTAAGTGAAAGTGTCCCTTTTAAATTTACGGTGCGACAGGTGGTGCCCACTTGGTTTTATCTTTGTATTAAAATGAAAGATAGCATTGATTGGTCCCAGGGCAGTGCAGTATGCGATGCGGTACTTGTAATAATATCATACTGATGGTTTTTGGGATACATCTCAATCGACAGTAGTTATAGGTAGGACTGCTGAAACCGACCCGACCCGCCAACCCGACACGTACCGCACCCGAAAATAGCAGGTTTAGGTTAGCATTTTCAACATTCAAGTAAATGGATAAACCCGAACCCTACCACTTATTAAGTGGGTCAGGTTAGGGTTCGAATTTCCAACCAGAGCTCAACTCAAAATTAACCCGTTTATCAGCCCATTTAATATGAATAATGTAAATTACTAAAATATCATTAATAGAAATATTGATGTTTATTTATGTTTTGTGAGATTTTTGTTATTTTGAAACTTTAATTGTTTCTTAATCATGGTTGGTGTTTTAGAAAAACAAGTGTTTTGTTCATCTATTATTTTGTTTATTTTGAATTTATAATTCTGTTTAATAGTTAATTTCTTGCTTTTTTAATGGGTTACTGGGTTATATTTGAGTTAAAGCAGATCGGGTTTGGGTTCGATATTTCAGCTTGTTTAAATAAATGGGTAAGGTCATAGCTGAAGTTCCCAACCCATTATTAAACGGGTTGAACCCAAATATGACCCAATACGACCTGTTTAACACCCCTAGTTATAGGAATTGCAATATACATTTAAATATGGACAAAGATGGATAAAAGAGCAAAAGTTATGCTCGAAATATGGCAATGATTTCAAACTGAAACTCGATCTATTTTATTTTATGTTCGACGTCAGATAAGTTTGAACGTTATTTTTTAAGCAAACGGAGAGAAAATAGGAATTTTATGTCCAATTGGAGCGGATTAGAGAAAATGGAAAATTTATAGCCTAATTCTCCTTGCTCCGTTTAGTTCGCATGATTGGAAAAGGAACTATAAATTTTATCTTGGGGATAATAATAAGGTGTTCTACTATTTATACCGTCCACTTGCCATTTACCATTGTCTTTGATTGAAGTTTTTATCTTGTTTACCTTGAAAGATTGAATAATATTATCTAAAGTTATCTTGGTCAAATTACCAATTTAACCATCCTATAAATTTGAAAAACCCCAAAAACTTTATTTTTTCCAATCCACAATTCATTTTCCTCATTTCAAAAAGCGTCAAGTACAAGTATTGAATAAAATTCCCAGCTCAATCCAGGTTACATCAGTTTCTGGAGAAGAAAAAGTCAATTAAAGAGAAAAAAGGCAAGAGGCAATGAGAGCAACAAATTCAAAGTTGGCATGTTCCAAAGCTGTCAAATGCCAAGAACATTCCTACACATGATCAACATGACTCTACTGAAACCAAAGTTCCCTATAACCAACCATCTTTTGCCTGCCATAAAAGAGGAGAAAAACTCCTGTCTTGCACTGGCTTGAAACTTAAGCTGCATAATTACATCAAAAAAAACCTCAGTTCATTTAAACTCAATCAAAGGAAATCTACAGTTATCTCTTCAATGCACGTAGCTTAGCCACTTCCATGGGAAACAATGATTCGATCAACTAATAATTCAACCTACTGCCATCATCTTTAGAGATTTTGGTGAACATCGGCTCTTCCAAAACATATAAAAACCCAAACCATATTCACCAATTGATAAATGACGAAGCTTGCACCAAGTTCAAACAAACAATCCACCAAGGTTTAATGACCAACCGATAATCAAATAAATATATAGTGGCCTTTCTGAAATTACAATCATAGATTTGGAATACACAATACAGTAAAAAAAAAAGTAACAATCAAGCAAATGGCAGTGTTGTATATTTCGAAAAATTTCGGAATAAAAAAATTAACGTGTCAATAACAACACAAACTTTCTTAATCACACAAATCAAAGTCGAAATGCAACCACATAGATTTTTAGTCTTCCATCGTGTCGGTAATTGGTGCGCCTAAGCTCGTCGGAGCTGGCCGGAAAGTCACCGGGGAGGAGGCCAAACGATCAATGTTGAGGCACAGCTGAAGAACTGAGAAGGAGCTGAAATATGCTAAGTCCTGAAGTGTTAAACTGCGAGCAAAGGAGAGCCGTCGATCTCTGAGCGCGCGTCATCCGATGGCGGAGATTCAAACGTGGTTGATTAAATATGGAACGACCGATGTGGCGCGAGTTATGATTGACGGTCGAGATTTGTTCCAGGGAAAAGTTGTTTAGCGAGTTTATAAGTGAAATGACGTTTTCTTCCTTAACTCCTATTAGATGCGAACCGTTGGATGTGATCATATCAGATCGGACGGAAGGCAGTGATCGAGCGAAATAAACACCTGAAGAAATCTAACTTTTGCTAGGGTTAGAATTAGCGAAAGTTGTTAACTAGAGATTTGTAGTAGACGTGGAGGTCTGTAACTATCCAGTTGGTGATTAATCGAATCGGAGGCTCTGTTGGTCCGTGGACGTAGGCGAAGATCGCCGAACCACGTTATATCTCTGTTCCATTTTCTGCGTTTTTCAGTTCTGTTTTTGCGTTGATTCGAGCTGCGATTGCTCGAATTGAGCTGATCGACTTGTGAGCGCATAATCACAGGTCAGAGGCGAGTCGATTGCGGCTAATTTCTCAACAAGTGGTGCGGTGTAGATGCGGATCGAAGCTATCTTCAGAGGCATGGCAGCAACTCGACTGGAAATGGAAATCTTCAATGGATCGAACGATTTCGGTCTCTGGAAATTGTAGATGAAGGCGCTTTTGACTGATAAAGGCTTGAGGAGGCTCTTAAGCCTGAGGCGGAGATGAACCGAAGGATATGGCAGCTGCATTAAAGAAGAAAACCAGAGAGAGAGCATATGCGACACTGATTCTATGCTTGAGTGATCAGGTGCTTCGCAAGTTGCGAAGGCGACCACAGCCGAGGATTTGTGGAAGAAACTGGATGAATTATACATGACAAAGTCCCTAGCTAGGCGTTTGTACTTGAAACGGGGAGTTAAAAAATTTAGTACGAACAGTGAAACGGGGAGTTAAAAAATGATATTCTTCTCTGACTGGGGAGTTATGTGATAGAAAATTTGCAAATAGGGATTTAAGTGAAAGTGTCCCTTTTAAATTTACGGTGCGACAGGTGGTGCCCACTTGGTTTTATCTTTGTATTAAAATGAAAGATAGCATTGATTGGTCCCAGGGCAGTGCAGTATGCGATGCGGTACTTGTAATAATATCATACTGATGGTTTTTGGGATACATCTCAATCGACAGTAGTTATAGGTAGGACTGCTGAAACCGACCCGACCCGCCAACCCGACACGTACCGCACCCGAAAATAGCAGGTTTAGGTTAGCATTTTCAACATTCAAGTAAATGGATAAACCCGAACCCTACCACTTATTAAGTGGGTCAGGTTAGGGTTCGAATTTCCAACCAGAGCTCAACTCAAAATTAACCCGTTTATCAGCCCATTTAATATGAATAATGTAAATTACTAAGATATCATTAATAGAAATATTGATGTTTATTTATGTTTTGTGAGATTTTTGTTATTTTGAAACTTTAATTGTTTCTTAATCATGGTTGGTGTTTTAGAAAAACAAGTGTTTTGTTCATCTATTATTTTGTTTATTTTGAATTTATAATTCTGTTTAATAGTTAATTTCTTGCTTTTTTAATGGGTTACTGGGTTATATTTGAGTTAAAGCAGATCGGGTTTGGGTTCGATATTTCAGCTTGTTTAAATAAATGGGTAAGGTCATAGCTGAAGTTCCCAACCCATTATTAAACGGGTTGAACCCAAATATGACCCAATACGACCTGTTTAACACCCCTAGTTATAGGAATTGCAATATACATTTAAATATGGACAAAGATGGATAAAAGAGCAAAAGTTATGCTCGAAATATGGCAATGATTTCAAACTGAAACTCGATCTATTTTATTTTATGTTCGACGTCAGATAAGTTTGAACGTTATTTTTTAAGCAAACGGAGAGAAAATAGGAATTTTATGTCCAATTGGAGCGGATTAGAGAAAATGGAAAATTTATAGCCTAATTCTCCTTGCTCCGTTTAGTTCGCATGATTGGAAAAGGAACTATAAATTTTATCTTGGGGATAATAATAAGGTGTTCTACTATTTATACCGTCCACTTGCCATTTACCATTGTCTTTGATTGAAGTTTTTATCTTGTTTACCTTGAAAGATTGAATAATATTATCTAAAGTTATCTTGGTCAAATTACCAATTTAACCATCCTATAAATTTGAAAAACCCCAAAAACTTTATTTTTTCCAATCCACAATTCATTTTCCTCATTTCAAAAAGCGTCAAGTACAAGTATTGAATAAAATTCCCAGCTCAATCCAGGTTACATCAGTTTCTGGAGAAGAAAAAGTCAATTAAAGAGAAAAAAGGCAAGAGGCAATGAGAGCAACAAATTCAAAGTTGGCATGTTCCAAAGCTGTCAAATGCCAAGAACATTCCTACACATGATCAACATGACTCTACTGAAACCAAAGTTCCCTATAACCAACCATCTTTTGCCTGCCATAAAAGAGGAGAAAAACTCCTGTCTTGCACTGGCTTGAAACTTAAGCTGCATAATTACATCAAAAAAACCTCAGTTCATTTAAACTCAATCAAAGGAAATCTACAGTTATCTCTTCAATGCACGTAGCGTAGCCACTTCCATGGGAAACAATGATTCGATCAACTAATAATTCAACCTACTGCCATCATCTTTAGAGATTTTGGTGAACATCGGCTCTTCCAAAACATATAAAAACCCAAACCATATTCACCAATTGATAAATGACGAAGCTTGCACCAAGTTCAAACAAACAATCCACCAAGGTTTAATGACCAACCGATAATCAAATAAATATATAGTGGCCTTTCTGAAATTACAATCATAGATTTGGAATACACAATACAGTAAAAAAAAAAGTAACAATCAAGCAAATGGCAGTGTTGTATATTTCGAAAAATTTCGGAATAAAAAAATTAACGTGTCAATAACAACACAAACTTTCTTAATCACACAAATCAAAGTCGAAATGCAACCACATAGATTTTTAGTCTTCCATCGTGTCGGTAATTGGTGCGCCTAAGCTCGTCGGAGCTGGCCGGAAAGTCACCGGGGAGGAGGCCAAACGATCAATGTTGAGGCACAGCTGAAGAACTGAGAAGGAGCTGAAATATGCTAAGTCCTGAAGTGTTAAACTGCGAGCAAAGGAGAGCCGTCGATCTCTGAGCGCGCGTCATCCGATGGCGGAGATTCAAACGTGGTTGATTAAATATGGAACGACCGATGTGGCGCGAGTTATGATTGACGGTCGAGATTTGTTCCAGGGAAAAGTTGTTTAGCGAGTTTATAAGTGAAATGACGTTTTCTTCCTTAACTCCTATTAGATGCGAACCGTTGGATGTGATCATATCAGATCGGACGGAAGGCAGTGATCGAGCGAAATAAACACCTGAAGAAATCTAACTTTTGCTAGGGTTAGAATTAGCGAAAGTTGTTAACTAGAGATTTGTAGTAGACGTGGAGGTCTGTAACTATCCAGTTGGTGATTAATCGAATCGGAGGCTCTGTTGGTCCGTGGACGTAGGCGAAGATCGCCGAACCACGTTATATCTCTGTTCCATTTTCTGCGTTTTTCAGTTCTGTTTTTGCGTTGATTCGAGCTGCGATTGCTCGAATTGAGCTGATCGACTTGTGAGCGCATAATCACAGGTCAGAGGCGAGTCGATTGCGGCTAATTTCTCAACAAGTGGTGCGGTGTAGATGCGGATCGAAGCTATCTTCAGAGGCATGGCAGCAACTCGACTGGAAATGGAAATCTTCAATGGATCGAACGATTTCGGTCTCTGGAAATTGTAGATGAAGGCGCTTTTGACTGATAAAGGCTTGAGGAGGCTCTTAAGCCTGAGGCGGAGATGAACCGAAGGATATGGCAGCTGCATTAAAGAAGAAAACCAGAGAGAGAGCATATGCGACACTGATTCTATGCTTGAGTGATCAGGTGCTTCGCAAGTTGCGAAGGCGACCACAGCCGAGGATTTGTGGAAGAAACTGGATGAATTATACATGACAAAGTCCCTAGCTAGGCGTTTGTACTTGAAACGGGGAGTTAAAAAATTTAGTACGAACAGTGAAACGGGGAGTTAAAAAATGATATTCTTCTCTGACTGGGGAGTTATGTGATAGAAAATTTGCAAATAGGGATTTAAGTGAAAGTGTCCCTTTTAAATTTACGGTGCGACAGGTGGTGCCCACTTGGTTTTATCTTTGTATTAAAATGAAAGATAGCATTGATTGGTCCCAGGGCAGTGCAGTATGCGATGCGGTACTTGTAATAATATCATACTGATGGTTTTTGGGATACATCTCAATCGACAGTAGTTATAGGTAGGACTGCTGAAACCGACCCGACCCGCCAACCCGACACGTACCGCACCCGAAAATAGCAGGTTTAGGTTAGCATTTTCAACATTCAAGTAAATGGATAAACCCGAACCCTACCACTTATTAAGTGGGTCAGGTTAGGGTTCGAATTTCCAACCAGAGCTCAACTCAAAATTAACCCGTTTATCAGCCCATTTAATATGAATAATGTAAATTACTAAAATATCATTAATAGAAATATTGATGTTTATTTATGTTTTGTGAGATTTTTGTTATTTTGAAACTTTAATTGTTTCTTAATCATGGTTGGTGTTTTAGAAAAACAAGTGTTTTGTTCATCTATTATTTTGTTTATTTTGAATTTATAATTCTGTTTAATAGTTAATTTCTTGCTTTTTTAATGGGTTACTGGGTTATATTTGAGTTAAAGCAGATCGGGTTTGGGTTCGATATTTCAGCTTGTTTAAATAAATGGGTAAGGTCATAGCTGAAGTTCCCAACCCATTATTAAACGGGTTGAACCCAAATATGACCCAATACGACCTGTTTAACACCCCTAGTTATAGGAATTGCAATATACATTTAAATATGGACAAAGATGGATAAAAGAGCAAAAGTTATGCTCGAAATATGGCAATGATTTCAAACTGAAACTCGATCTATTTTATTTTATGTTCGACGTCAGATAAGTTTGAACGTTATTTTTTAAGCAAACGGAGAGAAAATAGGAATTTTATGTCCAATTGGAGCGGATTAGAGAAAATGGAAAATTTATAGCCTAATTCTCCTTGCTCCGTTTAGTTCGCATGATTGGAAAAGGAACTATAAATTTTATCTTGGGGATAATAATAAGGTGTTCTACTATTTATACCGTCCACTTGCCATTTACCATTGTCTTTGATTGAAGTTTTTACTTGTTTACCTTGAAAGATTGAATAATATTATCTAAAGTTATCTTGGTCAAATTACCAATTTAACCATCCTATAAATTTGAAAAACCCCAAAAACTTTATTTTTTCCAATCCACAATTCATTTTCCTCATTTCAAAAAGCGTCAAGTACAAGTATTGAATAAAATTCCAGCTCAATCCAGGTTACATCAGTTTCTGGAGAAGAAAAAGTCAATTAAAGAGAAAAAAGGCAAGAGGCAATGAGAGCAACAAATTCAAAGTTGGCATGTTCCAAAGCTGTCAAATGCCAAGAACATTCCTACACATGATCAACATGACTCTACTGAAACCAAAGTTCCCTATAACCAACCATCTTTTGCCTGCCATAAAAGAGGAGAAAAACTCCTGTCTTGCACTGGCTTGAAACTTAAGCTGCATAATTACATCAAAAAAAACCTCAGTTCATTTAAACTCAATCAAAGGAAATCTACAGTTATCTCTTCAATGCACGTAGCGTAGCCACTTCCATGGGAAACAATGATTCGATCAACTAATAATTCAACCTACTGCCATCATCTTTAGAGATTTTGGTGAACATCGGCTCTTCCAAAACATATAAAAACCCAAACCATATTCACCAATTGATAAATGACGAAGCTTGCACCAAGTTCAAACAAACAATCCACCAAGGTTTAATGACCAACCGATAATCAAATAAATATATAGTGGCCTTTCTGAAATTACAATCATAGATTTGGAATACACAATACAGTAAAAAAAAAAGTAACAATCAAGCAAATGGCAGTGTTGTATATTTCGAAAAATTTCGGAATAAAAAAATTAACGTGTCAATAACAACACAAACTTTCTTAATCACACAAATCAAAGTCGAAATGCAACCACATAGATTTTTAGTCTTCCATCGTGTCGGTAATTGGTGCGCCTAAGCTCGTCGGAGCTGGCCGAAAAGTCACCGGGGAGGAGGCCAAACGATCACTGTTGAGGCACAGCTGAAGAACTGAGAAGGAGCTGAAATATGCTAAGTCCTGAAGTGTTAAACTGCGAGCAAAGGAGAGCCGTCGATCTCTGAGCGCGCGTCATCCGATGGCGGAGATTCAAACGTGGTTGATTAAATATGGAACGACCGATGTGGCGCGAGTTATGATTGACGGTCGAGATTTGTTCCAGGGAAAAGTTGTTTAGCGAGTTTATAAGTGAAATGACGTTTTCTTCCTTAACTCGTATCAGATGCGAACCGTTGGATGTGATCAGATCAATCGGACGGATGGCAGTGATCGAGCGAAATAAACACCTGAAGAAATCTGTTATAAATATCAGATTTCAGAGTTCGACGAGTCGGCCTTGAGAGCTCATAACTTTTGCTAGGGTTAGAATTAGCGAAAGTTATTAACTAGAGATTTGTAGTAGACGTGGAGGTCTGTAACTATCTAGCTGGTGATTAATCGAATCGGAGGCTCTCCGTGGACGTAGGCGAAGATCGCCGAACCATGTTAGACGATTAATCAACAATTCGAAGTGCTTTTCTTATCTCCGTTCCATTTTCTGGGGTTTCAGTTCTGTTTTTGCGTTGATTCGAGCTGCGATTGCTCGAATTGAGCTGATCGACTTGTGAGCGCGTAATCCCAGGTCATAGGCGAGTCGATTGCAGCTAATTTCTCAACAGTTCGAAATATCTAAACCGCTGACGCGCCCGGATTATGCCGGATTGTGCAAAAACGTGATTGTGGAAACCACGTGGTTAGACAACCAAAAATATGGGAACAATGGAAAACGAAATTTACTTGTAGACAACGTCACAGCTTGGAATAAAAAAACGTCGCACTGCTCAAATCGTGCAGATGAAATGCAAAGAAGGCTCAAATAGGATTTTAAGAATCAGGGGTACTTTGGTCCTTTCTCAATTATTAGTAAGGTGGGTTGGATACTTTTATCTTGCCAAAGACCATAAAATAAATTATACTGGGTTTATGTATTTATAGATGGGAAAACTTCACTTAACTCCCTATTAGGCAAACTTTCTATCACATAATTCCCGTGTCATAGAAATATATCACTTAACTCCCCGTCTTGCTGTTTGTATCAGTTTACTGTACCTTTCTATGTTTGTATTGTGTACCACAACACGTTGCTATAATGTACCTAAATGTGTTGTTACGGCGTACCTTAAAAGTGATGTTTGGTGTACCATTTTCTCAATGTATGATGTACCAATACGTTGATATAGTGTACCAAAATGTTTTTGTGTGGTGTACCAAACCGTAAATCGGGGAGTTAAGTGATATATTTCCCTGACATGAGAGTTATGTGATAGAAAGTTTGCAAATAGGGATTTTAGTGAAAGTTCCCCAATAGATATGTCGGCTTTATGCAAAGGGAACATTTTAAACTGAACAATATTGTCTAAGAAAAAATGGACTTATCTTGCCTAATCCGATGAACCAAATGAATTAATTACAAATCTGGGGACTTCATGAAGTGTCAATTACAAAAGTAGGCACTATGTGGATTTGATAACAAAAGTAGACATTCTTTTATTTTATTTTATTTTTTGAATTAATTTTATTAAATGCACAAAGTTATTAAGGATAGCTATCTTTTATTTTCTTTTCTTTTTATGAAGTAACTTTATATCCGAATTAACGATGAAATGTGAAATTAAACATATGATCTAAACTAGTAAATTTCTAATATTGTGTCATATTAGTGGATTTGTTATTCATTTCATAGTATCTATTAATAAAGTAACTAAATTAATAATGATATTGAAATGTTTCTGCACACCTGAACCGACACGGAACCAAAATCGATAATACTTATTTGTATGTCAAATTTAACACGTTATTAGGGTACTCAAACGATAAAACGTCAATCGAAATGAGCCTAACTTTTGATTAATCGAAAAAATTTTAATTTGAATTTGTTGAAACCTCATACCAAACCGAACATTTTGGTTCGGTTTGGTTATTAAGAAGTTTTTCGGTTTGGATCAATTAACCAACTGAAGACTGAAACTTTAGTAAAAAAATTAGATAGTGTTTAATATTTTAGTTATAGATATATAATATTAAATTAAAACAAAAAATCACTTTTTTCGGAAAGAATTGAAATAAAATTTAGTTATAAAAACTTAGAGACGAAATAAAAAATCAAAAAATTCAATTCAGTATTCTGTACGAAAGGAAATTTATGTGTTCACAATCGCAATCAGTAAACCATGAACATCCCAATCATTTTATACAATAAATTTAAATAAGAACTAAAACAGAATTTTAAGCCACTAAAAAAATTATGAAAATAAAATAGAAAAAAGAATTGTGCCTAATTTTGTAGTAGTTTACACACAATGCCTATTTTTGTTAATCACCTTTCAAAAGATACCTATATTTGTAAATCACTCGAACTAAACGGGCCCTTAGATGATAACTAGAATAACAAACTATTCTCTCTCTCTCTCTCTCTCCATCGCTTAAAACCCTAGCCGGCGCTCCCTAACAGCCGCCTCCACCGTCGCCTCAACCATAGTCACCGCTGTCGGCCTGCTCCCCGTCCTTTGGTGTGAGGAAGGAGAGCGACTTTACTTTATGATTTAAAATTTTATCATTATTAGATAGATTAAACTTTTTAAGTAATTGTCTATGATAGGTGATAAACGTCTACTAATACGTTTATTGTACTAGTTATTTGGGTCATAATAGAGTATTCTTCATTGTTTCATGCATTTATATGCTCTATTTACACCTCTTTGCACTTTATAGGACCTTAGGACGACTACCGGGCGAAAAGGAACGAAAAAGGAGCGAAAACGAGGCAAAACGGATCAAATATGAAGACGCGAGTGAAACATCACGGCTGTGACACCCTATGCACGAGGCCGTGACGAATGTGCGAAATCAAGGTTTCCTATAGTCACAGCCGTGACACCTTGTGTTCCTCGTCGTGACGCAAAGTAGCAGCAGCATAAAAAATTCATATATCTCAATCCAGACCTCAGATTCAGAATCCCTTTGGTCAGAATCAAGATTGCTGAGTCTTCTATCGATCGTTAAAATGTTAGGTCCACCAGACATCGTTTACCCCTTGATCTGCGTGAAACAAGAAACTCCCACAAACCTGCCGAAAGCGTCACGGCCGCGAACGTGCTGTCCTAGGCCGTGAAGCACGGCGGTGAGCTCATTTTGTGCCCCGATAGTGTCACGGCCATGAAGGCCCATGTCGCAGGCCGTGAATGTGTCGAATTTCATTATAAAACCAAATTTAGATTCAAAAAGAGGGGAACTCCTTTCAGAACTCAATCCTAATATATCATAGACGAAAGAGAGCCGTCAAGAACAGAGACCCACCCCCAGAAGCGCAAGAGACGGATTAGCAACGCTTTCACGCCGAATTGAACAAGGAAATAGAATCTTCCCCCGAGACCATCCCAGATCAGTCAGAAGTAGGGTTGGCAGTGGCGGGATCCCCCCCCCCCCCCCCCCCGCGCGGGGATCCGCCCCGAACGGGGTGGGGAATCCCCGAGGTTTATCTCCGCGGGGCGGGGACGGGGAATGTTTTTCCCCGTGGGGATCCGCGCCCCATCCCCGAACCCCATTTTATATATTATAATATATAATATTAAATTATAATTTAAATAATAGTAAAATAATATCAAATATAGATTACATAATATTAAATTAATACAAATAATATATAAAGTTATAATTTATATAATATTTATAACAAAAATATATTCAAATTTATATATTATATTAAAAATATTACTTTTTTAAAAAAAAATTAAGGGGCGGAAAACCCCGCGGGGAATCCCACCCCGCCGGATCGCCGTGGGGACGGGGACGGGGATTAGATCCCCGCCGCCGCCCTGCCCCATTGCCATCCCTAATCAGAAGGGAAGATTATGAGTCCTCTGCTCTTGTTCTCTATTTCTTTCGTTGCTTTTCCGTTGATTATGAGTAGCTAAATTTCCTCTGTGTTTGGGAGTAGATGAACGCTAGGTTGATTCGTGCTTAAGACATATATTTATCATGACTCGCGTATCCTGACTATTTATCTATCTATGAAAGTGTTTCTTCGCTTTAATATGTCTATGTGTTAAAGTGAATATGTGGAAAATTGTTTAGGGCGACAACTAAACAACGATTAGGCCGTTCGTAGATGATAGGACTCGAGTATAGGGTGACAGCAAATACTCGATCCTCGCCGTCTTAGATCCCTGCGATCGTCTAGGGCGATAGAAAATTCGTGAGTCGGTAGGAAATTACTGCGATCTAGTCAAGAATCACGTAGGAGCGATATTTTAGTGTCTTAGACGATAGTACCTGCGGGATTCGAATTCCGAGCACATTATTCTTATCTGAAAATACTCTTATCAGTTTTTGTCGTGTTCTCTTACTCTCCCATTGCTTTAGGATTGGTTTGTTAGGTTAGTTCGCAGTATAAACAATTTGCGCACTTTATTTAGGCTAGATATCGAGTCGATAGGTTATTGCCAGTAATCAAGTTTATTCCTCGTGTTCGATACTCGTTTACTCACCTTACTACACTACAAACGATAGGTCCACTGCCTATCGCACATCGGTATAGTAACTACGTATTCGTTTTATTTATCACTTGTCGCACTTGCCGAGTAATAGATTGATATTAGGAACACCGTAGTTCGGTACTTTAGCAACTTTATTTGACGTTTTCTTAGTTTTTCATTAATTGAGTTATTTGTGTTATTTGTTTTCCTACATCGTTATTAGTCTCGTTATTTCTTCGACGTGTTTACTTGTTTCTTCGCTAATTTTCAATTTTGTTTATTGAAGGTACAATTCAACGGTGAATGACCCGAAGCCATTCATCGGATCCCATTGTTGACGCAGACCCAGATTTTGAGCGTAAGTTACGAAGGAAACTCAGGTACGACATCGAAAGAGCGACCACTAGATCTCAGGAGCCGTTAGTTAACTACTCAGAGGATAGCTCTCAGGAATCAGCCCAAAATTCTCGAATAGAGGCGTCCGTAGATAGCCCAGATACAGAAGTGAGGATGGCAGATCACAGAGTGCCTGTCCACGAGGAGGAGCAGTCGCTACATGATCTGGTCAAGAATGCCGCACTAGGCGATACAGAGTCGGCGATCGTTATTCCACCGATCGAGAATAACAATTTCGAACTGAAGCATTCTTGGCTTCAGATGATTTTCCAGACGACCCAATACAAGGCGCTATTGAAAAGGTGCCCGTAACACGGGATGTCGAAGGCAGCCCAAATCAACCTATTTCACGAGGGGCTCAATGATCAGACCGTTCACATGTTAGACGGAGCCGCAGGAGGAGTGCTCGTGAAGCTCAGTGCGACCGATGCTTGGAGCCTGATTGAGGACTACTCGAGGAACAGTTTCATGAGAGACAATACGAGGATTTAGACGCCATGCCTATTAGGAGTGAGCGAGGAGACGGGCACGAATGCCGAACTCGAGGCACTCCAGCAACAAATCGCGGCGACGAACTCTCAGCTACAGACGGTGATTGACGCACTACTTCCAAAATTCGGGCAGGCACAACCAGTGAACGCCGTCACGACCACCGCACCGACCCAACAAACGCCTTACCTACCACTGTGCGGGATCTGTTGTGCAGCCCACGAGACGTCCGAGTGCCAACTCGGGCTGCCACTGGAGCACGTGGATTTCATGGGAAACTACCAAGGGGAGCGAGGTTTCCAACCTCGAGTGCACCCCAATCTGGCGTACGGAAATCAGAACCACCACGGGCAAGGACCGCCGGGATTTCAACCCAGACCGTCTGGTTTCCAAGGAGAACTACCACGACAGTATAAAAACGCATCCGCGGGTCAGGATCCGACGATATGAGGGAGATAAAGGACATGATAAAGACGCTCCTCACATAACGACAGACGTGCTCAGAACACAGACGCATCGATTAAGAAGTTGGAGCAGCAAGTGGGCCAGTTAGCGAAGCAACTGGCGGGGAGAAAGGATCACTCCCGAGCTACACCGAGACAAATTCTAAGGAGTATTGCAACGTGGTAACCCTGATGAACGGAGAGAATTGCAAGAAGTACCCGCCAAGTGAATTCAAAGGAGAAAGCTGATTTCGAGGGCCACGACGAGCCAGAAGTGGAGGAAAGCAAGGGCGACGAAGTCGAGAAGGTCAATGATGATAAAGGAAAGGCACGACCATTCGTGAAGCCGTACCAGCTGAAGATTCCGTACCTAGCTCGGCTGAGGGAAGCCGAACCTGAAAAAGAGAAGGTGGAACCTAAAAAGGAGGAAGCCGCACCTGAAAAAGAAAAGGTGGAGGAGAATGCGCGACCACCGGTAAAGTCGTACCAGCCGAAGGTTCCCTAACCAGCACGATTGAAGAAGGACTAAGACGAGGCATTTTTTAGCCGGTTTATGGGTATGTGCAAAGAATTACATATTAACTTACCATTTGTTGAAGCTATTATGCAGATACCCAGTTTCGCGAAGTTCCTGAAGGACTTGCTGACAAATCGACGGAAGCTCGAACACGTCTCCACTGTATACCTAAGAGGAGAGTGCTCGGCGATACTCCAGAGCAACATACCGAAAAGGCTCAAGGACCCAGGGAGTTTTACTATTCCCTGGTTGATAGACGATTAGTAGTCGAACATGCTTTAGCTGATCTAGGAGCTAGTATAAATTTGATGCCGTACTCCATGTTTAAGCGCTTAGGATTAGGTTAACCATGTCCCACTAGGATGAGTATTCAATTGGCCAATAGATTGTTAAAATACCCTCTACGTGTTATCGAGGATGTTCTAGTTAAGGTCGATAAGTTCGTTATCCCTGCTGATTTTGTGATCTTAGAGATCGAAAATGTTCCATTAATTCTAGGTAAACCATTCTTAGCTACAAGCGAGACCATGATAGATGTTAGGAATGAGACGTTAACTTTGACGGTAGATGGTGAAAAAGTTAAGTTCAATATGGCTGATTCAATGACAAAGAGTAATGACCCGATCCCTTGCATAAAGCCTGCTCATAAACGTTTTTCAAGATACAGGTTTTGGTAATAAGTATCCCCAGGTACACGGCATTCGCTGTGACGATGTATTTTTTGCGACAAAAAGCCAAACCTTGATGTTTAGGGAATAAGGGCAGTGCACAATAAGTCAGATCAATAAATGAGGTGAAAGGGCAGAAAATGAAAGGAAACTGAGTTGGGAGGGTCGGGCAGAAAAGTCTAGGATTTCAGAGCGAGAATGTTGAGTCTTATGTTAGGTCAACTGCCAGTTTGATAATGCCATATTATTTGTGTTTTCGTCGATGTGTCCTAGCTTTAGAATGCGTGTCACCTCATTGTTATTTGACCCCGTTTCGACCTGAAAAAGACCCTCAGATTTACGCTTGCCACCTTAAGTAGAAGATATGCGATTAACTCGCAAGCCTATGGTAGGGATTGGATTAGTGCACGACTTGAGCGATTCACTATATATTAAGCCTATATACTGAGTGATTTGAGTGAATCTTTGTGAGGTATGGGTCTCGATTAGTAGTGCGAAAGAAGGTTGATAGGTGCCGATCATTAGTGTATTGTCCATAATTGTTTGCTTGATTCCATTTTGTGCTTTCGAGCTGCGTTGATAAATTGCGAACGATTTTGCCATTATCTTGATATGATGCCTTTCTGACTTCTAATTTACTTGAGGACGAACAAATGCTTAAGTGTGTAGAGGTTTGATAAACGTCTACTAATACGTTTATTGTACTAGTTATTTGGGTCATAATAGAGTATTCTTCATTGTTTCATGCATTTATATGCTCTATTTACACCTCTTTGCACTTTATAGGACCTTAGGACGGCTACCGGGCGAAAAGGAACGAAAAATGAGCGAAAACGAGGCAAAACGGATCAAGTATGAAAACGCCAGTGAAACGTCACGGCCGTGACACCCTATGCACGAGGCCGTGACGAATGTACGAAAGCAAGATTTCATATAGTCACGGTCGTGACACCTTGTGTTCCTGGCCGTGACGCAAAGTAGCAGCAGCATCAAAAATTCATATATCCCAATCCAGACCTCGGATTGAGAATCCCTTTGGTCAGGTCCATTGGACATCGTTTACCTCTTGATCTGCGTGTAAAATGGAACTGCCACAAACCTGCCGAAAGCGTCACGGCCGTGAACGTGCTGTCTTAGGCCGTGAAGCGGCAGTGAGCTCATTTTGTGCCCCGATAGTGTCACGGCCGTGAAGGCCCATGTCCCACGATGTGAATGTGTCGAATTTCACTATAAAAGCCCAATTTCGATTCAAAAAGAGGGAACTCCTTTCAGAACTCAACATTAATATATCAGAGAAGAAAGAGAGCCGTCAAGAACAGAGAAACACCCCCAGAAGCCAAGAGACGGATTAACAACGCCTTCACGCCGAATTGAACAAGGAAATAGAATCTTCCCCCGAGACCATCCCAGATCAGTCAGAAGTAGGGTTGGCAGTGGGGGGGATTCCCCGTCCCTGCGGGGATCCGCCCCGAACGGGGTGGGGAATCCCCGAGGTTTTATCTCCGCGGGGCGGGGACGGGGAATTCCCCGTGGGGATCCCCGCCCCGTCCCCGAACCCCCGTTTATATATTATAGTATATAATATTAAATTATAATTTAAATAATAGTAAAATAATATCATAGATTACATAATATTAAATTAATACAAATAATATATAAAATTATAATTTATATAATATTTATAACAAATATATATTCTTTATATATTAAATTAAAAATATTACTTTTTTAAAAAAAATTAAGGGGTGGAAAACCCCGCGGGGAATCCCCGCCCCGCCGGATCCCCGTGGATCCCCGCCCCCGCCCTGCCCCATTGCCATCCCTAATCAGAAGGGAAGATTATGACTCCTCTGCCCTTGTTCTCTATTTCTTTTCGTTGCTTTTCCGTTGATTATGAGTAGCTAAATTCCCTCTGTCTTTGGGAGTAGATGAACGCTATGTTGATTCGTGCTTAAGACATATATTTATCATGACTCGCGCATCCTGACTATTTATCTATCTATGAAAGTGTTTCTTCGCTTTAATATGTCTACGTGTTAAAGTAAATATGTGGAAAATCGTTTAGGGCGACAGCTAAACAACGATTAGGCCGTTCATAGATGATAGGACTCGAGTATAGGACGACAGCAAATACTCAATCCTCGCGTTAGTAATTGTCGAATTTCAGATCCCTGCGAGCGTCTACGGCGATAGCAAATTCGTGAGTGGGCAGGAAATTACTACGATCTAGTCAAGAATCACGTGGGAGCGATATTTTAGTGTCTTAGACGATAGTACCTAGCGGGATTCGAATCCCGAGCACATTATTCTTATCTGAAAACACTCTTATCAGTTTTAGTCGTGTTCTCTTACTCTCTCATTACTTTAGAATTGGTTTGTTAGGTTAGTTCGTAGTATAAACAATTTACGCACTTTATTTAGGCTAGATTTCGAGTCGATAGGTTAACTAGTAATCAAGTTTATTCCTCGTGTTCGATACTCGTTTACTCACCTTGCTACACTACAAACGATAGGTCCACTGCCTATCGCTCATCGGTGATGGTAACTACGTATTCGTTATCACTTGTCGCACTTGCACTTCACATTAGTACACCGCGTGTCGATCAATAGGTTAGAGCTTGTTTAGTTTTGCCATGGGTTCCATGTTAATTTTTGGAGGTCTTAGTCTCTTCTCGGGAGTTTTTCGTCCCCCACAGTGGGGTGTCTTTCACCAATTTAGAATTTTTTTATTGAGACAAAGATTACACTTGATCAATAACTTCATGTAACTGGATTAATAGCCAACATGGTATTGGAGCTTTACTCTAGTTTGCATTTGATTTTTGTGTTCTTTGTCGATATATAAAATTTTCTGATTTTGGTGCTTGGGTCTCATGAGATTGTTTTTGTCTATTTTGGATAGAAATTTTCTCTTTGAGTAGGATTGGTCTAGGGAGAGATTTTCGATTCGTTGGAACGATTAATTTCTTGGGCCATTTACAATTCAGGCCCCATGTTAAGTTTCATTTAGCTTTTAGGACCCTGTCAGAAAATTCATAGTTTTATGGACCCGATTTATGCAGAAACACTTACGTTCTCTGTTGTACCACTTCACGGATCTACAGTACCACTTCATGGATCTACAGTACCACTTCATGGGTCTACAGTACCACTTCATGGATCTCTGATACCAGTTCATGTACACTACATAACACTTGCATAAATTTAGGTCCTTATCTATAAATTTCATAAAAATGGGGTCCTTAAAACTTTGAATTTTCGACAGGGGTCTGAAACCTAATTTTAAACATATTTTTGGGCCTGAAACTTAATTTACACTAATTTCTTTGTCGTTTTCCTCTATCTTGGGGTATTATTTCCCTACTGGACGAAGAATAGTAAGCAGAGGACTTTATCGGCTATTTAGCCGCTTGTACTTTGTTACGGAATGAAAGCTATCTTTTGAAGAAAAATAAGAGAATAATTATTAGTACTTTTCGCACATTCTATGTATGTGTTTAAAGTAGTGTTATTTTTTTTTCTAAAACTTATAATTTTAATGTTTAGTATGTGAAATATAATTTTCTAATATATAATGGAAAATAATGTGTAGGAGTAATACAAAATAACTAAAAAGCTAATAAGTGATATGATAGTTACTTATTTAATGAAATTATCATTGAAGGGGTTAAACTGTAAATATTTTGACGGTGGATCTACAGAAAATACCTATTTATATAAAAAAAATTTGCAAGTCAGTACCCCTGTCAGAAATTTTTTTATATAAGTACCCGTTTGATTATGTGTACCATTTTTTCAATCTTGACGTACCTTTTTATATGTGTTACGTACCACGTCACGCGTTTATATGATATCCACATATGGTACCTATATACATTTTATATGGTACCTTAATGTGTTATATGATGTACCATTTTCTCAATGCATTATGTACCACAATGCATTATGTACCACAATACGTTTCTCTATAGTACCTAAATGTGTCATATGACGTACTTGCGGCGAAACAGGTACCAATGTGTAAAAAAATGTATTCTAATAGTTACCTACATATAAAAAAATCTGACATGGTACTATCTAATTTTTGTTTTTAAGATCTCCTATCATATTGGATACATGAAATTGGTGAGCTAACCCCAAAACCTTAATGGGCTTATTGGGCCTAAACACAACAGTTAGGCCCAAAATAAACTTCTTGACCCAAATTTGCAATTAGATAGGAGCCATTACATAAACGTATGAACCAATTTTTTTTCCCGCACAACTCTGTCATTATCCACCCATTCCAACTAAGTTCAATATGCATCTCTTCAGAATCACAATGTTTGGTATGAACACAACCTATGATATAATCGTGACTAATCCTCCTTGCCTATATATCTGTCCAAGTGCAAATTAATCTGAATCCATAGACATTACCTGGAGATGTCATGAATCGACCATTTAGTCTGACTAACCAGACCTATTTCATCTTCTTCATGCTAGAATATTTTGTTTTCTTTTTTTACAAATGAAAAATTATAGGAGGCTTACAACAACCTCAAAAAGCAAAGAAACGTTAGTCATTACACATAAGTTACTTCTCCATCAATCTCATCACGTTCTTCGAAAGCGAGGCCTCACTTTACCACAAGCGCATGATAATATGTGAACCCCAAGGCTTGAAAGTGTCCCGCACCAAAATCACCCAATCTTTTTAGTTTTTCCCCTTTTTTAATTTGAAAAAAATTGAATACTATTACACCACGCCAAAACCCAAGGAAGAACGAGAAAGGAAAAATAAAATATTTATTAAAATTTAAAGGCCACAAATTGAATTCCGAGACAGGGAAAAACAAAGGGAGCTTCGCAGTACATGTCGTTGCTTTCATTCATCCATTCTCAGCATCATCCATAGCTATTTTCACCTGACCACCTTCAGTTTTTTGGCGTCCTTGAGCTATTTTTAACGAAATGGGTGAGCAGAGAAACAACAATAGATGGAATTGGGAGGTGTCTGGTTTCGAACCGAGGAAATCGATGGCCGAGAGTGATTATAGGAGGCCGGCGTCCACGGTGGCTGCGCCGTCGATGGTGAGGAGGTACTCAATGTCCATCTCGTCCAACTCGGAGCTTCTGAAGCAGTCGCTGAATTCTAAACTCGTCAGATTGAAGGACAAAGTCAAGGTATTTGTTTTGGGGATCTATGACACTGTTTCAAGTGGCAATGTGCTTTGACGGACGTTTTGTTCATGTTATGCAAGTCTGAGTTAGTGGGTTGAGTTAGGGTGTGCGGTTCGCTAAATGTGCCAAGTTTGAATTTTGAAGTTTATTGCATTGGTGTTTTTTCTAGGGATTTAGCGAGAAACTTATTAGTGCTTATGGTTTCCTCTTCTTGGGGATTTTGGTTTCAGGATGGATCATTTTCGAAAAAAAAAAGAAATATTTTGTATGCTAAGATGTATTACAGGTATACTGAGATGTTTGCATTAAAAAGACTGTGAACACTTTCGAGTATTGCGTTAGTGTAGTCACTCTGTAGTATTATCTATTAGTTTGTTGAAATATCATTTATTCGTAAGGAGAATGCCAATACGAGGTAGAATTGCAATGTTAGATGCTCCAGTATATGATGATTGCGTTTTGAGTTTGATCTTGCTAGTTTGCTTGTGATTTGTGAGTGTGTGTTTGAATGAAAGACTGAAATGTTACGAGTCCTAAAAGAAACCACAATCTATGTCATGCTTTTTGCATGTATATTGTATTATGGTAGACGATCGTTTAATACATGGATTTGAATATCTTGCGCCAGATTTTATCGAGTGAACACAAAATGTGAATTGACTTTTTTGAAATATTACTGAATCAAATAGCAATGGTCAGACAAAGGGATTTTACACTATTTCGGAAACCCAAGGCCTCACTTTTATTATGTATAACAGTACTTGTGGAGTGCTTTTCAGTTGTTAATGTTGTTTTCTTTTGCATACTCTTTCTCTTTGTTTCATAGCTTGCAAGAGAGGACTGCATGCAGTTAAGACAGGAAGCTTTGGATCTTCAAGAATATTCCAGTGCAAAACTTGATCGAGTAACAAGATACCTGGGTGCACTTGCTGAAAAAACACGGAAGCTAGGTAAATAAATTAATTTCTATGATTGGTGACGGTGTGTCTACTGGTTACAGAAAGCAGTATTCCGGTGGAATTTAATTGTTGAAAATATTTCTTAATTCTTCTTCAGTGACCAAGTTGACGTCATACCATGTTGATGTCATGTTATGATTGTTATCTTTGTCTTTTTCTTTCACCAGCAATGGATTTCGTCTGCAACTTGTAGTAATGAACTTTGCAATGTTCATCTTATCTTCTTGCCAAAAGCTGGGAAACATCGCTTATTTTTCTTTCAATTTGCATCATTATCATCATCATGTGCTTCTCATATTGTTGGTAGTCTGCTAGCCTAGCCTTTTTATGGTCTTATCGTGCGGTTTTTGGACATCTTCGCATTTGTTTAATCCTATCTTGTTCATTGCTAAGTGCATTATTATTTAACTGTTCCCAGATCAGGCTGCATTAGAATCAGAAGCTAGAATTTCTCCACTTCTCATGGAGAAAAAGAAATTGTTTAACGATTTATTGACTGCCAAAGGTACTTATCCCTTTTCCAAGTGTTCATAAAAACTTTCCATCTCTCCACTTCCTTACAACTGGTATTATCAAGAGAAACTTTAAAGTCTTTTACTTAATATTCAGGAAATGTAAAGGTATTTTGTCGCGTGAGGCCACTCTTTGAGGACGAAGGTCCATCTGTCGTGGAATTTCCAGATGATGTAACTCTTCGAGTAAATACTGGATCTGATGATAACTTGAATCCAAAGAAGGATTTCGAATTTGATAGGGTTTATGGGCCTCATGTAGGACAAGGTGGACAAATCCTGCTGTTTAAATCGTTTTTCTGTGTCGTTGCTCCTCAAATAAATCATCTAACTGGTGGACATGTCACCTATGCAGCCGACCTTTTCTCTGATATTCAGCCTTTTGTTCAGTCTGCTTTTGATGGATATAATGTTTCGGCGTTTGCATATGGGCAAACTGGGGCAGGAAAGACGCATACGATGGTCCGTACTCTACTTCCATTTTCATCCTATATGCCTTTTCAAGTTTGCCCCTTTATGTTAATTATTTACACATATTTGCATTTATCTACAGGTTTTATTTATGTCCATTTCTGGTATATAGAAGTTTCTTGTATTGTATTAATTTAATCTTATTGGTTTGGTGATAGTTTCGCTGTTCCTCTGATAGTGTTGTCTTTATGCAGGAAGGATCTAGTCATGATCGAGGTTTATATGTTCGTTCCTTTGAGGAGCTTTTTGATCTATCTAACTCAGATGCAACCTCAACTTCTCATTATAGTTTCTCCGTTTCAGTTTTTGAGCTTTACAATGAACAGGTTCCTTGTTTAACTTAGCATCCTAGTTGAAGAACAACAATATACTTTCTTGTATCTCATTTGGGTTTATAATCGCTTCGTAGATAAGGGATTTGCTTCTACAATCTGGAAATGGTTTACCAAAGGTCTGCATCAGGTCAATGGATTATTTTGTTGAGTTGGCTCAGCAAGAGGTCGAAAATCCCTCAGACTTCTCCAGAATTCTCAAAGCAGCATTCAAAAGTAGAGGAAACGATGCCCCGAAGTTTAACGTTTCCCATCTGTATGGTTTAAGCATATACGTAACTGCACATCTGTCGCATTCTGCTACTTTGTATTTATTTCATGGCTTCTGTTGAGATGTCTGCATCTTTTTGTGATTGTTTGTTGTAAAAGCAAAGTAAAACTTGCAAGTAATTCTTTATTTTCTTCTTCCATGTTAGGATTGTCATGATACACATTTATTATCAGAACTCGATTACGGGTGAGAGCATTTATAGCAAGCTTTCTCTTGTTGACTTGGCTGGAAGTGATAGTACTAGTGTAGAGGAGGAGACTGGTGAACATGCAACAGAACTGTTGCATGCCTTGAAGTCCCTCTCAGCGTACGTGTTCCTTCAGTTGCATTGAGTTATATTTAAGGATCGCATTGGAACTTATACTAATTTGCTTGATTCCTTTTCAATATTTTTATCTGCAGGTTGGGTGATGTTTTGGCATCGTTGACCTCCAAGAAGGATGTTATTCCTTATGAAAACTCCCCGCTAACAAAAATTTTTGCGGATTCTCTTGGTAATCATGTCTTCACGTTTCCACTCGATTCCTTTGAATTTGTGTCTCATTTTAAATCTACAACTGTTTCTTGTAAAGTCCGTTTCATGTAGTTAGTATTTTTTGTCCTGTTCAATTACATCATTCGCACCGAAATGTAACATATAGCATTTGAAGTTTTTTACGAAGTCTTTAAAACGTATACGTGCTTTCGTTATCCAGATTGAGTTTTTATCAACTCTAGAACCTTTGCACCAGCATTACATTTACTCATCAATTCATAACTAAGGCTGTTCGTAAAATCTGATAAATAGCTGTTAAATGTTAATTCATGTTGATTTGCAGTTTAAAACGTAAAAAAATGTTTTCTCATTTACAGCGATTTCGTCATCAATGCAGGGGGAACCTCAAAGACGTTGATGATTGTTAACATCTTCCCAAACCAGTCAAGTGTGACTGAAACATTGTCATCCCTTAATTTTAGTGCTCGAGCCAGGAATGCTGTATTAAGCCTTGGCAATCGAGATACAATTCAGAAGTGGAGAGATGTTGTAAGTGCCAAATTCTGTGTTCTTGGTAGCATTAGATCTATGTGATCCCATTGATAAGGAGATCGTAAAGATGCATGCTAGCATCAGAGTGCTCTGAAATAATTTTTAATTCCCTGTCAGACCCCTTTAGTGTGATATCGAACTATTTCCAATTTTTTAAATTGCATTTTATTTCTGTAGGCAAATGATGTTCGCAAGGAATTGCTTGAAAAGGAGAAAGAAGTTAGTGATCTGAAGCTGGAAGTTTTGGCAACTAAGCAGGATTTAAAGCAGGCTAATGACCAATGCGTATTACTCTTCAATGAAGTTCAGAAAGCCTGGAAAGTTTCTTTCACATTGCAGTCAGATTTAAAGGTCTGTAACATTGATTTGTTAGTGTTATTCTATCGTTCAAATTCACGGTAGAGCTCTTTGATGGTGAATCCTGATGATGTTCCTCTAGCGTTCTTCATGCCAATAATAGCCTTGTCAAAGTCCTATATTATCTTACTGTAAAAGCATGAATTTTGACTGCAGATGGAGAATATAAATCTAACCGATAAGTATAAGATAGAGAAGGATCAGAATGTGAATCTTCGGAACCAAGTTGCACAATTGTTACAAGTGGAGCAAGAACAGAAGTTGCAGATAGAACAAAGAGAATCAACAATTCAGACATTGCAGGTTGAAACATATGTTTTGCACGAACTTCTTTATTCAGGCCTTATTATATCATTTTACTATGAATAAATTGCTACGATCCTTCAAGGTATTATTCGATTTCTGTTTCGTCAAGCTTCACGTAAGATGTTGGCCATCATTGATACCCATTTGCAGGAAAAGCTGAAGAACATGGAGTCCCAATTGAATGAAGTCGTGCTTGCGAATAATGCTAAGTCGACAAGTGGCTCTGGACCACACACGGGAGAACAACCAGGCAACAATACCACTGAAAACATGGATTCTGCTGCAGTTACCAAGAGACTTGAGGATGAACTCAAGAAAAGGGATGCACTAATTGAGGTGGCCTTTGTGACGATTCTTTTTATGTGGCCTTCTTATGCTAAATATCAATGAGAATACAGAATAGGAATGCAGTTTAAATGGAGCACTGCACTCTGCAGTAGAAATTAGCTCATACTTTTTATTAGATTTTTTTTAGTACCTCGGAGAAAATACTATATCTCTCTTGTTGTCTTCATAATCGTAGAAAAAACTGAGCTCTCCTTTTAATCCTCCACTGATTTGTATTTCTTTTGGCAGAGATTGCACGAGGAGAACGAGAAATTGTTTGATAGATTGACTGAAAAGGCTTCATTAGCTGGATCACCTCAGGTCCTTATACCTCATCGTGATCTGTGATATTACAAATTTCTGTGTACTTGCACTTTTGCTTCTATGTTGTATCATCTTAATGCTGGCATTTTTTCAGGTGTCTAGCCCATCTCCCAAGGCACCACCTAATCAGTCTCGGGATCTAGTGAGGTGTTAATTCTCCCAATCTCAGAATTTCTTGTAAATAATTGTATGCATTTTTCCATTTTCTCTACAAACTGTTCTGTTTTGTCAAGATTCTCCTTTGGTATTCCTTGACAGGGTTGATGATGCCAAAGGACGTTCGGTTGATCCTCTGCCTTCTTCACCTTTAGCCTCTGAAAAGACGGAGAGCACAGCATTGGTTAAATCTGATAAGGTGAAAACGACGCCTGCCGGTGAATACCTAACTTCAGCGTTGAATGATTTTGATCCAGAACAATATGATGGCCTGGCTGCAATTTCAGATGGAGCAAACAAGCTATTGATGCTGGTATGTACTAACAGCGCTACTCCTATTTCCAAACTATTCGTTCCGTTGAGAATAGTGTGTCGCACTGGGAAAAGATATCAGCCCTACTCTCTCTCCCTCTCTCTCTCACTCACTCTCTCTCTCTCTCTCTCTCTCTCTATCTATCTATATATATATTATATATATATATATATATATATATATATATATAGATATCAACTCTACACAAAGGCTAATGCACGTAACTTGAGTTGGTTTTCGTACAGAATCCTTCGAACTAATATGTTGTATTACCATATAGAGAATGTTTCCCACTCTAAGAGAAGATACCTATCCGAGTTGATCGAGGAGGCTATGCCAACTAAACCATTTGTTTTAGTACGACCTTGAATTCAACAGATGCCTGTCATGATATCTCTCACACTATTCTTGTCAATGTGTCAGGTTTTAGCTGCCGTCATTAAAGCAGGTGCTTCCAGAGAGCATGAGATACTCGCTGAAATAAGGGATGCTGTTTTTTCCTTTATTCGCAAGATGGAGCCTAAGAGGGTGATGGACACTATGCTTGTTTCTCGAGTCAGGATCTTGTATATACGGTCCCTTCTTGCTCGGTCGCCAGAGTTGCAATCAATTAAGGTAACTAGAAAAAACCTATAGAGAATAGGCTTCATGTAATAAGCAAGACAGTTAGCTTCATCGACGTTTTATCATGTTCCAAAATTGTAACCGTTTCGCTCTGCAACTATTGTAAGGTTTCTCCTGTTGAACGCTTCCTAGAGAAGCCTAGCAATGGGCGTAGCAGAAGCTCTAGCCGTGGTAACAGCCCTGGGCGATCTCCTATGAGGTATGATTCGAGCTCGAGGAATATGCTTGTTGAGGAACAAATCCAAGGGTTCAGAGTGAACATAAAGCAAGAGAAAAAGTCTAAATTGTCTTCCGTCGTTCTGAAGATACGAGGCATCGATCAGGTATTTCAGTTATCACTTTATTCGTACAAATGCTTCCCAATTTAGTCTCAAAATTATGGCATGACACGCCAATAATGCATATCTTAGAACGATTAATACCTCTGTCACAGTTCATAGTCAGTCCAAGTAATCTCAGACAAGCTCTTTGAATCTTCCTTAATCGTACACAGGATACATGGAGACAGCATGTGACTGGCGGGAAACTCAGAGAAATAACCGAGGATGCAAAAAGTTATGCTATTGGAAATAAGGGTCTAGCTGCTCTTTTCGTTCATACTCCAGCTGGCGAGCTGCAGCGTCAAATCAGAAATTGGGTCGCAGAAAATTTCGATTTTCTCTCCATTGCTGATGATACTGTAGCTGGAGCCACAGGTCAGCTTGAGCTTCTCTCCACTGCTATCATGGACGGTTGGATGGCTGGCCTTGGTGCTGCACAGCCTCCTTATACCGATGCCCTTGGCCAGCTTTTGTCCGAATATGCTAGGCGTGTCTACAATTCTCAGCTGCAACACTTGAAGGTATGTACTCAATGATGTTATTGCGTTACTTTGTTAACTCTGTATGATGTGCATTAAGTGCTACGGTTAGTAACTCAATATAATGTGTCTGCAAATTTTATCGTACTGTGTTTTGGCCTCTGTATTGTTGCCGATTTGTTTTCCCTGGCACTATGTTCTCACTCGACGTCGGCCATTAGGATATTGCTGGTACTTTGGCAACTGAAGTGGCTCAAGATCCTGCGCAAGTATCTAAGCTACGTTCAGCACTTGAATCTGTTGATCATAAGAGAAGGAAGGTGAGCAGTTTATTTGTGCTTCGCCTCTTCATTTCTTGTTATTTTTCATTCTCATTCTATCGTCTGAAAATCTCCGTTGCTGACTTTGCTGATTCAATTTGTGGACTAGCAGTAGAAAATTCTGCAAATCTTGTGTTAACCAATGACGGGAATTCTCTTTTACCTGGAATATTAATATTTTTTTTTTGCTTTCCTCTTGAATCATCAGATATTGCAGCAAATGAAAGCTGATTCCGTAATGTTGAGCTTGGAAGACGGTGCCACACCCATTCGAAATCCTTCAACTGCTGTCGAAGATTCAAGACTTGCATCTTTAATTTCCCTCGACGGCATATTGAAGCAAGTCAAGGTCTCTCTCTCTCTCTCTCTCTCTCTCTCTCTCTCTCTCTCTCTCTCTCTCTCTCTCTCCCAGAGCAAAAAACATGAGAAGTTTCTAACTTTAATATGACAGGATGTAATGAGATCAACTTCCTCAAACGTGTTGACAAAGAGCAAGAAGAAATCGCTACTCTCCTCTCTCGACGGCCTCGCAGAACAAATGCCCTCGTTGCTAGACATCGACCACCCATGCGCTCAGAGGCACATCGACGAAGCTTGACAAGCTGTCGAGGTAAGCTTCCATTAAATTCACACCAACTCCAAACTCTTAAACTCTCTGCATAGGGGCACGAAATCTGCTTGCTCATTCATCACTCAAAATAAGCTTCAGAAAAATTTCGCTTCATTACCCTCTCGAATTTCGAAACACAGTCGACCGCCGAAGAGGACGACAAGCCTCAAGACGCAACGCACGCCAGGCTGGCGCACGGCGCTGCCGAGACCGACGTTGCCCAGTGGAACGTCCTGCAGTTCAACACGGGCGCCACGTCACCCTTCATCATCAAGTGCGGGGCCAACTCTAACTCTGAGCTCGTAATAAAGGCCGACGCGAAGGTGAGTGAGCCTAAAGGCGGGGAGATAGTTAGGGTTGTCCCGAGGCCCGCCGTCCTCGAAAGCATGAGCTTGGAAGAGATGAAAGAAGGCGTCTTTTCTCAGCTCCCAGAATCTATGTCCATGCTCGCCCTTGCGAGGACGGCAGATGGGACCCGCGCTCGATATTCTCGGCTCTATCGAACCCTCGCCATGAAGGTTCCCGCCCTGAGGGACATCGTCGGGGAATTGGAGAAGGGCGGCGCTTCCAAGTAAGTCGAGTCTTTAATTCGGTGGGTGTGAAGATCCGATTTTATTTCATGGGTAAACTCTCTGTTGCTTTGTGTGGAGATTTTTTACTCAGTTTTTTTCTGGATTTGCTGAAATTCTTCTACTTTGTGTTGTGCAAATTATGTGTAGTGTTTTTTACTCATGTGTAGTAGTAGTAGCCTCTTGATATCTAACTGGTTTGAAGAACTCAGATTTATGCATCTTTATCTAAGAGTATAGATATATCCAAATTTACCCTATTGTAAGTATGAATTGGGGAACATTCAATTTAGGAGCATAGTAAGAGCTATGTACACTCACTTTAGGAAGGACAACAACATATACTATACCTCATTTGAAAGAATTGCAGGAGTTTGCCCACCCATATCATAATCCTAATCATTACCTCGGCGGACCTTCCAATCGAATGTAGTCGTACATAACTCCGACGAATGGCCCGGCGGATCGCCGCTGCGTTAGATAGATCGTATTCTCGCCGCCGACGAGCTGCGATCCCGAAATGCCCACCGTGTAAAACCAGTACCTGCCGTGAATTCCATGCCTAGCTATGGCGTTGTCCCTTCCTATCTGCATCGTCGTAAAGTGAGGCCGAGGACTATTCTGATCGTTGACCCTCACCTTGACGATTTACGCAATTAAGAGTAAGACCAAGTCAAGTCGAGCAATTGTTTGCCGTGAGAAAAAAAGAACGAAAAAAAGACGGTTGAAACTTGAAATAGCTCCTACTTACTTGAACTTCTGCTAAATTAGCAGATGCTAATGCGATCCTTAGCGTATACGTCCCTTTTCGATCTACGTTTTCAAGGCGAAAGCGAACTTGCCAGGTGGTTGGACTGTAGAGACCATCCTTGTGTCTGAAACACAGATATAGAGCTGAGTTATGTCCGAAAATGCAGTGTTGTACGAAGCGAAAAAAACTGCTACCTAGTCACTTGTGCGAAGAACCAATCTCTGCTGTAGTCGCTGGAGCCAACGGTGTAGATTAGATCTTCAGTGGGATATAATTCCGAGTATCTCTCCCACAAACCATACTGCCTATACCTGAATAAGCAAAAGCAAAATGTTTGCTTCAATGGGCTCAAAATGGGGGCGGTAATCGAATGTAAGAAGAAGCATACTTGTCTGTGTGGTTGATGTATAGCTTGTTCTCAAGGCTAGGGTTTGGATCGGGGACGTAAAACTCCGCCGCGGTTCTATCGGGGACGCCGATTTCCCAAAGGGTCGGGCCCGTTCTTGGAGGGTAAAAGACGATTTCGCCCATTTGAGCTTTGGTCCCGGGCTGGATCGTAACGTTGACGTCGTATTTGAAGTCCCCGAGGATCTTCGGTACCCATGCGTATAAGCTGTAAGTGTTCGATGTAATGCCTGAGATAGCGAAATAACCGTTTTTGTCCGTTTGGGTCCAAAACTGATATCCCTGTGGATAGGAAAGCAAAAAAAAAAAGAAAGAACATTTTGTTTTCTTGCATGTTGATTCAACAAAGTGTCTGAAAAATGTCGAACTGAGACGTAGAATTAGCTGACCTTAGCTTCGTCTTGCCAGGAACCTACGAGCCCAGGTGGGGCCAGCCCGACGAAGGCCGACTTTGCTGGTATGAGCCCTTTGCTTATGTATTCGTCGCGGACCATTAGCCGCCCGGCGATCCTACCGCGATCGTTGGGACGGGGAAAATCTTCTGACATTGGGAAATCGTAAGGCCATTTCTTGGTTTCTTCTAACATCTGAGGTTAGTTAAAGAGAACGGTCATGAAAAGCATAACATTTTATGAGATCGTTATGTTATATGAGAGCGTTATACTTGTCTCTTGGCGTCGTCCCAGAGTGATCTTGGGCTTTCTTCAGAGCCCGAGTTGAGGTACACGAAGATGGGCCCGAAAACTTTCTTCCATGGCTCTCCGTCGTCCAATCGTACGGCGAAGGGCGGGCCAGAATAATGCCCACTTACGAACATCTGCAGACAAAAAAAAATCATTTTTTATTTCATGTCTGAGATTATTGTGTTTATACGGTTGGTACGTATTGGGCTTACTGCTAACGACGTTGGCCCGACGTGGGACGTAAGGTCTGGCTTCGTCGGGCCCCCGGCCCGAAACTCGTTGCTCGGCGTAATTACCCAAAATCCTATGTTCTTGCTCGTGCTGGCCCAACCGTGCACTCGATTTTTTCTGCCTTCGAGCGAATACTGATATTTGTCGTCAACCTGGTAATTTTCACAGATTAAGGTATTTTTCTTTCTCTGAAAAAACGAGTCTATTTATGAGTATTTTGCGATTAAATTTGGACCTCTCCTTTTAATATAGGATTCTCGGGATTGGTGAGCAGCGTGGCCTCTGCGAACTGAAGCCTTCGGCCCGACGAACGGTCCTCTTCGGACGGCATGATTCTCTGCTTGTCGTCAGCTATAGCCATGTAATGGAACCTAAAAATTCATTGCAGTTTTATTTTCATTACATCAGTTTTTTAACAAAATAACCCATAACATATATTATATCTCCAATAAATCGATGTTATATATATTACAGCTTATCCTCGAGCTTGAAAGCCATCCTTAGCTCGCCGATATCTAGGGCGGGCCATCCCTGTTGATGTTCGAATATAGCGTAAGAGTAGAAACCAGACGACCCTCGACGCACTATAAACCTGAAATATTGCGCCATTATTACTACGATAGAAAAGCTTCGAATAATTCAAATCTCTAAATATCAAATAACATTCATTGCATATTATATATATGCCTTTTGTCGACGTTGAGCGGAGGGCTGCTATCGTCAGAAGGTTTATAGTGTTTCATAAACGAGAGTTCGACTTGATCCTCAGTTTCGTCTATTACCCGAAACTTATCAGCGTGCAACCTGCGAAAATCGAATAAAGCGAAAATAATATAGGGTTACGAAACGTAATATAAGTCGCAGCGCTTCAGTTATTATATATATAGTTCTTCTTTATTACATGTCGAAATGGTTTCCAATTTTTTCGGGCCTGCTCCACATGATGTCCCAATACCTGCGTATATATGCATGCATGTTAATAAAGTTTACGCTCGAAAAACATAGTACTTACGACGGTTATAAAAATCGAACAATCACGCAGTGTAACGATTTTTTTATTACCCTCTTCTTGTTTCTTTAAGTCGAGATTCCATTAAGTTATCGACACCTTTGTACGATACGCTAGCGACCATTCCAGTCGGTTTTGTTAGGGTAAGCTTGACAATTCCATTGTCGATCTCCACCTGTTAATTAATTAAGGCGCGATTAAGATTAAGGAAATCAGTTTACTGTTATTTTGTGTGCAAAATAATGCATGTTTTTTAAATAATTATGAAGAAGAAGAACTCTTACATGCTTATCCCATGTAGTTAGTTTAACTGGAGGAGGCGTTGAGGACTTCTGATGTCTCCAAGAAAACCAACTGCTATTGTGGAATTATATCAGTTAACATTATTGTACACACAATACTGAAGATATGTGCTGGTAATAAATAAACCGATGATGATAGTAGCATTGAGTTTTTGTTTATGTCAAAGATTAAGATAATATTTCCTCCCAAAAAAATAAGATTACGTATAAATATGGATTAGGTTGGGATTATTAAATTTTTTCCACGAGCATGATTATCTTCCTAGAAAATGTGAGCATACACCGTTTGTGTGGTTGGGGACCTAATTTTTTTCATCAACTGCCTAAGTTTGAAATCCAACTGCATGAAGTACTATTCAATTATAATTAATTTTTTGTGAATCATACCGTATAACATAATATTGATCGCCTGCCGAACAAATGAAATCTGGGTTTTATTTCATTACATGCATGAGTTAATAGAACGACATAATTAAGTCAAGAAAACATTCTAGTTTATAAAAACGCGTATCAACATTGTAATAAAACCATTCAATACACATTCGTTATTTTTTCCTTAATTCGGTTGCCCGATTATACGTAACGCTGTAATTAGAGCACTAAGTCAGCTGTAATAAGTGTCGTCTGTGTCTTTATTATTACCATTTAAAACTTTAACATAATGTTCTTCAAGAAATTATACTGATGAGATCTTTACCTTGCTGCATGAATCGTTGTACTGCAATTCACGACCAAGAAGAAACATAGTACGATGCTAAGCTTTCCAAACAACGTTGGCTTATTTCCTCTCCTCATCATCGTTGCCACCATTGAAATTCAAGAAACTAGAAACGAGAAATAAAGAGAAGAGAAATTTAAGCTAATATAAAGCAAAACTGCAATCCGTTAAACGGGAAGGAAAAGAGAGAGACGAAGGAGACAATAACCTATAGCTATGACAGATATTATAATAGTATTTGCTTGTAGAAGATGATGAAATTGGAACAAAGTATTTATTTTCCTACACGAGCTTTAGTGAATTAGGTTTTTCTTCAAGAGTAAAGTTGACGAAGATGGAGCAGTTCTCTTATTTATGATGATCTACTTCAGGAAAGTTTCTGACTTAAGAGACAATATAAAATCGGATTACGACTTTGGTTATATTTATAATATAGATTTGGTCAAAATTCGGAATAAACTGTAATGGAAATGTAATTATTAATATTGGAAAAAAGATGCAAGCTATAAGGAGATGAGAGTCCTACTAAGACTAAAAGAGCTTGACTTTAAAGTTGTATTAGGCGTCTAATTAGTATAAATACGCTGTTTATTATAAGTTATAATATATAATATGAATTATGATGCGCGATACACAAAAAGGCGAATTTGTAGCAGACTGGATTTTCATTTATTTTATTTTATTTTTCATGTTTTGTGATATGAATACCAGAATATGGGGTTTGGTCGTTGGTTGTGGAAAAATATCAATGGCTCTTTAATTAATTTTGTTGTGGTCAAGTATTTAGTGGAACTTGACCATTTGTCGAATTTACAATTTTCTGTTTGAATAGTGCCAAGGTAAGAATTTTTAGACTTAATTAGGCATAGCGTATAGTTTCGGCAGCCTACCAGGGAAAAGTTTTTATTTGTTTATGTTAATGAACAAATATTATAACAATAAATAAAAAGTGTTGATTTTATTGGTCATATTATTAATAATGTATATAAATAGCTTTTATTGGTCATATTATTATGTATATAAATAGTTTATTTGTGTAAATTTGGAATGATTTTAAAATATTTAAAGTGGGATAGCTCGCTCCAACCTTTTTTCTTGTATTTTCTTCTCTTCAAATCTCGATATTATTCGGGTTTATTGACTTAAAAAATTAAAAAATCTGAATAATATCCTATTAATCGTAATCAGAAAATTAAGGGAAAACTATAATTTTTGTACTAACTTTACGATTTTCGATTGAGTTATTATGTGTGATAATTGCCAAAATAGACAGTAACTTCATATGTCTTGGATCATTTTTCGAACAAAATATCACACGTCATAGTATTAAAAATTAGTAGCCAAATCGGAAAATGTCTCGAAGATTCAAATTTTTTTCGGACATATGAAGTTAATGACCTTATTTAATCAATACAGTTGCCCAAAATCGAAATACTCCATTGTTTTACTAAAAGCATATTTTTTATGAAAAAATCAACGCAAAGAATTTCGATCACTATAATAATAATCATTCTGAAGAATCATTCTAGATTATCGTAGCTAAAGTCTAATCTACCATATTTGTGGCGTTTTCTCTAAGACACATGCCTCCATTACCTACAATCAATCACAAATTAACTTTCATAACTAATAAGATGACGTAGAGATATCGACTCCCTTTATATAAGCACATCCGTCATTCTATGGAATTTGGAACTTCTTACAAAGTATCTTTCCATGTAGGATCCTCTCAAAATTTCCAAATCTATATATCTGCTTCCATTGTTTTTATCAATTTAAAATCAGCCAATCGGAAAGCTAAGTACCCTATTTTATTAACACCGCGACTAAGTCTGAAGTTAACGATGTCATTTAATTATATAAATACGAGGCAACTGCAAAAATATACTAGTAGTAATTAACGCCAAGTTTGCATTAGTGATCACGAACAATTCCAAGAGTTTTTGCTCCATATAGTAGAGTCCAATCTCTGCCCCGATCAGAGACATCAAGAACAATACTAAGCAACAAAAAACAGCATCTCCCTGAAATTAATCTTTATTTATCACCCTTACACACATATATATACACACACATACTTAGTCATAAACTCACTATACAAAACTGTTGATACATACAAAGGAATCAGCCATGGCATCACTAGCAATCACATTCCCCACCAATAACACTACTTCCCTCCTCCGCCGCCACCACCACCGCCACCCCAAAACTCCGGCGACAATCACCTCCATGAAAAAACCCCACCCCACCAAAGCCGCCGCCGCCGCCACCACCACCACCACCCTCTACGACCTCCTAACAACCACCACCACCACCACCGCCGCCCCAGCCTTCGACTTCCAACAATACATGTCGTCCACCGCGGCCGTCGTCGACGCCGCCCTGGACGACGCCGTCCCCCTTCGAAGCCCTACCCAAATCCACCGCGCGATGCGCTACTCCCTCCTCTCCGGAGGCAAGCGAGTCCGCCCCGTCCTCTGCCTCACCGCCTGCGACCTCGTCTCCGGCGACGGCCCACTCGCCGCCGTCCCAGCCGCCTGCGCCGTCGAGATGGTCCACGCAATGTCGCTCATCCACGACGACCTCCCCTGCATGGACGACGACGACCTCCGCCGCGGCCGCCCGACGAGCCACCGCGCCTTCGGAGAGGCCGCCGCCGTCCTCGCCGGCGACGCCCTCCTCTCCTTAGCCTTCGAGCACCTCGCGGCTCGAACCCGAGGGGTCTCGGCGCACAGAGTGGTCCAGGCCGTGGTGGAACTCGGCTCGGCCGTCGGCTCTGAAGGGCTCGTGGCTGGCCAGGCGGTGGACCTGGCCGCGGAAGGGCGCGCGTTGGGGGCGGAGGAGCTCGAGTACATACACGTTCACAAGACGTCGAAGCTCCTGGAAGCGGCGGCGGTTTGCGGGGCGATCGTGGGCGGGGGCGGGCCCGAGGAGGTGGAGAGGCTCAGGAGGTACGCGAGGCGCATAGGGCTGCTGTTTCAGGTGGTGGACGACGTTCTCGACGTGACCAAGTCGACCGAGGAGCTGGGGAAGACGGCGGGGAAGGACTTGGCGAGCGATAAGGCGACTTATCCGAGGATTATGGGGCTCGAGGGAGCCAAGGGGTTCGCCGCCGAGCTTGTGGTGAAGGCCAAGGAGGAGCTTGCTTACTTTGATAAGGCCAAGGCGGCGCCGTTGTATTGTCTGGCTGATTATATTGCTTCGCGCCAGAATTGATATATTATTAGGTAGTGAAAATAAATAAAAAAATGGATTATATATTGGGTTAATTCCTTATCAGTACCTTTTGAGTTTTCAAATTCCTATTAAATACCACTCGAATTATTTCTTCCTTATAAGTAACCATTTGAAAATTTCTTCCTGTTCAGTACCTAAAAAGGTATTTTCAGGGTTAAAAAGTCGAAAATACCCCTGTCTCACACTTCAAATTGGACATTTATACCAACTTATTTCGAAATTATACCAGAAATTATAAAAATTATACCATCTGTTTTGGTTATCGTACCAGTAAATAACGTTATTATAATTTTATACAGCGAAAATTGGACATTTATACCAAATGATTTGAAATTATACCAGAAATTGTACAAATTATTCCATCTGTTTTGGTTATCGTACAAGTAATTAACGTTTTATAATTTTATACAGCGAATTGGACATTTATACCAACTGATTTTAAAATTATACCAGAAATTGTAGAAATTATACCACTTGTATGCGTTATTATACCAGTTATGTTATTTTTATACAGTGAAATTGGACATTATACCAACTATTTTGAAATTATACCAGAAATTGTAGAAGTTATACCATCTGTTTTGTTATTATACCAGTTATTTTAATTTTACAGTGAAATTGGACGTCATACCAACTGATTTTGAAATTATACCAGAAATTGTTGAAATTATACCATCTCTTTTCGTTATTATACCAGTTAATTTAATTTTATACAGTGAAATTGGACGTTATACCAACTGATTTTGAAATTATACCACAAATTGTAGAAATTATACCATCTATTTTCGTTATTACACCAGTTATTTTAATTTTATACAGTGAAATTGGTGTTATACCAACTGATTTTACTATTGTACTAGAAATTGTAGAAATTATACCAACTATTGTCGTAATTATACCAACAGAATTGTATACTATATCAATTGGTATAATAATGATAACAGTTGGTATAATTAGAATAACAGTTGGTATAATAATCAAAACAGTTGGTATGATGTCTAGTTTAATTTCAGAAAAGGGTATTTTCGTCCGTTTATTGTTTGGGGGTATTAAACATACAACTTTTTTGCAGATGCGTACTGATAAGGAAGATATTTTGTCAGGGGTACTGATAAGGAAGTTTAGTTTCTGACAGGGCCTGATAAGGAATTTACCCTTATATATTTCGGAGACTAAAATGCATGCATTGCCTTGTCATGGTTTAAAACTGTCTGAGGTCGTAATGATTAGGGGTGGTTTGGTACGGTATACCGTACCAAAACTGTGATACGATATGCCGTATCGAAATTTCGGTATCGAAAAAAATCATACCAATACCATACCAAAATTTCGGTTTACCTTAAATTTCGATACGGTATCGTACCGAAATTTCGGTATGGTATCGGTATCATACCTTCTATACCATTCACATGGAGGATTTTTTACCATGCGTATCTCGTAACTCGTTAATTCGTTGTTTTCAAATTTTTAGTCAATTCAAACTCATTAGGCTCCAATAAGATGGATTATTAATACCAAATTTTCCAAAATAAAAAGATTTTTAATTCATAAAATAACCTTAAATAATTTACATATTTTAGTCGGTCTTTAGTAATACAAAGAAATTTACATAACCACAAAATATAACTTTATATGCAGATTAATTAAAACGAAACGGCTATTTTGTATTTCCTTTGAAAGTAAAATATGGTAGGCCTCAATAATCTTAGAAAGTTGGGTATAGTTAATAATTTATGGCTAAATAATTTATGAAGATCCTTATAATATTTTTATCCATTTTATATTTTTTTTGAAATAATATAATATATGTAGGTGTATATATATAATATTAAAAATTTTAGTATTTCGGTATTTCAGTATAATTGCTATACCTAATTTTTATAATTTTCATACCATTACCGTACCGAAAATTTTCGGTACGGTATCATACCTTACCAAAAACTTCGGTATACCAAAATTTTCGATATTTTCGGTACGTTTCGATACGATAAGGACAGTATATTTGCATTTCGGTATATTTCCTCTGCCAGTAATGATTGCGAGGGAATGTCTCGAGTGCTAACATTTCTTTGAGTGAATGATTGCGAGGGACCGTCGCCTATGTTTAATTTTTTTTTTAAAATTTATGTTTTATTTATACCCCAACAATGCAATCCAAAATCACCTAAACAATGCAATCCAAAATCACCCCAACAATCAATCAATAACTAATAATCGTCAATAAAATCAACGGTTTCATCATCGTCCAACAAATATCGATTCTCATAAGTATAACATAAATACAAGCATATAAAGCAAAAGTCTAACTTACGTCAAAGAGTGCATAAAATGCTCCGCCCACATTTCACGTACTTCGTTGATCTCTTCGACGCCGTAAGAGGAGTGCTCTAGTATCTATAAAACAGGATAATGTTAAAACATACTAATAAACATATATTAAACTTGAAACTTAAAGAAGCTGATGGTTTTAAAGTTCAATACCGTTGGCAAGTTGGTTGTATCATCTCTGCCGATACGATTGCAGATAATATCGTACATGTATCTCATGACGTAAATTCAACATAACTCACTCCCGCTCGGTTGTCGTGGGCACTAATTTAGAAATATGTTCATGTAATTCAATATCGAATGGTAATAATTTAACACAAATAACTTTGAAAATTCATATGTCAAATACAAACCTTGCATCTCTTCCAAGTAACCTTCGATTTTCTATTCCGATTTCCAACTGCACCCAACAGCGACGCCGTGAGAATTGCCCTGAAATTCGTAAGTATGTAAAATAAATTAATTTTATAATATAGAGTTACTAATATATGAACTTTATGGTATATAGAAAACTTATGCATCTATTCGAGGACGAACTCTTATCTTCCTTACACTGATGTTCGGTGCGAGCGAATCGAACACATGTACCGTGTCGATGAAAAATCGATGACCAATAGAATCCGATGGCCACTAAAACAAACGAAACGAAATGATTATTTATAACATAAGCTATGAGAATCAAGAAGATATATATATATATATATATCTTATTTTCTTACCCGTCACAAAAAGGCGCAAACAAGTAAGTGTCGGCCAGATGCACATCTTTGATAATAGCAGTCAGGAAATCAACTTCACTATTTGATGTCTCATCATGTTCCATACCCGCCAGACGACTCGGGTCGCAACACTTGAAGTTCTCAGACTCGTTATTAAGATACCTGAGAATATGATTACTCAATAAAATGTATAAAAGCGAAAACAAAACTTGTAATGGCTTATTGTTTCAACGAAATATTAAATAATATCTCAAAGAAAGTTGAACTCACGAGCTTGAACAGATCGACGAAGTCATTGTTGTCAATGTACACCAAGTAGTCTTCGTTACTTGGATTGTAGTAGACCTCTCTCATACAGAAATGAGAGGGAAGCTGACATTCGTCCATCGTCGCGTGACGCAAGGTAATCGAACAGCTGACGACACTGCGGGCCCAAACTACTCACGACCCTCTGATGGCGTGCGATTTCATCATCTTGATGAATGGACACATCTGGCACTTTCGCTGGCGACTTTCCTTTCCGTGCCTACAAGTAGAATATGTTACTAAACATTATTCTTCGAAAATCAATAAATAGTACTTTATTACCGCATTATTCGAACGTATTAACTCTCTTGGCCAATGAACATAGATGCATAGATCATCTCCAAGAGTTATCAGATGCATAGTTGGTATAGGCAGTTGGACCTCGCCGAGAACGGCGGTATCAACGGAGACAACAACGTTGTCTGCTGTGACAGATGTTCCCTGAATTTGGGAACGTCCCTTAGTGACGGTGCCAAGACCGACAACCTCTAACGTCCCTTCGATGTTTAACATCAATCAAACCCTAGGATACTATGCGATTTTAAAAGAATAAATTGTTAATGTTACTAAGACATTAAGTCGTTGCACATTAAACAATAATTAAGAATAAATGCATACCGTCACATTCATCGACAACGGAAATGGATCTAAGGTTTCGCCTCCTGAACCACAAGAACTCGGTATCTGGTTGGGAGGGTCAAATCCAACATTGCCACGGGCCACTTCGTCTTGCTCCATGTTGGGCACCGGAAGGCCCATTTGAGGGAACATAGCCCTCATCTCAGACCTCATCTCCTCCCGCATCTCGTCCCTAAACTCGGCCCTAATTTCCTCCCGCATCTCGGTCGTCAACTGGAAATCTGGCTAGAAAAGGGCCTCGGTCGCTCGGATGGGTTGCGAACACGCTCCGTATCGTCTCATCCTTCCCACATCCTCTAGGTCGCCCGCTATGATCGAGTTTTCCATGAATTATCGACAACGCGTCTTTGTGCCTATTAGGGACAAATTCTCCTCGTGATTCTTCGGCGTGCATCTCTATCTGTCAAATATGAGTTATTGTAAGTAAGATATATATTGTGTGAGGTACTTTTATAAACTAATACACTTACTAATCTCTCAGCCAGCTCCCGATTCGCCGGGTTGTCAAGGTGATACTGACCATCTTCTCCATTTCTCATACGGCTATAAAAGTAGTCCTTAATTCTATTATTTCCTTGGAGGATTGATTCGGAGATTTTCCCGTCTTCGGGGGGCATGTGCGTTAGCGGGTCCTCGTCAACCCATTCGGGTCACCGACCTAGATACCCCGCCGTGCCGAGATGGTGTGGGTATAAGTGGTGAGCCTGGCTTTGTTTAGCCTTCTGACTAATCTCCTGCAATATTCATTAAAAAAATAGGTTTGAATATATATATATATTATATATATAATTAGAGGACTATCAAAATTTCACCTGAAATTTCGCGGCTTCCCTATAGTTCCTCCACGCCTCCAATCCTTCATGACTGAGGTGTTCGTACTCGTTAGCCAACTCAGGCCCTTTCTTCTTCACCTTGACAGCATATTTGTGCCTCAATTGCGAAGCTCACCGGCTTTCTTGAGGACCTTCTTCTTTATAGCAGGATTATCGGGTAAGTTCCAAGTCCGCTGATAATATATTTTGGGTATAATTAATATCAATTATATACAACAGATAACGAACACAAGTAAAATAATCACTAAATTACCTGAATGTCTGCCCAAAGTACCTCCTTGAGCCCGACGTCGATCTGGCGCCAGGTGGTCACGTAGTCGGTAACCTGTGATCTTGTCACATGACCAATGTAGTTGCTTAAATTTAACCCTGATATCATTGTCAGGGCTGATGCATGTAGATTCTTCATCCGATCCGCTTGTAGCTCGTTTAGCACCTCGAGATCAAGAACTTTATTGCATATTGCGTTGACAAAGAAACCCAATTTAGAAATGCAGTGACGAACGTACTTCGGCATTATACCTCGGATTGCGATTGGCAGCAGATGTTGCATTAATGCATGACAGTCATGAGACTTGTACCCCACCAGCTTCAGGTCTTTCATCGAGACATATCACCTTATGTTACTGGCATAACCGAATGGGACTTTAATACATTTTAGACACTGGCAAAACTTAACTCCTCTTTCCCTTTTCAATCGGTGCTAGCTCATGCCTCATTCGATGTTCGACCATGTCAAGCTTAGCTTTTAGTCCATCTTTTGTCTTACCAGGCATATTTAAAAGGGTGCCTACTATGCTATCACACACGTTTTTCTCAACATGCATCACATCGATGCAGTGTCTGATGTTGAGGTTCTCCCAATAAGGTAGCTCCCAAAATATTGATCATTTTTTCCAGACATTGTCGTCTTTCGATGTTTTGCACTTCTTACCAAACTGAGTATTGATGTGTGTGACGATATCATTCAATTCCGTGCCATTTAACGGTATTGTAGCCCTTGAAGTATTGCTTTCCCCGTTAAAAAGTGGTAGAAGCTTTTGCTTCGTTCTATATTCGTGGGTATTGTGGCAGGAATTTCCGATGACCCATGTAGGTGTGTATCCTACAGTTGTTCAGCCACTGACTATCCATATTTTCCCCACAAATTGGACACGCTTTCTTGCCTTTTACACTATAGCCAGACAAATTCCGTAAGCCGGGAAATCATTTATGGTACATAATACCATGGCGCGTAGCGTAAACCATGATCTGATTGATGCATCGACACTTCAACTGCTTTGTACCATAGTTCTTTCAGATCGTCGATCAACGGAGCCAAGTAGACATCAATATCATTTCCGGGTTGTTTTGAACCAGAGATTAAACACGATAACGTGATGTATTTTCTTTTCATCGTAAGCCACGGAGGAAAGTTAGAGATACAAAGCAGCACCGGCCAAGTATTGTGACGGCTGCTCAAATCGCCAAAAGGGTTTATTCCATAGTGCAAAGCCCCAGCCGGAGATTTCGCGCCTCACCTCCAAATTTAGATACATCTAATCAATGTACCTCCATTGCGGGAAATCCGCCGGATGTCTCAATTTTCCATCTTTTTTCCTTTCCTCATCATGCCATCTAAACATCTTAGCGTCGTCGGCGTTTGAGAACACGCGTTTTAGTCTCGGAATTACTGGTAAGTACCACAAAACTTTAGCAGAGGGGGCCACCGACTTCGTCTTTTCTCTTATAACGCTAGGTGTAGCACATCGGGCACTTATCAGCCGACTCATAATCTCACCTATAAAGTATGCAGTCGTTCGGACAAGCGTGTATTCTTTCGTACTGTAAGTTCAATGGGCACAATAGCTTCTTTGCCTCGTAGTTCGACGTCGGAAGTTTATTGCCATCTAGAAGCATATCCACGAGTATTTCTAAGTGTTGAGAAACACTTGTCTGAAATACCAAATTAGCCTTAACGTTGAGCAGCTTGAAGACAGCAGACAACTTTGTGTACTTTGAGCACGCGGTGTACAAAGGGATATTGTTGTCCCTAACAAGACTGTCAAATATGGGAGGACGTTCTTCAAAATCCTCTGGGACATCACGAAGCATGTCCTCGATACGATCATTATCGTTGTCCGAAGAACCTTCAGCTATTACATCGTCCTCTAAACCTAGTGGCACTCTTGTACTAGTTCCAACACCCGCAGAACTAGCTTCATCGACAACGGCTTCACCGTGCCATATCCAATTCGTATACCCATGTTTGCAACCGGCTATTAGCAAATGTTATTTCACAACTTCACTATTCCACCAGTTCACGTTATTACAATTACGACACGGGCACGAAATCTTCGATTGTCTTTTTTTCCTACGTTCTATTCCGCACATCTCATAAATTCCTCAACACCCTTCGCATACTCAATCGTTGTTCGCATACTACACATCCAACCCCGACCCATTCCAATAGCCTAAACTATACAAATAAATATTTACAGATAATTCATATAAGCAAGTGCAATCGATCGAAGGGCTTTGATAGGGTCCTTATCGCTCCAACCTAACCCATCTTAAACATTCACTATCGTTTGTAAATGTGTCTTTGAGCTTCTATGTTGAGAAAGATTCGGCAGCATTTCCACAGTTCTCCAAGTAGACGAAAAAATATGAAAAGGATATACATCCAATCCATATGTCTACCGGAGAACATTTAAGGGAAATGTAAACCAAATTTTTCATCAACATCGACGCTCAAACACACATTTACATCCTAAAGCGACAATAAACGTTTAAGAACGGTCCCAAACGGGGACCATTCAAAGTTTTCTCCTAATGAGAAAATCTTGAATGAGTACCTAAGCTTAGATAAAACTTAAATTCACAAAGACGAATGCATATAAATAAAATACAAGTTTGAAAACTTACGTAATCGTTCGTAGAAGTCAAGTAGGAATATCACCCGAAATTCGCCCAAGCACGAATATTATCACCCAAAGTTGACCCAAACCTAAATTTCGCAAAAAATAAGCTCAATATCAACCTCAAATCAAATATATCAAGGAATTAAACGAAAAAATCGCAAGGAATACCCAAAATTTCGAAAGAGGGGTTTATGCAAAAATTCAATTTTCGAAGATTTCAAGCATAATCGCGAAATACAATGAGGGAAAATGGTTAGGAGATATCTTGCCGGGTTGTCGTACCCCGGAATCTTCGGAAAATAGTGATCGTCGCCGGAAAAATTCGTCGATAGAGGAGATGACACGCCCGATTCGACCCAAAATCCAAAATTGACCAAACTTTACCTAAAAACCTAATTTTCGCAAAGATCAAGCTCAATATCAACATTAAATCAACTATAACACAAGAATACGCTACAAATTCGCATAAATCAAGCTCGAAAAACCCGAAAATTTGCATACCTAATTTTCGAAAAACTACCAATTTCGAAACTATAAAGCCGTAGGTCGCAAAATACAGAGAGGGGAATCGCTCAATGGACTTCTTACCGTGTTCTCCAAGCTCGGAAAGGTCGGAATCGGTCGAATTTCGCCGGAAATCGCCAAAAGCCGTGTGCCTCCTTCGTTCTTCGTCGCATGTCGTTTTTTTGAAGTGGAGAGGAAGATGGGTGTTTTTAATATGTCATGGGCGACAGTTGTTAGAAAAATTCCCCGTAACCGTCGCCCATGATGCACGAATTCCAATTTTTTTAATTGTATGGGCGACGGTTTCTACAAACAACCGTCGCCATGTTGAAAAAGAAAATTATTTTCTTAAAAAGTTAAAGAGTTGGGCGACGGGTTTTTAGTTCAAAACCGTCGCCCAAAAGTTACTAATGTCACCGTTGCCTATGCTTACCGAAACTTAAAGAAAATTACCATAACGACACCGCGTCTATTATGGGCGACTGGTTTTACACAACCGTCGCCCATAGTGCCGTGGCCTGTACATCATTTTCTACTAGTGAATATTTTATAAAATAAATTTAAACGCAAATTTTGTTTTAATTAACATATTTTTCGGAAAAAAAAAAAGAGAAAATAAATTATATATATGTATGTATTTGAATTCGAATAACTCTACGGATTCGAATCAATTGTAGGATTCAAATAGTAATTGAACATGGATGCTCAACTTGATAATCGAATATAAATATAATATACGATTTCAACTCGTTTTGTTTCGATTAGTTTGGAATCCCTGTCGGGCATGGTTTTAAAAAATGGACCGGACCGGACTGGACCGGTCTGTTCCGACCGGATCTGTGAAAAATCCGGCACGGTCCAGATCCAGTTCTTATTTAAATTAGAAAAAATAGAAAGAAATAATAACAAAAGAAAAAAATAAGTAAATGTAAAAACATATAACTGGCATAATGGTAACTTCTCTTTTAATTTATTTTTTTTTACATTGGACTGGATTTGATTTCCACGAATTTCATTTTAATCATATTTTATAATTAGTTGGTCCCCAAGTTTAAAAACTTTCATATTTGACACTCATTTGACAATTACTCTTTAATATCTCTAGACATTTTACTTTTATTTTATTGAACACCCAATTTATAAATCATAATTGCATTTTACTTTTGTTATTTGATTGATTTGTCTTATTTTTGGGACCAATTTTCCTCCGTTTGATGTTAAACCACTAAACTTAAATCACTAAAATTTTCGATCCAGCGAAAACGCGATTTGAAAATCTGGCAGGGAATATCGGACCGACCACCTCTAATTTTATTTATTTTATTAAAAAATAATTGTTAGTAAACCACTAAAAGAAGTTCGTGTGTAATGTTAAATGTAGTGTAGTACTTGATCGGATTTATTGGGTAAATGGACTCGTGAATCAGAAATTTTTAAAAAATGGCCTCCTCCCTCCAAAAAGACATATATACCCTTACTAAGTGACCCTAAAAGGACAATATTACCCTTATTTAAAGATCCCAACGCTCACTTAACCATATTAATGAAAAATTACTGTTCATTAGCTAAAGTGTCTGTCCTTTCCTCATCTTGTCAGAGTTTTTTTACTTTTTACAGCTGTTTTCCAAGCTTTGACTTCGTCTTCTTCAAAGCGTATCCATCAAAACCTAAAATCTGTTTTCCAAACTTTTACTTCTGAAGGGATCCGACGAATTTACAGGGGACCCTTGAGTCATTCGCAGGGGACCCATGCAGTTTGTGCAGGGGACCCGAACGAATTTGCAGGGGACCCTGAGTGATATGCAGGGGACCCATGTTTGCGCAAGGGACCCGTGCAGTTTGGACATGTGATACTTCTCTCAAGGGACTCGAACGAATTTGCAGGGGACCCTTGAGTCATTCGCAGGGGACCCATGCAGTTTGTGCAGGGGACCCGTGCAGTTTGGACCCGTGATACTTCTCAAGGGACCCGAACGAATTTGCAGGGGACCTTGAGTGATATTCAGGGGACCCATGCAGTTTGCGCAGGGGACCCGTGCAGTTTGGACCCGTGATACTTCTCAAGGGACCCATACGAATTTACAAGAGACCCTTGCAATTTGTGCTGGGGATCCGTGAGACTTCTCAAGGGACCCATACCTATTCGCATGGGACCCGTGCAGTTTAGACCCGTGATACTTCTCAAGGGACCCATACGATTCGCAGGGGACCCTTGAGTATTTCGTAGGGAACCCTACCTACCTAGTAAATTTGAGTTAAATTTGATACGTTTTCGAATCTGCAATTAAAAAATTTGGGTTACATGCGCTGGGATCTGCACATGCGCGGGTCCCCTGATTATATGCACGGGTCCCCTGGTTCAAGGGACCCGCGCTTATATGCAGGGGACCCGCCCATATATGCAAGGGACCTGCACATATATGCAAGGGACCTTATCCATATGTTTTATGACAGTGATTCCGACGAAATTTGAGTTTAATTTGATACGTTTTCGAATCTGCAATTAAAAAATATGGGTTACATGCGCTGGGATCTGCATATGCGAGGGTCACCTGATTATATGCACGGGTCCCCTGTTTCAGGGACCTGCGCTTATATGCAAGGAACCCACGCATATATGCAAGAGACCCGCACATATATGCAAGGGACCTGATCCATATGTTTTATGACACTGATTCCGACGAAAATTGAGTGAAATTTGATACGTTTTCGAATATGCACGGGTCCCCTGGTTCAAGGGACTCACACATATATGCAAGGGACCCGTCCCTATGAGAATCATGCGCATGATGTATGTGGTTCTCTGCACATTTTGGTGGTATTTGTCTTATTTTAAAGTTTTATGGGCGGATCCCTTGCATCTATGCAGGTCCCATGGTTATATACAAGTGTCCCTTGGATTTATGCACGGGTCCCTTGTATTTATGCACGTTTGCATGTATGGATGGGCCCCTGCTCATTTCACGGATTTTCATGCATGACATGGATTCCTAAAACTCTAAATTCATAACCATGAAACTCTAAATATGTTTTATGTATACCACAATAGTATCATATTAATGAAATCAAAATTTTAAAGATAATTATATATCAGAATAGGTATGTTGATGTAAGAAATTGATTAAGTTCCATATTTCAGAATGAAGCTTATTCTAGCCTACAAAACATATGTATTTTGATCATCATTGGAGATACGATGCTCTTGTCTTTAATATTCCCCGTTTGAATCAATATATAATAAATATATGATGTTATTAAAAAAACTACATAATAATTACAATACTAATTCATATATCTTAAACCTTTAAACGCCAGCACAATATTAACTTACTTAACTGATTACAATACCACTTCTTACTTCAACCTCTTATTGCATACAATTTTTATTTATTCATTTACGTACAATATTAAACACGCTACATGATAAATTCTTCAACATTCAATTCAAACATCAATGCATTACTAGCTTACTTAACTTACTACAGTTGACTCACTTCTTACTTCAGTCGCTTAATTAACCATATGCACACCAAAACATGTTAGTATTGTAGGTAAATGAAGAAGTAAAAATTGTATCATTTACACGGGTTCTCATGCATGACACGGATTCCTAAATCTATACCTGTAAATTTAAAACTAGTATATGTATAAACAAAGTACCATTCTAAACACGCCACATAATAAAACAATAGTAAATGATATATCTTAAACATTCAAACATCAATGCATTAGTAGTCTACTTAACTTACTACAATTGACACACTTATTACTTCATCCACTTAATTCTCTATAATTTTTACTTGTTCATTTATTAATCATATAAATAAAGACTCCAAACAAAATCCAAGATGAAGTTAGAATAAAGACTAAAGCTTTTTCTGCATTTGCTTGTTTAGTGACCTTAAGCTTCAAATTGACAACATTTTCTTCCAAGCTCTGTTTTTTAAACTTCAATGCTTGAATCTTCTCCAACATTTTTGCATGCTCTAATTGCAAAAGTTCCAATCTTTTTGAAATGTTTTCCGCAGAAATTTCTTCCCCTGTAACATCACTCTCCCACCTAAAAAATTTGCAATTGCTATCCTACAAAACAACATACCCGCACGATAGTTATAAAAGTAAACCATCGTATCTAACCATGTATTAGACTTTTCACTTACAGGCCAATAACCACAACCATAGAACCGTTCTCCAGATCTCGATCCTTTCCTCGCCATCTGCAGTTTTGCCACAACACCATGGTTGCATTTTATAACTTTTTTGAAAATTGAATCCCTTGCCTCTGAAGAAGAACAATGATTTGTGGAACTGGACTTTATTTGCCCCTAGATCTGACTCTGAAAAAGAATAATGTGCCATTTTTTTTGTTTACATATGCGTGATAAGAAAATACCTATATAGGCTCACGGGTCCCTTGCATATGCTTGTAGGTCCCCTGCATATGTGCACGGGTCCCCTGCATATGCGCTTGGGTCCCCTGCATATGCGCTTGGGTCCCCTGCATATGCATACGGGTCCCATGCAGCAGGGGACCCATGCGCATATTCAGGGGACCCTACGCCTGTTCTTAAGTTCTAACATGAGAATATTCGAAAATGCATCGATTCAGCTCGAATTTCGCTGGAATTACCGTCACCGAGCATATACATCGAAACCCACTCAATTCCGCATCTAATTGACTGAAAAATCGTGATCAAGTGTGAAATCAAAAACAAAAAAAAAATGACTTACTGTGATAAATGAGTTGTGCTTAATTATTTCTTTCAACAGATCGCATATGAAAAATGGTCGATTAGCTCGATAATGTGAATATATACGCGTTTTCGTATTAATTTCTTCTTTCAGATTTGAATGAGACGTATGTTTGGGTAGGTGTGGGGGTTGTTCTTGCGTTAATGGAGTTTCCTTTTTGTTTTTCTTTTTTTCTTTTCTTATATTTTACTTTTCTTTTCTTTTTTCCTTTTCTTTTATATTAAAAATTATTAAAGAAGATGGTTAGTAGTTAATCAAAGTGGGGCTATTGACTAAAAAAAAGTAAAGAAGGTTACTTTTTTAAAGTTTTTTGGTTGGGGGCCATTTTTTTAAAGAACCCGTACTTGATCCATCCACTCCACGCACGTCTACTGCGTGTGGCTTGTCCTGGAACTCGAACCCTAGGCCATGGACTCCACTGAAATCAACCACACCGCTTCAAAGCTGCCCATCAAACGCAAGACCCACGACGAAGAACCCACGTCGCAATCCGACGTGTCAGCATCTCCGCCGTTCAAATTCCAGCGAGTATGGGGCGAAGCCGACGAGATCCGATTCGTACAGGGACTCCTCGACTGCGCCGCCGACGGCCTTTCTTTCCCCAGAGACCTTTCGATCTTCTACGACCGCTTCTCTAATTCTATGTCTCAGCCCTACACAAAATCCCAGCTTTACGAGAAGCTGAGAAGGCTCAAAAATAAGTTTAGGGCCATGACCGGTCGGATATCGAAGGGTTTCGACCCGGCCCGGCTCTCAGCCCACGATCGTGAGCTCTATGAGATGTCGAGGAGGCTATGGCACGAGGATGTCGCCGATACGTCGCCGTTTGGGAGGCTGAGTCTTGTCGGGGTAAAAGTGGGGTTTTCCCCCACATTGTCTGAGGTTTCGAATGACGATGGGAATTCGATTCAAGAGATCGAATTGCCCAATGGAGCAGAGTTCAAAGGGAATGATGGGTTTTGCAGCAAATCGACTGAGGCTAATGTAATTGAAAGCAAGAAAGGATGTGGGAGAAAGGGTTCTCAGAAGTTAAGTGAAGTGACTATGGAGGTTGAAGGGGATAAGAATTGTGAAACTGACGTGAGGAAAGATGGTGGGCTAAGGCAAGTTGTGGCTAATGCAGTGATGAGCTCGTTTGATGAGTGTTTGGAGGATCTGAGGGGTAAAATGGATGGGAACGATTGTGGAAATGAGTGTTTTTGTTTGCGTTTGCAGAGACAGAAGGTTGAAGAGTATGATGTTTTAGCGAGGAGAATGAGGCTTGTGCTTCAGGATTTTGTTAGGAGACAGTGAGTAGATGAAGTGATTTTGAAGTCTGGTAATGGATTTTGGTTTTGGCAGGAATAGCGTAGCAACATTTCTTGTAGGATTTTTGTGCAGTTGGTCATGGAGTGTGTAGATTCTTTGGCTTTGTTTCACTTTGCAATATTATGTGGCTTAAGCTGTGACGGTGTGGTGTAATACTGATCGAGTATTTAGATTCTTCACAATATCTGCCTTTGGGAACCATTTACTTGGTCTTGGTCCCTTCAATGTGAATTTTCATGAAATAATGTCTGAAATCTTTACCATGGCGTTGCTTGTAGCATAGCAATTAATATGTGTGGACGCTTGGAAATGCTGGCATGGCTGTCTTGCTCTGCAGTTCGCCATCCCCTTCAAGTCTTAATCTGATCAAATGTTCGTTTCTCTTTGTGGGATGTTCCCATTCCCAACATGCTGTCCCCCTCTTCCCTTCCCAGTTATGTTTCATCATTACTTTTTTTTTTTCTTTTTTGATTATTATAGATTAATTATTCCATAAAGTAGAAAATGTGTAATGATAACTAGCAGCAGAATATAGCTCCTAATTCCATAAAGTAGAAAACGTGGAGCGTGCTCTGTTTGAAAATATAGCTTCACACAGCCCCACCATTTAACATCCTTACATCATTTCAGAGATTCTTTAGAATATATTTTTCAAGGTATGATTAAGCTCGTAATATCCCATTAGCAGCAGAAAGTAGGGAGATGAAAGTGAAAAGGGAAAGATAAAAGGCAAAAATGAAGGCGATCAGAGATTTCAACTAACTGATAAATTAACCAGTCTGAGTAAAGTGAGTTGAACCACAGAATCCATTCCAACACAAGTGGCCAAATTTACATTAATGGCAACCGAAGAACTCCTGCGTAAAACCGAAAACAGTCATACCATCTTCAGTGTTCTTGGCCGGGCAGTTGTAGAGTGGATTCTAATACTTCTGCTACTTACCAATTACTTATTCTCATACTTCGTTTCTAAGTTCATTACATACTTTGGGCTCGAGCCATCATGCCCATTGTGCGTTAGACTGAACCGTGCTCTTAAATTCGACGAGCAAGAGATCTCCTTGTAAGAAATAAATCATCTAAATACGTTCTAAGTATGCATGTGTCATACAATTACAGCAGTTTAGAACATGAAATTTATGCGGAAGAGTGAAACAGGATTACCTCCAGCCATTGATGAGAAGAACCGTCACGTTAAAAGACACAGAGGTGTTTTTCCAAGTCTATCTTACTGCTATTACAGATGGGATTTTCAGCGTACGTAAGAAGACACGGGACCTCCATATTTATAATAAAACTGAAGGAAGTTTCTCCATCAGAAACTGCTATGGCAGTTACCCACAAGTGGGATATGGAAACTGCTCAACACATACGTGCCACTACTCAATTAATAAAAGAAATAATATTAAGTTAATATATTGGACCATAAAATCCAATATTCTCCCACTGGTCCAATACGCATTGAGAAACATAATATACGGGTCAAAGCGATCGGCTCTTATCTATCAAAAACCTTTCTTCCATGTACCACAATATTTTATATCTCTCCCTTAATCGTGACATGCGCTCTTAATGAATAAACCATACGTTTATTCGAGGTCCTCTAAATGTGATACTAATAATGAAAAACTTAATGTATACAACTAAAGAAGAAAATATCACAACTTCGATAAAAGTTTCAATATACATCCAAAGTAGGACTAATTCCCATGTTTTCAACATGACCCTTGAATCTTGATGGCGCCAAACCTTTAGTCAAGGGATCTGCCAACATTAAATCAGTGCTTATGTGCTCGATCGAAACTTGACCTTCTTTAACACGATCTCTAACAGCCAAGAATTTGATGTCGATATACGTTTTTCGACTTCTTTTGTTGTTTTTGGCTAAATGCACTGCTGCAGTGTTGTCGCAGAAGAGCTTCAGTGGTCTTGATATAGAATCCATGACTCTCAGACCAGTAACGAAACTTCTTATTCATATCCCGTCAATTGTAGTCTCGTAGAGGGCTATGAACTCTGCCTCCGTAGTGGACGTGGCAATCATTGACTGTTTAGTGCTTTTCCAAGATACAGCTCCGCCAGCTAACATAAATATGTAACCTGATGTGGATTTCCGTGTGTCAGTGCAGCCTGCGAGGTCTGCATCGGAATATCCAACCACTTCAAGTGTTTGAGCTGGTTTATATATGAGCATGTGGTTCTTGGTCCCTTGAAGATAGCGCATAACTTTCTTCGCAGCTCGCCAGTGTTCCATTCCAGGGTTACTTTGGTACCTACCCAACATCCCTACGGCAAAAGCTATGTCTGGCCTAGTGCAGACCTGAAGGTACATTAAGCTACCGACTGCAGACGCATATGGGATGTTGCGCATTTGCTCATTTTCGAGTTCATTTTGAGGACATTGATCCAAATGGAGTTTGTCCCCTTTCAATATGGGTGCTATACTTGGTGAACAATTTTTCATCCCGAATCTCTCTAGAATTTTGTTAATATATGCTTCTTGAGATAAACCTAGTAGACCTTGATGTCTATCTCTATGAATTTTAATCCCAATGACATAGGAGGCTTCTCCCATATCCTTCATATCAAAATTCTTCGAGAGAAATTGTTTCACGTCATGTAACATGCTCAAATCCTTAGTGGCAAGTAGAATATCGTCAACATATAATATTAAGAAACATATTTTGCTCCCACCGATCTTATGGTATATACAATTATCCATTATATTTTCTTCAAATCCAAATGAAGAAATAACTTCGTGGAACTTAAGATACCATTGACGGGAGGCTTGTTTCAAGCCGTAGATTGACCTCTTTAACTTGCAGACCAAATGTTCACGATCCTTTGAAAGGAATCCTTCAGGTTGTTTCATACAAACCTCTTCTTCTAGGTGCCCATTTAAGAAGGCCGTTTTCACGTCCATCTGATGAAGTTCCATATTAAAATGTGCAACTAAAGCCAAGATAATACGAAGTGAGTCTTTCTTCGATACAGGAGAAAATGTTTCCTTGTAATCAACCCCTTCTACTTGAGTGAATCCTTTAGCCACAAGTCGGGCCTTGTATCGCTCAATATTACCCGATGAGTCTATCTTAGTTTTGAAGACCCACTTGCAACCTATAGCTTTATGGTCGCTTGGTAACTCAACAAGTTCCCATACATCGTTATCCTTCATAGAATTCATTTCATCTTTCATGGCATTCATCCATAAGTCACACTTTTCAGAACTCATTGCTTGTGAAAACGTTTCGGGATCATTTTCGGCTCCTTCATTGCAACCGGTTTCTTGTAAATACACAACATAATCGTTCGAAATGGCTGATCTTTTTGCTCTACTAGACCTTCTTAATGCTGTTTCGACATTCTCCTGATGAGAACTCGGTACAACTTCATGTTGCGGAAATTCAGGCAGATCCTGAGCAACAGTGTCTACGTGAGCATCAACCTCTTGTTGTGGAGTCTCTATATCTGTGTTCACTGTAGGCGGTTCTACAGATATGTCGTTTTGTTGTCCTGAGCTAGAAGGTTCTCCCACTGTATAGCCTAAATCAGGTACGACTCGGCTGGGAAACGACAAATCAGGTAAAACTGCCACTGTATACTGTGAATCTAATGTAGTAGTCTCCGTTGGAATCTCGATCTCACGATTCTTAGGGTCTAAAATAGAATCGCTCCCACAGATCAATCCTTCCTCCAGAAACTTGGCGTTTCTTGACTCCACAATAGTGCTATGAAAAGGACAATAAAATCGATAGCCTTTGGACCGTTCACAGTAACCGACGAAATAGCCACTGATGGTCCTAGGGTCGAGCTTCTTCTCATGTGGGTTATAAATCCTGACTTCAGCTGGGCATCCCCAAATGCGTACGTGTTTTAAACTCGGTTTCCAACCTTTCCATAACTCAAATGGCGTCTTTGAGACAGCCCTCGTTGGAACCCGATTCAATATGTACACTGCCGTCTTAAGAGCTTCAGGCCACAATGAAGATGAAAGCTTAGAACCCGCTATCATGCTTCTAACCATGTCCTGCAAGGTTCTATTCCTTCTCTCAGCCACACCGTTCTGATTTGGTGATCCTGGTGTAGTGTATTGGGCAACAATCCCATGTTCCTGTAGGAACCTTGCAAATGGACCTTTAGCTTGTCCACTTTCTGTGTATTTACCATAATATTCACCACCCCGATCCGAACGAACTATTTTGATTTGTTTTCCACATTGTTTCTCTACTTCTGCCTTGAATATTTTGAAGACATCTAAAGCTTCACTTTTGTGATCGAGCAGATAGAGATACATGAATCGCGAATAGTCGTCGATAAATGTGATGAAATATCGTTGATCTTTACTGTTAAAATCCGGACTGCAGATGTTTGTATGTATTATTTCCAATATGCTTGAGCTTCTTTTAGCTGGGCCTTTATTTGAGATATTGGTTTGTTTACCCTTTATACAACCAATACAGGTATCGAAATCCGTAAAATCCAGAGCATCAAGTACTCCTTCAGAAACTAACTTTTTAACCCTATTAATGGAGATATGTCCCAATCTCCGATGCCACAACTTAGAAGATTTGTTATTTACTCTATTGTGTTCAATATTAAAGCAGACGTTTTCACTTAAGTTAAGTTGATAAAGACCGTTATACATAACACCATTTCCAACAACTTCAGAATTTTGATAAACATCGATTCTGCCACAATCTGAAAAATAAAAGGAATAACCAAAAGGTGCAAGTCTAGAAAGCGAAACTAAATATCTAGAAAAACCGGGAACATAAAAGGTCTTTTCTAACTTCATAACATGTCCACTACTTAACGTAATAAAAACATCGCCAACTGCACGAACGACTGACGTCAACTTGTTTCCTGAAAAGACGACATCTTCACTTCGGTTCGGCTTCCTTAGGTTGACCATACCCTGCATCACATTCGAAATGTGAGTTGTACTACCACAATCAACCCACCATGTATTGTGTGCAACTTCAGTCATATTGGATTCATAACATACTAGAGAAAAAATACCTTTCTTCTCCATCCACTGCTTGAACTTTAGGCATTCCTTCTTCACGTGCCCTTTCTTCTTACAGAAAAAGCAGCTAGGTTCTTTCTTAATCTTCGCAGTAGGAGCAAGTGGTGCTTTCCCTTTACCTTTTATAATCTTTCTTCTTTTTTCCGTGCATTGCCATATATGCAGTTTCAGCATTCCCTTTCTCCATCAGTAGTCTCTCCTCCTCTTGCACACACATGGTCATAAATTCATTAATAGACCACTTTTCCTTATGTGTGTTATAAGAGATTTTGAAAGGATCATACTGTGCGGGAAGTGAATTCAGAATAAAGTGCACAAGAAAAGAATCAGAAAAATCAACCTTCAACTCATTGAGCTGAGCCGCAATGTCTCTCATAGTCATGATGTATTCCCGAACCCCTCTAACACCCTTAAACTTCATGGATGTGAACTTCATGATGAGGGTACTGGCTAAGGCTTTGTCAGAAGACTCAAATTGCTCATCAATAGCCTTCATGAGTTCTTTCACCTTGTCATGCTTATCGATAGAACCACGGATGCTTGGCGATACTTTAGACTTAATGTATGCCACGCCAACCCGATTCGACTTCTCCCAAGAACTGTATTCCACAATCTCAAAAGGGGAGCTAGCAGAAGTCAATGCAGGTGGTTCATCTTTCCTTATAGCATAATCAAGGTCATGCCATGCCAAGTACAAAAGCACTTTTTCTTTCCAAACTTTATAGTTATCTCCCCTTAACTCGGGAGCCTCAAAAGATGTAGGTACAATAACAGGAACTGCAAACCACGTCATAAAAATAAAAGGAAATAAAATATAAGACTACAATGATAAAATGCTTTATACAATTATAAAACATATAACATGTGAATCTATAGACATGATGCTGCCTGTGGGCTAAGTATCAATTCAATAAGATTCAAAGACTAAAATTGATAACACTGTTAAACTCCAAATATCCGATGCCTGTGGGCCAATCAGAAAATCTAACATGTAATCCTAATCAAATCAACAAAAATAATAAAACTCCTGTGGGATAGAATTATCATTCAGTCAATTGGATCACAATTAATATTCGTGAACTATATGTGATCGTAAACTTAATATATAATATTCTATAAAGAGGATTGCTGTGGCAATATCCTCAAAGAAAAATATTATATAAATCACCGAATATTAACATTAAATCCGACATACAAATATATTCACAAAGTTCACGCATATTCATAGATGAAATAAAATTCAGAATATTCATATACGCATGCTTACAGTATGCAGATTTAATGCAAAATAATCATTATCTAGTATGAAAAATAATAAGCATGAAAAAACTGTTGACAAATACACGCAAGTGTAAGAAATAAATAAGGCAAAAGGGTCTGACGTCTGACCTACAACAATGATGCATACACTTACATGTATTGGGCTGAGAATTGGCCCACTAACACAACAAACCCTAATTGAGACTTTACTACAGAGAAATTTCGCACAGTGGTGCTACAATGGCGCAGTCACCATCACAGACCAGCACCCAACGGTACTGTTCACGCAACCACGAGGCCACTCGGCCATGATAGCGACCAGAGACACACGCAGATGTAACGCTGCTGTCCGAGTTAATACAACGATTTTCTCTAACAATACTGAAGCATGATATCAAGGCTGAAGGCATAGATGCTCTGATACCAATATGTAAGAAATAAATCATCTAAATACGTTCTAAGTATGCATGTGTCATACAATTACAGCAGTTTAGAACATGAAATTTATGCGGAAGAGTGAAACAGGATTACCTCCAGCCATTGATGAGAAGAACCGTCACGTTAAAAGACACAGAGGTGTTTTTCCAAGTCTATCTTACTGCTATTACAGATGGGATTTTCAGCGTACGTAAGAAGACACGGGACCTCCATATTTATAATAAAACTGAAGGAAGTTTCTCCATCAGAAACTGCTATGGCAGTTACCCACAAGTGGGATATGGAAACTGCTCAACACATACGTGCCACTACTCAATTAATAAAAGAAATAATATTAAGTTAATATATTGGACCATAAAATCCAATACTCCTTCCTCCTTAATGTCTGTGAGTCGCATGGCTCTGAGATTTCAGGGCTGAGCAATTGCAGTAGCCATCAAAGGTTGGCCAAGTGTAAGGACTTGTGCAGAAGCTGCTCGAGATGGGCTGAGAACGCTCGATGTTCTTGCTGCCACGAACCGTTTCTGAGAAGAAGCGTTCTTGAGAAAAGGGCTTCCTCGGAAGAGGATAATGATGGAGATCAAGCTTCCGAAACGATGATTCGAAGTAAAGAATCCGATGATGTTTCAAATAGAGACGACGAATATACGTCACACTTGATTATACAGAACGGAATTATCTGCATAGAGATGACTGATACAGAATCTACCACCAGCGAAAAGCCAGCGAGGAATGGGTCTGAATATTCTCTTCAAGAATGTCAAGGTATTAATTAGAGTTAACTATTAATTTTGTACCGGACTTCATAGTCATTTGGTATGTTTTTCTATTGCAAAATCGCCAGGAACTGAAGAAGAACCTCAGATTGGAGATGTAATAAGTGAGGTGGAACTTGTCTGCAATGATTCAGTAATGTCGAAAGAACAACTTAGAGCGAAAATCAAATCCCAGCAGAGAGCCCTCGACGCTTTATACTTGGAACTAGAAGAAGAGAGAAAGGCTTCAGCTATATCTGCAAACGAAACGATGGCTATGATTACGAAGCTTCAAGAAGAGAAATCTGCCATGCGAATGGAGGCCATTCAATGCCAAAGAATGATGGAAGAACAAGCCGAGTATGACCAAGAAGCACTGCAGCTGCTAAACGAACTTGTTTTCAAAAGAGAGAAGGAGAAGATAGAACTCGAAAAGGAGTTGGAAGAAGTCTATATGAACAAAGAGCTTGAGATTACGAAAAATATGATAGTAGATGATGATGATGCTGATGATAGTTTGGAGTATTCCCAAGTGCGACAGATTCTGAAATCGCCCGTTAGTGATGTATGTTTAGCAGCAGAATTGGACGGAGAAAGGTTGAGCATTATCGAGATGCTCAAAGACAAACTGTTTGTGCCCGACGATGATCACAAAGCTGAATTCGATCAGAAGATGAGTGCTGATAACTCCTCGGCGAAGAAACTCCTACCGCTATTTGATGCGGCTATGGAATACGAACCTGTAAAGTGAAGAAACTAAACGAAGCAAAGCATGTAATGCGATGATGATGATAGTAACTGTTAAGGCAAGGTTGGATCAAATTATGGATTTCCTTCTATATATATCGAACGTATACGCGGAATGCAGAACTGATTTTATCATCTAGGTTATCGTTAGACACTCTGTCTTTATGACGATATTGCAGTGGTGCTTACGAAATTCGACTATCGTTAATGACAAACGTTTAGGAAAGAAGACCATTTCAAATTTCGAGACCAACAAACTTATTCGATGCCTTCCGTACGCTCATGCGAGTTTTTTAAATGTGAAGTTTTTTAAGGTCCAGTCCTTTAAATAAATTCTAGTTCTATCAGTTTATGGTCCGATTTCCTATGGTTCATAAACATAGCCCCAAAAATGCTATAAATATTAATATTTGTCGTGCGACCATGATTCAGTAAAAGAACAAGTTGAACACATTGCTTTGAAAAGTCAGACTTGTATGTGAGAAAGGAAAAGATCACGTGGACATAAATTAAAAGAATGAAGACTTCATTCTTGTAATGATTTCGGCTGTCAACATTATTTGTCAAAGGAGGCGACGAGCTGAATTTTCTTTTCGTTCACAACAAACCTTTTCACATGCAAGATGGAGCAGACGCTCGCCTATAAATAGGGAGCTCAGGTGAAGGAGATACACCACCACAACATCTCAGATATTCTCCTATTTGAAATTTCTTTGTAGCTAATATTCATTCTGATGTATGGGGCCCTTCTCGTGTTCCGTCCAAAGGTGGTGCAAGATATATGTTGACTGTCACTGATGATTTTTCAAGGAAAATCTGGGTCCACTTCCTTAAGCGGAAAAGTGATGTTTTCCTAACATTTAAACAATGGAAAGCTTTGAGTGAAAAGAAGACATGAAAACAGATCAAACGGTTGCGTACATAATGGCTTAGAATTTTGTGGAAGCGAGTTCAACGAATTTTGCAGAAATGAAGGAATTGCTCGCCATCACACTGTTCGAATGACGCCTCAACAAAATGGTGTTGCCGAGCGCATGAACTGAACGCTTTTAGAGAGAGCTCTTTGTATGATTTCCAACGCTGGGTTGACAAATGATTTTTGGGCTGCAGCTAGTTATATTGTCAATCGCTCACCGTGTTCACCGATTAGTTTCAAGACTCCTAAGGAAGTATGGTCAGGTACTCCTGCTGATTATTCCAACTTAAGAATATTTGGGTGTCCAGCTTATATGCACGTAAACGAGGGAAAGTTAGAGCCTAGAGCTAAGAAATATATTTTTCTCGGTTACGCTTCAGGGGTGAAAGGATATAGACTACATAATCCTGATCCCAAGTAACCCAAATTTATAATTAGCAGAGGTGTTACATTTGACGAGTCTTATGATACATCCTTCAAAAGAGTCTATTAATTCTTCTAATCAAGAAAAGAAGGATAGTGTACACAGCGAGGTGGAGCTCAACAAAGATTTTTCAGATGAGCCTGCGACTCGTTCAACAGATCAAGATAAGGCAGAGCCAGAACCTGATTCAGATCATGTTGAAGATGAAAGCGTCGAGGAGGAATACTCTATAGCCAGAGATAGACAGAGACGTGAGATTCAACTACCACAACGGTACGTGAACTTAGTTTCGTTCGCTTTATCAGTAGCACAAAAAACAGGTGGAGGGGCGAACCTTCTACCTATTCAGAGGCAATAAGAAATACAAATTATGAAGTGGCTAGTAGCGATAAATGAATAAATGAAGTCTCTGCACAAGAATGGTAGTGGATTCTTGTGCCACCGTCGAAGAAAAAGAAATCGGATGTAAGTGAGTCTTCAAGAAGAAAGAAGGTTTATCTGGTTCTGATAATGCAATGTGTAAAGCACGATTAGTCGTGAAAGGCTATAGTCAGGTACAAGGTGTTGATTTTAATGATGTATTCTCACCTGTCGTTAGACATAGCTCTATTCGTGAATTACTTGCATTCGTTGCCATGTATGATTTGGAGTTAGAACAGCTTGACGTCAAGACGGCGTTCTTACATGGCGATTTAGATGAACGGATTTATATGAAGCAACCTGAAGGCTTTGTAGTTGAAGGAAAAGAAGCCCAAGTTTGTTTACTGAAGAAATCTTTATATGGATTAAAGTAGTCTCCAAGACAGTGGTATAAACGGTTTGATTTTTCCATGTTGGGTCATGGTTTCTCCAGGAGCAATTATGATAGTTGTGTTTACTTCCGAAAGTTAAATGTCAGTTCGTTCATTTATCTATTGTTATATGTTGATGATATGCTCATTGCGGCTAGGAATCTTACAGAAATTCACTAGTTGAAGGCCTTACAAAACGGTGAATTTGAAATGAAGGATTTATGAGCAGCTAAGGAGATTCTTGGTATGGAGATTAGACGTGATAGAGGAGCTGGTAAGTTACACTTGACCCAGGAAAGTTACCTCAAGAAGGTTTTGGAGAGATTTGGCATGAACGATGCCAAACCATTCGGCACTCCTCTTGCTAGCCATTTTAGGCTAAGCGCTGCTCAGTCACCATCATCAGATGAGGAAGAAGCATACATGGCACGAGTTCCTTACTCGAGTGTAGTCGGCAGTATTATGTATGCAATGGTTTGTACACGCTGATATTTCAGAGGCTGTTAGTGTTGTTAGCAGATATATGGCTACCAGGGAAAGACTAGCAAGCAGTGAAATGAATTCTCATATACTTGAAAGTTAGCTGGAAAACTACTCTACAGCACGTAGTGGCATTGTCTACTACTGAAGCAGAATACATGGCGATTACTGCCGCGATCAAGGAAGCATTATGGTTGACGGGGTTATTCAGCGAATTAACTCAGAATCAGGGAGTTATTACTATATTCTGTGATAATCACAGTGCGATTCATCTAACTAATGATCAGATGTATCATGAGAGGACTAAGCATATCGATGTCAAGTATCATTGTATTCGTGATATCATTGCAGATAAGAACGTGTTTTATCATGAAGATCAACACAAAGGATAATCATGCATATACGTTTAGGAAGGCTCTTTCAGTTACCAAGTTCAAGCATTGTTTGGACTTGATTGGTGTTTTAAAGTTGGTGAACTAGCTCGTCGGGGCTAAGGTCGGAGAGAGATAGAGGTGTTACTAATTAAGGTGGAGCAAATTTTGAATCAAGGTCAAGGTGGAGATTTGTCGTGTGACGATGATTCAGTAAAAGGACAAGTGGAACACATTGCTTTGAAAAGTCAGACTTGTCTGTGAGAAAGGAAAAGATCACGTGGACATACATTAAAAGAATGAAGACTTCATTCTTGTAATGATTTCGGCTGTCCACATTATTTGTCAAAGGAGGCGGGGAGCTGTATTTTCTATTCGTTCACAACACCTTTTCACATGCAAGTTGGAGCAGACACTCACCTAAATAGGGGGCTCAGCTGAAGGAGATACACCACCATAACATCTCAGATCTTCTCCTCTTCTAAATTTCTTTGTAGCTTACTCCTAGTTGTGCAGCTGCTTATGTACCACGTACGTGTCTGTAATCACTCCACATAATAAAGGATTTCTACCCTCCGGCCCGTGGACGTAAGTCATTCTGATCGAACCACGTAAATCTCGTGTTTACTGTCCAAATTTATTTTCGTCTCGTTTATTTTTTATTGTCATTTTTCGGGCAAATAATTATTTGGGATTTCCGCGTATCCTAACAATATTATATTTATTTTATATAAATGTTGGGCCTCCATATGCGATGGTGACAACTCTTAAGTTCCGATCAAATCCATCTCTTGGCCAATATTGATGCAAATACTTTGTGAATCGCAACTTCTCATACCTCATCAACCGAAAACGTTGCTTCTCAAATATCAACTTTTGTATTTATACATGTTTTATTTTGCAACTACGAAAAATGAGGTTTTGATTAAAATTTTACTGAATTCGGTATGAGTTTTGGGACTACAACGATTTTATGAGAGGATGTATCCTCAATAATGAAGAAAAAATAAGCTTAGTGTTATAAAAATATTATTGTGATTAATATTTATATTATGATTATTATGATAATATATTTATAGAGAGAAATATTTAGAGAGAGGATATAAGTATGAATCAATTTCAATACTTGGTGTGTTTACAATACAACTCAAGGTGCCTATGTATAGGCAAATTTCTCACAAAATAAAATATTACATTCTCATAAAATAGTCACAACTAATTCATAATCTCATCTATCCCATTCTAATTTAACCACTCCATATACATCCACTCCAATATTTCATAATTACTCCAATATTTCATAATACTCCCCCTTGGATGTATATTCAGGAATATGCCTCATTAAAACCTTACTAGGAAAACCCAGTGGGATAAAAACCTAGTGAAGAAAAAAGGGTACATAATCCTTTGTTACGCTTTCATATGTTGCCTCATTAAAAACCTTTATTGGGAAAAGCACATGGGAAAAACCACAGCGAAGGGAAAAAGAGTGCAACGCGTGTTTGCTCCCTTATGATATTATCATTTCAAACCTCGAAGTCTTCGAACGCCAATTGAATATATCAATTATCTAAAAATTGGGGGAAGTGCTTTTCATAAACAAATCTGCAAGATTTTCGCTAGATCGCAATTGTTGTACATCAATATACCCATTTTTCTCCAACTCATGTGTAAAAAAAATTTAGGAGAAATATATTTTGTTCTATCTCCTTTGATATATCCTTCCTTTAATTATGCAATACAAGCCGGATTATCTTCATATAATACCGTTGGAAGTAACTTTTCAGACAATAGACTACAAGTATGTTGTATATGCATAATTATCGATCGCAACCAAATACATTCTCGTCTAGCTTCATGAATTGCTAATATTTCAGCGTGATTAGATCAGTAGCCATTAAACTTTGTTTAGTCGATCGCCATGAAATGGTAGTTCCTCCATACGTAAATAAATAACGAGTTTGCGATCGAGCGTTATGTGGGTCGGATAACAATCCAGCATTCGCATACCCAATTAAAGCTGCTTTAATCTCATTAGAGTAGAACAATCCCATATCGGTTGTTCCTTTAAGGTATCGAAATATTCGTTTAACTCCGTTCTTATGTCTACGAGTCGGCGAAGAACTGTATCTTGCCAATAAATTTACAGCAAATGCTATATCAGGTCACGTATGACTCGTAAGATACTTTAGCGCTCCAATAGAACTAAGATATGGTACTTCAGGACGAAGTAGCTCTTCTTCATTTTCACGTGGTCTGAATGGATCATTATTCACGTCTAACGATCGGACAATCATCGGAGTATCCAATGGATGAGCTTTGTCCATGTAAACCTTTTCAATACATTTTTCGTATATGTTTCTTGATGTACAAATATTTCATTCTTTAAATATTCAATTTGCAGTCCGAGACAAAATTTCTTTTTTCCGAGATCTTTCATTTTGAACTCCTTTTTCAAACAATCAACAGCTATCGATAACTCTCTAGGAGTTCTAATTATGTTGATATCATCAACATAAACTGCTATATGACAAACTCATTTTTAGATCTTTTCAAATATATACAAGGGCAAGTTTGATCATTTTATACCCTTCTTTCACTAAAAAATTCCCTTAGGCGATTATACCACATACGCCCAGATTGCTTTAATCCATAAAGCGATTTATTAAGTTTAATTGAGTACTCATTTCGTGGACCTGAATTTTCAGGTAATTTGTATCCCTCGGGAAGCTTCATATATGTATCATGTCAAGCGATCCGCATATCGAGTCCTTCACGCACTGCCAAACTAATTAGATAATGAAAAGTAGTTGAGTCCACCACAGGAGAATACGTCTCCTCATAATCAATACCGGGTCTTTGCGAAAAACCTTGTGCAACAAGCCGTGCTTTGTATCTCGTAATTTCACCATTTTTATTTCTCTTTCTGACGAAAACTCATTTATAGCCAACTGGCTTTACATTTTCTAGTATGCAAACTACAGGTCCGAAAACTTTTCGTTTCTCAAGTATCTTTAATTCTGCCTCGATTGCATCTTTCCCTTTTGGTCAATCAATTCTTTGTATGCATTCTTGTACAGACCTTGGTTCATGATCCTCATTCTCATTAATCTCATTCATTTCATGTAGCGCTACGTTAAATGAGAATAGATCGTCAACGTTGACTTCGTCTCGGTTCCATTTAATTCCATTATGAGCATAGTTTATCGAGATCTCTTCATTATCATTATTTTCAAAATTTTCAGAATTTTCAGGTACCTGAGTTTTATTTTCATCAACATTTATGCCCATCAACTCTTCTTTAGTCGATAAATCCTCGATTGGACCATTCTTATTATTTGCTCATTTTCTTTTTCGATGATTTTTATCTTTGGAACCCAATGGCCTACCACGCTTTAGTTGTGGCTTAGGTTCGATATCATTCTTTGTATGTTCTATAGAAACATCAATTTTTGCAGGAGCATTTACAGCTGGTATATGTGATAAGTTAGGATTTTACGCTATTTTGTACCTCGTAAGAGCGATCCCGAGGGTCTCCAAGGTGTTTCTCCGTCGTTCACACGACGGAAGACGCCGCGGCGACGCGTGACGACTCGAGCATCGTGAGGGGCGAATTTTATACTTTTATTACCTCGTTTTCAACAATGTTTTCCGTGAATTCGTTGTTGATTTCGTTTATTCCCATGTTAGCTTAATTTCTTTTGTGATTGAGGCCGTGTGAGGCCAAATTATGACTACGTATTAATGATATTATTATTTTATTTAATCGTATGATTTAAGTTATGTGTTCGCTATTTGAGTTTAATGACATGTGTGTGATTGGCCACCGCACACACGATTATTGACTTAGTACATGGGACCGAAAAGGTGATTATAAAGGTTAGACCAAAATAGCGAGCACCACTACGTAAAACCGACCAGAGATGGAATTCGGTTTCGTATGTGTGGTTTCTGAGACCTTAGGCGTCGAAAGCGGGGGGAATTTCACGAAGATTAAATGCACGTGTAGGAACTACAGTCATATAGGAATATAGTTGTTCGGTTCACTATTCATGTAGGGCTGCTAGTTACGTGAATAACGGGTAGCCCATATATTAGGAAATTCCACCTTGACTTGATTCATATTGATTAGATAAGTTAGATTGCATGAAGACGTAGGAATAATTCGTGCCGAGCATGTGTCTTAATCACGTCGTCGTCAACTGCTCTATCCCCATCTATTTTATTTGAGTTTATTTTATTACTTGTGTCTTTTATCTCTTTTATCAAATCATCAAAACTATAAAAATTTCGTTAGTCTAAATTAGAATTATGAATATTTTCTTAGAATTAATCGAGCTGTCTTCGTGGATCGATACTCGGACTTTGTCCGTTTTACTACTTGCACGACCTAGTACACTTGCTAGTATTTGAGCGTGTCAATATGTGACTTAGTCACCCTTTTGGTCAGTAAAGCTATCTGGCAGTTGATTAGCTAAGTTTTGTAAATGAATTATCTTTTGAGCTTCCAGTTCACATTCTTTCGTTCGAGGATCATAATGATTTAACGATAATTAATTCCAACTAATATTCTTTTCCAGCTGCTTCTTTTCTCCCCCTAATGTCGGAAAATTTGTTTCATCAAAATGACAATCGGCAAATTTAGCCGTAAATAAATTTCCCGTTAAAGGTTCTAAATATTTTATTATCGATGGAGATTCAAATCTGACATATATTCCCAACCTCCTTTGAGGTCCCATCTTTGTGCGTTGTGGTGGCGCAATTGAACATATACCGCACATTCAAAAATTCGCAGATGGGAAATATCTGGTTTCTGACCATAAACCATTTGTAACGGGGAGATATCATGATAACTTGTTGGTCTGATGCAGATATAATGATGTTGCTTTGATGGTAATATAACATGTCTCCAACAAGACAACAGAAGTTTTAACTTTATCAATATTGATCTTGCATTAATTGCAAATGTTTAATCAGCGATTCTGCTAGATCGTTTCTCATATGAACATGTGGTACGAGATACTCACCATCAATTTTAATCGACATACAGTGATCATTAAATGTTGCAGCATTATCAATATATTTTTCTTTATTGGTCCTGAGATGTGCACTGAATCAATTGAGCAAGAAATCTAGCAAACTCCTTGTTCCGCGTTGATAACAAACGTGCACGGGACCATCTAGTCGATGTATCATAAAATACCTAGATGGCCAACATGATGCATGTATCATCCGCATATAATCATATATGTATACGCTTCGAAAATGCGACAGTTTCATTTTCATTGGTGATTGTGCGAATAATGAATTTCTTTTTAGAGCAAACAGCACATGATAATACTTTGAAAAATCTTCTGGTTTTTCAATAACTGCCCATGTAAATTTAATTATTTCTGCATCATAATTGCACCGGAATGGTCCAACCGGTCATGCCAAACAATAAATATATTGTTATTAGTAAACTTCTGATTTACGGTAGCATATGATTCAATTCTCAAATATAACATAACCCAGAGTCAAATGGATGTAATACTACCCACAATTATTTTTATCATTCGAAATCACCTTCGTAATATGTAAATATCAACATCTTTCATTCTCAGCAGTATAGACATGATATCCGTTCGAATAGCTTTAAAGTTTAATAAATTTATTTGAGAAATAGGAGAATATAAGCCATTTTCAATATAACCTTGTTCCTCTGGGCAATAAAACGTTAACCCTTCCGGAGCATCAATTATAAATATATAAAATACATATTATTGTAAAACATACCTCCGCATAAATCATATCCTCTTTTTAGGACAGTGAAGATTCCCGTGCCACCGATGAGCACCGCCACCACCGTGGCGGAATTGATGGCATTGTCGAGGTACACAATATAAATTTTATATAAAATACCCTTATGCAAGTAATGTTACGTAAATATCTAAATAAAATGAAAAACTCGTTTCATTTACTATTAGGTTCAGTTAGTTAATGGGCCTTCCAGAATAATGGCCCGTTGCTGTATAACGTCAGGGGCATAATTATCATTATCAACACCTTACCATTCACCTTAACAATAAATTCTTATCAAATATAAAATGTTATATCAATAATGAATAAAATAACACAAGCAAATTGCATGTATGAGTAGCAAGACATATAAACATTAGTATATAAACTATTTGTATACATAAAATTTCATCCCTAATGATAATTTCTTCCATAATATTCGAATGGATGTTTGATAAATATTAGCCGTTATTGATTTTCTTGAGTACCGCAATTTTGAGCAACGTCTTATTTCGAACTTTCTTCACCTTGAATTATAAAGATCTACGGGATCTTTTGGTACGAATAAGGATTCAATAATCGCGACGATAATATTATTCTCGATAGCGGTCTTTCATTCTCGTTTATTTATCACTTTTTCCTCTTCGGGGAAAATCTTTTGAATATTCACAACGATAATCATACACAACCATCCGTATTATTTGCGGATGCATTCATACTCAACATTTCATTCTCGTTTATTTATCACTTTATTCGCTTCGGGGAAAATCTTTTGAATATCCACATCGATAAACATACACAGCCATACATTCACTTCTGGGAATGTCGTACATTCACTTGGGAAAATGTCGTAACCATTCGATCAAAATATCAACCATGATTGACCTTTTATTTTCACGATTCAGATTTCAAGCCAACATATCACAATATCGAAAGCAACAAATTCTAAGCTTGCCAAGTTCGACATTATACTATCATAAGATCAAAAACATAATCTTATAATCAAAATCGTAAGATCCAGAAAAAATATGTAACAAGAATAACATAAAGTAACAAGAATAACATAAATAAATAAGTAACAAGAATAACATAAATAAATAAAGTAAATATCTTATTATCCGTTTATTTAATTTCTGTAAGGTCTGGTAAGGTAATTATGGTATCCAAAATTCGTGTTCGTTGTCCAAAGTCCGTATTCATGTCCATCATCCACGGTCCATAGTTGTTCAATCGGTATTCAATTTAAAGTATTTAAAAACAAATATTGTTTTAATTTATTTTATTCTTAAAAACAATTCCACACGCTACCAAGAGGAATCGAAATCTGGACCTCTCACCACAAACGACGATATTCCGCGAGACCACTCGGCTAGAGGCATTTTGTTGTATATTTTACTTATTTTTAAATATATATAGTAGTGTACGATTAGTATAAACAAATTTACCATACATAAAAATAAAATACCTCACTCGTGAAATTATCTCGATGAAGGTTGATCGTTACCGGAGAACGCTCGTGCTCACTCGTGAAATAATCTCGACGGAGGTTGATCGTTGCCGGAGAGCGCTCGTGCTGATAACGTGTTATAAAAATATTATTGTGATTAATATTTATATTATGATTATTATGATAATATATTTATAGAAAGAAATATTTAGAGAAAGCATATAAGTATGAATCAATTTCAATACTTGGTGTGTTTTACAATACAACTCAAGGTATCTATTTATAGGCAAATTTCTCGCAAAATAAAATATTACATTCTCATAAAATAATCACAACTAATTCATAATCTCATCTATCCCATTCTAATTTAACCACTTCATATACTTCCACTCCAATATTTCATAGTTACTCAGTATTTCATAATACTTAGTAGGTTTATCTAGGCTGAAATAAAATACTAAACTGAAGCTCACTCTTGTCTATATGTTCAAAGTCCACATAAAAACTATGTAAGCCCAATAACGCTAAGCTAAAGCCCATTATGAAAGCCCAATAAAGGCCTAAACAAATACTTTCTATGTTAAACACCAAGACCCCAGATCTGCTAAGTGAGACGTTTATCGCCGATTTCTCGATAAGCTTGATAGGCAAAGAAACCCTAGATCTGGAAAAATAATCTCCCTCTCTACTGTCAAATCTCCCTCGAGAGTACCTCTCTTAACTCTCCATCCTCTCCTGGTTCTTGTTTTGGTGGATTAGATCGGATTTTTGTTCGCATCGAACCGAAATCGGTCTTCTTTTCGTAGATCTGAGATTTATACAACTAAGGTAATTCATTTGTTAAAATTTTTTTGTATCGTTTGATTTGAAGCTTTTGATGAGATTAGTCTTAAACGATGCTTGTGTTTGTCTGACTTTTTCTTGTATATTTACCGTCTTTGGTGCTAAGTTCTGCCCAGGATACTGTATTTGTTCGAAGTTCTGCCCCAGATATATCTGCATATTATGCAATTTTCCCGGGACGTAATCGCAATTATGTCTAGAATTGGCTTTCGAATTGAAATTTTACTTTTACCTCGTAGATCAACGGATTTGATCTCCAGTGTTGTTAGAGTTGAACGTTTGGGGATGTGGTGAGCGAGTTTGTGCTTTAATTTTAGTATACTCGAAAAGTCTTTCTTATCCCGTTTTTTTGCGCTATTGCATATCTTTGTCTATTCAACTTTCCTTTTCATACAGTAGAGTGTAGTTCTGTGCTTGGTCCTTGTTATATGTATGTTTAAGTTAACTGGTTCTTATTTGTCACTTTTTTCTTATTTTGCAGGTTTTTGGATTTAATCGTCATAATGGCTTCCTTGGATATCTCCTTGGATGAAATGATAAAAAGCAGGAGCAACAGTGACAGAAAGGGAAGAGGCCAAGGCAGGCTTAGACGTGGAAGGGGTCCTATGATATCTGCTGGAGGTGGTGGTGGAAGAACGTTTGCTGCTATCCGCAGGAATCCACTTGGTGTAAATGCTGGGCGATCAGCATACCCTATTTCCAAGGCAAGCTCAAATTAAGGATATCGTCTTCATTTCATAGGCCAACAAGCTATGCTGTAGTGCCTCATGGAAAGATCCTCTAGTTGACTTAGAAATCCCAGACTGAGAATTTTGGCTTTGTTTGGTTATTGAAGAAGCGAACAGTTCCTCCACCAGGAAAGAAAAGATCCTTTTTCATATTTTTCCAAGTAGCAGAGGTCATGTTGGATTTTCATGAGAGCTTGGCTTTGGAAATCTGATAAAAATATTCCGATGGTGGCATTTAGTTGGGGGAGATAGTATTTAGTTCTCTCATGCTAAGGAGCTAACTGCTCTCAAGTTAAAAAAGAACTAAACTTCAGATCTTGAAATGTGCTATCCATCTTAGCGATCATTATATATAGAGATCTATTCTATATTATTTTGATTGTTGGAGAGGGAGACACGACATGCTGTATGAGTAATGAAGAATTATATTGCTGATGGTTGCTGTTCATATAGTCGGAAACATCTTGGTACCAGATTTTCAGTCATACCTCAGTTCATGGCATTTCTGAAGGTTCTCTGCTGAATGTGAGCTGGGTCGTACTTTATGGGCAGCACAAGTTGGCATGTTCTGGTTCAAACATCGAAGCACATGTAGTCTAAATGTTTCTAGCCAATTCTCAGTGGCGTTAGGTTGTCTTATTTTCGATTTTTGGTGTGTCTTGTTCCTGGAAATATGGTGATATCTTCTTAACATTATTGGTGGTAAAATACTGTATCCATTGACTTCTTGTAATCTCAACATGTTCCCGTTTGCATGCTTCAGTCTTTCCGCAGACCCAGAAGTTTACCGTGGCAGAGCGGTCTATTTGAAGATAGTCTAAAAGCTGCTGGAATGTCAGCAATGGAAACTGGCACAAAATTATATGTTTCGAACTTGGATGCCGGGGTGACCAGTGAAGATATCAGGGTATTTTATTAGCAATTCTTTGATGCTTTCTTGAATCTTCTGAATGGGTTCTCTTGGGCATTTTCTGAAAAAAAGCTTTGCAAAGCAGGAGCTGTTTTCTGATATTGGAGAGTTGGTTCGATTTGCGCTTCACTTGGACAAAAATGGGCGCCCAACTGTGAGTTCAGTTCCGCTTGTGGTTACTGTGTACCAAGCTTTGGCATTGTAGATATAATATTTCTTCGAACACTTTGTGGATGGGAAAAAGTTTACGGATTGCGAATTCGATGCAGGGCTCGGCTGAAGTTGTCTTCATGAGAAGAAGTGATGCATTTCAAGCATTTAGACGGTACAATAACGTGCAATTGGATGGAAGGCCTATGAAGGTAGAGATAGTTGGGGCAAAAGACACTGTTACTCCTGTTACAGCTGGTCTAAATGTTGCTGTGGGAGCTGTGGGAGGAAAGAGGACCGTCTTGATGAAGTATGTAATTTTTTCTGATATTTCCCTCTTATTGATTATGTTCTTTTTGTCGTGCTAGAAATTCTGGTCCATGTGGGATCGTACTGTGTTACTGCTTCCCCAAGTTGGTTTTGTGACTTTCGTCCCTCTTTGCATTTTTTAGCATTATTGAGTTTATTATGGTCTATTTTGGTAATTGCATGTAAGAAAGCCTTCTCTCGTCCTTATTACAAATGGCCTTTGTGCAGTTCTAGACCTGGTCGCGCAAGAGGTGGATTTACTGGAGCTAACCGCTTGTCTTTGTAAGTTTTTGCTGTACTCTTTCTGCCTTTTTGTTTTTTCTGTGGAAGATTTGCGTACTGTGAATAGACAAGGTCGTTCAGTGACAATTTATGCTCCAATCGATTCAGTCGTGGTGGTTCAAGCATTGCACGAGGTGGTGGTGGGCGCGGGCGTTTACGAGGAGGAACTCGTGGGCGTGGTGGAGCTCATGGGAAGAAGAAGAAAACAGCCGATGAACTCGACAAAGAGTTGGACAAGTACCATGCCGAGGCCATGCAGACTTGAAGAATGATATGGATTACCTCAATAGTTCCTTACCTGTGTTATAGTTTGAGTTGATGGTTAATGTTGGAGCTTTCTTTCTGTCTCTATGCTTCTCTCAGTCTTGGATTGGATATTATGGTGTCCGTTTCATTTTGTGTTGGGAGTTGTTCAATCAATCATCTTATTAGTTGAATTAATCATTGCTGCCAAAATTCAAAGTTCTGGTACTCTTAATTTAATATCTAATGGCTTTGCAAAGTTTTTTGTACTCTTAACTTGTAGCAATGGCAATTACATTCAACCAAAGTCGGTAAATCCCATCTAATGTAACCACACCACAACAATGCAAGGCAAATGCATTCGACTTCGACCATCACCATTCCTCAGTTTGTATAGCATTCCCAAATACTTGACCACAAACTACTCTTCGTCTTCTTCATCATCTTCTAACTGGGTACAGGAAAACCAGTTATTCCAAAGGCACCCCATATTGCAGCTCATTGAACAAAATCACCTAAACTCTCTTCAAAATCTCAAGCACCTCCTCCCGCAAATCATCGTCTCAGGTCTCCACCGGAACCCTTTCGTCGTCGGCCGGCTCGTTCATGTAACATTAATCGAAACCAAGCAATTGGAGAAGGAACATTCGAGCTTCGGAGTTAAGCTATTCGACCTCATAGAGAATCCCAATGCGTTCACTTGGAACACGATGATCAGATTCTTTGCGGAATCTGATCGGAAAGCTGCTTTGCAATACTTTATCAGAGCGCGAAGGCGGGAATTTTGTCCCGATGAGTATACCTTTACGTTCGTGATACAGGCGTGTGGTGCTGGTTCCGATCTGAGCTTGTTGCGGCAGGTTCATTGCCATGCTCTGAAGCTGGGTTTTGATCGTGCTTTATTTGCGCAGAACAGTCTTGTTAGCTGTTACCTCACGTGTGGGGGTGGTTGTACCGCGGACGCGCGGTTGGTGTTCGACGGAATGCCTGTGAGGGATATTGTGTCTTGGACGAGTTTGATATCAGGGTTTGTCTCGCAAGAGGGTTACGGTGAAGCGCTTGCAGTCTTCAAACAGTTGTTGGGTGAGAGTTCTTGCGAGGTTAGGCCTAGCACTGCTACGATTCTGTCTGCAGTTTCGGCTTGCGGTGGTTTGGGATCGGTTAACGTGACCAAATGCTTGCACGGTTTGCTTGAGAAGAGTGGATGGATCAAGCAGGACGTTTCAGTTCTTAATTCGTTGATGGATGCATGTGTCAAGTGTGGAGATTTAGATTATGGCAGAGAAGTTTTTGATGATATCGGAGCTAATGATCTGAATTTGTATTCGTGGACCACAATTATATCGGGATATGCAATGCACGGACGAGGGAATGAAGCCTTAGAGCTTTTCTCACAAATGGAGCAAACGAGTGGGCTTAAACCTGACGATGTGTTCTTCGTATCGATTTTATCTGCTTGTGCTCATTCTGGGCTTGTTCGAGAAGGCGTACGCCTCTTTGAGTCGATGACTAAGTGCTATGGAATTTCTCCCGATCTTCGCCACTATGGATGCATTGTTGACTTATGGGGAAGGGTAGGAATGATCGACCAAGCCTATAGAATAGTCGAGAACATGCCGATGGAGCCTAATCGAGCTGTACTTGGATCTTTGCTTAACGGTTGCAGGTTACATAACAACCTTGAAGTTGGTGAAGCTGTGTTGAGAAAGATCGAATCTTTGAAAGAGAAAAGGGGCGGTGCTCCTATACTCTTGTCGAATATCTACGCTATTGAGGAACAATGGAGCAAAGTCGTTGATATTAGGAGAGAAATCAGAGGAACGATGCATGTGAAACCGCCTGGTAAGAGCTGGATTCATGTTAAAGATACAGTACACGAATTCGTAGCTCGCAATGAAGCTGATCAGCAGTTGCATATGGTTCTTGAAAGATTAGAGAAGCATTCAAGGCTGTAGTTTGATGAGAGGAATCTTCTGCTTTACAACTACAACATGCATTGTCAGAGATAACATAATCAGGCAAGTATTGATTCTGCTTAGAATTGTGTTGAAGAACAGAGTTTCTTGGCATTAAGTCGAATCTTATGCTTACATCTCATTCGCATGCATCGAGAGAAGCCCAGTTGATTCGGATATTTACAATTTTTACTTTTAAGGATAATGTGAAGCTAGGAACAAACTACACTTGCAGAAAAGATAAGTAAGGATAAGGATTACGTAATAATATCACACATATTGGATTGGAGTTTGACCGGGACCCACTACTAACTTGTTGGGTAGTGCAAACTGCTATCCCACATCGATTAAATCAAAAGAAAAATAGTGGGTTTATAAGCTTGTGGGTTCACTCCCTCTATTGCCAATTGGTTTTAGAGAGAATCCCACAAGCTTCTAACGGGCTTGGACTTGGGCTGGAATTGGGCTGAAAAATCCCTACATAACTACCTATAAATATGCCATTCTTTCATCCATTCATCACTCATCAATCACACCCCATTGTTATCTTTCGATTTGAGATTACAGATCGATAGAGAGATGGATCGATTTGACGCCGAAGTTGGCAAAGAAGGTTTACGGTGGCGATGGAGGATCATACCACGCTTGGTGCCCAGATGAGCTGCCGATGCTCCGTGAAGGCAACATCGGCGCCGCCAAGCTCGCACTGGAGAAGAACGGCTTTGCTCTGCCTAGGTATTCAGATTCCGCCAAGGTCGTCTCTGTCCTTCAAGGTAATCATAATTGTTTCTTTTTCTGTTTTCCGTTTTGCATGTGTTTGTGATTGGGTTGATGAGGTCCTCTGTTCGGCCGATTTAAATTAGGGATTTCAGACGATTTACTCGATTCGATTTTGTTGATTTACGTAGAGATCGTCCGTTCAGTCTCTGTTGATGAATTTATTTTCACTGAATCAAATTGATTTTTTGTCTCTTCAATTTCTTCCTTCGTCCTTATTTGTTGTATACATTCACTGCGTGTGATGCTTCAGAAAACTACTGTAAATACTGTTATGGTTTGCACGATCTATGGTTTCCTTGGGAGTATATTATAATCTGCAGGCAACGGCGTAGCTGGGATTGTTCTCCCTGAGAAAGAAGAAAAAGTCCTTGCAGTAAAGAAGGGGGACGCAATCGCCCTTCCCTTTGGTGTTGTCACGTGGTGGTACAACAAAGACGACGCCGAGCTCGTAATCCTCTTCCTCGGAGACACCTCAAAGGCACACAAGAGAGGCTCCTTCACTGACTTCTACCTCACCGGCCCAAACGGCATCTTCACAGGCTTCTCCACAGAGTTCGTCTCACGGACCTCGACGAACCCACCGTCAAAACACTGGTCGGAAAACAGACCAACAAGGGCATAGTCAAGCTCGACCCAAGCATCAAGATGCCCGAGCCCAACAAGGAGCACTACAAGGGAATGGCCCTCAACTGCGAGGAAGCTCCCCTCGACGTTGACATCAAGAACGGTGGTAAGGTGGTGGTTCTCAACACCAAGAACCTTCCCCTTGTGGGCGAGGTTGGGCTCGGCGCCGACCTTGTGAGGCTCGACGGTGGAGCCATGTGCTCGCCTGGGTTCTCCTGCGACTCGGCCTTGCAGGTGACTTACATAGTGAGGGGAAGCGGTAGGGTTCAGGTGGTGGGCGTCGACGGAAAGAGAGTGCTTGAGGTTACGGTGAAGGCTGGGAATCTGTTCATTGTTCCGAGGTTCTTTGTCGTGTCCAAGATCTGTGACGCCGGTGGAATGGATTGGTTCTCCATCATCACCACTCCCAAGTAAGTATATCATAAATATTTTCTCAAACATTTCTTTCTTGTGAATATAATATTATTGATTTTGAAATGTGTGTTTTGGATTTGCAGTCCAATATTTACTCACATGGCTGGTAGAACATCTGTGTGGAAGGCTCTGTCTCCTCAGGTGCTTCAGGCAGCTTTTAACGTCTCTGCTGAGGTTGAGCAAAAGTTCGCCTCAAAGAGGATGAACGAAGAAATCTTCTTTCCGCCACCCAAGTAATTTGTTTACCTTTTTATATATGATTAGATTAGTTTTATTATTAACTAAGCTGGGAAGCATCAATAAGGACTTATATCTCTGCTATTTGATCGATGTTTTCTTTCAAGTGTAGTTGTTTAGCTAGTATGAACTCATCTATAGATCCTATCCTACTGCAATAAAAATTTGGAGCGTTTATTTTCTGATGAATCAATCACACACTAGTTCTTCAAATGTTACATTTCGAAGGAATATGTACTAAAATCATTTCACAAAATTGAACAGTCTAAGAAGTCCCTACCTAATAGTAAATCAACTATTACATCTATTATATGTAATGTTCTAATTATTTCTGGTTAATTTCTCTGATTGGCTTGGCGCTTTGGTAGCGATATCTTTCTGCAATTTCATTGTTTATCATGTGTACTTAGAAATTTAGAGCATCTCCAACGGGTACTTTAGTTTTGTGTAAAACACAAAAATAGAGTACGTTTCTACTCCAATGGAACTCTATATTTAACACAAATATTGTGTGAATTAGCAGAGAAACTCTAGTTCTAGAGTACACACAATTTTCAACACAAAATAGAGTTTTACTTTCTATTTATTTATATTTACTTAATAAAATATATTTTATCTATTTTATATATTTAAAATATTTGATATATTCTTATAATAATAATAAAATTAAAATAATACTAATTTTCTTTTATCTATTGATATTTGCCTTTTAATAATAAAATTATACTTAAATAAATGCTAATTTTATAATCTATTTAATTTGTAAATATTAATAATTATAATATATTGATTTTTTTAATTTATAAATAACGTTTAATATGATAGTAATATATATAAATTCGATTTTTAGTGTAAAAATAGAGTTTATGGTTGGAGTGAAAACTAGTGTAGAATATAGAGTTTACGGGTTGGAGTAAAAACACTGTAACAACTGTTTTATTGTGTAATATTACCTGTATTTTTAGGCTATGGGTCGGAGGTGCTCTTAGTTCTATCATATGTGGCTTGGCTTGAATTGAGCAAGTTTATAATGACGTGGGGGTTATTCTATTTTAATTTGTGAGATGAGGAATGGGATGAATGATCGTACTTGAAAAGTGGGCTCTTTCCTGATTTTATGATTGCTTGAATAGTTGAATCTTAACAGTACATTGGGGGGCTTCTGTAATTTTTTTTCATTTACACTGTTTTATCTTCTTCCATGAAGTACATCATCATAGACCAATTAGAACACACATTCACGTTGGAGGGGCGGCATCAGAATATATGATAGCAAATATTCCATTAAAAGAGCCATTAAAATTTTTTATTTTCTGTCCCACAAAGAAGGGATATATGTAAATATGCCGAATTACCGATGACCATGACAATGTAATAATTGAGAATGAAGATATAAATGTGCCTAGGGGTGAATTAGGCTTATAGAAATTTTATGCTTCTTTTCACAAATCATAAGTGTAGTGACTTGGATATGCCTACTGATGCTTGTCACGAGTATGCCTGATATATCCTAGTTACGTCGGATGTGTTTCGGGTCTGTCTCACAGCGATAAAGAAATAACTGAAAAGTAAATGCGAGACAGGATTTTTATAGAGGTTATATCCCCAACTGGGGTTTACTCCTCTCCTTGGGGTTTGCTCCATAAGAGTTTAACCAATCATTATAATGCACCGTAGCTGGATACAAAACTGATCGGTTAGCCCAATACACAACCGAAACAAGTCGAACACTAGCCACTACTAGGTTACCACACGCCGAGTCCTCGGAATCTCCTGATCCCGACAGACACTGCTCGCTTCCGAAGGGCCCCCGGAACTCGTCCTTCCCTTCACGTGTGCGTAAACGTCGACCTTGCCTCTTGGTATTGCTCACGTCCGAAGACATAATATATGGTGGAGGTAGGAATATCGGATGAATCATGCAGTGATGATATCGCAAGTTAAAGCTCAGTATGGCAGAAAGCTATCGCAAATGTAGGCTCAGGAATCTCTCAGTATGTTTCTGCTCAAAGATCTCTCGTAGACGTATGTTCACAAATCTAAGTACTTGAAATTATGAAGTGTAGTAAGTATATAAACCGTTTCAATCAGCACTTCACGTGGAAAGTCACATCACATAATAATCATCAAATCAAGCATATTTTCCATGAAAATTTCGAGAGTCAACATGTCATGTAGATCATGCTCATATCCAATGTTCACAACGGTCATTAGCTCATTAATGCATGATCATATTCCATATAAAAGCTTAGATTCGTAATCAATGCATATTCAATCATTTCGACATATATTTACCATATCAGCACTTTCCATATGTGATTCCCTGCTCTGTATCTAGAATAAATCAATCTGGATTTACTTTCCAAGTATAGCACACGAGATAGCAACACATCAATGCATTTTCCATGTTTAGCACATAATATTCAATCAACATATTTACCATGTTTAGCGCACGATTCATATCACAGCATTTATGACACGAATTAATATGGCAGAACTTTCCATATATCAGATATTCCAACCTATTTCAGCACATTCCATATATTATTGCATCTTATCCAAAAAGTCAATGAATCGATTCTTTCATAAATATAACATCATATTCAGTATAAGGAAAGATATCAACATGATTTCGCACATTTAATTCAGTTGGATGCATGTAAGCGATTTTCTGTTCAATTTTACCCAGGAATAAACAAGTATCAACGGATACATCACTTTCCATATATAAACATCATATTTTCCTTTTATAACTCAGGAGGATATCTCATGCGTTATTTCCACATATAGCACAGAACGATATTTATCCTATAACATGGGCTGTCTATAACATGTGATTACATAGTTTCATCAACAAATCACAAAATCATATGCAAATCAAATATTCAACAGTTTAATCAACTTTAGCTCATATATCATGCATGGTTGAATATTATCATGAACTTAGACATTATATCGATAATAAATCAATTGCTTATTTTATAGACCCAACGTCATTACAATTACATAGTCCATCAAGACTTTCTAACGCTCATGGACCAAAAAGGTCAACATTCTCCCCCTTTTTGATGATGACATGTAATTGATGCAGTTGGAAGCATGTAAGCATATTCGTTTACGCAAGTCCTAGCGCATATGTCTAAGTGTTTCACAATCACAAAACATAGCATATTATATTTCTTAATCGAATATGATACATATTTGCTCCCTCTGCCTAAATGCAATTATCTATATGACATGCGAAGATATATCATAAATGAATTTTGCTCCCCATGTCTAAGTACGGATATATCATGTCATCTTAAGGTTATATCATGAATGCAAAATTTTGAAATTACCCGTGAGTGTGCTCCCCTGCCTAAGTGCGCATTAAACATGATTCAGGCAATCAGGTAATCATCGTAGCAGGCAGTATCACTTATCAAGTATCACCCATTTCAGTGTAGATGCATCAAAGATATATCGTAAGATCAGATCATAATATTAGGCATCGCATAAGAGGAACAGAGATATATCATAAATTGCAAATATTTCATAGATTAGGGTTTTACGAACTTCCCTAAACACCGACTACCAACCAACCAAAAACTCCCACATACTTAGACGCTAACGCCTAAACCAACTTACCTTACTCCCCCTTCATCATCAAAAAGGAGGGATCATTTAACAGCCTAAAGGCAGAACAGAAGAAATATCCTAAGGAACTAGGATCAGAACAGAACGAAGGCAGCCTACTGGCTTGAAGAACCTTCTGAATCATCGGGCTTGGAGAGGGATTTCTTAATCAGCTTGGAAAGCTTAGACAGTTTCAGGGACATCTCAGTATACTGCTCCTTAATCTTCCTGAAGCGCTTCTGATTGTCAGCCTTGATGTCGGAGATATCACGGCGTAGCGCTGAAATTCCTTCCTTACCGAGCTCGTCCTCGTAGTCGTCGTCGTCGCTCACTATCTTCGCCTTTCCTTTTGAGGCGGACCTTTTCTGGGCACTGTCTACGTACTTCTTCTCTTTAGCCTTGAACCAACCCTGACCCTTCGTGTAGTGAATCCCCATGCGTTTGAGGGTGCTCGGATCCACGACGTGGATAGCTTTGTCTTCCCATCCCGGCGGCAGAATAATACCCTCGCACTCAAATAAGTGAGTGAGCAGCATTCCATAAGGCAGCGCATTGTCTCTACTCTCGAAGGCCTGGATCATGTGCTTCATGATGATATATCCTAGATTGAACTTGCGGTTCTGGGATATCATGTAGACCGCGAAGGTGCTCATGAAGTTCATGGTCGTCGAGTGGCCTCCACTGCCTATGTTCGCACTCCACAGGGTCATGTTTAGCAGTTTGTGTAGGAAGAAGTAGTCGATAGGGAGCTGGTTAAGGGCTTCTCCGTCAGAAAAGCGAGGCTTGGTGCGGGTATTCCAGAGTGTCCGAAGGACATCACTGAGATCAAACTCATCAGCCTGGAACCAGTCACTCATGTCGTAATGACAGAGGACCTCATCAGCAACTCCCAGCATGGCATTGATAAGAACAGAAAATCAATGGAAAACCCGTTGCCCAAAGCCTTTAGGCTAATAACCTTCTTTATTATGAGATAAGATGATTATTACAGAACGGTTATGCCTATTTATAGACTCTACTACGATACTAATTAAGGACGTAATTCTAAAGAATCAATAATAATAAATGCTAGGAAATCCTAATAGTTAATTAGAAGATCTCCGTTTATTTATAGAAATATAATCCTGATAATTAATGGTAAGATACTCCTTCCTTCCTCTCACGAAAAGTGGGCTCAAGCCCGTCCCCGCCTTCGGTAAACCAATATGGGCCTCGGCCCTTGCTCTTGCTCTCTATCAACTCCATCCTCCTTCGAAACAACCTTGTCCTCAAGGTTGAAATCCGGAAATTGGCTCTGGAAACTAGTTTTACTTATCCAAGTAGCATCATCACTCGGCTGCCCCATCCATTTGACCAACAATTGCTCTTCCTCCACGCCATTTTCTCGTCCCTTTCGCCATGCGAGCACCTCCTCAGGTTCCCACAGCGGCTCAACTGGTAACTCCAAACTTTCCGGTAATTTTGCCTCCATGGGATGATCTCCCACCACCCGCCGCAGCTGCGACACATAAAAACGGGATGTATGCGACTGGTGGATGGCAAGGACAACTTGTATGCCAGTGATCCTATGCGCGCCTCCACCAAAAATGGCCCATAGAACTTCGGTGACAACTTGTGATAAGGTCGGCGAAATGCAGTAGACTGTCTATGAGGTCTCACCTTCAAGAATACCTTATCGCCTACCTAGAATTCCACCTCTCGACGATGTTTGTTAGCTTGATTGGTCATGCTTTGTTGCGCCTTCTCCAAGTTACTCTTCAGGCGCACCATCATGGCATCCCGACTCCCTAGGGCATCAGCAACGGCAGCCACCTTGCTTTCGCCGGGCAAAAATCTGCGTATGGTGGGTGGTGGCCTCCCGTACACAATCTCGAATGGGGTAACTCGAGCAGCTGTTTGGAATGCAATATTATACCAGTATTCGGCCCACGGCAGTCATCTTAACCACTGCTTCGGTTGCTCACAAGTAAAACAACGCAAATAAGTCTCCACCACACGATTTATCACCTCCGTTAGGCCATCCGTTTCCGGGTGATAGGCCGTACTAAACTTCAGTTGTGTTCCTGATAATGAGAACAGCTCCTTCCAGAACGCACTAACAAAAAGAGAGTCACGATCGCTGACAATCGAGCGTGGAATCCCATGCAAACGCACTACTTCCTTAGCAAACACTTCTGCCACAGAACGCGCAGTAATGGGCGGTTTGAGCGCTAAAAAATGGCCGTACTTAGACAAGCGATCCACAACCACCAGACGTATACCCCCTTGATTTGGGTAAGCAGGTGATAAAATCCATCGAAATATCCTCCCAAATCAATTCCGGTATGGGCAGCAGCTGTAGCAATCCCGCTGGTGACATTGCTTCATATTTGGCTTTCTGGCAAACCAAGCATTGGGCGACATAATCTTGTATTCGACGAAACATCCCCTTCCAATACACGTTTAGCGCCAGCCTTCTATAGGTTCGATAGGCCCCTGCATGTCCCCCTTCTGGCGTGTCGTGAAACTCCTCTAACAGTCGAAGAATCCACTTGGAGTTGGATGCTAGCACCAAACGGCCCTTAAAGAATAATCTATCCCCCAATAGCTCGAAGCCTGTCTTACAAGTGGGTGCAACCTCCAATGCCCGCATGATGGATCGCACGAAGTCGTCCTTACGCTGTTCTTCCGCCACATCAGCCAATCCCAACCACTCAGGGCAACTGACGACCGCCAACGAGGCCTCCTCCCCCTTCGTGAAAGGGCATCCGCCGCGGCATTTGAAATACCCGTCTTATACTCGATCACAAAACCTGCTGCGATGGCGTTGCTATACGCTGAGTGAGGAGGTGTTTGAGGCTTCGATGATCCGTGCGCACCACAAACCGCCGCCCAATCAAATATGGCCGCCAATGTTGAACGGCCAAGGCCAATCCCATCATTTCTCGCTCGTAGACTGATTTGGAGAGGGTGCGATCCGCTAAGGATTTGCTGAAATATGCTATAGGTCGTCGTTCTTGCATGAGCACCGCCCCTATGCCCGTGCCCGAAGCATCACACTCCACCACGAACTCGCGATCAAACTGAGGCATAGCTAACACGGGTGCCTCGGTCAATGCCTTCTTAAGGCGCTGAAATGCTTCCTCGGCATCTGGTGGCCATACGAAGCGAACAGAAGCCTCTTTCTTCAAAAGGGCTGTGAGAGGGCGGGAGATAAGACCATATTCTCTGACAAACCTCCTATAGTATCCCGTTAACCCCAAGAATCCCCGAACCTCACGGACCGAACGAGGCCTCAGCCACTCCACCACCGCGCTAACTTTAGCCGGGTCCATTGCTACCCCGGCTTGAGATATCACATGCCCCAAGTACACCTTGAGACATCCGAATGCACACTTCTTCCAATTAGCTTTGAAATGGTTCTCCGCTAAGATGCTCAGTACTATATTCAACTCTTCCCGATGGTTCGCCCAAGATCGGCTAGAAACCAATATGTCGTCAAAGAAAACCAATACAAACTTTCGAAGGTATGGGCGAAACATGTCATTCATTGTGGATTGGAATGTCGCCGGGGCATTCGTCAAGCCAAAGAGCATTACCAGAATTTCGTAATGCCCGCTGTGTGTTCTGAATGCCGTCTTGTGGATGTTCGGACCGTCCACCCTGATTTGATGATAGCCAGAGCACAAATCTATCTTGGAGAACACAACAGCTCCTGCTAATTCATCCAGCATCTCATGTATTATCGGGATCGGATACTTGTCTGTTACAGTGGACTTGTTTAACTCACGATAGTCCACACAAAAACGCCAACTGCCATCTTTCTTCTTTACCAATAGGACCGGGCTCGAAAATGGGCTCGAACTCGGCCGAATGATGCTCGCTCGCAACATTTCATCAACTAGCCTCTCAATCTCATCCTTCTGCAAGTGGCCATATCTGTAAGGCCGAACGGACACGGGTTTTGCCGCCGGGATTAACTCGATGTGGTGGTCCATCGCACGGCGTGGGGGCAACCCCTGTGGCTCCGCAAACACATCAGCATGCTGCTTGAGAACATCATCCAATGCCCCTGCCACGGCATCAGATAGCTGTGTTGGTTCACGGTCAAGAATAGCGGCCCAAAATTCGATCGCGGTGGTCTTGATCAGGGTGCGAAGGCTCACCAAGTTTCGACACATTGTCGGATCACCTCGTAACTCCACTCGATCTCCTCCCCACTCGAAACTCATGGTTAGAGTTTCCCAATTCGTGCGGACTTCCCCCAGCGTGGCAAGCCATGCAACTCCCAGGATTAGGTCGACCCCGCCTAAAGCGAATACATAACAGTCCGCTCTGATATCGCACCCCGACAACGAGATAGGTAGCTGCCTACACACCCCTTCAGACTCATGTCTATGTCCGTCCTCCAACTGTACCCCGAACCTGCCCGTCTTGTCCGGGTTCAGTCGTAGTAAAGAAACCAATGATGAAGAAATGAAATTATGGCTTGCGCCACTATCGATTAGTATCGTCACCGTGCATCCTCCCACGACGCCTCGAAGCCTCATAGTGCGGGGGCTGAAGATTCCGGCCATGGAGTAAACCGGAAAATCACCACTTTCTTCGTCTGAGCCCACATGTTCGTCATGCATTTCTTCTTGCCCTGTCACCTCACAATATTTGTACTGTTGGAGATCCAACTCTTCGTCCTCCTCAGCCAACATCACTCTCAGCTGTTTGAACGGACAATCGTGCCCCGGCGTAAAAGGCTTCTTACACTTAAAGCATAACCCCTTTGCTTTCAGGTCCTCCAGTACTCTCGGCGGAAGTCGAGTGAATCGAGAACGGGCCGTCGACTGTCCGGACGACCCCGAATTAGCTCCCAAGGATTGTCCGATGGGCTTAGAGAAACTGACGGTCAAGCCTCGCGCATGGCTACCCCCTGTCGTCGTACTACCTCCCCCAGTCGGTCTCGAAAAATGTCCCGATCGTATTCCCAACCCACTGAAGGTCTGACTCCCTCGACCTCCGGTCTGAAAGGATAGATTATCCTCAATATCCCTGGCTAGTTCCATTGCCGTCTCCAAATCATTTGGGCGAAGCAGACGCAATGATCCCCGGATCGGACCCTTCAACCCATTCATGAAATAGCCCAAATAATGTGCATCAGATAGTCCTGGAACTTGACCTGCCAATTGGATGAATACAGAGATGTACTCCTCCACTGTGCCTGTTTGTCGGACTCCAGACAGCCGCTCAAACTTGCTACCCTTATATCGCGTATCGAAACGTGCCACCAACGCCTGCGTGAACTCGTCCCACGAAATTCCAGGCTTTCGCGCTTTCATCCATGTCAACCAGTGCAAGGCAGATCCGTCCATGGCAACTCCAGCTGCCGCTACCTTCCTTCTCGGCGGTGTGTTATTCAATTCGAACTGTTGTTCGGCCCGTGCTATCCACCCAATCGGATCTATCCCCTCAAACGTCAACAGAAGCGTCATGGTAGCACCCCTACTCACCTGATCGTCTGCGGGCGGCGTCACCTTGCCCGTGACGGACGCCTCTGTCTCCTCCTCCGAAGACTTCAGAATCACCTTTGACAACGCAACCAAGGACGCTGTGATTTCGGCCAGTTGCGCACCTTGTGCGTCCAACTTTGCACCTTGGGCGTCCAGCTTCTCCCTTATGTCGGCTTGATCGGTCTCCAATTTATCCAAACGATCGTTGTTTGATCTCGTCATTCCGGCGGTAACGGGATCCGGCAGGTCGGACCACTTGATAAGAACAGAAATCCCAAATCAACGGAAAACCCGTTGCCCAAAGCCTTTAGGCTAATAACCTTCTTTATTATGAGATAAGATGATTATTACAGAAGGGTTATGCCTATTTATAGACTCTGCTACGATACTAATTAAGGACGTAATTCTAGAGAATCAATAATAATAAATGCTAGGAAATCCTAATAATTAATTAGAAGATCTCCGTTTATTTATAGAAATATAATCCTAATAATTAATGGTAAGATACTCCTTCCTTCCGCTCACGAAAAGTGGGCTCAAGCCCGTCCCCGCCTTCGGTAAACCAATATGGGCCTCGGCCCTTGCTCTTGCTCTCTATCAGGCATTCATTGTCTGAGTTGTCCATGCGATTTTGTGGCCGAGAACATAGGAGTGGATGTTGATATGCCTTTCGAACTCTTCGTAGTCGAAGTTGGCATAGAACAGCTTGACGACTTCAGGGTTGTAGGGTGTGTTGATACTAAGAAATTGCTCCCATCCAAAATCCTTTAACCAGGTGATAACTGTTCTTTCCGGCAGATTGTCGAACGCAACGCCCCGTCCTCTTGCGATATCTCTGTTGCTGAAACCTTTGTATTTGGTTCGGTTGCTTTCTTCTAAAAAGAGGGCTTCAGTAGGGATTTCATTGGGCTTAGATAGGTCAATGGGTGGTATTTCAGATTTCTTTGGGGTCTGTTTCGGAGATGGCGGGGCTTGTTCAAGCGGTGAAGGAGGTTTCTCAGGAGTTGAGGTTTGCGAAGGCGACTTCTGAGTTTCCTCAGGAACGTTTTCAGGGATCTCTTGGCTTGAGGCAGACTTTTCAGGTTTGGACGATTTGACGGGGGTTTGAGTAGGAGTGAGGCTGGATTTCTTGGTCTTCTTTTTCTTGGCAGCTTTGGTAGGAGATGAAATTTTTTCAGTAGATTTGGCTTTGGAATGGTTTTGTGAGCAGAAGGCGAGGCTTGTTCCGGTGATTTGGGAGGAGATTCGCGCGGAGATTCATCAGACATGGGTTCCTTACGTTTGCGGCTCGAGGATTCCATGGCGGAGGCTTTGGATGCGGCAGTTTTCACCATATACCAGAGATTCCAACCTATTTCAGCACATTCCATATATTATTGCATCTTATTCAAAAGGTCAATGAATCGATTCTTTCCTAAATATAACATCATATTCAGTATAAGGAAAGATATCAACATGATTTCGCACATTTAATTCAGTTGGATGCATGTAAGAGATTTTCTGTTCGATTTTACCCAGGAATAAACAAGTATCAACGGATACATCACTTTCCATATATAAACAGCATATTTTCCTTTTATAACTCAGTAGGATATCTCATGCGTTATTTCCATATATAGCACAGAACGATATATCCTATAACATGGGCTGTCTATAACATGTGATCTCATAGTTTCATCAACAAATTACAAAATCATATGCAAATCAAATATTCAACAGTTTAATCAACTTTAGCTCATATATCATGCACGGTTGAATATTATCATGAACTTAGACGTTTTATCGATAATAAATCGAATTACTTATTTTATAAACCTAACGTCATTACAATTACATAGTTCATCAAAACTTTCTAACGCTCATGGACCAAAAAGGACAACAGAGAAGAAGAGCCAAACCCAATTCAACATAGAGAATAACCTATTGGTTCTCACATGTACCTTAGTACAAAAAAATCTTGCCTAGGCTTTCAATTAATTTTTTCTACGACGATCCACATTGTTGTACAAATAAAAAATGACAAGCTACATATATATATATATGATGATTAAATATAAAACACAAGGGTTTGTAATTCACGCACATTGTAATCTTCACCAACGCATCTTGTCTTTAGTTTCATCCCAAACCAGATATCATCATCTACATGTAATTAAGAAACTATAAGCCTAAAAATAACTTAATAAAACTTCCACTCATTATCGCAAAACACTATAGCAAAATGGCTTCACCACCACCACGAAGTAATTCGTCCACTCCAAACAACGACGATCACTCGAGGTGGGACCCGCGAGTCCTCGGTCTAGTCGGCCTCATATGCAGCGTATTCTTCCTATTCAGTTACTTCAAAATCTTACGCCGAGACTGCGCTGCAATAAACATGTTCGCCTTGTCAAGAAACCCCGACCAGCGCAGGAGGATAAACGAGCAGCGCCTCAGCGAAGACTTTTCGAGCCAATTTCAAAGCGTTGGCCTCGACTCTTACGCCATGCACTCTCTTCCCATTTCGCAGATCAAGAAAGAAGAATCGAAAGGTAAAGATGACAATAATACTATGATCGAATGCGTTGTGTGTTTGGGAGAGTTCGAAGAGGGCGAATGGGTGAAGAAGCTTCCCAACTGTTCCCACGTTTTCCACGTTTCTTGCATCGATATGTGGTTTCAGACGCATTCGAGCTGCCCGCTTTGTAGGGCATACGCCGGCGGCGGTTCTTCGCCACGTCATCAGTGTTCGATACCGATAAATTTGCTGTTAGAAACCCTAAATAGGGAAGATTTTCGGAGGGATGAGAGGTCGACGCGTTATTACCATGACGAAGTGCAATCACGAGGGAGTTTGGATGGTTCTTGACATTCGAATTCGAAAGCTGTTTCTACCTTTCTTTTTTAGATAATTGGAATCGTCGATACGTTTTGAGTGGTGTTATTTGTTTTTTGGGATCGAAAGGGTTCGAATCTGTAGATTTTTCCTTGTGTTGCGTTGATGGGAGGGATTATTGCATCATGAGGACTTCATTAATTTGTATTGCTCTTTTCCTTAACAGTTACTATAGATATTATGTATCGAGCATCACAGTTTCCCCATTTGTGTTAAAGATGTAATTAAGCAATAGTTGGGGTGAATTTGAGTTGAATTATCTCGCCCGACATGTTTTTGTTCTATGTTATCATACAAATCGTAACAAAAAAAAAAAAAAGAAACCTAGAAGCAATCGAAGTGTTGAGAATTCCGAAATTGTTGTCTTGTCTACATTCACATAGGGAAGGGACGACTCATCATTAGGTGCGTTATTTTATTTTTTTGCTTAGTTAATATAGTTTACGGCCTAAAAATTACGCGACACTACATTGTCATTACAGATTATTTTTTTCCCCAAGTTCATCTCTTCCATACGCATTCGAGCACAAAGCATATGGACCACTAGACTGTCATGTGGCCTTTTAAAGTGCTAACCAGGCCCTATTTTTTTTTTAATCGGAATATTTTAATTTTTGTCAATCGCTTTGAGCTGCCAACATTTTGACCAAGTTGTTGAGGTATGAATTATGATATCTTTAATGGAGATGGAGAGGCCAATGGCTAGAATTCTTTTGATTTCTTTGTCATCGTTGTATGTGTATGCGAGATTTAGGGACGAGTCAGAACATGCTGAATTGAAGTTTAAGAACTACGATGGTATTGTATGTGTGAAATTTCGTTATTGGGTCTTATCGGGTCTACGCCCATAGGCCCACTTAAGAGAAGTTGACCTACATAAGTTGATGAGGTTCCATCCTAAAACAATCGGCGATAGGTGGAGTAGTCCATCAACTTATAATTTACTCAATCCCTTCTGAATTATCCGATGTGGAATAAATGTGACTTATTTTTATTTTAATAGTGTGGAGATACTTTGTATTCAATTTAAGTTGTTTTTAGACGTAATACTTTGTTTAGGCTCAAGATTCCAGTTGATTGGTTTTGTCCTTTACCCCGTCTGCAGTTGATGTCTTCATTAGGATTATATAACTTTTGTGGAAGGTGGGTATTAGCGAAAATTTAATAATATAGTATTACTAGTAATAATAATAGTTTATTTATATCCATTTAATTTTCTATATACTTTATTTGCTAAAAATTTCGTTGCGCTTTACAAAAAGAAGCTGAACTAATTTGTCAAAAAAAAAAAAGTTCTGGTGCAGAATTTCCTAGCGATTTCTCATCCTTTGTTTAGAAACTATATACCATGATTTCACTCAAAATGGCTTATTTTATTTATCAATAATAATAATAACAATAATAATACTGTCTCGCCGTCCTAACATTGGAGCGTGTACTAAAATAATAAAATAAAATTTAGATAAGGGGCAATTTGTTTTCAGGCCCTTCTAAAGTTTAAAGTTAGTGATCAGACCCTGTCAGCATTTTCCTTATTTTTAAGGACCTATTTTTTGAAAAATTTAAAGGTGAAGACCCAAACTATGTTTTGACTAAAATACCCTTAATAAACTGTTCTTTGAAGGGGTATTCGGCGCCGATTTTATATTACAGAGATATGACGACTTGTTACCGTAAAAACCATAAGCGTTACTTTAAACTGATTATATGTTACTTATCGATAGTAAAATGTTTTTAACAGATTTATATTTATTTCTTCGGATAATAGAAACTCATTTTCACAATGAAGCGAGCACAATCGACTGCCCATCAACCAATAATTTTCGACGTGTTACGTATGATTTATTCTAGTATTGACGAAGTACGATGTAAGCATTGTAATGAATTTTTATATGGGTTCAAATTCGAGAAGAATCTGGCCAAATCGAAGTAGATTTTTGCAGCAATTGCAGCTAATCTGTGTCTATTCGAGGTATCCATAGTTTGGGCGTTTCATAGGCTCTGTGAATTTTGAAAAAATCGTCACCTCATCACTTCTAAAACGCACGTTGTGTGAAGCAAGTCGTATGGCATGCATCGATTCAACTATAATACGTGTTACTATTTCATGCATTATTGTTACTAGGTTACGTCTTAACGTTATAACAGTATCAAGATACGTTACTCCATTACTCGTAAACGATATTTTTCTGTCCGACAAAGTGGTGTCTTCCGACTTCGTTTTGTTTATAATAAGCATAAATGTGGTATTTTTTGTCCAATATATGGTACTAAGAGCAAAGTGGGTCATGATACAAGTGGTAACTCATAATCAACTTCTTTGTCGATTAATTGGTACCTAATTTTGATTTTCATAAGTATTTATGGGGATTTTTATTTAACAGACCTGTTTCGATAACTTTTGGCATCGAACTGTTATACATGAAATAGAAGCGTTACTTGGATTGTCTAAAATGGTATATTATGACGTATTTTTGTTTTTCGTAAGTATTGATGTGGTATTTTTTTAACGGACTTGTTTCGTTAATTTTTTGCATTGAACTGTTACTACCTGAAATTGAATCGTTACTTGGTATATCTGAAGTGATATATTATGTCCTACTGTTTTCATAAGTATTGATATGGTATTTTTAGCAGAACTGTTTCGATAAATTTTGGGCGGGATATTGATTTTGGATGGATTTACTATACTTGCTAAATTCTGGGCGGGATTTGTGGATTGATTGGGTTACTGGGCGGGATTTATGCCACGATTGGGATTTTGGCCATGATTGCTAAATCGGTGCAAATGTGTTACTAATAACTATTTAACTGTTATCCATTAGGTAAGTATGTTACTAAAAGTTGTTTATGTGTTATAAATTGTTGTAGTTGTCGCACCAAGTTTTTGGGTTATGTGTTTATGGAGATTAAGCTTCAACGTTTCAGGGTTATGCTTAAGGTTTCAGGATTTACGACATATAAAATGATATTTGTGGTTTAATTCTGAATTTGGTGGCATTCGTGCTGAAACTCATATGTGATGTTTCAATGAACAAATAATAGTCTATGTTTTGAATAACTATTGACCTCGAACATTCACTATCATCCACCTCAATCGAACAATTTGGCTTTTAAAGGAATTTGGTGTGATAAATGCATCAAATCATACATTTCCAAGATGTTAATCTTGTAAATCTCGAACAATGTGCATTTATGAACGAAATTAATCGAATTAGTAATGTGGTACTGGAAACCTATTATGTGGTATCATTATCTGTAAATACGCTATTCGCTAGGTTCGTATTGTTATTTTGTAGCAAACATGTAGTATTAAGTGAGGGTAATCTGGTACTGGTGACGTTAACGAACCATCTTATTAATATTCCTTAACAAATAACTTCGAAGATGTATGAAATACATATTTACGACATATAAAATGATATTTGTGGTTTAATTTTGAATTTTGAAGACATTTGTGATGGAATTCATAACGTTATGTCTTATTAAAAGAGATACTAGTATATGTTGTAAAGGAATAGCCATATGTTTACATGATTTTTTATCTCAACTTTCACATATTGATATCAATATTCGCAAAACGTGTCGTTTAAAGAAATTTTATGATTTAGCTCCATCATGTCATCTATTTCCATGAATGTCAATCTTATACATCCGAACGAAATGAATTTATGAACGAAATTAATCGAAATAGTAATGTGGTATTGATTAGCTATTTTGTGGTACTTGTAGCTACAAATGTGTTATAAAATTTGCTTATATTGTTATTTTTTATCAGACATGTGGTATTATTTGCAGGCAATGTGGTAATATTAAGTTATTGTACTTTTAATATCTCTGACAATCATGAACCTTCTAGAACGTTCTGAATGATCTGTTACCCAGAATGTGTGCATTGTTACTCAGAATAAACGAGTGTTACCAACCAGCTTTTTAATTGACAAACGTTCCAATATTAGCTCCCATCAAAATTCTTCGTTATTTCATTATCAACATTAATAATCTCATTCGATTAAAAAGACTCGTGATCAAACTTACTCGAATCTACCTTATTAGTTCATTAAATCGAGATTTCACCTGTTATTCATCGAAATTTTTGAATTGTATTAATCCCACTATTCCATGATAAATTTCAGATTTTTTTCGTTGGTTACATGAGAGATTGACATCAATTAACCTTATTGTGTCATTTACGTCGGAGATTCGAGCGGTTTCAATTTTATTTGGGTGTTTCCAACGTTTTACGATCTATTCATCTTTGCCTTTACTTGGGTACTACATGTGTTAGTTACTGGTGACGAGTCGTTATTATTTTCTCATTATATATTCGTTTCGCAGAAACAATTGTTATAAACTTCAAAACATATGGTATTATTTTTCATAAACTGTTACCCAGGAAGCATGAAGTGTTATCCAGTAACCATTTTAATTAGCAGACGTTTACTGCTTGGATCTCATCAAAATTCTTCGTTATTCCATGATTAACATCAATAATTGTCGTCGATAATTAACAACCATGATGAAATTGTGTCGAATTTACATTATTCGGTCATTAAAGTCGAGATTTCACCGTATTAAATGAAATTTCCGAATTGTGTTTGAAGCATTTGTGCTTTATGAACTTCGAAAATTCTCTGTGATTATGAAGACCCATGAAAAATTGAAGCCGATACAACTTTTTGCTGTTAGTAACGTCGAGATTGGGTCGAATTTGGAATATGAATTTTTTCTTTCGACCACTTGAGTGTAAGGAATGTGTTATTGCAGGAAGCGGTATTGTTTTTTAATGATGTGTTACTTCTGCGGCGTCATTTGTTATTTATTAAAAGAAACGTGGTATTTTCTGCTATGCAGGCAACATTTATTTTCTCACAATTAACGTCACTAATATCCGAAACTTATCAAAACTTATGATTAAATTAACGATAATTTCACCTTATATCATCACAATCGTGGAGATCTGTTCGGGTCTGAACGTGAAATCTCGTTTCGATCGATGCATTGCTTGTTGGGAGAGATGATGTCATATACTTGTAAATTTTTGCAACATTGAAAGACAAACATGTCTTATTACAGGATTTTGGTATTTTTCTTTGAATTTTTCAAAAAGCAGGTCGTTTATCCTAAACCAAACTCTAAGGAGGCCTGAACCCAAAAGCAAATATTTTAGTAGGGCCTGAAGTTTAATTAACCCTTTAGATAAACTTGTCTAGCGCCACCCTAACTAGTAGGCACTTAAAAGCCCCTATCTATATTCGATGACTAATTGCCTCGACGATTACCCATCACTTAATACTGACTATGATATGACTTAGTTCCCTAAAAATAATACTGTGAAGAACTAGGGAACTTGCAACGCTTTCAAAAATGACGCATCATGCCCATGTTTTTTTACTTCTTTCTTTGAAATAAATACTACACAATATACGAACTGAAGAAACAATAATTCACAATGTACTCCACACCGACCAAGCGTGAATTGCGATTCCATTATTTTCATATAATAAGTTTGTATTATTTCTTTCTTGTGTATTTCGAACAATGCGATTTGTCGCAAAAAACGAAGTGTTCTTTTGTTACCCTCAGCATTCCATTTACTTCATTTGTATATGTACATGTTACGTGTATATTACCTTATAAACGAGTACTTTGTAAAATAGTTTGATTTTAATTTGTTTTCATTTTGTTTGTTTGAAAATAAGGTATTAGCAATGTCATATATGTTCTAGCTAGACCGTGAGTTATAATTCTTGAATCGTGGGCGCAAGAAATTTACGTGGTTTCAGACTATTAATATTTTACGCCAATTCAACAATATTCATTGAAAAACGAGTAAAAAATTAAAGAAGTCATGGGCACAAAATTTCTGATGATTTTATTATGTTCGCATATGAGCTTGACATTTCTTGGAGGGAAATTGCCCGCGAAGTTCGTCGGAAGCATCATGCAAGAATAATGGCAAAAAGCTGGTCAACGTCTATTTTGTCAACTCAATCCGATTTAATAAATTAACAATTATCTATACTATATTTTATTTAAGGCTCGGACCTTTGGATAAACAGTCAAATTGGTATGTCTTTATTAGAAAATAATTAACTAAATTTAAAAGAACCACCCAATATCTTTAATTACTATTTTTAGTTAATTATTATTTAGCTTTAATTTATTAATATTTTTAATTACTATTTTTAGTTAATTATTATTTTAGCTTTAGTTTATTAATATAACACACGCATATGAATGTGCAAGTAGTACTAGTTATATAATATGAACCACAAAAGATTATCGTAGGAGAGCAAAGTAATCTATTACTTAATTATTTGCTTAAATGAGGATCATATATGCTCATTCGTCTCAATATAATCTCAATCATCTTTCATAATTCGCGTCAACGATGTACTGATAAAAATGTCCCATGCATGTGCGTGAATATATTTACGTATATATTGAGTTATCATTCACGCATAAAGAAAAAACGGAATATGCATTTTATACTGTTATACGCTATGCAAAAATATGTACATATATGCGCGCGCACACATATATATGTAATATTACTAGTATTTTGCCCTGTGCAATGCACATGTATAAAAAAATTGATTAAAATTATACTTACATTATAAATTTAAAAAAATGAAAGTTTCATAGTGGACTTAAGATGGTGATTTCCTTCAAAGTGGGTGGTTAACTTGTTTTTTTTATTATTAAATAGCTAACACTTGTCGCATTTAGAGACCACCTACATTTCTGTAATACTATAATATATATATATTTCCTATGTTGTCCACCTACCCTCGTGAACACCATAATATATATTTGTTTTTTTTATTCCCAACACAGCCAACACCTCCATAGACCCTCTCATATTCATTGTTAACTTCAATCGCCCTCTACAACACGCTAATTTTAAGAACAGACATTATTTATTACTCACATGTGGAGTAAGGATGGCAATGGGGCGGTCTGAAGCGGATTTGGCAGGTCCCAAGACCTCTCATATTCATTGCTAACTTAAATCGCTCTCTAACACGTTAATTATTAAGAAAAAACATTATTTATTACACACATGTAGAGTAGGGATGGCAACGGGTCGAAGCGGATTTGGCAGGACTTGAGACTCTCTCATATTCATTGCTAACTTAAATTTTCCTCTCCAACATGTTACTTTTTAAGAAAAATATTACTACCTCAGTCCCACTTATTTCTTCCCATCTTTCTATTTCGGACGTCCCACATAATTCTTCTCATTTCCATTTTTGGTAAAAAATTATCCCACTAATTAAACTAATTACACCATTAATATTAAAAAAAGTCTTCTTGATTTGCGTGTCTACTAATAACTTCTCTCTCTCCATACCTCAAAAGGTGTACTATAATATTAAAATAATGGGATTTCTTAATCTCCGTGCCCGCTAATCTTTGGGAAGATTTAGCTGGGACGGAGGAAGTATTTATTACTCACATGTGGAGTAGGGATGGCAACTGGGCGGATCTGAAATGGGTCAGGCATGACCCGAGGCCCGCCCCGATTAACTTATGTTGGACCCAAAAGCTGCCCCGCCCCACCCAAAGCCTAGACCGCCCCAACCCACCAAATTAGGGTTGGCAGTGGGGCGGGGATTCCCCGTCCCCGCGCGGATCCGCCCTGATCGAGGCGGGGAATCCCCGAGATTTTATCCCCGCGGGGCAGGGACGGGGAATGATTTTTCCCCCGCAGGGATCCCCGTCTCGTTTCCCGCCCCGCCCCGAACCCTATTTATATATTATATAATGTATATAATATAATTATAATTTAAATATTAAAATAATATAAATATAGATTAAATAATATTAAATAATATCAAATATAGATTAAATAATATTAAATTAATACAAAGAATATATAAAACTATAATTTATATAATATTTATAATAAAAATATATATAAATTTATAAATTATATTTAATACTTCCTCCGTCCCATTTAAATGTTCCCGAAGATTAGTGGGCACGGAGATTAAGAAATCACATTATTTTAATATTATAGTACACCTTTTGAGGTATGGAGAGAGAAAGTTATTAGTAGACACGCAAATCGAGAAGACTTTTTTTAATATTAATGATGTAATTAGTTTAATTAGTGGGATAATTTTTTACCAAAAATGGAAATGGGAAGAATTATATGGGACGCCCGAAATAGAAAGATGGGAAGAAATAAGTGGGACTGAGGTAGTATTAATTTTTGAAATTAAATCCCGGCACGGATCCCCGCGGGGGAGGGGACACTTTCGTCCCCGAATGCATCGGGAAAGTCAACACATATTTTCAACATTTGGGGATTGATCCCATGATCTCTACCTTGTTAGACCAACTACTTATCCATTAGACCACATTACTTTTGATTAAATATAACATTTTATATAAATATATATATAAATGTAAACAAAAATTAAATTTTATATCTAAAAATAAATCGGGCGGGTTTTGAGTAGGGGTTCGGGGCGGGGTTGACCGGACCCGGTCGGGTTGAGTTCTTTAGGACCCGTAACTCGCTCCGGCACCCGCTAATTGAAAAAATACCTGCCCCATTAGGGGCGGGTTTCGGCGGGTCCGGGTTTGGACCCGCCCCATTGTCATCCCTTTGTGGACGATGTATTGATGTGATGATTTTCTAAATAAATAACGTGTTGGATTGACGATTTATGTTAGCAATGGATATGAGAGGGTCTACGGAGGTGTTGGTAGCGTTGGAAATCGGAAAAAAGCAAAAAAATGAGAAATTTGCTTATGTTGTTCACGATGGTTGCTGACGGTAGGTGGGACACCATTAGCAAATCTCTCTCTGTATATATTATGTTTGGAAAAAAAATATACCTTTCAATTTTTCACGACAGACAAATGAAAGAAATGAGTAATATCTTAACTTCAATTTATTTTTGTTATTTTTATTATACTCCTTGGTAACAATAATATAATTTGAAGAGTCGAGCTCATGATATCTTCAAACGGAGATAAATTTTTCAATTCCATTTTAACTCCTTAATTTTTAACATGGAGCAATACGGTGAGTAGTATCGTTGGAAGTCAGAATTGTCTCATACGAAATATTCGACTCAAATTAAACTAAATCGATTACTACAGTGATTGCGTCAGATAACCTCGTGGCTTAGAAAAAAATTTCCAAAGTACTATTTTCTGTTTACAATTTGTTTTTTCACTTTAACCAATTCAAGAAAGATGTGTTTTAATTAGCCCTAAGACCGTCCTAGCCGTAAATAGAGCTGTCAAAACGGGCTTGGGCCCGCGGGCCGGCCCGCCCCGCCCCGCCAAAGTGGCGGGGCGGGCTCTGAAATTTTAGGCCCGCCTGGAGGCGGGCCTGGGCGGGTAAGCCCGCGGCGGGTGCGGGCTTTGGCGGGGCGGGGCGGGCTTACCCGCGGGTAGCCCGCCGGAATATTTAAAAAAAATATATTATTTATTATATAATATTACAAATATAATAATAGGTACTTAATAAAATAAATAGATTAATATTAAAAAAGTTTATTTAATTAGATATATTTTCCTTCATTTTCTTATTTTTTCCAATTTTTATATTATTTTTTTCTATTTTTAATTAATTTTTTTTACTTTTTCTTATTTTTAATAAATTTTTCTTATTTTATTTTTTTTTAATAACTGGCGGGCTAAGCCCGCCAGGCCCGCTACCCGCCTGCAGGCGGGGCGGGCCTTCATTTCCTAGGCCCGCCATCAGGCGGGCTTACCCGCCCCCGCCCCGCCAGTGGCGGGCTTTTGGCGGGTACGGGCCGGCCCGCCCCGCCGGCCCGTTTTGACAGTACTAGCCGTAAATATAATCCACCATTGACACGTCAGACATGTAAAGACAAACTAATTTCTTTTTATTTTTCTTTTAATATATGCCGTCTAGTCTCTCTCTATATAAACTGATATTATCCTTACCCACGGTTCCCCAAGAACACATAATATAATGTCGTGCTCATTTTGTATCTTTGCATCAAACTAAATAAACTATAAACTAAATAAACTTTCTTATTCTTTAACCCCTCACTGTCTCCTTCTCTATCTCTTCTTCATACTATTTTTCATCGCCCGCGCGTGCGCACACGCACACACATATATTAAGCAGATAATTTTGGGGGAGAATTAAACAGAAAAAGATGGAATTAACAAGCATGGTTGCTCTTGTTTCTCGCACCGGCCGAGATTTGCAGCGTTACAATTTTCTCGGCCATCGACAAGTTGTTGGGTAAGAATCTCTCTCTCTCTCTCTCTATATATATATATATATATATATATATTTACATGCATCAAGAATCATGAACTGTTGATTAGTTGAAAGAGTTCTATATATCTTGTGGATTAGAATCAGGGTTTTGCTCGAGGTCGAATTTTGATGTTTTTGTTTTTCTGTTTTAAGCCGCATTTAGTATTCCTTTTCTTTTTTTGAAAAACAAAAATAAGCAGCAATATGAATTATTTTTATGGAATTGTCGTCATCCTATGATCCTACATGACGAAGTCATTCAACACGCTTTTAAGAAGTCAATTAATCGATAACGTTAAATTGAGCTTCTTTTTGCAACACTGCGGTAATCCTTTCCTTGCCTTAAACTCTTAAATCTCCTCCACACGTTTTATGATCTTGTTCTTGTAAAGAGTAATTACAAGACGAGATGTCACATCCCTTTTTTTCTTTTCATTTTTTTTTCTAGGAAAAAAACAATTTATTCAAAACGTGTTGAACGATAATATATATGGCGACAAGATTTTCCCAACTTGATTTTGATCAGAAAAGAGGCGTATTCGTACCTAACTTTTTCCAACTTGCGTTTTTTTTCATTTGACTCAATCAAACTGAACCTATTTGAGTGAAAGGACAACTACTACGACGAAGTTTCCCTATGTGAGTTTGGTATGCGGAAATCGGTGTGGAACGGAAAAGAAAACGCATTATGGTACGACACATGAGGCATAATGTACAACAATCCGATGCGTATCACTTCATTTTCCTTTCTTTTCCGCGGTGGATTCCGCATACAAACGGACCCTTAGGGTGAGTTTGGTATGCGGAATTCGGTGCGGAAAGGAAAAGAAAACGTATGATGGTACGACACGTGAGGCGTAATGTATAATGATCCGATGCGTATCATTTCATTTTCCTTTTCTTTTCCACGTTGGATTCCGCATACCAAACGGACCCTTAAAGGAAACATAAAATGATAATATCACGTGATTTATGTTATCTGCAGATGTATTCCGTACAGATACAAAGGTAGTAATGGATCGAAGCTTGTTTTAGATGAAGAAGCATTACTAGACGAGATTGAGGTTCTTGTAATAACATCACAGAGGAAAGGAAAAGGAATGCTATTTCCCAAGGTATTATTATATCTATTAGTCATCAACGCATTTACTATATCATTGAGTTTCAATCATTTTTTTATCAGAAAAAAAATATACATATATTAACTCGATGGTTGAATGATTAACTACATCATAAAGGGAGGATGGGAAGAAGATGAGACCATTGAAGACGCAGCTCTTAGAGAAACTGTGGAAGAAGCTGGCGTTGTAGGTGACGTTGAGGTTTGTTTTTGGTTCTTCATGCAAAATAATTTGATCCCATAATCAAATTAACATCAATAAACATATGCTAAAAAATATATATACTACACTACAGCCTAAGCTGGGCAAGTGGAACTTCATGAGCAAGAACAATGACACGAGCTATGAAGGTCACATGTTTCCTATGCTTGTCAAAGATGAACTCGATTTCTGGCCCGAAAAAGAAACTCGCCAAAGGCTATGGGTAATGCATTCTTAAATACTTGCTTTGATTTTTTCTTTCTTTTTTTTTTAAAGAATGAAACAAGTTTCTGATTGATAATCTGACTATTAACAGGTGAGTGTAAGTGAAGCTAGGAAGGTATGTCAATATTGGTGGATGAAAGAAGCCTTGGAATTACTAGTCATTCGTCTCATTGAAGAGGCTCAAGGAAGAAAATATTATAACCTGTAGCAGTTCGATCAAGAATTCGTTGTTTGTAGTAGAAAAAACAGAAGCAAAATTTCATCTTCGTATCAATGATTTCTTGCTTCATTCTTTCACCGAATTATTATGTATAATAAACCAACTGTTTTGCTGATAACCTGGTGTGTGTGTGTGTGTGTTTGTTTGAAAAATGTCAAGAAATTATATCATAATTCATATATAGGACAACCATAAAAGTCCAACATCGATTCTTCATATCGGTTTTCAGTTGGGCATCTTCCTGCGAGCACTCATTATGGGGTATACGTAAACAAAAAGAAACAAAGAAAATTCTAATAATCCTTGAAAATTACAAACTGGTTAAGATGTGGACTTCGGCATTTATGAGGGATAAATGGATATCCTTTTTATCTTTTATAGACAATTGAAGATATTGGACTTGGGAGTTTCTTGTCTGAAAAAGATGTGTTGATTGGGCTGTGGTTTTGTAATGATGGGCTAACGAGCAATAAGAACCTTTATAAATAAATACATGTCATCTTATACTTGACATAAATGCATGGGCTAGAGTGCAGCTGCTATCCAACTAACATGGGTTTTTGATTGAATTCAGTTAGGTTGCGTTTGGATTGGCGTATTTGAACGAAATCGCGTGATTTGAACTTATGAATTTCAAAATCTTAATTTCAAATCCAAATCCATTGTTTGGCAAACATTAAGATTTCAAATTCGGATTTCAAAATGAAGGTCGAGCTCCAGAAGCTCGTCGAACTTGACTTCTAACTTTTTCTTAAAAATTTAAAAAATGCAAAAATAAAACAAAAATAATTATAAAAAAACAAGCCGCAGATTGCGAGCTTTCGAGCATCCACGAGTGAGCTCCAGCTCGATAAGAGCTCGTCGACCTCGAGCCGGCTCATTCGCGAGCCCGTAACGAGCTCGAGCCGGTTCATTGAACTCGCGAGTCGCTCGAATTATCATTCACCCCCTCGTTTTTATTATTATTATTGTTATTTTATTTTTATTATTAATATTATTTAACTTTATTGTGATTATTATTATTATTATTATTAGTTACGAGGGCTCAAGTTTGGATTTCGAAAACGCACCATTCGACATGGAATTTCGAATCCGACAAATTGCCAACGTTTAGATTTAAACGGCATTTCCCGCACACTCAAACTTCATAGGAAAGACGAATCCTAATTGTTGGGCTAACTCCTTATGTCGTGGCAAAAGATGGGGAAGAATTGACAACAATGTTGCGGAAAGTTGGAATAGTTGGGTTCGTGAGGCTATGGCTCTACCTATTGTTAGTTTGGTCGATGAGATAAGACGGTAGACAATGATCATGATGAACGACAAACGCACGGAGGCACACCAACAGATCGGCCTTTTGTGTACGAAACCGGAGAAGAAGCTGAAATTAAGCATCGATGAATCTCGAACGTTGGAGTTCGATAGGTCTGGTGGGTGGCAGTTCGAGGTTTCAGAAAACGGGATCAAATACGCCGTAGATTTAAACAACAAGATATGTTCTTGCCGACACTTCGATTTACAGGGGTTTCCGTGTAAGCATGCATGCACATGCATTCTTTTGATGGGCCTTTCTCCATATGAGTTCTACGACAGCTATTACAGTTTGGCGAAATACCGAGAGGCATACCAGGGTTCTATAAATCCAATTCCTTCTAATTTTGTAATTGAAGATCCTAACCCGAACACGTCGTGGAACCAGACGTTCAAAGACCCCCAGGCCGTCCACGATCTAAAAGAATTCATTCACAAGTTCAAGACACTCGTCCACTCAAGTGTGGAAGATGTAAAAGGGTCGGGCACAATCGCCAAACATGCAAAGAAGCAATTTGGGGAAAATCCGGATTTCAAATTGAATCCGGAATCCAAACAGGCCATTAATATTTTATTATTATTATTGTAATTTTCTTTTGGAAATACTATAAATTAGATTCGAGACACCAAGATGATTTTATTATTATATTGGATCGGTATATTTAATAATTGAAAGAGTCGGTCATCAAATTGTGTTGGAAAAGATATGGGCGAGTCTCAAATCATTTTTCCCAACAAAATAAGCCAGAATACAATTTCTCACTTTTGTGTGGACATTTCTAATAAAATAATCAAAAAAGAAAGCATTGACAAAATAAATAGAAAATAAAAAGCATTAATAAAATAGAAAAATTCGTAAATAGTTCTTACGAGTTAGTAACTCGTATAAACAACATACGAGTTACTGTCACACGGTGGCGTTCATTAGTCGAGTAACTCGTATAAACATCATACGAGACACTAACTCATAAGATAAAAATACGAGTTACTAACTCGTACAATATTTATACGGAATACTGGTAAACGTGGGCTGCTGACCTGACGTGGCGTTCGTAAATCGTAAAAGATTTGTATGATCTCGTAACTCGTATAAAATACATACGAGTTACTTGCGTGGCCGACCACCCTGCATGGCCATGCAGTGTCAGTTAATAATGCTAGTATCTCGTATTTAGTTGATACGAGTTACTCGAATTATTGCAATAATTCATGCAATAATTAGAGTAACTCGATACGAGTTACGTGCGACTTGCAAGTTGGTGCAATAATGCATGTGATCGCGTGCGTATACGTCAATATATTAAAGGTTCGTTCAACTACGTCAAGTAATAATTGAAACGAATATGTTATAACTAGCACCACGTGCGATAGGCAGTGTACCTGTCGATTGTAATATAGCTATAGCGAATATCCGAGTATCGAACACGAGGAAGAAATTGAGTACTAGTAATAACCTATCGTTTGATATTTAGCCTAAATAAATATTTTTGTATTTTAAATTATGAATTAAATTCGAGAATAAAACCTAATAAAACCACAAGCCTTAAACAAAACTTAAATATTTAAATAATTTTTTTAGTTATATTTTGATTTATAAAATAAATTCTAACTAGCTTGAACACAACTTAAATATTAAAAATACTTTTTTTTTAATATAAAACGGGAGTGGTCGGGATTGCGAATCCCGCTAGGTATCATTGACGAGGCCGTAAATTACCGTTAACACAAAAATAATGACTAAGTCGCTGTAATTCCTACTCACGTCCGAATTTGCTATCGCCCTAGACGGTTGTGAGAATATATATTAATTTACCTAAGCAAGGATCGATTATTTGCTGTCGCCCTGTAATCGAACTCCTATCATTTTATTAAAGGCCTAATCATTTTTCTAGCTGTCGCCCTAAAACGATATTACCACGAAATCACATCAACACATAGACATATCGAAGTGATATTCAAACCAACACATAGACATATTAATTTGAAAAACAATATCATAAATGATAAATAGCCAATACCGCATGTTCACGAATAATTTACGTCAAATAACTCTACCTAGCGTTCATCTCATCCCAAGCGCACAATAAACTTAGCTACTCATACGAAATATTAACGCAACGAGAAGCATAAATGACAAAGAGAAATAAAACATATTTCTTCCCTGATATTTGGCTCCGTCAACGTCGCGTCCCGTATGCGTACCGCTGCCCGTTGATTTGCTCGCTCCCGATATTGTGCACGTCTTTCAGTACTTTCGTCAAACGGCTCGTGAGCGGTCGGAGAAACTGCAGCTGCTCAACTCCTTTAGCTATGTGCTGCTCGTTATCTTGGTCTTTGTTTCCGTGTGTTCAGCGTATGAGGAGGAGGGCAGATGTTGTATTAGGTCTGGGCTATCCTTTTTTTATTCGGCTGCGAGATACGAACCCTCTGAATGCTGCCTTTTAGAACTGCCTCTCAAAGCTGCCTGCTTCTTTTCTATTCGGCTGTGAGGTTCACTCCTAGAGGTGCCTCCTTGAGGTAGATGCTTAACCGTGAAAAATGTTTCCCTCAAGAGCTGCCCTTGGTCAGTGTGTTCGTCTATCAGGTCTAGGGTAGGGCGTTGTTGAATCAGTTGTGAGCTTCTCCTTTTTATTCAGCTGTGAGCCACTTTGAGCCCCTTCAACGCTGCCTACTTTTCTTCCCTGTTTTCAGCCATGGTCGAATATTCAAGGTACATGGAAAGCATCTTGGCATTATTGCATGGGTCAATGTTGGCCTAGTGTCGTTTCTTTTTCCTCTTTTCAGCATCGATGTTTCCTTGTTTCAAGGAAAGAAATACCACTTAGCTCATTGCCATCGTCCCTTGTCTGCCTCAGCAATAAATATCAAATTGATTTGAGTGGGTTGGGTTTTAAATGGGCTGAACTATTGGGCTTTGGCCAATCAAAACGGGCTATTTTGCAGCAAAGTAGATGTGGGTTCAAAAATTCATATCTTCTCATCGGGAACTCGGAATGGAAATTCCTTTTGGAAGAATCAATATGAACGAGTCTTCTATCATCGGTTAAAATTTCATCTCAATCGGACATCGTTTACCCCATCCTATGCAAGAAATACCAAACTGCCGCAAAACTGCCGTAAAAACGGTAATATTGCCATTAACCACATTTAAGTGTTAGAATATTCAAAACGGCTCCATTAATGAATGCAAACGACTTAAAATTAACAATATAAACGTAATAAATTACGTTTATCAAATCTCCCCACACTAAGCGTTTGCTTGTCCTCAAGCAAAGAAATTATAAGGCATAAAATTAATTTAAATCATGTAACTTATCTTTCAAGAATGAATCACTTAATGAAATAGTGCAAGTAATGTCGGAAAACACATTTGAAGCTGACGTCTAATTACACAAATCCCTAGCAATATCAATCCAGATTCGTACCTCACAGGGGTTCACTCAAATCACACAGTGTATAGGTTTAATATGTCTGTGAAATCTATGTTCATGCACTAATCTAGTCTCTACCATAAGCTTGCAACTGATTCGTAAATCTACTACCCCAAGTAATAAAGTGTGAATCAGAATGACTAACCGAGTTATAGCAGGGCTAAATATCCAAAATATGAAATGCATAAGCATAAAAGGATATGAACTAGAGTCGTGTTAGAATCATGCCTTTGTCACAAATGCGCCAATAAATCGAGCATCTGATTTCTACCCAAACAATTTTTCTTTTTTTCTTCTTTTTCTTTTTCTTTTTTTTTCACTCTCTTTTTTTACCAAGCCTTTCTTCTTTCGACATCTTGACTTAGGGTATAAAAATGTGCTCCAGAGAGTGAAAGATTATCGGAGGAAAGGTTCCTAGCTATTTCTCATTCATTTTTTTTCTTTCTTTTTTTTTCAGTTTTTTTTTTCAACTTCGGTGTTTGTCAGACGTTTGACTAAATTGTGCACCGTGACTCCATCATTCATCCTTCACTTACACTATCGCTCCGATGGGGTTTAGTTCTGAAGGCTTATTTAGGTTGGCAGCTATGAATATTGGGTTTCGAAAATTAACGGCTCAGGCTCAAAGTGGCTAACTACGGTGATCAGGCGTGGTCAGACACTTTGGCTATGGACTAATTCCTAATACACATTTTCACCTTAAGCAGTTTCAGCACGAAATACACGAGCAAGTTCTAGAGAGACATAAATTAGGCATGTTTCACACAACCAAAGAAATGAGCAAAAAGCTCGTAGGCTCAAAATCTCACAAAAATAAGCTTATGTGTACGAATCCTTCATGTACCGCTAAGTTCATCATGCAAGAAAGATATCTACTACGCATTTGATCCTAATTACTCACAAAATTTGTACATGAAATCATCCTTTAATAGACAAGAACCATGATTTTCGAAAAAATTATGCCATATTGTTTTTTTTTAATCACGGCATGCACATATAAATATGTTCGCATAATTAATTTCGCAGAAATTCCCTCCCCACACTTAAGATTTACGTTGTCCTCAACGTAACAACATTGGAACACAAGGAAGAGGAAAATAAATAAAAAGACGAACTTCCCTGAATAGTTCGATGTTCATGCTTTGCAGACGACCCTCCCCACACTTGAGGTTTTAAATTCCCTTAGTTGCAGAAGCGTTTTGCATGATTCTGGTTGGCTTGGATGAGACTACGCATTGCATTATTCGTAGATGGCGTTCCTCGTGACATTTGACCTCACAAAATAGACTTAAAGAAAATAGGGCGTAAAAACAATTCATAGAAAATTAATAGTAATAGGCATCTTAAAGGTAAATGGGACAACACTGATACTCTTCGCGGGAAAATCACCAATCCCCAAGTTTTTTTTTTGAAAACATAAACGTGGATGCAACTAGTTCGGAATTTGAAATAAACGTGAAATCATTTATCGAGATTACGGAATGTTACCTCCATGAAAAGAACAAAATTTGTTTGCCCGTTTAATAAAGGTGTATCGTCCTGCATCTCTCCCGATTTTTTTTTTTAACGTTTTGTTTTTGTTTTTTTAATTAATATTATTATTTTTTTATATCTATATTTTTACTAAGATCAACACGTAATCGACGAGTTTTTCGAGAACGATTGGCGCGAGGAAAAATCTGATAATCGACAATGAAAATATCAATTTCTCTCGCGGTGCCGAATCCTCAAGTAAAAAATTCGTCTGTATCATTTATTTGATTTGCCGGGTATGATAATGATGTTTTTTTTTCCTTCATGCCTATAAATAGACATTGCTCGAACAACACAACAACACCATTTACCATAAATCACACGTCTTCAGCAATATCATTTTTGACATTCTAGGTTAGCTAGCCACTATGAATGGGACAGCAGCAAGGCCGTGAGAATGAGACTGAAGAATACGCGAGGTTTCGACGTAATTTAGATATGCTATCACTCAACTTCGCTCTTCTTGTGGGTTTGTTCGCAGTTTTACTGACTTTTGTGTTTTGGGTTCTCACTAGGTGTACTTGTGAGTAACCGCCCTTATGAAATAAAACTAGTGTTCCGTCTTTTGTGTTATTCACAGTTTTAAGTGCTTTTGTATTGGATCATCACAAGTTGTACTGGTATGTAACCAACTATATGAAGTAAAACTATCGTTCTTATCCCGTTTCTTGATTCTGCATTGTGAGTTTGGCACTTTGATAGATTAAAGACGAAAACCTGTGAGAATCCTAAGCAAATACCGCGACATAAGATCAGGTTGCGAAAGCAAAAACCTCCCTCAATATTCGCAGTTTTTATTTTTATTATTATTATTATTTATTTTATATATATATATATATTTTTATATATTCTCTTTTTTTTTATTTTATTTATTATTTTTTATTTTATTATTATATTATTTTATTTTTTTATTTTTTATTTTTATTTTTTTTTAAATACTCTAATGCCTAAAACATAAACGAAAATACCTGGGTTGCCTCCCAAGAAGCGCTTTCTTTAAAGTCTTTCAGCTAGACATAGTAGAGTGAGTCTTCAAGATGGTTCGAAAAAATGGTTGGAAGGTACTGTCATCAGTGGTTTTGGACCGCCCTCGGGAAAAACACAACTGAATTGGTTGGGCTGCCGCTCAAGCTCTAAAAGCGGTGGTCCGCCGATCAAACGCAACTCCTTGCTCTCATCTTTGCTTCCCTCGACTATTCCTGTGCCTTTCTTCTCAATACCCTGCGATAAACTTGGGAAAGACATAGAAGAATTTTGATCAACAACATGAAGATAGGAATATTTATTATCATGTTTGCTGATATCATTCATAGTTTCCGCCATGCAAAATGTTACTTTCTCTCCATCTATCGTAAACGTCAAGGTGCCGTTTTTAACATCTATCATGGTCTCTCCAGTGGCTAAAAATGGTCTCCCTAAGATCAAAGGTAAATTCTCATCTTCCTTCATATCAAGAATAACAAAATCCACCGGAATAATAAACTTATTAACCTTGACTAACACATCCTCTATAATACCCCTAGGATACGTAATAGATCTATCCGCTAGTTGTATACTCATCCTAATGGGTTTGGGTTCACCTAAACCAAGCTTCTTAAACATAGAATAAGGCATCAAATTAATACTAGCACCTAAATCAACAAATGCCTTATGAATATATAAATTTCCTATAAGACAAGGTATAGTGAAACTCCTTGGATCCTTTTGCTTCTTCGGGATATTCATTTGCACAATGGCGGAGCACTCCCCTCGAAGACAATTAGCAGAAACATCTTCGAGCTTGCGTTTGTTCGTGAGCAAGTCCTTGAGGTATTTCACACATCGAGGTATCTGTGCAAGGACTTCGACGAGCGGTAAGTTAATATGTAGTTGTTTGAAAAGTGAAATAAATTTACCGAACTCGTCGTCAACAATATACTTCTTTGGTTGACACGCCTTGTCAGAGGGCGTAGTCACGACCTCCATCTCCTTGTCGACTTTCTCTTCCTCGACACGATTGACCGGCTTCACTTCCTTCTTGGTGCGTTGTTCCTCTAGATACGTATCAAATGGGTCGTCAGTCATCGCCCTTGTTAACCTAGCCGGATATGGAATCTTCGGTGTGTAAGGATTGACTGGTGGTCTTGGAGCAATCCCCTCCTCCTTCTCTTTTTCAGGCGCGGTCTCCTTCTTTTCTGGTTCGACCTTCTCCTTTTCAGGTTCGGCCTCCCTCAATCGAGCTGGATATGGAATCTTCGGCTGGTACGGCTTCACGAATGGTCGCACATTTTCTTTGTTAGCCTTGACCTTCTCGATATCGTTGCCTTTGCTTTCCTCCACTTCTGGCTCGTCGTGGCACTCGAAATCAGCTTTCTCTTTTGAATTCTGCTTGGCGGGTATTTCTTGCAATTTTCTCCTGCTTATCAGGGTTACCGCGTTGCAATACTCCTTAGAGTTTGGCTCGGTGTAGCTGGGGAGTGATCCTTGATTTCATCCTGCCAGTTGTTTCGGTAACTGGCCCACTTGCTGCTCCAACTTCTTAACCGACGCGTCTGTGTTCTGAGCACATACGTTGTTGGCTTCCATATATTCCTTCATTATATCTTTCATCTCCCCCATGTCATTGGATCCCGACCCCGCGGATGCGTTCTGATACTGATGTGGTGCTCCGCCTTGGAAACCAGAAGGTCTGGGTTGGAATCCTGGTGGCCCTTGCCCGTGTGGTTTTGATTTGCATACGCCAGATTGGGATGCGCTCGAGGCTGGTAACTCTGTTGGCCTTGGTAATTCCCCATGTAGTCCACATGCTCCAGTGATTGTCCGACTTGGCACTCTGAGGTCTCGTGAGCTGCGCCACAAATCCCGCATTGTGGTATGTATGGTTTACGCTGAGGTGGCGTGGTGGCTATGGGTGTCATCACGGCATTCATAGATTGTGCTTGCATGGCCTTTGGTAGTAGTGTGCTAATTACCGTCTGAAGTTGAGAATTGGTTACCGCGATCTGTTGCTGGAGCGCCTCGAACTTGGCATTTGTGGCTGTCTCCTTGCTCACGCCAAACACTCCTGGAGTCTTGATCCTCGTATTTCCTCTCATGAAGCTGTTCCTTGAATAGTCGTCGATTAGATTCCAGGCGTCTGTGGCATTAAGCTTCACGAGCCCTCCTTCTGCGGCTCCGTCTAGCATATGAACGGTCTGATCGTTGAGGCCCTCGTGAAATCGGTTGATCATGGCGGCCTTCGACATCCCATGTTGCAGGCATTTCTTCAATAGTGACTTGTATCTCTCCCACACCTCGTAGAGGTTTTTTGAGTCCTTCTGGTGGAAAAGAGAAATCTCCGTCTTCAACCTTAGCACCTTTGACAGCGAGAAGTAATGGCCTATGCATGCAGCTCGCAGCTCTTCCCATGTAGTGATCGATCTGGGCGGTAACATATCCAGCCAGTCCTTCGCCCTAAACTTGAGCGAGAATGGAAACAACATTAACTTGATCGCATTGCCCGAGACCCGATTAATCTTGATGGTGTCCGTCACTGTCAGAAAGGCCTTCAGGTGGGAGTATGGATCATCATCAGGGTTCCCCTCAAATTGAGCCGTCTGAAAGATCATCTGAAGCCAAGAGTGCTTCAGCTCGAAGTTGATGTTCTCGATCCGCGTAATAACGATCGCCGACTCTGTACCGCCTAGCGTGGCGCTCTTGAGCATATCTTGTAGAGATTGCTCCTCCTCTGGAGGGTGAATAGGCACTCTGCGATCTTCCATTTCTGCCTCTATCTCTCGGCTATCTACCGACGTCTCTATTCAAAAATTTCCTGCCAACTCCTGAGAATTGTCCTTTGAGTAGCTTACAAGAGCTTTCTGAGAGTGGTCGTGCCGTTGAAATCGTATCTGAGTTGTCTGCGTAACTTTCGCTCGAAATCTGGATCTACTTCAACGATGGGACCCGATGACTGGCTTCGGGTCATTCACTGTTGAAAGAACCTTAGACACACGGAGCAAAAATTAGCAAAGTAGTGGACAAATAAGTAGAAAAAAAATAAAGCAAAGAGATGAATACTTAAATAAAACGCAAACAAGTAAACAAAGAAAGGATAATAGCTAAATTCACTTTAATAAATAAAACTCAAATATAAAAAAAGGAAACTAACAAATACGCGTGGCTAAATTACCGAACTACGGTGTTCCTAATATCAATTTATTCCCCGGCAACGGCGCCAAAAACTTAATCGCGTGCGTATACGTTAATATATTAAAGGTTCGTTCAACTACGTCAAGTAATAATTAAAACGAATATGTTATAACTAGCACCACGCGCGATAGGCAGTGTACCTGTCGATTGTAATATAGCTATAGCGAATATCCGAGTATCGAACACGAGGAAGAAATTGAGTACTAGTAATAACCTATCATTTGATATTTAGCCTAAATAAGTATTTTTGTATTTTAAATTATGAATTAAATTCGACAATAAAACCTAATGAAACAACAAGCCTTAAACACAACTTAAATATTTAAATAATTTTTTTAGTTATATTTTGATTTATAAAATAAATTCTAACTAGCTTGAACACAACTTAAATATTAAAAATACTTTTTTTTAATATAAAACGGGAGTGCTCGGGATTGTGAATCCCGCTAGATATCATTGACGAGGCCGTAAATTACCGTTAACACAAAAATAGTGACTAAGTCGCGGTAATTCCTACTCACGTCCGAATTTGCTGTCGCCCTAGACGGTTGTGAGAATATATATTAATTTACCTAAGCGAGGATCGATTATTTGCTGTCGCCCTATAATCGAACTCCTATCATTTTAGGAAAGGCCTAATCGTTTTTCTAGCTGTCGCCCTAAAACGATATTACCACGAAATCACATCAGCACATAGACATATCGAAGTGATATTCAAACCAACACATAGACATATTAATTTGAAAACAATATCATAAATGATAAATAGCCAATATCGCATGTTCACGAATAATTTACGTCCAATAACTCTACCTAGCGTTCATCTCATCCCAAGCACACAATAAACTTAGCTACTCATACGAAATATTAACGCAACGAGAAGCATAAATGACAAAGAGAAATAAAACATATTTCTTCCCTGATATTTGGCTCCGTCAACGTCGCGTCCCGTATGCGTACCGCTGCCCGTTGATTTGCTCGCTCCCGATATTGTGCACGTCTTTCAGTACTTTCGTCAAACGGCTCGTGAGCGGTCGGAGAAACTGCAGCTGCTCAACTCCTTTAGCTATGTGCTGCTCGTTATCTTGGTCTTTGTTTCCGTGTGTTCAGCGTATGAGGAGGAGGGCAGATGTTGTATTAGGTCTGGGCTATCCCTTTTTTTATTCGGCTGCGAGATACGAACCCTCTGAATGCTGCCTTTTAGAACTGCCTCTCAAAGCTGCCTGCTTCTTTTCTATTCGGCTGTGAGGTTCACTCCTAGAGGTGCCTCCTTGAGGTAGATGCTTAACCGTGAAAAATGTTTCCCTCAAGAGCTGCCCTTGGTCAGTGTGTTCGTCTATCAGGTCTAGGGCGTTGTTGAATCAGTTGTGAGCTTCTCCTTTTTATTCAGCTGTGAGCCACTTTGAGCCCCTTCAACGCTGCCTACTTTTCTTCCCTGTTTTCAGCCATGGTCGAATATTCAAGGTACATGGAAAGCATCTTGGCATTATTGCATGGGTCAATGTTGGCCTAGTGTCGTTTCTTTTTCCTCTTTTCAGCATCGATGTTTCCTTGTTTCAAGGAAAGAAATACCACTTAGCTCATTGCCATCGTCCCTTGTCTGCCTCAGCAATAAATATCAAATTGATTTGAGTGGGTTGGGTTTTAAATGGGCTGAACTATTGGGCTTTGGCCAATCAAAACGGGCTATTTTGCAGCAAAGTAGATGTGGGTTCAAAAATTCATATCTTCTCATCGGGAACTCGGAATGGAAATTCCTTTTGGAAGAATCAATATTAACGAGTCTTCTATCATCGGTTAAAATTTCATCTCAATCGGACATCGTTTACCCCATCCTCTGCAAGAAATACCAAACTGCCGCAAAACTGCCGTAAAAAACGGTAATATTGCCATTAACCACATTTAAGTGTTAGAATATTCAAAACGGCTCCATTAATGAATGCAAACGACTTAAAATTAACAAATATAAACGTAATAAATTAAGAGCCTCATCGGAATTTTGAAGTTGAAATAATTGAAAATTCAAGTTTTGATTTGAATGAAGAGCCTCATCGGAATTTTGAAGTTGGTTCTTCGAGTTATACATGTACGAATTTTTCCGACATTGTCCCAGTTGCGGCAGGGTTCAGCAATGTTTCCCTAGAGATGCCTACGCTTGGTGTTCCATTCAATATGCTGGATCCGTGTCAGAACCCGAGCCAGAGTTCATGCCTAAACCAGAGGAAGACGTTGATGTTAGTGATTCGAAAGCAGACGATGAGGATCCACTGTTCGAGTTACCCGATCCCAACGAACCCGACGAGAACAACGACGACGATGCGCCAGATGATACCACTCCACTGGACTCTGCTGTTCCAACGCTGTTTCAGTCCGTCCCATATTTCCAGACGTACCAAATGCCACCTCCTGGTGGTGACGACTACGGTGGTTATGGGGAATTTTACGACAGAGATAACCCTATGTTTTGTCGAGGTATGATTAATCAAACTAAGAAACATTTACAACGTGCCGTCGACGATTTTTCGATCAGGGTTGCTAGACGCGAGTATAACGTCAACGAGAGCAGCAGTACACGTTGGAGTGTTCAATGTGATCACACGACTGATTGTCCTTGGAGACTGAGGGCATCCTTCGAGCCAAAAGAAGTTACTAGTCTATTACAAAATTTGAAAGACCACACACTTGCTATATGACTGAGCTGGCGAGCACACACCGTAATATCTCTCGAAATTTTATTGTTGATTTGTTGGTTGGAACCGTGAAAGTCGATCCGCAATTCCTACCCAAGAATGTCCAACAACTCGTGAAAGATAGATATGGCTACGAAATCTCATATATTCAAGCTTTGCATGGTCTGAAAAGAGCTATGGAAAATGTTTACGGTACGTGGGAAGAGTCTGTTACCAAACTCCCAACATTTATGAAGGCGTTACAGCATTACAATCCAGGGACTATCGTCAACTGGCTCCATCTGGAGACATGGAGACCTGGACACTTCAAACTCGGGTATGTCTTTTGGGCCTGTAAACCAAGCATCGATGGCTTCAAACATTGTCGCAAAGTTGTTTGTGTCGATGGTACGCATTTATACTCCAAATATAGACACAAATTATTGATTGCTACGTCGCTGAACGCCAACCAAAACGTCTTTCCCCTGGCATTTGCCATTGTCACGAATGAACCGAAATCGGATGGGCCAACAACCACCTCGCTAACGACTTCATCGATAGCGATGACCCCTTAATTTCCTCAGCAGGCGGTCTACAACCTAGCAACCGCTCGCAACTCGTCCATCCACTGTGTGACTGTCCTCGTTTGGATCACAACGGAGACACAACTACCATCTACAGGCAAACCCACAAAATTCTTACGTCCTGTAGAGTAACGGTCGCCTCCCCGACAAAAAAATGAAACGTATGGGTCTCCTTCCTCCAAGGCTCTACCAATGCTGTAATCAAAGGAGGGTTAACCCTCTGCGACATACAGCTGTGGACGCTATATAGACCCATTTCAACTTATCTAATAAGCGACCGTGTAAAATATTCGGTGCTTCTCTCGTACCACACAACATTCTCTAAGGACCTAATCTTAATAGTCCTATCTATCGCACTCTCATCTAACAATAAATCATTACTACGATATTTAACTGCATCGTCAACACTGAACTATCAAAAGCTCGTAATAAGAATCCAAATCCATTCTACAGTAAAAGAAAACGACGTATAAATAAATCAATCATTATTACTATTGTAAAAATATCGACGATAAAACAAAATACTTCGTAAGATAAAAACTAACGAGGCACGGGGATCACTCACCGGAGGTAATCGCGCGTAGATCGTCACGGTCAAGGCGGGCAGCTGCGGCGGCGGCGGGTCGCGGCTGGCGGCATCGGGTCGAGGCAGAGGAGGTCGTCGAGGCGGGGTGGCGGCGGGCAGCAAGACGTCGACGAGGCGGGGCAGCGGCTGCGGGTCGAGGCGGGACGGCGGGTCGCGGCGGCTGCGGGTCGAGGCGGGACGGCCGGTCGAGGCGGCTGCGGGTCGAGGCTGGACGGCGGGTCGAGGCGGGCAGCTGCGGGTCGCGGCTTCACAGGTCGTCCAGGCGGGGCGGCGGTCGCGGTGGGCAGGGGAGGTCGTCGAGGTGAGGCGGGCCGGCGGTTGCGGCGGGCGGCGGCTGGGAGAAGGACGTCGACGAGTCGGGGTGGCGTCGAGCAGAAGGTGATGGCGGCGGCGGCGAGGCGGCTGCGTCGAGAGGCAGCGGCGAGGACGTCAAGGAGGCAGGTCTCGAGGAGGCAGCGGCGAGGTCTCTTCGTCTTCTTCGTCTGTGTCGTCGTCGTCGCTTAGATCTGGTTATAATAAACCAGATCTAACTCGTACAGCGTACGAGTTACGCCAGCTCACCCGAACGCCAGCTAGGCTTAGGTAACTCGTAAGATGTTACGAGGTACGTAACTCGTATGATATAAATACGAAACGCGCTACTTAATTAAATGGTTTCGTTTTTATGTTTATTTTTTAATGGTTGAATTTTTTTTAATTATTTAATTAATAATACGTTTTGTGTGGAATATTTTCTATCGACTTAACTGCTGATATGACATACTCAAAAATACCGTTTATGAGTTAATCAGAGACGCAATTTTGTTTCGACATATGAAATTGTTAATTTATTTTCCCAAAACATGGTAAGTAAAAAACATGTACAGATTCTTTATTATATTAATATTGCATTGTGTGTGGGTGTGTTGATAGGAGTAAATAAAACTTCATGTTATAAATTTTCCGTTCTATATCAATAAATTTGACGCCGGTTGTATTAGTTTTGCAATCACGAATCAAAGGCATCAGCCCCATATGAAATCACTGTTATTTTTATATCCAAAGTTTATTAAGATACGAGGTTTCACTGTGTAATTTTTTGTGTTCCATGGTGCGATTAAAGTCAATCATATGTCATGAAATATCTCAACTAGCACTTGAGATAATTCATGATTAATTAGGATCACTAACAATTTCAACAAAACCAAGTCAGTTACCAAAGACTTATAATGCAAGAAAATCACAACGAATCCTTTGTCATTTATCACCAAGACAAATCAACAAGCTGAGAAGACTTTGAAAATATCCCTCAAAAACGTCAAAGAGGAAATATATAAACAATTGAAGGTTTTGAGAGGAAGCTCAATTGATCATGTTGCTGCATGCAACGAAAGGTACTTGAATCGATTTTAAAAATCGGAGCAATAAAATGCCCAAGATGAAATTAGAAAATAACAATTAAAATCTGCGTGGAAGAGTTGTCTTGAATATTATTTATAACAATTAACACCAATGCAGTGACAAGATAATAGGTTTCTAATTTAATATAGTTACTAAATATTAGCTTTGATATTGAACAAACAATAATATTACATTTTTTTTTCTTGTTCGAGGATAACTTCGTGCCTATTTACATAGAGAATAGGTTTAGTTGTATAATATTTTTAAGATACGATAACTTCAAAAATGACAAAAATAAAACGTACTCAGACAAAAGTATGTTAAGGAATAAATAGAAACATAGGTATAATATCCAGGCTAAATATCGATAATAAGTTTGTGAAATTTCGTTATTGGGCCTATTCAGACCTACGCCCATGCGTCCACACATAAGACGAATTAACCACATAAGCTTGACGAGGGTTCCATCATGAAATTAGCTGGTAATAGGTGGAGTAGTCCATCAACTTATAAGCTAGTAAATTTCTTCTCAAATTACTGATGTGAGACACGTGTGACTTATTAGAGTTATCTACTCTAACAAAGTTTAATGCGAAATTCATTTATGAGTGACCGAGGAATTAAGTAATTTATTTTATTACTATATCAAATCTCTACGAAAATGGAAAGAGGAAAATCGGGAAATTGCCACTCAAAGCGGATCCCATAAAGAAGGGAGAATTCCTAACCCATTGGCAAGGAAGGCTAATATAATGAACTCATTGTAAAGAAGTATGAACTCAAAGAAAGGAATTTCAATAGCATATCTTCAGATTTTGAAACACACCAGTTTCTATTTATAGTATTAAGTCTTACCTATCCCTTCGTTTGTGCAAGCGAAAGTCCAACCGAGGTAAAAATAGAAACAAAATTGGTATATCGCCTTATTACATCATGGAATTACATGGTTTCGAAAGATTGCATTGTAAGAGAATTTACATCTCCTACTGAGTGAGAGAAGCCTCTTCTACGGACTAAACCATGATCATTCATAGTTGACTTAAACCCGTCAAAATTAAATAAATTCTTACATTTCGGCTGTCTGAAATAATAGTCATTCCAAAAACCAGGAAAATACGTTTAATTGCAAATTTCGCCAAGTCATTATCAAAGGCATCATAACGTACTCTCTCCGCGTTGAACGTCGTCATGCTCATGCTCACACTTTAGTAGATATTTTTCTTTTATAATTCAAGAAAACAGAGAAAGGTAAGACCTCGATTTCAAGCCTAAGCACTAATAATTAAGTTAATCATCGAATTTTGAATTGGTGCTGATTTGTTCATCACTTGTAAGGATAAACTGAACCACATACATTTCTTCCGCTTTAATCATTAGTTACTTTGTTTTCGTTTATGTATGCATTTGTATTAATTAAATAACACTCCATTTAAAAGTTTAAGTGTACCAAGAGCATATATAGCATATAGTTTAATTTTATATATTTTATTTCCAATACGTTTCTTAATATTAAGCCTAATTTCTGCATGAATTTAATGGGTAGAGGAAAATGTACTCGTAACTTCTTGCCTTGACTCTGATATCATACTAAAAGTTTATGTATGAATTTCATTTTAGTTATAGATTTTCTTGCAAGCGTTATTATAACATCAATATATCAGTTGCTTAGACTCAGCAATATATGATTAGAATCATCCAAAAATTTATAAATATGCTTTAATTTAACAAGTGAGGACGGAGAAACTAATGAATAAATAATTAGAATTTTACTTGCGCAAGTAAAAGTGACTTGTTACTAAACCTATTCAACTAAAGAAAACTATATTCTCAGTTCATTCAGTGCAATATCACAGGGGCAACTATATTGAATGAGCCACATCGTCTTATTTTATGGTAATTCCCTTGACTAGAATGTCCCACAAGTAGTTATAAATTGAATTTATTAACTGTCACACGCTTAAATTTTCAATATGTCCAGTTAAGACGCAGTAAGTAATCTAACTACGATCTCAACAGAGACGTGAAGAAATTGTCTGAACACTACTTATAATAATGTATATATTCTTAATTTGCAATTTCAACTAAACCGTGATGATATACACAAGTTTCCCTTCCATGTTTAATGACAAACCAGTATTTCTTACAAGGTTTGTTGGAGATTTGATTGATAAATTGGTGATCCTAGATTTGTTATATTAGAGGGCTTTGGTATACAATAATATAGGATTTTTACTATAGTTCTTGGAGAGAGGACATTAGTATTATAAATAAATTTCATGTATGTGGCTCCCTAAAATAATTTTTTGTTCACTCTGTAACATGAATTTTTCAAATAAAGTTGATGGATATTAATTAGGAACTATTACGAATACATACGCCATTTATTTATTTTATTTCAAATCATGGGAACAATTCGATTTACAGCAAGTAGAAAACGTCACTTTGCTCCCACGGTTTCACCGGTGAGCACGCCGTATTTCAAATCAAACTATTTCACAAAGAGTTTAAATTCAAACCATCGTCATATTACTACCGATGACGTCACCACCGTAATCGATAAACGCGTCGAAAGCGCTGAAGTCATCGTACCAAATATCGTCGACGACGAAGTCGCCGTATGAGCAATCGTCGAACAAACTCCGAGGAGGAGGAAACAACAGCCCCTCCTCAAGCCCCTCCGAAGAGCAAAAAACGCCGCCGCCGCCGCCACCATTGTTGTGGTCCGAGCTCGCCGGCGACGAAGAAGAAGAGAAGGATGCGGAGGAGGACGGCGAAGACGAGGGAACCGGCGAGTTTTCGCCGCAGGTGATGAGCATCTCGTGGGGCTGAATCACCGGGATTTCATCGACGCCAAAATCCGGCGCGGTCTCGGCGGCGATGGTTACGGACGATTCCGACGGTGGGGTTTTCGGATCTTCCGAATTGGGTTCCGGGTCGGGTCGTATGGGCTTGTGGGTTAGCGGGTCGATTCCCATTTTCTTGAGCTTCTTCTTAATGTGTGTGTTCCAGTGATTCTTGATCTCGTTGTCCGTTCTTCCAGGGAGATGCGAAGCAATCTTGGACCATCTGTGTAATATTAAATTAATTACAACATAATTATTATTACAGTCCTCCATTTTGATGTAATAATAACGAAAAATAACTGACCTGTTTCCAAGCTGGGCGTGGAGATCAATAACCATCTTCTCTTCATATTCAGACAAAAGGCCTCTCTTAACATCTGGCCGTAAGTAGTTCGTCCATCTCAGTCTGCAACTTTTGCCACACCTCAACAATCCTGCAAATATTTTGCCACACATACGTACCGTGTATATTTTATATACATATATATTATATGTATACTATTTTATTTATTAACCAGAAGATGAACAAACCTGCAAGTTTAGGAACAGCTCGCCAGCAACATTGACCATTGTTGAGAATGAAGGTGATGAGTTTCTTGTCTTCCTCGGCAGTCCATGGACCTTTCTTCAACCCCACTTTGTCACAGCAAGGTTGTCTTCCCATCTTTATATTTAAATATCACCAGAGAAATAATTTTTGGAATTTTATCCGATGTTTCTGAGGAATTATTATGGAAAATGGAGTTTTTTGAGGTTAGGTGAACTAAGACTCATTATAACCAGATTCACCCATCTATATATAGAGAAGAGGCCCTTTGCATACTATACTGTACTTGACACAAAAAAAAAAGGGAAATTGTAAAGTTGAAAAAAAAAAAAAGAACAGGCTGACTCAAACATTAAAGGGCACTATATTATTTATTTTTATACTTATATTATTATTAAGTACATTACTTAGTTCATTTTTAGGCGAGTGATTGTTCACCACAAGTTCGTATCTCATTGTTATGGTTGTTTGGGTTCCTTGCGACGGATTGCATGGATTAGGAAATTTACATTTGCAAAGTCGGGTAATTAATAGTCAATAGTGAGGTTCAGATTTATTTTGAATTTAATCCTAAAAAAATAAATATCGGACAGCACACTAGTGCTTCATGTCAACCTCTTGAAAAAGCCAACTCAACTTATAACCCTATATTACTTTAATTTCAAGCATAAAATAAAAAACTCCACTGTCATTTTTCTTCAAAGAAGGAAGGTGTGATTTTTCTTCAGTCTTGCCAGATAAAATGCATATATATATAAAATACGGAAGGAAAAAGTTAAAGATCTTATTTAGGAAAAAAAATAGTAAATTTATGCAATGATGTAATATAAGTTTTTAGGTGTGATTGAGAAAAATTATTTTTCACACTTAAATCGGACCCACATTGGTATGTTAAAAAGCAACATATTTCATTTCATATTCTCCACAAGGCACCTAAGATGCATTACAAGACAAGAAAAAACAAGTAATAAGTAATATGTTGTACCAACGGGGGTTGGTCCAATTGGTAAGCGGCTTGGTATAGCTTAAGCAAAGTCTCGCGTTCGAATCCTTGTGTATGCAGCGCCCTCCTTTGGGAGCCTCACCTGCCGTTACCAGGTACGCGACGCGGGGCGAACCGGATTAGTCGGGGCACCCGAAAACCGGTCGGTTATCCGAAAAGTAATATGTTGCATGAGCTTACTTGTAATATCCCAAGGTAAATGGCCATTTGTTAGCGATTGATTAACGAATATTAATAATTGGGTAATAATACATACTAATATTAGCTACTTGTCTTAACACTGGTTTACCAATTTTCTTGACATATAAATTGGTCATTGTTTTTTCATCTTACAAAACTAAACACGTGTTAATGCCACGTCAATGCCTCAATCAATCCTAATATTTATTAACTTTTTTACTCATGTCTGTCGATATATATGTTAGAAACTTAGTGATGGTTTGGTTAGTAGGTTAATATTTATGAGGGTTTAAATTAGTCAAGTTTATATAAAACTAATTCATGGGTTTAAAATAAAATTTTGTTTGGTTAGTGAGTTAGATAAACACATTGGTGTGCTTATTTAAACCCATAAATATGGGTTTAGATCTGAATTACATAAACCCATGGTTTAAATATAACTACGAACCAAATGAATATATCTTAAACCCAGATTTAAAATACCTAAACCCATCAACCAAACAAGGGCTAAGTTCTATGTCTACAAGGATTTAAACTTGTTCCCATTTTGCCACAAATAAATGTCAACACTGATTTAAATTTACCATTTGACTCTATTAAAGAAAACATATAGACCAGATATTTTATTGGCATCCTATTCCTTCATGCAGAACAATTTCATCCGTACACACAGATTTTGAACTCATATATTTTCCAGAAAAACCAAATATAGACAAATAGCAGTAAACGTTGCCTTCCGTGTACATTTTATTTAACTTTGACTAAGGCCGCGTTGACTAGTTCATAATTATATATACCCATCTAGAATCTACACAAAAAAGAAAAATCACTCTTGGAAACTTTGATTTATTTCATAAATTTTTATATAAATACACATATAATAATCCATTAGTATTTTTCCGTTGCTATTTCGTGCTAATTTCATTAGCCATCGAGCTACGTATAAATTAACGATATTTAAAACTAGCTAGCAATAAATTCTTTTTCTAGATACGGGATTATGTATGTCAATTTTGTATCATGAATTTAAGAAGTTTCTCAAGTCAATTACGATAATAAATAAAAAAACTTACTACATAATGCTGGACGGCTCAGGTCAAAACTGACACTGATCGTAGAGAAATCATTACAATTATTTAAGAGAATTTAAGATTATCCAAAGCATGGGGTATATTTATTCATTGAAATTACGTTGTCATACCCAAAAACATGTTTTAAATTTCATGCCCTGTCAGAAAATTCATAATTATAATGATTTAATTTTTATAAACTTTAGGGATAAGGAGATTTACAGGTGCTATAAAGTGTATATGTACTGGTATCGGTGATCGTTTTGTGTTATTTCGGAACAATGAAGTGACTTGCATAATAATGAAGTGGTACTGGAAAACAATGAAGTGGAACTGTCGAACAATGAAATGGTACTGTAAAAGAATAAAATGGTACTACAGAACAATGAAGTAATACTGCAGAAATCAGTTCCTTAAAATTTATGGATTTTTTGCAACCTAATTGAAACTTATGCGAGCCCCTATTTATTCTTTATAAGACAAACAAAAAAAAAACGTTGTTAGAATAGAACAAAATTAAATAAGTAAATAAATAATGTAGAAAACGTGTAACTAGGTGGGACATTTCAGCATTATCGACTGAATAAAATAGGTGTACGTCCGACAACGCGTTTGATCTTCGTGACGCACTTCGAATGATTCCATTCATACTAATTAAATCAGATAAAGCAATTAAGAGAAATGTGAAATAATTGTGAAACGTTATTTACAATTTTGAACCACAAAATAACTACTCATCTGTTCTTAAATAAAATTCGCTGGAGAATGGAGACTTTTATTTTTGTTTTTCTAATACAAGTAATTTTACCTTTTTTAAAGAAAAATAGCTTGAAATTTTACAATTTTACCCCTCAACTTAAATAAAAATAATTAGATCAAATAGGATAACATAATTAATTAAAGGTTAATATGTGTGCAATTACCTTAAACGACGTGTATTAAGGAATGGAGCATATGTCTACCATAAGCTCTAGCAATCATTATTAAGTCTTAAATCTTATAAGAACGTGGAGACTTTGAATCCTTCACCCAAATATATATCCTAACTCCATTCATATTCTTTCACTTATTTGAAAAGGTAAAGGAATTGTTTAATTTCCAATATTATTAATTTATTTTAAATTTAAGTATTTGTATTCTCTGAGCTCTTTATTATGTACTGGTACTAGTAATTACCCGTGCAATGCATGAAGTTAATTATATATAAATATTAACTATTTATAGTAGTTTGTTTACTAACAATTAAGCTAAGATAAGTGGGTATTTTAATTAGTAATTTTCAATATTATATTTATTTTTATTGTAATTATTATTGTGGGACGTGTGTCAACACCACAACAAAACTACATTTAAATGTATATATAGGATTCATCCACGCGGGATGGGTGTGAACAGTAACACCTTACCTTTATTTTTATTTGCTACTAACAATATATGTCCTGAGTTACCTAACATAATTGATTAATTCCAATTAATATGACAAGCTAGATGTGTGTCATACTATGTTTAATTCAGCTCCACAAGCATCGTTCAAGCTTTCTCTTACAAAATGTATTCGTTCCCAAATCAATCACACTCATTGTTCTGATATGCGTCATATTAGATGTAATTACACTCCACGGATATATTATCATAAAAGCCCAACACAAAATTAATTACACGATAAATATAGGCAGTTGTGAGCTACTTAATTTATGAATAACGACAATTAGGAAATCATTGAAATGCTTGTAATTCTTTATTGAATAAAGCTCGTACTATTTATTTCTATTCTTTTTTCATGCAGCTGATTGTTTCGACATTGAATGGAATGGAAGAGATGAAGAATGAATTCATATGATATAATGCTCTTGTAAGCATGTCATAAGCTTTGTAATACAAAGAACTATAGTAGTGAAGTTGAAGGCCCACAAGCTAAATTGAAGAAACTAATTTTATGACATATATAATAATTAATTTCAACCTTTTCTTTTCCATTTGTACAGTTATGTAGAGCCCTGAAATAATCAAATATATTGTTTGTTATAATTATTTCTTGTGACAACTACAAATAAATACCTATTTGAATAAAATGTTTACGGATAGGTACCCACGTCAGAAATTTTTACAGATAGGTATTCGATTTAATGTTTACCAGTTTCTTCAGTCACGCCGTACCTTCTTGTGTGTGTATGGCGTACCATAACACGTTGATATAGGGTACCTAAATGTGTTAGTACGACGAACCTTATGTGTTAGAGATGACGTACCTAAATGTGCTAATACGGCGTACCATTTTCTCAACGTGTATGACGTACCACAATACGTTGATATATGGTACCTAAATGTGTGGTATGGCGTACCTGCGGCGGATCAGGTACCTATCTGCCAAAAATTTATTCTACTAGATACCTACATATAAAAAAAATCTGACAAGGTATTAAATTACAAGTTTTTTCCAAACGGGTATTTATGTGTAAAGACCCCTTTCTTTAGGGCTTGTTTTCATACCACATACATACGTTTTCAAGTACACACACGTAATAAATAATAAAACTGGGTAGAAGCATATCTCTACTCCATCCAATTACACGTGTTGAGCATCATTATAACACTGATTTTAGAGTGACGTCACTCATAAGAGTATCTCCAACCTACAACATAAAAATACAGCTAACTTTATACAATAATACAATTACTACAATACTTCTCTCCAACACAACTCTATTTTCTATACTACTTCAATTGTTGATATTTTATATAATAAAATATATTTCATTTATGTTTAAAGTATTTGATATTTTCTTATAATAACAATATATTAATTTTATTTGATTTATTAATACTAGCCTTTTAATTTAATAAAAGTATAATTAAATAATATGCTAATTTTATAATTTATTTAACGTTTAATTATAATATATCGACTTTTTAATCAATTAGTAGGAATTTGATTTTAGTGTGAAAATAGAATTAATGTGTTGGAGAAGAAACGCAGCTGTATTTTTGTGTTGAAATTGTGTGTACTGTAGAACTAGAATTTTTCTGCTAATCAATATAATATTTGTGTTAAATAGATTCACAGTGCAGTATCGATGTGTTAGGATAAGTTTATGTGTTTATAGGGGGTGAATAAACACTCGATAGTCTTATGTTAAATTTTCGGTTGATATGTTAGTGTGTAGACTGGTGCGGAAGGAACAGTTGGTTTTGAACCAAGATCGGACGTGAGCGTGGTGTGTGTGTTCGATACAAACAGAGTTTTTTTCTGGAAGTTCAAAGCTAAAATCTTCTGCATCTCCCCCTTTTCCCGGCCAGGAAGGTATCCACTAGAAGCATCGTTTACAACACTTGTCGTACAACCTCCTTAGCTAGACTGACTAAATATAACCCTCACAACTATATTTCGCTAGCTTGTGTTGTTCGGATAAACCGTAAGGTAACCTTTAGGAGAGGATGAATATACCACACCAATTCGTTATGTATGGATGATGAGATTCCATTGATACAGAGCCAATTCCAATAGACTTATTGGAGGGTCTAACTCTTAGACCTTACTAAATGGTTTTTTACAGTCCATCTCTTTCAAGAGATTTTTACAGTCCCTTGAGAAAATTACTCACTAACCGTTACGATTCAATGCATACTTGTTTCTTTCTTGCTTAAAGATCTGCGTGCTTTAACAGCTTGAGCTAAAACTCTTGTTCGTAGATATTCATAGTTGGTCAAGTAGTTCTTCAGCTTGCATCCCTCCTATTTATAGTTGGGTTGAAGCCCGTTGTGAGATAGCTCTTCATGTACCGAACAGAGCATTTATTGGCTTTACCCAAAATGGGTCAGTCCGATATTGCAGCAGTCTGCGCTGTGCCTTTGCTTTATTTCTTAACAGTTTAGCTTAACTTCAAGTGGCTCTACTTGGTAGGCTTGTATTTAATGATCGTCAGAAGTCTTCAAATTGCCGCGTCTTGAATATGTTTGAATTTGTCCAGCGTGGTACTTCCGGTATCATGCGGTCCGATCTTGACTTCCGATATGCAGTCTCGGTCCGGTTTCATCTTGCGTTGTTGCTCTGCTGGCCTGCTCTAGTTTCATCCTTTACTTATTTGTATTCTTGTTAAGTTAAGTTCAATAACTAAAACTATTAATCTGAATAATTAAATTCATGATAGCAAGACGTACTCTATTTTGTGCTTTACAAAAAAATAAAGTACCCGGCGGAGATGCTCTAAAAACAAAAATAGCATTATCATTTTTAAATATCGGGAATTAGCACTGTTAGGATCGGTTAACGTGTTTAGAGGGGGGTGAATAAACGCTTGGGTTGACTGGTTTGTGCGTTGACTAGTTTTCAATCAGTGACCGATCAGTATAGGTGTGGAAGATGATACTGAGCGATCAAGTAACCGATGTGAAATGAAATGTGTGTGTGTAAAGAACAGAGTTGTTTGTGGAAGTTCGGAGTTAACTCTCCTATGTCTCCCCTTCTTCATCAAGAGGAAGGTTCACTAGATCTTCAGTTATACAACGTGTAGTTCAACCTACCAAGCCAAGCACAACTTAATCTAGTGAATCGCTTAGGCAGTCATATGAAACAATCCACCTACTTCAACAGCTTTTTACAGTCCGTTGGAATAAAGAGCATAAACTACGAACAGTTATATGTCTCTAGACTTCAGTTTTGATTTCTCTCTTCGAAGTGTTTGAAAGTCATTGATAATAGCTTAGGATGCGTGAAGTCAAGTTCTTCAGCTTGTATTCCACCTTTTATAGCTGAGGTTTGAATTTGAAGCCGTTGTAGGATAAACTCTTCACTCTGAGCAGTGCATTAATTGACTTCCCCAAAATGGGTCTGTTCGGTCTTTGCTGCGGTTTATGCTGCCACTTTTGCTTCATTCCTTATTTGCACTAGTTGACCTCTGTTTCCTCCTTGGCTGGCAGCCTTGCATTGAATGTCTGTCTGAATATTTCTTTTTTGTCTTAATACATTCTTATCTGTATATCCAGCCTGTCAAAGCTTGGTCAAACTTGTTTCTCCTCAGTTGGCTTTTGTCCTGTAATTATAGTGATCCGGTATGAGATCAGGTTCAATCCGGTCTTTGATGTAGAATCCGTTCCGAAGTGTAGACCGATATTGTTATGTCAACACCAAAACTATTAATCCGAATGTTTAAATTCGTATTACTAGCAATTTCCCCTTTTTGGTAATTGACAAAACTCATCAGCAGAAAACCAGTTTTCATTCATATCAAAGGAGTTTTGATACAAACTACCGATTACTCATAACCCTTGCTCTTAGATATACACTCCATTCCTTTAGCTTGATGACGTCCTTGTACGCACTTTCCTTTATATCATGCAGTCTTGTAAGATCTGCCAGTTGTCTCTTGTAAGACTGCAGGCCAAGTGTCTTAGACTGCTGCCGTCATACTGCACTTCAACAGGACCAGCTTCACTAACCGGAATTGCAGATGTATGTCTACTTAACACTTCATCCGGTATTAGCGCGGCTTCGACTACGACCCTTTTTGGATCATCAAAAGATATATCTGTGAGATGAACTTCTGCGGATCAGTTGTGGTAGAGCTAGAGTGAGCGTGTTTGTGTTTCTGCTGCCACTTTCCCCCCTTTTGGCAATAATCGGAGTTTGATCAGTCTGATTAGCCATATTCTTGGTCAGTTCAGCTAGTTGGGCTTTGATGACCTCCAGGTCGGAACAGACTTCAGAGCGAAGACTGGATATGTCATTGGAGAGAGCTTTGAACTGCTCATTATTATGCTGCCGGTCACTGTCAACCTTCATGGTGAGCACGGACATTTTCCTGAAGGTTTGCTTCACCAAGGATACCTCTTTTTCTCCATCCATGATCTCAAGTGGAACAGGAGAAGTCTTAGGAGGTTCATCCGGTAGGCGTGAGCGTGCTGAAGCTGCTTGAGAGATGCCTGAAGCCGCAACCTGGACCGGTTGGGGATCCACTGAATCATTTTCCAGCAAGCACTAAATCATTTTCTGGCTAATAAAAATTTCGGTGATTAAGTAAACAAAAATTAACTTGACGAAGAGACGGTGAAAAATCACCGAGTAAAGATAAAATGAGAGCAAAAAGTTAAACGAGCTTAACAAGAAGATTAGTGGGGTTCGATGTGGAACTGCTTTTTCTACCAATTTATTGAATAATACAAATAATGAGTATGAATATTTATAAAATATTTGTTGTTATTGAAATAGAGTTAACAATCTAGAGTAAAAATATTGTTCTTTATATTTTTATTTTGTGTATTGAAGATTACATCATCTAAAAGAAAATGCAATTTTTATGTAAGATTTTGGTTGAAGTTCGTCGAGATATGTAATATTTTTTTTTCGTGTTTTTGTTTAATTTGAATAGAAGATCCAGATTTAAAAATCAAACTTCTTAGTACTAGTCTTAAAACACATTTAATTACCACCTATTTTTATGTATTAATTTCTAATCATGACATATTCGTGCACAGTCTTAAAAAATACGACAAAGTTTTGAGGAAGACGAAGTCAAGAAGGTACTTGGGGATTTTAAAAATTTTTTTAAGGTTATAATTCATCTTTGTAACTCGCGTGTGAATTCAACCTCAAATTCATAGACTTGGAAAGATTCTTTTGATCACCAGGCTTGTAACTTCACTTGAGAGTTTAAACTATTAAGAATAATGCATCATAGAGATTCTTGCATGCACTTCGAATGCAATATTTTTCTACTATACCCCATACAAAGCAACAAGTTGTTATAAAGAAATTAGATATAAAGTTCTTTATGTATATATATATATATATATATATATATAGCAAAAAGAAAAGAGCTGAAATGGATAAAGTATGATGTAGCAGAGAATGATTGCCTACGACAAACAATATAATCTGAAATAAAGCCAAGATTTAGTGGAATATTGCGATGTATTGTAACAGAAAACAACAATAGGAATGGATAAGTGATCGGTGGTTGATTACTAAAAGGCTGGTCAGAAAGTGGGGGTTGGCAAATATACTAATATATATTTCTGTTGTCTTGAAAAAGAAAAAAAGTTAAAATTATGATTCATCAAATATAAACTATTTGTAGGAAAAAAAATATGCATAGCAGCATGCTCAAGAGCGGGGCGGTGGGCAAAACTAAAAGCCAATATGTATATTATTCGGTCCATTTGTAATCACTACGTAACTGGACACGAGTGGATCATATGGGACCATCGTTATTTCTAAATTTAAATGGCAAATAAATAAAAACTAAAATAAAAAATTTAAGTATCTTACATGTACATGATAATCTATTATCTATACTCTTATATAATTGGTTTATGGTGGCTATAAACTTTGTCAACTTATTTATAATTTATTCCTTATTGATCGACACGTGGTGTGCTAATGTAAATTGCAAGTGCGACAAGTGATAAATAAAACGAATACGTAATTACTATCACCGACGTGCGATAAGCAGTGGACCTGTCGTGTGTAGTGCAGTAAAGTGAGTAAACGAGTATCGAACACGAGGAATAAACTGAGTACTAGTAGTGACCTATCGACTCGATATCTAGCCTAAATAAAATACGCCGATTGTTTTACGAATTAACCTAACAGACCAAACCTAAAGCAACTGGAGATTCAAAGAACACGGCTAACTGGTACGAGAGTTTTCAGATGATAAAGATGTGCTCGGGATTCGAATCCCGCTAGGTACTATCGGCTAAGACAATGAATTATCGTTCCTACGTGATTCTTGACTAAATCGCAGTAATTTCCTACCCGCTCGCGAGTTTGCTGTCGCCCTAAACGCTCGCGGGGATCTAAGATTCAGTAATTACTAACGGCGAGGACCGAGTATTTGATTCGCCCTAACTCGAATCCTATCTTCTATGAACGGCCTAATCGTTATTTAGCTGTCGCCCTAAATGATTTTCCACACGATCACTTTAACAAATAGACATATTAAAGCAACGAAACAACTTCATATAACGATAAATAGTCAAAACACAGAGTCACGGTAATTATATGTCTTACTACGAAATAACCTAGCGTTCATCTACTCCCAAACACATAGGAAAATTAGCTACTCATAATTGAAGGAAAAACAACGAAAGAAATAAGAAATAAAGGCGAAGAATTCATGATCTTTCCTACTGATGGATCTGAGATGGTCTCGTGGAAAGATCTTCGTTCTTCGTGCAATTCTGCGTGGAATTCATTGTAATCCGTCTCTTGCGCTCCGGGACGTATTTCCCTGTTCTTTTTGGCTCTTTTTCGTCTCTGGAGGATTTAGGCTTGATATCTGGTAAGTATCCCCTCTTTCTGAGTCGAATTCGGCCTTGGGACATGGGCCATCACTGCCGTGACCATCACCGACTCGACTTTCTTTGCGTACTGCCATGTGTCACGGCCAAGTGCATAGAACGTCACGGCCGTGACCATCTTCGGCCCAACTCTGCCCAACATCACGGCCTAACGCACTATACGTCACGACCGTGACGATCTTGTATTGGAACTCTTCGCTCACTGCTCTACGTCACGGCCACGTGCAATAGAGGTCACGGTCGTGACCGAATCGTTGGTTGGCTTCTTTCCCTTGTCACGGCCGCATGCACTGTGTGTCACGGCCGTGACCGACACCAGTTTTCGTCGTCTTCGCGCCGTTTTGTCTCGTTTTCGCTCCTTTCGCCCGAAACTCGTCCTAAGGCCTTGTAATACCAAAATAAGTAGAAATAGGATTAATAAGTGCACAAGATGACTACGAGAACTCTATTATGAGCCAATTAAATACTACGATAAAGGTACTACAATACGTTTATCAAACCTCCCCACACTTAAGCATTTGCTCGTCCTCAAGTAAATTAGAAGTCAGAGAAGGCATCAAAAAGGATAACAACACAATGTTCGCAACTTATCATCGTAGCTAGAAATCACAAAATGTAATCAAGCAAACAATCGTGAATAATGCACTAATGATCGGCACCTATCGACCTGAACTTCCTTAGCACTGCTAATCGAGACCCATACCTCACATGGATTCACTCAATTCACTCAAGTGTATAAGCTAGCATATAGTGAGTCACTCAGTTTGTGCACTAGTCCAACCCCTACCATAGGCTTGCAAGCTAATCGCATATCTACTACTGAGAGTGGCAAGTATAAATCTGAGGGTCTTTTCGGGTCGCACGGGTCAAATAATACTGACTTGACAAGCATAGATACTGCACACGTAATCTTAAAGCTAGGACACATAGCGAAAATTCAAAGAACATAGCATGATCAAATTGCAAGTCACATGCTCCAACATAAGACTCAACATTCTCGCTCTGAAATCCTAGACTTTTCTGCCCGACCCTCTCAACTCAGTACCCTTTAATTTTCTGCCCTTTCACCTTAATTATGCTCTACTTTTGTGCACTGCCCTTATTTCCTAAAAAATCAAGGTTTGGCTTTTGTCGCAAAGAATACATCGTCACAGCGAATGCCGTGTACCTAGGGATACATATTACCAAAACCTATATCTTGCCAAAGGGTTATGGACAGGCTTATGAAAGGGATCGGGTTATTTCAGAAAACGGTCAAGTAGGATCGAGTCATTTCACGAATAGCAGAGAAGAACATTAAATCAGACATTGAAACAGTAACTCTCAAGTTCGACTTCTGCTTTATTCTAATCAACTAATGTTCAGATAATCTCTGGAGGCTTATTCGGGTCACTGGCTCTTATAATTTACGAGGAAAACAAACGAACAGGCTCATGCTCAAAGTGTCTAACTAAGGCGATTAGTCATGGCAGGGAAATTTGGTCATGGACTTAATTCCTAATGCCCTCATCATCTTCATCCCAAGGCACAAGAAACAGTGTCAATACGTATCAGGCAAGCAAGTTCTAGAGAGACTAGACTAGGCACGTCACACAACCAGGAAAATGAGCATAAGCTCGTCAGACTCAAACTCTCACAACGAAAAAAGGGTTATGTGTACGAATCTCTCAAAGAAGCGCTATATCTATTAAAGCAGACACGATTCAATCAATCATGCATATCCTAATTGCCCACAAAATTTCATGTCATGCAATTCAACTTGAGATAAGCGCAAAGAAAATCATGCCTGAGTTCAATAAGTCATTCCTTTCTACCGAAATTTATAGCTCATGGACACGTCATAAAAAATTTTATTTCACGTAAATTCTCAACCTAAATTCCCCTCCCCACACTTAAGACCTACGTTGTCCTCAACGTAAAAAGGATAAAAGGAAAAGTAAAAAGAACGAGACTCCCCTGACGAATAAGTGACGTCGTCGTGAAGTAGTAGTGACTGAACGCGTGAAGGTCGTATCGTAACTCGTTATGCATATCCTGGCCTAGCTAAAGAGAAAATTAGACGTAGAAAGTAGAATCGTCATAGATTAACTATAAACATAGTTATAAGCATCAAAGTTAGAAACAAAATAAGCATTCACACATGCGACCACTCAAGCTAACGAAATGTCTGTAGAAAAGAAAGGGAAAAATCACTAAGGTGGTGGTGGCGGCGGCAAGGGTGGTCTCGGGCGAAGGAAGGACATCGACTGCTGTGAAAACTTGAGCGCCGTGTCCATGGCTTGTAGGGCCTGGTTATAGTGCTCTAGCTCTTCTTGGTACTGATGGTGGGCTTCCTCGTTCCGGCGCTCGTACTCCTCCTGTTGGCGCCGGGTCTATTCGTTATAGCGCATCGCGTCGGCGTTCATGCGCATCATGTCCTGGCGCAGTGCTTCGAGGTCCGCTGTCGACGCGTAGGGGGTGATGCCGGATGACTCGCCATGGTGGTAGCCGGAGGAATAGGAAGGCCTGGCGTCGTGTCTGTCTCCACTGGGTAAGGGCCTTCGATGTAGAGCTGGTCGGCGGGGACGTCGACGTGGTCCGTTTGGCCACGATACATCTCGTGCCAGACGTACACCTTGTTCGTGCGAGTCCAGGTGGGTGCCTTCACGAGCATCTTCATCTTCACGAGCATCTCCTCGTTCAAGGGGTTGTGCCCGCCGACTACCTCCATCTCGGGTGCGTTCGCTGGCCACAGTCGTAGTCCCCGGACGACTTTCGTGATGAGTGCTCCCACGGCGATCTTGCCATGGCTTGTTGCTTCCGCCTGAGCACCAAAAGCACGGGCTAGCGCCATTCTCAAATGAACCCGTTCGCCTCTGCATCTTAGTTAGGTAAAAGAGACCACGGAGGGTGATTGCTCCGTGCGACTCGCCCCTCGGTGTGAGCTTGGTGGTGAGGAGGCGGTGGATGTAGCGCAGTCCTGGGCTCCTGAGCGCCGACGCTTTCGAGGTCTTCGGGCTGAATTCTGGCTCGCCTGGTCGCGCGATGTCAGCCCAGCAAGCGAGTCGACCTCCCGGTTGCTGAAAGTAGAGCGTGTAATAGAGGTCCGGGAATGGTCCGTCGTGCCCGAAAAATGGTATGGCTACTCAAATGCATGGCAGAAGTCGTCAACCTTCACTATATGTTCTTCGTTGAATGCCCGGAAGTTGACTTTGCTAACGCCATACTCCTCGTGAGAGAAGGTGGAAAGGAACTCCAAGGTGAGTTCCTTGTACGCCGGTTCGTCGACGTTGAAGAAGGTGGTCCATCCACTGAGTGAGAGGTACTACGCGACTTGCTGGTCGATGCGGTGCTTCGCCAGCGTATCGTAGTCCATCTGGTCCATGTGGATGAACTCCACGGCCTTCAGTTTGTTGTACCGTTCCGTCTGAGCCTCGTTAGTGAATTGACCCATGGCTTCTAGCAGTGTAGGCGGGGATCCGCGTCGCCTTTGACGAAGGGGCGAACGCGAGGCCGGGTCACGTTGAGCGGTGTTACGGTCTCGACCCATAGTACCTAGAAAACGTAAAAATTACGAAGGCAGCTTGACTCGACCAATAGTAGCAACTAAATAGATACATGCATATGCAATAACTCATGAAAGGCTCAAAGTGGCATTTGATCAAACATGTAATGGGCACGACAATATTAACATTTCAAGCTAGATAAATAAACCATTAAACGCATTGCTAAATTTCAAATGAATAACAAGCTAGATGAACCACAGAAAGCAATAAGTTTCGCCACCAATTTGCAAAAATCCCCAATTTTGAAATTAGGGTTCCTCATTCCAAATCAAAATTAATGAAAGAAATCAATAAATTAAGCATACCTAACTTGCTATTAACATGTATCTAGCATAAACGAGCAAGAACACCACGAAATTTGTCCCAATTTTGAAAAGCTCCAAATTTGAAATTAGGGTTCGTCGTAGAAATTCGAATGGCTAATTTAACGAAATAAGCATGCCCATAGTGATAATAACGCGTAAAGAACATGGAAATAGCATATTCATACCGTGGGAGTAGCGAATTCGACGAGATCCCCAAATTAAAACGAAATAGTGCAAAAGAAATTTCATACCTTGCAGTTTAGACGAGATTAGTGAAAAATCATGAGGTTTGGGTGGTGGTCGCTGGATTTGGGGGGCGGCGGCGGTGTTGGGTGGTAGATGGAGGTGGTTTTGGGTGGTGATGGGGAGGGGAGAAGAGGAAATCGCGAGAGAGAGGGAAAGAGAAAAGAGGGAGAGAGAGAAAAGGAAAAAAATGGGTTTTCTACTTAAATTCGTCTCTGTCACGGCCGTGACCTATGGATGGCCGTGACATGTGGCAGCGCCTGCCTCTCTCGCTGTCACGGCCGTGACTCAGCCGACTCTGTTTTTTTTTAATATTTTGTTATTATCAAAAATAATTTTGTTTGTTTGTTTTCTTTATTTATTTGGCCCGTAAGAGTCACGGCCGTGAAGCTTAAGCTTCTGGCCGTGACAAGGGGCGGAGGCTTCCACTGTCATCGGTCACGGCCGTGACGTCTTAAGCCGTTGGCCGTGACAATGGGCAGTGTGCTACTAAAGCTTCGTCACGGCCGTGACAGCTTAAGCCGTTGGACGTGACACTTTTTTTTATAGAAACATAAATGAAAATACCTGGGTTGCCTCCCAAGAAGCGCTTACTTTACTGTCTTTAGCCGGACGTCTTTTCGTTCGCTCAAGTCTGGAAGTCCAGATATAGCACTTCCTTTTCGCTCACGTCTTCCTCGCCTGCGTGATAGTGCTTCAACCTGTGGCCGTTCACCTTGAAAGTACCCTGCTCCATACCTGAAATCTCAACAGTACCATAAGAAAAAACAAGAGTAACGGTGAACGGTGCCGACCAACGTGATCTAAGCTTGCCGGGAAAAAGCCTAAGTCGAGAGTTGAAGAGGAGGACTTTGTCCCCTTCCTGGAACTCCCGCTTTTTCCTAATCTTTTTATCATGATAGGCTTTGGAGCGTTCTTTATACATGCGGGCGTTATCGTAGGCCGATAAACGCCATTCATCTAACTCATTGATTTGGAGTTGCCGCTTTCCGCCGGCTTCTCCTAAATCAAGATTCAAAGACTTGATTGCCCAATATGCCTTATGCTCTAGGTGACACGCCTTCCCATAGACTAATCTATATGGTGTGGTGCCTATGGGTGTCTTATATGCAGTCCTATATGCCCAAAGTGCATCGTTCAACTTATTCGCCCACTCCCTACGGTTCCCTTCTATAGTCTTCTCTAGAATGCGTTTCAACTCACGGTTCACTACTTCGAGCTGACCGCTAGCTTGGGGGTGGTATGGGGTTGATAGGCTGTGTCTAACACCGTAACGTTCTAACGTGTGTGCAAACTGGGTGTTACAGAAATGTGTACCCCTATCACTAATAATGCACCTAGGCGCCTCAAACCGTGAAAATAATGCTCGCAAAAACCTAACGACTACCCTAGCATCATTCGTAGGTAAGGCTTGTGCCTCGGCCCACTTAGACACATAATCGACAGCGACTAGAATATACTTATTATTATACGAGCTAGGGAACAGACCCATAAAATCTATACCCCACACATCAAAGATCTCACAGACCAAAATGAAGTTCTGGGGCATTTCGTCGCGTTTAGAGATATTACATGCGCGCTGACACTGATCACAAGTGTCAACGTACCTTTGGGCGTCCTTGAAGATCGTGGGCCAGTAGAATCCGCTTTCCAACACCTTCTGAGCGGTTCGGTTGGCTGCGTAGTGCCCTCCGGTCGGTCCGTTGTGGCAATGCCTAAGGATTTGTGTCGTCTCTGGAGCAGCAACGCATCGTCGTATCACCTGGTCTGCACATCGCCTGAAAAGATATGAATCTTCCCAAAAGTAGTACCTCAACTCAGAAAAGAATTTCTTCTTTTGCTGACTGGTGTACTCCTTTGGTAGGACCCTCGCAACAAGACAGTTAGCGTAATCTGCAAACCATGGGGTATCGTCACTTACCACCTGTATCGAGTATAGGTGCTCGTCTGGGAACCGATCTGTATCGCCCTTCGTCCTTGTTATAAATCTCGGACTCCTCTAGTCGAGAGAGGTGATCCGTCGCTAGATTCTCTGCACCCTTCTTGTCTCGGATCTCTATATCGAATTCTTGAAGGAGCAAGATCCATCTGATTAGCCGTGTTTGGCATCTGGCTTCGCTAACAAGTACTTAAGAGCAGAATGGTCAGTAAAAACAATAACCTTAGATAAGATAAGATATGACCTGAATTTGTCGAAGGCGAACACGATGGCTAACAGCTACTTTTCAGTGGTCGTGTAATTGGCCTGGGCTACGTCTAACGTCTTACTCTCGTAGTAAATCGGCCTGAAATGGTTGTCCTTGCGCTGCCCTAACACGGCCCCAACTGCATAATCACTAGCATCGCACATTAGTTCAAAGGGCAGCCTGGGTCAGGGGCTACAATAATAGGTGCTGCGATTAGTCACTCCTTAAATAAATTGAAAGCATGTAGACACTCATCATTAAACTCAAAAGGAGCATCTTTTTCAAGTAATCTAGACATGGGTCGAGCAATCTTAGAGAAATCCTTAATGAATCTACGATAGAACCCAGCATGTCCTAAAAAATCCTAATTGACTTCACGTTCGAGGGGACAGGTAATTTTTCTATCGTTTCCAACTTATCTCGGTCCACTTCGATTCCTTTAGAGGAAATCTTATGGCCCAGAACTATACCATCTCGAACCATGAAATGACACTTTTCCCAATTAAGTGCCAAATTCGTCTCATTGCTGCGCGCGAGTACGAGCTTTAAATTAGATAAACATACATCAAACGAAGATCCGAAAATAGAAAAGTCATCCATAAATACCTCCATTACCTCACCTACCAGTTCGTCGAATATTGCCATCATGCATCGCTGGAAGGTGGCTGGGGCATTGTAGAGACCGAATGGCATCCTTCGGTACGCGAACGTCCCGCACGGGCACGTGAATGTGGTCTTCTCCTGGTCCTCGGGTGCTGTGGGGATCTGCAGATAACCTGACAAACCATCAAGAAAACAGTAAAATGAGTGACCGGCTAACTTTTCTAACATCTGGTCAATAAACGGTAAAGGAAAGTGGTCCTTTCTCGTGGCGTCGTTCAACTTCTTGTAATCGATGCAGGCGCACCATCTAGTCACGGTCCTCATCAGAATTAGTTCGTTCTTCTCGTTGGCGACGACCGTCATGCCCCTTTTCTTTGGGACCACTTGGACCGGGCTGACCCATGCGCTATCTGAAATGGGTAGATCATCCCCGTGTCTAGCATTTGATCACCTCCTTCTTTACGACGTCCTTCATATTGAGATTGAGGCGCCTTTGACGTTGAGCGACCGGCTTGTAATCGTCCTCCATGAGGATCTTGTGCGTACAGTAGCTCGGGTTGATACCCTTTATGTCAGATATCTTCCACGCCAAGGCCTTTTTGTATGCCTTCAACACGTCCAAGAGCTGTCCCTTCCGTCCGTCGTCGAGGCTCGATGAGATAATGACTGGTAGCCCTCCATTGCTGCTAAGGAACGCATACTCGAGGTGGTCGGGCAGCGGCTTCAACTCCTGGACCGGTGGCTCCTCGATCGAGCTCTTTTCCTTGTCCTCTGCGCTGCTCTCGTCGATGGCTATGATAAGCTCGTCGACCTCCTCCCCACACTCATCGATTGCCATAATAGTGTGCATGTCCTGCTCGCCGACCTGTGACAGACCTTGCCACAGAAAAGAGAAAGTCGTGCTCAAAGACGTCTAAGAAATAACATTTATCATCCTGCTCGTTACTCTTTTTCATCGAATCAGACATATTAAAAGTAACTTTTTCTCCGTCTACTGTCAAGGTTAATGTCCCGTTTCTAACATCTATCATGGTCTCTCCCGTTGCTAAGAACAGTATACCTAAGATCAAGGGGACGTTTTCATCTTCCTCCATGTCTAGAATAACAAAATCGGCCGGAATAACAAACTTATCGACCTTAACGAGGACATCCTAGATAACGCCTCGAGGATACTTTAATGATCTATCAGCTAATTGTAGGCTCATCCCAGTGGGTCGCTGATTGCGTGCGTGTATGTTTAAATAAAGGTTCGTGCGAGTACGTAAAGTAATAGTTAAAACGAATATATTATAACTAGAATCACGCGCAATAGGTAGTGTACCTATCGTTTGTAATATAGCTATAGTGAATATCCGAGTATCGAACACGAGGAATAAATTGATTACTAGTATTAACCTATCGACTCGATATTTAGCCTAAATAAAATAGCAGGATTTGTTTATATTACGAACTAATTCCACAAAGCAACCTAATGAAACAGAGGAATAAGGAAGGGCAACTAGAAATAATACGAGTGTCTTAAAATGACAAATATGTGTTCAGGATTCGAATCCCGAAGGGTGTGTGTCGGCTAAGGCTACGGAATATCGTTCCTACGTGATTATCGACTAAATCGCAGTAATTTCCTACCCACTCACGGATTTGCTGTCGCCCTAAACGTTCGTGGGAATCTAAGTTTAGCGATTACTAGACGGCGAGGGTCGAGTATTTGCTGTCGCCCTATACTCGAATCCTAACGTCTATGAACGGCCTAATCGTTATTTAGTTGTCGCCCTAAACGATGTACCACACATTCATATCAACACATAGACATATGAGACAAAGAAGCAATATCATAGAACGATAAATAGTCGATTACACGTGTTCACGATTATCCTAAGCCTTAACTACGACATAAAACCAACGTTCATCTACTCCCAAACACACAAGAGGATTAGCTACTCATATTGGACGAAACAACAACGAGATTTAAAGGAAACGAGGATAGAGAACTCATAAAAACTTCCCTAAGAAGTGAATATGGCGTTCCTGAGGTGGAGCTCTCGTTCCTCGATCGTATGAGCGTGCCTACGTTGTCGGATCGTCCCTTGAGCTTCTCTTGAATCACGGGGCTGCTTCTAGTGTTCTTCCTTCTCTCCTTTTCTCTAAGATTTCGTCCCTATGGAGTTGTTTTTGAGTTCTAGGAAGAACTACCCTTTTATGCATCGAATTTGGGCCAAAACCCTGAAATTTGGCACGTTCACGGCCACGTAACGGGCCTTCACGGCCGTGACAGATGAATTTAGGCTGACTTTTTGCCATGTTTAAACCCTTCATGGCTCCTTGCATTCCGATTCACGGCCGTGACGGCAGCTTACCCTAAATATTGACTTTCTGGAACGAGTCACGGCTTCGTACAAAACGAGTCACGGCCGTGAAGTAGTTAAAAATTCCTTCGTTGAGCTCTCTGCCTCTATTCACGGCCTCTCGCATGAGGTGTCACGGCCGTGACACCTAATGTCTTTTCTTATTTGAGCCACTGCCCGCGTTCACGGCCCCGTGAGGTGATATTCACGGCCGTGACACTTCCATCACTGAATTCAGTTGGTTCTGCCAAGATTCACAGGCATGCACACAAGGATCACGGCCGTGAATCTTGAAGTAAAAGTCACTGCCCTCGTTCACGGTCGCTTGCATAGAAATTCACGGCCGTGACTTTTCGTTCTTAAGCGTACTGCCTCAGACGGCCCCGTCGAGGTTAGTCACGGCCGTGACGCGTGCCTGATATCTTATAGTTGGCCATTTTCGCGTCGTTTTCGCCTCGTTTTCGTTCCTCTTCGCTCGATAACCATTCGAACGTCCTACAATATTTAAATGGGTGTAAATAGAGCCAATAAATGCATGGAATGACCAAAAATTTCCTATTATAAACAAATAAAACATACCAATAAACGTATTAAAAATACGTTTATCAAACCTCCCCACACTTAAGCTTTTGCTTGTCCTCAAGCAAATTAAAAGCAAGAAAAGGATATCAAGATAACGGCACGGCCATTCACAATTCACCAACGCAGATGGAAAACACAAAATGGAATCAAGCAAGCAATTATGGACACTGCAACAATAATAAGCACTTATCGACACGAATTTCCTTAGCACTACTAATCGAGATCCACACCTGCAGGATTCACTCAAATCACTCAGTGTATAGGCTAAAAAATCGGTGAATTGCTAAATTCATGCAATAATCTAGTCTAAACCATATGCTTGCAAGTCAATCACACGTCTACTACTTAAAGCAGTTAGCATGAATCAGAAGGTCTTTTACGAGTTAAATGGGTTCAGATAGTAATGAGGTGGTAGTGGAATCACATATGAGTAGCAGTCGTATCGGTCTTCATGTCATTGTCTAAAGCACGGCAAGGATTAGCCTTTCTGGTTACGCCGTCTTCATTTCCTCTTATTTCTGCTGCGTTCCACTAAGCATTTCTTCTTCCACGTCTAAAAATGAGAGATGATGTGGAATTCACGAGACTGGAAGATTATTGAAGGAAAGGTTCTTTTCTTTTCTTCACAGCAGCTTATTCTCCTCCTGCTTCACTTCCACAGAATACAATTTCTTTCTTTTTTTTTCTTTTCTTTTCTTTTCTTCTTCTTTTTTTTTCAACAAACTGTTCGCAATCCGGCGGGCCGTCATCTCTGTGCTTTTCGACTTTGACATTTGACCTTCATTTCCACTTAACTCAGGTTCAGATGATCTATGAAGGCTTTTAGGTCAGAGGGTTATGATATACGAGGTTTTAAGAAATAAAAAGGATTAAGCTCAAAGTGGCTAACTATGAAGGCCGTGGACTTATTTCTTAATGCCTTCGTCATATTCATGCAAAACATACTTCAAGCAGTTTCAGTGCGTATAAAACGAGCAAGTTCTAGAGAGACGTAATTATGCACTACTCACACAACCAAGAAAAATGAGCAAAAGCTCGTCAGTTCAAACTCTCACAATGGAACATGGGTTATGTGTGTGAATCTCTCAAAGTAACACTCTATCTATTCATGCTGAAAAGATTAAATCACTGATGCATGTCTTTATGGCTCACTAGACTCCCCAGTATGCAATCCACTTTGAGATGAACGCAAACAATCATGCCAGACTTCTATAGATTCGATAACCACAGCGCATCATAAAAATTGTCACGTAATTTTCCAACAAAATTCCCCCTCCCCAAACTTAAGATGCACGTTGTCCTCACCGTGTAAAATAAATAAAAGGAAGGTAAAAGAAGTTGAAAAGAACGTGACTCCCCTGAAAAAAAATGGCGTGGTCTGCCTTAGCATTTGATGTAGTTGAGCATGGTTGTTGCACCTGAGTTTGAAATATTTTGAGTCGTAGTTTGAATTCGTGTCACGTTTCCTGAAAACACTCAAAAGAAAATTAAACGCACAGAGGAAATAATAAAAGATAACAAAATAAGTCATAGTCATCACAAGTAGCATGAGTACTAGACCAACACAAAAGAGTACTAACAGAAAAACATAACATAAACGAAACTAAGGTGGTGGTGGGGAGGGCTGCCGAGGGCGAAGGAACGCCAGTGACTCCTGTGATCGCCGGACCGCGTCATCCATGGCTTTAAGGGCCTTCTCATAGCGCTGTTGCTATTCGCGTGGTAGCGTCGGTGGGCTTCCTCGTTTCGACGCTCATACTCGTCCTGTCGGTACCGTGTCTCCTCATCGCGTCGAATGGCCTCCTCGTTGTAGCGTAGCATTTCCTGGCGCAATGTTTGAATGTCTGCGACTAACGCGTAAGTAGTGACCCCTGATGACTCGCCCTCGTGATAGCCGGAAGAATGGGAAGGTCCGTCCGCAGTGTCTGAACGAACCGGGACTGGTCCCATACCCTCAATTTCTAGTGGGCGGGGAATTCGGCGCCCAGGTCTGTCTGCCCACGATAGACCTCGTGCTAGACGTAAACCTTGTTTGAGCGGGACCAATTCGGCGCTTTGATCAGCATCTTCATCTTCAGCATCATATCCTCGTTCACCAGGTTTCGCCCACCCACGATCGTCATCTCTGGTGGATTGTCTGGCCACAGGTTGAGTCCCTTGACAACTTCGTAACAAAAGGCTCAACTGCGAGCTTCCCGTGACTACGAACATCCCTAAGTGGACCCGTTGGCCGCGCTGCATCTTGGCTAAATAGAACAGATCCGAAGGCCAATTGCGCCGTGCGAGTCGCCTCGTGGTGGTGAGCGAGGTCGTCAATAAACGGTGAATATAGAGCAGGCCCGAACTCCGGAGCGAAGACGCCTTCGAGGTCTTCACACTAAAATCGGGGTCACCGGGCCTAGTGAGTTCAGCCCAACAGGCCTGGCGCACCATCGAGCTCGCAAGATAATCCTTGTAATGCATATCGGGGAAAAGGTCCTTGGTGCCCGAAAAATGGTACCGGTGCCCCAAGCGCTCGGCAGATGTCGTCTACGTCCACCATGTGGTCCTCATTAAATGCCCGAAACTTGACTCCGTTCATCCCGTATTCTTCGAGAGAGAAGGTGGAGAGGAACTTTAAGGTCAGCTCCTTGTATGCCGGCTCGTCGATGTGAAAGAATTCGAGCCATCCGCTGATGGACACATACCCGGCCACTTGCTGGTCTATGTGATATTTTTCCAGCGTGGCGTGGTCAATTTGGTCGGTTGGGATGAATTGCATGTCCTTTAGCCGGTTGTAACGGGCCTGGTGCGTGTCATCGTCAAAACTGCCCCATAGACTCTAGCACTGACATCGTGCGTTGGCCTCGACATGGACGACTCGTTGATGCAGATGAGCGATTTCTACCCATAGTATCTAGAAGTCCAAATGTTAGTTGGCGAGAAAAAGATAATCAATACAGCTCGACTCGACCAACGTAGCGACAAAAATTCACAATCCTAAAGCAAGAACATAACAAATTTAAAGTGGCATTTTGTCGGACACATAATAGACGAACTAAAATACTCTTTCTAATTGCAATAATCGGTCAACCAAGCACATTCTTCGACTTCAAACGAGTAATCAACGCTATATAAAGCAGTAAAGGCAACCAGTTCCGTTACAAATTCCAAAATTCCCCAAATTGTAAAATCTGGGTTTATCATTTCCAAATCAAAATTAACGGACGAAACAAGAAATTAAGCAAACCCAAGGCGTTCATAGCATAAATCTAACCATAAAGAGCAATACCAACACCAAATTATATCCAATTTTGGAAATCACCAATTCCGAAATTAGGGTTCATCGTATCAAAAATCCCAAATTCATGAATAAATTCACAAATTAAGGGTGCCCATCACCATTCTAGCACGTCGTAACAACAATAAACATAGAAGCTTATCCCAATTTAACAACAATCGACGAAATCTCGAAATGGAAACTAATTAGGTGAAGCAATAATCATACCTTTGGAGCTTAAAAGATGTTGGATTGTGGGTAAGATTCGGTTTTGGATCTAGGGAGTTTGACACGTGGAGGGCGGCACGGTGGTGTTAGGGGTGGAAGAAGAGAGAAATTTTCGAATTGTGTTGAGTTTCGGGTGTGAAGGAAACGAAAGGAGTGATGAAATGATTATAATAGTGAAAATTGCATCATTCACGGCCGTGAATCATAATTCACAGGCCGTGAATTGAGGCAGTAAGCTCTTTTAGGTTGCAGTCACGGCCGTGACTCATGGATTCGTGGGCCGTGACTGAGGGTAGTGAGTTCAGCCCGTCTATGTCACAGCCGTGACTCATGGGCTCTTGGGCCGTGACAGAGGGCAGTGAGTTCAGCCCGTCTATGTCGCGGCCGTGACTCTGGGGACACGGCCGTGACTCTATGTATATATTATTTATTTATTTTTTTAATATTATTATTTTTTTATTTGTTTATTTTTTTTTATTTATTTTTTATTATTATTTTTATTTTATTTATTTTTATTTTTTTATTTATTCCGAAAATGTCACGGCCGTGAGGTCGTAACCTTGGACCGTGACTCAAGCCAGTAGGCATAGGATTGTGGCCCTAGGATTCACGGCCGTTAATGCCTAAGCACGAAGCCGTGAATCGCTGGCAGTGGGCAACCTTATGACATTCGCGGCCGTGAGTGTGATGAGCAAGGCCGCGACTTGTACATTTTTTTTTAAGTTTTTTATGTATTATGGTATTATTATTTAATATATATTTTAACTATGATTGACACGCAATTGACGAATTTTTCGAGAACATTTGCGCGAGGAAAAATCTGATAATTGACAAGGGAAATATCACTTTCGAACGCGGCGTCAAATCTTCCAAGTCAAAAATTCGTCTGTATCATTTAATGAATTTGCTGGGTATGATAATGATATTTTGTGTCATTCATGCCTATAAATAGACAATGGTAGAACAACACAATATCATCATCTACCATAAATCCCACGTCTTCAGCAATCTTATTTTCGATATTTTTGGGTTAGCTAGCCACTATGAATTCGGGACTGCAGCAAGGCCGTGAGAATGAGAGTGAAGAATATGCAAGGATTCGTCGTAATTTAGATATGCTATCACTCTACCTTGCTCTTCTTTTGGGCTTGTTTGGAGTTTTACTTGCTTTCGTGTGTTGGGTTATCAGAAGGTGCACTTGTGTATAACCGCCCTTATGAAGCAAAATAAACTATTGTTCTGTCTTTTATGTTATTCGCAGTTTTAATTTGCTTTTGTGTTGGACCTTCACACGTTGTAATGGTGTTGTAACCATCTCTTATGAAGTAAAACTATCGTTCCTATCTCATCTCTAGACTGCGTTGTGACCATCCTCAATATTCGCACTAAATTTATTACTATTTAAGATTTTTAATGTTATTATTATTATTATTATTTTATTTAATTTAATATATTTATAGTTTTAGATTATTAAATGTTTTTATATAATGCCTATAACATAAATGAAAATACCTGGGTTGCCTCCCAAGAAGCGCTTCTTTTAACGTCTCAGCCTGACGTACCTCACATGCTCTTATGCTGGCTGGAAGTTGAGGTATAATTCCTCCTTGTCGCTCAAGTCTTCCTCGCCTCCATGGTAATGCTTCAAACGATGTCCGTTCACCTTGAAAGTGCCCTGTCCCATACATGAAATCTCAACAGTACCATATGAGAAAACACGAGTGACAGTGAACGTCTGTGCCTAATTTTGCCTAAGTCGAGAATTAAAGAGGAGGACTTGGTCCCCTTCTTGAAATTCTCGTTTGTGCCTAATTTTGCTGTCATGGTAGGCTTTTGAACGCTCCTTATACATTCTAGCGTTATCATAAGCTGATAAACGTCATTCGTCAAGCTCATTAATTTGGAGCTGCCGCTTTCCGCCGGCTTTCCCCAAATCCGTGTCCAATGACTTGATTGCCCAATAGGCTTTATGTTCGAATTCTACGGGGAGGTGGCATGCCTTCCCGTAGACCAATCTATACGGTGTAGTGCCTATTGGTGTCTTATATGCAGTCCTATACGCCCAAAGTGCGTCATTAAGCTTATTCGCCCACTCCTTACGATTCCCGTCTATAGTTTTCTCTAGGATACGTTTTAACTCGCGGTTCATTACTTCTACCTGACCGCTAGCCTGAGGATGATACGGGGTGGATAAGCTGTGTCTAACACCATAACGCTCTAATGTACGTGCAAATTGGGTGTTGCAGAAATGAGTGCATCTATCGCTAATGATGCATCTAGGTGCCCCAAATCGTGAGAATAGTGCTCGTAAAAATCGAACAACGACCCTAGCATCATTAGTGGGTAAAGCTTGCGCCTCGGCCCACTTAGACACATAGTCTACAGCAACCAGAATGTACTTATTATTATACGAGCTAGGAAACGGACTCATGAAGTCTATACCCCAAACATCAAAAATCTCACAAAGTTTTCGGCATTTCATCGCGTTTGGAGATATTACCTGCGCGCTGACATTGATCACAACTGTCAACGTACCGTTGGGCGTCCATAAAAATCGTAGGCCAATAGAAACCGTTTCCAGTACCTTCTGAGCTGTTCGATTGGCTGCGTAATGCCCTCCAGTTGGTCCACTATGGCAATGCCCTAGAATCTTTGTTGTCTCGGGGGAAGCAACACATCGTCGTATCACATGGTCTGCACATCGCCTGAAAAGATACGGATCTTCCCAAAAGTAGTACTTCAAGTCAGAAAAGAATTTCTTCTTTTGCTGACTTGTGTACCCCTTTGGTAAAACCCTCGCAACAAGATAATTAGCATAATCTGCAAACCAAGGAATATCGTCACCTACCACTTGTATTGCGTACAAGTGCTCGTCTGGGAATGCACCCTTCTTGTCTCGGATCTCTATATCGAACTCGTGAAGGAGTAAGATCCATCTGATTAGCCGAGGCTAGGCGTCCGGGCTTTGCTAATAAATACTTAAGGGCAGAGTGGTCAGTGAAAACCATAATTTTCGATAAAATAAGGTATGACCTGAATTTATCGAAGGCGAACACAACAGCTAAAAGCTCCTTTTCGGTGGTCGTGTAGTTGGCTTGGGCTGCGTCTAACGTCTTACTAGCGTAGTAAATCGGCCTGAAATGGTTGTCCTTGCGTTGCCCTAGCACGGCTCCCACTGCGTAATCACTCTCATCGCACATTAGTTCAAAGGGCAACCCCAACCGGGGGCAACCATAATAGGTGATGCGATCAGTCGCTCCTTAAGCAAGTTAAAGGCATGCAAACATTCATCATTAAAATCAAACGGAGCATCTTTCTCAAGTAATCTAGACATGGGTCGAGCAATCTTAGAAAAATCCTTAATGAACCTACGATAGAACCCAGCATGTCCTAGAAAACTCCTAACTGATCTCACGTTCGAGGGGACAGATAATTTTTCAATTGTCTCTAATTTATCTCGGTCCACTTCGATTCCTTTAGAGGAAATCTTATGGCCCAAAACTATACCCTCTCGAACCATAAAGTGACACTTTTTCCAATTAAGTGCAAGTTCGTATTCTTGCAACGTGCGAGTACGAGTTTCAGATTAGCAAGACAAACATCGAATGACGACCCAAATACAGAAAAATCGTCCATAAACACCTCCATTACCTCACCTACCAACTCGTCGAATATAGCCATCATACATCGCTGGAAGGTGGCTGGAGCGTTGCATAGACCGAATGGCATCCTTCGATACGCAAATGTGCCGAAGGGGCATGTAAATGTGGTCTTCTCCTAGTTCTCAGGTGCAATAGGAATCTGCAGGTATCCTGGTAAGCCATCAAGAAAATAATAAAATGAGTGACCAGATAATTTTTCTAACATTTGGTCAATGAACGGTAAAGGAAAATGGTCATTTCTCGTGGCGTCGTTCAACTTTCTGTAGTCGATGCAAACACGCCACCCAGTTACGGTCCTTGTTGGGATCAACTCGTTCTTGTCTTTCGTGACAACCGTCATACCTCCCTTCTTTGGGACTACTTGGACCGGACTTACCCACGCACTATCTGAAATAGGGTAAATCATCCCTGCGTCTAGCAACTTAATCACCTCCTTCTTCACAACATCCTTCATGTTGGGGTTAAGTCGCCTTTGACGTTGGGCGACCGGCTTGAACTCGTCCTCCATCAAAATTTTGTGCGTACAATAGCTCGGACTAATTCCCCTGATGTCGGAAATCTTCCACGCTATCGCCTTCTTATGGGTTCTCCACACGTCCAAGAGCTATCCCCGTCGTCGAGGCTCGATTAGATGATGACTGGTAACCCTCCGTTGCTGCCAAGGAATGCATAATCGAGGTGATCGAGCAGCGGCTTCAACTCGAGGATCGGTGGCTCCTCGACCGAGCTCTTTTTCCTTGTCCTCTTTGCTGCTCTCGTCGATGGCTATGATAGGCTCGTCTACTTCCTCCCCACACTCATCGATTGCCATAATCATTCTCGTGTCCTCCTCGCTCAAAACCTGTGATAGACCTTGCACAGAAAAGAGAAATCGTGCTCAAAGGCATCTAAGTAATAACATTTATCATCATGCTCATTACTTTTCTTCATCGATTCAGCCATATTGAACGTAACTTTCTCGCCATCTACCGTCAGAGTCAACGTCCCATTCCTAACATCTATCATAGTTTCGCCTGTAGCTAAGAATGGTCTACCTAGGATCAATAGAACGTTATCATCCTCCACCACACTCGAATCCTAACATCTATGAACGACCTAATCGTTATTTAGCTGTCGCCCTAAACGATGTACCACACATTCATATCAACACATAGACATATTGAGACAAAGAAGCAATATCATAGAACGATAAATAGTCGATTACACGTGTTCACACGCCTTAACTACGACATAAACCAACGTTCATCTACTCCCAAACACACAAGAGATTAGCTACTCATATTGGACGAAACAACAACGAGATTTAACGGAAACGAGGATAGAGAACTTATAAAAACTTCCCTAAGAAGTGAATATGGCGTTCCTTGGAGCTCTCGTTCTCGATTTTCGTGCCTACGTTGTCGGATCGTCCCTTGAGCTTCTCTATCACGGGGAGTTGTTTTTGAGTTCTAGGAAGATTTACCCTTTTTTGAGTTCGAAATTTATGCATCGAATAAACCTGAAATTTGGCACGTTCACGGCCACGTAACGGGCCTTCACGGCTGTGACAGATGAATTTAGGCTGACTTTTTGCCATGTTTAAACCCTTCACGGCTCCTTGCATTCGATTCACGGCCGTGACGGCAGCTTACCCTAAATATTGACTTTCTGGAACGAGTCACGGCTTCGTACAAAACGAGTCACGGCCGTGAAGTAGTTAAAAATTCCTTCGTTGAGCTCTCTGCCTCTATTCACGGCCTCTCGCATGAGGTGTCACGGCCGTGACACCTAGTGTCTTTTCTTATTTGAGCCACTGCCCGCGTTCACGGCCTCGTGAGGTGATATTCACGGCCGACATTTCCATCACTGAACATTCTGCCGAGATCACGGCCGTGAATCTTGAAGTAAAAGTCACTGCCCTCGTCACGGTCGCTTGCATAGAAATTCACGGCCGTGACTTTTCGTTCTTAAGCGTACTGCCTCAGTTCACGGCCCCGTCGAGGTTAGTCACGGCCGTGACGCGTGCCTGACATCTTCATAGTTGGCCATTTTCGCGTCGTTTTCGCCTCGTTTTCGTTCCTCTTCGCTCGATAACCAATTGAAGGTCCTACAATATTTAAATTGGGTGTAAATAGAGCCAATAAATGCATGGAATGACCAAAAATTTCCTATTATAACCCAAATAAACATACCAATAAACGTATTAAAAATACGTTTATCAAACGGTTCACCTAGTCCTAGACGCTTAAACATAGAATATGGCATGAGATTAATACTAGCGCCTAAGTCAGCTAACGCACGTTCAATCACTAAATCTCCTATAAGACAGGGAATAGTAAAACTCCCTGGTTCATTAAGCTTCTTAGGGATGTTGCTTTGGAGTATCGCCGAGCCCTCGCAGGCAAACTGTGGATACATGTTTGAGCTTCCTTCTGTTCGTCAACAGGTCCTTCAGGAACTTGGCGAAGCTGGGCATCTGCGTGATAGGTTCAACAAACGGTAAGTTAATATGCAATTCCTTGCACATACCAATAAATTTACCAAACTGTGCCTCGTCCTTATCATTCTTCAGTAGAGCCGGTAAGGAATCTTCGGCTGGTATGGCTTCACAGGTGGCCGCTGGATCTCCTTCGCCTTTTCCTTTTCGGGCTCGGCCTTCTCCTTCTCAGCTTCGGCCTTCTCGACATCGTCGCCTCTGATCTCCTCCACTTCGGGCTCGCCATGGCTCTCGAAGTTGGCATTCTCCTTCGCCTTTTTCTTGGCGGGCACTTCTTGCAATCTCGTCCATTCCTCAAGGTCATCGCCTTGCAATACTCCTTTGGATTCGGCTCGGTATAGCTCGGGAGTTGTCCCTGATTTCACCCCGCCAATTGTTCCAACTTTTTGATCGAAGCGTCCGTGTTGTGAGAGCGTAGGTCATTCGCCTCCAAATACTCCTCCATCTTCGTCATTCGACTTTCTTGGACCGCGGTGGTTTGGCTGAAATTGGTGAGGAGTGTCTTCATCATGTCCTTCATCTCCCTCATATCGCAAATCCTCCGGCGGGTGCGTTCTGATATTGGCGTTGCGCCCCGTTTTGGAAACCCGACGGTCTAGGCTGAAATCCCGGCAGTCCTTGCCCCTGGTGGTTCTGATTCCCATACGCCAAGTTGGGATGTGCTCGAGGCTGGTAACTGCGCTGGACACCTTGGTAATTCCCTATGTAATCTACGTGCTCCAGCGATTGCCCGAGTTGGCATTCTAACGTTTCGTGGGCTGCGTCACAGACCCCGCACAGTGGTACGTATGGTGTATGCCGCGTCGGTGCGGTGGTGGTCACGGCGTTCACGGGCTGTGTGTGTCCGGACTTTGGAAGTAATGCGCCAATCACCGTCTGCAGCTAAGAGTTCATCGCAGCAATTTGTTGCTGGAGCGCCTCGAGGCATTCGTGGCCGTCTCCGCGCTCACTCTGAATACGCCTGGTGTCTTCATCCGCGTATTGCCCCTCATGAAGCTGTTCCTTGAGTAGTCCTTAATTAGATTCCAAGCATCGGTTGCGTTGAGCTTCACGAGTCCTCCTGCGGCTCCATCCAGCATGTGAACGGTCTGGTCGTTGTGCCCTTCATGGAATCGGTTCTGGACTGCCTTCGACATCCCGTGTAGCGGGCACCTCTTTAGTAGCGCCTTGTAATGCTCCCACACCTCGTACAGGTTTTCTGAGTCCTTCTGATGGAAAAGAGAGAATCCCATCTTCAACCTTAGCACCTTTGATAGTGAGAAGTAGTGGTTGATTAAGGCGGCTCGCATCTCCTCCCAGGTATTGATCGATCTAGGCGGCAACATATCCAACCAGTCCGTCGCCCTGAACTTGAACGAGAACGGGAACAGCATCAACTTGATCGCATCGCCCGAGACCCGGTTGATCTTGATAGTGTGCGTGATCGTCAAGAAAGCCTTCAGATGGGAATAGGGATCGTCCTCGGGATTGCCCTCAAACTAGGCCGTCTGAAAAATCATCTGAAGCCAAGAGTGCTTCAGCTTGAAATTGTTGTTCTCGATCGGCGGGATGACAATTGCCGACTAAGTACCGCCTATCGCGGCATTCTTGAGGAGATCTTGTAGTGATGGCTCCTCCTCGTGGACGGGAACTCTGTGGTCCGCCATTTCTACTTCTGTGTAGGGACTATCTACGGCTTCCTCTACACGAGAATTTTGGGTCGACTCCTGCGAACTGTCCTCTGAATAGCTAACTAGATGGTCCTGAGAGCTAGTGGAAGCTCCTTCGGTATCGTACGTGAGTTTCCTTCGTAACTTCCACTCGAAATCTGGATCTGTGTCAACGATGGGACCCGATGGATGGCTTCGGGTCATTCACCGCTGAATCGTACCTTCAAGAAGTAAAATTGAAAACTAGCGAAGAAATAAACAACTACGTCGAAGAGATAACGATACTAATAATGATGTAGGAAAAACAAATAACGCGAATAACACAAATAACGCAAATAGTAACGACAAAACGAAAACTAAGAAAAACGTCAAATAAAGTGGCTAAAGTATCGAACTACGGTGTTCCTAATATCAATCTATTCCCCGGCAACGGCGCCAAAAACTTGATCGACACGTGGTGTGCTAATGTAAATTGCAAGTGCGACAAGTGATAAAATAAAACGAATACCTAATTACTATCACCGACGTGCGATAGGCAGTGGACCGATTGTGTGTAGTGCAGTAAAGTGAACAAACGAGTATCTAACACGAGGAATAAACTGAGTACTAGTAGGGACCTATCGACTCGATATCTAGCCTAAATAAAATACGCCGATTGTTTTACGAATTAACCTAACAGACCAAACCTAAAGCAACTAGAGATTCAATGAATTATTGTTCCTACGTGATTCTTGACTAAATCGCAGTAATTTCCTACCCGCTCGCGAGTTTGCTGTCGCCCTAAACGATCGCGGAGATCTAAGATTCAGTAATTACTAACGGCGAGGATCGAGTATTTGCTTTCGCCTTATACTCGAATCATATCTTCTACGAATGGCCTAATCGTTATTTAGCTGTCGCCCTAAACGATTTTCTACACGATCACTTTAACACATAGACATATTAAAGCAACGAAACAACTTCATAGAACGATAAATAGTCAAAACACAGAGTCACGATAATTATATGTGTTAACTACGAAATAACATAGCGTTCATCTACTCCCAAACACATAGGGAAATTAGCTACTCATAATTGAAGGAAAAATAACGAAAGAAATAAGAAATAAAGGCGAAGAACTCATGATCTTTCCTTGATGGATCTGAGATGGTCTCGTGGAAAGATCTTTGTTCTTCATTCAATTCTGCGTGGAATTCGTTGGTAATCCGTCTCTTGCGCTCCGGGACGTGTTTTCCTGTTCTTTTTGGCTCTTTTTCGTCTCTGGAGGATTTAGGGTTGATATCTGGTAAGTATCCCCTCTTTATGAGTCGAATTTGGGCTTTTATACGGATTTTCGTAACGGTCACGGCCTGGGACATGGGTCGTCACGGCCGTGACCATCACCGACTCGAATTGCTTGCGTACTGCCATGTGTCACGGCCAAGTGCATAGAACGTCACGGCCGTGACCATCTTCGGCCCAACTCTCTGCCCAACGTCACAACCTAATGCACTATACGTCACGGCCGTGACGATCTTGTATTGGAACTCTTCGCTCATTGCTCTACGTCACGGTCACGTGCAATAGAGGTCACAGCCGTGACCGACTCGTTGGTTGGCTTCTGTCCCTTGTCACGGCCGCGTGCACTGTGTGTCACGGCCGTAACTGACACCAGTTTTCGTCGTCTTCGCGCCGTTTTGCCTCGTTTTCGCTCCTTTTCGCCCGAAACTCGTCCTAAGGCCTTGTAATACCAAAATAAGTAGAAATATGGTTAATAAGTGCACAAGATGACTACGAAAACTCTATTATGAGCCAATTAAATACTACGATAAACGTACTACAATACGTTTATCACTTATATTTGTTACTTAATTAATTGAATATTTTCATATAACTTCTAATTTTTCTAATTATTGTACTTATACCCTTATACATTATTTTTCTACTTTTATATTTAAAAATTATGTTTAATCTTAAACACTAAAAATTAGTAATCTCAAAATTATAAAATATTAAATAAAATTATAATTTAAGCACACACATAGAGTGTGTGAAAATGTACTAGTATATTATATAAAGAGTTTAGGGTGGCTATAACTGTCGCATTTGGTCTGTCGATTTAATAAATGATTATTTGCAATTTTACCCTTGATTGTCACTGTTGACCTTCGTTAGAGAGTTTTCATGAACGATGTAATTGCAATGACGTTGGGTATATAAATTACGTAACTCGAATGATCAATATGATGTCTAAGTATATAAAAATATTCAAACATGCATTGATTATAAGCTATAATTTGGTTAAAGTGTTGAATATTTGATTCACTTGTGACTCTGTGATTTATTGGTGAAACTATGTGATCGCATGTTATAGGCAGCCCATGTGATAGGATATATCGTTCTGTGCTATATATGGAAATAACACATGATATATCCTACTGGGTTATAAAAGGAAAATATGATGTTTATATATGGAAAGTTATATATATGTTGAAAATCGTTTATTCCGGACGCAAATCACATATGCGATTCTTTGCATGTTTCTTACTGGATTTAATGTGCAATATTAAATTGATATCTTTCCTTACACTGATTGAAATATTATATTTAGGAAAGATCTGATTTAATTGACTTTGTGGATAAGGTGCTTTTATATGGTATATGCTAGAAACGGATGTGATCTCTGAAATATAGTTATGGCATGGCAAGCTGTGATCTGATCTGATTTATGTGCTAAACATGGTAAATATATTGATCTGATGCTATGTGCTATACATGGAAAATGTTTGATATGTCGCTATCTCGTGCGCTTAACTTGGAAAATAAATCTGGATTGACTTATCCTATAAACTGATAGCAAGGAATCGCATATGGAAAGTTCTGTTATGGTAAAAATAATTTGAAACAACTGAATATGCCTTGAGAACGAATCGGAGCTTTATATGGAATATAATCATATGCTTTAATGAGCTTATAACGGTTGTTGTGATGACTTTCTAGAAGAATGATTTACATGGCATGTTGATTCTCGAAAATTACATGGACTATATGCTTGATTTGGTTATTAATATCTTTATCTGATTTTCCATGTAAAGTGCTGAGTGAAAAGGTTTATATATGAGCAACACTTTATAATTTCGAGCCACTTAGAATTTGCGAACCTACTACTACGAGAGTTCTGAGCGGAAACATTACTAAGAGATTATTGAGCGATTATTTGCGATAACCTTTCGCCAATCTGAGCTTTAACTTGCGATTCCATCACTAAACGAGTGATTCATCCTGATATTCCAACCTCCACCATATACTCTGTCTTCGGACGTGAGCAATACCAAGGAGGCAAGGTCGACATTTACGCACACGTAAAGGGAAGGACGGGTTCCGGGGGCCCTTCGGTAGCGATAGAGCTGTCAAACGGGCCGGCCCATTACCCGCCAAAGCCCGCTGATAGGCGGGGTGGGCGCGGGTAAGCCCGCCTTCTGGCGGGCCTGAAAAAAGGAGGCCCGCCCCGCCCCTTGGGCAGGCCGCGGGTCTGGCGGGCTAAGCCCCAGAAATAAAAAAAATTAATAAAAAAGAGAAAAAATTCATAAAAAGATGAAAAATATTTTAAAAAGACGATTTTTAGTTCGAAATATTTGTATTTTAATCGTAAATCTTTAATAATAATTTATTTATTTTATTTAAACTTAATCTACATAAACTTATAATTAAAAAATATAAAAAAAACCTATATAAGTTAATATACATATATTATTTAATTAAAAAAATTAATATTTTTATTTTAGGAGGGTCTGCCTGCGGTCTGTCGGGCCCGCATGTAAAAGCCCGTGGCCCGCGCGGGCTTGCCCACCCAGGCCCGCCTCCTGGCGGGCCTAAAATTTCACAGCCCGCCCCGCCACTTTGGCGGGACGGGGCGGGCCGCGTTAAAATTGCCAGCTCTAGGTAGCGAGCTGTGTCTGTCTGGATCAGGAGATTCCGAGGAACGAAACTCGGCGTGTGGTAACCTAGTGTGTCTAGTGTTCGATTTGTTTCGGTTGTGCCTTGGGCTAATCAATCAGTTTTGTATCTAGCTACGGTGCATTATAGTGATTGGTTGAACTCTTGGGGAGCAAACCCCAAGGAGAGGAGTAAACCTCAGTTGGGAATACAACCTCTATAAAAATCCTGTCTCATATTTACTTTACAGTTATTTTCTTTTCGCTGTGAGACAGACCCGACACACATCCGAAGTTACTAGGATATATCACGCATACTCATCACAAATATCAATAGGCATCTCTAAGTCACTACATCTTAGGATTTGTGAAAAGAAGAAGCATAAATTTTTTATAAGCCTAATTCACCCCCTCTTAGGCACATTTTTATCTTTAGTCACATTACAAATTTACTTTAGTATTTTAATTTATTACACATTTTAAATCACAATTTCATTTTTTAAGCTACTTTTATTAATAAAAATATGCAAAATATAAAATAATTTGATATATTTGCCCACAAATTGAATGTGCTGCACAAATAATTTTTACAGTGTTTGGTTGATGAATTTAAATAATGATCTCGGATGGGTTTGGTAGATAATTTTAGAGGTTTTTAAGTTTAATTAAATTCAATTACAAATTTACCCATAAGTTGAATTGCATATATAATAGATAAATTATAATTTTGTCACAAATGCCCGGGATTAGCTAAAGGTAAGGTGAGGGGTAACTTTAGTTAATACCTTAGTAGGGTATTAAGGTGGTATTTACTGAATCCCACCTTTAAATAAATCCTCCTACCAAACCCTACTTCACTTAATCCTAACCGATCTAATCCTCCCTAATACCCCCAACCAAACACACTCTAGTATACATCCAGGATGCTGTTAGCGAACGAGGGCACAACGTGTCAATCTCAAAATTATTTCTTTAAATTTAAATTAGTTCACTATGTAATATGTATATATCGAGCGAAAATGAAAGACGATGTGACGTATTGATGACGCACACAACTACGTCAATATATTGCAGGACTCAGGAGATATTCCTTTATTCTAACATTAGATCAATACAAAACTACTTTTATTTTTTTTTTCCGCGTGGAATACTTTGGTAATGATAAGTACAACTTGACTTCAAAAGGTGGTATTTCCATGGCTAGGAATTTTTGGTTTCGCTTAAACGTATAACGTATTGTACTAAATATGTGGGTCCACGTTATAGTAATCTTTAACATCGTGTTTGTTTTTCGAATAGTCCATCATCTATGCCCACAAAACGAAGATTGGAAGACCACTGTTGACTTTAGTGTAAGGATCAAAATATCGATGTGAGATGTAATAAGGTGGACTAATAGTTATATCATGTGTTGTTGGTCCGTTGCAGTGCCACAGCACCAATACAACAAAAAAGTAAAAGACAAAAGAAAAATGGGGATTTTACATAAAAATACACATTAATATAAAAATTAGCAAATCAGTACCAAAATGCAAGTACCTGTCAGAATAATTGTTTGCACATTGGTACCTGCTCGCCGCAAGGTACATCATATCCCACATTTATGTACCATAGAGAAACGTATTGTGCGTAATACAGCTAGAAAATGATACCACCATATAGTATGTTGCAAGGTAGCGTATGAAACGTATATAGGAACCATATAGATGCGTAACGTGGTACGCAATACAAATATAAAAGGTACGTCAAGACCGGGAAAATGGTACGCACGGTCGAACGAGTTAAAAACTTTTCTGACATGGTTACTGACTTGCAAATTTTTATACAATTGGATAGTTTTTTTTATAGATTCACTAACAAAAATTATATTAAAAAAGAATGCACAAATGTCAATCACCTTTCGTTAATGATTGTGTTTTAATAGTGATATTTGGGTTGGGATTCAATTTTAGCTTTTGGTTCCTTTTCATTAGTTTATTATATATTGTATTAAGGTTTAAACCCCACCATGAGTTTCTACACAGTTCTTTGATTTGTTACCAACGTGAATCAATCATGGTTAAAGATGGACAGACATTGTGCATTGGAGGTACTCATTGAGTATTACGTGTTTCGTCCATTTTTCAACACCTATCTCGCCTTTTCTTTTTTTTGTTCTTTAATTTAGATAGGTAACTTTATTGATTGGAAATCTCTTCGGATTTGCTGATAAGGAAAGAGTTGGGTAGACATGTCGTGGCATTACCAACGGAAAACGGAAAGGTTGTTTATTGCCATTGGCTTCATTCAATGAACAAATTTCATTGGCCAGTCACTAGTCACTACTACGTCAAGCCCTTGGTTAAAGTTTGTAATATGTATGATTTTATTTCTCTTTTCAATTAACAAATGAAAATAAGGGCTGCACTGCAAATTGCAATACACTTCAACAGTTAGTATCTTTTGGCCCATATCATCACTTAATAATCTGTCTAAGTCGCAGGATTAAGTGAGCCTACAATCAAGCCCAATAATTTATATTGAATCCATTTGTTAGGTGAAAAAATTATGAGAGTAGTTTCACCTACTCCATCAATCCAGCCCAGAAGCAGTAATAAAAGTTGCGTACATTTCGATTCAGATTCGACAACAATTAGATTAGATCTATGGGATGTAGTTCTTAGTAGCAAAACCCAAGTACAAATTATTTCCTTATTTAGTTAATTATAGAATTGATATCATAGATAAAAGGTAAACGAATTACTTGGGTGGTGGAAAGAAGATTTCTTCGTTCATCCTCTTTGAGGTGAACTTCTGCTCAACCTCAGCAGAGACGTTAAAAGCTGCCTGAAGCACCTGAGGAGACAGAGCCTTCCACACAGATGTTCTACCAGCCATGTGAGTAAATATTGGACTGCAAAACCAAAACACACATTTCAAAATCAATAATATTATATTCACAAGAAAGAAATGTTTGAGAAAATATCTATGATATACTGACTTGGGAGTGGTGATGATGGAGAACCAATCCATTCCACCGGCGTCACAGATCTTGGACACGACAAAGAACCTCGGAACAATGAACAGATTCCCAGCCTTCACCGTAACCTCAAGCACTCTCTTTCCGTCGACGCCCACCACCTGAACCCTACCGCTTCCCCTCACTATGTAAGTCACCTGCAAGGCCGAGTCGCAGGAGAACCCAGGCGAGCACATGGCTCCACCGTCGAGCCTCACAAGGTCGGCGCCGAGCCCAACCTCGCCAACAAGGGGAAGGTTCTTGGTGTTGAGAACAACCACCTTGCCACCGTTCTTGATGTCCACGTCGAGGGGAGCTTCCTCGCAGTTGAGGGCCATTCCCTTGTAGTGCTCCTTGTTGGGCTCGGGCATCTTGGTGCTTGGGTCGAGCTTGACTATGCCCTTGTTGGTCTGTTTTCCGACCAGTGTTTTGACGGTGGGTTCGTCGAGGTCCCACGCGCGTGAGACGAACTCGGTGGAGAAGCCTGTGAAGATGCCGTTTGGGCCGGTGAGGTAGAAGTCAGTGAAGGAGCCTCTCTTGTGTGCCTTTGAGGTGTCTCCGAGGAAGAGGATTACGAGCTCGGCGTCGTCTTTGTTGTACCACCATGTCACCACGCCAAAGGGGAGGGCGATTGCGTCCCCTTTCTTTATTGCGAGGACTTTCTCTTCTTTCTCAGGGAGAACAACCCCAGCTACGCCGTTGCCTGCAGATTATAATAGACTCCCAAGGAAACCTTAGATTGTGAAAACCATAACAGAATTTGTAGTAGTTTTCTGAAGCGTCACACGCAGTGAATGTATACAACAAATACGGACGAAGGAACAAGTTGAAGAGAACAAAAAATCAATTTGATTCAGTGAAAAGAAATTCATCAACAGACGCCGATCAGACGACCTCCGCGTAAATTTTAGGGAAAACACAAATCAAGCAACAAACTGAATCGAGCAAAATCCAGAAATCTCTAATTAAAATCAGCTTCTCCGCTATCATCGAAGAACAGAGTACCTGATTAATTAGCATAAGCACATGCAAAGAGAAACGATTACCTTGAAGGACATAGGCGACCTTGGCGGAGTCTGAATACCTAGGCAGAGCAAAGCCGTTCTTCTCCAGTGCGAGCTTGGCGGCGCCGATGTTGCCTTCACGGAGCATCGGCAGCTCATCTGGGCACCAAGCGTGGTACGATCCTCCATCGCCACCGTACACCTTCTTAGCCAATTTCGGCGTCAAATCAATCTCCATCTCTCTCTCGATCTCTATAATCTCAAATCCCAAGGAAAAAAAAGCACTAGTTGCGTAATTATGTGAGTGATCGATAATGAGCGAGTGATACGATTGGGAGGAATGTGTATTTATAGAAAAAATTTGATTGATGAACTGAGCTTGTGAGTCGGTCAAACTTCCCGATATTTCTGAAATTATAAAACAACTTTCGTATTTCGTGCATATTTTTGAAATTTAGGTACCAAATAATACGTAAAGAGTCCTTTTCAAATCGATGTGTATTTGGGCTTGGCTAATATGATATGATACGGCAATTCGATAAGTTTATAATAATCATTAGATGAGTCTGGAATATTAAGTAGATATGAAGTAGATAGTCGATATTAATTAATCATCATATATTATATATATATATCATATTATCATATGGTTATATATAAAAGTTCGATAAGGACTTCGAATGTAGCCTTCTATGTTGATCTATTTAGAAAAATTGCCATCCCCGTATATACCACTTATATGTGCCACTCAATATTGAGGAGTTTTATGGTATTATAAAAATAATAAAAATAATGACAATTTTAGCCCTCCGTGGGTCGAATTACATATGCCACTCTATATAGACCAAAAATAATGTCGCTCGATTCCAAGCCTTTTTCATTTCTTTCTTACGAGACTGCCGCCTCGCCGTCCAACACGCGCTTGGCCTCCCTAATCAGCGGGCGACACCTACTGTCTGGGTGAACGCACCACAGACCCACCACCATCACAGCTTCCATTTCTCCGGCATCGAACTCCCCCCACAGCCTCGGATCAGCCGCATCTAACACTTTCCACAACCCATACCTTTCCCAAACGTACTCAATCAGAGTACTGACCACCTGCCCATTCGAAGCATCAAACTGCAGCTCAAAGATCGACGATTCGTACCACCGCGTCCACGGCGAAGTGCCGACGTTCATCCCTGATTGGAATCCAGCCATCGATCAAGGCGGCAAACCCTTTGAAGACATCATTTATGAGAAAGCCCCCGGCGAAGGCATTGCTAAGGTGCTACTTTTTTCTTCTATCATCAAATCAATCGACTCCTCATATATGATAATCTAGGGTTTCCATTTGGGGATTTTGCTTTCGAGGCCGCCGCTCCTATTTCACCTGGCGTTCAGGCATTTGATGGAGTTTCATATTATCATTATCTTAATGCTCATCAGTCTTGCAAAATAAGGTCTCGACAAACTCTTGGCCTTTTCTTTTAAAGACATCAAGACAGAGAAAAGCAGCAGCTTGATTTTCTGATGTCCAGAGACGACGTGGATGAAGCCGGCGGAGGGTCAGTAGGCGGTGGGCGAGGGAGGCAGTGGCGGCGGTGATGGGTGTTGCAAGTGTTGTCACAAGTTGAGCACATGGCGCATTCTAATGGTACTTCGATCCTTCCAAGCTCTGGACAGGAGATCTGATTCAACGGGCAATCTGTATGATCCTTCGAAGAACTCTGCTTTTATATGGTGTAACAGGTGTTTATTTGACTCTGCTTTGTCCTTCGTTTCCCCTCTTTCAGCTTTTGCCCTCTTTTTCTTTTGAACAGGAATTGGATCATGTGGTGGAAGAACTCGAGAAAATTGCAGTTGTAAACCTTCTTCAGAAGAGATACAATAGCGGTAGATTATCTTCTTTCTGCAATGTTTTACAATAGTATGTTTGGAATGAATTTTTTAATTGTATGCTTTTCTGTTTTCGTCAAGGCAGGTCTTGACTTGATAGAACATCTCCGCTCGATGGGTGAAACCAACGCTCTGTTGCAACGGAGCCATGTAAGCCCTCTGACTGAAACTTTCATTCTCTTCAGATATTTGCTTTAAAGAATGAACCTACAACATGTTGGATTCATTGTTTCATCATCGATCAGTATTTGAAGAGAGACACTGCTTTAGCCACTGCAACTGTTTATGAATCAAATGTTTGCTGCTGAGGATGGCACCATCCCAGCCACTTTCCAGGTAAAAAAAAACATAACATGTTTCTGTGTGCAATTGAGGTTTACTGAACTTAATCTTATTATTATTATAGGTGATATACATGACTGGATGGAAAGAACACTCCTCACAGCAGAGACTCAGAGAGCAAAGAGCAGAGGATCAGCCACAGTGTTCTTCAAAGACATCCAAAATCATTTTGGCAAAGAAACTTAGCTTCAGAGTTCGTATGTAACGTAAGAACGGTCACGTTAACTTTAATTCTTACATTGACTAATCGTTGTGCCTTGATGGATTTTGACTTGGTGCATGCATATTTGTTTTACTCAATTCACTATGAGAAATCAATTTGATTCGCTTTAAAATACTAGACAAGTCCTCAAGAAATCAATTCCCTAGCCGGGGAACTGCTGTTTTGTTTTTAGATTACAGCTTGGGAAAAAAAGAAAAAAGAATGAATCATTGTGCCAGAAGAAGAGATTTGGCAGGTGGTAGTAAAGCAACCATGCCTTTTTCTGAACTCGAGTACTTCCTATAAGCTCCCTTGAGCTTTTGATAAGCCGCCATGGAAGAACGGTGGTAAGTAACTAAAAGCTTCGCACAGTCCAAGAGCTGAGATTCAGCAAACCCTGTGTGAACTTTGAGCGCTCAGTTCCAAAGAGGGGACTTATTCAAAGTGCTTCTCGCCGCGTAAACCGCCGACTCAGCAATCATCGAAGGGCGGCGCAAGATCATCACTGGTACTAGAGAAGGTGATAAGATAGATATCCTTTAATCGAATGCTTAACATCTGTATCTGTTGCACTAATTGTTTCGAAACGGATTGTTTGTGGTTGTTTGGTAGGCTTACCATGTCCTTCGTATGACCGGAGTAAACGTTCAAATGATAGCGCAAGGCGCTTAGAAGGTCAACATATCATTGATAGGAAACGACAGTGAGTCAGAGCAGTGTGTCAGGGCTCTCCACTCGACCTTCTTTGAGAGCGGTTTAACAGAATTTGTGTCTGCTTCAGGTAATGTTCGGCTTGAGAAACCACTAACTTTATATTGCTATTATCGTTTACTATCTAATTAGAAGATTCATTGAATTGTATTGAGCCAACTGGCTCCAATGTTACAGCTCTCCTTCCATTTTACTAGATCAAAATCTTTTCTGCGATTTAGGAAGATTATGAATTTTGTTTCTCTGTTAGTTCCCAGCTTAGTTATTTCTTTCCTACCATACATTGTTGGATGTATAAAAAACTTAAATCATTACAACATGTTTGGCTGATTTGTCAGATTCAATTTGCATGATTATCTTTATTACATGAATAAATTCTCAACTTAAACGTAGGCCTTGGTAAATAAGAAGGAATAAGAGGGTACTGGAAAGGAAACCTACCTCAGGTATGATTTACTTCCCTTTTTGCTGTCCAAATATTTGAAATGGGATTATAGTGTTACATATAAGTTATAATTCTTGGATCTATCCAATCTTTAACATCCTTCATTTTCTGAAATGGTCTTAGGTTGTAAGGATCATACCTTACAGTGAGCACAACGTTTTGCTTATGAAACATACAAGGTGTACTCAAAACCTTTTGACAAATGTTTCCCATATGAATGACGCGTGCATTATAACAATATACAACGAATGCACGGGTGGTGCCCCAATGTTGTATAAGCATGTCCTCATTGATTGTTATGGGAACCTGCGGCGCAGGTCTTGGTTGTAAGCTACCTCTGCCCGAGACAAATTGAGTGCTTTTTATCAAGAATGCTTTTAATTCTAATTATCTGCTTTTCATCAAGAATGCTTCTAATTCTAATTGTTCTCTTAGATTTTTTATATTTCTGGGAAGTTCTTGGTGTTACGCAATTTCGATTATAGAGAATTGGCCAAAAAGTGATCGATAGTATGCTCAAGAGAACACCATGGGGAAGAACGACGTGGGTGGTCGCGGCAGAACGCGTCCTTCACTTCACCGGAAAGGTGACATGTGGCTATGATTGTTTACCTTTCAATTTTTATTTCCTAAGGTGATTAGTTAAAAAAACAGATGTTGATTTTGTTGCTTCATAGATTTTTTTTGTACCATTTTTTTGGTGGTTCAACAAAATGGGAGCTATGGGTGAACTTTTTAAATCGTCTGATTTGTGCAACCTATGTACGTAATAACAGTATCTCAAGAAGAAGAATCAAATGCCTCTTTTCCAAGCTTTGCAGAAAGTCAAAGAAGGTAAGTAACAACTTGCTTTTTTTCTGTCAATTTTGGACATAACCTTTCAAGTTTTGGTTATCTATTGATTCACTGCTTTGTCGGTTCGATTCATTCATCAAAGAGTTGATGCTAACCGTATTCCAATGCCGAATAATGAAGATTTGCGTACACAAAAAATATGATGAAATACACGCTTCTATGCTCATTGCCTCCTAAAGAACATCAAACCTCACATGAATGGCGTTTGCTCGCTGAGGCAGAAATCTTCTGGGACTTTGCCCCGCAAAAGTAGCAAGATGGACCAAAAATTTATGAAGGCGAGGAAACAATAATGGCGAATGATTGTTGCTCATGCGCAGTAGAGAATGATTGTCTCTTCAATCGGCCGAGATGAACTTCTCCCCATTTCCCAGAATATTTCCTTGCCTTCACTATAATTTTTAGTTATAAAACTTAAGTGAGAGCATCAGTTGTCATCGATTGACAAGTTGCTGCTGCTTGGGCCACCCGCGGCTCTGATGAGCCTGAGCCCTTTTCAAGGCCGCCATCAAAGCGTTAGGAACCGGCGGTTCATGGGAGGCTGATTGAGCCGTCGTCAGTCGCTCGAGGGCCACGTGAAACAGAGCTCTAAGGCTATGCACTGAAGAGGATGGCTCGAGTTGGGGTGCAATCTGACGCACGCCTGGCGCAGGTAGCCGGAAGGTGAGGCCAGCAGGGTTGCTGCCACATGGAGGGGCGTGGTCTGGCCGTGGTTGTGGCGCGCCGCCGCGGCGATTGATTGGTTGAGGATCGTTGAGGCTTCTGGGGTCAGGGTTTGGTGGATGGTGCTCCCATCTTCTGAATTCAGTTTTTGATGAATTGGGAGAAAGGCCCTCTTTCGAGTGAGCTCAAGGAGGTGGGAATTGAGGTGGGGCGAGTCAAGATTCGATTTTTATCGACGATAAGACGAGCAAAAAGTGAATATTCGTCACCTTGAAGACATGGTTTGTTTCTCTCTTGGTCGCTGAAGAAGAGTCCTCTCGATTTGTCTGAAGGTCGAATCTTTGGTGGGCAAAGGCGTAGGATTTGTGGGGATTTCTTCAAGAATATGTATAGAGGAACTAATCTATCTATATACAGTAAACTTCTATAAATTAATACTCGATTAATTAATAACCTCTCTAAAATAATAAAATCTTCCGATCCCGCTTGGGCCTTTGTTAAAAATCGTCAAATTCGATAAGATAATAAGATAATAACTTTTTTGTAAATTCCTTTGTAAATATTAGGTCCCGTTAAAACTCTAATTAATAGTTCATATAAATTACACTTATAAATTATGATATTTTGCTAAAATAAGAATCTAAGTTTACTAGATTTTGTTATTTTCTTCTCTTTGGATTTCATCCCCAACTTTTTTAATTATAGTCAATAGTTCCGATGTTGAGTTCTCTATGCCACAAAAAATTGTGGTTGTTGTCGCTATTTTGTGTCGCTTAGTATTCCCACACTTCTGAAAGTTGGTTGAACAATGCTTCAATGATATCCAGAGCATTTCATTTTGTACCTTGACTAATTTTGAAACGATATTTTTCATTAATTCACACTTGTAAATTGTTTTAAGTACATGAATATAGTTAATGAGACATATTTGAATTCATTTATCGTCATTACATTTTAAATTTGTTGAATTTAAAGAGTCTCTCTTTTAATTAATAAAATATTAATTTATTGATATATTAATATCTCTCTAAATTAATAAAATGTCATGGTTCCAATGTTATTAATTTATAGAGGTTTTACTGTATATATGTAAGCAGTGCTTCCCTTTTCTTGCTTTGCGTGTGTTGGGTTTGCCTCTATTAACTGAAGAGGATGGTTCTTTCGTTTGTGCTTCTTTTGGCTTGGTCTCTAGCTTTCTTTGTGTTATATGTTGAAGCTTGGGTTTATGAGAGATCTGATGTTTGCTTATGAAGTTTGTTTAGTTTTTGTCTGAACAAAAAGATGTATACCTATGAGAACGTTGATTCTAATCCTACCACTGTTATAGGTATGAATTTTGTTTCTAAATTTTCACTGTTTTGGACCATTTATTAGCTCCCTCTTGATTTTCTTTTTCTGTTTTTTTTCTTATTTTCTTTGGGTTTTCTGTTGATCCTAAAGAAGCGTTGTACGGAGAGCTTTGAAAGGTTTGGAGCAGGTTATTTTTCTTCAATTTCTGCAATTTTTCTTGCCTATTATGTGGCTTTATGCAGATTTACCTATGTGTTTTTGGAAGGATTATAATCTCAAATTCACACAGTACTCTTACATTCATGTTGCTAATTGTAGTTTGAGATGGAATGAAAGAAATGCATATGGGGTTTGATTTTGGTTGTTTTTCTATCTTTTTTGGTACATTAATCAGTTTTTGGTTGTTTTGTTAATAGGTTGACGCATCAACAAATCAAAGTGTTGAACCTTTCGCATAAGATTCTTTGGTCTCGGTCCAGCCTGGGTCGTAAATAATACTCACAAAGATCATGATTAAATGATACTGTTCACAAGTTGACATACAATGCAATATTATTTTATATTGTTACACGTATAAAAAATATATTTGACATTCTTTACAATACACGACTAAAATATTATTATGGCCTAGATCAAGTAAAAAATAATTTTAAGATATATGTTGGCATTCTTCACATAGCATAGACTGAAATATTATTGTGGCTCACGTCAAAAAAAATGATTTGTAATATATAATACAATATTTTTTATATCGTAACACGTAGAAAAAAATATATTTGACATTCTTTACAATACATGACTGAAATATGATTATGGCGCACGTCAAGTACAAAAAATTTGTAATGTATAATTCAATATGTTTTATATTGTTACACGTATAAAAAAATATATTTGGCATTCTATACAAACTGAAATATTATTAGCCGAGATCAAGTAAAAATAATTTCTAACGTATGTCGGCATTCTTCACAATACACGACTGATATTATTATGGCGCACGCTAAATTAAAATGATTCTAATGTATAGTGCAATTTATTTATCAGTAGCGCAAATAAAATGTATGATGAGAAATCGCACGACATGAGCCTTACAAGATGTTTGGACCTAAAGTTCTAGGACAAACCCTTTTAATTACACGACTGCTTCAGTAACAGTCGTGCAAAAATAAAACTCACAAAAGATCATGATTAAATGATGCCTTTCACAAGTTGGCATATAATGCAATATTATTTTATATTGTTACACGTATAAAATAATATATTTGACATTCTTTAGAATACTCGATTGAAATATTATTATGGCCCAAATCAAGTAAAAAATAATTCTTAATATATGTTGGAATTTTTCACATAGCATGGCTGAAATATTATTATGGCGCACGTCAAATAAAAATGATTTGTAATGTATAATGCACTATTTTTTATATCGTTACACGTAGAAAAAAATATATATTTGACACTCTTCACAATACATGACTGATTATTATTATTATGACGCACGTCAAGTAAAAATAGTTTGTAATGTATAATGCAATATTTTTTTTATATTGTTACACGTTTAAAAAATATATATTGATGGTCTATACAACACGACTGAAATATTATTATGGCCCAGATCAAGTAAAAATAATTCTTAACGTATGTCGACATTCTTCACAATACACGACTGAAATATTATTATGGCGCATGTTAAATCAAAATGATTTCTAATGTACAGTGCAATTTATATTGTTATAGGTATAAAATATATATTTGACATTCTTTACAACACGACTAGAATATTATTATGATGCATGTCAATTAAAAATAATTTCTCATGTATCAGGTAAAGTTATGATTACTTATTTTATTTGACATGCGCCATAATAATATCCCAGTCGTGTATTGTGAAGAATGTCAACATTCAGATGTTCGTATTCAGTAGTGCAAATTAAATAAAGTCTTCCATAGTAGTTGTTAGTACTGCAAATAAAATGTATGATGAGAAATCGCACGACTATGAGCCTTACAAGATGTCTGGACCTAAAGTTATAGGACAAATCCTTTTAATTAAACGACTGCTTCAGTAACAGTTGTGCAAAAATAAGACTCACAAAGATCATGATTAATTATGCCGTTCAAAAGTTTACATATAATGCAATATTATTTTATATTGTTACGCGTATAAAAAATTTATTTGACATTCTTTACAATACACGACTGAAATATTATTGTGGCTCAGATCAAGTAAAAAATAATTTTTAATATATGGTGGCATTCTTCACATAGCATGACTGAAATATTATTATAACGCACGGCAATTAAAAATGATTTTGCAATATTATTTATTTGAGTTTGATTTATTTGTTTGGCCGGTCTCGGCTCCATAAAATAAATGCGCGGGTCCCGGGTACACTATAAAATAAATGTCCCGATCACGGATGAAGTTTGTGGATCAAGATGAAGACGATAATCAGATTTGACCACTGATTTAATGGATTATGTTTATTTTTTATAGCATGTTGCAACCCCGGCCCGAAACCCGCACCGAGACCCCTCCCTTATAATGTTTTATATAAATATTATATATATGAAACATATATTTAATAAATAGAAAAAATTTATCAATGCGGGGCAATTTTTTTCTGAGGCGGATCTCGGGTCCACTATAAAATAAATGATGCATGTCAATTAAAAATAATTTCTCATGTATCATGCAAAATTATGATTATTTATATTGTAATATTGCAGTACACCTTATTGTTCTTATAAATTTATTTAGCGATTGACATTCATTAGAAACATTTAATTTGCACTACTGATACGAACATCCGAATATTGACATTCATCACAATACACGACTGAAAAATTATTTTGGCCAAACCAGATCAAGTAAAAATAATTTGTAATTTATAATGCCAAATTTTTTATATTGTTACACGTATAAAAATATATTGGATATTCTTTGCAATACACGACTGAAATACTATTATCACGCATGTCAATTAATAATTTCTTTCGTATCATGCAAAATTATGATTATTTATATTGTATAATGCATTACACCTTATAACTCGTGTAAATTTATTTACCGACTGGCATTCATTAGAAACATTTAATTTGCACTACTGACACATCTGAATGTTGGCATTTTTCAAAATACGCGACTGAAATATTATTATGGTGAACGCCAAAATAAAAATTATTTGTAATGTATAATGCAATAGTTTTTATATTGTTACACGTATAAAAAAACATATTGACATTCTTTACAATACATGACTGAAATATTATTATGGCCCTAATCAAGTAAAAATAATTTCTAAGGTATGTTGGCGTTCCTCACAATACACGACTGAAATATACGAAAGAAAATTAGGTCCGTTATGGAGGGCCATGATTTTGTTTGCACGACTGAAATATAGGAAAGAAAATTAGGTCCGTTATGGAGGGCCATGATTTTGTTTTCGGACAGGTTTATCTCTGTAAGAGATGATAGTCTTCCTAAAGAAGAAGGAATCCATTCGAGTTTATCGGTGAGTTTGCTTCTTACGTCCATTACTGTCTTCCCTGACCTTGCGTAGCTCTCTATCAGGGCGGATAGCTGCATAAGGTTGAGCTTCCTTGCTTCGCCCGAGAAAGTATGTCAACCACATATTTGTACGGCTACAATGTGATGGTAAGACTGTTCGCAATGTTCTTGCTGCACGACTGATTATGGTGACTTTTTTCAACCTCAATTTTGCACGACTAAACAAGTGATCAACTGTCTAGGGATCGACTTTTTCCAACCTCAACTTCGTAGGACAGCTTAATTGATGAATGGTTGTTCTATTTAAATGTAAGATTGCTACTATTGTCCATATGGTACGACTGTTTGGGAACAATAAATTATTAGACGTTGTTCTTAACTAATATTTATCAATTTAATTGCAGTAATACATTATATACAGTTTTATGAGCACCGGAAGAAAGGTAACACAACTGTCTAGGGAGCTGTCGACTTTAATTTCTTAGGCATGCTTTAACACTTTTGACTTTAATTTCTTTTTGTGGAGCAATCGCCTATTCTCGGGGGATCACCAGAACAGATTAAACTAGACGAGGCTCGCAGGGATGGGCTTGCACCTCCGGAGGTTGTTGAAGACGGAAATGAGACCAATCCCCACATTACTTAGTGTATGTCTCCTCCTCTTGGTATCTGAATGATAAGAGACCATGTTGAAAGCATAAAAGGAAATGGAAAATCGGACCCAATTATACCTAGTCCTGGTATGAGCTTTTGTAAATTATATCAGGAAAAGTAATTGATAAGATGAAATATTGGGGAACTCTCATATTATGGTTATCGAGGTTAGTTTTAAGGTCAATTTATTTAGTATTCTGCATTTATTGCGTTTTATTAATTTTAGGCGGGACTTCCAGCTTCTGTGATTGTGTGTTTACTGCGAGGCTCTTGACTTTTTGTTTTCCTTGGGAGAGGCTTTCAGAATAGCTCTACAACGTATATTAATATCTATACTCAGTGAGGGCCTCATGGTACATTGCAGTGGGTCTAACTACAAACACTGGCATGTCAACGGTGAGGTTGGGCACAATGCTTCTGGTGCTGGAATAGGCTCAAGTAAAGACATTTTTGTGTGTTTATTGCTTATGTTTGGTAAATTTATTTCTCTTTCACGTGATAGATCAGAAAATCTACGAAGGAGAAGCCTACAACTACATCAAAGAGTCTTTCGAAAAGGGAACACTCATCCTCATTGGACTATTAAGTGATGGAGGCATCCACTCTATGCTCGATCACGTTCAGTTAAAGGTGCAATGTTTTCCTTCATTACCACGGTTTTCTTTAATATATGCATATGTCCAAATATATATGTTTCTTTTGTCATTGTTGCCTATAAAGGTGCTAGCGAGTGCGAGGCTAAAAACATTTGTGTCTATGTTCTCACCGTCGGTGTGATGCAATGAACGAGCCTAGGCTTCTTCGAGACCATCGAAAGTGATTTCCCATAGCTTCATGAGAAAGGCATTTATGTCAAAATAGCATATGATGGAGGTCGTTTTTATGTCACTGTGGTCGTAACATCAATTCGATATTGCAACTATCTTAAAGACGTCGATTTTAAGAAAAATGGTAGAGCACAGTGTTAGGTCCAGCTCATGGTTGAAAAGTCAAAGAGGAAATCATTTTTATTTGCTCTTCTAATGACGCATGGCATGATGATTTTTTGCTGTCATTTGCCTATAAATTGATATGCTTGGCAAGGCATTCAATTACCCCAAAACCAACGAGAGAGAGAGGGTGAAGTGAGAGAGAGAAATGAGAGGAAAAAGAAAAAAAAAGGAAATCTTGTCCGGGTGGATAAGGGTGAGAGCAAGTTTAGCTTTACTGGCGTAGTTGGGAGTAGGTACAAAAACATTATCCGGGTGGATAAGGGGTCTCATGTTTTGGGTGTAAACACGAGCGTTATTTTGTACGGTGTAATATTCTCAAATATAGTAAAACTATTGTCTCTCCGTGGATGTATTGGCCGAACCACGTAAAAATCTCGGTGTTCTCTCGGTGTCATTTCGGCTTTAATTAATATCCCGATAAATTGTCGCGGGGTCCAAATACAATTATCGCTGGCCCAGAATTAAATATTTATCACTCAACCGCAACACACAGTCAGAGCTACTGCTACTATCAGATGATATACCCATGTAAGTGTACTTTTTGTTTTCCGACATAATTAAGAAGGGAATATACCATGTAATCATTGGATTCCATTTCACCCCTAAAGACCAGTGTAATTGATTTCTTCGAATCTTTGAAAAAATGCAAATCTCTCATATATGTAGCATATTGTTCGTATCGTACATACTTGACCATGACTATGTGTGCCCAAGTAGAAAGAATTATTTTCGAGTTCAGCTGTATGAGTTGGGTGTTGGTATCTAATCTCTTCTTAGTTATCTTTCCAACATGTGTACTCAATGCATGAATTAAATCTAAAATTTGGCAAGCAATGCATCTTATATGCTAACAGCAGGTGAATCCAGGCTGATGCGAGGACATGTCAACAACTCGCGGATTCCATATCGAAGTATTTTGTTGATGCCATCTCTTGAGCAAGACCGATTACGCGATGCTCATCAGTTGTGGACTTTGAGCCAAGGATGGCGAAATAGGTATTATCAACAACAACTCAATAAGCAAAACGTTCATGTTTGATCGAGATTACCCACCAAAAGATTATCAAGGTTGCTTCGTAATATTCTCTTTTGCATCTAACTACTATGTTCTATAAATATTGTATACAAAGCCAATTAAAAGAACCATCTAGCCATTAAAAGAACCGTCTATTTGATATCTTAAGACTTTAATGCAGTATTTGTTTTCACACTTAATAGTTGAAGGTTTTTTTTTCTGATGTTGCACCGATAGTGGTTTCTCTAGTAAGATTGTTGGAAAAACTCCGTATGGTTGTAAGACTTTTGGATTGCGCGACTGCAATGATACGTGTGGATTGCTATAAAAATCCAATAACGTAGGACCGCGGGACTAAAAAATTTGAAGAAAAATTTCAGACAAGACATTCACAATGGAGGGCCTTGAGACAAATCGTGGAGTCAATTATTGGACCCTCGAAGAAATGTTCAGAATTGAGAGAAGAGATACTTTTATATATGAGTTCTCAAGTGCTCAAAGTCTATAACGAATAGATACCTGACTTGCTCTCTCAAAATTCCAGAAGCTTGAGATTAAGCCAGCCCTTAAAGGGGCTCATCACATTCCGAGGAAGAAGAGGAAAATATTGAAAAAGTTTGGAGCTTTATCTGTCGGGTCTAAAGTCGAGCACAACAATCGATATCCATTGCATGCTCTGTGTAATGGTTAGGGAAAAGAATTTGATCATTGGTAATGTCACGAAATGTAAGCTTCGACTGGTGGACTTGGCCAGAAGTACAATGCTGAGTTGGATGGATGCACAAATGAGATGCTTCAAGAAACACAAAATATCAACAGGTCTCTTTCGGCTCTTAAAGATGTCATCTCTTCTTTAAGCAGCCACATACCTTCGGGGGTTATTTTTTCAGGGGCTAACTCTTTTTTTTTGCTTTATAGTTATTGACTGCATGAGTTAAAAGATAGTTATTTACTCTAGGACTCATTAGGTAATTGTCAATAAACTTTTATTTGGGAACACTCGAAAGTTATGACATATTCTCCAAGATTTCGAATGCTTCATTCGTTTGTTGAGACGATTAGTTGATGCAATAAGTTGATAATTCATGATATTCACATGTGGCAATTCAGAACTCTCACGTTCTTGCAAATTAGTCCCTTTGATCAGGACTTAACAAAACTGAATTCACTGCACTATGCAATTCAAATTCGAGGAGTTGACTTGGGTTCTCCAAAACTGAATGCTTGGAAGGCAAGGTAAGAATGTAGATCAAAAGACGAGTATGTGAGAAAGCACCAGCACAGCTGGAGGATTCGGCGGGAATATGGCTATTGATCATCTGGGAGATAATATTCGAGAAATATCCAAATATATATACTCAGGGTTTGAAGAACAACTCAGAAATCGTTTCGTTAGTACATAAAGGAAAGATTAATGTTAACTCCACGCAATCAAACAGTAGATGAAATCAACACTTTCATGCTTTCGATAATGTCAGGGCATGAGAAGGAATATCTAAGTGCAGATAGCATTGAGAATGAAGGAAAGGTGGAAAACGGAAAGGAAATAATACATCCCGTGGAATTCTTAAATACCTTAGACTTCTCTGGGATTCCAAACCACAGACTAAGAGATGCCGGAATCGTGGTTTATAGAAGATAACAAACAGTTTGAATCGTGAACAGTTTTTGAAGGTATATTAAGAGCGAGAAACAGGATTCGGCTAAGGATGGGATTGGTGCTCGAACACATTCAAGTGTATTTTTTCTTACTTGATTTATGTACAACCTTTTTTTAGTTTTGACTCAATTTGGACCGATCATATCACTATGGGTATCGCTGTGTAGACTTGATTGAAAGCCAGTTGCATTAATTTAATTTTTAACTCTTGCAAAGCCAATTTGGACCGGTCGTACAAAGCCTCTGATGTGATGTTTGTATGTCTACTAGCTTCTCACATCAAAATATCAGGTCTTGCAAGAAGCAGAGAGAGGGCAAAGTTTTCAGTGGCAAGCGCTATGACACAAGCCACAAGAGGACGAGGCATAATTAAAAGGTTGTAAGGCCCCGATAAAAATCTCTTACATTATCCTAATATTTATATCCATGGCTGATTGACTGTTTACATCTATTGATTGACAACGTATTCCGGGGTAGTGTGAGCGAGTGTTGCTTTCCATCATTGAAAAACAACACCAGTCGCCATCTTCCCAGGAATAGGTATAGTGCGTTTGCATTTTAGAGAAAGTCACTCAAAGTAGATTCCCATAAAGGGCGAAAGGTAATTCACCCAACAATGTTCATCAATGGTTGCTTCCCTTGGCTTGAAATAGAAGCAATTTAGAAAAATAATGGAATTTTGAAATATTAAAGCCCTCGGGTAATTTACCCACAATGTTCATCAATGGATGCTTCCCTTGCCTTTAAATAGAAGCAAGTTAGAAAGGTAATGGAATTTTGAAATATTTCTGATAGATAAAAAAGCCCCGATATGTTCTGTGTGGATCTTAGCGCCCTTGCAAGCAGCGGTTTAATAGATCCCGTGATTGGTCGTGAGACCGAAGTGGAGAGAGTCGTTCAGATTCCTGCCGAAGAACGAAAAGTAATCCTAACCTTCTCGGCGAGACTGGGGTTGGTAAGACGGTCATTGCCGAAGGATTAGCTAAGAGGATTGCCGAGGGAAAAGTACCATACTTTCTCATGGTGAGTTCTCCTCCTTTTTGTTTAATTTTCTTTTTGCCATGAGATTGTGAGTTATGTTTACGTTATTGTTTCAAATTGTGCAGAAAAAGTGCATTATGGCATTAGACATAGGCCCGCTTCTTGCGGGTCGCTGAAAGAGTCGCTGCGGAGCGTGGTGAGTAAATAGGAGAATCTGTATGTCTCTTGACAGTTTATGCTTGAAAACTTATTTCAAAGATAGTTGTATAGTAGTTATGTCATTTTTTCTTCGCCTTTTTTTTCTGAAAGTCGGTTATAAAGTTTGCCTTGAGGGTATGAAAGGGAGAGATATATGCCTCCTCTTTTGCACGACTGGTATACTTATGGAGATTACTGGTGGACAAGAACTTAAAAGGTGTAACTCATGTTATTGTCGATGAGATTCATGAACGTGGAATGCATGAAGGTCTGCGTTAAACTATGAACTTTCAGTTTTTATGTTTTGCTTTTTCATTTACCTTTCTTCCGACTTTTCATGCTCACTTATGCCACCTATCCATGGCACTTTCTTTTAATTGTTATAGAAAATCTTCTCCTACGCCAACCTGAACTCAAACTACAATACAAAGCAACCATTACTTTACTTCGTGGACAAGACTAGCTTTTCTCCATCTTGCTTCTTTTACCCATAGAATCGATCCTATGTTTGGCTACGACTTGCAAAAGGTTCAAGTCATTGGCTTTTCCCCACGCTCTTTGGAATGACTACGTTGCCCTTCTTCCCGAGAGGAAAAGCGCAGGAAGCTGTGCATTGAAGGAAGTCGAAAGGTTTGTCGAGGAGTTTGACGGTTGAGCTCATTACAGCTAAACAATCCCTGGAATCTGCTGACTCATCTCACATAGAGGCCTAGGAGCAAAGGATGGGTGCCATCTGCTCACTCAGCTCACAAGACGGGCTCAACCGGGAGTTTAAGGACACTGAGGAAGAGGTTTCGAAGTTGTGTGGAAAGATGGATTTCACTAATGATCTTAATCTGAAGTTGCAAGAGGCAAATGGGCTGCTCAGAGATTTGCAAGCTGAGTTAGCTACTTATATGTTGAACACCGAAGGAGCTGGCGCTAAGATTGAGAATCAACAGACTCACGGCAATATAGAAGCACCCATTGATATGGCTAAGAAAGAAGTCGAACAAGTGAAGCTAAGCATCGAAAGTCGCCCAATAAGTTTGTAAGATATGTCTAGTCTTTCTAGTAGTTTTCAGTAGTGCAAATATGAATGGAAAGCGCTCAATACATTTATAAGTTATCTAAGTCTTCATTAGTAGCGTATACTATGTTTTTTATGTCTAAAAATAGTCTTCATTAGTAGTGTATACTCATATATTGCATGATACATTAGAAATTATTTTTAGTTGATCTGAGCCATAATAATATTTATGTCGTGTATCGTAAATAATGTCAATATAATTTTTATACGTGTAACAATAAAAACGTATTGCATTATACATTACAATTTTTTTTATTTGACATGCGCCATAATAATATCTCAGTCGTGTATTGTGCAGAATGCCAACATTCAGATGTTCGTATTTAGTAGTGCAAATTAGATGAAGTCTTCCATAGTAGTTGTCAGTAGCGCAAATAAAATGATGAGAAATTGCACTACTATGAGCCTTACAAGATGTTTGAGCCTAAAGTTCTAGGACAAACCCTTTAATTACACGACTGCTTCACTAACAATCGTGCAATACGACTCACAAAGATCATGATTAAATGATGTCGTTCACAAGTTGACATATAGTACAATATTATTTTATATTGTTACACGTATAAAACATATATTTGACATTCTTTACAATACATGACTGAAATATTATTATGGCGCAGATCAAGTAAAAAATATTTTAATGTATGTTGGCATTCTTCACATAGCATAACTGAAATATTATTATGGCGCACGCCAAATAAAAATAATTTGTAATATATAATGCAATATTTTTTATACTGTTACACGTAGAAAAAATATATATTTGACATTCTTTACAAATACATGACTGAAATATTATTATGGCGCACGTCAAGTAAAAATAATTTGTAATGTATAATGGAATATTTTTATATTGTTACACGTATAAAAAATATATTTGACATTCTATACAATACACGACCGAAATATTATTATGGCCCAGATCAAGTAAAAATAATTTCTAGCGTATGTTGGCATGCTTCACAATACACGACTGAAATATTATTATGGCGCACGTTAAATCAAAATGATTTCTAATGTATAGTGCATTTTATATTGTTATACGTATAAAAAATATATTTGACATTCTTTACAATACACGACTAGAATATTATTATGATGCATGTCAATTAAAAATAATTTCTCATGTATCATGCAAAATTATGATTATTTATTTTATTTGACATGCGCCATAATAATATCTCAGTCGTGTATTGTGAAGAATGCGAACATTCAAATGTTCCTATTCAATAGTGCAAATTAAATGAAGTCTTCCATAGTAGTTGTCAGTGGTGGAAATAAAATGTATGATGAGAAATCGCACGACTTTGAGCCTTACAAGATGTCTGGAAGTAAAGTTATTGGACAAACCCTTTAATTACACGACTGCTTCGGTAACAGTTGTGCGAAAATAAGGCTCACAAAGATCATGATTAAATGATGCCGTTCACAAGTTGATATATAAGGTAATATTATTTTATATTGTTACACGTATAAAAAAAATATATTTGACATTCTTTACAATACACGACTGAAATATTATTATGGCCCAGATCAAGTATAAAATAATTTTTAATATATGTTGGCATTCTTCACATACCATGACTGAAATATTATTATGGCGCACGTCAAATAAAAATGATTTGTAATGTATATTGCAATATTTTTATGTTGTTACACGTAGAAAAAATATATATTTGACATTCTTTACAATACATGACTGAAATATTATTATGGCGCACGTCAAGTACAAATACTTTGTAATGTATAATGCAAGATTTTTTATATTGTTACACGTATAGAAAATATACTTCCTCAGTTCCACATATTTCTTCCCAAAGATTAGTGGGCACGTAAATTAAGAAATCTTTTTTTTAATATTATAGTACACTTTTAAAGCATAGAGAGAGAAAATCTATTAGTGTGCACGCAAATTAAGAAGTTTTTTTTAATATAAATGGTGTAATTAGTTTAATTATTGACATAGTCTTTTACCAAAAATAGAAATGGGAAGAATTATGTGGGACACCCGTAATAGAAAGATGAGAAGAAATAAGTGGGATGGAGGAAGTATTTGACATTCTATACAATACACAACTGAAATATTATTATGGCCCAGATAAAGTAAAAATAATTTCTAACGTATGTTGGCATTCTTCACAATACACGAGTGAAATATTATTATGGCGCACGTTCAATCAAAATGATTTCTAATGTATAGTGCAATTTATATTGTTACACGTATAAAAAATATATTTGACATTCTTTACAATTCACGACTAGAATATTATTATGATGCATGTCAATTAAAAATAATTTCTCATGCAAAGTTATGATTATTTATATTGTAATATTGCAATAAACCTTATTATTCTTATAATTTATTTAGCGACTGACATTCATTAAACATTTAATTTGCCCTATTGATACGAAGTACACGAGTGAAAAATTATTATGGCCAGACAAGATCAAGTAAAAATATTTTGTGATTTATAATGCAATATTTTTTTATATTGTTACATGTATAAAAAATATATTGGACATTCTTTACGTTACACGACTGAAATATTATATGACGCATGTCAATTAAAAATAATTTTCCGTGTATCCTGCAAACATAATGCATGCTTATCTAATAATTTATTGGATGAAGGGAGGGAAACTGTAGACAGAAAGGAAGTTAAAGAAATGTTTGACACTGACTTTATGAGGTTCCATACATCCATTCAGATATGTTTTCACATGTTTGACATGTAATTCTAACATCTCATCGGAAACATTATATTGAACAAATTTAAGAACATATTGATAGATTTATTTACTTTGCGCGAAACAGTTTGTCTTATGAATGCGTAGAAAAACATTGAAATCTATGACAATACACTACCAATGAAGACTTAAACGACTCTTACAAAATTGTTCGCCCATTGCAGTACATCAGAACATTATATTCGCACCACTGACAAATATTCAAACATGTCACACAAAAATGTAAACGATGACACGATTAATAAAAAAGATATCATTACAAAAGTTGTATGGATTGCTTAATTACACGAACTTTATTTCATATAACACATTAATATTCACCATATAATTTTCAACCGTGATTACAAATTTTAAGAATGAAAAATGAGAAGTAACAACTATAAAAAAACCCTACCACAGTATATTATTTTTTGCCATTTAGTTGTATAAAATTAAGTATTTTTTGCCCCGGGCTGGGTTTAGGGCGGGTCCGAATGTTTGCCAACCCCGGCCCGAAACTCGCACCGAGACCGCCCCTTATAATTTTTTATATAAATATTATATATATTTATATAACATAGAAACATATTTTTAATAAATTATAATTATATAGAAAAAATTATAAATGCGGGGCAGTTTTTTTTTCTTAGGCGGATTTCGGGTCCATTATAAAATAAATGAGCGGGTCTCGGGTCCGCTATAAAATAGATGGCCCGATCACGGACCTCGGGTCTTTCCGATAGTAATAGATCTAATAAACTAAAAAATCTCTAAAAATAACCCGTGCTGAAACTAGTATCAATAATTCAAGCAAATTAGCAATTACGATTACGACAAGTATTTTACAGTTAGTCCATATCAAAATTGAGACTTCAGTTTAGAGCTAATATGATGAGAGCGAATATAAATCAAAAGTATAGTTGATATATAAACATTGTTTGTACACAAAAACGTTTGAAAAACAAAAATTCAACCTCTACCAAGAACAAAATTGACCTCACTCAAGCAAGATTGTCTATGAGCAGACAAACACTTCACTTAGCATGAACATATACGCCATTATTTATGGGATAACCATAAAAACAAGATAATCATATCGAAATATAGCACATACAACCATTAGCACACAAAGGCACATACCAAAATTCCCTTATCTACACTCCACGAGAAAGAAATCAGAACAATGAAAAAGACGAATGATAAGAATAGGTCAATTGGTGCATGTAGTAGAGCAGAGTAGTATTACTGATCTCTTCATTCAGGGTTGAAATGGAGGGACTCTTTCCAAATCAGCTCTTTGATGTTGTCTTCACTCAGATTTGTTTGTTCGATATCGAACACAAATGGAGTTGGACACGTAGGCTCCTCGTTGATTTCATGCAAGCTCGAAAGGAAGGGGTGATTCAATGCTTCCTCGACTGTGAAAAACGAGAACATATGGTTTAATAAAGAGATTAGATGCTATTAAAACAGTAGAGTGTGTACCAGTGATGCGTTTGGCTGGATCGAAAACAAGCATTTTCTCCGCTAGATCTATTGCATCGACAGATACGTCGGGGAACTTGAGACGAAAAGATCGTTTGGGCACAAAGGGAAGCTGCTTAACATATACCCGAGCATTATTGCTCCTTAAAAACCCAAGATCGCAATCTTCAGGGGAGCCCAACAGCTGTTTAGAGACACAAATTTGCTTGTAAGTTATAATACTTTCAATTCAACTCCTGCCATAATCTTCTTACTCACTATACTGTTACGCTTATTAGAGAACGAGGGCAAAGTACCTACCTCATTTATCAGTTGCAGTTGCTGAACATAGTCTTTGCCTGGAAAAAGAGTATCTCTTTTGATAATCTCCATCAATATACAGCCAACAGACCACATATCAACAGCAGTGGTATACTCCGAACAGTTGAGCAGCAATTCAGGCGCTCGATACCAACGTGTAGCGACATACTCTGTCATCACATCTGTGTCTGAGGTGGTTCTTGCAAGTCCAAAGTCACAGATCTTCAGGTCACAGTTGGCGTTTAGAAGTAAATTTCCAGGCTTTAAATCTCGGTGTAGGACGTTAGCAGAGTGTATATATTTGAGTCCTCTCAGCAACTGATAAAGGAAATACTGCCACACAAGGAAACAGTTGAATGAGTGAGGTGAGGGACTAACTTATACATGAAAAGCCAGGGTCAGTAGTGGGACAATCCTAATTTGAGTTATAATAAAGGAAACCTTGAATCTGTGAGTTCCTTAAGCCATAAACTAAAGATGCATTACTGTTATAGCCATAGACATGACTCACTTGACAGTGGTCCTCGGTGAGCTCCTGCGATGAACTGATGATCTGGTGCAAATCCGTATCCATTAACTCCAATGCAATGTACACGTCGTGAAAGTCGTCTTTGTCAGCAGGCCTTATAATGTCTTTGATCTTAATAATCTGGGCACGAAACAGCAAAGCTATTATTTCCCGTTTTAAAAGTTAACAATGGCATTAAAAGCATAACAAGAAACTCCACCCACTAACATTTTCGTGATCCATGTGTGTAAGAAGCTTGATCTCCCTCAGAGTCCTTCTTGCATCAATTCTATTGTCAAATGCATTTGCAATTCTCTTTATGGCCACTAGTTCCTCTGTCTCAGAATCAGTGGCAGAGCTGAGACGCAAAGAAGACCAACATTAAGCAACGTTTGTGAACAGAAAATGCAATTCCGATTGAACTCTGTGCAGCAAGCCAGTCTCATTTTTGACAACATGATGATGTTTACGAAATATTTCGAATGTATTCCATAGCCAAAAATGCAAAAGAGAAAATCAGAAAGCTAAATTCAACCACGATTCTCTACGTTCTATATAGCTGAAATGTTGCCCAGCTCCTCTCGATTATCTAAAAAACAGATCAGCACCCACTCAAAGGAACATTAATCATTTCACTCAAAGCTTGCTATTCTACTGAAGCTCCTTTCAATCAATAAGACAACAAAATTCCACATAATACCGACTCATCACAACTTGACATTACCAAACGAGGCCGTAAGCACCGCGACCAAGAGCAGTAATCGGAGGCTTGTACTTTGAAGGTATCTCGAAGAGGTTGCCGAGGACGTTGTACTGAATGAACTTTCCGCCATGGATTGGGATTCCCTCGCCGACGTGGATAGCAGATTCAGCATTAGATTCGTTTTCTTTCTCCATTTCTCTTAGAATCACTGAGGTTGTGAGCGAGCGAGCTAAAGCTTGTTATTTAGTTTACTGTTTGGGAGCCTACCTACCTGTTTTAATTTTGAAATATTTGCGCTCCTCTTTCAAGTCTTTTAGTGCTCGTTTGGTTGGTAGGTTTAAATATAGGAGGGTTTAAATAAGTATGGATTTATATCAATAAATTAATGGGTATAAATAAAATGTGTGTTTGGTTAGTGTGTTTAAATGATGTGTGTATGTTTGGATAAATATGGGTTTAATAAATCAGTATTTGCTAAAAGTACATTATCCTCAAGTACTTTACATTATACGTACAAATAAATTAAATATCAACAAAGTCATTAAATGACAAATCATTAAAAAATAATTTGTTGATGTCATTGCCCATTTCCCATTCCCCTTGGAAAGTCCGAACAATCGAAAATAAGCCATAAAAAAACAACTTCCCGATACTATTGTAAAAAGGAGGTGCGTGTATACACAATATATCAGTACATGCCATATAGCTTGATGAGATGCAATAAAAGTCAAACATGGCTGCTGTGAACTAATGATACGTAACGACACAATAATTAAAAAAATAAAGCTTCTGCCAAGTATTTTCTCTCACCTGTGAAGCTCGTTTGAATGATGCGCAATTTCTGTTCTGATTCCTCTGTGAAAAAGCAGAAAAAAAATAGGGGCTTTTAAGAATCAGCCCCCTTTTAAGTTTCATAAAAGAATTCAGCCCCTGTCAGTAATAATTTCAGTATAAAGGACCCGATATTTTTCAAAGTTAGAGAAAAGGACCAAAAAACTGATCTGACCGAAATACCCCTACAAAAGCTGTATAACAAGTGGTATCCAGAACATGTTTTCCGTTACCATCGTTAACCACAACGATCAAAAAATCTCGCAGATTTCTATTTTCGTTCGAACGATCCTCGAAAACGAAACTCGATCTATCCACGAGTGTTTATTTTGATATTCAGGTCTCGGAATGTTTGATTTTATAGGTATATTCTTCGAACTCTTTTGACGCAAATAACAAAAACACGATGATTCCCGATTCGGTCGAAATTGAAGATATTTTTGTACAAATTCTAGAGACCCATAACCTGAACAAATCTTTGAAACACAGTATTGGCTCTATTGTTCGTCGCTCGTGGTTTGCCGAAACTTAAAATCATCGTATTGTTGGCTAAACATCTGTTTCCGAAACGTGGTATGGATCGTCATGCATCTGTTACCGGAAATAGTTAACTGGTATTTGTGAGCTGACATATGGTATATATACTGATTTAAAGCTATCTTTAAGCTGGATTTGGTACCGAATGCTAATTATCTGGTATCATTACAACAGTGGAAATTCGATCGAAACAATCAATCGTGTATATTATTTCCATCTGCACGAACGCACGTCCTGCACCAAACCAAGTTGGGTGTGTCCTTAACGGTTTATCATGTTATTCAGGTCAAACATGTTCGATTTTACGGGTAAATTTTTGAATTCTTTTGACGCAAATAATTAAAACACGGTGAAAATCAAATCCCGATTCGGTCGAAATTGAAGATATTTTGTACAAATTCGAGAGACCCATATCCTGAACAAATCGCTGAATCACAGTACTGGCTCTATCCTTCGTCGCTCATGGTTTGCCGAAATTTATAATCGCCGATTGTTGCCTAAACAACTGTTCCTGAAACGTGGTATGGATTGTCAGGTATCAGTCACCGTAATACAGTTAACTGATATTGGTAAGCTAGCATATGGTGTATATACTAGATTCAAAGGTTCGATTAAGCTGGATTTGGTACCCTTTGCCAAATATCTGGTATCACCGTAACAGTGGAAACTCGATCGAAACAATCGATCGTATATATTGTTTCCATCTGCACGACCTGCACCAAACCAAGTTGGGTGTGTCCTAGTTGGTTTATCATGTTATTCAGGTCTCGAATGTTCGATTTTACGGGTAAATTTCTCGAATTCTTTTGACGCAAATAATTAAAACACGGTAAAAATCGAATCCCGATTCGATCGAAATTGAAGATATTTCGTACAAATTCGAGAGACCCATAACCTGATAAGTCGTTGAAGCACAGTACTGGCTCTATTGTTCGTTGCTCATGGTTGCCGAAATTTAAATACAATCGTCGGTTTTGCCTAATTTTCCGAAACAAGAAAGTGGTACCAGTAAGTTAATAATTGTTATTCTTGGTGTAACTTGCGTTATCCGCTTTAGGTGGGATTTCAATAATTTAAGCGGGATCTCAATAACTTAGGCGGGAATTGCATTATCCGGAATGTTCTATATTGTCAAGGGATATTACCACATTACTCGCCAATAATACCAAATCTTCGATATAAAAGAACAATACAAATCCAATTTCTAACACTATTGTTGATATTGATACTGCATAATAGGTTTTCCATACCACAATACTAATATCATTAATTTCGCTCACAAATCCATTTTTCTTCGATTGTTTAGGGCTTGAGGTCTCGAATTTTAGTTTATGGTCTATTAAATGTTGTTCATGCTCTAATGTTGAACTTTGAATACGTTGTGATGGAATTTATAACGTTATTTCTCATCAAAAGTGATACTAGTATATTTGTGAAAGAAGAGCTATGTGTTTACTTGACTTTTGATCTCAACTTTCACATATTGATATCAACATCGCATAACATGTCTTTAAGGGAATTTGGTTTGTTAACTTCGTAAAATCACATACTTACATGAACATAAATCTTATACATTCGGGAAAAAGTGAATTTACGAACAAAATAAGTCTAATTAATGATGTTATACTGAAAAGCGTATTATGTGGTATATGTACCAAACAATGTGTCATAAATTTGGTTGGTATTGTTTCTTTATATCAGGCATCTGGTATTATTTTCAGGTAATGTGGTATTTATTAGCTATTTTGTGGTTCTTGTAGCTACAAATGTGTTATAACCTTTGTTTATATTGTTATTTTTTATCAGACATGTGGTACTATTTGCAGACAATGTGGTAATATTAAGTTATTGTACTATTAATATCTCTGACAACCTAGAACCTTCTAGAATGTTCTTAGTGATGTGTTACCTAGAATGCATGAATTGTTACTCAGAATAAATGAAGTGTTACCAACCAGTTTTTTAATTGACAGACGATCTTAGGTCGCCAATAAAGTAGAAAGATCTGTTACAGAAATTGAAAATGTTTCGATCTTAGGTCGCCTCAAAATTCGTCGTTATTCCATGACTAGCATCGATTGTCGATTAGTAAGACCCACACCTGAATTGGTGTGAATCCACATTATTCGAGCATAAAAATCGAGATTTCACTAGTTTTTTTTACCAAATTTTGAATTGGGTTTGAAGCATTATTCCAACATAACATCGAAAATTTTCCTTGTTTATGAGGACCCATGAAAAATTGAGAACGTTTCACCTTTGTCGATTACTAACGTTGAAGATTTCTTCAATTTCGGGAAGTTTTGGTTAGTATACGGATTTTTGATCTTTCACTTGACACCTTAGTCCGAACTAGTTGCAGGTAGTTATTATAGGAAACAAACCGTTATTGTTTTTTATTATGTGTTATACGTGAGGCAAGACTTGTTACCATTTATTAGTAATCTGTTACAATATTTGAAGGTAGAGTTCTGGAACTTGCAGAAAATGGTATCCAGATAAAGTGATATGTTACTGAAATTGAAAACATTTCGATCTTAGTTCGTAGCAAAATTCGTTGTTATTTCATGTCGATTACTAAGACCCACACCCGAATTGTTGTGCATACTCATTATTCGAGCATAAAAGTCGAGATTTCACTCGTTTTTTACCAAAAATTTTTAATTGTGTTTGAAGCATTATTCCAACTTAACATCGAAAATTGTCCTTGTTTATGAGGACCCATGAGAAATTGAGATCGGTTTTACCTTTTTCGATTACTAACGGAAGATTAGTGTGATTTCAGAGAGTTTTGGGTGTCGTACGAATTTTTGATCTTCCTTTTTACGCCCTATTTTGTATTAGTTGCATGTAGTTATTATAAGAAACAGATCGTTATTGTCTTCTCGTTATATGTTATAAATGATGCAACTTTTATTCCCCAATGTTAGGAATTCGGAGTAGGGTTCCAAAATAGTAAAAAGTGGTACCTATATAAAGTGACGTGTTAACTGAACTGATTTGTAGTGAGGCAACATTTATTCGTCAATGTTAAGAATCTGGTATAGTCTTTTATGGTAGTGTTTCCAAACGAGCATAAAGTGGTACCCAGATCAGGTGATTTGTTACTGAAATTGAAATGTTCGGATCTTAGGTCGCGGCTAGATTCGTTGTAATTTCGTGTCGATTACTAGGACCTACATCCGAATTGGTGTGAATCCACATTATTCGAGACATTATTCGAGCACAAACGTCAAGATTTCGCTCGTGTTTGTACCAAAATTTTCGAATTGAGTTTGAACCATTATTCCAACATAACATCGAAATTTTACTTGGTTACGAGAACCCATGAGAAATTGAGCTCGATTTTACCTTTTCCGCTCAATAACGTCGAAGATTTTGGAGATTCAAGGCGTTTGAGTGTTGTAATAAATCAACAGATGGCAATTAGGGCTGATGGTTCGTAGGAGAGGGATGATGGCATTCTTTGTAAATTTTCGCAACAGATGAGGGCAGATGGGTCTTTTTAGCACATTTGGGTCCTTAACTCTATGGCAAACTTGAGATGGGTGTTTAAAACTGAAATTTAAAGCAATTGGGGCTGAATCCAAATGAAAGTTGCTTATGTGGGGCTGGAACGAAATTAACTCAAAAAAATATAATATGCACCGATTTGAGCTGTAACTTCTGATCTGCCAAAAATAGCTATCGTGGGTCTTCAGGGATATTAGCGTAAAATAATTAGTGGGTTTACATTAACCCACCTAAAGGGTATGTTTATTTAAACCTTCTCAAGTGGGTTTAAACCCAATTTATATAAACCCATAGTTTATATATATCTATGAACCAAACATATCAGTATATTGTAAACTCGGGTTTAAAACTCCTAAACACTCCAACCAAACAAGGGCTTACAGTGCGTTTGGATTCGCGTATTTGAACGAAATCGCTTGATTTTAAATTATGAATTTCAAAATCGTAATTTCAAATCCAAATTCGCTGTTTGGCAAACATTAGGATTTCGAAATTCGAATTTTAAAACAGGGCTCGACTCGATCGTGAAGCTCGTCGAACTCGATTTCTAACTTTTTAAAAATAATTTAAAATGTACAAAATAAAAAATAAAAATCATGAATATAAAAAAAAAAGCTCGTGAGACGGCTTGCGAGCTTTCGAGTGCCCATGAGTGAGCTCGAGCTCGAGCCGGCTCATTCGCGAACCCGTCTCGACCTCGACAAGACCTCGTCGAGCTCGAGCTGGCTCATTCGCGAATTCATGACGAGCTCGAGTCAGCTCATCGAGCTTGCTGGCTCGACTCTTCGTCCACCCCTAATTATTATTATTATTATTATTATTATTATTATTATTATTATTATTATTATTATATTTTTCATTATTATTATTTATTATTTATATTATTATAGTATTATTGTTATACTATTATTATTATTATTATAAAAACTCGTTACGTGCTCAGGTTTAGATTTCGGAAACGTGTCATTTGACACGGAATTTCAAATCCGACGAATTATAAGAGTTTGGATTTCTCCTCGGATTTGGACGAAATCGAAATCCAAATCGGTGTGATTGCCAAACGGAAGATTTGAGCGAAATCCGGATTCCAAATCGAAATCCGAAATCCAAACGGGGCATTACTTTTTTTTTCTTCAATAGCTTGTCATTTAGTAAACAATTGTAAAATTTTTAAAAAATATATGTAAAATAAAGGCTTAATTATTTTTTGATCCCGTAACTAATGGGGGTTGTCGTTATAGGGACACGTATTTGGGGTGTTGGCAAAATAGGGACATTAACTTTTAAAAAAGTGGCAATTTATGGACACTATAAGATCCGGTATTTTGACCTGAACCCGCTGACGAGGCGTCCGCCCGCTGACACGTGTGCTTAAATTAGCGACGGAGGTTTGCGACGGAAATGCCGTCGCTAAAAGACGGGAAAATATAAAGGCTTAATTATTTTTTTGGTCCCGTAACTAATTGGGATTGGCGTTATAGGGACACGTATTTGGGGTGTTGGCAAAATAGGGACATTAACTATTAAAAAAGTGGTCATCTATGGACACTATAAGATAAGATCCGGTATTTTGACCCGAACCCGCTGACGAGGCGTCCGATCCGCTGACATGTAGCTTGGCACGCTATCAAAAGAGTCCAATGTGGCACCACATCATAAAACCGATGATGTGGCTCCACCACGTCATATATTAAATTAAAATGAAATTGAAATATTCATCATCTTCATCGTTCTCTCTATCTCTCCATATCGTCAGCCCCACCGCCTCATCACCACCACCTCCAGCTCCGCCGCTGCCGTCACAGTGGCCGTTATCGCTGCCATCTTCCGCCGGCAGCTCAAATCTACAAACTGGGCGAGAATTCCTCGGTTCGAGGCCGGCGGATTAGGGTTTCCCACCATCGTCAGCTCGATTTGGGATAATTGGTCAAGCAATCGATCGAAGCCAGATCCGAGGAGGAAATCGGAGGCCGGCAGAGGGCGAAGTGGAGAAGCTCCTGAAGAAACGCAACTGCAAATCAGTGTCGGGAACAGGGGCAAATTGGGAACCGAAAAATGGAAGCCGATTGTCTTCCGATATAATCGAGGTGGCGTATGAAGCGGCGGCGACGGAGGGGAATATAAGATTCTGCCTCACTGACGAAGATCCGCCGCCGAACCTAGACGCAGCTCCACCGCTCACAAAACGACGTAGTATCATGCTCGCTCTCGTCATTTCGTCGTCGTTTGTTCTTCCTACCGTTATTTCTTTCCCTTATCTCGTGCGGCACTCCGGGCATCTGACCGGCTCCTCCGCGGCGGCGGTGGTGAGGAAGCGGTTGCACCAATAGGTAGACTTGCCCAACCGCCGGTTAACCGTAACCGGCGGTTGGTAACCGGCGGTTGGCGGTTAGTCCATCGGACTAACCGCCGTCTAACCGGCCGGGGGCGGGTGCCGGTTAGCCGCCCCCGGTTGACGGTTAGACCAACCGCCGGTTGACTAACCGCCGGTTACGGTTAATCGGCGGTTGGAACCGCCCTTTGTTTTTAGATATTTTAATTCTTAGTGTTTGTGTAAAGTTTGATATATTATTTGGTCAAATCGAATTATGTATCGAAAACTAGTATTATATAATTTGCAAGACAATTACAAAAAAATTACATTTTACATTTTACAAAGAACTTGTATTGTATTACAAAATTTTAATTAATCAATTACAATAGATACATAAATGTAAATTAAATCAGTCTTCTTTCCGGACTTCGTCCGAGAAAGGCTTCAACAGGTGCAGGAGTCGGGCCGGCCCGACGCCTGAACCTGTTGAAGCCCATCACGGGCGAAGCCACGATTCTTCGACTTTTCGATCGGGCTTCCTCAAGTGTAGGCGAGAAAGCAGCGTATGATCTCAGGAGCCCTAACGAATCAACTATCAATTATGATCCGCCAAGGCATCCGGAGACCACACGTTGCTAACTTACTTGCACTTACCGAAACCCCTTTTCTTCGTAATCTTGTTCCCTATAAAAAATGCATAAACATGATTTACATTATAAGTTTAATTTTAAAAAAAGAACAAGAAGTAATTATACAAATATTTACTTATCTTTTTTCGGGCTTCGTCGTGACTCGTCGTAATATAATAGGCTTGTTCAAATAAATTAGTACCTGAAAATAACAATTCATTAGTTAGTCAATAAACATAATAAATATTTGTACGCAAAAAAAAAATATAAGAGTTGAATACTTATCTTTTTCGGGCTTCGTCGTTAGGCTTGTTCAAATAAATTAGTACCTGAAAATAACAATTCATTAGTTAGCAATATAAACATAAAAATATTTGTATGCAAAAAAATATAAGAGTTGGATACTTATCTTTTTTCGGACTTGTTTGTTGATGTGGAGTCCCGGCCTCGCCGAATGCCTCTAATAATCCTCGCCGCCGTCGCCGCCGTTGCCGCCGCTTGTCTCCGTGTCGGTGGTGTCCTCGAAAAGGTCGTCGGGCGAGTCGCTGGCACGCTCATCTTGGGTGCGATACTCGGCTCGAGTCCAATCGTCGAGAAGACATTGGTACTCGAGGTTGTCGACACTCAAGTTCGAACGCTTCTCGCTCAAGGTCAAACTGCCCATGCTAAAAGCATGCTCCACCGCGACGGTCGAGACCGGGACGGCAAGGATCTCCCGAGCGATCCTCGCCAACGTTGGATACGTTGGCGACACCCTCGACCACCATCTAAGGACGTTGAACTCATCTTCGTCCTCGAACTCGAAAGTCGTCGACATAAAGTTATCGACTTCTATGTAGGGGTTTTGGGAGGACCTTGGACGCTTGTTTGCGTTGAGGATGTCGTAGTAGTCAGCTAATCGTGAAGATCGACTACTAGTAGAACTAGATTGACCGCGCCCCGATCCCGATCGAGACGAGTCGTGGCCAAAATCGGGCTTATACTCTTTAAAGAGATCCTTTAAAGAGCCATGCGCTCGATCGAGTACGCTCTGCCAATAAATGCTATCGACTACCCTGCCCGACGATACCTTCTTATAGTAGCATTCTAGTAGTCTACCCGTACCATCTAAACGCCATCTCGGATCCAATATCTTCGCTATAATGAAGATATCCGGTAACTCAAAAAAATATTTGAGCCACTTGGTAGTCATGCTCCCAATGGCCTCGCCGACTACTGGATCAAACCGAAGCCCGTCGAGTATGATTGCGACTTTAACGCAATGATCTAATGCAAGTATGGAAGTCGGGTAATATGAACCCGACATCGCCTCGGTGGCATCGTGAAATACTTGAAGTATCTCACATAAACTGTTGCACGGGTCCCACATCTCCGGAACTAAAATGTACGACAACACTCTGTTTTCGGCAAAAACGTCGCACAGATGCTGTCGATACTCCATAGAACTGTACAGCAACTTGTAGGTGGAATTTCACCTGGTGGGTACGTCTAAACTAAACTTCTTGGCTGCTACATCCTCTCTAGCGCAGAAACGCTTCCACTTCTTCCACAAAGACGGGTGTCGCATCAGGTAGGAGATTGCGTAGCGTATAGGCTGCACCTGGTCCTTTAAACTAGCTAGCGCGTCTTGCACACAGAGGTTAAGTATGTGGCAAAAACAACGCACGTGGAAAAACCGTCCTCCGACTGACGGCTGACAATACTCGATCAACCGTTCAATGCTCGCGTTGTTTGCGCTCGCATTGTCGAACGATACTGAAAAGACTTTGTTGACTATCCTATACTCTGATAAGATCGTCCTAAGCTTGATCGCAATGTTTTGCGCCGTGTGCGCTTCATCGAACTCCCTATATGCGATCAAGCGCTTTTGTATCGTCCACGAATCATCGACCCAATGGCATGTCACGCCCATGTAAGATGAACGTTGCCAATGATCGCTCCATATATCGGAGCAAATCGACACGGACGTTCCTAAACTACCTAATATCGCTACTAAGTCGCGCTTAAGCGCAATTACTGTCTTCTTAGTATCCCGCGTCAAGGTGATCCTCGAAATCTTCTTCGCCTGAGGGTTGTATGCGGTTTTGATCCAATGCTCGTAGATCGGGTCATCGGCAAATCGAAACGGTAGATGCTTCGCGGCTACGAACTTGGCAAGCTCCCGTCGCGCAACATCCTCGTTGTAATGAAACAACGACGTTGCGCTTCCGCTCCGGCCGGCGGGTCCCGACGCGGACGAATCCGTACCTCCGAACATTTGCTGTTGGTTTTGTGCTATACCTAACTTACTCGGGTGTTTCGAACGGAGATGGAAATTCATTGACCCATATCCGCCTCCCTTTCTAAAATTATATTCCTTGGGACAGTTGTTACAAATGGCTCTAAATTGGTTGACTATACTAGTAGGTACCTTCTTGAAGTGTACCGCGAAGATGTCCGACTGTAGCCGCCGGGCGGCGGCGGTTTGCGTAGGCGCTTCGATCTCCGGATTCGCCTCCTCCACCTCCGTATGTTGCGCGGCATGCGAGCTTGCTCCCGGCGATGGTTCGAAACCGGCCGGCTCCTCGTTCAAGTCACCGCCGAGCACGTCGGCGATATCCAAGAACTCGTTCGGATCGTATTGTTGGTAGTCATCTTGTGATGAACTACCAACGACTTGCTTCCCTTTGCTGGCCCTCGATGCACGAGAACCACGTCGGCCACCACCACGATCCATCTAAAAATAATCTACACACGGACACGGGTACGAAAAATATGGTTAGATAAAAAACTAAAACGGCAAAAAAAAGATACCAAGGGTCGGGGGCCCGGCCGAGGCGAAACGTGGCGGTGCGGTGGAGCGGCGGCCGGCGGCGTGGGCGGTGGCTGCGGCTGCGGCGGCTGGCGGAGGACAGTGGGCGGCGGCTGCGGCGGCGACTGCGGCGTGCGGCGGCTGGCGCGGGCGGGGGCCGGCGCGGGGCTGCGGCTGGCACGATGGTGCGGTTGTGGTGGTGAGCGGCGGCGCGTGGCGGCGCGTGGCAGACGTGCGGCTGCAGCGTGGGCGGTGTAGCCGGCGGTGGCGGGAGGTGGTGGGCGGCGGGACCAGATGGGAGGTGGTGGCGGGCGAGGTGGCGGGCGGTGGGGCTAGCGTGGTGGGGGCTGGCGGTCGGTGTAGTCGGCGGCGGCGGGAGGCGGTCGCCGGTCGGTGTAGTCGGCGGTGGCGGGAGGTGGTGGGCGGCGGGTCCCGGATGGGAGGTGGTGGCGGGCGAGGTGGCGGGCGGTGGGGTGGCGTGGTGGCAGACGGTGGGGGTGGCGCGGTGGCGGGCGAGGTGGCGGGCGGTGGCGGCGGCGAGAGGTGGTCGGCGGCGGCAGGAGTGAGAGACAGAGAGAGAGCGAGAGACAGAGAGAGAGAGCGAGAGACAGAGAGAGAGCGAGAGACAGAGAGAGAGAGAGCGAGAGACAGAGAGAGAGAGCGAGAGAGACTGAGAGTGAGAGTGAGACAGAGAGAGAGGCTGATAATGAGATTTTAAAAAGAATTTTTTTTTGCCCGTTGTAACCGGCGGTTTGTCCGGTTAACCGCCGGTTAGCCGGATGAACCGCCGGTTACAACGGCTATTTTATTTTTTTTTTTAAATATTTTTTTTTAAAATCTAACGGCGGCAATTTCAAAATTTGAATTTAAATTTTTTTTTTTAAATTTGATAACCGCCGGTTAATCGCCTAACCGGCGGTTATCAACCGGCGGTTTGCGGTTGGTCAAATCGACCAACCACCCCGTAACCGGCCGTTTGCGGTTGCCGGTTACGGTTGTTGCCGGTTACGGTTGGCGTTTCCGTAACCGGCGGTTGGACGGTTCAACCGCCGGTTACGGTTTATTTTGGGCATGTCTACCAATAGGTCGATGACGAAGAAGAAGACATGTGAAGAAATTGATACTTCCCGAAAATCGAAATTCTTGATCAATGGTTTTCTTAGATCTGTGATTTATTCTCTGCAAGAAAAATGGTTTGGGGAAAAAATTAGGAGTGGGCTTGAGAAGAAGAAGAAAGAATGACGAGGAGAAGGTGGAATGGAAGTGACGGCGGCGGCTTCTCGGCGGCCACAGGCAGCCTGAACTGTACTTGTTTTTTTTCCCCTCGTTTAGCGATGGTATTTCCGTGGCTAAACGGCTGTATTTATTTTTTTTTATATTTGGGTTAATTATTTTTTTAGTCCCATAAGTTAGGGGGTTGGCATTATAGGGACACGTATTTGAGGTGTTGGCAAAATAGGGACATTAACTTTTAAAAAAATGGCTATTTATGGATATTATATGGTCCGACCCTGTATTGTAACCCAAACTCGCTGACGTGGCAGCCAACCCGTTGACATGTCATCCTGTAGCGACTACAACTACCGACTACAAAACTGTAGTCGGAAGTTATGGATTAACGTCTACATTTAGTGTAGTCGCTAAATGACATTAATATTTTTTTACATTTTCTAAAATATTTATTTATTACTAGATGATTTTTCAATGGGAATTTTTTGACTTTATCATTTAAAAATAGTTTTTCACTATTATTTCTTTTCTATATAAGTAAAATATTTTTTTCAATATCAAAATATTAATGTATGATATGAGTAACATATTGTTTTCAATATTTTTTACAACCACATTATTTTTGTGTGAGTTAAAATACTTAAGCCATAGTATATTTGTATGATATGATCTATTTATCTTTTATTTGTCAACCAAAATAATGATGATCACAAAAAATTAAATATTTCCAATTTATTTAATGTCTTTTCATGTAAACCAATTAATTGTATTTTTTTATATATGATGTTTATCTTTTATTTATCAACCAAAATATTAATGATTGCAAAAATATTAAATATACCAATTTAACATATTTTTGCAATATCAATAACATATAATGTATTATGTTTTGTGTGAGCCAAAATTATATTTAGAAATAAAAAAACAAATCCGACTTTTTTTTTAATTTATTTATGCCATTTAGCGACTACTATTGCAGTCGCTAAACGTAGTTGCTAAAACCAAAAATGCCGACTACAACTTTGTAGTCGGTAGTGGTAGTTGCTATCTGGTGACAGGTCAGCGGGCCGACTGCCATGTCAACGGGTTTGGGTTACAATACAGGGTCGGACCGTATAGCCTCCATGAATTGTTATTTTTTGAAAGTTGTTGTCCCTATTTTGCCAACACCTCAGATACGTGTCCCTATAATGCCAACTCCCTAAGCTATATTGGACTAAAAAAATTAAGCCTAAAATAAATTGTAACAAACAAAAAATTAAATTACATTAAAAAATATGATATGAAATTGAAAATGTTATATATCTATACTCTTTTATTAAGGGTCAGAGCCTAGGTTAAAACTGTATTTTGGCCTATCATAAAATAACCGTCTAGAGAAAAAAAGTCACCCGCTTTTTACATCTTCAATTTTATACTTCTATTTTTAGTAAATATTATTTTATGATTAATATACATAATATATAGCACAAGACATAGTAACTAACTAACTATTATGAATGTGTTAGTAGTACTTTTGACAACGGATTCTGGGTAATGTCACGACGAGGGTTCTGGCCCTAATCCGATATAGCATTTCCCACCACATTATGAGTAACAAATTTCACTAACCAAATCCAAAATATTCCAAGCCAAGGAAAATAAACACTAATCCATCCGTTCCTAAAACAAAGCATATTCCAATACTCAAAAAGAGGAAGAGTAAAAAACACACACACACAACTTCACAAATTAAGCTCTCAAGAAATATCATACAAGCGGCGGATAATGAATTAACTAGAAATGTATCCTACTCGGGTGCGCCTTCTCCATGCGCGTCTCGCCGTAGGGCTCGTCGTTGTCCATGCGTTTATCGTGCCTAAAAGCGGCGCATGCGACTACGTAGACTACGACGAGGAGGATGAGCACGACGATGTTGATTACGGAGACTTTCCTCCAACTCTTCTTCAGGCTAGCGAGAACGCCCGCCTTGCAAGAGTCACAGTTGTAGCAGAGCTGCCTCTGGTCGTTGCTCCACTTCATGCAGTCCGGGTCGCTACCCAGAAGCCCGCCTCCCTCGGAGACCCATACCGTCTCGTTCACGTACGCCAGGCCGCAAGACGTCGGCGGTTTGCAGCATCCCGACTGTACAATAACAACAACAATAATCACTATTACGTTTTGCACACTCAATGCCTTGTGCTCTATAATTAATTACTAAATATAGATGAGTAAAATTGAGAATATTAAAATACCATGTAGTGGTGGTTTATTTCAATTTTAATATTTTTTGAATTAATTAGTTGACATACCAAACTTTGACAGTTTATATCAGGGGTGTGACGGTTAATAAAAGAGTATAGATAATAATAATAAATACACATGCCATTGAGAGGATCATGACAGGATCAAGAATCTTATGATAAAAAATTAAAAACTTCTTTGTTTAGGACATCCCGGTGTAAATATGGTCACTTGAACTTCTTAACTTTCAACGAAGTTGGGTAGACTTGATACTAGCGGAACACATTAGGAGGACCATGTTGAAATGGGCTTTATAAATTGGGCTTGGTAAATGAAAAATATGTAGGTGGATGGAAAAACTAAAGAAATAAGTGGGATTCCTACATTGGAATTGAATCTCCTTATATATCTATATGTCTTATTAATCTAAAATCGCTAGACAATGCTATACCGAATTGCGTCGCTTGTGTGCGTACGCAGTTGGGTGCAAATACAAGTCTTCTGAAACTTCAAATTGAATTCTAATCTAACTCTAATGAAAATTCAACGTCGACCAACAATATTAGTCTTCTGAAAAATGGGATGGTGTAATGATCTCTTCCTATTTCCTAGAAAATAACTAGAAAAACGACACGGAGAGGTAGTTGGGACGGCTCATTTACTTGAGCTATACATCTACGTATTGACTAAAAATATGTTTTAGGATAATCCCTCCAAGAATCAAGACGCACCACACACAACAACTCATCTCATCTCATCTAAGTCTAACTAATAATAATCATCGTAAAGAAAACAACTCATCTATCTATCTTCAGACAAACCCTCGTCAGGGTCAGTTCAGGTGGTCCCTACCTTTCTTGATTAAATATTTCTAAAGATGACCGACCAACTTAACACTCATAGCAGTTAGCGATTATCATAATCCATAATCAAACACCGAATTTTCAATTAATTGATGAAATAATTGAACCTAACCTAACCTGTATTGGGCTCAAGCTCCTCCGAGAGAACATGTCAACGGATTCAGGCACGCCGCCGCCCACGCTCCGACCCATCTTAGCGCAGGCGCGTGAGTCCCTCACGCACGACGCAATCTTCCTCCAATAGCTCCCGTCGGCGACGCGGTCGGCGAGCCACGTGCCGGCGTAGTCCTGGAGAGAGTAGTCCAAGTACGCCCTGTTCATCACCGGCCGGCCGGAGCCCTTATCGGTGACGGCGTAGGCGAATATGACGAAGCCTATGAGGGCGGCGACGATGAAGAACATGGCCCACAAGTACACGTACATGAGGAAGGTGTTGCGGTAGCACGCGCCGGCGAATCCGGCGAGGGAGACGACCATGACGGCGAGGCCGATGACGATGAGCGGCCACTGTAGGAAGCGGAGGCAGTCGGTGGTGTTGGCCCGCGTGCTCAGCCATATTCCACCGCCGAGGATGGGAATCGATAGGAGGAAGGTTAGGAAGTTTAGGACCCCGATTAGGTGATTGCTTGCTCTTGCCATTCTTTTTTCTTTGCTTCGTTAAGCGTTTGGGCGGTGGCGACTTTTAAGGAGTGTGCTTGTTTGTCAACTCAAAGTGTGAACGAAGACTAAAGACGTTGTTGATAAGGACATGTCTATTTTATTAAACAATTATATATTACCAATACACTCAACCATTATTGTCGGTATACGTAAAAGTGTTTTGTTTTTTGGGTCTTTATATATAAATACTCTTTCCCTAAAAAAATTTGTAATTTAGTACCCTATCAGCATTTTTTTATATGCAGGTACCTAACAGAACAAATTTTTTGCAGATAGGTACCTGATCCACCGCAGGTATGCCATACAACACATTTGAGTACCCTATATCAACGTATTGTGGTACGTAATACGTTTAGAAAATCGTACGCCGTATTAGAACATTTAGATACGCCCTATTTACACATTAGGTACGCCGTACAAATACATTTAGGTATCCTATACCAACGTGTTATGGTACGCAATACACCATAGGAAGGTACGGCATGACTGAAGAGACTGATACAAATTAAATCGGGTACCTATATATAAAAAATTCTAACATAGGTATTGAACTGTAAGTTTTTATTCAAATAGGTATTTATGTGTAGATACCCGTTGTTTTTTTCTTTTTCGATATTGCTATATCCGTAGGCGTAGAGACATTGGTTATTTTTCTTCAATATAGAGACATTGGTTATTATCGTTGATAGTAGCAATGGGCAGTTGATAATGTCCTTCAGCTCGTAATTTAAGTATTTATTTATTTTGAAGCTATTACATTAACGTGGATCTAAAAAATGAGTCTACATTCTCGTGCAATGAAAAAAGCACAACGGTCATGTGGGCGGTGATGCATGCTTATGGTGAAAAGTTCGTGAAAGAGGTAAATAAATGCAATTTCAAATTTCAATTTAAGCGGGTGTTTGTTTTGGGGTGATCAACCAAAACATCATCGTGATTCTTCCATCTCCTCCTAATCACCACGTTTAGCGTAGGTGATGAATCATCACCGTGATGGAGGATCACCGAGGTGATCAAAAATGGGATGATATTCCAGCTTTTGGATCACCCCCAAAAAGTAGGGTGATCCTCCGTCACCGTAATGGGGTGATATTTTCAATATTTCTTCGGACAAAATTATCCCTTATCTTAACATTCATTCCTTATATACCCTTACTCCTATATTTTAAATTACATAATCAACATATTTAAATCTTAAAAAATAATTATATTTAATGCTTAAAAATAAAAGAATTATGTTGAAGGATATATAAAATACTTATAATTAATAATTGATTAATCAATTAAAGCTTAAAAATAAAATAATTATATTGAAATACTTATAATTAATAATTGGTTAAAAATCTATGTTTAAAGTCTAAAAAATATAATAATTATCAAATATTAATAACTATCACGTTAAATATTACCTCAAATGAAAATATTATAATACTTTTTACAATATAATATACAAAAGTTAAATGTGACATTTACACAACATCACCCCAGACATCACTGCGATTAAATAAACACAATATTTCAGTATCACATTGATATGCAAAATGAAATATCACCCCAAAACAAACGCAGTGATGACATATCACCTTGATCACATCACGGTGATATCCACATCACGGTGATGTGAGTATCACCGTAATGTTGAATCACCGGAAACAAACACCCCCTAAGAGTGTTTCCTTTTTAATGGATGATATCCATTGTTGGAGTCGTTGCCAAGGAGAGCCGTATTGATTTCTTGTTGGTTGTTACACATCAGCTTTTATTTTTTTATTTTTTATTTTTTTTTACTGCAGAAGATAGTTATTGCATGTATTCATTGATCACTTTATTATCTTATCAGATAGAATCCTGAGATGGATGACTATTTGATTTCGCGAGTATCTACCGGGTGTTTGGTAAGTGGAATGGAATTAGGGGCGGGCTCATCATAATACAGAGCTAAAACAATCATTTCTTATCTTAAATGTGGCTTATTTTTATGCCACATTTGGTTATAAGATGTAAGGTTGTGTTTAGTTTATTAGATAAGACAAGATAAAGTCAATCTTGTTCACTTTCCAAAACATAATATAAGTAAATCCCGTGATAATTTTAAAGCCCGCTATAATAATCTAATGAATGTAAGATAACTTATCTCATTTGGCCAAGATTATTAATACAATCTCTATGACATGAAATGAGCACTATAACCCTTTGAAATGACAATTTCACCAAAATATAAAATCATCATTATTTCATATGTTTTTTATGATAAAAACAAATAAACATACGTACAGTAAAACCTCTATAAATTAATAACATTGGGACCGTGGAATTTTAATATATCGATAAATTAATATTTTATTAATTAAAAGAGAGACTCTTCAAATTCAACAAATTTGGAATGTATTGACGATAAATGAATTCAAATATGTGAAATAATGAAAAATATCGTTTGAAAGATTAGTTAAGGTACAATATCAAATGCTCTCAGGATATCATTGGAGTATCGTTCAGGGATATTAAGCGACACAAAATGGCTACAACAACCCTTCACAACTTTTTATTGCGACTAGAGAACTCGACATCGGAACTATTGACTGCAATTTAAAAAGTTAGGGATGAAATCCATAAAATCTAACAAATAGATCCTTCTTTTAGCAAATTACCATAATTTATAATTGTAATTTTCATGAATTATTAATTTAGAGTTTTAATGGGACCTAATATTTATAAAGGGATTTTCCGAAAATTATTATATTATTATCTTATCGAATTTGGTGATTTTTTACAAAGGCCCAAGTCGGGACCGGAAGATTTTACTATTTTAGATGGTTTATTAATTTATCGAGTATTAATTTATAGAGGTTTTACTGTAATTTATTCTTTACTTCATCGCGATCAAAATTATATCCATATCTTATATTTTTCAATATTCATAAGAATTATTTTTTTATATTAAGATTTTTATTTAAGGCAGGGATAGAATTGTAAATTAATCGATATGTGTTAAATTTTTTGTGTTGTGCTTTCTTTGTCCGTATTTTAGTTTCGCCGTTGCTCGTAGCTGTGTTGTTATACTTGTTGTGCTTTTGGGTTGCGTTGCTTTTGTATTAGTGAGGAATCGTTCCTTTGTTTTTGTTTTTTTTTTTTCATTTTCTGTTCCAGTTAGTGTATTTGTTCCTCTTCGCTTACCTTGTGTTTGTCTGGTGTTTTCGTTTGGTTAAAAGCTTGTTTCATTTGTTTGTTTCGTAGTTTGCTTGTTGTGACATCTTGTGTTTGTGTTGTGTTCGTAGTCTCCCGGTTTTGGGAGCTTGTTTCTCCTCTTGTAGGAGCCCATTTATTCCGTTGTGGAGCTCATTTCTCCCCTTGTGGCAGTGCCATTCTACAGGAAGACGGGATTTAAAAGTGGAAGTTGGAGAAAGTGAAGAGTGTCGTAGATCAGATTTGATAGTCAACATTTTGGAATGTTAGATCTATCTAACGTAATATGTTCTTTAGTTATCTTGTTCGATTTTTAAGTCTTGTTTTCTTTCGAGTTTGTTTGTGTTTTTATCTTTTGTATATGTTCGTTTCTCTCTACGTGAGAGCTTTCTTCCCTCCAGATGGTCGAATGTAGACGGAGGGTGCATTTGAGCTCTTTAACCCCTGTAAATTTGTTAGTTATTAGTGAAACTCTCGAGTGCTATTTTTATCTTGGAATGTAAACAAGATAGTAATTTATGCAATACAATGCTTTAACTGAACAAGATATGTCAAGATATACTATCTTAAGATAAATTTATATCCCCTTTCTTATGTTACAAAGTAAACACGGCCTTTTACGAGGTTAACGCTACGTGATTTAATAAGTTTTTTAATAGTAATAATATAGAATAAATCTAATTGCTAAATTGATAGACCAATTTATAATTTTTTTCCATCATAAGCTTTTTATAAACGGCTTTCTAAACATAAATACCTATTGAGAAAGTTAAAAGTCAAATCAGTCCCCTGTCAGAACTATTTTTAAGCTAGGTACCTCTTTCAGTAAAAATTTACAGATAGGTACCTGATCCCCTATGATTACCAATTTACCCTTTTATTTACAATTTCATTTAACATTTTTTCTTTTCAATTTCGAGCTCCATCACGCCTGACGAAATTTTGAGCTCCATCTCTACAATTGACGACCGCCTTCCGACTGTGATGGCGCCGGAGGACGAGCGACGAGCCTCTTCCACGTTGGGTTCTCGGTTTAGGGTCTCGATTTTATCAGGTAAGCTTTTATTTTGCCTTGGTTTGGTTAATCAATTGCACTCGTGTGGTTAAGCTTGAGCCCAGATCCGGAAGTTAAATGCGATCTAAGCGCTCGATGTAATAGTGGGATGTCGGTATTTGATAGTTATTGAGGCTAATCCATCGGGATTTTGGATTTTGTATATAACTGTTATTACGTACCATTTGTTATGTTTATTATGTACCATTTGTTATGTTTATTACGTACCATTTTACGTGTCTATACGGTACCAAAATGTTGCGTACGCAGTACCATTGTAAACTATACAGACGTACCATTTATACAGGTTGCCATATATATGAAAATATGCCGTCTAAAAGTTCGGTTGGTGGCATGATGTTATTTGCATTGTGACTATAAAAGGCATTGTGACTATAAAAGGGAGTTATTCTTAGTACTGATCAATGAAGCGACGATGCTTATCGATATATACGTATCCCTTCAAAGAAGGTGGTCAGATTTCTATTCTCGGCATGACTAAATAAAGTATCAAGTTCCGTTCGAAAGTTTGTACTCAACATTGAAAGAAAATGCGGATGCGTTCAATATGTACCATTTGTTTATATGCCATATAGAGAAGCAGTATCGACGTAACATCCGTATTTGCCATGTATTTTGTTACTGCTTTATCCCAACAACCTCTTTTTGTTGCTCTTTTGCATGGTAATGACACATTCTTTTGTCCAAATGTGTCAATATGATATACCTCATTCTTTTTGTCCAAATGATGCCAATAGGTACTGTAATATATGCCAACAAGGTACTATAATATATGCCAACAATGTATTGTAATATATGCCAAGAAGGTACTGTAATAAATGCCAACAAGGTACTGTAATATATACCAACAAGGTTGTTGACCTTTTTGGTCCATGAGCGTTAGAAAGTTTTGATGGATTATCTAATTGTAATGACGTTAGGTCTATGAAGCAATTCGATTTGTGATCAATATAACGTCTGTAAATCCAGATTATCCAAGAACACTTCAACAAATTAAACCTTCGTAATATGAGAATAGTTTGCTTTTGAGGTTTAGTGTTGAGTACGTGAGATTTTAGCAAAATGGAAACTTACCTTAATGAAGTTAGGGTTTAAGCTTAAATACCTTGTGAGGTATTTAAGCCCATTGGGCCCCTAACAAGCCCATTACAAATACAACCCAATTACATAAATAAAACATCTATAAAATACATAGAAAAGAAATTACAAGACTTAGAATTAATATTTTGGACACTTCTAAAATATTCCTAACATTCTCCCCCTAAGTGTCCAAATTACAATCAAGCAAATAAACTAAGTCTTCATTTCTTTTTCTTCGAGCGGGGTGGAGGTGGAGGTTCTCTATGAGCCAAGTAGGTCTTCTTGAATCCAAGGGCAGTCTCGAACTGTCTGATGTCGTTCCGAAGAACGATCCGATATCTTATCTTCTCGATGAGTTTCCGTAGGACATCTTTCTCTTCCAGTTCTGTTCCTTCTAGTTTGTCATCTTCGGAAACTGTCTTCTTCTTAGCCCGAAGTTGGTTGAGGATAATCTTCAATGTTCCATCTGAGAATTTGGAGATCTCTGACAGAAGTAGCACCTGCTTCACTTTCTTCTGTGCTTGTAGATAAGTGACCCCTGGTTGTGGTTCAAGGAAGATAAATCCCTCTTCAAACTTTTCGAGATCCTTGTATCTGTTGTCTGGACGCGTCAGGTTGACCTTGCTCATATTGCTTTCCAAGGCCATTTGGAAGTCATGAGCAGCGAAATACTTGACCTGCCTCAGCATGCACTCCTTGATAGCTCTATAACCATCTCGTCTTGTGTGAGTGTCAAGGGGAAACTTATTGCGATAAATATTGTAGAGCTTGTTGAGTTCGCCCAGTGGAAGATAGGGAAGATCTGCTTCTGAATATTTTACGATTTTCCTGTCATATCGATCAATAACGAAGACAGGGCCTACATATCTTCCTACCGCCCATTCGACATCCACAACATCACAGATGGCCGATTGATCTCTCATGTACTTCCTGTATTGATCTCTATTCATTCCTTTCTTGGCCGTGACTTCCCAGAGCATAATCTGATGACTAAGTCCCCTATACGTCCCTCTTAGGTGCTCAAGGCCTCGAAGATTCAGCTCGTTGACTCCCTTTATTTCTTCTACCTTCCTCCAGATCTTTGGATAAAGATCCTCAAGAAAAGGTGCCTTGATCTTCGCGTTTCTCCAACGAGTTTCTATGAACTCGTAGCCTGGTGTTGGTTCCTCGGGCACCTGATGCTGAAGGAGTTCTGGAAGTTCTGGAAGATCTGCCTCAGGATTTTCTCCTTGCTCCTCTTCCTCTCGCTCGATGAAGCAGAAGTCTGCTGCTGCCGCCTTTAATAAATTACGAACGCTTTCAATCCTTAGGCGGGACTCTTCTGCTGTCTCTGTTCTCGTCATCCATTCCTCGTCTAAGATATATCTGTCAATGTAGTCTTGAGGATCCTTTTGACGAGGGGTTGTAGTTGCTTGGGCTGGCTGGGTGGAGATCCTCGAGGGAGCAGACTCGACTTCACCAAGGGAAGTTGTCTGGTTCGGCCCTGGTGTAGCTTGTCTGCCCCTGGAGGACCTTGGTGGTGGATTAGGTGGTTGTGACGAACTGCCTCCACGCGTTTGAACCCCGCGTCCTCTGCCTCTTTCGCCGCGAATAACAGGAGACTTGGTTCTCGGTCTCTTGCTGCTCTCCCCCTCATGACGATCCTGGTCGTCTGGATCGTCGTGACGACGTTTCTGACTGGGGCCTTCTTGGCGGCATGTGTCAGTCGGTATGCTCGCATCAGGAGATGGGATGACGCCTCCTGCGACCAGCTTCCGGTAGAGGTCTTCTTCTTCAACGCTCCGGTTGCTGTCGAGATCAATTATGCGAGCAATGCCAACATCAAAGAGCTCTAGCAGAGGCACTGTGTACAAGTTGGGTGTCGTCGGGTTGCGTGGTGGCATGGTGAGAAGACGGGGAAGTACCGGCTGTTGAGGAGGAGGTTGGTCAGATATGGGAGCCTTCCCTTTGTCAGTGGAAGTTGCTTGAACCGCCTCCTTGATAAGACCTTTGACCCTTGGTAGGGTTACGGTCTCGAAGAATTCGAACAGCCGATTCTCCAAGTAGGCAGTCGTCACCTGTGTTGGAATAGATCCGGCGCCACTAGAGGGAGCCGTTGGCACACGTTCAGAACGAGGTTCTGGACGGTGGCCCTCGTCACCCGAAGTTCGTGGAACTTCAGGGTCCTTGGGTCTTCCGACCTCTCCTTGCGACGCATCTTTTGGAGATGGTGCTCGGGTCGTTATTGCCCAGTCAGTGGGACGGGCTTGGGTGAAACTATCTCCGGGATCGTCAAGGCGTCCCGTTAGCACGCGTCCAGAACTAGGTTCTGTACGGTGGCTCGCGGATGGTGAGCTGCTGAAATCATCAACATCCGAGAGACTTCCGTCCAATCCTTGAAGAGCCTCTATTTGGGGCTCTTCTATGAACGTTGTGGCCTGAGGATCAGGCTGAGGCTCGGTCTGTGTCACGGGAATGGGTATTTCTCGAGTTGATTCAGACACAGGAACCGAGCTGCTGGAGGTTTGGGGAGGTTCATGTTGCGTTGAGACACTTGTCTGTTGGGAGACAAGTGAATGGTCTGGTGGGGTTCGCTCATGCGTCGTTGGGTCGACTACGACGTCTTCTATCCTAGGGATTGACCCGGCTCTTTCTGACTGAGTTAGTGCTGTTGTGATCGTCTCGGGAACATCTATGTGTGGTTGTTCGTCGAGCGATTGTTCTGGTATTGTGTGTTCAGAGGATGGTGGTGGTTGGTCGGGGATTGTTTCTTGAGATGTAGTCTGTGGTGCGTGTGGGATAGGGTTGGTTTCTGTGGTTTCTCTCAAGATCTCACTCTCTCTTTCTCTCTCGCTCATTTCAGCTCTCTTAGTCTCACTAACCCCTGGGTTAGACTCAGGTGGGTTATCCTGTGTCGTGGGGTGAGGAACTTTGTAATCTCTGCAATAGGCATCGATATGGTCGGGGTTTGCAAGGACGAGTAACTCGTGAGGGATTGGCATTGCCTTGCGCGAATATTTCTCATCAGTCTTTCCCTTCTGAAGGTAGCGCAGTTTGGGTGGGGTGAAATTTTCTTCTACTGGTCGTGATGGTATTCCCGGTGTTGTGGTCAGAAAATGATGGATGATAAGTGAGAACCACCGGGGATACGGCAAATTCTGTGGCTTTTTGGACTTTGTTCGTAGATGAAGTTGGTCGTCGAGATCAGTGGTGATAAGCTTGACAAAGTCGTAATTTCTTCGAAACACAATACCATGGAAGATGCGAAGGATTGTGATATTGCATCTGTCCCATCCTGAGTGCTTGGGTGAGAAACACTTATTGACAAATGCAAAGAGTGTTCGCCAAGGATGCGGGATCATGGAGTTCTGAAAATGGGAGACAAACTTGATAGGAGAGTAATATCCCATCTTCATCATGTCCTCTAGAAGCTCATTCTCGGAAGCCTCGGGTTCGTATTGAGGTTGACTTGGCAATCTGAGAATGCTCCGAAGGAGATCTCTTGTGATACTGACAGTCTCGTTTGCTATTTGGGCCTCGTAATAAATACTGTTATCTTGAGCAATTTTGGTCTTCATCGTCCCCCAGAACTGTTGAAGGTAAACTGTAGGGACTTGGACCGAGGCCGAAAAAGCATACCCAAAGTGGTGGTTTCTCAGAATGGATAATATAATTTCGTCCTTGCACTTGAATGTGTGAAGGTCAAGTTGGAAATTATTGTCCTTGGTCGTGATCCATTTTGAGGTTGGGTAAACCATATCAGTAGGTGGGTAAGTCATATCCGTAGGTGTCGTCATATTTTTTTTTTTGACACCGGGAAGTGCTGCTGAGACTGCAAGAAGAAGAACAAAAGAGATTAGAGACGTGATATTATAACAGTTGAATATCAATAGAGAATGTTGTTTAAGTATGGGCTTTTTTTAAAAAAAATCGTTTAGAAAAGATTTGGCCCATTCCTGTTGGGCCCATTTATGTTTAACGAAATATTTTGGCCGAAAAATTTTCTAAGTATGGATTGCGGGTTGATCAAAGGAAGTTGGTGATTTTGCGAGTTTGCAGATTCTATATTGCGAATTCTGCTAGAAGTTTGAAAATGAACACTTTTGCGAATTCTGAGATGCGAGCTCAAAGGTTTGCGGGTTGAGTTGAAAAAAAAAAGACTTTGCGAATTGAGCGTTGCGAACGTCAACTGCGAAGTGTGTCTTGCATTCACATACTTAGAGTTCGCAATGTAAAGGAAATTTAAATTCGCAAAGCAGAGCGGTTTGCGGGTTTGACTAAGTCAAGTCAGTTTGAACTTTACAAAGCAGAAAGTTTGCGATTCAGACAGGATTCGCAAATTGACCAGGTCAAACAAGGAATCGCAAAGTATCAATTCGCAGATTGAAACTTATGAATCCCAAGATTCGCGATCTTCGTATTTTGCGAATTACGTAGTCAGACGGTCAAAGCCGCAAAGTGAGTAATTAGAGAGTTTGAAAAACGAACACTTTTGGACCCGCAAAGTTCCATTTTGAAGAATCAAAAAGGTACCCCCTCTTTTTAATAAAAGAATTTCGAACCCAGATAAAAGAAAACCTCGATTTGAAAAACCCGATTTGAGAAGATAAACTCGATTTCAGCACATAAATCAAACAAACAAACTCATGTTATCACTAAAAACTACAACATTTCTACAGGAACCAACTGCAAACCACCTCTTCTTCGAGAAATCACTCCTGTGATTTAAGAAAAACAATCGTTAAACAAGGAAAAGAAAGAAAGAGTTAAAGTAACGTTGCAGACATACCACAGAGAAGACGCGAGTATGCGACGGTAACAATTTGAGCACTCAACCACAGAAAATGTAAGCTATATTGGAAGATTTGATGAACGGGATTCGCAATGAAGGGGTTTGTGATTTGGGATTTTTGTTTTGCGAGTTCAGTTTGCGAATTGGTAAAAATAATAATAAAAAAACTTCACGGGCCTAAAGTGTGAACCCTAGTTTAGAACTGGGCTGTAAATGTTTGAAGTAAAGGCCCACTAGATTGCGAATTCGAAGTAGATTGCGAATTCTAAGTAGATTGCAATGTCGCGATGGTTTGCGAATAGATCAGTTCACGATTTGAGAGCTGTGAGTTCGCAATTTTACCCATTGACTGGTCAAAATTGGAGATGGTTCGCGAATTGAGCTTTTGATTCGCAAATGAGTACAGTTTGCGAATCTTAATCCTAATACTTGATTTGCAATAAAATTTTAGAGATGACCCAAATCAATCACAAGGATAATATCAAGTAATCTAGAAATGACCCAAATCAATCACAAGGATAATATCAAATCTATGGATTTTTCAAGATCGATTTTCATGATACGATATCCTTATTGGAGAAGGAAGAAACGTCACCTTAGTCAAAAATTCGTCTTAATGTCGGGACAATAAATGACTTATGTTTCCATCATCAAGTTTATAAATAGATATGTCTCAAGTTTCATAGAAGTACCTTACATTTAAGAACTAACTAATTTCTTATTTTCTCGTTTACAGATGGATTGGCAGAAGCAAGAAGAAGAGAAAAAGCTCAAGGAACAGGCAGAGTTAAGACGCAACTTTGAGCATAATTTGAATATGCTTGTTTTTGAGATTTACCTCCTTTTGAGCTTATTCGTTGTTTTACTTGCTATTCTGCTTTGGATTCTTATAGGGAATACGAGTTTTTGAGAGTACGAAAACTCCCCCTAAATGTTTGGATTTCTTTGAATAAGTATTTGAGTTGTTGTACGAAAACTCCCCCTAAATGTTTGGGTTTCTTGAATAAATATTTGTTGAAAAACTCCCCTAGATATAATGCCTATCGAGTATCTGAAAAATGATTGAACTCACTCCCCCTCGATGCATGGATATAGCTTTTCTCCCCCTCGATGTATGGCCATCAGCATTGGCGATACATCGACTTATTGTAAACAGGAAAAATTTACTGAAAAATAGAAAGTAACCAAAGAGAGAAAAATAAAATCCTAATAAACTAATTAACATAGTAAACACGCACAGAATAAGAGATTAGTAACATAGCAGATAGATAAATGGTGAACTGTAGGATGGCATAGGCAAAATTAAAAGTTGAGGTTCAACATTCCCAACTTTGCTACTAAGAATTGGAAGCGTTTTTCATCCAATGCTTTTGTAAGCAAGTCGGCTAGTTGAATCTCTGTATTGACAAAGTACATTTCTATTATGCCTCTCTCTACGTGATCCTTTATGAAGTGATAGCGAAGATCTATGTGCTTAGTGCGTGAGTGATGAACAGGGTTACATGTAATTGCAATTGCACTCTTGGAATCACAGTAAATAGGAATTCTATTTAGATCGAACCCTAGTCCCGTAGTTGAGTTCTGATCCACAAAATTTGTGAGCAGCAACTGGCTGCAGCAACGTATTCTGCTTCCGCCGTGGAAGTTGACACACAATTTTGTTTCTTCGAGGCCCAACATACAAGCTTGTCGCCTAGGAATTGGATGTGTCCAGAAGTGCTTTTTCTGTCTAATCTGCAACCTGCAAAGTCTGCGTCAGAATACCCTATTAGTTTCATATTTGAGTTCTTAGGATACCACAGTCCAAGGTCTGGTGTTCCTTTCAGATACTTCAAGATTCTTTTGACGGCATGAAGATGCGACTCCTTGGGGTTAGCTTGAAATCGAGCACAAAGACATGTAGAGAATAAGATGTCTGGCCGACTGGCTGTGAGGTAGAGTAATGAACCAATGATCCCTCGGTAATGAGTAACATCTACAGGTTCACCTAAGTGATCTGCATCGAGCGAGCATGATGTGGACATAGGTGTACTCGACGATTTGCTCTTGTCAATCCCATACTTTTTGAGAATATCGTGAATGTACTTTGATTGATTAATAAAAATCCCATCCTGAAGTTGTTTGATTTGTAATCCGAGGAAGAATGACATTTCTCCCATCATACTCATTTCAAATTGTGATTGCATCAGAATGCTAAATTCTTCACAAAGTTTAGGATTTGTAGAGCCAAAAATGATATCATCCACATAGATTTGCACAAGCATGATATCAGAACCATCTTTCTTTACGAACAAGGTAGTGTCAATTTTCCCTTTAGTGAAACCTGAGGAGATAAGAAAGTCGGATAGCACCTCATACCAGGCTCTTGGAGCTTGTTTAAGTCCGTACAGTGATTTGTCAAGTTTGTAAACAAAGTCGGGATGATCAGCATTGAGAAATCCGTCTGGCTGTGACACATACACTTCTTCTTTCAGAATTCCGTTCAAGAAGGCTGTTTTTACATCCATTTGATAGACAGTAAAGTCTTTGTGTGCTGCGTATGCAAGGAATAACCTAATAGCTTCGATTCTAGCTACAGGGGCAAATGTTTCATCGTAATCAATTCCTTCCTGTTGATTATATCCCTTAGCAACAAGTCTAGCCTTGTTCCGAATTACAACACCATCTTCATCCTTTTTGTTTTTAAATACCCACTTTGTTCCGATCACCGTTTTTCCTTTTGGACGAGGAACTAAGTTCCAGACTTTGAGACGTTCGAATTGATTAATCTCCTCTTGCATAGCCACTATCCAGTTAGGATCCCGTAGTGCGTCAACTACTCTTTTAGGTTCTGTTTGACTCAAGAAACAGGTGAACTGACATTCATTTGAAAGTGATCTTCTAGTCGTTACTCCTGTATTTGGATCTCCTATTATTTGATCAGTAGGATGATGTCGAACCCATTTCTTTTCGTGGGGTAGTGTCGTTTCGTCTATTTGCGACTCATCACTTAGTGGATAGTCGATTGCAGACGCGGTAATGTTGCCAGCTGAAGTTGAGGAGGAGGCCTCTGTCTGCGTTGTGGTCAAAGTTATTGGGGTCGAGGCTTCTGCATCTGAGGGAGGAATTGTCTGGTTAGGAATAGGTTCTGAATCATGAGTTGACGAACTATGACTGGATTCAGTATTTGGAAATGGATCGGTAGATGGTCTTGTCTGATTTTGAGAGATATAAATATGCTCAAAAAGTAGATCCAAATCCCGTTCTTCTTGAGCTCGTTGAGTGAAGCATGTGGGGTTGCTTTGTCTAGAGGAATCAGTTGCTTGTTGATCTGAAGAGTTCCATTCAGAGGCATCTCTCGAACATTCTCCTTCTTCATTATGAGAATGAATAAGGTGTGGTGTTCTAGAGACTTGTCCCAAACTGCTATGTCCAGTCAAAAGTTCGAGTCCCTCATCAAAGGTGACATTTATACTTTCAATGGTTATCCTTCTGTTTCTGAGAAATATCCTGTACGCCTTAGATTGTGCAGAGTAGCCTACGAAGATTCCTTCAGTTGCTTTTGGATCAAGTTTGGACTTGTCTTCGCGGTCGTTGGCGACGAAGCACTTGCATCCAAAAATTCGAAAATGAGCAATGTTGGGCAGTCTTCCATTTATAAGTTCATAGGGTGTCTTTCCAAATCATAGATGAATGCTTGTGCGATTCTGCGTATAGCAAGCAGTATTCATTGCTTCAGCCCAAAGAAAATGAGGTAGTGATGATTGAATGATCATTGTTCGAGCAGCCTCTACGAGTGTTCGATTTCGCCTTTCAACAACCCCATTTTGTTGAGGTGTGTAGGCAGCAGAAAACTGTTGGGTAATCCCTATGGATTCGTAGAAGTCGCTGAGCTGTTGATTCTTGAATTCTGTTCCATTGTCTGATCTAACTATTTTAACACTACTCTGGAGTAGGTTCTGCGTTGTTCTGATTAGGTTTGGAATATGATCGACTGTCTCTGATTTAGTCCGTAAAAAGCGTACCCAAGTGTATCGGGAATAGTCGTCGACGATAACCAGCATATATCGCTTTCCACTTATGCTCTCAGTTCGCATTGGTCCACACAGATCCATGTGTAAAAGCTCTAGAGGATGTTGAGTGGATGCTGTGTGTTTTGTAGGTGTGAGGCTTTCTTCATTTTTCCTTTCTCACAAGCAGAGCATATATGCTCTTTTTGATACTTCAATGGTGGTAGTCCAATAGCCAATTTGTTGGTTGATAGCTTGTTGAGGGTTTTGAAGTTAAGATGAGATAACCGCTGGTGCAGTCATTTTGAGTTGAAGTTGCTTTGGAGATTAGGCAGATATCAGTCTTTGGTTTGACAGTTCTGATATCAATGGTGTAAAGATTTGTCTTGCGAGTTCCAGTTAGGAGTTCTTCACCATTGGCATTGAGAATTTTGCAAGTTTTCATTAGAAACACAACTTGGAGTCCAAAATCACTGAACTGTCCTATTGATAAGAGGTTGTGTGTCAGTCCTTCAACATACGAGACTTGTTTAATTGTGAGTCGATTGCATATGAGATCGCCATGACCAAGGATTCTGGCTCCATTGCTATTACCAAAGCGTACCAGTCCTCCAGGTCTATCAATGTAGTTGCTCAACAGTTCCTTTGTCCCAGTCATGTGTGTGGAGCAACCAGAATCTAAGTACCACACATGAAGGGCCTGCAAATATAAAACTAGAGGGTTTTAGGTACCCATTGAAATATGGGTCCACCTCTGTCAATTTTGTTAGTCCGTTTAGACTTCCTGGATTTTCCTTTGTTAAGGGATGACACAGAGTCACTACCTATTTCTAGGATAGGAATTTGTGTTCCTGCAGTTTGAAGCTTTGGAATCCATTTGTACTCTAGTGAGGGTCTTTTTGTCTTAGGTTTAGACTCAAGTTTTTTGGTTTTTGTAAGTTTGACAGGTTCTTTGATAGCTTTTGATTTTGATTCTTGTTTTGACGTTGTAGTTTTGTTTTTAGGAATTGTTTTGTGAGTTTGTTTGGTGACATGATCACGCACGGAAAACTTTGTTTTTGTTGAAGAAGATAATTTTTTCGATACATGACTAAATAAAGATGGTACAAAGGTTTTGGAAGGAAAATACTCAATGACAAAAGGTACATTAAGATCGCGATTCTCCTTCAAGATATCTTCCTTTTTAACCCATACTTGACCTTTCAATGGCTCTTTTGTGGGTCCTGAAAATTTTAATGTATTAGTGCAGGAAATTTTGTCATTTGAAAGTAAGGTGTATGAAATAGTGTGTAGTCTTAATTTTTCTTTAAGTGAAGATATTTCATGAAGAAGTTCTTTTCTTTCTTCATCAAATGATTTTCTCTCGCTTTCGAGAGTGGAGTGAAGATCACTGATTTTCTTTATGCAATCAGGCATATATCCAGTTGCATATGTAATCATCGGTGTCTTACTTTCCGAAGTACCTGAGGTTTCTCCTTCATTTGGGTGAAAAATATCAGTCTCAAATTCAGTTATTGCTGGACAACTTCTTTCTTTATAACTATCATTTAATTCTGTGTAGTTAAAAGATATTTGAGTTTCACTGTGTGTTGTTGTCTCATTTTCACTGACAAAAGACATTAGATTCGCAAGGCAACCTGTCTGCATAAATTTAAGATCGTATAGATAGGGTGAATTTGATATGCCTTCTTTTAACTTACCTGGGTTTTCAAAACCTAGTCCCTTATAAGGATTGTAAAAATCAATGTTAGCTGGTTTGTTTAAAAAGATTGTTTGTTCCGATTGATCTCGTCGGGTTAAAAGATCCTCCAATTTTTTTATTTTGGAGTATAGTTTTTCCCGTTCTTTACTTAGTAAGTCATATTTAATTGTAGCGTCCATTGCCTGATCTCTATGAGATTTCATTTACTTTCTAAATCCTTGGCTTTAGCTTCGGTTTTTTGCACTTGTATTTCTAGCTTAGCAATTTTTTCATTTGCTACAATTACGCGATTCTTCTCACAGGCATAATCATATCTAAACTTATCTAATACTACTAAATTTTTCTCTAAGTTAGCTTCTAGTTCCTTGATTTTTCTTTTACCTAATTTGTTAGATTTATATAGGGATAAAAATTCATTTTTCATCTTAAGTAAAGAATCATAATCTGTTTCACTTACCTCCACCATTTCTGAATTGTTAGAGGTTTCCCTGTCTGATTCGGGTTCTTCAGCTCCAGCTCCATCTTCTTCGTCATCCAGCTTGGCCATCAGTGCCGTGTTCTCATTCTCGCTGTCTGAGGTATCTCAAGCCAATGGTCCTCTTCTGCCATTAAGACCAGTCCCTTCTCCTTTTGTTCAGCCAATTGAACTTTTCGACGGTAATAGTTAACATCCTTTTTCTTGGGCATTCTGCACTCTCTAGCAAAGTGTCCAATCTTTCCGCAGTTGAAGCATTTTCCGCCTTGATGAGGAGTTTCAGAGTTGTTTTCATCATCCTGAGTCTTTCCTCTAGAGTTTGAGGAGGTCCTTTGACGGTTGGAGGAGGATCCAGTCTTCTTATAAAATTTCTTCTGCACAAAATTTGAGACCAGAGCGAGTTGCTTAGCAAGATCCTTGAGAGTAATCTCCTGGTCTCCATTTTTAGAAAGATCCTTGGATTCATCATCAGAATCAGAGTCTCCTCCTTCCTTAACTCGTGATGACTGCAAAATTTCTTTGTCCTTGGTTTGTTTTCTTGATGATCGTTCAGTCATAAGAGCAAGTGAGTCGCTTCCTAATGATTTGATTTCCTCCCTTCGTTTCTCCACATGATTGGAATGTTGATTGAGGTAGTCGAATAATGTATGAATGCTAACTTTGGTTAGGTCGTTCATTTGTCTTATCATAATTGCAGTAGCCTCCCATTCTGGATGAAGTGATCCTAAGAATTTGATATTGATCTCCATTACGCTTTTTGTGACTCCATTCATCTTTAGCTCGTTTAGAAGGACAAGAAATCGATGGAAGGTTTCTTGGAGAGTTTCTCCTTTGTTAGCATGAAAGCGGTCATAAGAGATGAGTGTGTTCGCCATTCTTGCCATTGTATTGACTTCTGTCCCCTGCATCATGATTCGAAGGGCATCCCACATTTCTTTTGCGCTATCACCACATTCGAGTTGCATTAAAATGTCATTGGGAATGGCCTGCATCATGTATGATTTCGCCACTTTGTCTGCCTTTAGTCGCAGTTTTTCTTCATCACTGCATTGGTCAGCAGTTTTCAAGATCCTCTGTTCCTCTCTTGCAGGAGTGGTGTCAGTAGTGGCGGGGATTATAGTCCAGTACTGTGTGGGTCCATTGTAAATAGATTCCAACAGGTTCTCGGAATTGTCCTTGCTTTCTATGAAGTTGATGAATCTTCTCTTCCAAACTGCGTATTCTCCATGTCGGATGATGGGAGGTCTAACATCATTTCCCATGCTGAAAGAGTCCATTACTAGTGTTTTTGATATGATCGTTAACGTGTAATGTGAGGAAAATTGGAATTGAATTGAGAATTTTGGTCAAAATCAAATTTAGAATTGATTTTGAAATATATGGGTATGTATCGCACGAGTGGACAGAACAAAGTGTTTGCGAATTAAGGTATTTGCTCGTTTGCGAATTGAGAAAGTGATTTGTTACTTTGCGAATTGATCGTGAGTTCGAAAAGTTATTGCTTCACGGGTTAATGAGAAGATTCGCAAACTATCTTGTTCGCAAAGTGTGCCGAGTTCGCAAAGTGCTATTTGAGTTCGCAAATTGACCTGAATCCGCGAAGTAGTAGCAAATTCGCAAAGTGTCAAGAGGTCGCAAAGTGCTTTGGATTCGCAGAATAGATAGAAGTTCGCAAAGACTTGACTTCGTGAAGTAGTGACAAGTTCGCAAAGTGTCAAGAGGTCGCAAAGTGCTTCGGATTCGCAAAATGGACAGGAGTTCGTAAAGTCCTGACTTTGTGAAGTAGTGATACGTTCGCAGAGTGACAAGAGTTCGCAAAGTGCTTCGGATTCGCAGAATGGATAGGAGTTCGTAAAGACTTGACTTTGCGAGTTGAAGTGAAGGAAAACTCTAGAGAACCCGCAAAGTATAACTTTGTGAAGTGTCGATGCGCAACCTTGACTCGCAAAGTAGCCTTGTGAGATGAATGAGCCGTGAAACTAAAGGAATTCCTTGAGTTCGCAATCCTAGTTCCCAAAAAATAGTTCCGTTCGTAAACTCAAGAACACACTGAAGAACAGAACTGTTCTTCAAATGTTTTAGCCAGAAATCCAACAAAACTGATACAACCTCCACGGAGATCACTTTGATGATTCAGAATTGATAGCAACACAAGCTTGCCTTAACAAACAAAGTATCTCTGAGAATGGCTTATACACAAGAGTTCAGGCTTTGAAACAGAGAATAGCAACCACGCAAGAGTTCAAACTGCTTAATCCCTAAAGGCTTGAAATGAAGTTTTCTCACCTACACGCTTGGCTCTGATACCACTTGTAAATCCAGATTATCCAAGAATACTTCAACAGATTAAACCTTCGTAATATGATAATAGTTTGCTTTTGAGGTTTAGTGTTGAGTACGTGAGATTTTAGCAAAATGGAAACTTACCTTAATGAAGTTAGGGTTTAAGCTTAAATACCTTGTGAGGTATTTAAGCCCATTGGGCCCCTAACAAGCCCATTACAAATACAACCCAATTACATAAATAAAACATCTATAAAATACATAGAAAAGAAATTACAAGACTTAGAATTAATATTTTGGACACTTCTAAAATATTCCTAACAACGTCTAAGTTCACGATAATATTCGACCATGCATGATGTATGAAAAGTTTAGCTATGACATAGTTGTTGGTCCTTTTATTACCAAACAAGGATCAAAAGATAGCTTAAAATGCTTAAAACGTGAAGAACACCTTGAGTGTGTGTAACTGTGTGTTTTTATAAAGGAAAGTACAAGGTGACTTACTTTTGGAATTATTTTGATAAACCCTAATTAGGGTAAGTATGTGCTTTATATACCACAAGTAATTGGTATATTAAAGCGCAGTCACCTAACTTATACCAAATATCACCTGTTACCCCAAACTACTACAACCCTTTAAATAACAACATATAAACCCAAGATTACAATAATGAAAGGATGCTACTAAATATTCCTAACAATCTCCCCTTAGCATCCTTTTCGCCTTGGCGTCCTTTGAGTCTTCTTTTTCTTGGGTTTCATCAGATGGTAGGGAGACTTCCTGAGTCCTAAGAAGTACTCAAACGATCGTAACCTTCTTGAAAAGATATTTTCTCAGAGGTGGTCTCGATTAGCTTCATGTATTTTTCTTGAACTGCGTATTCTTCGTGTCTTAGCTGCTCGAGAATACTTCTGAGTTTCTTTCGAATGATCAGGAGGGTTCCGTCGCTGAACTTGTGATCTCTGATGTCTTCATAAGCCTTTTCTCTCCTTTGAAGTTGATGTAGACAATTGATGGATCGTCGTCTTCATTTATAATGTGGCCTTCACCAAAATTTTGATCTGGGACCTCGAACGATGGCTTTGTGAGATTCACCTTCTTCATGTTACTCTCTACCGCCATTTGAAGACCATGAGTTGCATTGAACTTGACTTGGCGCAGAATGAATCTTTTAGCGTTGTACCCTAGTCTGAGTTCTGGAGTCTTGAGTGCTCCAAGTGTTCTATAGTCTCTCGCTATTTCTTCAACATCTTCACGTCTGATGTAGGCGAGGTCGGCTTCATTCAGTTCTTCGTACGCTTCATCTTCTCGCCGTACCATGTAGATAGGCATGTCCATGTCTGCAAATCTCTCTTTACGAACTCCCAGAATTTCTCTGATTCTGGGTCTCTTCGCCTCTTATCTTCTGAGAGTATCTACATCACCTCATTTTCCTCTGAGCATCCGAATTCGGCGAAGAGATAACAGGTACTGTACTGCTTTTGGTCTTGGAAGATGACTAAGTCCTCTAAGCTCAAGCTCGTCCAGCTTCTTGATCCTATCCTCCTTCCTCCAGATTCTCCTTCGAATTTCTTCTTGAAATGGAGCAATCACCTTGGCGTTTTCGCACGGCAATTTCAGCTCTGCTTCTATTTTCGACTTCATTGGTGGGCATTCCTCACCGACGAAGGTGTGTTGGAGAAGCTCAGGAAGTTCTGGAATCTCTGCTTCGTAGTCTTCACCTTCCTCGAGTTCATCATCGTCGCCGATTAGGGCCAGGCTGACGTTTGCCTTCATCAAGAAGTATCTGGCATTTTCCATCAAGCTCTAGCCAAATCCGGATCCATCGATTTTGTTATCCAATATTTGTTGAAGATGTAGTTTTCCACGGGATCGTGTGAATTGTACAGTTCTTTGGTTTGTGGGATTGGATTGTCAGTCTGAAGGGACATGATGTGAGAGGATGGAGACATTGAAGGACTTGTTTGACTTGTGGGATGTGTGAGAGATGATAGGGACATTGAAGGGCTGCTTTGGCTTGTGGGATGAGGATGCGCAGGCTCATAGCTGGTGAGGAGGGCTGTTGGGTTGTTATGGTAGTAGTTCGGGTAGATTTTCTTGTTTGTGTGGGTGTAGGTGATTTGGTTCTGGTAGGTGTTTGGGTGACTCTTGGCTGCGTCAGTTGAGATTGAGGCCCTTTGTCTTGTGTATTCTCACCCTCGGGACGACCTCATCGTCTGGGTCGTTACGTGGCTGATTCGATGTCTGGGCCGCGCCTCGACAGGTGAACGGGAGCTCGAGACGTCTAAGGACCTCCGCTTCATACTTGGTGACCTTCGGTGCAGTGCGGAGTCTGGCGATGACGACGTCAATGAGCTCCGTAGACTGGAACGTTCCAAGGACCTTCGTCAGGGTCAACAGACGGATCCGATCTAGGACGTTCTTCTTCGGTGATGGGGGATTTGCCTTTGTCTCGAGTGAAAGTCCCAAGTGCATTATACACTTGGGTCATGATGGAGTCTTCGAGACCTTTTGCGAATTCAGCAAGGCGAGTGTCGAGTCTGGCCTCCATCACGAACGGCCCGCCGTCACAACATCAGAAAACAGTGTTCCTGATGTGCCGCCTGTTTGCACAGGACTTGTGAAACCGGTGCTAGTTAGGCTTACCGTTGACATCAAATCTGAGATGGACTCAGATTGATGGCCCAAGTCAGTAGCTGCTGAGATGTTGACTACTTTGGGTCTTCCGCTCTGTTCCTAGTACGAAGACATTGTGGAGCGCTCTGTCTAGATCACTAAGATCTAGAGGTGCAGAAACAAGAGTGAGTGTCCTAGAAAATGGAGAAAATATGGATGGTGAGGGCACTAGACTTGTCGTGATCAAAGGAAGTGCAGTCTCAGGCTGAGGACTGCTTGATATAACATCTACCTCCTCCGAGCGAGGTGGTGAAGATTTACGTGGGTTTGGGTCGTCGTAAGTATCTGAAACAATCATCTGTTGGGAGATGATTGAGTGGGTAGGTGGGGTAGTTTGCGCGATTGGACCTGATGTCGCGACTTCTACTCGGGGAAAGACAAAGTCGTCCCCTGCACCTATTGGCTCGGTCCGGCTTATTTGTGGACTTGAAGACTGAGGAAGACGGTCGTGTTTGTGTTTGTACGCCGTTCCTGTTTACTGCTTCCTTCATCCTCTTTGGATTTTCTCTTTTGTTTTTGTTTTGGGGATGAGGAGCGTCCTAGACCTAGATTTGGCTGTGAGGGTTGGCTTATCCCTAGATTAGGTTCAACAGGGATGTGTTGAACCATGGGAACATCTTCGAGGTTGTTTGCTCGAAGGTATTTTTGGATCTCTGGGTCATTTGGATCGAGGAGGTGAAGTAGATAATCTGGTAGGATCATTGCCTCCTGATCGATCTTGCTCTTTGTTGATTGTATCTTGGTGAGCTTTGGAGTTTGACAGCCCTCTGTCCGGGGTCGGCGCTCAATTTCTGGATGAAGATCCACGAAATGCTGAGCGATGACAGGGAGCCACGCAAGTAAGGAAGTACTCGCTTTGTTGTTCCTAGACCTCGTCTCCTTAGTTGGTCAAGGAAGTCCGTCCAGAGCAGTTGGGAGACGTCATAATTTTTGTTGAAGATGATGCCGTGGAAGATCAATATAATGTTGCGGTTGCACCGGTCGGATCTAGCGTGCTTCGGGGATAGGCACTTGTTGATGATTAGGAAGAGGGTCCGCCAAGGTCCGGGGATATCTTTTGCTGAGAAGTCCGGGAGGTGAATGGAATTTTGAGCGTTAGATTTGTGGTCCATGAATAAGAAGTCTCTAATGAGATCCTCATTGGAGGGATGAACATCACAGAGGAGTGAGAATGGGAGGTTTAGTAGGTTGCGAAGAATGGTTGGTGTAAAAACAACAATGGTATTGTCGATTTTAGCAGAGAGACGGGTTGTTTTTGGGTTATCTGTCGGGTTTTGAAGAGTGGCCCAGAATTGCTGTACTTATACTTCAGGGACACACTCGATGATATGAGGGCTGTTTGCAGAGGGTGATTGGCTGGGATTTACAATGATTGGATCTGGACAGGATGTGTTAGCAAAGTCTAGCTGTAGGTTGTTGGCTATTCTTTGCGCCCAGTCCTTTGAAGCAAAAACATCATAAATTGTTCGCACCATTTTGATAATTCTGTAAGATAAGATCAAAAGGTTAGGAGAAAATATTAAATGTTGGAGCACTTAATGTTGTAGAAATAAGTTTGACAAGTCCATTATAATGTCAAATGTCGTGATCATTTGGACTTAGGAAAATTTGACAAGTTAATTTGATTAAGTTTGGAGCGGCCGATTCAAGAAAGGAAATTGAACAATCAATCGACGATGTTTTCAATCGGGCGATCTGATTTTCAATAGTGTTGTAACTCAGTTTCGGATAAAACATTGAATCGCTCGATTCAAATCGAAGTGTAATTATATTTCAGTTTCGGGCGAAGTAAAGGATTGTTAAATTTGAAATTAGTTTCGAGCGAGAGTAAAATATTGTTTAATTTGAAATCAGTTTCAGGCGAAAGTAAAATATTGTTTAATTTGAAATCGGTTTCGGGCGAAACTAACACATTTAAGTTGAAATCAGTTTCGGACGGAAGTAACACATAGTTTTAATTTGAAATCAGTTTCGGGCGAAGTAAAGATCTACAGTGAAAACGAATCGGCCGATCGAAGTTTGAAATTAGGTTATGAAAGAGTTTCGGGCGATTCCGTCATTCGGGCGAATGTAGTCCAGTCGAAATGCAATCTGGGTGCGATTCGAGTGAACTTATTCAACCCTAATCTGCGAATCCTGCAAAAATACGAACGATATCAGTTAAAAACTTGCAGATTACATGTTTTTCTTACCGATAATGAGTGTTGAACTGCAAAAATCGTTAAAAATACAGGATCTGTGTGTGATGGTGACGGGATTCGAGTGTGATTTCAGAATTTGGGAGTAAATTGGGTAAATCGTTGAGAAATGACTGAGTTTCGGGCGAAACACTATATATATATATGATGAGATTCGATCGAAAGTAGTTTCGGGCGAGTCTCACTTTCGCAGAGTACAAATAACAAAGGGGTTAAAAAATTTCAGTTTCGATCGATTCGATTGAGTTTCGGGCGATAAACAGTTTCGCCGAGAATAATTGTAAAGCTTTCATATATTTCAGTTTCGATCAATTTTGAGTTTCGCCGTTTAAGAGATTTTTTATTTTAAAAATGCTGAAAATTACTGTCTCAAGACCCTAGAAATCGATTTTGAAGAAAATTTTTAGATGTTCCCCCTTAATTTGTGCAAAGTGCTCAAAAGCTCCCTCTAAATTTGTGCATAATTTTTCAAGACTCCCCCTAGATATGATGGTCAATTTCTCCGACGCGCATAAGAAAACATAGGAAGAAAATTAAGTGACTTATTTACACAATACATGGTTCATGTGGGGACAATCGATCATGTCTTACGGTTCAACATTCCTAACCTAGACACCAAGAATTGGGATAGTTTTCATCCAATGCTTTAGAGAATAAATCATCAAGTTGAAGGTCGGTGTGGCAGCCCCGCCTTCCACCACTATTTCTTAACTAGTCTACGCGACTAATGTCGTAATAATAAAATAAATCGTGCGAAATTTCGGATAAAATTTTTCCTTCTATAAAAAGAAATCGTAAAGTTGTCTACAAAATCATCCTGGGTCCTATTTACATAGGAAAGCGCGCATGTGGGTCAAAATAAATTTACTGGGCCTCCACGAGGTCGCATCCATGCACACACTTCCATCTCAAAAGCCCCCGGAAGCTTCAAAAGTCGGCCTCGCCGTGAAAATGATCACGTACCGTGATCGTGGGGTCCTACAACACATAAAACGTGGAATGAGCTTATAAAGCTCAGTAAGTGAAAACCATGCATGCAATGCACGTGACCTAAATAGCGAAGGCATTCGCGCCAATGCTATTGACTTCTCACATCCTTGTCGTCCTTTTCATCTCATATTTGGGCCCTCGGCTTTCAATCTTACTATGCACCATATAGAGCTCAAACCCCTAAGGGTTTAAGTGGCAGTACACACTGGGAGGCTAAACCCGAGTACTCCATCTGTGCGTAACCCTATGGTGCCTTTCAATCCCAATGCGGTACACACTGAGAGGCTACCAGTGCCTTTCAATCCCAGTGTGATCCACACTGAGAGGCTACTAGTGCCTTTCAATCCCAATGCAGTCCCATTGAGAGGCTAACCCGGGCACACAAATTTCGTTTAACCCTAAGGCGCCTTTCCATCCCAATGCGGTCTGACACGCAGGCGCTTCTCACTGGTAGCTTACTACGAGGTCGCCAACACTCGAGGTTCCCTCGGTGCCGCTCATACCCTTGAGTTGCATCCTCCAGGTTGCATCTCCCGCTACGGGGGTATTCCCCCTACCTTTCGTGAATCAGGTAATTCGGCTTCGTGAATCGCCGTGGTAGCATAGAAGAGCCGTGACTCATCATTGAGTCGACACAAATGCCTATATCGGCAAATATACATCGCTCTCAAGCGATCTTATACTCATGCACGCTATTTCCCTGACTCTTATACTAGTCGTGCGTGCATATGCTCATGCCATGAATATGCGTGTCATGTCATCGTATAACGTAATTAAATCACGTAAGAGCTCACATAAAACCATATAAGCACATAGACACGTCACATAAATTCATAAAAGCATATAACACATAATTTCATGCACATAAGAATTATGTGTTGTAATTGCGATTTCCACTTACCTGGTATCCTTAGCTATTTACTTTATCGTATTGTAAGTTGCTAACCTTCGAACCCTAAATATAGAAACATATAAAATTAGGGTTTGTTAGTCTATTTACAGTTTCACTAAAATGGCTTAATTTAGAAAACCCTAATTTTATTATTATCATTATCATTATTATTATTATTATTTTTATTATTATTATTATTATTATTATTATTATTATTATTATTTTTATAAGTTTCAAAACCCTAAATTTTGAACTGTGACTTAAATTGGAAAAATACCCTTATTATCCTTTTATTACACGTGGTCTTCTCTAGACTTATGGAATTAATTATATTATCTCTAATTTGTGATTCATTCTTTATGACACCTATCACCTTCATGAATACAAAACACGTCACTTAGCTTCATGTTTTTATTTCATTGGTCAAGCTTGTATTAATGTGTCATTTTCTCACTTCTACTAATTCGTAAAATGTTATTTTATTACCCAACGTCACCTAATTCACCAAATAAATCTCTCGTGATTTGTTAAAAAGAAACATATAGGTTCTCGACATTGGTTTTCGAGATGAATCTCGAACCTGATTTCGAAATTCTTCCTATAACACTTATATGGTTTCGAAATTCTTATTTTTATCCATATATGACCTTTTCGAAAGGGATTTCGAGATCTAATTTGGTTTCCTAAAATGATACGAAGTTTGTTTCATAAATATCTCGAAATTCTATTCAAAGATGTTTCGAAATTGATTAAGTAGTACACAAAAATTTCGAAGTCAATTTCAAAATAGATCTCGAAATTGATTCAAACTTTGTTTCGAAATCTTGTCACACTTGATTTCGAAATTTCACCTACAACATTGATAAAGTTTCGAGAATCATTGATTGGAACACATGTCTTTTAAAACACTCTTCTATACAGAATTCATCTACACCTTTGATCAAAAAGGTATTTCCTCAAGAACATGATAAATTTCGTTTAATATTCAAGTATTCCTAATTCTTTCGAAGATCGTTTTATTTTAGCAATCCAGAATTCATGCGAATTTTCATGCCTACTATTTGAATAGAAACATAAAATCTAATAGAAGAATTAATACAATTCAAGCTTTCTAACACGTAACTATAAGAATTCATTCTTAAAAGCCTCCAAGCTTAAACCTATACAAACCCTAAACATAAACGTACCCTTTGGTGTTTAATATTCTCTAATACACATGAAGATAAAAAGATATATTGTTATGATAGAGTTATACCTTCCAAGCACTTCTATATTTAATTCTCCTTAGATGGTTTATTGCTCGACCTGTGTTGGAGATTCACCTTGTTATTAAACGCTTTCTCCTCCGTACTTAAGGTTTGGATGGTTCTTTACCAATAAATTATAACATGCATATTTTCTTCTTATCTCATAACTTAGACTTGCGTGTAACAATGTCTAAATGACATCGACATATTTTGGTTAATTCTTATCTCATCTGATGTATTACATTATTATACTATATACCTTTCTTAGTAGCTAAGAAATCGAGCCTCAATATTTCGACATCTAGTTGTTCAATATTCAATCATTTCGAAATTCTACCTTTCGAAATCTATTTATTTCGACACTTGATTGCTCGACATTTATTTGTCTCGAGATTCTCTTATTTGGCGACATTCTTCTTTCGAATTTCTAAAATCTCGACATCCTCTAACATCTTCAAGGGTTTCGAGATTAAAGATCTCGAGATTCTTCCTCAGCTTTTTCGAGTTTCTCCTAGACTAGCATATCATGTACTAAAAACCCTAAAATCGATAACTAACCTACATTCAATTAATTCTTCTACTTGGTTAGTAATTTTAATAGCATGTAATATGTAATCACGTAAGTTCTAATTCGTAATACACATAAAATTAGTAAATTACACAACATGAAATCATAGACACGTAAGTAATTTAAAAACATAAAAGCATGAAAGCATCGTATCACTCAAAATCCTAATTTCTTTCTTTATTTAACTCAACAAAATTTCTAATTTACTGCTAATTATGTCGTAAATCCCGTAAATAGATTTTACGGGTATTACAGTCGGTGTGAACAAAATGCATTTCGATTTTACCCTGTTCTACATGTTCCTTGATAAAGTGATATCTAATCCCTATATGTTTTGTGCGGGAGTAATGTACGGGATTGCTAGTTATAGCTATTGCACTTTTGGAGTCACTAAAGATGGGAATACGATTTAATGATGTGCCAAAGTCTCGTAGCTGGGTTCTCATCCACAAAAATTGTGAACAACAACTCGTAACAGCGACATATTCTGCCTCTGCCGTAGAAGTTGAAACACAATTTTGTTTGGCTCTTGTTGTACTCTTCCTATCCAGCTTGCATCCCGCGTAATCTGCATCTGTGTATCCTACGAGTTCGAAGTTTGAGTCCATTGGGTACCATAGACCTAGGTTGGGAGTTCCCTTAAGGTATTTGAAGATTCTATTGACGGCGATCATATGAGACTCCTTCGGATTAGCTTGAAAGCGAGCACAGAGACATGTGGCGCACATAATGTCAGCTCGACTGGACGTGAGATAGAGCAGAGATCCTATCATGCCTCGATAAATCGTTTGGTTAATCGATTTTCCTGATGAATCTGCATCAAGCTTGCATGAAGTGGACATGGGAGTGCTGGCAAGATTGGAGTTGTCCAGGTTGTACTTCTTGAGGATGTCGTGAATGTACTTGGATTGGCTGATGAAGATTCCATCGTGAATTTGTTTAACTTGGAGACCTAAGAAGAAACTTAGTTCTCCCATCATACTCATTTCGAATTTCTACTTCATTAGATCTCCAAAGTTCCTGCACATTCTTGCATCCGTCGAGCCAAAAATAATGTCGTCAACGTAGATCTGTACTAACATAATGTCATAGCCGGCCGTCTTGATGAAAAGAGTCGTATTGATCTTCCCTTTTGTGAATCCGAAGGAGATGAGAAAGTCTGAGAGGACCTCGTACCAGGCTCTGGGAGTTTGTTTAAGTTCATATAGAGCTTTATCGAGTCTGTAGACGTGGTATGGGAATTGCTCGCTCACAAAACCTTCAAGCTGAGATACAAAAACAGAATTCCGTTGAGGAATACAGTTTTGACATCCATCTGGTAGACTGTGAAGTTCTTGTGTGCTGCCAAAGCTAAGAAAATCCCGATGGCTTCAATTCTTGCGACTGGAGCATAAGTCTCATCATACTCGATTACTTCCTGTTGATTGTATCCTTTTGCTACCAGCCTAGCTTTATTGCATACTACAATTCCTTGCTCGTCCTTTTTGTTCTTAAAAACCCATTTAGTACCTATGATAGGTTTCCCAGCTGGTCTTGGCACCAGGTTCCAGACTTTCAAACTAATTGATTTCCTCCTGCATTGCGATTATCCAATCTGGGTCGGCGAGAGCTTCAACTACTTTGCTGGCTCCTTTTGACTGAGGAAGCAGGAGTAAAGGCTTTCATTTATCGTTGACGCTCTAGTTGTTACGCCAGTGGGGGGATCGCCAATTATTTGTGAGTTCGGGTGTGCACGGGTCCATTTTCTTGTATGAGGTTGTGATGGTTTAGCTACACTGGTATCTCCCATTGCTTCTTCACTTTGATCAGCCTGATGTTCCGTAGCTTCTCCAGGTTGAGGTAGTATTGACTCTCCTGAGGAAATTTCTATTGTCGAATTAGTTGACTGGGGTGTTTCTGCAGCTGAGCTGGAGATGACCGCAGTATCAGTTGGAAGTTCATTGTCATCGTCAATGTGTAGATTTCTAACGTAGGAGGCGAGTTATCATTGCAAGGTGCACTAGAGTCATCATTGTTAGGTGCTGCAGAGTCATCATTGCTATGTGCTGCAGGAGCGGTTGGGGTAGTGGGCGGCGGCGGTCTTGAGAAAAGATCCTCGAATAGGAGATCAAGTTCCATATCGGTCAATGTGTTGGAATGTGAAGGTTCGCCCACTGTGGAGTTGCATGGTTGATCTTTCGTCAACTCTCGTAGAAGTCCGGGTTCTGGACTGATTTGTGCAGAAGCCACTTGGTCTACTTCATCAAATGTCACGTTAATACTCTCCATAACCGATCGTTTCTCCTTGAGGTATACTCGATAGGCTTTGGAGGTTGTCGAGTATCCTACCAGTATCCCTTCAAATGCTTTTGGGTCGAGTTTGCCTCTGTCTTCACGATCATTGGCCACGTAGCACTTGCATCCAAAGACTCTCAAGAAAGAGACGTCTGGTACTCTGCGATTGATCAACTCGTAGGGAGTCCTATTGAACCTCTTGTGGAGGGATGCACAATTATGAGTGAAGCAAGCTGTGTTCATTGCTTCAGCCCACAAGAAGTGAGGTAATCCAGAGTGAATAAGAAATGTTCGTGTTGCTTCAACTAGGGTTCTATTTTTGCGCTCAACTATACCATTTTGTTGGGGTGTTTTTGCTGCTGCGAAGTGCTGGGTGATTCCAAGTGAAACACAGAAGTCACTGAGCTTTTTGCTCTTAAATTCGATCCCATTGTCAGTTCTGATGATTTGGACACTTAGTTGGTAGAGATTTTGTACGGTACAAGGATCAAAAAGATAGCTTGAAATGCTTAAAACGTGAAGAACACCTTGAGTGTGTGTAACTGTGTGTTTTTATAAAGGAAAGTCCAAGGTGGCTTAGTTTTGGAATTCTTTTGATAAACCCTAATTAGGGTAAGATGGGCTTTATATACCACAAATAATTGCTATATTAAAGCCCAGTCACCTAGGTTATACACAATATCACTTGTTACCCCAAACTACTACAACCCTTTAATAACAACATATAAACCCAAGATTACAACAATTAAAGGATGCTACTAAATACTCCTAACAATATTAACTTGTGATATAAATGTTATGATTTAAATTATGTACTAAACACGGAAAATGCATTGATATGCTGCTATCTCGTGTGCCGTACATGGAAAGTAAATCTGAATTGATTGAGTCTATAAACTGATAGAAGGGAATCACATATGGAAAGTGCTGATATGGTAAATAATGTCGAAATGATTGAATATGCCTTGATAACGAATCTGAGCTTTTATATGGAATATGATCATGCATTAATGAGCTAATGACCGTTGTGAACGTTAATTATGAGCATGATCTACATGGCATGTTGACTTTAAAAAATTGCATGGAAATTATACTTAATTTGATGATTATTATGTGATATGATTTTCCATGTGAAGTGCTAATTGAAAAAGGTTTATATACATGCTACACTTCATAATTTCAAGTACTTAGAATTTGCGAACATATGCCTACGAGAGATTTTTTTGAGCAGAAACAAATTGAGAGATTCCTGACTCTTCACTTGCGATAGCTTTCTGCCGTACTGAGCTTTAACTTGCGATTCCATCACTGAGCGAGTGATTCATCCTAATATTCCTACCTCCCACCATATATTCTATCTTCGGACGTGTTGTCTTTGGACGTGAGCAATACCAAGGAGGCAATGTCAACGTTTACGCACACGTGAAGGGACGGACGAGCTCTGGGGGCCCTTCGGTAGTGAGTTGTGTCTGTCGGGATAAGGAGATTCCGAGGAACGAAACTCGGCGTGTGGTAACCTAGTGTGTCTAGTGCTCGACTTGTTTCGGTTGTGTATTAGGCTAATCAATCAGTTTTGTATCCAGCTACGATGCATTCTAGTGATTGGTTAAACTCTTAGGAAGCAAATCCGAAGGAGAGGAGTAAACCCCAGTTGGGAATACAACCTCTATAAAAATCATGTCTCACATTTACTTTTCAGTTATTCCTTTATCGCTGTGAGACAGACCCGACACACATCCGACGTAACTAGGATATATCAGGCATACTCATTACAAGCATCAGTAGGCATCTCTATGTCAGTACATACTAGAATTGTGAAAAGACGAAGCATAAAGTTTTATAAGCCTAATGCACCCCCTCTTAGACACGTTTTTATCTTCATTTGGTGTCAGAGCGGGTTACTCAAACGACGGGCCTAACAAGCCTCAGTTAAAGATCTAATGGCTTCTTCGAGTTTTGATGTTTTTGCAGAGGGCCAATCCCATTCCAGGACACCACTCTTCGATGAAACCGCCATATGGGAAAACCGGATGATGGAATTCCTGCTTGCTACTGACTATGATCTGTGGGATATCATCACGACTGGACCTTACACTCCTAAGAAGGCGGATGGAACTCCAAAGAAAGGTCTTGACTACGATGCAACAGACAAGCGAGGAATCTCCTTGAATGCCAAAGCAAAGATCATGGTCGCCTGCGCGCTTACAAGAGAAGAAAATACAATCATATGAGTTCATGCGAATCTGCCAAAGATATGTGGGACATGCTCCAAGTCACACATGAGGGAACCACTTGAGTTGTACAAGAAAGAATAGCCCCCCTCACCAATACGAGCTGTTCAAAACGGAGGACAACGAGACTATAAGTCACATGTACGCGAGATTCATGAACATCATCAATCAAATGTTCTCGTTGGGAAAAAATAGCGGACGGTGAGAAGGTGCGAAAAATACTGAGATCTCTTCCAAGAGAATGGAATCCCAAAGTAACTGCAATCTACGAAGCGAAGGACTTGGACGAACTTTCCGTCTCAGAACTGATCGGATCTCTGACCACCTACGAGATGACTCAGATCTCCATCAAAGAGAAACCACCAGTCCGAAATCAACCAAATATTGCCTTCAACACTGAACAAGAGAACGATTATGAGGGCGAAGAAGAAACTGAGGAAAACATACTGGAGCAGATTGCCATGCTAACCAGGAAATTTGAACAGTCTCGACTGAGAAGAAAGTTCAAAGGAAACTCCAAGTTCCAACCTAAGAACAAAGGAATATCGTCATCCAGCAACAATGTGCAGAAATTCTTCAAATGCAACAAGCCAGGCCACTTCGCCTCAAACTGCCCGATGGAACATGGTGACAAAAAGATAAAGAAGCAGAAAGCCATGGTCACGAACTGGGAAGATACCGGAAGTAAAGAAGAGGTGATCTCGTCTACATGGCCAATGATGATGATCAGGTATCTTCTTATCCACTATTAAGAAAATACTATTTCTAAATGAATTATATGCTAGGCAAGATGAATCTCATGATAACGCTTCTTCGGTCCCTGAAGTAGATGATAATGAAGAGATGTTTGAAATAATCCAAAATGCAGAAAGGAGGATTAAGTCGCTCAACTCACAAGTAAATAGTCTAGTTAGACAACGAGATGACGTAGCTAGAGAGAAGTACCAAACAGATCTAGAAAATGAACGCTTGAGAGCCGAGCTGAAAACCCTTAAGGAAGAAAAAGCTTTGTGTAATTGTGAAGAGCTTAGGAAGCAAAAAAATGATATATCTAGAGACATGTCTGTACTTAAGGAATCCCTAAAATGAAAATCACGTGCTGTTAATAGACTTCTTGAAGGAAAACAAAATCTTGATATGTTACTTAGTATTCCTAGAAATGTTGGGAAATCAGGGATAGGATATTCCACGGCACATGAACATGCTACACCTCCAAAAAATGTTAGGAAGCCTAAATGTTTTTCATGCGGACGTCACGGTCAGTATGCTAACCATTGTTTTTTGAAGAGAACTGATAAATTTAGATAAGTCTGGAGGCCAAAGAAAGTTCCTGAAGTCTCCAACACTGGCAAATCTGTGTTTGAGAGATCACAGTCTGTGACATATGATATACGTGTTAACAGGAGCTAACCATTTAGGACCCAATCAAAGTTGGGCACATCAGAAAAGAACTGATTCATGCAGGTACAAAGAAGAAAATCCAGCAAGAAAAACAAGTGGTACCTCGACAGTGGGTGTTCACACTATATGACAGGTGATATTAGTAAGTTTGTGTCGGTGAAAGCGTATGACGAGGATATGTCTCTTACGCCGACAACACAAAATCTAAGATTATTTGAGTGGAAATTGTCGGTAACACTTTACATACTACTTTAGATGACGTATGATTAGTTAAGAATTTAGAACATAATCTCATTAGCATTAGTCAATTATGTGATAAAGGTCATACGATAACTTTCGAAAATGATAAGTGTGTTGTTAGATGATGATAAAGTGTTATTTAGTGCATCTAGGGATATAAATATTTATTGTATTACTCTTGATGATATCACTGACCAGAATGTCAAGTGCTTAGCAGTTACACAGGATAACACCTGGTTATAGCACAGACGCCTAGACATGCTAACATGGAACTACTGTTTCCTATTACAAGCAATGCGCTGGTACGAGGTGTTCCTGACATAAAGTTCGTCAAGGACAAAACATGCAAGGCATGTTAAATGGGCAAGCAGATCAAGACATCGTTCAAAGCAAAGAATGCGATATCCACATCCAGACCTCTGGAAGTGCTACATTTCGACCTTTTTGGTCCTGTTCAGACAATGTCTCTGCGAGGTAAAAGATATGCCTTTGTCATTGTTGATTATTATTCCAGGTAGACATGGGTGATATTCCTTGCACATAAGAATGAGGCACTAGATAGCTTTGCATCACTAGTGAAGAGACTAGAAAATGAAAAGGAAATGAATCTGTGTAGGATACGTAGTGATAACGGTTTGGAACTTGATAGTAAATCATTTGCATTATTCTGTGATCAATATGGATATAGTCATAACTTCTCTGTTCCTATAACTCCCCAGCAGAACGGTGTAGTTGAACGGAAAAACAGAGTGTTACAGGAAATGGCTAGATCTATGTTACATGTATGATATTCCTAAACAGGTCTGGGCGGAAGCTGTTAGTACAGCCTGTATATGTCAAATCGCGTGTTCCTTAGGCCGATATTAAAGAAAACATCTTATGAAATCTGGCATGGTAGAACTCCAAATATAGGTTACTTTCGGTGTTTGGATGTAAATGTTTTATCTTGAATGATAGAGATAGGAAAGGAAAATTTGACTCTAAGGTAGATGAAGGGATATTCCTTGGTTACAGTCTTCACTCTAAGGCCTATCGTGTTTACAATAAAAGAAAGCTGACTATTCAGGAATCCATACATGTTACTTTTGATGAGGTACCTAACATAGATGCTACTGATGAGGAAGGTATAGATTTGCCTTATGCAGAATTGCAGGATACTAAAGACAGTGAGGACGATATTCCAATAGACGAAAATGTTGTGACACTGGAACCGGAAGCTGGTGGGCTACAACCTAGAAAATGGAAACATGCTTCCAGTCATCCAACGGATCAAGTGATAGGAAATATCACATCTGGAATCAAAACTCGAGCAACTGCACGACATCAGGATATGGAGGAATCCCATGATGTACTGCTTTCAATGATGGAACCAAAGACGGTCCATGGAGCTCTAGACGATATATCTCGGGTCTCTGCCATAGAGGATGAGTTATCACAGTTCGAAAAGAGCCAAGTGTGTACACTCGTAGAGAGACCAGACGAAAAATCCATCATAGGAACCAAATGGGCTTCCGCAACAAGCTCGATGGACACGGTAATATCACCAGAAACAAGGCGAGGTTAGTTGCAAAAGGTTATTCCCAGGAGGAAGGTATTTATTTCGATGAAACCTTTGCTCGGGTAGCTAGATTAGAATCCATACGTTTCTTGCTTGCATATGCATGTCGCTTCAAACTCTTTCAAATGGACGTCAAAAGTGCATTCTTAAATGTCTTTACAATTTAGGAAGTCTATGTAGAACAACCGCTGGGTGTCGCTTGGAAAGATTTTCCAAATCATGTTTTTAAATTAAATAAAGCATTATATGGTTTAAAGCAGGCTCCTAGGGCATGGTATGAAAGGCTAAGTAAGTTTCTGATTTACATAGGATTTTCGACTAGAACTATTGATAACACACTGTTTATTAAGTATGAAGGTGATCACATGATACTGGTCCAAATCTACGTTGATGATATCATATTTGGACGTAATAATATCCTTCTTTGCGAGGAATTATCTAAGTCTATGCAGAAGGAATTTGAGATGAGCTTGATGGGTGAGCTGAACTACTTTCTCGGGTTGCAAATAAAGCAACTTGACAAATGGAACCTTTGTAACCCAGACGAAGTACAGCAAGGAATTACTGACTAAATTTCGGATGAGCGATTCCAAAGCAATTTCCACCCCTATGCATCACACCAGAATAGACTGTGACGAATCAGGTACACCAGTTGATCAAACAGAATATCGATGTATGATCGAAAGCCTTCTTTACTTAACTACTAATCATCCTGATATCATGTTTGCTGTTGGTATATGTTCGAGATATCAATCTGACCCTAGGGAATCCCACTTGACAGCAGTCAAGCGTATACTTAGATATATCAAGGGTACTGTCAATTTTGGTATGTGCTACTCTCATACGGATGATTCCCATTAATGGGATATTCTGATGCCGACTATGTCGGCTGTAGGAAAGATAGAAAAAGTACTAGTGGAACTTGCCAATTACATGGAAATTCCCTGGTAACTTGGTCTAGTAGAAAGCAAAATGTTGTCGCCCTCTCCACAACCGAAGCTGAATATATGGCCTTGTCAACAAGTTCTTCAGATGACTTAGTGATTTTGGGTTACGTTATGACAAAATTCATATTCTGTGTGATAGCACTAGTGCCATTGGTATTACTAAAAATCCCGTGCATCATTCTCGTACTAAGCATATAGAGGTTAACATCATTTTATACGAGACCATGTTCAGAAGGGGGAATATCAGTGTGGAATTCGTAGGAACAAATGATCAACTTGCTGATATCTTCACAAGCCCCTAATTGAGGCAAGATTTTGCGACATCCGTGACCGATTGGAAATCATCGAGCTAAATAAGGTTAGTAAATGTGCCTAATTCTGCCATTTACTCTAGATGCTATATTAGGAAGAAATTCGTAGTCATTTTAACCTAGGACATTCTTTCGGTCCTTGATTATTTTTGGATCTTATAGTGCTTATCATTAAGTGCCATTTTAGTATTTTAGGAAAAGATTCATAGTGAATTCAAGCATAAAGATCGTTCATTTAGTCACCAATGCTATTTTAGGAGTCTTGAATCTCCAAATCTCTCCTTAGAATGCGACTGCGATATTTTAGGAAGAAATTCGTAGATATCGTTCCAGCCTTTCAATTATTTTAGGAAACTTGGATATTTAAAACCTCTTCCTATTGAGCTCTGCCCAATCCTTTCCATAATTATGAGATTCCGTCAAATCACTATGTGATTTCAGACATCCCGTTTGACAGCTTTCCTCCTTCCTTGTTTGAATTTCAAAATTCAAATTTTAAAATTCATCCTTATTCCTTCTCAAAATAAACCGACCCTCTCATCCTTAAAAACTAAGAACCAACTTTCGATCTTCATCATTTCTCATTATCTTCTCCAAACTTCCTCTCAAACCCAAAAAGCTCTCAAAATGGTGAAAACTGCCGGATCCAAAACCGCCGCCATGGGACTCAAGCCGCAAACGCAAAGAGCCCATGTCCGACGAAACCTTGCCCGACTCTCCTCCAAAATCCCTTGAACCAGTCTCGCCCTCATCATCCTCCATTAGGAAAACTCGTTCTAAAGCCAAGACTTTCGAAAAAGTTTCCTCCCTGTCCAAAATCGCCAAAAAGAAGAAGAAGAAGACCACGAAATCCAGCCTCACTCCTACTCGAACCCCCGCTAAATCGCCCGAACCTGAAAAGTCTGCGTCAAGTCAAGAGATCCCTGAAGATATTCCTGCTGAAACCCAAAAACCGCCTTCGCGAACCCCAACTCCTGAGAAACCTCCTTCACCTCTTGAACAAGCTCAGCCATCTCCACAGCCGACCCCGAAACCTTCTGACATCCCTCCTATTGATCTGTCAAAACCAAATGATATCCCTGGTGAAGCACTTTTTCTGAAGGAAAGTAACCGCACCACCTACAAAAGTTTCGGTAACAGAGTCATAGCCCGAGGTCGCGGTGTTGCCTTCGACAAGTTGCCTGCTGGAACAGTCATCACCTGGCTAAAAGACTTCGGCTGGGAAGAATTCTTGAGTATCAACAAACCCTCCTACCCAGAAGCCGTCAAGCTTTTCAACGCAAACTTTGGCTATGATGAGTATGAAGAGCACATCAACGTCCGCTCCTATGTGCTGGGAGGCAGAATCAACTGGACCACCAAAAGGATTATGAGATGCTAGACGTTCTTGATGAACCCTTCTGCCATTACGACATGAACGACTGGTGCCACGCTGATGAGTTCAACCTCAGTGATGTTCTACAGACCCTCTGGAACACCCGTAGTAAGCCTCGCTTCTCGGACGGTGAAGCCCTAAACAAACTATCCATCGATTTTTTCTTTCTGCACAAACTCCTCAACATGACCCTGTGGAGTGCGAAAATCGGTAGCGGAGGCCACTCTACGACGATGAATTTCATGAGCACCTTGGTTGTCTAAATGATATCCTAGAATCGCAAATTCAATCTCGGATATGTGATCCTGAAGCACATGATCCAGGCCTTCGAAAGCAGAGACAAAGCATTGCCCTACGGTATGTTGCTCAAGCATTCCTTGAGTACGAAGAAATCATGATGCTGCCGGCATGGGAAGACAACGCCATCCACATCGTGGATTTGGTGATTCTGAAGCGCATGGGAATTCACTACTCGAAAGGTCAAGGTTGGTTCAAGGCCAAGGAGAATAGGTCAGTGGACAGTGCCCAGTAAAGGTCCGCAGCAAAAGGAAATGCGAAGGTTAAGAGCAACGACGACGACGACGACTATGAAGACGAGCTCAGCGTAAGAAAGGAAGGAATCTCCGCGATACGCCGCGATATCTCTGATATCAAGGCTGATAACCAGAAGCGCTTCCGCAAGCTCAAAGAACAGTACACTGAGTTGTCGCTGAAGCTTTCCAAGCTCTCCAAATTGATCAAGAAGCCCCTTCCTAAATTCGCTGATTTCGGAAGCTCTTCAAGCCAGTAGGCTGCCCCTCTGTTCCATTCTGTCCCTAGTTGCTTTTAGGATATTCCTCTCTGTTCCGTTTCTGCAAGTTCAGTTCTTAGGTGTCCCTCCCGCCTTTTTGATAATGAAGGGGGAGTAAGAAAAGTTTTTAGGCGTTAAGCGTCTAAGATTCTGGTGTTTGTAAGGTAGGTCGTGTGTAGGGAAGCTCGTGGAACCCTAATCTATATAATATTTGCTTTTATGATATATCCCTGATGCTTCTATGCGATGCTTAATGTTTTGCTCTGATTTTTGGATATATCTGTGATGCCTTGACTGGTCTTATGCCCTGATATAGTGATACTCTGATACTTATCTGTGCTAATTAACGTGTGTGAGATTTCTTGATAAGTGCTAAAGTGCCTGCTGCGATGATTATCTGATTGCTTGAATCATGCTTGGAAAATGCGCACTTAGGCAGGGGGAGCACACTCACGGGTAATTTCGAAATTTTGCATTCACGATATAACCTTGAGAATGACACAATATATCCGCACTTAGACAGGGGGAGCAAATTCATTCATGATATATCTTTGCATGTCATATATAAATCCGCACTTAGGCAGGGGGAGCAAATATGTATCATATGTGATTAGGAAATATCATATGCTCTGCTTTGTGATTATGGAACACTTAGACATATGCGCTAGGACTTGCGTAATCGAATGTGCTTACATGCTTTCGTGCTGCATCAATTACATGTCATGTTCAAAAAGGGGGAAAATATTGACCTTTTTGGTCCATGAGCGTTAGAGAGTTTTGATGGACTATGTAATTGTAATGACGTTAGGTCTATAAATTAAGCAATTCGATTTGTGATCAATATAACTGTTAGGTCCCCGTTGTCAACTCAATCAATCCTAGGCATGAATTCTAAGGAAATCGATTAGAATTATTGAACTTTGAAATTCGATCGAAAACCTTAAATGAAGAACACAAGAGTGAATTCCTTTAGTGAGAGAATGATTTCTGAGTTTCTCTCTCTAGAATTGAATTCGACACCCTTTCATATTGATTCTCTAAATTTTTTGTATTAAGCTCAATGTTTGTACAACTATTTATACCAAACAAACTTGGTATAAATATCAAACTAGTCATATCTAAGGACTAATACAAATAAAGCCCCTATCTACGAAGACAGCTAATGAATCAAAGCACAATTAAAATTGATATTCTACATTCTCCTCCTTTGTGCTTGATTTCTCTTCCGCGCTATCTGTCCTCGTCGGGCGTAGTACGACCTGCGCAAGCCTAGCGCATGCTCAAAGTTCCTGAGCGTGTTCCTTAGCTCCAGACGCTCCTCGATTTCATCTAATAGTTCCATTAGGAGTGGCTGTTCTCTCACGAACCGGTGGATCCTCAGCATCGTCTCTCTATTGATTTCTTCCAAACTCTGCTCTATGTTCTTCCTGATGACCTTGAGTGTCCCATCACAGAACTTGTTGATTTCAGTCTCATCAACCCATTCTTTTAAGCAATTGGATTGTGGTAGGTGATGCCTAGGACTGAGCTGATGTGGACGTGATTGTTGGGAAGCCCTTCGATCTCAGGTCCTTTGTTGAGTGGAGCGGTCATGTTGACCTTCTTCATGTTGCTCTCCAGAGCCATCTGAAGGTCGTGTGCGGCTAAGTACTTGACTTGGCGCATCATGAACCGGTAGAGTCCCTCGAGTCTTTCTTTCTTTACGAAACCTTGAGGACCCTTGTACTTCTCTACGTAAAGCTGGTAGAGACGGTACACCTCCTTGTAAGGAAGGTAGGGTAGGTCGCTCTCGCTGAGTTCATCTCGAGTTCTGTCCACTCTCTCTATTACATAGAACGGTGTTGGAAGTCCTCCTTTGGCGCAGTAGACACTTAGTAACTGGCAGATGGGAGATAGACTCTTATAATGGTTCCTCGCTTGTGCTTTAGTCATCTGCATCCTCACATCCGGTCCGAGATGGGTTAGCATCCAGAGATATGTCATTCTCTTTTGCTGATCCCAGTGAGAATCCCTCTTAGCTCAAACTCGTTCGGCTTCTTGACTCTGTCCGGTGACTTCCAAATATTTTCACGGACTTCTTCAAGGAAAGCTATTTCTATTCGAATATTCTCCCACGGCCTGTCGATCCGAACGGTCCCTGGCATTTGTCTTGTGGGAGAAACCGCTCGTTGCGTGATCAGGTCTGAAAGCCCTGTGGGATCTTGTGCATGGTCTACACCTTCCTGAAGTTCGTCGTCTTTTATCAACACGAGGTCCACCGAAGCTTGTTGCAGAATTTGTCGAACTTCCTTGAGCCGTTGTACTTGATGCTCCTCGGGCATATAATGGGTCGTCCACTGTCCTTCGAATATGAATTTGTCGAGGAACTCATGTGGATTGATGCCATGTCCTGAAGGGCCCGGTTGATCTGGAGCTCCAGAGGGAGTAGCTTGAGTTTGCGCCAGCGCTACGAGCATAGTTGCACTTGCTTATTCTTCCGGAAGCAAGGGGCTTGTCAGAGTTGGTGGTGTGGGCGGAGGCGTCCTTAGGTGAAAGGATGGTGGGTCGATGTAGGTTAGAGTGGTGGTGTGATGCGTGGTGTGGGTAGTTTGGGTGGTTTGTGTTTCACCTGCTCCAGCGCCTGTTTGCGTTGCGCCCGAGCCTTGTCCTTGGCCACCCGTAGATGTCCTTGGCCTCTTCTCCCCCTCATGATAATCCTGATCGTCAGGGTCATCATGTCGTCGTCTGGAGTGAGAGCTTTGGCCTCGGCACGTTTGGGTAGGTGGCTCAGGATGGTCCACCAGTCGCCTATAGAGCGATTCCTCCTGAGGCGACCGGATGGTAAGACCAATGAGGCGGGCTAGAAGGATGTCGTGGAGCTCGGGGATTGGGATGGTGTATGGGTTGATTAGGATGGATGAGTTTTGTAAGGGGTCGGTGGGTGTGGGTTGTGAGGTTATGAGGTCGGCTTGTGCTGAAGTTGGCTCCGAGACGGGTGCTTTCCTGCGATCTTGACGGGACGTCTCGATTGTCGTATGCACGCTCTCCATAATTTTGTCTTCGAAAGATTTGAATGCTGCGGAGAGGGCGGCCTTGAGACGGTCTTCAGTCACAAAAGGGGTGGACGCCCCGTAGATGGACCAGGACGACTGATGTCGCCTGTTGACAACCCTTGAGCAGACACCGACTCCTCAGGTTGGCTCGTAGTCACTTGAGGTTGTGACTGTCCAAGACTTACATCCAATCCTTGATTTGAATATATAAGATTTGCATCCATAGATGTTGTGACAGGCTCAGATTGAACCTGTACATCAGACAATTCGATGTCGAGTCCGGTAGTAAGAGGAGTCTGGATCTCGGCCACGACACTTGGAGTGATGATTTGTGTTGGGTCTGATGTGGTGGTGACGGTGGTGAAGAGAGACTCCAGTTGTATGCTTAGTCTTCTGGGAGTCCGTTATTAATCTGATCTCCTCATCGGACTCCGTGTCGAATGAGGTGGCTATGTGAGGGGATGGTTCACGTTCAACGTCCTCACGAGCATGTTCCGTCACCAGTGGAAGTGAGCTTTGCCCCATTTCTGCCTCGGGCTGTGCTGCTTGTTGAAGAACCTCCTCAATGGGCTCTTCGAGAACGCCTACATGGATGGGCACTTCCACTTGGAATGTTTCTGTTGTGGCCTCTTGTAGGGGAGGTCGAGGATGAGACCGAAGTCATTCTTGTTCATATTTATGTTCCTTGTCCCTATAACAGTTGTGAAGTTGTATGCCCCTTCAATAACGTGGCTCTTGATCATCCCCCAAAATTGTTGAAGGTAGACCATAGGCACTGAGGCCGTCACCGTCAGAGCATGCCACGGGGGATGGCCTTTTAGTATAGACACAATGATCTCGTCAGGACACCGAAAGGAAGTCATGTCGAGCTGGAAATTAGTGTCTTGTACATTGAGGTACAGGGCCTTCTCACAGATGTGATTGTAAGTAGGATAACGATCCATCTGAAATACACATAAGAAATGTAAATCATTAGTTCAAGAATTTTAATTTGAGTCGAATTTTGAATTTATCAAACCATAATAATGAATCGTGTCAAAGCATGTTTGAATAAATTCGTAATCGAAATTACGAAATTTGCAGATAGATCATACGAGTGAATATTGAAGAAATAATTCAATTGCGACATAAGTATGTTGGTCTTATTTAGGTTCAGTCGAAATTTTTCTAAGTGTTTAAGCACTGTTCACTCCGTGCTATTTGTCGCGCGAGAATTAAAGTTCTCAATTGAATTTCCTTAGTGCAAATTTCAAATGCAATTCTCCGTCTTAATTTGCGATCGAAAAATTTGATGCGCTATTGAAAGCTACAGTGAAAAGGACTTAGAAACTTTTCTAAGTTTGTTCAACTTAAGATACGGTACTGTAGCCGAGAAATTTTACGATCGAGAAAAATTTCCGTGTAAATTTACGATCGAAAAAATGAAATTACTGAGTAAATTTACTGTCGAGAAATTTTTCGCGCGTGAATAAAATTTTTCGCATTTAAAAATAGTTTTTCGCTATGAAATTTTATGATCGAGAAAATTGACAGCGAGAAACTTGGTGACTCGCCGAGAAAATTTTCGATAGATAAAGATCATTACTGTGCATGTTTGCGATCGAGAAATTTTATCGTCGAAAAATTAATTTTATCGCCGCTAAAATTTTCGATCAAAAAGTGAAATTGAAATCGAAATTACTATTTGCGTTGTAAGTTTTGCGCTCGAAACGTAATTACATCTATTTGAACTATTCCGCACAGTAATCTTTTCGCTCGCATAAAATCAAGATTCGATTTCTCGATTTTAAGTATACTTTGACTTGTGTTATTTATTTTATCGATTTAAGTCAGGAATTTAGCGATCGAAAAACTTCACCAATGCAAACAGTAACTCAATCAAATTAAAATGCAATTGAAACTGTTTGCAAGCGAGAAAGTTCTTCGACGCCTTCCGACATTTAAAACACAGTTCAGTCTAACTCTCAATCGATCCTTAAGAACGCATATAATTGAAGAAATAGACCCCTAGAATGACTTAAAACACCGTAACTATCTTGAGTGCGGATTATAGCCCAGATTTTACTCATAAAATGATCGAAAAACACTGCAAAGTAGCACTCGAGTTTTCATATTCCGAACAGACGAAAAATTTGCACAGAATCATGCTAAAGATTACAGAATATAGATGCAAATGAAGTTTAAACACATGATAATCCCTAAAAGAAGTCACATCTACCTTCTAAAGACGAAAATCAGAGGAAAATCGAAAGATTTGATGGGTTTTGACGTTCGTCTTTTGAGAGAGAAGTTCTTTGCACGAGAATTTTGACTGTTGAATTTTGCGATAGAGGGTTTTTAGCGTGTATTTAGGGATTTTCGACTGCAAACAATGATTTTGTTTAAGTGGACTGATTTGACTTTTTCGATACTTAGTGAATTAAGCCCATTACTATTTACGATCGGGAAACTTACGATCGAGAAACTTTCTTTGTTCACTGTTTAAATTTTCGCTCGACAAAACCCGATTGAAAATTTTCATTTGGTTCATGTTTAAATTTTCGCTCGTCAATTTTGAAAGCGTAAATTAACACTTGGTCCCAAATCAATTTTCGCTCGAGAAATTGTGATTGAAAATTACACAATTCGCCCGAATTTCTCGATTGTATGTTTTCCTTAATATCTCAGATTGATCCTAAATTTTAAGAATAAACCACAATATTACTCCTTCTAAGTATAAACGAAAGTGCAATTAACTCCCAGTATTTTCGAAGAAATGACATCTCGCTCCAAAATTGATCTTCGAAAATCTGCAATACTTAGAGCAAAATGTCGATAATATTAGAGTTAATAAAGAAGTAATTGTTCTATTAAGGCTCCCCCTGAATTGTTTTACCATTGTCTTGAGTTCACAATCATGAAAATTTGTGAAGTCTTCCTTATTTAAGCATTGTCCAAAGCGAATCAACACGAAAATTCCTGCAACGCTTAAAGAGAGAACATCAAAAATATTTAGAGCTCAAAACATGGAATTGTTGTAGATGCTCCCCCTCAAATAGTGCACTTTTATCGATTTATCACATAATCATGCAAATCAAAACAAGTAACAATCATTATAACACGCAATTAATCACTTTAGACTAGATACATGTTCCCCTACACATGTAATAGAGATCTGCGGGATGGTATGAGCAAAATCAAATATTCGCTTTTTAATCAATTCTATGCCAATGCGAGTTAGATATGCTTTCAAAATGTGCGATGTTTTTTTTATGAAGATTTCGAGACGAAAAGAAATTATCATATATCTATATATAATTAATAGTATGGGCTCAGATTGTTTTGCTACAATCATTGTCACGCCTAAAATTTCACAAGACACTTGAAAAGATCACATACTGTCAAGTCATGTCGTCAAACTAAAGAGTCCTAAGTTCATTGAATGATCCATTTCGACAACTCTCACTGGGTTCACTCTAGCACTCGATTATTTTTGCCTTGGGATGATTATATTTATATCACTCAAGTCAACACAAGAATCTTAAGTCAATTTACCTGTAATCGAGGCGTTTTTAATCATTTCACCTTTGCGAGAGATCGTCGATGTGGAATCATAGAGACTGTGAAAGGTTTTAATTTGGCTCTGACTAAGAAGGGAAGGATAGTTTTGGAATTGTGGACTAGGGGATCTTCTTCCTTTTCTTCGTCGTTCTCCTCCTTTTTGCCGTTTTTCTCTTTATTGTTTATCATTCTCATCATTTAATGATTTTTCTTTGATTCAGTCTGCACTTGCTCGAGCTGAAGCTCCGCTTCTCTACGAGGCTGAGAGATTATCTAAGGCGAAGATTTTCTTGTTCGTTCTCGGGCCGATACCGCGCTCATTTTCTCTTAATCCCTAGTGAGGTTTCAGAGATTATCGATTTGAAGAAATTCGCAGTTGTGGAATTCGAACCCAAGGCCGCGCTCCTCTTCTCGTTGTCTCGATATAAGACCGGATTATCGTTGGAGAAGTTCACTTCGTGGTGCTCCTCTTTCCAGCTGTTCTGACGAGTGTACGAGATTATCGATGGAGAAGTTCACAACAAGATCCATACCCCCTTCTAATGATATGAGATTGTGATAGTCGAGGGACAGGTTCTCTTGGACTACTTTTTGTGCGTTGAGCATTCCTCGTGTGCGTTTTCCACCTTCTTTTGTCATCTTTTTCTTTGTCGTCTCGTTTTCTCCCCCCTTTTCTCGATTGAATATCCCATCGAAGACTTAGGTGTACGGTTGAAGGCTCAAAGGATTTTCAAGTGAAGAAAAGGATGTCGGAGAAAGCTCAGAATGGATGACTAAAGGCTGTATTAAAGGATTGAGATTTTATATAGATGTAAGGCCAAGTGAGAAATTTCCTAAGTGCTCTAATCATTTTCCTAAGGATCTAACGAAAGGCGAGTATGAAGCCAAGAATCACTAGTTAAAACAAGCAATTGATGTGTGACTCGCTCAAGAATAAACCAATAGAAAGGAAAAATAACAGGCCAGAATCCTCACTTATGTAAAGTGGCTTTGTGTCTAGTGGAGCAAACTAAAAGAGCTGTAGACACAAGAATGCGACTTAGACTGACAAAATTAAGCAAGCAATCAGTCGCATGCCAGGGAAATCTAATTGTGACGTAGATCGAGCATCCTAAAGATTTCTTCATTCCCCTATACTATAGGTATATGTATAGTTTATTATATATATAATAATATTTTTTTTTGTAATTTTATTATCACGCAAGATAAGACAAGTGAGCATGGAAAACACATAGAATAGAGCATGTGATAGCACAGAAAATCAGGTAATGCACATATCACGGGAGATTCAACATGCCTAATTTTCCGACAAGGAATTGGAATCGTTTTTCATCCAATGCCTTGGTGAAAATGTCGGCTAGTTGATATTCCGTGTTTCACAAAGTACATGTCAATGGTGCCTTTTTCTACGTGATCTTTGATAAAGTGATATCTAATGTCTATGTGTTTTGTGCGTGAATGATGAACAGGATTGCACGTAATCGCAATGGCACTTTGGCTATCACTAAATATGGGTATATTATTTAAATTGTACCTATAATCGCGAAGCTGAGTGTTGGTCCCGATTGCACCAAACAAGGAATCAAAGAGGCTTTAATGGAATGAAAAGGGAGTATTCTCACCTTTGAGTGTGTGTATTGTGTGAAAAATTTGGATAAGCCTTTGATCTTTGATTACTTTCAAAAGTGAGTTGGTAAAACCTTATATACCACATTAACCCTAGGTATATTAAGGCCCAATCACTAAATATACGATAATTACATTCTAGTCCTAAGCCTAAATTAAAGGATAATAACAAAATAAATCCTAAGACTTAAACTATTGACACAATCTATTAAATATCCTAACAATCTCCCCCTTTGTGTCAATTGTTGGGAGTCTTGGATCTTGAGCGTAGCGGTGGTGGATTAGCGTGTGAGTGTTTCGCGAAGCCCTAGCTTGAACTCGAAGGCGCGGAGATTCCTTCGAAGTACCAATTCTGAGCAGAGAGGATCTTCTTCTGAAAGTATGCGACAAATTTTCATGAGTTTGTCTAGGATGATGGTGAGCGTTCCATCCGAGAACTTTGCCACTTCTGAGCAGCGCAGCATCCTCATCTTTCCCTTATAGTTCGAGTAGGCGACCGCCGGATCGTCTCCGTCGATCACATCGCCTTCTCGGTAGTCGTCCGCGTTCTTGAAAGATGGGCGAGTCAGATTCACCTTCTTCAGATTGTGCTCCACCGCCATCTGCAGATCGTGGGTGGCGAAGAATCTGACCTGTCGGAGCATGTGGCGTTTGATAGCCACATATCCCATGGTGACCGGTTCAGCACGTACGAGATGTCCAGAACTTCTGAGGACGAGTCTGAACTGCTTCATGGATTCCAGCATGCTGTACAGGTCGCCCAGGCGCAGAAACTTGAAGTCCGCCTCACTGACTTCACAGTAGCTCTCATCCTGCCTCATTACTGTGAATACTGGGTAATGGACAGGTCCTTTGGACTCTTGGCGGAGGTCAGTGACTTTGCAGATGGGGGCCCGACTCATTTCTTGAGCGATGTTTTCCTCATCGGATAGCGTCCTATTTGTGCATTTGTGGCACAGAAGGCTCCATCGATAGAGCTGCTTCTTTCTCTCGCTCCAATTTTGGATGTTCATCAGCTCATATTCGTCGAAGGTTGTGATGATCTGCTCCTTGCGTCGCCAGATCCTCTTCCTGATCTCTTCTTGAAACGGCGCGGTGATCTTTTTGTTTTCCCACGGTGCTTCCGGTATATCCACCGTGGGTACATCCGTCTGAGCAGCAGGGGCCTCAGTTTGCTGCGCTTGGAATTGCAGGATGTTCTCGAGCTCGGCTGGTTCAGCGTCGTACTCCTCTCCGTCCTCGTTGTCTGCAGTGTTGATCAGCGTTAGTGAGGCTTCCATTAGCAGACGTCGAGCGTTTTCCACCAGCTTCCTGGCTGCTATTGCATCGGCGGGTGTGTACAGCCATTCATCGTTGAAGATGTAGGCTTCGATCTCGTTCTGTGCGCAGTAGACGTCCTCGGAAGCTACGTTGGGGTCGGTGTTGAGAGGAGTGTCGCTGTGTGGTGGCGAGGGTGTTGCGTCGGAAGAGTTTGTGGATTGTGGGGATGGTTGTGGTGGAGATTCTGGTGGTTCAGTTGTGGTGATGGTTTTGGCAAGGATGATTTGGGTGTCGGGTGGTGTAGGTGTGGTGGTGGCCTCTAACATCGATGTGATAGTTAGAGGTTCGGAGATTGTGGGTGGAGACGGTGTGGGGGTGGTCTCTAACGCTGATGTGACGATTAGAGTTTTGGAGACGGTAGTGGTGGTGGTGAGGGTGATTTGGCTGGTGACTCAGGGTAAATAAGGTGGGTTTTTGGCTAGTGGGGTGTGAGGTTTCTGTTACGGGCGTTGTTTCAGGCCTGGAGGAGGAGGACGGCGTCGAGTGAGTGAGTCCTTGGGATTGTTGGCCTAGCTGCCTATTCTCCCCCTCGCGGCGATCTTGATCATCGTCTTGATCGTCACGCCTGATCCCGCTGGACTCGCCTTGAGCGCGGCAAGTCATGGGCTGAGTCATCATTCTCTTCATCTGCTGTTCCTCCTCGTCGAGTTCCGTCATCGACTCGAATCTTGCTCGTAGGAGGTAGAAGAGCTCCTTCGCGGAGATGGCAGAGAGAATGGCTTCAGCGTCCACATTTTGAGTCGGTGGTGGCGTCTCCGGGGCCACACCTTTCCCTTTGTCGACGGTGGACGCATCGAGACGCGCGTAAACTTTGTCGAGAATCGACGCCTCAAGAGTCTTTGCAAACTCTTGAAGACGTGACTCTAGCGCGGTCTCGGCGATGAATCGGGGTAAATCTAACAAGTTGGAATCACGAAGAACTCCAACTGTCACCGAATCGGAGAAGATTGCCGATCGGCCGCCCGTTTGCACAGGACTGGAAAAGACGGGGTCACTTAGACTTCTCGTTGGCATCATCGATGAGACAGACTCAATCGAATGATGGCCTAGGCTCACGGTTGTTGTGATGTTGGCCGTGCTAGGTCTTCCGCTCTCAGTCACAGAGACATCACCGAGCGTTCTGACAGAGTCACGAAGACTCTGTGGTGCAGTAAAAGGTGTATGTGTCCTAGAAATGGATGAAACTATGGGGAGTGAGGGCACTATACTCGATGTGCATGAAGAGGATGCAGTGTGAGGCGAGGGACTGCTTGTTTCAACATTGACTATCTCCAAGTGGGATGTCGATGGTATACGTGGCTCATCGTGGAATGAAATATCTTCTTGTAGAGAGGAAGATAAGTGGGTTGGTGGGGTCGTTTGCGTGGTTGAGCCAGATGCCACGACTTCTACTCGGGAGGTGAACACATCACCTCCTGTACCTATTGGTTCGGCTCGGCTTATTCTGTGGCGGAGGAGGTCGATCGTGCTTTTGTTTCGATCGACACTCCGTGGGGCGGCTTACGTCATCCTCTCGCGACCGTTTTTTCGGAGCGCGGGTGGAAGAGGATGTGGCGCGACTCAATGACTTTTTGGAGGTGGTGGTGGGGTGTTGGCTAGTCCCGGGGTTAGGAGCAGGGGGGTTGATCTGCTCCGTAGGGACAGTAGATAGAGGTCTGGGGCTTTCTCGGAATGAGGCGGTTGAGATGCGATATTCTCGGACGTGTGGATTTGTCTGGTCTGCGTAGGCAAGAACTTCGTCCGGAATTATCATGGCGTGTCGATCCTTCGCCGGGGTGTTTTTCTTGGCGAACTTCTCGACTGTGGGGATGGGGAAGTGTTCTGCTGCCGGCCGCATGCGAATGTTGGTGGAGTGCATGCGGAAGTGTTTGATGAAGGCTGGGAGCCACCGCATGTAAGGGATGAAGCGGTTAGTGACTCCCTTGGCGACTTCCCGGTCGCGACGTTGGATCATCGCGACGAGATCCATCCAGATGATGTCGGCGTAGTTGTACTTGCGGTTGTGGGCGATGCCGGTTAGGATGGTGAGGATTTGAAGGTTTCCGCGGTCCTGACCGGCATGCTTTCCTGACATGCACTTGTTCACCAGCAGGTACAGTGTGCGCCAGGGTTGAGGCAGATTGCGGGTGGTGACTTCACTGAGGACAAATGGGCCCTTCTTCTTCTTGGTTTCTGCTTGATAGCCCAGCCGGTCTATGTCCTCGATGAGTTGTTCGTGCGTCGGTAGTGGGTCATAGGGTCTATGTCCTCGATGAGTTGTTCTGCGCTTGACAGTAATTGTGATATGATTAGTATGGATTAAAGTGCGAGGATGAGAAAATTCGCTAAGTAAACATATAGACATGTTGAAAAAAAATTTAGCATTTTGTGTCAAATTTCGCATGTAATGGAAATTTCGCAGATTATAACACGTAGACATGTCGAGAAAGTTTGCGCAAATTTTGTACAATTTCGTATGCATGGAAAATTTTCGCAAGTTAAGAGGTCTCGCAAGCATTCCAAAATTTTCGCATGCAATGAGAAATTTCGCAGATTATCACACAAAGGCATGTCGAGAGAACATTTTCGCGGATATAGAGGAAATTTCGCACTCAGTCTTATTCATGAATTTTGCATATAACAAGGAAATTTCGCATTCAAAGTGAATTTTCGCATGTAGCATGGAAATTTCGCATTCAGAGTATAGTTTCGCATGTATTGGGAAATTTTCGCAAGTTATAACACAAAGACATGTCGTGAGAAATTTTCGCAGATTGAGTATATTTTCGCATGTTGTGTAAAGGTTCGCATGTAATGGAAAATTCGCTAAGTGTAGCATGTAGTAATTTTCGCACGCAAAGTTACTTTTTGCATATCAAGGAAATTTCGCAGGGTAGAGAAAATTTTCGCATGTATTAGGAAACTTTCGCAATAGCACATAGACATGTCGTGAGAAAGTTTCGCAGTCAGAGTAAAATTTTCGCAAGTGATAGCACATAGACATGTCGTGAGCATTTTTCGCAGATTGACTAAAATTTCGCAAGTTTGGAAAATTTCGCAAGTTAGGAAATCTCACAAGTTGTTCAAATTTTCGCATATAATGAGAAATTTTCGCAAGTTTTATGAAAGTTTCGCGGAGGGACAAAGCTTTGTGGACTGAGAAAATTTTGTTCACTGTAGTTGCGAAATGGTGAAGATGCGAAAAGATGTAAAGTGAAGTGAAATGTATTAGAATTTCGCGGGGCTAAACGCACTGTAGCAGAGAAAGTTTTGTCGTGAGGGAAAAAGATTTTCTCAGATAAACTTTCGCGGGACTTAACATGCTGTAGCAGCGAAAAAAAGAAAATTTAACACATGTAAATTCTTGAGCGAAAATTTCGCAGTTTCTTAGTCACTGTAGCAGCGAAAATTTTCAATATAAGAAATTTCTCGGAGAAATTTTCGCGGAACCTTGCTCACTGTAGCAGCGAAATTTAACGTTTAAAGCAATTTTTTCTGAGAAATTTTCGCGGTGAAGAACACAGTGCGATATCGTGCGAAACGACGCGATGATTTAGCCTTAGACCTACGCAAATCTCAACCAAAATGCAATAATCGGAACTCAATCGACTCGTAATTAGGTGGGCAATGCATATTTGAGGGCATTAAACATCATAGATCTAACATGCGTTCGATTCAGAGCCGAGAAAAATTAATATTAATTTTAACAGATTTAATCAAAAACAGGGCAAAACAGGATACAATGAATCGAACTTGGTTTATTTGACGCGTATTCATACCGAAAAGCTTGATTTTGAAGATGGAGAAGCAGATATACGGATTTTGAATACAGGTTTGACGACGACGAAGATGCGAGGGGTTGCGAATTTTTGAAAGAGGGGATGCGAAATTTTTGAATTTTCTCGGGAATTTTTAGGAATGTGAAAATCGTTAAGGGTTTTGGGGTTTTAGGGGTTTTGTTACTGTACATGCGAATTTTGAGTTACTGGGCCGAAATTTCGTGGGCTTGGTCAAAACCTCAACTGAGCTGAATTTTCGCGGGTTTGGTCAAAGTTGGGTCCAATTGACGTTCAATTGGTCCAATTTTGACCTAGTTTGACCAAACTTTAAAATTTCAACCCAAATTTTTTTTATTTATTTATTTATATATATATTTATTTTTTTATTTTATTTTATTTTTTTAAATAAATAGAAAAATCAGAAGCTCCCCCTTAATCGAAAAAAAAACTTCCCGTTTTAAATAATGGAAAAAATAGACGCTCCCCCTTAACCGAAAACTCCCCCTCAAAAAAACATAATTCAGAAGACACATAGAAAATGAAGTGAAGTGAAAAAGGAAATATGTACACTTTATCAAAGTTCATGTAGGGTCGATTGATCACAACTGAACATTTAACATGCCCAACATAGTCACTAGGTGTTGGAATCGTTTGACATCCAACGGTTTTGTGAAGATGTCGGCCAGTTGATCTTCGGTTGTGATGTAGTGCAATTCAATCGTGCCTTGTTCGACATGTTCTTTGATGAAGTGGTGACGAATGTCTATGTGTTTCGTTCTTGAGTGATGTACTGGATTACTCGTCATCGCAATAGCACTTTTTGAGTCACAGTAAATGGGAATTTTATCAACATGAAAATTAAAATCTCGTAGTTGGGTTCTCATCCACAAAAGTTGTGAACAGCAACTAGCGGCGGCGACATATTCTGCCTCCGTCGACGAAGTTGAGACACAGTTTTGTTTTCGAGACGACCAACTTACGAGTTTACCTCCCAAGAAGTGTGCAGCTCCAGAGGTGCTTTTTCGGTCCATCTTGCATCCTGCATAATCCGAGTCAGAGAATCCAACTAGTTTGAAGTCCGATAGAGTGGGGTACCACAAACCCAGATTGGGTGTTCCTTGAGATAGCGGAGGATCCTTTTGACAGCAGTGAGATGGGATTCCTTTGGTGTTGCCTGAAAACGAGCGCAGATTCCTGTCGAGAGAACGATGTCCGGTCGACTAGCAGTAAGGTACAAAAGAGAGCCTATTATCCCTCGATAGATGGTTTGGTCAACGGGAACACCAGATGGGTCCGCGTCGGGTCGGCCAGAGGGTGACATAGGTGTAGCAGCAGTCTTGGCATCCTTCATTCCATATTTCTCGAGGATGTCATGGATGTATTTGGACTGATTGATGAAGATTCCGTTGGGAAGTTGCTTTACTTGAAGACCAAGAAAGAAATTCAGCTCACCCATCATACTCATTTCGAATTTCTCTTTCATCAATTCTGCGAACTCTTCGCACAGTTGTGGTTTAGTCGATCCAAAAATGATGTCATCGACATAAATCTGTACAATCATTATGTCCGGGCCACTCCGCTTGGTGAAGAGAGTTGTATCCAGAGATCCTTTCTTGAACCCAGACTGAACAAGGAAGTCTGAGAGGACATCATACCAAGCTCGGGGAGCCTGTTTTAGTCCGTAGAGGGCCTTGTAGAGTCGATATACGTGATGAGGAAACTCTTCGCTCAAGAACCCTTCAGGTTGATCAACGTACACTTCTTCTTTGAGAAATCCATTCAGAAATGCAGTCTTCACATCCATTTGGTAGACTTTAAAGTTCTTGTGAGCAGCAAAGGCAAGAAAAATTCGTATGGCTTCGATCCTGGCGACTGGGGCGAAAGTTTCATCGTAGTCGATCCCTTCTTGTTGGTTGTACCCCTTAGCCACAAGTCTTGCTTTATTGCGGAAAACAACACCGTCTTCATCCTTTTTGTTCTTGAATATCCATTTTGTGCCGATAATGAATCTATTGTGGGGTCGTGGTACGAGTTCCCAAACTTGTAAACGTTCAAACTGATTTATTTCCTCCTGCATAGCAATCAGCCAATCGGGATCGTTGAGAGCTTCAGCTACTCGTGATGGTTCGACTTGACTGAGATAGCAAGCAAACAGACTTTCATTCATCGTAGCTGAACGCGTCGAAACACCGGATGTGGGATCCCCAATAATCTGATCGGTAGGATGAGAGCGAGCCCAAAGTGGTACATTTGTTTGTGAGGAGCTGACCGCATTTGTATCGATTTGAGACTCATTAGATTGAGGTCCGGTGTCCGAAGAAGAGATCTCAATCGTATTAGATTGAGAAGGTTCAGCATCAGGAGCAGCAATGTTCCCAGGGTTGGGTAAAATGTCGTCTTCATTGAGATTGAGTGCATCCAAGTTTGGAGGGACGACGTCATTGCCGATAGCTGGTGGTGTAGGTGGAGTGGGTGCAGCGGTAGGTTGAGTGGTGGCGGCGGGAGTCTTGGGAACTGGATAGAAGTACTCGAAAAGCAGATCGAGATTCAGTTCACCAGAGTTGCCCTCAGATGAGGAAGTCCCCGCCGTTGAAGGTTGACCTTTTGTCAACGACTGTAGAAGACCTGGTTCTGGACTAATATGAGCAGAAGCCATGAGGTCGCCTTCGCTTTCGTCAAAGGTGACATTTGTGCTCTCCATGACAGATCGTTTCTCCTTAAGATAGACCCTGTATGCCTTCGAGTTTAGCGAATAACCAACAAAGATTCCTTCGAGAGCTTTTGGATCAAGCTTCCCAAGATGTTGGCGATCGTTGGCAACAAAACATCGGCATCCGAAAACCCTTAGATAAGATATATCTGGTATACGACGGTTGTTCAACATCTCGTATGGAGTGCGGTTGAATCTCTTGTGGATGGAAGCCCGGTTCTGCGTGTAACAGGCCGTTTGAATAGCTTCGCCCCAAAGAGAGTGAGGAAGGCCGGATTGGATGAGGAGAGTCCTAGCTGCTTCAACTAGTGTCCTATTCTTACGCTCGACGACACCATTCTGTTCCGGTGTCTCACAGCTGAGAACTGCTGAGCGATGCCCTGAGTGGCACAGAAATCACTGAGCTTCTTGTTCTTAAACTCAATTCCGTTGTCAGTTCTGATAACCCGAACCTTCTGTTGATGAAGAGTTTGGGACGTAACAACAAACTCGATAATTATATCAGGAACTTCATCCTTTGTACGAATGAGTTTCGTCCATGTGTAGCGTGAAAAATCGTCGACAATCACAAGAATATACCGTCTTCCTCCGAGTGTGGCCGTAGGCATTGGGCCACATAGATCCATGTGTAAGAGCTCGAGGATTAGCTTAGAGGACGGTGTTTCCTTGGATATGTGAGACGATCGCTTCATCTTCCCCAATTCACAGGCAGAGCAGAGGTGTTCCTTATGATATGTCAGTTGGGGTAGACCGTTGACGAGTTTATTCTGACGCAGTTTGTTGATAGTCTTGAAATTGAGATGTGAAAGACGTCGGTGCCATAAATCATTCAACTTGGGTGCAGCCCGAGAGAGAAGGCATACTGGTCGAGAGGTCGTGAGATTCAGTACGTAGAGGTGAGACGTGCGCGTTCCAGAAAGAAGTGGCAGTCCCGAGGCATCTATAATGCTGCAGATGTCAGATTCGAAGAGAACCTTGTATCCTTTGTCGCAGAAACGACCAATGCTGAAGAGATTGTAGCTCAAACCCTCAACGTAAGAGATGCCCTTGATCGTCAGTTTGTCATGGACGAGATCACCAGTTCCGAGAATTGGCGCCATTTGACTGTTTCCGAAGGAGACCCTTCCGAGATAGCGCTCGGAGAAGTTGCTCAGCAGCTCCTTGTTCCCCGTCATGTGTGTGGAGCAACCCGAGTCTAGATACCACACATGACAGACCTGCAATCATCGGCAAATGTTGGGTCCCCGTTTACTGACGGGGCATTCTTGTGATACAAGTAAAATTTTCATGCGTTTAATGGGAAATGTGGATTCTGAATCAGATTGTGTAGAATCTAATTTAGCTTTCCCTTTGTCATTTGTTTGATGAGGCGGGATTATGGTTTTTCTAACCCATATTTTCCTAATTCGTGTTTGCATGTATGGCGCCTTATATCATGAATTGTCGTGGGTAATGTGGTTGTTGTTTTCGTGCTTCAGTTTTGGTCGCCTTTGGCTTGCGAGTAGTAGGTGAGTTTGCGTTTGACGACGAAAGACGTTTTCGCTTGACCTTAGGTTTAGGCGAGATGGGAGGATTCAGAGACGTCGTCGTAGAGAAGGTTCGCTTGCGATGTCGGAGGGTTGCGTGTTCATGTGTTTCATATTCATGAAATCGTGGGAGAACAAAATCATTGCAGCAGCACATAGACATAAGTTTGGTAAAAGAAAGATAAGTTTTGGCAACATAATTGTCTACGAACTTTGGACAGTGGGATTCAGTACATAGAGAGGAATGACGAATATAGGATGGTTTTTTCTTTTTGTCATCGAAGAGCGGGTTCTCCTTCATTTGATACGAACTGCCTTCCAGAGACGTCGAACTCACATTCCCTGTATCCATAAGAATACTAGAGTTAGTGTTGGAACATATGTCAGCTTCAGGAGTCATTTTTGCCGTCCTCTTACATTTACATGTTTGAGAATCGGATACTTGACTCGATGTAGAGGGATAGTTCGTATTGGGAAATTTTTCTAGTGTGTAGATTTTGCTAAGTAGCTCATCTCGCTCTTTTGCAAAGGCCTTCCTCTCTACTTCTAGTTGTCGTTCTAGTTCTGCTATGAGTAGTAGTTTCTTTGGGATGTAAGTGCGAGAGAGCACATCTTGGAAAGCAACTTCCTGTTCTTTGTTTGGGAGTAAGGTTTCGACATCCTCCGAGAGTGAGGATACCTTAGTCTTATCTCTATTATTCAATTCTGTGTAGTCATACGCGATTTCTGCCCAATGAATGTTCTGTTCTCTTGTTTCTTCTGAGATGGCAGCGGAGGATGATCTCACAAATGGCTTAAGCTGCGGGGGAGCACCATTTCTTGTTTGCAAGAACGTAGTGTTGCACATGTTATATCTTTTAACTGTTAGCGGTGTTGGATTGCAATTGCTAGACAGTCCGATCCCCCCAGGGCATTGTAGAATTCTGTTTCCACTGGTTGGTTCAATAGGCATAAGATGCGTGAGTTTTCGTTTCTAAGGTGAAGTTGCTCTTCAAGTTCTTTCACCTTGCGGTATAGCCTAACTCTTTCCTTCGTAAGCAGTTCATATTGGGAGGCCGTCAGGAGGCGAGAAGTTTCACATGAACTAATGGCTAATGTAGTTTCCTTAACCTTAGTCTCACTTTGTTTGTTCTTGCTTTGCAGACGTTTGACTAAAGCTTCAGAGGCCATTAGACGTTCATTTACACAGGCAAGTTCTTCTACTTTTAGACTAAGTAAGGCATAGTTGTTTTCAAATTTTAGCTTAAGTTCATCATAATCCCTAGCGTCTACGGTGGGTTTCTTAATGGCGTGTCGGTGATTAAACACATCATCGAGGTGTGAGATTCGTACATCAGACTCAGCGTTGGTAGGAGCATTAGCTGCGTTTTCACCGGTGTGGCCCATCTCCTCGTCCTCGTCATGTTCGACCAGCCTTGCCATGCAGCAATCTTCATCCTTAGGCTCCTCGTCTTCTGAAGTGTCATTCACCCATTCAGCTTCTTCGGTGAGTAGAGCTTTCCCACTTTCCATCTTGCGGGTCATTATGGCCTTACGGTCGTAGTAGCCGGAGTCCTTCATGCGTGGGGCGTGGCATTCTTTGGCAAAGTGGCCTATCTTTCCACACCGAAAGCACTTCACAGACTTTTGAGGTGCGGAGTCCTCTTCTTTCTTTGTTGGCTTGGCTTCCTCTGTGGGAGTGGTCTTTTTGGTGCCGCTATAGGTTCTTTGGCGATTGGAAGAGGATGAGGATTTTTTCCCGATCTTCTTTGAGACCAACTTAGTGAGCATTGCCAGTTGCTTGCGTATATCACGAACATCTTCGTCTGATTTTGTATCAGCTTCGGATCCTGAAGAGGTGTCAGATACAACAGCTGGTAGCTTTCCTTTGTTCTGTTTGGTCTTAGTGGTGGAAGATCGATCATTGGTTTTGTTCGAGAGGAGGGCCAGTGGGTCGACTCGAGTGTTGGTGGACTGAGGTTGCACGTATGGAGCATAGGCAGACAGACTGTCATAAAGAGCATGGATGGAAGTGTTGGAGAGGTCCTTACTCTGAATCATCATCACGATTGCATTGCCCCAATGTGGTTTGAGGCTTCCAAGAAAGCGGTTGTTGATATCGAATTTGTCCCTCGAGATCCTGGCTTTCTTGAGTTCATTGATGACCTTCAGGTATCTGAGGTACGTGTCACGCAGCTCCTCTCCTTCGTAGGCTTGGAAGTGTTCATACTGTGAGAGACAGGCTGATTTCCTCCCTTGAGCACTTTCAGTTGTGCCTGCCATGATTTCTACGAGTTCATCCCATATTTCTTTAGCAGTTGTGCAGCACTCGATGTGAGCATAGACTTCGTTGCCCATAGCCTGGAAGAGGTATCCTTTGGCAGTCTCGTCGGCCTGTACGCGAGCCAGTTCATCCTCATTGATGGGACCTCTTGGAGTGCGGCGTTCATCCATGGGAGGGTTTGTGTTTGGCTGTGCAGGGATGATTGTCCAGAACTGTGTTGGTCCGTTGAAGATGGAGTCCAGAAGGTATTGAGAGAGTGGTGCACCTTTGTTCCTGATGAACGTGAGGAACCGGTTTGTCCATATGCTGTAGTCGCCTTGTCGCAGCATCGGAGGCCTGGTGTCGGAGCCCACTGTGGAGATGTCATTCATGGTAGACATGGTTGGTGCAGTCGAATCGTCCGCGGTTTTGATCTTGTATAGATAAGAGAGTTAGTAACGAACGAAAGAGAAATACGAGTTTAATGAGTAGAGTTTTGAGAATAAAATTGTTTAAAGAATTTCTTAGAACTAAGTGAGCGTGTGTGATGGTCGATAATGTATGGAAGAGAAATATATCTTGAAATTAGGAGAAGTTCTAGAAATTTAAATCGAGACTTGAGGAGCAAAAACAAATTTTATGTCAAAAGTGGTCTGGGGTGTTAGGACTGAAGTGTTAGGATCAAATCTTAAATAAGTTTGAGAAAAGTTTAACCCAAGAAGATTTTGACACGAGAAAAGGCTTAACACGTCAAGAGAAAAAAAAATTCGCAGTTCGAATGGACGTGATTAAATGAAGAGTTATCCGAGAAAATGTGTTGAGAAATTTAGGTGTTTGTGAGTTTTAAAGAGAAAAAAAAATCTCAGCTGAAAATTTCTCGGATTTAAAATTTCGCATGTGAGAACGATTCTCAGTTGAGAGTTTTAAAGCTTCACAAGAAAATTTTGCATGTTAAAAAAATTTCGCATCGAGAGTGTGGTCTTAGGAATTTTCTCGGATTTGAAAGAGATATGGTATTGAAAAAACTTTCTCAGATGAGATAAACTTTCTCGGCTTTAAAAACTTTCTCAGATGAGATAAAAATTCTCGGCTTTGAAAACTTTCTCAGATGAGATAAAAATTCTCGGCTTTGAAAAACATTCTCGGATGTAAAAATTTTTGCGAAGTTCAAAACTTTCTCGGTCTTGAAAGACAAATTTCGCGGCTCAGAAAGATTCGAGGAATAAGCTTTCTAGGGTATGGAATTTCTGAAAATTCTCGGCTGAAAATTTCTCGACTTTTTCGCATATAAAGTTTCTCGGATTTTAAAGAGTACGAAGTTGAGAAAAATTGGGTCTAAGAGAAATCTTTCGCGGTTTTAAAAATTCTCGGATTTTGAGCATAGGCCGTTGCGAAAAATGCAGTGAAAGTGAAATTTTCGCGGTTTAAAAATTCTCAGAATCAACTTCGCGGATATGAAATTTCGCGGATTTGAACGATTCAGAAAGTTTCGCGGGCAAGAACATCAAAGTACTGTTCCATTGCTTGTCGAGAATCTTTCCCAGAAAACCGTCCGTTTTCACTCAAATCTCAACCAAAATCGCTCAAACTTGATCCTAAACTTCAGAAATTCTTCCCTAAACACATAATCGACCGATTTGTGAGCTAAAAACACCAAAAGATAGGTCAGATCGACCAAAAACAGAGAATGGCCGAGATGTCCTTTTCCGAAAAGTTTTTGCTTCAATCTTGCTCAAAACTCGTTAAAACTGATCCAAAAGTGTTCTAAAAACATTTTAGGCATATACTCGATCTGGGGGAAGGTTTTAAACACAAAAACGAAGCATCAAAACCCCAAAACAAGCTCGAAATGCCCGAAAATAATTTTTTGCCCAAAACACCTTTGATCTTTCTTGGAATCGAACGAAACTGGATTCAAATCAATGCAGATCGATCCACGTTTGCTCTGATACCACTTTTTGGTCCCGATTGCACCAAACAAGGAATCAAAGAGGCTTTAATGGAATGAAAAGGGAGTATTCTCACCTTTGAGTGTGTGTATTGTGTGAAAAATTTGGATAAGCCTTTGATCTTTGATTACTTTCAAAAGTGAGTTGGTAAAACCTTATATACCACATTAACCCTAGGTATATTAAGGCCCAATCACTAAATATACGATAATTACATTCTAGTCCTAAGCCTAAATTAAAGGATAATAACAAAATAAATCCTAAGACTTAAACTATTGACACAATCTATTAAATATCCTAACACTGAGTCTGCATCCATAGCATCTGGGAGCAACAGCTGGCGGCGGCGACGTATTCAGCTTCAGCCGTCGAAGTTGAGATGCAATTTTTCTTTTTGGATGACCAGCAAACTAGCTTTTTGCCTAGAAATTGAGCGCCACCGGAGGTGCTTTTCCTGTCCATTCGGCAACCTGCATAATCAGCGTTACTATAGCCGATAAGTTTGAAGTTCGTACCTTTAGGATACCATAGTCCTAAAGTAGTTGTGCCCTTAAGGTAGCGAAGAATACGCTTCACCGCGAGCATGTGGGATTCTTTGGGATCGGCTTGGAAACGGGCACAAAGACAAGTGGCAAACATGATATCCGGCCGACTAGAAGTGAGGTAAAGAAGAGATCCAATCATGCTGCGATAGAGAGTGATGTTGAACGATTTTCCTGTGGGATCGGCATCCAACTTGCAGCTTGTTGACATGGGAGTGCTGAGAGGATTGCTCTGATCTTGATGGAACTTTTTCAGAATGTCCTTAATGTATTTTGTTTGACTGATAAATATCCCATCATCGAGCTGCCTGACTTGAAGTCCTAGGAAGAATTGCATCTCTCCCATGTGGCTCATTTCGAATTTACTCTTCATGAGATCTCCAAACTTTTTGAAAGCCGTGGATTTGTTGAACAGAAAATGATATCGTCGACGTAAACTTGAACGACCATCAGATTCTTGTCTTGCCATTTGATGAAGAGGGTGGTATCGATTCTTCCTCGAATAAATCCAGACATTATGAGGAAGTCACTCAAGACATCATACCAAGCCGTGGGGCTTGTTTTAGTCCGTATAGAGCTTTATCCAATCGATAGACGTGATCGGGATGTTACTGATCAACGAAGCCGTCTGGCTGAGCGACATAGACTTTTTCTTTAAGTACGCCGTTGAGAAAGGCGGTTTTAACGTCCATTTGATAGACCTTGAAGGCTTTATGAGCCGCGTAGGCCAATAAGAGACGAATGACTTCAATCCGGGCAACAGGAGCACACATTTCATCATAGTCAATGCCTTCCTGTTGGTTGTATCCCTTTGCAACTAATTGTGTCTTGTTCCGGATCACTTCACAATCTTCATTCTTTTTGTTCTTAAATACCCATTTTGTCCCGATGATAGTTTTCCCGTGCGGACGGGGTACTAATTTCCACACTTGAAGACGTTCGAATTGGTTGATTTCCTCTTGCATTGCAATTATCCAATCCGGATCTTGTAGTGCGTCTGCTACCTTAGTAGTCTTGTTTTGGCTTAAGAAGCAGCTGAAAAGACTGTGTTGATGTCGTGTCCTTACTCCGCTCGAAGGATCGCCAATTATCTGATCAACCGGGTGAGCTCTAGTCCACCTGCGCTCATGCGACAAAGCTGTAGATGATGCATCGGCCATTTGTGGGTCTAGATTTCCAACGATCTCCGATTGTTCATTTGTGTGAAGAGGTTCCAAATCTACATTGGGAGTGAGTGACTCCGATGATTCTTCCTCAACACCCATGGGAGGTTCTTCATTGTTCTGTGGCAAATCTGAGTTGGGTGAGGTAAGGACTGTTGAAGAACTTGGTACATCGGCCTCGTTGCGTGTAGGATTGGCGGTGACTGGCGGATGTAGAGGCTCAAAGAGGGAATCCAAGTCTTCTAACACAAGTCTTAGAGCTTTGTCTGGCGGTGATTGCTGAGTTGTTGCCATCTTCTGTTGGTTTTGTGCCAACACCAGTGAAAACGGGTTCTGAGATGTTGTCTTCAGAAGCCAACGGGTTGAGCACGGGTCCTGAACTATTTTGTTCAGAAGCCATTTCGTTCACTTCGTGAAAAGTGACGTTATAGCTTTCCTTAATCGTGCGGGTGGACTTGATGTATACTCGTTACGCTTTTGATGTTGAAGAACACTCGACGAAAGTTGCTTCGGATGCTTTAGGGTCGAACTTTGCACGTTGCTCTTTGTCGTTCGCCACAAAGCACTTGCACCCGAAGACTTTAAAGAATGAGATGTTGGGTACTCTCTTATTTACAATTTCGTACGGAGTCTTGTTGAACCGTTTATGAACCACCGTCCTGCTTTGGGTAAAACATGTGGTATTTACTGCTTCAGGCCAAAGAAAGTATGGAAGGCGGGAATGGATCAGCATTGTACGAGCGGCTTCCACTAGGGTTCTGTTTTTCCTTTCAACGACCCCATTTTGTTGAGGTATTTTTGCGGCTGAGAATTGTTGACTAATTCCAAGCTTCTGATAAAACTCACTTAGATATTTATTCTTGAACTCAGTGCCGTTGTCTGTTAGAGTAACTTGAATAGTCTGTTGCAGCAGATTCTGAGTTGTGTTCACAAAGTTGATTATCAAGTCCCCTGTCTCATCTTTGGTTGGGAGGAACTTTGTCCAAGTGTAGTGAGAGAAGTCATCGACGATCACTAGCACGTACTTGCGTCCATGGAGACTCTGTGTTTGCATCGGCCCACAGAGGTCCATGTGGATTAGTTCCAATGAACGAGAGGTAGACGCAATTTGCTTGACATGATGGGATGCTCGCTTCATTTTTCCTAATTGACATGCCGAACATTGATGCTCCTTTTGTAGTAGTATAGTTGGAAGTCCGTGAACCAACTTTTTCGTAGAGAGGCGTTGTAGAGCTTTCATATTCATATGAGACATTCGTTGATTCCATAAGTTGTTCCTCTGAATTACAGTCTGAGAGATGAGGCATACAGCTTTCGAGGGACGCACGGACGTCAGGTTGATCGTGTAATGATTTGATTTTCGAAGTCCGTAGAGGAGTTCTGTGTCCTGACTGTCCAAAATTCTGCACCGGTCATCGTGAAAGACCACTTGAAATCCTTTATCGCATAATCGGCCAATGCTGAACAAGTTATGGCGGAGTCCTTCGATGTAAAAGACATCTTTTATCGCCAGATTTTCCAAAATGATATCCCCACTTCCAAGAATGGGAGCTGAGTCATTGTTTTCGAATCTGACTTTGCCGTTTGGTCGGTCTTTGTAGTTGCTCAGCAGCTCTTGTTTTCCAGTCATGTGTGTGGAGCAACCAGAGTCGAGGTACCACACATGATGGATCTGCAAAAACAAGTTAGAGAGCTTTAGGTACCCACTTAAGCATGGGTCCTCTCAGATTAGCAAATTTAGTTTTAGGTTCAGATATGATTCCTAAATTATTACTTGAGGGAGTTTTTATAACCCATATCACTTTCGGAGAAGTGGGTTTGGGTTTTGCCTCTTTAGGTGACTTGGCCTTTTCGGCTTTTGTCGTCCTAGGCGGAGATTTAGGAACACATTTGCGTTGAACCTTGCAGGGAAGGTTAATTTCAGTACGTACAAATGCTTTGGTAGGCTTGACTGAGGAAAAGATCTGATAATCTCCTAAGGTGCTTGTGGGACTCAATCTTTACGGGATACCTTAGGTGAGTACATGCATGTACAGCGCCATAAGCTTTCTTTATGGCTGGATCTGGTTTCCTACGGGCCTTCCTAGTGGCATTTGTTTTAGAATTATTAATTTTAATTTGAGAGGTAGAGCCTATTTCGTAGTTGTTGCTTCTAAAGGTGATGGACTGAAGAGTAAATGTAGAAGCAATTATTCGAAGAGAAGAAATTGCTCTTTTATGTCTTCGAGTGTTATTTATTTGTACAGAAGGAGTAACATTCTTAGTCATACTCAAATCTAGCTCCTTCTTAATACTAGACACTCTCGCCTTCGATTCTAGTGCTTGCCCTACGCTCCCTGTAGACGTAGGTAAACTAAATTTAGTCTTAGCATTCTTAACAGAATTATCAATGCACTTTTGATCTTTCGAAGGTGATTTTTCGATTTTCATGCTTTTCATAATAGCATGAGAGATAGTTTGGGAGGATGAGGAAGCTTCGAGAATTTCCATCTCTTTTAAGAACTTCTTCTTTTCAGCTTCGAAATTCTCTCTTTATTTATCTAATTTTGTTTGAGATTCCTCTATCTGTTTTATTATAGGAGGTTTATAGAGAGAATTTTTATAATGAACGTCTTTGACGTCCTCGTAGTGTGTTTGAGATTCAAGAGGTAGAGCTTGAGCTAAATCACAGACAGGTGTTAAAGATGGTTTCATATTTCTGTCTCTTTCATTTAGTTCTGTGTAGTCAAAAGGGATTTCAGGCCCATGTGAGGCTCTTCTTTTGGATGAATCTAAAGTACTTTGTTTTGTCGCTTCAGTATAATCTCTAAGAGAGGTTACTCCTAAACCCATGTTCTTAATAACATATACTTCATTTTTCGTAGAACACGTGGGTTAGTGAAACCTATACCTTCTATTGGATTATAGAACTCTATATCCTTGGGCTGGTTTAGAAATATCGTCTGTTCAGATTGTCCCCTATGCGTAAGAAGATCATCTAATTTCTTAATTTTCGCATATAACTTCTTACGTTCTTCGCCTGAAATCAAATTGCCCCTTTAATCAAACATCTAAGATAATAAGGACATTGGTTTTCATCAACACCACATAAAAGAGTTTGCTAGCAACTTTACCTTCAAACAATGTCAAGTGCTTGATTTCAACAATAAAATACCTAAATTCGAGACTAAAATACTAAATCTCAGGCCAAACATACTAATATTTACGAGAAATACATGTGAATTGGGTCGAGTCTTACAAGACTAAGATGATGGTTTTTAATCGAACACTTACATAATAAGGACATTGGTCTTCATCAACACCACAAAAAAGAGTTTGCTAACAACTTTACCTTCATACTATGTCGACTACATGAATTCAACAATAAAATACCTAAATTTGAGACTAAAATACTATATTTATGAAGAAAATACATGAGAATTAAGATCGGGGAAAACTCATCTTTTGGTATTGGTGATGATCGATGTCCTTGTGATGAAAGATGTCTTATTGAAAGATATCATTTTAATCATATATAATTCGGCACAATTTGCATGTATTTTTCGTATAAATACTAGTATCTTGGGTCTGAAATTAAGTACTTTTGTCCTGATTTGAGTATTTTATTATCGAATTCAAGTACCGACTTAGTACGAAAAAGAAGATGGGGGAAAACTCATCTTTTGCTATTGGTGATTATCAATGTCCTTATTATGCAAGATGTCTTATTGAAAGCTGCCATTATAGTCCTATATATTTCGGCACAATTTGTAGGTATTTTCCGCATAAATACTAGTATTTTGGGTAAGAATATAAGTACTTTTGTCCTGATTTGAGTATTTTATATTGAATTCAAGTATCCTACTTAATATGAAAAAGAAGATGGGGGGATCAACAAGATTAAAATGGTGGCTTTAAGTAAAACATCTTACTTGACATTCATCATCACCAACACCATAAAAGGAGTTTTTCCATAACTTCACATTATACTAAGCTGGGTACTTGATGTGTTATTAAAATACATAAATCAAGACAAAAGTACTTAATTTTAGATCAAAAATACTAATGTGTATGAAGAAATTGCTTGTGAATTGGGGCGGCTCAACAAGATTAAAATGGTGGATTCAAATAAAAATCTTACACAATAATGACATTCATCTTCAGCAACACCATTAAAAGGAGGTTTCCCATAACTTCACACTATACTAAGCTGGGTACTTGAAGTTGTTATTACAATACCTAAATCAAGACAAATGTACTTAATTTAGACCCAAAATACTCATATTAACGAAGAAATTGCATCGAATTGGGGCAGATAAAAATGGTGGATTCAAATAGAACATCTTACATAAAAAATGTTTTTAAATTTGTTGATGATCAATGTCATTTCCATGTAAGATGTTTGATGTAAAACGACCATTTTAGTCGTACATCAATCAATTTAGTTCACTTAATTTTTCGGTTAGCTTTCGATTTCTGGCAAACATTAAAGTAATTTTCAGGATTAAGGTATTTTAATCTAAAATTCAAGTACTTCTCTTAGTAAAAATGTGAGTTGTACGCATAGAGAAAACTAATGTATTCTACTTCACCTCCGTTAAATACCTGAACTCGTGTGTTAAGTATTTAAGTTGAGAATAAAGTACTTAAATTTTAGCGAATAATACTGGCATCCCACGATAAAATTCCTCTTCGACTTAACTAACTATCCTGTCGGACACAGTTGCATAACAACCCCATCAATCAAAACTCAATCTCTTTGGTGAAGAATTAAATCTTGGCACATATACAGACACCCTTCCAATGATTATTACAGAAATCAACCTTTATTACCTAAAACATTTTTTTAGCCTAGTAATTTGCAATCTGCATGCTCCCATTACATTTACGATTCTGCCATGAAACCATCTTGAACCTCGACATTTGATCCGAATAAAACTATCGCATTTTATATATCATTTCCGCTGTTAACAGTGCCCCGACTCGCGACGCGTATATAGTCAAATTTCAGGGGGCCGCAAATGGCATCGGTGATGAGGTTAATGTAGTATCTAAAATTTCACTTTCAATAGTTCTTTGAAAAGATTTATCAATTGCAATACGTTTTCCATGGAAACATGAATTTGGGATCACAAAAATCTTTAATTTCATTACTATTAACACACACAAAATATCAATAAAAATTAAAAATCGTGACAACCTTGACTTAGCTCCAATAGTGACAAACATGTCATGATATTGATGTTGGCGTAGTATATTATTAAAATTAAATAATATGCTATTAAGAAAATAAAGGAGATAATAACGCAACTCATGTCTTACGAATATCAAGTGCAATATTATTTGAGACTTTTTATTGATGTTGCATTTTTTTATTCAGAAATTGATTTATAACTATAAAAGGTCCATACTTGAAGGCTTGGGGAATGTTTTATTAGCTTGGTTGTGTATTGTATGTAAGTGCATAAGAAAAAATTAATAGAACATGAAATGGAGTAGAAAAGGTATAAAAGAGAACCAAATTAGATATTTGTAAAAACCTAATTGATTAGTCTATATATATATAATCTTACTATGAATTTATAGTTGTATTGTTTGGTTAAAAAACAAAAATACCAACGAACTAAAAAGAAACAGAAAACTAACAAGTATAAAAAGCTCTAAGAGAAAAAAAAAATGAAAAAGACAATAAAGACAAACAAAACAAAAAAAGAACACTACAAAAATAAAAGCGCTAAAACTAGAAAAAGAAAATTAAAAAGAATAGCGAAGGAGAAAAATTGAAAAAGGTAATAAAGCTGCAAATCATTATAAATAAACTTGAAAGAGAAAAACAAAAACATCTTAGAGAGAATCGAAACCTAGACCGGTAATATAAAGTGCAGTTCCTTCACCACTATGCTAGGTGATATAACATTATATTTAATGGAAACAGAACCAGTAACACTACTTTTCTTTATACTAAATATATAATACTAAAATTTTCGAAAATTTTTCGGGGGGGGGGGGGGGGGTGGGCCGCACCCTACTGTAGATCTGCCACTGCCGAAGGCGATAAACATAATGATGACGCTTACTCGAGGATCGTTTAACCGAAAATACGTAAGCGCGACTTCCGAACAGAAATGCATTTTCGAAATATCGTAAATATATAGAGAATAAGGAGACTAGCGTATAGCAAAACCTGTGGCACACATCTATTATAACAGATCAGGTGAGAAGATAGCGAAGGATTGCAATAAATTAAATAAAAAATAAAAAAATAATAAGGGAAGGAAAAGAAGGGATTTTTTAAAAAATAATGCCCTTTTGAAATTAGATATCGAAAATAATGCCATTTCGTGCGTGTCAGTGTAACACATGCGAGGCCTAGGAGCTCGCAGGGTACGACGTCGGCCCGCTTCAGGTGGTTCATCTACATCAGTAGACGTGGAGGGTCCGAAACTGAAGGGAACAGGAGAACGTGGAGGATGATGATCTATATTAGTGTGCGTCGGATGCATCGTACCAAACTGTGATAGGCTGCCCATAAACGGTGAGTCGTATGTTGTCGCACCATCGTGCTGAGCAGAAGGCGTCCTCCACATATTATCAGTGTCCGTCCGCTCAGAAACGTAACCTTCAAATCCTTCGTTCTGTCTAGAACTACCAGTCACATAGACACATAATATGTATGCAATTTATTGACCGGCTTACTTACGGGACTCGGTGTAGAGTATACATTTTAGATTGTGCTTGATTTCATTGGTTGTCCTTGTAATTAGGGGCTTTATTTGTATTAGTCCATAGATTAGGACTAGTTAGATATTTATACCAAGTGAGTTTGGTATAAATACCTTGTAATCAAACGCAATCAATAGAAAAAGTTTTGAAAATTGATCCGAAAGGCTTGCAATTCAATTCCTAGATAGAGAAACAATAGTAACTTTCTCACTCTACTCGAATTCTCTCTCTGTTCTTCATTTGAGTTTTTCGATCGAATCTTAATGTCAATCATTATCATCGAATTACTTAGAATTCATGCCTAGGATCATAGAGTTGTTAATCGTAGGACCTAACAATTGGTATCAGAGCCAATTCGTTCTGTTTTGAATAAAAAATTGTTGGATTTGGATCGAAAATCAATTTCAGTTTACTGTTCATCGAAGAACAGTTTGGCGCGGAAATTTTTTCGATCCAATAGCTTAATTCTGTGCTTAATTGACTTGAATTTGATGTTTCTGTGCTCGTTTAAGTGTTAAATGATTATTACGATCAGATCTGTAGCTGTTTGAACTTCGTTTTTAGGATTAAGTCGATTCTGTGATTTACTGTTTGCGAAGAACATGAAGAACACGTTCTGATTTTGATCAAATTCGACATACTTTGCTTCATAACGTGTTTTATTGCTTGTTCGTGCGTAGTTAGTAAATGTTTGCGAGCAATTACCTGAAATTTTACTGTCTAATTCGTTGATTTTGCTTGAATCTGTGTTAATCGTATTCTGCGATTTTTCTCGATCGTTCTAATTTTTCTCGCTAGGTTTACGATTGGATTATTTTCTCGATCGAAAAAACTTGGCGTGAGAATTTTTCTCGGTCAGAATACGAAGTCAGCGCTAGAATCGTCAACACTAGAAACGATTTTAGTTAAATATTTCTCGAGCATTATTCAGCGAAAATCTTTTCAAGGAAGACAAATTTTGACTTTGCAAGCATAAATACTTTCTCTCGAAAAACATTTTCGGTCAGACATTTAAAGTTTGACCAAGTTAAAAATCATTTACACGCGAGAAACTTTTCTAGTCAACAGATTTATTTTGACTTGTCGAGAAACTTACTAACGTACTGTTTCTTTACGATCGAAATAAATTCACGATCTGGAAATTTTTCTCGACCGAACGATTTTGGGCAATTTATTTCGCTCGAAAAATATTTTGCTGACAGACTTTCTCGCACGAGAACAGTACACATTATATTCTATTTCGACGAAATTATTTTCGAGCAAACTTTAAAGATTGAATTGAAAATAATTCTCGAACTATTTTTCGAATCAAACGCTATTAACGAACTTTGTCACTTGTGAAGCACACTACATCATCTTCAAATGTTCAAAACACTTAACGAAGATCCTTCAACAACTCAGCTACAACACAAAATGGATGCATACTCGCTCGGAAATGACATCTGCCCGCCAATTTTGCAACGAGGCGAGTATACCGTTTGGAGAAGCCGCTTCCTCAATTCATCACTTTAAAAGATCAAGCCGAGAATTTGCTGAAATCACTAGAAGAGGGACCCGCACAGTTTTAGGTGAATGTCCCCGGTGATGAATCGGTAACCCCTCAAATTCCCGCATCTAGGCGACTGAAGGATCCTAGGGCGTACTCAATCGAGGAGAGGGCTCGAGCTAAAGCTGATCTTGTAGCCATGAATACCCTCATGCAAGGCATCCCCAACGACATATATAGACATATTGATAGCCTTTCATCGGGTAAAGGAATGTGGATGAACTGCATAGGATGATGCCGAGGACGGAAGTTGGCATAAAAGCCAAAAAGGCGAACATTATCACTGCTTACGACTCATTCAAAGCAAAGCCGGAGGAGAGTCTATATGAGATCTACGAAAGATACCTCACTGTTCTCAACGAGATAAGGAAGATAGAAATCACGAAGACCAATATGGAGACAAACATCAGATTTCTCTCTTCTCTGCCCGTGGAATGAAAGAAAATATCCACTCAATTTCGACATAATAAAGATCTAGAGGAGTTGGATATTCATGCCGTGTTTGACAATCTCGCACAACATAAGGATGATATAAGCGAGATTCAAAAGGAGCAGAAGGGCAAACAGATCAAAGACACTGTTGCCTTAGTCTTGGAGACGAGGAGCTCAAAATCAAGAAAAGAAAATATCGTTAGGCCTCCTTCTCCTTCAGAGTCGGAAGAAGAGTCGGACTCTGACGTTGAGCCAAACATGAAAGCTCTAGGAAAGCAGTTGGCTCTATTAGGAAAAATGATGAGTAAGAAGTACTTCAAGAAGAAGTCTTCAACCTCAGCCAACAGACTTCGGACTACAAGCTCTAAAAACAAAGAACATGCACCAGAGAGCTCCAAAGTCAAGAACCCAAAAGAGGCTAACAAATGCTTCAACTGTGGCCAGAGAGTGCACTCTTCCGAAGAAGAGAGATGCCAACTACTACTCCAAGAAGCTCCAATTGACTAAACAGAAGGAAGCTGGAGTAGCTCTCATGGCCGAACAAGACCAATGGCTCGAGGACACGTCGAGTTCTAAAGAAGAGAATTTAGCCCTCATGGCCCGTCTCGGCCATGAATCGGACACTGAAACTGCCAATCATACGGATGACGAAAACGAATCCACCTCGTCACAAAAGGTAGACCTACATTCCACATTATTGACCATGTTAGATTCATATCAAAAACAATATGCTAACATGCAACGTGAGCAGAAAAGTATTAAGGAAGTAGAGGATAAACTTTCTAGGTCTCAGGAAATGATAAATTGTCTCAAATCAGAACTTAGGAGCTCTAGTGCTAAAATAGAAGAACTTACTAAGAGCCTACATTCTAGAGAGACTAGTCAACCTCAATTAGGACAGCATAGCGAAAAGATTAAGGAATTAGAAGATAGGCTAGCAAATAACTACAATTGCTTGGTTAGGAATCTCAACGAGAAAGCCACCTTGAATTGTAGGATAACCGAAGCTACCACTAAGATCACTAACTTAGAAGCTCAATTAGAAATATCAAATGCTAAGGTTAGTGAGCTTAGTAAATAACTAGATGCCTGTCAAGCCGCCAAACTGACGGTTGAAAATAATTATGCTCTCCTGGGTGAGGAATGCAAGATACTATATGCTAAAATTAAGAAATTAGATGATATAGTTACGCGTAGGAGACAATCCGAACAGACGATATTTTTGAACAAGCCCAAGGATATAGAGTTCTACAATCCTATAGAAGGCATAGGTTTCACTAACCCACGAGTTCTACGGAAAAAGGAAATATATGATATTAAGCACATGGGTTTATGAGTAACCTCTCTTAGAGAATTTACTGAATCGACGTACAAAAATAATTTTGATTCATCTATGAGAAAAACCTCACATGGGCCTGAGATCCCCCTTTGACTACACTGCGCTAAATGAAAGAGACAGAAATATGAAACCGTCATTAACACCTGTCTCTGACCTATTTCAACTTCCTGACCCTCAAACAGTCCTCGAGGAAGCCAAAGACGTTCATTATAAAAATTCTCTCTACAAACCTCCTATAATCAAACAGATAGAGGAATCCCAAGCAAAATTAGAAAAAGAAAGAGAGAATTTCGAAGCTGAAAAGAAAAAGTTCTTAAAAGAGATGGAAAATCTCAAGGCTTCCTCATCCTCCCAAACTACCTCTCACGCTATACTACAAAGCGTGAAAATCGAAAAATTACCTTCGAAGGATCAAAAGTGTATTAATAGTTTTGTTAAGAGTGCTAAGACTAAAGTTACTTTACCTACGTCTACAGGGAGCGTATGGCAAGCACTAGAATCGAAGGCGAGAGTGTCTAGTCTTAAGAAGGAGCATGTAGATTTGAGTATGCTTAACAATGTTACTCCTTCTGTACGAATAAATAGCACTCGAAGAAATAAAAGAGCCATTTATTCGCTTAGAGTAATTGCTTCTACGTGTACTCTTCAGCCCATCACCTTTAGAAGCACCAACTACGAAATAGGCTCTACCTCACAAATTAAAAATAATCATTCTGAAACAAATACCACTAGGAAGACTCGTAGGAAACAAGATCCAGCCATAAAGAAAGCTTATGGCGCCGTACATGCTTGCACTCACCTAAGGTATCCCGTAAAGATTAAGTCCCCCAAGCACCTTAGAAGATTATCAAAAGAAAAGATCTTTTCCTCAGTCAAGCCTACCAGAGCATTTGTGCGTGCTGAAATTAACCTTTCCTGTAAGGTTCAACCCAAATGGGTTCCTAAATCTCTGCCTAGGACGACAAAAGCCAAAAAGGCCAAGTCACCTAAAGAGGCATCACCCAAAACCACTCCTACGAAAGTGATATGGGTTATTAGAACTCCCTCAAGTAATAATTTAGGAATCATATCTGAACCTAAAATTACATCTGCTAAATGAGTACCTAAAGCTCTCTAACTTGTTTTTGCAGATCCATCATGTGTGGTACCTCGACTCTGGTTGCTCCACACACATGACGGGAAATCAAGAGCTGCTGAGCAACTATCAAGAACGACTGAATGGAAAAGTCAGGTTTGGAAACAACGATTCAGCCCCGATTCTAGGACTTGGGGATATCATTCTGGAGAATCTGACTATAAAAGATGTCTCCTACGTCGAAGGCCTCCGCCATAACTTGTTCAGCATAGGCCAATTCTGTGATAAGAAATTTCAAGTGGTCTTTCATGCTGACCGGTGCAGAATTTTGGATAGTCAGAACACAGAACTCATTCAAGGACTTCGGAAATCAAATCTATAAACGATAAACCTGACATCCGTGCGGCCCTCGACAGCTGTTTGCCTCATCTCTCAGACTGTAATTCAGAGGAACAGCTTATGGCATCAACGCATGTCTCATCTCAACATCAAAGCTCTTCACATCTCTCAACGAAAAAGTTGGTTCATGGTCTTCCAACTATAACTTTACAAAAAGAGCATCAATGTTCGGCGTGCTAATTAGGAAAAATGAACCGAGCATCTCATCATATCAAACAAGTGGCCTCTACTTCACGTCCTCTGAAACTGCTACATATGGACCTATGTGGCCCGATGAAGAAACAGAGTATAAATGGACGCAAGTATCTGCTGGTCATAGTCGATGACTACTCTCGCTACACATGGACAAGGTTCCTCCGAACAAAAGATGAGACAGGGGACTTGATCGTCAATTTCGTGAACACTACTCAAAATTTTCTGCAGCAGACTATCCAAGTCATTCGAAAGACAATGGCACTGAGTTCAAGAACAAATGTCTCAGTGAATTTTATCAGAAACTTGGAATAAGTCAACAGTTTTCAGCCGCCAAGACTCCTCAACAGATGGGGTAGTCGAACGAAAGAACAGAACACTAGTGGAAGCCGCGCGTACGATGTTCATCCACTCTGGTCTTCCATATTTTCTCTGGGCGGAAGCAGTTAATACCGCCCGTTTCACTCAAAACAGGACGGTGGTTCACAAGCGCTTTGACAAGACTCCGTACGAAATTATCAACAAACGAGTACCCAACATCTCATTCTTTAAAGTCTTTGGGTGTAAGTGCTTTGTGGCGAACGACCGAGAGCAACGTGCTAAGTTCGACCCTAAAGCATTCGAAGCCACTTTCGTCGGGTATTCTTCAACCTCAAAAGCGTACCGAGTATACATCAAGTTCAACCACACAATCAAAGAAAGCTACAATGTCACTTTCCACGAAGTGGCGGATATGGCTTCTGGCCACTTCAGTCCAGGACCCGTGCTTAACCCGATGGCTCCTGCACACCTCAGTTCAGGACCCGTACCTAACCAGATAGCTTCTAAATATAACAGTTCAGAACCTGTTTTCACTGGTGTGTTGGCACAAAACCAACAGAAGATGACAACAACCCCGAATTCAACGTCAGAAGAAGCAATGAGACTTGCATTAGACGATTTGGACTCTCTCTTCGAGCCAGTATATCGGTCACACACTACTACACCTATTGTGGATTCTCCACCCGACGAGACCGGCGTACCAAGTGCTTCTCACATCCCTACCTCACCCGATTCAGAATTGCCTCAGAATAACGAAGAACCTACAGTGGTTATTGAGGAAGAATCATCAGAGACGATTGTTCCAAGTGCAGAATTGGAACTTCCTCAAGCAATTGATCAATCAGAGACTATAGGAAATCTAGACTCACGGATGGCTGATGCATCGACTTCAGCCTTGCCTCATGAGCGCAAGTGGACTAGAGGTCACCCGGTTGATCAGATAATTGGCGATCCTTTGGATGGAGTGAGGACACGTCGTCAACACAGTCTCTTCAGCTGCTTCTTAAGTAAAAATGAGCCTACCAAGGTACCAAACGCACATCAAGACCCGGATTGGGTAATAGCGATGCATGATGAAATTCATCAATTCGAACGTCTTCAAGTGTGGATCTTAGTACCCCGTCCGCATGGGAAAACAATTGTCAGAACTAAATGGGTATTCAAAAACAAGAAGATTGAAGATGGTGAAGTGATTCGGAACAAAGCAAGGCTAGTTGCGAAAGGATACAATCAACAGGAAGGCATCGACTACGACGAGACATATGCTCCTATTGCCTGAATTGAAGCTATCCATCTTCTCCTGGCTTATGCGGCTCACAAAGACTTCAAATTCTATCAGATGGATGTTAAGACCGCCTTTCTCAATGGCGTGTTAAACGAAGAAGTCTACGTCGCTCAGCCGGAAGACTTCGTTGATCAAGAACATCCCGATCACGTCTATCGATTGGACAAAGCTCTCTATGGACTAAAACAAGTCCCACGTGCTTGGTACGATGTCCTGAGTGAATTCCTCGTGAAGTCTGGATTCATACGAGGAATGATAGACACAACCCTCTTCATCAAATGGCAAGACAAAGATCTGATGGTCGTTCAAGTATACGTCGACGACATCATCTTCGGATCAACTAATCCACGGCTCTGCACGAAGTTTGGAGATAAAACAAGTTCGAGATGAGTCACATGGGAGAGATTCAGTTCTTCTTAGGACTACAAGTCAGGCAACTCGAAGATGGGATTTTCATTATTCAGACAAAATACATCAAGGATATTCTGAAGAAATTTCATCAAGATCAGAGCAAGCCTCTCAGCACTCCTATGTCACCAAGCTGCAAGTTGGATGCCGATCCCTCTGGCAAGTCGGTCGACATCACACTGTATTGCAGCATCATTGAATCTCTTCTCTACCTCACTTCGAGCCGGACGGATATCTTGTTTTCCACCTGCTTATGTGCCCGTTTTCAAGCCGATCCCAAAGAATCCCATATGCTCGCGGTTAAAAGGATTCTGCGTTACCTTAAGGGCACTACCGTTGGACTATGGTATCCAAAGGGTACGAATTTCAAACTTATCGGCTATACTGACGCTGATCATGCAGGTTGCCTAATGGACAGGAAAAGCACGTCCGGTGGCGCTCAATTTCTAGGCGAAAAGCTGGTCTGCTGGTCATCCAAAAAGCAGAACTGTGTGTCAACTTCGACGGCCGAAGCATACGTGGCTGCCGCCAGTTGTTGCTCCCAGATGCTGTGGATGCGGACTCAGCTTCGCGACTATGGGTACAATTTAAATAATATACCCATATATAGTGATAGTCAAAGCCATCGCTATTACTTGCAATCCTATTCATCACTCACGCACAAAACACATAGACATTAGATATCACTTTATCAAAGATCATGTAGAAAAAGGCACCATAGATATGTATTTCGTGAATACGGAGTACCAACTAGCTGACATTTTCACCAAGGCATTGGATGAAAAACGATTTCAATTCCTTGTCGGAAAATTAGGCATGTTGAATCTTCTGTCATATGTGCTTTACCTGATCTTCTGTGCTACTAAATGTTCTATGGTATGTGTTTTCTTTGCTTATATGCTTTATCTTGCGTGAAATAAATAAAAAAAATATAAAACAAAATAAGGGGGGATGACGAAATCCTTTAGGATGCTTTGATCTAAAGTCATTTAGAATTTTGCGATCGATTTAATTGCTTAATTTTGTCAGTCTAAGTTGCGTTCTTGTGTCTAAAGGTCATTAGGTTGCTCCACTAGACACAAAGCCACTATACATATGTGAGGATTCAAGCCTTGTTTTTTTTTCTTTGGATCTATTTCTCGAGTAAGTCACACATCAATTACTTGTCTTAACTAGTGATACTTGGCTTCATACTCACCTTGCCTTAGATCGTTAGGAAAATGATAAGGGCGCTTAGGTTATTCCTCACTCGGCCGTATAAAATTTTTTTCCCCACATTAGCCCTTAGTCATCCACTTTGAGCCTTCTCCGATGTCCTTTTCTTCCTTTGAATCCCATTCCCAGCCTTCAACTGTCTTCTATACTCTTCGGATGGTTGTTCATACGAGAAAAGGAGAAAAAAAAAAGAGGATGATGACAAAAGAAGGTATTGCTCAACACTCAAAAATCAGACCAAAGGAACCTGCCTTCCTACTATTTCTTAGAAGGTGGCATGGATCCTGCTGTGAACTTCTCCAACGATAATCTCGTACGCTCGTCAGAACGGCTGGAAAGAGGAGCACCACGAAGTGAACTTCTCCAACGATAATCCGATCTTATATCGGGAAACAAGAAGAGGAACGCAGCTTTGGGTACGAATTCCATAACTGTGAACTTTTCCAAAAAGATAATCTCTGAAACCTCTCTAGGGATTAAGAGAAGAGGAGCATGGTATCGGCCCGAGAACCAACAAGAAGAACTTCGCCTACGATAATCTCCTATAGCCTCGTGGAGAAGCGGAGCTTCAGCTTGAGCATAGCATAAAAAGGGATAGTTCTTAAAAGAAAAAGAGGGAGAAAAGATTGAAAAGAAGAAAGTCGCCGAAAAAAAGGAGACGGGTGTAGAAATGGAAGATGACGAAGAGATAAGCCCACTTTCCTCTAAATTCCTTCCCTTCTAAGTCCTAGCCAAACTAAAACCCTTATAACCCTTTGATTCCAATCGACGGTCTCTCGCTTAGGTGAACTGATTAAAAATGCCTCGATCACAGGTAAATTGACTTAAAATTGATTGTGTTGACTTGAGTGATATAAATATAAAAATCCCAAGTTCGAAATAATTGAGTGCAAGAGCGAACCTAGTGAGAGTTGTCGAAATGGACCTGTCTATGAACTTAGGACTTTAGTTTGACGACATGACCTGACGGCATTTTCTTCTTTCAAATGTCTCGTAAAATTTTAGGTGAGACGATTCATCGAAGCAAAATAATCTGACCCTACTATAATAATAGTAATATACATAAAAAAAAGGTTATATATATATAGAAAACTAATATTTTTATTTCTGAAAAGAAAAATTGTGAAAGGAAAAATTTCGCACATTCAGACATGAAATATTATGTTTCATATGCGTTGAATTGAACAAATGCGAATTTATTTTGTTATCGCACATTCTAAATGTAATTTTAGGTTGCATTGGTACTGAATTGTTTAAATGTGATAAATTTTTCATTGCTCTTACCCTCACGCAATATCTTCAGTACATGTTTTTGGGGACCATGTATATGTGCTTACTACGTAAATTTGTGTTTTATATGCCCGTGACTTGAATTGATTTCATATGCTTGGATGTTTAGTCAATTCTTACGCATTATTTGAGGGGGAGCAAATATAAAAATCGTGCATTAGCTCCAAATATTCTTGACGTTTTTCTCTAAGCGTTTCAGATTCCTTCAAACAAAATTAAGGAGTGAGACGTCGACACTACAAGGAAAGGAGCTAGTCACAGACCAAATATTTCCAAAAAAAATATGCCTAAAATAATTGTTGATTAACTCCATTATTTCTAACGTTTTTCTCTAAGTGGTACAGATTTTTTAATTTCTGCCAGGGAAGCTAGACGTTACTACACAGAAAAACAGGGAGTTAATTGCATTTATTTTAATTCTGAAGGGGAGCTTTACAATGTGATTTTATTTGAAATAGGGGTCAATCTGAAAATTTTAGAAGTACTTACTATCGAGAAACTGGATATAAGAATTAATTCGCGATCATAAGTTTCTCGATCGTAAACAGTGTTGGGAACGATTTTGATTAGCCGCGATAATTTGCGATCAAAAAAATTGTGAATTGAAGAGCAATTTTCGAATCAAAAATTTCTCGAGCGCAAATAGTAATGGGCATGATCCATTTAATCGCAAAATGTCAAATCGCAAACCCAACATTGACTTACAGCGAGTTAATAAAAGTTCACTTTTTGGTCAGTCGAAAAACTTTTTCTCACGCAACCCTAAATCGCAAAAATTTCTCTCTCAAAAAACTTTCACAGACATTTCCAATTTCTCAAAAATCTTTCGATTTTCAACACCAAATTGTCTGTTTAAGGTAGAAATGAGATTCTTTTGACATTTGCGTGTGATTTAACTTCATTAGCATCTGCATTTTGCAGTTTTTCGCATTAAGATTAGATTCTCGACTGTTCTTCAAAACTGAGAAAACCGTATGCTATTTTATAGTGATTTAGGCATGCTTATGAGTTTTATCTGAGATTAATGCCTGCACTTAAGATAGTTTCGGTGTTCTTTATGAATCTGGTAGTATAAATCTTCGGAAAATCTGCATCTTCGACTCTAATTTGAATTTAGATAAAACTGGGCATTTGAATGTTTGAAGCCATCGAAGAACTTTGTCGATCGCAAACAGTCTAAATTGATTTCCGAATTGAGATACTGTTTGTATCGAACTAGTTTTCGATCGATAAAATTCTGACTTAGTCGCTAAAACAGAAGATTTTGACCGAAAAATCAATTACCATCGAGAAATCTAATTAGGATGTTTCAGTGAGCGAAAAATTTAAGCACTGAATAGACAATTTAGATGAAAATTAGATCGAGCGTAAAACTTACTCGCAAAATAGAATTTTTGCGGCGCCCCTGACTCCTACCGCCCATTCTTATTACTAATATGTGACTGCATGTGATATAATTAAAATCTATATACGAAAATACGTACAAAATTTTTCCTTTAATATAAAGGAAACCCTTCTATACAATACAAAATATTCCTAGGACATATATACAAGGTAGAGTGCGCATGCGTGTTCAAAATAACCTATCGGCCCGCCACTCAGGTCGCATCCATGTACACACTGCCACCTCAAAAGTCCTTCGGAAGCTTCAAAAATAGCCTCGCCTTTGTAAAGATCACGTACCGTGATCCCGTGAACCTACAACACATAAATTCGTGGAATGAGCTTATAAAGCTCAGTAAGTGAAAGCCATGCATGCCGTGCACGTGTCCTAAATTCGCAAAGGCATCCGCGCCAATGCTCCCTAGACCTCATATTTTTCCTTGTCTTGTCTTGTCATGTAGGGCCCTTGGCTATCTTGCTATGCACCATCATGGAGCTCGAATCCACAAGGGATAAAATATATAAGTGGCAATACCCACTCAAGGGAGGCTAACCCTATGGCGCCTTTTCTGTCCCAAGGTGGTTTCATACGCCACGCGGACGCTTCACACTGGTAGCCTAATCTGAGGTAGTCACCAGAGGTACCCTCGGTGTTGCGTACTCCCTCAGCTCGCACCCTCCAGGTTTCACGACCCGCCATGAGGGCATTAGCCCTAAAATCAAGTCTTGCCTTGTACATGTCATGTCTTGAAGGTAGCGTCATACGACGTCACCATGGTAGCATAGAAGAGCCGTGACTCAACTGTGAGTCAACATCAGACGCCCATATCGGCGAATCTTTATCGCTCTCAGGCGATCGTATATTATGCACGCTCTCATTTCATGCCTTTTGTACTAAACGTGCGTGCATATGATCATGTCGTGAATATGCATGTCATGCCATAATAGTACGTAATTAAATCATGCGTGTCATGTAACGCAAATAATTCACGTAGGAAGTCACATGGATTCACATAAACATATAACATATTAATTCATGCACATATAATTATGTGTTGTAAATGGGACTTCCACTTACCTGGTATCCTTAGCTATTAGCTTATCGGTAAGTCGTTAATCTTCAAACCCTAAATATAGGAACATATAAAATTAGGGTTTGTTAGTCTAATTTTAATTTCACAAAATTGGCTTAATCCGAAAACCCTAGTTTCGACTTTATGGATTTTGAAATAGATCTCTACGTGAATTAAATGAATCTCAGCATAAGTTCCGGTATAAATCTCGACATGTCTTAAAAATGAATTTCGACATCATATATACCAAAATTCGACGTCTAAATACTACATAAGATCTCGATATCTATTGGAATTAAATCTCGAGATGTATGTTAGTCCAACTATAGCAAATGTCGAGATGTATGCTAACCAAATAATGTTAAGGATTTCGAAATGAATGTCGACATTACAAGCCATGTCGAGATGTTATAAAATAACAAATGTCGAGACAATATTAAGATTTCGAAGTATCATATACAATGTTTCGACATTTAATCTATGCACCAAGAAAGGTCTCGACATTTATACCACTATAGCCTAAAGGATCTCGAGTTACATTGTAAATTAGGTCTCGACATTATATACAAAGTTCGATATTAAACAATGCCTACGGAGTTCGAGATATATCTCGGTATTTTGACAAGGATCTCGACACTAATACTGATATGGACTTCGACATTTATAACCTGGAGAAAATCTATCACCTTTCGAAACACTTTAACTCCTAACAGCATAATCATAAAAGTTCTAAGACTTCAAAACCCTCGTCAACTAAGCTGATATAAATACTAATCATATAAAAATTTGAGCCTAACATCTTTTAAAACATGACTATACGGATTGTAGATGTTCTAAAAAAAATAATCCTTAAGGATTAAATCTGCACTAATCCTATTCATATAATATTTCGTGTCTTACAATCCTTAAGTATACTACTAATTAAAATATGAATTTAAGGTAAGAATGCTATACCTTTTCCCAAGCTCAGTTGGACTCGTTTTTGGTTTTCTTCTCAACACTAGGGTTTCCAAGAGTTTTCTTTTGTTATGAAAGGTTTCGTGTTTCTTTCTTTATTTTTGTTCAATTGTTTCATTAATCCCTTTCTAATGGGTCATGACATGGACCCTTTGTTCTTATCCTTATTTTTTCCCTTGCGTGCTATAGTAATTAAAATGACGTTAGTTATTTACTTTATTCATACTTATCATTTTCCTAAGTAATAGACCTTATAATATTAGTTTACTTGTCCTTTCCTTTTGCTAAGTTGTCGAGTCATGTGCAGATATGATATCCTAATTCCTACATGAAATGCTCAATATGTTATTATTATGCATTAGCTAGGTAGTCGAACTATTTATTTAATTTCCTAAGTCCTGAAATCGATTTTGACCTCCTTCTATATTTATTCTATCATTTCGAAAGTCACCTAATTTGAAATCTTTAAATTCTAGTAACTAATGCCTATTAAAGGATTCATGCCTTATGCAAAATAATTTCTAAGTTTTAATTTAAATTTCTGACCAAGTCAATTATCCTAGTATCATATAATTAAAGAAACACATGTCATAGAATCACGTAAACACATCATATGCAGTCATATAATCATATAATATGCATGTGTATTTATTGGCCGACTTACTTACGGGACTCGGGTATTACAATTTTCGATTTTATTTTATTTCGGTCACAAAAATTTAGCAGCGAAAAAATAATTTTTCAACGCTTAATTTCTCTATCGTAAAATTCGCCGCTTAGGATTTAATTGATCGAAAAATTTCTCGACGATCGACTTAGTTTTTCGTTGTCTAATTTCTCGATAGAAAAATAGCGCAGCAAAAATTTTACTTAGGATCGAAAATCACGTACCGCTCAACAAATTTCAAATCGAAAATTTTTATTCAATCGAGGAAAATTTTTCGATAGTAAATTTACCTGAGAAATAATTTCTCGATCATAAATTTACGCGGAATTTTTCTCGATCGTAAAATTGATCGGCTACAGTCTCATGATTCCAACTTCAACACTTAGAAGATTTTTTTTCTAAGTGTTTTACACTGTAGCGAACATTAGCGAGTAAAATTTTCTCGATCGCAAAATTAAACGGAGTTATTTCAATTGAAATCAATGCATAGGAAATCAATTTGAAAACCAAATTTATCGAGCGAAAAATATCTCGGCATGAACAGTGACATTTCCCGCGATAAAATACTTAAGAAAATTTCGAACTCTTTTCACGTGTTATATGTTTAATTCGAAATTACAATCATGCCATTACATTTTTTTCAAAATCAAGTATCCTACATGCATGCTACACGATTTCAATTCAAAATTCATCAAACATGTCATGACTCGATACAATATTATAGTTTGATGAAATTAAATCAATTTTCGACTAAAATTAAATTTATGAACTAATGAACTTTTATATCTCTTATTTTTCAGATGGATCGCTACCCTCGTTATAATCACATATACGACCACAACTTGTATCTGAAGGTCCAGGATACGAATTTCCAGCTCGATCTGAGCACCTTTCGGTGTCCAGACGAGATCATTGTCTCTATCCTGCAAGGCCACCCCATCTGGCATGCATTGACGGTCACCGCATCGGTGCCAATGGTCTATCTCCAGCAACTCTGGGGATGTATACAAGAAGCAGTAGATAATGGAGCATTCTCCTTCTCAACCATAATTGGGACGCGGCACATACATATGGACAAGAACCAGTTCGGGATGATTCTCGACTTGCCATACAGCGCAAACTACGACACGCTCCCATCAGACGCAGAAATAGTGCATGATTTCACGCAGATGGGATATCAACCGCAGCTCACCAAGCTAGATCAGGTCCAGAGCAGCGGTATCCCTCATCCGTGGAAGACATTGTTACCGTGACAGTAGCGAAAATCATTATAAAAGCCCAAATTCGACCCAAAAGAGGGGAACTCTTTCCAGAACTCAACCCTAGCATATCAGAGACGAAAGAGAGCCGTCAAGAACAGAGAAAAACCCCCAGAAGCGCAAGATACGGATCAACGACGCGATCACACCGAATTGAACAAGAAAAGAGAATCTTCCCCCGAGACAATCCCAGATCAATCAGACGGGAAGATTATGAGTCATCTGCCCTTGTTCTCTATTTCTTTCGTCGTGTTTCTGTCAATTATGAGTAGCTAAATTCCCTCTGTGTTCGGAAGTAGATGAACGCTAGGTCGATTCGTGCTTAAGACATATATTTATCATGACTCGTGTATTCTGGCTACTTATCTATCTATGAAAGTGTTTCTTCGCTTTAATAGGTCTATGTGTTAAAGTGAATGTATGGAAAATCATTTAGGGCGACAGCTAAACAACGATTAGGCCGTTCGTAGATGATGGGATTCGAGTATAGGGCGAAAGCAAATACTCGATCCTCGCCGTTAGTAATTTTTGCGTTTTAGATCCCCACGAGCGTCTAGGGCGATAGCAAATTCGTGAGTGGGTAGGAAATTACTGCGATTTAGTCTTGATCACATAGGAGCGATTGTATTGTCTTAGTCGACAATACCTAGCGGGATTCGAATCCCGAGCACATCTTTATCATCTGAAAACTCTCGTACCAGTTAGCCGTGTTCTCTTAATCTCTTATTACTTTAGGCTTGGTCTGTTAGGATAATTCATAAAACAATCTGCGTATTTTATTTAGGCTAGATATCGAGTCGATAGGTCACTACTAGTACTCAGTTTATTCCTTGTGTTCGATACTCGTTTACTCACTTTACTGCACTACAAACGATAGGTCCACTGCCTATCGCACGTTGGTGATAGTAATTAGGTATTCGTTTTATATTATCACTTGTCGCACCTGCACTTTACATTAGCACACCACGTGTCGATCAAGTTTTTGGCGCTGTTGCCGGGGAATAAATTGATATTAGGAACACCGTAGTTCGGTACTTTAGCCACTTTTATTTGACGTTTTCTTTTCCTTTTCACTTATTGCGTTATTTGTGCTATTTGCGTTATTTATTTTCCTACGTCACTATTAGTTTCGTATTCTTTTCGACGTATTTAGTTATTTCGTTGCTAATTTTTGTTTTTCCTTTATTGAAGGTACGACTCAGCGGTGAATGACCCGAAGCCATCCATCGGGTCCCATTGTTGACGCAGACCCTGATTTTGAGAGAAAGTTGCGAAGGAAGCTTAAGTACGATACTGAAGGAGCTTACATTAGCTCTCAGGATCCCTTAGTGTGCTATTCAGAGGATAGTTCACTGGAATCTACCCAAAACTCTCGTGTAGAGGCAGTCATAGATAGTCCCTACACAGAAGTAGACATGGCGGACCATAGAGTGCCCGTCCACGAGGAGGAGCCATCACTTCAGGACCTCCTCAAGAATGCCGCGCTAGGCGGTACGGAGTCGGCGATTGTCATCCCGTCGATCGAGAACAACAACTTTGAGCTGAAGCACTCTTGGCTTCAGATGATATTCCAGACGGCCCAGTTTGAGGGTAACCCCGACGACGACCCTTACTCCTATCTGAAGGCGTTTCTGACAGTGACCGACACCATCAAAATCAACGGGGTCCCGGGCGACGCGATCAAGCTGATGCTATTCCCATTCTCGCTCAAGTTCAGGGCGAATGACTGGTTAGTTATGTTGCCGCCCAGATCGATCACTACCTGGGAGGAGATGCGAGCCGTCTTCATCAACCACTACTTCCCACTGTCGAATGTGCTCAGACTAAAAACAGAGATCTCTCTGTTTCATCAGAAGGATTCAGAAAACCTCTACGAGGTTTGGGAACGATACAAGGCGCTATGGAAGAGATGTCCACAGCACGGGATGTCGGAGGCAGCCCAGATCAACCGATTCCACGAGGGGCTCAACGACCAGACTGTCCATATGCTAGACGGAGCTGCAGGAGGAGGACTCGTGAAGCTCAACGCGACCGACGCTTGGAACCTGATTGAGGATTACTCGAGGAATAGTTTCATGAGGGGCAATACGAAGATGAAGACAACAGGAGTATTTGGAGTGAGCGAGGAGACGGCCACGAATGCAAAATTCGAGGCGCTTCAGCAACAGATCACTGCGACGAACTCTCAGTTGTAGACAGTCATCGGCGCACTACTCCCGAAGTCCGAGCAGACTCAGCCCGTGAACGCCGTGACGACCACCGCACCGACGCAGCACACCCCATACGTGCCGTTGTGCGGGATCTGTGGTGCAGCCCACGAGACATCGGAATGCCAACTTGGGCAATCGCTGGAGCACGTAGACTATATGGGCAATTACCAAGGTGGCCAGCGAAGCTTCCAACCCCGAGCGCCCGCAGGAGGATCCGACGACATGAGAGAAATGAAGGATGGAGGCACTCTTCACGAATTTCAGCAGCACCACCGCGGCCCACGAGAGCCGAATGACGAAGATGGAGGAGTACATGGAGGCGAACGACGTGCGAGTCCAGAACACGGACGCCTCACTCAAGAAGCTGGAGCAGCAGGTAGGCCAGATGGCGAAACAGTTGGCAGAGCGCACTCAGGGATCACTCCCAAGCTACACCGAGCCGAATCCAAAGGAGTACTACAAGGCGGTGACGCTGAGGAATGGACGAGAACTGCAAGAAGTGCCCGCCAAGAAGAAGGCCAAGGAGAGGCCACCTTCGAGAGCCACGACGAGCCCGAAGTGGAGGAGATCATGGTCGACGATGTCGAGAAGGCCGACGCTGAGAAGGAGAAGGTCGAGCCCGAGAAGGAAAAGGCGAAGGAGATCGAGCGGCTACCGGTGAAGCCATACCAGCCAAAGATCCCGTACCCGGCTCGACTCAAAAAGGAGAAGAACGAGGCACAGTTTGGTAAATTTATGGGTATGTGTAAAGAATTGCATATTAACTTACGTTTGTTGAAGCTATTGTGCAGATGCCCAGTTTCGTTAAGTTCCTGAAGGACTTGTTGACGAATCGATTGAAGCTCGAACACGTCTCCATGGTATACCTAAGAGGAGAGTGCTCGGCGATACTCCAGAGCAAGATACCGAAAAAGCTCAAGGACCCAGGAAGTTTTACTATTCCTTGTCTGATAGGTGATTTAGTGGTTGAGCATGCTTTAGCTGATCTAGACGCTAGTATAAATTTAATGCCGTACTCCATGTTTAAGCGCTTAGGATTAGGTGAACCACGACCCACTAGGATGAGTATTCAATTGGCCGATAGATCGTTAAAATACCCCTAGGTGTTATTGAGGATGTTCTAGTTAAGGCCGATAAGTTCGTTATCCCTGCTGATTTTGTGATCCTAGAGATGGACAAGGATGAAAATATTCAATTAATTCTACGTAGACCATTCTTAGCTACAGGCGAGACTCTGATAGATGTTAGGAACGGAACATTGACTTTGAATAGATGGCGAGAAAGTTACGTTTAATATGACTGACTCGATAATAGATGCTACTACTTGGATGTTTGTGAGCACAATTTCTCGTCTTCTGAGCAAGGTTTATCACAGATGTTGAGCGAGGAGAAAGACGACGGGCCTGATAACAATCGTTCAAAACAACAAAGAAGTTAAGGACAAGAGCCCAGTCGAGAAGCGACCGCCACTAGAGCTGAAACCGCTGCCCGGCGAAAAGCAACAACTCCAAGGTATGGATGTAGGCGAGGGAGACATAAGCAGAAAAGAGGTGTTGTACCTCGACTTTCAGCCACCCTAAGCGAACGAAAGCACGTCCGGCTAAAGACGGTAAAGGAAGCGTTTCTTGGGAGGCAACCCAGGTTTTATCTATCTAATACTTTCTTTTGTTTGGCCATGACTATGATGCATATGAATATATCTACTATTATTATCTATGTCTAGTTCCTATTTATGTTTTATTTTCTTTTTAGTTATGTCAAGATATCACGAGTCACGATCCACGACCTTCACGCATCCAGTCACGACCACGTCACTTATTCATCAGGGGTGTCCCGTTCTTTTTAACCTTCTTTTCTCAATCTTTATTCATTTTTACGTTGAGGACAACGTAGGTCTTAAGTGTGTGGAGGGGAATTTAGGTTGAGAACTTACGTAAATTTTTGTATGACATGTCCGTGAGTCATTAATTTCGTGGGCATGATTTATTGAACTCAGGCATGATTACTTGCGCTTATCTCAAGTTGGTTTGCATGACATGAAATTCTGTGAGCAATTAGGATATGCATGATTGATTGGATCGTGTCTGCCTGAATAGATATAGCGCTGCTTTGAGAGATTCGTACACATAACCCCTTTATGTTGTGAGAGTTTGAGCCTGACGAGCTTTTGCTCATTTTCTTGGTTGTGTGACGTGCCTAGTCTATATCTCTCTAGAACTTGCCTGTCTGATACGTGTTGAAACTGTTTTGGTGCGTTAGTATGGAAATGACGAGGGCATTAGGAATTAAGTCCAGGGCCAGATTTCCCTACCATGACTAACCCCATTAGTTAGCCACTTTGAGCCTGAGCCTATTTGTTTGCTTTCCTCGTAAATCATATAAGCCACTGACCCGAATAAACCTCCAGAGATTATATGAACCCGAGTTGATTAGAATAGAGCAGAAGTCGAACTTGAGAGTTACTGTTTCAGTGTATGATTTGATGTTCTTCTCTCCTATTCATGAAATGACTCGTCCCTTACTTGACCGTTTTTTGAAATGACCCGATCCCTTGCATAAGCCTGCCCATAATCCTTTGGCAAGATATAGGTTTTGGTAATAAGTATCCCTAGGTACACGGCATTCGCTGTGACGATGTATTCTTTGCGACAAAAGTCAAACCTTGATGTTTTTAGGGGATAAGGACAGTGCACAAAAGTAGAGCGTAACTAAGGTGAAAGGGCAGAAAATGAAAGGGAACTGAGTCCAGAGGATCGAGCAGAAAAGTCTAGGATTTCAGAGCGAGAACGTTGAGTCTTATGTGGAGCATGTGACTGTCGGTTTAATCATGCTGTGTTCATTGATATTTTTTCGCCTACGTGTCATAGCTCTAAGGTTACGGGTTCATTATACATGCTGTCACTTCATGATTACTTGACCCGTTTCCCCCCGCAAAAGACCCTCAGATTTATGCTTGCCACTTTAAGTAGTAGAGATGCGATTAGCTTGCAAGTTTATGGTAGGGGCGGGACTAGTGCACGAATTGAGCGATTCAATATATGCTAGCTTATACACTGAGTGATTTTGAGCGAATTCCTGTGAGATATGAGTCTCGATTGGCAGTGCGAAGGAAGTTTAGATAGACAAGTGCAAGTCATTAGTGTGATGTCCATAATTGTTCGCTTGATTCCGTTTCATGTTTTCTAGCTTTGATGATAAATTGCGAACAATCGTGTCGTTATCTTGATTGGATACCTTTTCTGACTTCTAATTTACTTGAGGACAAGCAAATGCTTAAGTGTGGGGAGGTTTGACAAACGTATTATAGTACGTTTATCGTAGTAGTTAATTGGCTCATAATAGAGTTTTCATAGTCATTTTATGCACTTATTAACCCCATTTCTACTTATTTTGGTAATATAAGGCTCTAGGACGAGTTTCGGGCGAAAAGGAGCGAAAACGAGGCAAACCGGCGCGAAGATGATGAAAACTGGTGAAGGTCACGGCCGTGACACATAGTGCACTAGGCCGTGACGTTGGGCAGAGAGTTGGAATGAAGATGGTCACGGTCGTGACACTTAGTGCACCAGGCCGTGACCCATAGCAGCAGCGATATTAGAAAATTCATATCTCTCAATCCAGATCTCTGATTGAGAATCCCTTTGGTCAGAATCAATAATGGCGAGTCTTCTATCTATGGTTAAAATTTCAGCTCAATTGGACATCGTTTACCCCACCATCTGAGAGAAATACGGAACTGTCGCAAGGCTGGAAAAGTGTCACGGCCGTGACACCTCTGCACGAGGTCGTGACGCACGGCACTGAGCTCCATTTTGTGCCCCGACAGTGTCACGGCCGTGACGGGCCATGTCCCAGGCCGTGACAGTAGCGAAAATCATTATAAAAGTCCAAATCGACCCAAAAAGAGGGGAACTCTTTCCAGAACTCAACCCTAGCATATCAGAGACGAAAGAGAGCCGTCAAGAACAGAGAAAAATCCCCAGAAGTGCAAGATACGGATCAACGACGCGATCACACCGAATTGAACAAGAAAAGAGAATCTTCCCTCGAGACAATCCCAGATCAATCAGACGGGAAGATTATGAGTCCTCTGCCCTTGTTCTCTATTTCTTTCGTCGTGTTTCTGTCAATTATAAGTAGCTAAATGCCCTCTCTGTTCGGGAGTAGATGAATGCTAGGTCGATTCGTGCTTAAGACATATATTTATCATGACTCGTGTATTCTGACTATTTATCTATCTATGAAAGTGTTTCTTCGCTTTAATATGTCTATGTGTTAAAGTGAATGTGTGGAAAATCGTTTAGGGCGACAGCTAAACAACGATTAGGCCGTTCGTAGATGATACGATTCGATTATAGGGCGAATTCTCGATCCTCGCCGTTAGTAATTTTTGCTTTTTAGATCCCCACGAGCGTCTAGGGCGACAGCAAATTCGTGAGTGGGTAGGAAATTACTGCAATTTAGTCTTGATCACGTAGGAGCGATTTTATTGTCTTAGGTGCAGTACCTAGCGGGATTCGAATCCCGAGCACATCTTTATCATCTGAAAACTCTCGTACCAGTTAGCCATGTTCTCTTAATCTCTTATTACTTTAGGCTTGGTCTGTTAGGATAATTCATAAAACAATCTGCGTATTTTATTTAGGCTAGATATCGAGTCGATAGGTCACTACTAGTACTCAGTTTATTCCTTGTGTTCGATACTCGTTTACTCACTTTACTGCACTACAATAGGTCCACTGCCTATCGCACGTTGGTGATAGTAATTAGGTATTCGTTTTATATTATCACTTGTCGCACCTGCACTTTACGTTAGCACACCACGTGTCGATCAGTTAACATGACCGCTCCGCTCAACAAAGGACCTGAGATCGAAGGGCTTCCCAACAATCACGTGCACATCAGCTCAGTTCTAGGCATCACCTACCACAATCCAATAGCTAAGAAGAATAGGTTGATGCAGAAGACTGAGATTCATAAGTTTTGCGATGGGACGCTCAAGGTCATCAGGAGGAATATCGAGCAGAGGTTGGAAGAAATCAACAGAGATACAATGCTGAGGATCCACAGGTTCGTGAGAGAACAGCCGCTCCTAATGGAACTAGTAGAAGATATCGAGGAGCGACTGGAGCTGAGGAACACGCTCAGGAACTTTGAGCATGCGCTGGGCTTGCGCAGATCATACTATGCCCGACAAGGACAAACAGCGCGGAGACGCAATCAAGCACAAAGGGGGAGATTGTAGAGTATACATTTTAGATTGTGCTTCATTTCATTAGTGAGTTTTTCGATCGAATCTTAATGTCAATCATTATCATCGAATTACTTAGAATTCATGCCTAGGATCATAGAGTTGTTAATCGTAGGACCTAACACTCGGGTATTACAAGCGATGGCTGTTTTCGGTGGTCCCCGGCGTTCGTCGCTGGTGGCCGCCGTTGTCCTTGAGTGTGGTGTACCGGCGTCTATTGTCGCCGTGGTCGCTGGTGTGGTGGTTCCGCCGGTGGTCGGCAGATGTCACCGTCGGTGGTCGTCGGCGTTAAACGTCGTCATCACTTGTGGTCACCGGTTGTTGCCGGTGGTCGTCGTCGGTGGTTGTCGGCTTTCAGCGCTGGTGGTTGTTGGCGTTCAACGACGGTGGTCGCTGGCGTTAAATGTTGGTCTTTAATTAGCGGGGTTACTCGTTGATCCTTACCTAACTGGAGTATGTTAAAAATAACATGTTCACATGCGCAAGCAGTTTGTCGTAGTTTTGGGCTTAATAGTGCCCAATACGTTGCCGCATATTATAGTAATGAAGCTTATTTGAGAACTTATGAGGGTCGCTTTGTTCCTTTGGACGATGAGCGTTATTGGGATGATGCCGAGTTCCAATTGTTCCACAATCCGCAACGTAGAAATCGAAGTGGAGCCGGAAGACACCGAACGGCGAGGATTACAAATGAGATGGATAGATCTGATAGGCGTGCAAGACGAAGTAGTGGACAAGGCTAAGTAAACTTATTACTGTTTTGAAAGTTCCAATGTCTGATTTATGTGTGTTTACGTAATTTTATTTGCAATGTAAGATTTATGTGTGTTTGTAATTTTATTTGCAATATAATGTTTGGTTTGCTTCAAAATATTTCAGATTTATCTATCTTAACTAAATATGAAATTTCCTTCAAACACAAAATAAAATTTCTTCAAACACAAAACAATAAATATTGAGAAAGTTAAAAAAAATTAAGTCTCAAATGCGCCACTTTGGATGATGCGTTCAGAAAGCGCACTCACCTATTTTTGAAATAGATCTCGATTCGGCACTATTTTAGAAATAAGAATTAAAAACAAATTAAAATAAAAAAAAAAGCCTATGATAAGCAAGGTTTTAAAACCGAGTTTTCGAACCGTACCGAAAATTTTTAGCGATTTACGGTTTAGTGGTTTAATTGGTAATAAACCGGAATCAAACGGGAGTAAAATCGGTGTTTTTAAAAATAATAATATATTTTATAATCGATCAAATAATATAAAAATATACATGCTTTATGTATTTTTCCGAAGTAGTATGTGTTAAATGGTTAAAGATTTAATTCTATAAGGAATGTCAAAAATATATTGATAAATCGAGGGGTGAAAACTAAATAAAAGAAAATATATTGAGTTCATATGTTAACTAAACATTGAATAAAAATGTGCATTAGTGGGGGACTTAACCCAAGACCAAAACTTTACCACCACACTTATCCACTAAACCCAACCCATATTTTGTCCAAATTTTTTCTCTTGTTAATTATATTTGTTTCGATTTTTTTTAAATAAAATAGGAACTGGACTGAAATCAAGGGACGGGATCTACAGCGAGGCTCGGGGGGTCTGTTGCCCCCCCCCCCCCCAGCCGGCCGGCTTATCCCTTAGACGTACGCTGGCAGCACCTCCGATGGAGCTGCTTAATCGAATCGAATACTCACAGTTGAGACTCTAAATATAAATGTAGGTCATACAAGTGAGGCTCTCATACTAAAAAAATTGTCCTAAAAATTATATGGTTCTAGATGAGCGAGTCAAAATCCGTCCCTATCGTAGGTGCACAATCCTAGATTCGTCACAGTCGGAATCGGACCGGACTTTCAACCGGTCCATCGGTTGCCAGTCGGTCCTGTCGCGAAAATCCATGATGATAAGTGCTGTGAAAACGTGATACATGTTGATTTGAAATATGTAAGAAGAACGATCAATGAGTTCTTTATCAGACATTGTCTAATCTCATCATGTTCCACTAACCTATGGAGTCGATTACTTCCTGTTGTGGGAAACACATTTACTTTAGATATGGGAAAGACATTTACTTTAGATAAACTGTCCTATCGCACACCTACTGACAGAATGATGTATGTTTAGCCATCGCCATCTTCCACAGTAGGGTCAAATGAGCAGTAAGGAAAGCATCTTTTTCTTATGAAGGTAATTACATGTCAGGCCCTAGGAATAGGTTTATTTTTTATTTCGGGCCCTATTTATGTTTTATATATATAACAGTACCTATTTAAATTTCATTTAGAAATAAGGACTTAATCCATAATAAAAGATATATTTGCCCATAATAAACAAAGAATTACGAATCATTGTCATCGTCCTCTTCAAACGAGCAAAACAACCATGAAGTGGTATACAGTATGCATGAAGTGGTACTATAGATCCATGAAGTTGTACTGTAGATCCATGGTACTGGTGAACAGTGAAGTGGTATTGTAGACCCATAAAGTGGTACTGGTGACAGTGAAGTGGTATTGTAGGCCCATAAAGTGGTACTGTTGAACAGGAAAGTGGTACAGCAATATAGACCCATGGAGTGGTATTGTTGAACAAATCGGGTAAATATTTTGACGCGATCCAAAATTAAAATGTTTGGGAATTAAAAAAATTTTCTGGATAACCATTTATACATATAGAGTAACAATTTCTACAGTGCCTTTAACGAATGTTGCCAAAAAAATATCACTTAATTCAAACGAAATAACATGTTCCTGTGAAATAGCAAAAGTGTTATCCAGAAATAAGGAAGTGTTTGTTACAACAACTTGGGAATGCTTTTAGTCTATTATAAGATCTATTGATAATTTATCGAGTTTCTTATCGCGCCGTATAAATCCATCGTCTTAACTCTAACAGTGTTATCCAGAAAGGATGAAGTGTTGTCCAACAAGCTTCTAACTCAAATATACCAAATAGATGACAACAGGTAACACTTAAATCTGTTTCGATACCCCTTCTTAAAAAATATAGTTCCACGTGTTTCACATGAGATACCTCTTATTTGTTTAATGACAAATCATTTGAAATTCGTACCACTTTAAGAAACGTTTATGTACGTCAAATTTTCCAGCGATTTAATTTTCAGCTCCATTAACCCTGAACGACGAACGATGGATCCGACACGGTGGCGCGACGTAATATCCAAGCTATGGGTCTCTCGAATTTATACATATTAGCTGCAATTTTAGCCGAAAACATGGATCGATTTACTTTTTTTTCGTATTTGCGTCAATTAAATTCGAAGCATTCCCTCGCAAATATTATATTTGACGAAGTAATATCAAAATAAACTCTTATATTTGCAGCGGATGCTTATTTCGATTGTCAAAACTCATTTTATTCTGTTAATAACACTTACTGGTCATATAATAGCATAATATTTGTGATGTGTAACACTTCCTGTTATGTGATAACTGATAACAATATACTGCAATTTGATAACAAAACAGGGGTGTTGGATACAACTTCATAATTACTCTTTTATAAGGGTATTTTCGTCAAACAACCTTTATTCTAAGTTAAATTCAGAAATGTTTCCCTAAAATTATACTTTTTCTGACATGGTTCTCGACCCTATTTTAAAAGGGTAAATTTGGGTTCAGACCCTATTAACGAATTTTCAAAACAGTTCAGGCCCCATAACAGTTTAATTTAGGCCCAAGGACCTAACTACTGAAAATATTAGTTTGAAGGACCCAGCTCATTGTAAATGACCTTTATATCCTTTATATTTGGCAAAATTACACTCATGTGCCACCTTCTTCTCCAAACGATTGAAGCAAAAACAACCTTCAACGAAGACCAAAATTTACGATCTAAAGCCGGCTCAATCTCGACGTTAATGACCGAATAAGGTTAATGATAATTTCTCATGGGTGTCAATAATCAATGAAGTTGAAACAAGGGAAAATCTGGATCGTGGGTCTTAACAATCAATGAAAATATTGATGTTAATCGCGAAGAAATTTGACGCGGCCCATGATTGAAGCTTTTGCTAATAAGCTCGCTAAGTAACAATTTATGCATTCTGGGTAACACTTTATGCATTATGGGTAATACTTCTTGCATTCCGGGTAACAATTTGTGCATTCTGGGTAACACTAGCATTCTGCATTGCCCAAAAATGTCAACCTGCACCTTTTGGAGTATAACTTTCGATCTGGAATTCAAATGACCTTGATTCAAGCTCCCGTGATTAGCCAAGTTAATTCTGTGCAACTTTTATTCTTTACGTTATTTCTGATTCGAAGTCCATTGACCTAAAAAATGTGCCCGAAAAATATTTACAGGTGCTTAGGAATGTTGTCCGAAAATGGGATTGCCAGAAAATGGCAACCTGCACTTTTTGAGTATAACTTTCGATCTAGAATTCCAGTGACTTTGATTCAAACTCATGTGAATATCCAACTTAATTATGTATAACTTTTATTCTTTAAGTTATTTCTGATTCACTAATACCAAATCGATAACCCCCAAATTAATCGACGAAATCGAAAACGAGCAGCGAGGACGAGGATGTTACAATTTTGTGCTGTGTATCTGATACTTATGTGTAGGATGTTTCTTTTAAACAAACTTCGCTTCTGTTGCTGAAAATGTTTGCATGATTTTGGTGAAATCTTCTGTTGTTTACTGATTTTCTACAGTAACAGTTTAACAGGGAAGTACAATACGAGTAACAGAATTCTTAGCCACAATAACAATTTAATATGTAATTAGTTTAATTTATGATTTTTAAATTTTATCACACTACATTCACTAAAATATAACAATTTACGAAGTTTTAGATAAAATATATTAGTTTAGGTTATGATTTTTGTAACGCCCGGGGCCGATGAGGGTGGTGAGCGATCGCCGGTGCTAGAGAGGTGCACGGACAGGAGCGGCTCCTGGCAGGCTTCTAGGCGAAGGGGTACATGAACGAACCGATCCGACACCCGAATGAGAGGGAATCCTGAGACTGACAATATATGGGCGTGTCAGGCTAAGAATCGTATAAGAGAATTAATAGTACTACTCATATCACCAAGGTCGACCTATCTTTTCGGGAGTCCATCTATAGAAACTCCAAAGTTAAGCGTGCTTGACTTGGGGCAATCTAGGGATGGGTGACCCCCTGGGAAGTTTGCCCAGGGTGCATGAAGCGAGGACGAAGCACGCTGAAATGTCAAATGGTGGTACAGTGGGGCCAGACTATTAGCCGGAGTGTGGTGGGCCCAACCCCACTAGTCCCGGTAGGGACTGATGCTGCAGCGACACCTGGTATGGGACGAGACGTTACAATTTTCGTGGAGATTATGTTGAAATTAAAGAAGTTGAAGTATATAGTATGGAAAGTAGCACTCTTCTTGAAAGGATGATCATGCTTCTACGAAATTGATTCTACTTACTCAAAACGTTGCGGATATTTACTATTAGTTGTTTATTACAATCCAGATGGTCGACCTAACATAAATGATTCAACAAAATTAATGACATCTTCAATTAATCTTAAACGTAAACCGTATGTTGTTTATTGATTTCCTGCAGTAACAGTTTAACACTAATCAGAAACAATTGAAGAGGAGAAAAAACAGAAACTGATATGTAGGTAACAAGGGAACACAACACGAGTAACATAATACATAGTCAAAATAACAATTTAATATGTATTTGTTTACTAATGATTTCAAATTTTATATTGCAAACACGCTACTACATTCACTAAAATATATGAATTTACGAAGTTTTTGATAAAATATATTAGTTTAGATTGTGACTTTCATGGAGATTATGATGGAATTGAAGAAGTTGAAGTATAGAATATGAAAAACAAGAGCACTCTTCTTGAGAGGATGATCATGCTTCTACGATTTAATTCTACTTACACAAAACGGAAAGATATGAACTATTAGTTGTTTATTACAATCCAAATGGTCGACCTAACATAAGTGATTCAACAAAGTTAATTGCATCTTCAATTAATCTTAAACGTAAACCATATAATCTATGTAATAAGTGATTTAACAATGTTCAAAAACAATTTAATGAGAGGAAGAAACAGAAGCGAATACGCAGGTAACAGGTCGATACTTGAGGAGTAACAAATAACGCTGGTGCAATAACGGTTTAATATGTAATAAGTTTAGTTTATGATTTTCAAATTTTATATTGTAAACACGCTACATTGACTATAATATATGAACTTACGAAGTTTTAGATCAAAATATGTTAGTTTAGATTTAGATTTTCGTGGAGTTTATGTTGGAATTGAAGAAGTTTTACAAACTAAAGTACGGGTAACATATAAACTTATAACTAGTAACACAAATTTACACATATCGGGAAACAGATAATCTATGCTTGACTTTATTTACTCTCTCGCCCAAAATTCATCTCATGATGATTTTCCCGCCCAACTTTCAACGCCCATTTAGTAACAAATGTAGGCAACGTAGTAACAGAATGGACCTAGTAACAGAACCTGAAAATTTTACAAAACCTGAAAATTTTACAAAACCCCATTTCAACAAGAAAAATCATCTCTCTTCTTCATTTACTGCATTTGACAGTATCCATAGTCACCACTATGTCAAGCATACAAGCTTCGATTCTTGCACTTTGTGCTTATAAAAACGAATTTGTTCTGTTGGAGGTAAGAGAAACATCATCATTTGTCTTTTTTGTCTATTTGATATCATTTGTCCTTTTTGTCTAGTTGATATCAATTGGTAACTTTTTGGCTGCTCGTTGTGTGCGTATTGGATGTTTCTGCCTGTAATAACAAATTACGTACACACAGTAACATTTCATATACTCATGGTAACAAGTAATTATAGTCTAATAACGGTTTCATACTCCTAGTAACAGTTTTGATACTCCGAGTAACAATTTTGACACAATAAAAATATACCCAAATTATTGGGGTCGACCGTATTTTTGCAAAATTAAAAGACGAACGTCGGACAAACCAGCAACCAATGTGCCGCACCGAGCTGCCCATACTATGGGTACTTCGAATTTATACGTATTAGATGTAATAGTTGCCGAAAACGGCTTTGATTTCATCGTATTTTCGCAAATTAGAACCCTACACATGGTAACAATTAATTATAGTTTAATAACGGTTTTGATACACCTAGTAACGATTTTGATACTCCGAGTAACAAATTTGATACCCCGAGTAACAGATTTGGACACAGTAAAAATATACCCAAATTATTGGGGTCGACAGTATCTTTGCGAAATTAAAAGATGAACATCGGACGAACGAGCAAACAATGTGCCGCATCGAGCTGTCCATATTATGTGTACTTCGAATTTATACATATTAGATGTAATCATTGCCAAAAACGGCTTTGATTTTATCTTATTTTCGCAAATTAGAACTCGAAAAAGAAAGATTAAAATTCATTACAAATCTTACATCTTGCTTCGTCACCATAATACATCCGACCATACACGCCGAAATTGAAATTTCGAAGCTCGATTCACTGTAAAGACGAGATTCATAAATAAATATTTTCTGTCGATAATAATTTTCTGCATCATAGTAACAGATAAGGGATGAAAAATAACAGTTCACCAGATGTTTATAACAATATAATCTAACAGCATAACAGAAAATCGCCGAAAAATAACTCTTAGTTTAGTATGTTAGGAAGGGTATTTTCGTCACTACATATTTTTAAGCCTTATCACTACCATTTTCGAAAAGTTGGTCCTTCAAAGTAATATGGATTCTGACAGGGACTGAACAGTTTAGAAACTTACTGACTAGGGATCGAATAGAAATTATCCCTTTTAAAAATTACATGGGCTGCTACTAATGGGTCTTTTTAAAAAATAGTCTTTGACTCGGTCAACTTTAAAAAAAGGCCCCGTCGATTCTACCTTTTAAAAATGGCCTTCAAATTAAGTATATTTTCGTCTTTTTACAAGATCTGTTTTTTATATATAGCACGGGGTCTCATGGTTTATAGCAGGGGTCCACTGGACCCCACGACCTATTACTTGAACGTCCGACTACACAACCACTGGACTACAATCCGCCCACCCACCCTAACGCGGTTCCCATTTAACATATTGGTTTTAGGGCACAACGGTCATTTTACATTTGAACGCTATTTAAAGTTGACCGCCTCAAATGCTCTTTACTTATAAATCCCGCTACCAATCGCCCCTATCTTATATCTGTGGCCTAAGAAAACAATCATCTCCTCCAACTTTCTTGGCTTGCCATAACCATTACACAGAAACTGTCGGCAAGCAGCCATGGAAGAAATGACTTACTCCCTCGCCTTTCTTTCTCTTCTTTTCCTCTTCCTTCTTTCGAAGCTCATAACCAAACCCTATTCGTCGCCCAAAGGCTACAACCTTCCTCCAAGCCTACCAAAACTGCCCATCATCGGAAACCTACACCAACTCGGCGAAACCCCACATCGTACTTTGCTCAAACTCTCCGAGAAATACGGCCCCATAATGCTCATACACCTTGGCCAAATTCCGACCATCGTAGTTTCAACTCGTCAAACTGCCAAGCAAGTACTTCAAACCTACGACTCTCTTTGCTGCTCAAGGCCTCGTTCTTACGGCCTGACTAGGCTATCATACAACGAAGACCTTTCCTTCGGCGCTTACAACGCATACTGGAGGGACATCAAGAAGCTCTTCGCCCAGGAATTCTTCTCCGCGAAAAGGGTCCAATCCTTGTCCCATGTTAGAGAAAGAGAAGTTTCTTGTCTGATAAACTCCATAGCTGAGTCAGCAGCGCTTGGGAAAAACCCTATTGAGATCGACGAGAGAGTGTTTTCCCTCTCAAACAACTTCTTTTGTAGGGTTGCGATTGGGAGAAGCTGCGAAGAGGCTGGGAAGTTCTTGGGGGAGAACTATGGTAATAAGCTTGGAGACGCCATCCACGAAGCTTTGGCTGTAATGAGTCCTTTCTTTTGGACCGCCGACGTTTTCCCTGTGGTTGGTTGGGCGGTTGATGAGTTGAAGGGTCTTCATAAGAGGATGGATAGAGTGTTTAATGCTTTAGATACGTTCTTTGAGAGGGCTATTGAGGAACATCTTGATGATAAAGATCATAGGCCAATTTCAGAGCATAAGTCTGCTCTTGAAGTGTTGCTTGGAATATTGAAGGAGGGAAATAGTCTTGGCCATTTATCGAGGGCTGGCATCAAGCCGATTCTTATGGTAACTATAACATATAAAACCTTTTTTAGTTCTTGAAAACAACACAGAATAAAAAGGGCTTTGTTATATAATCCATTGGTGATACATAAAATTGCATATTGTTATATTATTAGAGCTTTTAATTTATCAACGTGGAACAATGCCCACTTTTTATGATCTGAACACGCTCCTTACGAGTGGCACGACTGAAGTTCTAATTTGTAGGCATATGAATATGTTTCAGTTAGTCAAACATGCTCTGCTATCGTATTTGAGATTGACCTCTTTATTAGGGGTGTGTTATAAAGACAATTTTAAGGATTGCAATTTTAATAATAATTTTCAAATTTGAAGTAATTTGAGGACACTAAAATTAGTTTTACAATTTAGGACAATATTGAAGCAATTTGAGGACAATCAAGGTCATGGTATTTATTGTCCTTAATTTCTTACATTTGGAACTTATATATCTCATGTTGCTTCAATAATCAATGTTGAAACTTATTTTCTAAAATTGCAACATTTAATATGGTGTCATCAAATAACTTCAATTTGAGACTTATTGTCATAAAATTGTGATCTCCTAATTTTGTCCTTATAACTTCACAATCCTAAAACCTTGTAAAATATATATCTTTTTTATTCTTGAAAGCTACAGAACTAGGGGTAGGGGTGGGCGTTCGGGTTCGGGTATTCGGGTTTTACCCGAACCCGATCGGGTTCGGGTAGTTCGCGTTATTTGTCGAGTATCGGGTTACCCGATACTTGATAATTCTTAATCGGCGGGTTATTCGGGTACCCGATATATTATTTTTTAAAAAAATATTAGTTTTGTACATAAACATTAAAAATATATTAACTTGAGTGATGTTAATGTTTTAAGTAATATTTCGATCAATTTCTTATAATTGTATAATTACCAAATGATATTTTATATCAGTGCATATATAAATATTTAAAATATATTCTCAAAATTTTATAAATAAACATATGAAGATATGTATATATTATATTTATTGAAAACAAAATATCTAAATATTGTAAGTGATATTAAAATATAACATGGATATTTTGATTGGTATATTGAATTATAATATTTTTAGTCATATCCAATTAAAAAATCGGGTACCCGACTACCCGACGTTGGGTACCCGAACCCGATATATACCCGACAAACGGATACCTGTCGCAAATCGGGTCGGGTTCGGTTAGTAAAAATCTTAACCCGAACCCGAACTATCCGATACCCGACTACCCGACCCGATGCCCACCCCTAACTAGGAGTGCTCATTGTTCGGTTAACTGACCGAACCGAACTGAAACTGAATTTTCGGTTTTACTATTGATAACCGAAAAAATTTTCTGGTTCGGTTTGTACCGAATTAACACCCTATTAGTCGGAAAATTGAATCTCAAATTATCAACTTTTATTTTGTTTCATTTTTGCAGAACATATTCATCGGAGCAGTCGAGACGAGCGCAGACACCATAGTCTGGGCAATGACGGAACTCATCAGAAACCCCAGAGCCATGCGCAAAGCCCAGCTCGAAATACGCTCCCACATCGGGGACAAACCATTCGTGCCAGAGTCGGAGATCAACAACCTCAAATACCTAAAAATGGTCGTGAAAGAAACGTCGCGCATGCACCCTCTCGCCCCGCTCCTCGCCCGTGAGTCTGAGGGAAAACCCTTCAATGTCGAAAACTACAACGTTCCCCCGAAGACTCGAATCTTCGTCAACGTGTGGGCCATCGGGATGGATCCCGAGGCATGGGAAAATCCCGACGAGTTTCGTCCCGAGAGGTTCGAGGAGAGCACCGTGGACTTCAAGGGGCAGCACTTCGAGCTCATACCTTTCGGGGCGGGTCGAAGGATGTGCCCCGGGATTGTGATGGGCGCTTCGGTAGTTGAGCTCGTTTTGGCGAACTTATTGCATCGCTTCGACTGGGAATTGCCTGCAGGCGTGAGGGCCGAGGATGTCAGCGTCGAGGAAGAGATTGGTTTATCTACTCATAAGAAGTATCCTCTGCATTTGGTGCCTACTCTCGCTCCCTCGTTGAACATGGGAAAGTGATCGAGCCTTCTTCGCTCTTATTGCATGGTTTGTAATATGTGTTGACTTGTTGTGTAAGGAACTCCAATATCTGTGTGTTATCGTCTCCTCGAGTAGAGGCGACGTTCTATTCTATGTGTGTGTGTTGTTCATATTGTTTGCACCGTTGTCGAAGAAAAAATATATATAATGCCTTGTACTTTGTACCCGTGACTAATTATCTTGAATAGGCTAAGGCACTATGGGCGACGGGTTTAAACCCGTCGCCCATAATAGACGCGGTGGCATTTTGGTTATATTTTTTAAGTTTCAAAGATCATAGGCGACGGGTGTCTTGAAAAAACCGTCGCCTATGATATCAATAAACTTTGGCGACGGTCGTCTCAGAATGCTTCGCACAAACTATTTAACTTTTTAAAAGATTTTATTTTTATGGAACTATGGGCGACGGTTTCTTGTCGCACCGAAAACCCATCGCCCATAGTTTTATTTTAATATTTTTTTCATAGCGACGGACAAAAATTTATTTTTATGTCTTGGGCGACGGTTACGTGTATTTCGTAACTATCATCGCCCATGACCCGTTTATTAAGTCTTCTTTCCTCACTTCACCAAATCACAGAGACGAAAAAAAACAACTGCACGGCTTTGGCAATTTTCCGGCGAAATCGAACGTTTTCCGACCTATCCGAGCTTCGAGAACACGGTAAGAACTCCATTATTCAATTCCCCTCTTTCTATTTCGCGATATACGGCTTGAATGGTTCGAATTCGGGGTTTTTTCGAAAATTAGGTTTCGAATTTTCGAGTTTTTGGAGCTTGATTTATGCGATTTTCATATATTATTCTTGTCTTATAGTTGATTTAAGGTTGATATTGAGCTTGATATTTGTGGAAATTAGGTTTTTGGGTGAAGTTTGGACAAGTTGGAACTTTTGGTCGAAAATTGGCCGCGACCTCTCCTCTCTCGGCGAATTTTTCCGGCGACGACGACTCTTTTCCGACGATTCCGGGCTACGAAACACGGTAAGTCCCTTGTTTTCGGGTGAAGTTTGGACAATTTGGGATTTTGGTTGAATTCGTCGAAAATTGAATTTTTCATATTTCTCTATTTCGAAATAGAGAAAATTACGTGCATAATTTTGAGTCTGATATTGAACAAAATTCTGCAAAGCGTAGGTTTTGGGTCAAACTTGGGGGATGTGGGCTATCTTGTCGATTTTTAGGCGAATTTTGGGTGATATTCGTGCTTTGGACAGCTATACGTAAGTTTTCAAACCCGTATTTTATTGTTATGCTTTCGTCTTTCTGAATTTAAGTTTTATATTTAAGCTTAGATACTCGTTCAAGGTTTTCTCCTTGAATGGTCCCAAACACGTTTATTGTCGCTTTAGGATGTAAATGTGCGTTTGAGCATCGATGTTGATGAAAAATTTGGTTTGCATTTCCCTTAAATGTTCTCCGGGTAGACATATGGATTGGATGTATATCCTTTTCATATTTTTTTCATCTACTTGGAGAACTGTGGGGAAATGCTGCCGAATTTTTGTCAACATATAAGCTCAAAGACACATTTACAAGCGACAATGAATGTTTAAGATGGGTTAGATTGGAGCGATAAGGGTCCTATAAAGCCCTCGATCGATTGTACTTGCTTTTATGTGAATTACCTGTAAATATTTATTTGTATAGTTTAGGCTATTGGAATGGATCGGTGTTGAATGTATAGTTTGCGAACAACGGCTGAGTATGCGTAGGGTGTTGACGAATTTATGAGATGTGCTGAACATAATCTTAGGAAAAAGGGCAATGGAGAGTTTCGTATATATAATAACAATACCATAAGTATCTATTTAACAAAAAAACAAGAAAAAGACAAGTCACGTGATCTCTGAAAATCTCAGTATTATCAGATCTATCAATTATCGATGTATCGAAATACAGTGGTCCGTGGCCACTCTAATAGCTGGCATTTTGTTTTATACGCTCACACACATTGCTTTCATTTCTGATTCTTCTCAAAGCCAAATACGATAAAAGACACAAACATGTTCATGACTGCTCTTTCTTACAATCAACACCACTTCACGGATCAACACAACTAAAAATGCTCGGAACAATGGAATCATGAGAAGAGAGTCTCATTCCCTGAATCAATGAAAAAGAATCAAAATGAATGGCGAACAAAGTAAGAAAGATGAATTAGTCAAACAAATTACATTTGCAGCGTGCTTTTTATTCTTTAAAAAATTACACGCAAGAATTAGTGGTCGGGTCGGCGGTTGTTAATCATGGAACGAACTCATTCTCTAACATCGGCCTAGTTCGAGTCTCCAAAGCCACCGGCGCCTTCGTTTGACCCACACGCGCCATCGGCAGAGGCACGTCCCACTCCGCCGCCGCCTCCATTTTCCGCATCCTTTGCCGGTCAAAACATCTCCTTACATATGTTACGATGATGCCCATGAGAAACAGTAATAACAATCCGCCAACCACACTACAAGCGACTAATATCCACGCCCTCCTCTTCTTTTTGCCAACCTTGCGACCCTCTTCACCTCCACCACCGCCGCCGCCTTTACCTCCCGGAACCGGCGCCGGGGACGGAGCAACTGGTAAAGCATTGACGATAGCGAAGTGGCCTTGGTAAGAACTCAAGCATGTGTTGTCTTCACGGACATTGTCGAACCCCACTGAACCATCTAATCCAAAGCACGCACACATGGGTAAGGAGGGCGACGGCGCGCCGTCGTTGGCCGGCGGTTTCACGCCGGGGAATTTGACAGAAATGGGATCCGAAGAGGCTCGAATGTCGAGTTCGGACAAGTTGGTGGCAGATAAATCCTCGGCGTCGTACGCTAATAGGCCTAAGACTGGCGTTAGAAAGGCGTAGCCTGGCAAAGGGTAGTACAGAGACGACAAATTGCCCAAGTTGTGGTAAACCAAGACGAGCCTTTCCACGTAGGGCTGCTCCACTACGCCGACGGGGATGCGAAACTCTCTGTAGCTCGCAAATCCCCTTCGCCGGAAACTGCCGCTCCTCAGCCGCAGCGCCGCCACGGAAACGCCCGTAAGGTTCTTGGGAACGCTTCCGTCGTAGACGACGCCGGTTCGGCTCTTGTTGACGAAGGCCTTGAATGCGTAGCCTTGGAGGATATAATCGAGTTCTCGAGCTGAGAACTCGCCGGTATCAGTAGACGGCGGCTCGGCGGCGGCGGAGGCGGAGACCACCGCGAGAAGAAGAATCGCAATGCAGAGGGTAAGCGCAAGGTGCATTTGAGAAATTGCTTTGTTAGGACGAGCTTTTTCCTTGTTTTTTCGCGGCGGTGGCGAAGCAGCGCAATGAAAGGGAGCAGATTGAGAAGGACGACGTCGTTTCTGGTTCCTCGTCAATGCCCGCCATTGATTTGTTTACCCTTTTTGCAAGGAAGTTAAAGAAGGGAAGAAAGATCCCTTAAAGGATCTGCGTAGAGCAATGGCTAGCGACTGATGAGGGATTTTCCATGTAACACGAAGCTTGGAATTAGAGAAGGGAGAGGAATAAAGGAAAAAAGATTTTTGCAGTGATTTGTGAGTAGTAATTGCAAGTAAGAATTTAAGAGGTGTAATAACTTAGTACAACTGTAAAGGTCTGGAAAGAAAAAACCAAGAGATACAAAGATATATACTATAGTCTTGAATAAATAAGGGGGGCAATTCAACTAACCAAATTAACAGCTGTTCCGCGACAGAGGAGAGATTCCCACCGATGGTTTAATTACTTACGGGATTCAGCCAATGAGAGGACGACACGACAGCACGAGATGAGGCCAGAGTAGACCACCACTGTTTGGCTTTGGTGTTGGCTGTTTTGTTTGTATGGGAAATCTGCAATTTTCCCAATCTCTAGAAAATAAAAAAATGTAAAATAAATTGCTCGTGAGTTCCCTCCCTTCGTCCCAAATCTTTATGGACATTTGAGAGTTGACACGTGAATTAAGAAACTGAATATTTTAATAATATATAGTACAATTAAAAGGTAAAAATTTGTATATTTGACACGTCTTTTAAGGATATTTAATATTATTATATTGTTTGTTTATGATAGTTTATTTGCTAAATAAGGAAATGCACAAAAGATGTGGACGCCCGATTTAGTAAAATGTATAAAATGGTTTGGGACGGAGGGAGTATATTTTATAAAAAGGGCAAATTTTGTGTCAGGCCCTCCTATATTTTAAAATTAGGAATCAGGACTGTCGATTTTCTTTACTTTTAAGGACCTATTTTTTGAAAAATTAAGTGAAAATGACCCAAAACTTGTTTTGACGAAATTACCCTTAATAAAGTTATTTCTGAATGGGTATTGATCTACTCTACGGAGTCAAGCGGCTGTAAGCCAAGATGTAGCTATGAGTTACCCACCACCATAACACCAGCAAGTCATACCTCAGTTTTATGTTACACAATTATGCTGATTTGTTACAGTAAAAACCATACGTGTTACTTTAACGTCATAAAATGTTACTTATCGATAGTAAAATGTTATTAACATACATATTTATTACATCGAACTGTCGAACCCCATTTTTCACACTGGTCGAGCACAGTCGATTGTTAACACCTAGTTTTGTTTTCATAAATATTGATGTGGTATTTGTGTAGCAGCAGATCTATTTTGATAATTTTTTGAATCGACTGTTTTCTACTACATAAAATCGAAGCGTTACTTGGATTATCTAAAATGGTACTAAAAGTAAAGTATCTGTTACTAAATAAACAATAAAAGTTACTCCGTTTTTCAACATGTGGTATTAAACCCCAAACCCTAAACCTAAACTCTATGTGACAATTATAACAGTTTTGCGCTGAAAAAAAACACTTCCTTTCATTTGGATAACAAACAGTCTTGTATTGAGTATCATATGTTGTCTATTTAATAACTAATGATGTCGCAGAAGTAACACATCATTCAAAAAGAATACCGAATCCTAAACCCTACGTGACAATTATAACAGTTTTGCACTGAAAAAAACACTTCCTTTCATTTGGATAACAGTCTTGTATTGAGCACCGCATGGTGTCTATTTAGTAACAAATGATATTGCAGAAGTAACACATCATACAAAAATAATACTACTTCCTGCAATAACGCACTAACAAATGATGTTGCAAGAACCGGTATTATTTTTGAATGATGTGTTACTTCACGACATCATTTGTTACTAAATAGACACCATATGGTACTCAATACAAGACTACTGTTATCCAAATGAAAGGAAGCGTTCTTTTCAGCGTAGAACCGTTATAATTGTTTGGAAACTTGTTGAATCATTTAGGTATCAGACGTAAATTTGGTATATGTCAGGGTTAACTATGTCTTTTCGCGTCATTTAGAGCCTGACCTCTGAATTTTTCGAAAAGTGGGTCCTTAACCATAAAGCAAAATCTGATGGGGCCTGAACCCAAACCCTTATAAAAATAATTTATGTATGAAAGTGTTGTGAAGGAGTTACTAGGATGTAATGTAATAACTAAAAGGATCTGCTCTGCTAAGCAGTTTGACCAACTCTTTGACTCATGAGGATTGGCTCAGCTGGCAGAGAAATGGTCAACTCTCTCCTATCCATTCACCAACATGCAATATGAAGTTTAGCACAATAAATTAGATCAAATCAAAATAATAAACCTTTGATGCCGAGGCGACAAACAAACTCACTCAATAGTATTTGTTATTGTTAGTCAGATATTTCCCTCCAAGTACCATCCATGAGAGCCTCCCTCAACTAGGTCAACGTCATCGAAAATGTTAAGATGATCTTCTGATACTTGGACCTATGGAAGGAAAGACATGTTTTCTTATAATAATGCAAATGTGTCCTCATAGGCTAACACGTGTACCATAATAATTAATTGTGAAATTAAAATAAAATATAATAAAAACATGAAAAACTACATACTATCCACTATAAATAGTTATTTATTAATATAAAATAATCATATATAGTTAACATTGTACTGGTGAGCATATTGATTGATTTTAAACTACTTCGAAATATTCTCAAGTACAAAGTCACAACTGAAAAATATCCACGTAGAATAAAATGGTGTTGAGAATTGAACATTAAAGCATCTTCAATCCACAACATAAAATATTGTTAATTTAAATAATAATACAGTAGCTACAGTACTTTTGCTCCAACTACAAACTATATTTTCAACACTAATTTTTATTCCAACATAAACTCTAATTTTGTACTCTAAAAGTCAAATTCCATTTATCATAGCTGACTTATTAAACTTTATATTATAATTTTAAAGTCAATATATTATAATTATTAATATTTAAAAATTAAATAAATTTTAAAATTAGCAGATTATTTAATGGCAAAATTGCATATTACACCCTTGTGGTTTTACGAAAATGCACCATACTACCCCCCGCATTATTTATTACCCGAAACACCCTTGTAGTTTCTGTACTTTGCATACGCTCCCCATCGGGCCATTTTGAGTATAACGGTCAAATAAAAAGTCTAATTTCAATTTTGCCCCTCTTAATTAAGGACATGGCAAATGAAAATCGTTTGTGTAAAATCGAAATCTTTCATAGCTACAAGAAATCCTTCTCACACACATTCACACTCAGCCGGTCGTGGTTAAATCCTTCTCAAACTCATTCAAATCTACTTCCCACACACATTCACGGGTCCTACATTCATTTGAGCTGGATAATGGTGTATTCATACTGCAACATCTACTTATTGGTCCAAGGGCGGTTCGAATGGCTACCAAATGCGAGGTATTTTGGGGGATTGAAGGTATTGTTTCAGAGTTGATAAGGATAGGTTTTATTTGGGCACCTTAGACAATTTCTACAGACACGCGGGGGAAAAGTAGTAATATACAGTATTGCATACCTGGTCAAACAATGGATTATGGTCTTAGGGCTATAAAAATGATTTGATTTCAGAGACCTTCTCAAAACCAAAGGAATGAGAAGGTCATTCATATTTTCATAGAAGAGTTGCCAGGTTTTATTGAAGCTATTGATAGTGAAGGTAGGCAGATTTCTGATCCAAGTTTGGAGGTGCCCTCCTTACTTTTCCATTACCTGAGGGTGTTGTTACATTTGGAGATGGTAATACTGTAGGTGGTGAAGATATTGGTGCAGAAACTGAGCTGGGGAGGCTGATGGTGGGGTTATTGTGGGTCTGAGAATGATCTTGGGCCTGAGGCTGCTGCAGAGGTTGAGAGAGAGAGGGACATGAGGCTAATGCAGAGGTTGAGAGAGAGGGGGACATGTTAATGCTACGACATGCTTTGGTACTTCTTTTGGCCTGTTCTAATAGATTGTCTGCAATCAAATTGTTTTCCTTGGACTGTTTTGCCTGAAATGGCTTAACTCAGTGTGATATGGTTTGGTACTTGTGATATGTTTGTTGTACTTTGGTCTTTTGGTCTGGTGTCCTAATTGTCCTCTCTGGTACTTCTTTGGTACTTCTTATTAGACCTGGGTAAAGGATTGGGCCGGGTCGATTCCACCGGTTTTGGTTCTATCGGTTCCGGCACTGTTCCGGTCCCAGAACAGCGGAGCAGACCATGGCCACTAATGGGCCGGTTCCTGTTTCAGAACCGGTTCGGCCCATTATTATTTTTTTATTTTTTTACAGTTTTTGGAATTTAAAAAAATTGAAATAGCCTTTATTCGAACCGGAACCGGGAACCGTGGGTCGGAAACCGGGAGCTAGAACCGGTGATCCACGGTTCCTGGTTCCCGAAACCGGCCCAAACAACTCTTAATGGGCCGGTTACCGGTTCCGGTTCTGGACTGGTTTCGTTGGCCGGTTTCGGGTTGACCCGACCCATTACCGAGGTCTACTTCTTATGGTTGAATTAAGTTTTGGCAATTGTTTTGTTTTCTTTTTGGTACTTCTTTTTAATTTCACATTAAGGTATGATACATAAAGACACATCCAATACCACAACACCTTCCAAAACAATGCTTCAAAAGTACTACATAATTCAGCAATACCATAATTCAACATAATCCAAAGGACACGTCAAGGACTAAGATACTTGACCACATACACTTACTACTTGAAGAATAAAGCACAAACAAGCATCACAACAATGGCCAAGCTAAGCTTCAAAAGCTTCTCCATTTTTTCGATCGACTCAATTCTCTTCTCGAAGTCGTCACATGTAGAAATCAAGTCGCCGACATGCTCCACGTGCATCCCACAACTGCTTGAGTGATGTGTCGTGTAAGTGTCGGATAGAAGGGTGTCATCTTGAGCATTGCTACCGATCGGATTCAACCACATGAAAAATCGCAAGAATTACCCTTGCAAATACAAAATAGTTTACCTTCAGTGGCTTTCATAGGACCAACAACTCTAATCTCACAAGTTCTACCACATCTGCACTTGGGGATTTTGTATCTCAAGTCCCTCAATTCCTACATGTTACATAAATCCAAACATAAGGGGTGAAAAAAAGCATATCAGATTCAACATAATCGGATATGAAGCACAACCGAATCACATAATTTCAAAGCCCTTCTCCTCCACCAACTATGTTATTGGCTAAGATTCTCTTTTTCGTCGTTCCCAAAATTTCGACTTTAACCGAAATCACAATATGCAAGTTACTTACCTCGACATTAGCTGGAATCGTAGCTCCCTTATTCGCAGTGCACACAGAAAAATTGCACCCTTGATAAGAACCCTAATTTAATGCTCGGTCTGTTTGTAAGGATTAAGAAGACAATGTTTGAGGTTATTTTTGACATTTAACAATGTAACCGTGGCAAGAGCGAATCACATACGCATTATGAGCGCGTGTAACACAATCTCGGGCCAAGTGGAGCCCGGGGGATAACGCGCTGAGTTTATAAAACTACAAAGGTGTTTCGGATAATAAAACATACAGGGGTAGTATGGTGCATTTTCGTAAAGCCACAAGGGGGTAATATGCAATTTTACCTTATTTAATCATAATTTTATTATGTAAAATATCAGTAAACAAAGTGCCAAATTTATACTATTGTTTTTACTTTTTATTATAAGAATATCAAATATTTTAAATATAATTAAAATATGTTTTACTAAATAAAATATAAATAATTACAACTCTATTTTGTGTTGAAAATTTGTACGTACTCTACATTAGAGTTCTCTGCTCATCAACACAATTTGTTTCAAATATAGAGTTTCATTGGAGTAAAAACTCATTCTATTTGCTTGTTTTTCACAAAAATATAAGTATCCGTTACGATTGCGATTCTACACAAAACAAGGGTAAGTTTATTTAAATTTCATGTACCCTAGATGATATTAGTTTAAGTTGGTTTTATAATGGAGAGTATAAATTTTTGGGAATGTTTGGTTGATGGGATTAAGTAATGATGTCTGACATGTTTGGTATATGTTTTAAAGGTATTAGGTTTTAATAAATATAATTACAAATTTACCCTTTCTTCAATTAAAATTTCCGGTAGAAAGAGAGTGGAGAGAGAGGAAGAGATATATATATATAGATATATATATAGAGAGAGAGAGAGAGAGAGAGTGGGGGAGAGTGGGGAGAGGTGGAGACCGTGGAGAGAGAGATGGAGAGAGACGGGGGAGAGAGGGGGGGGGGAGGGATTAGAAAGGAAAAAAGAAAAGTAATAAAATTTGAAATATAATTAATAATAAGGTGGTATTAAATAAAGGGAGGGTGGGGGCTAGTTTAATTAATACCTAATAAGGGGTATTAAGGGGTATTAATTAAAGGGGCATTTTCATTTCAGGCCCCCGTATAACTATCATTTAGGATTCAGGCCCTCTTGGCAAAAATTTAGTTTTAAGGACCCATTTTCTGCCAGTACCACTTCATTGCTCTTACATACCAGTATGTTGAAATTCTGTACCACAAAACCATAATTCGGTACCAGTTTATGATCATCTGATACCAGTTTATTTTCTGCAGTACCAATTCATTGCTCTGACATACCAGTATGTTGAAGTTTGTAACACAAAACGATCATTCTATACCAGTTCATATATCTTTCATACCACTTTTTTATACCACACAAAATGGGTCATTTAACCTAAAAAATTCTCAAATAGGACCTGAATTCGAAACCAAACCTTTAATGGGTCTTGATTTCAAATTGACCCTTAATTAAATCTCACCCTTCAACCAAACACTACTTTAGTAAATCCTATACTCCCTAATACCCCCAACCAAACACACTCTAAAAAAACTCATACACTCCATTACATAAACACAACTAAAACTAATACCGTTTACATTCAACTCGTACCCTTAATTAGGGGTGTTCGTTCGGTACATACCGTACCGAACCGAACCGAAATTTCGGTATTTCGGTACACCCCTTATAGGTACCGAATACCGAACCGAATTTCTCGGTTCGGTATTCGGTATTTACCAAATTTTTCGGTAAATTCGGTTACCAAAATTTAAATAATAATAAAAAATCGGTAATAATTAAATTAATATGTATATTAATATAATTATAATTTTATTTTTAATATTAATATAATAAAATATATTCTAATTTTAAATTTCGGTAATTCGGTATACCGAATTTACCGAAATTCAAAATCTGTACCGAACCGAACTTACCGAATACCAATTTTTTTTAAGAACCGAATACCGAACCGAATTTTTTGTTCGGTTCGGTTTTATACCGAAATTTCGGTATTTTGGTTTTTTCGGTCGGTATACCGAATAACGAACGCCCCTACCCTTAATAAAAAAAGGGAATTACTATTTACCGCCCCCTTTTTCCTAGTTACCACCCCCTAAAGGGATGAAAAAAGACGTTTATGCCCTTATGTTATTTAAATTAATTTAAAAAGGTAATATAAAAAAAAAGTAAGAATTTTCTTTAAAATCCTACACGACGCAACACTTTTCAAATCACACAACCAAATTAAACAAAAAAACAGAGAACTTTGCAAATCGTAATGGAGCGAGGACACGGAAAGGGAAAGGGAAAGGGGGTCCTGTCACGATTGGTAAGAAAACTGTCGTAAGTTCATTCGTATGTAGATAGATTGTCGAAAACGGATCGAATGAGGCTGAAAACGGGCGATCGGACGCGAAATCGGGCGAAAACGGCACGACCAAACCGAAATTTCGGTTGGCCTAGTCGCGACCAAAACGTGATTTCGGTCGGTCAAGACACGACCGAAATTAGATTTCGGTCGCAACAGGCTCGACCGAAATATGATTTCGGTCGTGTCTTGAACGACCGAAATCGCTCGTCGGTCGCCGGGGTTCCGACCGAAATCATGTTTCGGTCGGATATGGCTCGACCGAAATCTGGTTTCGGTCGGTTCCTCGCCGACCGAAATTTGATTTCGGTCATTCCACTGTTTGGCCGAAATTTTTTTTCGGTCAATTTTTTTTTTTTTTTAATAAATATGTAATTGCAGGCCAAGGGTGGGAAGTCCCTACTTGGAGGGAGCAGCAGACCGGCCCCGGAGGAGGGATCTGGAGAGCGTCATACGAGGGCGCGCGGCGTTGATGCATCCTTTCGTAGGCAACGGGAGGAGGAGAGGCGGCAGCGAGCTCTTGATTCTCATTCCGTATATGCGGAATACGATCCGCATGCGGATGAGGAGGCACCTGCGGATGAGGAGGTGCCCTACGATGCGGAGTCGTTTGAGTCATCCGACGACGATGCGATACCGGTCTCCTCAGTAATTCCATTCTCCTTTATAAAATGTATTGCGATGTAGTGTCTTAATATACGTAAAATAAATAATATTTATTTTTGGGAAATTCTTAAAAAATAAAATAGGGAGCAAGCGCTCCAGGGTCGTAGATGACGATTCTTGGAGGGTGCAGGGGCCACAGCCAGGTGGTCCAGAAGACGGCGAGGTGATCCCTAGTTACTTGGCATCGCGCCCCGCATCTGGATGGGTGAGGAGGATCGACCCCTGCTGAAGTGCGAGCAGCGTGCGTCAGTGCTTCGGTCGCTTAAGCAGTGGTACTGCCAATTCCCGCCGCAGACGCAGAGCGAGATCGATGGCACGGGGCTTAGCCACCTCACAGATGCCATGCTGGGTCACTTGGACCAGCCTCTTCTGAGCGCTTTTGTGGAGCGCTGGCACCCTGACACGAACACCTTCCACATGCCGTGGGGTGAGATAACGATCATGCTCCACGACGTCGAGCAGATCCTTCGTATCTCGATCGAGGGGAGGACGGTATCGGGCACCCCGGACAGCGGCGACCAGCAGATCGCGGCGAGGGAGATTATGGGGGTTAACGCAGACGCGCTGCGGGGATTATGGAGAGGCGGTGCGGTCGCATCGAAAGACGTGATGCAGAGGATGCGGTCTGGAAATAGGCCGGCGGGGTTCCAGGTCTGCGATGCACGATCACGCATGTGGTCCGTGTCTCAGTACGAGCGGACGGGCCACCGTTTGATTGAGATCCGCCGTCAGCTAGACATGATGACTGCGAGCGAGGTATATTAAGTGATTATATTCTATATTCACGACGATTATATACAAATTTGCAAACTGTTATCAGGTTGCTTGGTTGCCCTACGGCCCCGATCCAGCGGCGCACCACATGAGGACTATTTTCGTAGGCTGGGTACGATATCGCGACATTGATGAGCCCTACGTACCCTCGAGAGTGTTGCGCCAGTTGGGTTACGTGCAGCACATCCCGCCGCCGATGAGTCCCAGAAGGCGTACATGCCAGCAGACCCGAAATGGTATAAGGTGCACCATTCTGGCGACGCAGCAGAATTTGCTTGGCGTCAGTTCCCGTACGCGTACATTCTCAATCTATCGTACATCAGCCGGGCGACTGCAGATTACCTTGGCGAGGCCGTCCAAGGGTACATGGACTGGTATGAGCGACATTCTCATCCTCGTCTGTTATCGTCGGAGTCGGGATCCTCTTCGGGCGGCATACCCCCCGCGCAGCCACTCAAACTACGTACGTAATATTAAGTGATTCAGATTTTGTATGTTTAATCAATTTTTATATGTATCAATTCTGTGTACAGTGGTACAGCTCGATGTATGCCTTGAGCACCGAGATGCTATCTACGCTGCAGCTCCACGACGAGGAGCAGACGGGAGCGCTACAGAGACAAGCTGGACGAAATGAACGACCGCTGGCGCAATGCTCCATGATCTGCTTTTATTTGTCGTTGTCCTTCGTTTGTGTACCGAACACGTACTATTTTTATTTATATTATAAATTAATGTAATAGTATAAAATAATAACATATAAAAATAATTAAATATAAAATACTAAAAATAGGAACAAATAATATTAATAAAAAATTAATAGTATAAAATAATAACATATAAAAAAAATAATAATAAGAAAAAATAGTTGTAATAATATAAAATAATTATATATAAAAAATACTAAAATAAGAACAAAATAATACTAATAATATAAAATAATAATATATAATAATAACATAAAATAAGAATAAAATAATACTAATAATATAAAATAATAGTATAAAATAATAACATATAAAAAAATAATAAAAAAATAAAATAGTTGTAATAATATAAAATAATAATATATAAAAATACTAAAAATAAGAACAAAATAATACTAATAATATAAAATAATTATATATAAAAAATATAATAGTATTAAATAATAACATATAAAAAAAGTAATAATAAGAATAAAATAGTTGTAATAATATAAATAATAATATATAAAAATACTAAATATAAGAACAAATAATATTAATAAAAAAATATAATAGTAAAAAATAATAACATATAAAAAATAATAATAAGAATAAAATAGTTGTAATAATATAAAATAATTATATATAAAAATACTAAAAATAAGAACAAAATAATACTAATAATATAAAATAATAGTATAAAATAATAACATATAACAAAATAATAATAAGAATAAAATAGTACTAATAATATAAAATAAAAAAACATATAAAAAAATAATAAATAATATATAAAAATAATAATAAATAATATATAATATAAATTATTATATAAAAATATAATAGTATAAAATAATAACATATAAAATACTTAATGTTATTATTCATTAATAAAATATATAATACAATATAATACAAAGTGAATTATAATAGACCATTCTTTCGCATTAACTGCACCCAATGTTCGAATCTGTTCTGATATCTAAGTTCCCACCCAGCAAGGCGACGATCACGATGGATATTCCAATACGGATGCAATACGGGCATTGGAAAGTCTGGACATAAATTCAGTCTAATATAATGCCGGTACTCGTCTCCAAGGTGCGCTATTACGATAGTTCGGTTCGGTCCATTGGCAGTCGAAGCGGCACGCAGAGGCAGTATCGTGATAGAATTCATGTTGATGGTCGATCCATTGCCGTACCCGTATAGTGTAACTACAGCGTTCCAAATAGTCGCCATAGCCCACAGATCGCACGGTGTCAACATCCAGTGGTTTTCCAAGCAAGGCCCCCCTTCCCAGCGTATACGACGCAACTGCATTTCCAATGAATCACCGTAGTACAATGGCGAGTAAAGATCCCAATGGGCCTCGATTTCGTTCGCGACGTTATTCCTTACGGTGACCCATTCTTCTTCGTCATTGTAAATATGGGAAGCGATAGCGCGAAATTCGCAGTTGCCGTCAGCCACGACATCCTTAACACTAACTATATACGGATGGATGACTGATGTTACGTGGTACTGCAAGCGGCCGTGGAAGAAGTTGGATTCAACTGTATAAAAATTATACCGGATTAGAGATGCATCCATATACTATTTTTATGAGTGAAAAAACAGAAGTACCTGTCTCGCCAGTAGAACTACGAGATCGCTTCGCAGATGATGATGAGGTACGACCATGACTGCTACGACCCTGGCTGCTACGACTGGTACTGCTGCGCCCTCCGCTGCGTCCCCCCCTTGGGATTGCGTACTCCCAAGCACTCCGATCACGTTTCGTCGAGTCTCTTTTCTTTGGCCTACCTTTTACAGATGTCTTAACAGCAGGCGCGGTCCACTCTTGATCCTCGGGATAGAGATGTTCGTGAACTACTCGATGGAGGCCACGCATAACGGCGGGATCGCGACCTTCTGCCTCACGCACGAGATCGGCTAAGCGCTCTTGATCAGAAATATCGGGCACTACTCCCTCGCCGATTGTGAATGTCCTCCAGAAGTCGTGCAAACATTCTACTGAAACGGGGTAGTTGTTGTCCACGCATTGCTGAAGCTCGCAAGCACATGGTAGTTGGTGCGTACGTCGTACTACACAACCGCACCTGGAGTAAACCTCATCCGACAACTCTTTGGCCCGCCGCAGCTCATTTCCCATAATTTTTATTGCATGGTGTGAAACTCTGTATAACAATGTTAGGAATGGAAATCCTGACATCGGAATAGGTCGTTTCGACCGGGACTCCTCAAGTGTCTGCATGTCAACATTAAAATATTATTAGATAAGGATAAGAGACACGTAATAATAATTAATTTACCTTTCTGATGCGAATCAACTGGTTCTGAATCTGCTCGTGCACCTTCACCCATACGGTGTCAAGCGACCCAGTGGCCGAGTTCAGCCATCCTTTCAGTTCGCTATGAGCACTCTCCACACGTGTAGTGGTGTTCCCGAAATGAAGCACATGGTTCGTCCAAGCTCTGGCGAACTTCTCCTTATGCACCAACCACGTCTGCTCCACATAAGTAACGATTTCTGAGTCTTGTAGCCAGCGCAGACGCATGTCATTCACTGCATTCTCATATTCGTCAACCGTCGGAGCTTCCACGACTGCTTTCCAGGACTTGTGCGTGAAGTGAGCTGCGGTCTTTTTGCTATTCCCCCAACCTATAAACTTTGTTCTCCACATCTTTATAAATATGCCACGTGCACAACAGATGGTGAGAATGGGGAAATACCATATGTACCGGTCGAATAAGGCCCAACTCACGATCAGTGACAATCGCCGACGGGTGGACATCTGGCCCTAGAATATCCCTAATAGACTGCAACATCCACCGGTAACTGCTCTCCGTCTCGTCCTCCATGACGGCAAATCCACACAGAAAGTTGTGATTACAGGGAGTCATCCCTATAATCTCAACAAGAGGCATCTTATATCTATTGGTCTTGTACGTCGAGTCAATCCCAATAAAATAAGGATACGTCCTCAGCAGTGCGAGTGACTCCGGGTGTGCGAGAAAGACACGTGTCAGCATATTAGTCTCCTCGTCTCTTCTATATTCAACAAAATATCCGGACTCTGTCGCCTGGTGCATCAACTGGCTCACCACGTCTCGACCCTCAGAATATTGCTTCTTCAAACGATCTCTGTAATTATAAATATGTCGGATCGTCGCGTTATCTACGCTGTGTCGAGCCCTCATCGCTGAGAGGATATGTGATGGTTTCGCTTGCGCAGCACTCATTTCCTCTACGACCTTCTTTGCCTGGCTGCTTAACCCACTCGTCTGGCGGTGTCCCTCGGGATAATGTATCAGAGGGTGATTGTGCGTGGATTTTTCAGGTGGGCCCGTACGAATGAACCATTCCTTAGTAGCTGGATCTTGCTGGGCTATGACTACAAACGGACACCTGCACTTGTTAGACTTCGACAGCCTCTACAATTCATCCTCCTTGCCTCTATAACGTTCTCCGCGAGAACATCTAATCAATTTTTTTGTTCCTAATTTCTTGTGCGACGAAATTATCACCTCGAAACCAAGACCAATAGCGACGCCTTTCGCCCAGTTAATGGCTTCCACGTCGGTTGAAAATCGTCCTCCTTCGCAAAAATGCCGACTGTAGTTTATCCCGTCGCCCGTGGAATCCTCCGGGACACTCTCCAAGTCTGACCAAAAAAAAAAATAACAACCGAAATCAAATTTCGGTCCACCTAAGAGGCGACCGAAACGAGATTTCGGTCTCCTCTGTCGTAGCCGAATCCGGATTTCGGCCGCGACAGTCGTAGCCGATCCAAATTTCGGCTACGACAGTCGCGGCCGAACTAGAATTTCGGTCACCCTCTTGGGCAACCGAAATTGATTTTCGGTCATCACAAGGGTTGACCGAAATTGTTGTTCGGTCACCCCTTGTGTTGACCGAAATTATGTTTCGGTCGGGGCGAAATTTTCGCTCGAATCCGACCGTTTTTCGAGAATTCACGTCTATAAAAACGAAATTTACGAGAATTTGATTACCATCCGCTCCAATAGACGCTTTCTTTTGACTTTTCCATTTCCCAAATAGACGATTCATTGCGATTTGAACGTTTTTTTTGTTTTGTTTGAGTCTGATTTGAATGTTTAATTGCTATATGAAAATTGTTGTCTGGAAAAGGACTTTAAATAGAAATTTAAATTCAAAAGGGCAAAATCGTCTTTTTTCAGCCCTTTAGGGGGCGGTGACTAGGAAAAAGGGGCGGTGATAGCAATACAGATAAAAAAAATTAGGTGTGGTAGAGTAAATAAAAGGATGCGAAGTGAATAAAATAAATAGAAAGTGCAATTCTGGTGCCACCGTGTCCGTACAATATTTCTTTTTTAATCATAAATCCATAGCCACCATCATCTCAGTTGATTAAAACGGTTGAAAAGTTCCGTTTTACGGTTTCCTTTTCTTCTTTTTTGTTTCTGATTTGGTCAAGAAACGGAAAAGGGAGAATGTTTGGGCTCGGTGTTGTGTCTGGGCTGATCAACGTGGCTGATAGTACCGTTCCTTCGTCGACGAAATGGTTGCACTGGGTTTTCTCAGCTTTTGCTGGCATTTTGATGTGTAAAACGGTAACTCCTTCTCTGTTTCCGCTCTATGTGCGGGTAATTTCTAGAATTGATTGCGTAATAGCTGAATATTAAGTGTTGTCATCGCTATTTAGGTTGAGCGATTGATATTTGGGATCTCCGCGTCATCCTGGCTTGTTTGTGCGTGATGACGAATCTGTTTTTGTTGTGTTATTGAATTAGCTTGAACTAGACACTTCTGGAATCGATCTTGATTGCGTGTCTTTTGTGTTGGGGATGAACAGATTTAAGCATCATTGGACTAAAGTTGCTTGTGATTGCGTGCTAATTGAATTGACGTTGGGGTTATAGACATTAAAGTTGATAGTACTTTTTCGAAAGCATCTCTTCCTTCTATTTTCTAATAGGCTTAGGGGAGGGTTGTAGGCCATTTGACCCTCTATGTCAGAAATTATCCAATGATTTTTTTTTTTGTTTCGGCTTTCAATCTCTTTGCATTTTGTTTCGTTTCCAATTCCTTTCCTTTGCAATGTAAACCAAGTCTTCTGTTTTAGGTGTACGAATTAACTGGGGTAATTAGTGCCGCACTCGTGAAGGGTTACAACAAACTCAGCGATAAACAGAAACTGGAGTGGAACAATAGGTAATGTGTTTTTTAACCTCCATTTGAATTATATATGTGGATACTATTATAGTTCTATGTGGAAGTGAATTGTCGCCTTATTTCAGGGGGTTTTCCACTGTCCATGCGATTATCGCAGCAGCTGGATCTCTATATCTCTTGCTTGATCCGAATCTATTTGTTGACACTGACGATGAATTGATGATTAATAGATCATCAACTTTATCAGACACCATGATGGGGGTATGCTGAAATAGATTATCTTGAATTGTGGTCTGCCTGTTTTCGTTTAGTCATGATGGGGGGTATGTTGTCATATATTTTTGTTGCTTCCTTCTGCTTCAGGTTTCTATTGGCTACTTCTTGACGGATTTGGCAATGATATTCCATAGTTATCCTACCTTAGGTGGTGTGGAGTATGTGAGTAGTCTACTAACGCTGCTTACATTATATAACAATCTCGTCTACTTTAACTTCTGATCAATCTCTACCCTAATTATCATGTGTGCCCTGTCCTGGTGGGTACATTTTAATCGGTCAAAAAGGCAGCAATGAAGCTAATTGTAACACTAGTTATTTGTTGGAAATTATTTTCATTTAGCTGTTTTCGTTTTGCTAGTTCATTCATCATGGGCTTTCGATATATTCGTTCGCCCTATCCCTTTGGAGTGGTCAAGCCCAGTTTTATATACTAATGGTTCTCTTCACTGAAATCACTACTCCATTTGTGAATATGAGATGGTAATCTTCCGTACTTTTAGCTAATTATGTGGCTCTCCGTCTCTCTTGAATTTTATCATTAGCCGACTCCGTTACTCAGGTATCTTGATGCTGCTGGCCTGAAGAATTCACAGCTCTACATTTACAATGGTGTTGCATTGTTCTTGGGGTGGTTGGTAAGGCCGATTGAAAATGAATCTGCTACAGATTCACTTGCGTGAACCTTAATGTATATAATGGCCAGTGAGACCATTCTTCGCATTATCAATATATTAGATCACATTCACATTAACCGAGCTGTAATGAGTTCCGTGTTTAATTTTCCCATTGTTTTGAAACGGCACCGTGAGTAACTACAGTGATTGACATTATCGATTATCAGAGCTGACATGTGTTATGTCTCTCTCTCTATTATACTAGATTTTTTGTTATTATTGAACTTTTGTTTGTAACTTTTAGCTGAAACCGAGTAAATCTGTCTCTTTTACCTTTGCGATTGTAATCTTTTGATCTTTATCAGGTTGCAAGAATCATTTTGTTCGTGTACCTTTTCTACAACATGTTCACCCATTTTGATCAGGTGAATTACTGGTTTTTCAGATCTTAGATCGAATGTTCGTGTCCTTTTTTCTCCCTCTCATTTTGTGAGATGATAAAAAATCTTGTTACTGTATTTCAGGTCAGGCTAGTTTTTCCACTGGGCTTTTACAGCATCCTCACTGTACCTCCATCACTAGCAGTTATGAATGTTTTGTGGTTCTGGAAAATCGCCAAAGGTATGGTAAAAACCTTGAAAAGGAATAAGAAGACTGCACACATCCAATAGTGTGATGTTTCCTTTGGTTGATTGTTCCATGCATTCTTCTTTCTGGCATTTGAATGCTTGTATTGAATTGAATTGAATTGATACTCCACGCCATGTAAATTGTCATTACATTGGATTGAATCAACTCCAATTGCTGCTGTCTTGATAATAGATCTATCTGAATGTTTTTATTTGAAGACACGGCTTATATCGAATGACAATTTAGTGACTTGTGATGAATTTGTACTTTGCAATGTGAAGACCATTATTGACTCAATTACGCAGTTTGCTTGGTAGAGCAAGTTAAATGGGCTTCGAAATCGAGCAAAGTTAGCAAGGGAATATAGGACTATTTCAACATGGGGAATCATCAGTACTACCAAGTGGTATCAATCAACGACGAAATTTTTTTTGGACCATGAAAATTGATTTTCACGTAAAATTAGAATTCCTTACGTTGTGATAATAGAATAAGAATAACAAAGGAAAAGAAAAAAGGCAATCACAAGTCCTATGTACACCGTAATTTCCTGCCAAAGATGCGGTGGTACATAGTCACCGAAGTAGTTGTCATTCCATTAAAATTATTTGGAGCTATTTGTTGCCCAAAGTACATGCAAATATGAACATGATAAATAATTCTCATTTTATTCAAATGTGAATACTCAGAGTCAGATTTAAGACCACGCGTCATGGAATAATAGATAGCTAAGCTGTCTGTATATTTCCCTTTCTTTGTCTGTATGGCGTTTGATGTGCGTTTTCATTGCCAATATACTAATTGAGGGATTATTTATTATACGCATTTGCTAAATGGAACTTAAGGTCATAAAGTTGTTCTGGCAACATTAAAAATGAAATACACTTACATAAAATTAAAATCTGTTTCCACAAGTTTATTTATTCTTCTACACATGAGACATTTAATAATAAATGTGGATAGTTGTTAGGATCGGTTATGTGTTTAGAGGGGGGTGAATAAACACTTGTCTATCTTTTGGTATTCAACCGGTTACGGTAGATACCGGTACTCGATATTTTCTTGCTGTGACTTGTGCAGAAATGGACCGGTCGGTTTTGAACCAATACCGATTGAAATATGCAATTAGTGTGTTTGTGAGTGTGAAAGAAAGCAGTTTGTTTCTGGAAGTTCGGAGTTAATTCTCCTACGTTCTCCCCTTCTTCCTCACAAGGAAGGTTCACTAGATCTTCAGTTATACAATATACAGTACAACCTACCCAGCTGAACTCAGCTTGATCTAATGAATCACCTAGGCAGTTGTGTATAAACTATCCACCTACTTCAAGAGCTTGTTAAAGTCCCTTGGATACAACTCACTTACTAGCCAACCCTGGTCTACGTACAGTAAGGTCAACACCTAAACGACTTGTTTAATCGCTTGAAGACTTAATACTTTTTGCACTTGTCTTTCGCTTGAGAGTTGGTGAAGTACCTTCTTCATCATGCCTTTCTTCTTTTTATAGTTGGCCTTGATGTATGGAGCCGTTGTGAAATAGCTCCTTTGTACCGGACAGTGCATTAAATGCTCTTTACCCGAAATAGGTATTGTCCGATCTTTGTTGCAGTTCAGCTTGTGCCATTTGCTTTATTCCTCTTTGAGCTTCTCTTGACTTCTACTTGGGCTCCATTCCAGCCCTTCATTAAATGTATGTCAAAGGTCTTCAATCTTACCGCGCCTTGAATAAATTTGAATCTTTGACTACGTGGCACATCCGGTATAGGATTCCCGTTCTTCAACGTCATCCGGTTTTCGTTTGCACATTGAGTCAACCTTGACCACGTGGCTCATCCGGTATCTGGTTAACGGTCATCATTGGTCTTCCGATTGAAGTCTTCATCCGTTTTTTGTTTGTATGCTGAACTATTTCCTAGTATCCGGTCTCACTTATGTCTAACCGGTATACTTAGTTGAGTTTTAGTCCAATCACCAAAACCGTTTATCTGAATTCTTCAAATTCACGATTTCTAACAGTTTCTCCCTTTTTGGTGATTGTCGAAACTCAACGAAGCAGAAAGGTATTTATATCAAAAGATCTTGATACATCATATACCAATCTATTACAACCGTTATTGTCAGCCTATCTATGGTTGACTTTGGCTATTTCTTCAAATTTCGGTTGATCACGAAAACCGGAATAATTCTGCTCTGGCAGACAACGACAATTTGGGAAAACCGGCATATATCTGCGCAAAGATATCCAAATTTCGGTCTGGTACGTCCGATTTTCATCTTCTGCCTCGTCAGTACTGCTCTTTCTCTTCAGCTAGCAATACTGATCTACAGCTCCGTCAGTACTGCCCTTTCTCTTCTGCTTCGTCTGTACTGCCCTTTCTCTTCCACTAGCAGTACTGTCCTTCCCCCTTTTTGACAATCACTTGTCCAGTTTAGGGAAGATAGCCCCGTTTTCCAGTGAACAACGTCTGAAGCTTTGTTCTGGAAAGAGGTGATCAGATGTTGCGAAGAGGAGACATCACCGCTTGTTTTCTCCTCCAAGCGCAACGAATCTGATAGGAGTGGAGGGATACCGTCAGGCATGGCATTCAATTGCTGGTAACCGCTCTTCTACTCCAGTGCCGTTTCTTGGTGGGTTCTCAGCCTTTTCTCCACCAAGAAACTGGGTCGGACGCCATCTTCTTCTCTGTGTCCTGGTAATCCCAGGATGGTCTATCCGGACCGCGGCATCTTCTTCTCGGCGAGTGCTTCGTGTATGAAGCTGGGAGCTGGATTTGTCACTTTCATCTCGTCCCAGTCCACGGGAAGCTTCCCAGAGCTTGCCTTTCATGCCTTCGACCTTTCCTTTGAAATTCTTTCTGTTCCAAAAGAACGTCGTCTTTGTTAGACCGTCGATAGGTCTTTTCATGCCCTACTGGATCGGTTTTCACCTTATGTCCAGTCATTAAGACAGCTTGAGGTGGATTTTAGGAAAATACCGGAGTTTGACTTGTTAGTAAGGCTTTTTCTGGCTGTGAGGCTTATCCTGATTAAGGGTGGTGGATATTGTGGAAGTTTGGCATAGGAGACTCAGTTGTTGAAGGATTGATGAATTCCGAAGAGGGAGTGAGGTCCTTAAATCCTTGGAGAATTCTGTCGTGTTGTGTCACGGGTGCATAGTAACCCAGACTATCCTTATCGATTCAGTCAATGCTTCGGAACTTTACGTCTTGTCCTTTGTCAGAGATTCTTTCATGACAAGACTATTCACGTATTCAGATAACCCTGCAAACTCGAAGCCAGCTATACCAACACATAACTTGTAATGTGTGCATTGGTGACGTGCAATTATTGAAGTAAGATCGGTCTTTAACCAACAGTATGGGTAGTATGTATATCCATTGCGTAAAGTCTAGTCCCGATTTCAGAAGGAATCCGGTATAGATTATGAAACCTTGGCTTAACATAATATAAGGTCTCATATGTTTAAGCTTCTTAGTGGATATTGATGAAGATTGATTTTGGACGAAATCGACTAAATAAGTGTATGGGCTGGTCTATTTATGAAAGAATGACCGAAAGAATTATGCACTGAAATCATCAAAATGCAGCATTTCTTTAACGTCTAGGCAACTACATCATATCAATTAATTTGATATTAACATTGTTCCCCCTGACTTCATGCTAGGACTTTTAAGATAAGTCTAACAGTCCTAAAGCATTTCGGAAAAGGGTAAACTTAGCTTCGGGGAGCGCTTTCATTAGGTCTGCCACTTGTCGGTTTGGTGAGATATGTTCCAGTCTGACTTCCTTCTTGAGCATGGCCTCATGATGTCGGATCTTAATTTTTGTCCTTGAGTGAAATACCGAATTTTGCGTGATTTCAGTGGCACTTGCGTTGTTACAGAGGATTGGCCTGTCTGATTCTTGTACTCCATAATCAGCCAATTTGTGCTGGATCCATAGGATCAGGAGATTAGCCGGTCTACAAACTGCTGATGTGTTCCAGTGGTACTTATCCGGTTTATCTTATAATTTGCATAGTCTGCATGTAGGGATAAACTAGTCTTTCGGATATCATAGTCCGACGTTGACTGTCCCCTTTAGATATTTCAGTATCCTCTTGGCTTCAGTGTAATGGCTTTCCTTCAGGTCTGACTGACACCGATCACAGAGAGACTGTACATGATGTCTGGTTGGCTGGTTGTTAGGTACAGTAGTGAGCCTATAGATCCCCGGTATTTAGTCACATCTGCTATGCCCCCTTCGTCTTTGAGTTTGATGCTCTTAGTGGAGTTGACGCTTTAGAGCAGTCATCCATACCGAATCTCTTAAGCAGTTTCTTGGTGTATTTTATTTGTAAAGATTTTAGTTTCTAGCTGCTTATCTTGTAATCCAAACTCGAGGTACTATAGTCAGTTCCTTCTTCCTGCCGGTATCCTTGAGCAACCAATCTTGCCTTGTCTTAGATAACATGCCCATCTTTACCGAGCTTTGTTCTTGAACATCCATTTTGTATCAATCACAATTTGGACTGATTTTGGAATGAGAGTTGAGACTTGGCTGTGCTCAAACTGGTTTTGTTCTTCTCGCATGGCCTGTATCCTGTTGTCATCTTCAAGTGCTTTTTCAATCTTTGAAGACTGGATTTCCAATTATTAGCCTCTTAGAATGTTTAGATCTGATCCAGTTTCATTTGATGGATTCAGCTTCCTCCTGAGAGTCAACTGGTTCTGTTGGATTTCCTGAAACAGCTGTTTGAATTTCTTCGTCAATTATTTGAAGAGTTTTGCTCAGATGAGGCTTTTGCTGTTGAACACCCGGTATGCTCTGCTTCCAAACGTTATGAGATAACATGAATATTTCCAGTCCAGAGCTCGTAGGGTGTTTTTCCATGATTCTTGCAGATCATTGACCGGTTCTGTGTGTAGCAGGCAGTATTGACTTCTGCCCAAAATCTGATATCTGCATCTGCCAGCATAGTTCTGGCTGCTTCTTTGAGCGTCCGGTTTCTTCTCTCAGCTACTCCATTTTGCTTTGGTGTTCTGACAGCAGATAACTCATGGCATATACCATGGTCCTCAAAGTATGGTTAGCGCAAAAAATAAGAAATCCATTTCCTTGATTACTCCTAACCTTTCAGTTTCTACCCTGGTTTCCCCTAAGCTTGTTAATCCTACTTATTATTGAGCAATTCTAAACTTCATATGATTCACTCTCTTATCCCATACAAAACATTTGGACTCATCGGCAATCAACCAAGTTGGAATATAAGCGGTTTGCTCATTCCAGTTTATAATGAATGTGACGTCGGTTCCTCGTCTTATTAGTATAACTTTTTCACCTTTAGCTTCACTTTTCTTGTTATCTTGGCACATGGTGTAGGGTCCGTGAGAATTCTTCTTTCTCCGGTCATGTGCCAACAACAACCATTGTCTAGAAATCAGCTGGGCCTGTTGAGTTCCTGCATGTATTCCTGCAAGACAACTGTAGTTTTTGGTACCCATATAATTATGGGTCCAGTCAGGGATTAGACTCTTGGGAATCCAAACCTGGATTACCCTAACAAACATACTGGTTATCGGGTTTATTAGATATTTACAAGTTTTGTTTTTACTTTGTGACCGGTATTGGAGATTTCTGTATTTATGGGACCTCGGTCTATCATTATTGTTATGATGGGAGTTTCCTCATTGTTTGAGTTTCTCCCTTCTACCTGGGTCATTATTTTTATTGTATGTATGAGTAGTATTCCCCCTTAGCGGTTGCGGTATCTACCTTTGGTAAGGAACAGGGGGTTTATTATTATTCATATATCCTAGTCCAGTCTTTCTGAGGCAGTTATCCAGACTAACTGAACTAGGGTTATAACTGGAAGGGCGAACGAAGTTTAATACTGTAGATGAGGTAAGCGGCTTATACGACGTAGATGCCTCTTCAGTGTTCACTTGTTCTTTACAACCAAGCTCGCTTCGGTCATTGGCATCCCTCAAGGATCCTTGAAGACAGTACAATGTCTCGAACGACTTAGTCCATGACTGGACTAACGCGGACAACTTCTGGTTTTTTGAGGCATTTTTCTCAGCTGCCTCTCTCAGTCTGAGGTTTTCTTCCTCTAGTTGAGTGATTTTCTCAAACAGAGGTCCGATATCTTTCTGTGCCGGTGCCTTTCCCTTTTCCGCAGCCTTCAGCTTTTCGTTTAATTTCCTGTATTCATCAGCCATGTTCTGGAGAGCATCTAAAACCTCTTCATAGCTGAATTTGTCTTCTGGGCCTGATTGATCTCCCATCAGGTAGACGAGTTCTTTCTCACTTTCATATCCGCTCAGTTCTTTTTCAGAACTGGATTCTTCTGAGTCTGTGTCATCCCACATGCGGGTATTCTTCTCAGCTACCAGAAGGTGTGATTTCCTTTTGCTTTTGAGCTGGTTTTCATCCTTTGTAGGGCAGTCAATAGTGTTATGTCTGGTCCTGTCATAATTAAAACATGTGTTAGAGTATTCATCTCTTCACCCTGTTTACCTCGTGGTGTATTGTTCGACGTTCTCTTTATGGGCTTTCAGAATTTTTTGATAGCTTCTCCGTTTTATATCTTCCGCTTTTGGGGGTTCTGGTGCTTTCACTGATTGAGCCGGTATCATTTCTTCCAGTCTTGTCTGGGGCTTGAATTTGTCAGCTTCGAAATCTTCGCAGATTTGGCATAGTTTGGTCCATACTTCTTTGCAGTTTTACACATCATGACTTGTCTAGATATTCCCACGTCCAGTGTCCTGAACAGAATGTTCTTAGCAATGTTGTCGAGATTTGCCTTTCTTCTCTCTAAGGTCGACAGCTCGTCTCTTTCCTTAGGAACTTCTTGTGGTTCATTAGGGTGTGCACCATTTCGTACGTTTACTTTGTTGAACACAAACGGTCCTGAATTCATCACATCGATCATCTCATCATCTTGTGCGCAGAGATGGGTCATTAATCTTATTTTCCATTCAAGGAAGTTTTCCCTGCTAAACATAGAAAGCATATCTGATGAAGTCATGGTTAGAGTAAGAAGAATATCAAGTAACCCTCTCTAATACCACTTGTTCGGATTGGTTATGTGTTTAGAGGGGTGAATAAACACTTGTCTATCTTTTGGTATTCAACAGGTTACGGTAGATACCGGTACTTGATATTTTCTTGCTGTGACTTGTGCAGAAATGGACCGGTCGGTTTTGAACCAATACCGATTGAAATATGCAATTAGTGTGTTTGTGAGTGTGAAAGAAAGCAGTTTGTTTCTGGAAGTTCGGAGTTAATTCTCCTACGTCTCCCCTTCTTCCTCACAAGGAAGGTTCACTAGATCTTCAGTTATACAATATACAGTACAACTTACCCAGCTGAACTCAGCTTGATCTAATGAATCACCTAGGCAGTTGTGTATAAACAATCCACCTACTTCAAGAGCTTGTTAAAGTCCCTTGGATACAACTCACTTACTAGCCAACCCTGGTCTACGTACAGTGAGGTCAACACCTAAACGATTTGTTTAATTGCTTGAAGACTTAATACTTTTTGCACTTGTCTTTCGCTTGAGAGTTGGTGAAGTACCTTCTTCATCATGCCTTTCTTCTTTTTATAGTTGGTCTTGATGTATGGAGCCGTTGTGAAATAGCTCCTTGTACCGGACAATGCATTAAATGCTCTTTGCCCGAAATAGATATTGTCCGGTGTTTGTTGCAGTTCAGCTTGTGCCATTTGCTTTATTTCTTTTTGAGCTTGTCTTGACTTCTACTTAGGCTCCATTCCAGCCCTTCATTAAATGTATATCAGAGGTCTTCAATCTTACCGCGCCTTGAATAAATTTGAATATTTGACTACGTGGCACATCCGGTATAGGATTTCCGTTCTTCAACGTCAACCGGTTTTTGTTTGCACATTGAGTCAACCTTGACCGCGTGGCTCATCCGTATCTGGTTTACGGTCATCACTGGTCTTCCGATTGAAGTCTTCAACCGGTTCTTGTTTGTATGCTGAACTGTTTCCTAGTATCCGATCTCACTTATGTCTAACCGGTATAGTTAGTTGAGTTTTAGTCCAATCACCAAAACCGTTTCATCTGAATTCTTGAAATTCATGATTTCTAACAATAGTTCTAAAATCACGACCATGTTCATCAAAGGTATGAATTAACGAAATATTAAAACCGATGGTATTAAGACAAGGTTTAGTCTCCCAACATGGGTTAGTTGGTTAGTCATCTTCTCTTAAATAAAATAATTAAATTATATTGTATTAGACTATTCAGCAGATCGCATCTAAAATTCACATATAGTTAATAACGAAAACGTGTTGGGCATACAATTACAAATTCAATTGTATAAATAAACCCCCACTACATCTATGGGACAGGACATCATCTAGCTTGTCTTTTGAGTTGGACAATGATCGCTATTAATTAAACAAAACCTATATTTATGAATGGCGAAAATCTCTTACTAATTCATGATCTCATCCAACACGCGTTTACAACGTTTAGTATCTAATAAATAAAGCCTATGATGTCCGTCGATTTTACAACTTTTTACCAAATCAAATTGAATATAAGAAAAGGACAATTAAATTCATATATATGTGAAGCTTAGATATAACAATTAATAACTCTCAAGTGGTCATATATAGAGTAAAAGTTCTATAAATTAATAATGGTAGGATCACTAAATTTTAATTTAAAGAGATATTAATATATCAATAAATTAATATTTTATTAATTAAAAGATAAACATTCTGAATTCAATTAATATCTATCAGTCCATGCTAATGGGGACTGAATCAAATAAGAATATAAATGGGTATATATCTTCATATTACATACAATTAAATCTTAAATGATAATTTATCAATAGTAATATTCATTACTTTATTTGTCGTTATGATCTTTTAAATATTTGACATGGTGGTCATAGCAAAACTCATGAATATTTTATAATTGTACTATTTTAGCAAATTCGTAATATTTTGAATTATTAATTTAGAATTTTAATGGGACTTATTGTTTGTAAAGGGATCTTCTAAAAAATTATTATCTTATTTTCTTGTTGAATTTGATGATTTTCTACGAAGGTTCAAGTCGGAATCGGAAGATTTTATTATCTTAGAGAATTTATTAATTTATAGAGGTTTTTGAGCCATCATCAAATGACTCGGTTTTAATTACGGAATAAAACGCCTATTTATATCATTATAAACATAGTGGGCCCCACATGGAAAATCGCTGTTTGAAGACGACAAATTATTTTCAAATCTCTCAAAGCACAATTTTCAATATCATTTCTTTTTTTAGTTCACATTCATTTATGCATATCGTTCCTTCTCATAAATGTGACGACCCCAAGTTCAACTCCATGACAATAAATAATCTCATATGTGAATAATAATGATAGCAAAGACACCACTCTCTCTCTCTCTCTCTCTCTCTCTCTCTCTCTCAAAGGGAGCAAGAAAAACACACTCGTCATTCATTACTCATTGCTTGGCCTATTTCAAGCGTCTCTATCTCTCTATTAATTCTAGGTGGGTTTACAGACTTCTCCTTCGTTCTTAGTATCGTTTTGCGTTGCTTCATCTTTTCCTTCCTCTTTAGCAAAGAGCTGTAAGGTAAAAAAGGAGAAAGAAAAATGAGCGGCGGTGGCGTTGAAGAAGGTTCGTCGTTGGAGTTTACGCCGACGTGGGTGGTTGCCGCCGTGTGCACCGTCATTGTAGCTATATCTCTTGCGGCGGAGCGTCTCCTTCATTTCGCCGGAAAGGTGACGCCTGACGCGTGATTACGGTTGTTGATTGTTTCTTCTTTATTAAGATTAGTGACGATTAGTTAGTTACCTTTGGTTATTTTTTGTGTTCGATCATTATATAATTTTTGCATCATTTTTTGATTGTTCAACAATATGGGCAGCTGTGGTTGATACTTTATTTTTTATTTCCAATATTTGTTTCGATGAATGTTGGTATCACTTGACTAGTTGCATGTTTGACCCATAGTTTGGTTGTCTTTTTTCTTTTCTGCGATATTTATTGAAAAAAATACAAAAAATTGACTTTCTGGGGGGAAAAATCATCTGATTTGTGCAATTTATTCATGTAATAACAGTACCTGAAGAAGAAGGATCAAAAGCCTCTCTTCCAAGCTTTGCAGAAAGTCAAAGAAGGTGCCTAATGTGCTTATTTCCTTCCCGTTCGGTTTTCAATAAGTTGAAAGAGTTTCGTTATATGATTTTCTGATTGGTGATTGACTTCTTTCTTTTTCGATTCGATGGGAATTGTTTCTCAAGAGTTGATGCTTTTGGGATTCATATCTCTTATGTTGACCGTATTCCAAAGCCGTATAGTGAAGATTTGCGTGAAAGAGGATATGATGACACATATGTTGCCTTGTTCATTGCCTTCGACTGAGAAAGAATCTAACCATAGCCCTCCTCAAGAAACTACTTCACATAATCGACGATTATTAGCTGAGGCGGGCAATGCTGTAGGATATTGCGCTGCTAAGGTAGTTTAATTAGTTGCAGTGTTGTGTAATAACATGTGAAAATATGCATTTCCTGAAGCAAATTCTGTTCTTTCTCTTGCGTTTAGGGCAAAGTACCATTGCTGTCGCTCGAAGCAATACACCATCTGCATATCTTTATATTTGTTTTGGCGATCGTCCATGTGACGTTTTCTGTACTCACCGTTGTATTTGGAGGTGCAAAGGTAGACTCATTTTAATTCAATCCTAGTTTTTTGACGTTAGTACTTAAGTTTCATGCGTATCTTCTTACATTCTTGTACAGATAAGACAGTGGAAGCAGTGGGAGGACTCTATAGCAAAAGATAACTACGATCCACAAAATGGTACGTCTCATTGCGTTAATTTCTATTACTTCGTACGTTTCTTTTGTGCAAAGTTGCGGGATCTGTAGGGAAATTAAACGGATTTATCCCTAATTTGCAGTTCTGTTGCCTAAACTAACCAATGTTCAGCAACACGATTTTATCAAGTTGTGCAAAGTTGCGGGATCTGTAGGGAAATTAAACGGATTTATCCCTAATTTGCAGTTCTGTTGCCTAAACTACCAATGTTCAGCAACACGATTTTATCAAGTTGTGCAAAGTTGTGGCATCTGTAGGGAAATTAAACGGATTTATCCCTAATTTGCAGTTCTGTTGCCTAAACTAACCAATGTTCAGCAACACGATTTTATCAAGTTGTGCAAAGTTGTGGCATCTGTAGGGAAATTAAACGGATTTATCCCTAATTTGCAGTTCTGTTGCCTAAACTAACCAATGTTCAGCAACACGATTTTATCAAGAACAGATTTTCAGGGATGGGTCGGCTTTCCTACTTCTTGGGTTGGCTGGTGAGTTTATATAAGATCAGTCCCGGCGAATTTTCAAACTTCAAAATTTTACCGTTTACTTAGGCGCCTTCTTCAAAATTCTCAGAAATCGTTTTTCAAGCAATTTTATGGCTCGGTTACCAAATCTGATTATACGGCCCTTCGACTAGGTTTCATAATGGTACGCTTTGTAGTTATTTTTCCAGTTCTTTCGCAATCATTGCGTATGGAATTATTAGTTCCATTATTCGTGCGTAACTGCTTTTCAGACGCACTGCAGGGGAAACCCAAAGTTTAATTTCCATAAATATATGATTCGCGCTTTAGAAGCCGACTTCAAGAAAGTCGTCGGGATCAGTTGGTATTTGTGGATATTCGTCGTCGTCTTCTTATTGTTGAACATCGGCGGTACGTTACGCCTCTTCGAAACATCATTTTCTTTATTATTCCACTATTTCAAATAATATAATAAAAACACAAGCGTTTCCTCCTCTTGTGCGTTCTCAGGTTGGCACACTTACTTTTGGATCGCCTTCATTCCTTTCTTCGTCAGTTTCTATACCTCTCTCCCCTTACATATCTATGTTAAAAGACGTTTTGATATGATTATGATTATGATGGTATGACGATTTTGATTCAGCTTCTTCTAGCCGTTGGAACGAAGTTAGAGCATGTAATAAGCCAATTGGCTCACGAGGTTGCGGAGAAGCACATAGCCATCGAGGGCGAATTAGTCGTCCAACCTTCCGACGATCACTTTTGGTTCCACCGCCCACGAATTGTGCTTTTCTTGATCCACTTTATCCTTTTTCAGAACGCTTTTGATATCGCTTTCTTCTTTTGGATTTGGGTAAGAAATCGAACCTCTTAACAAGCAGAGGACATCGATCGATGGGCTGTCGTCTGTCCTCGTTTTGAGTAATCGCTGTTTCTTATAGGTTCAATACGGCTTCGACTCGTGCATTATGGGACAAGTTAGGTATATCGTACCCAGGCTCATCATCGGGTAAACCAACTTTCTCGTTTTTCAGGCTTAATTATTTTTCTGGTACTGTATATTAGGGGTGGTGCCGTTTTATGGCCAGATTGTTTTTGTAGGAAAATCGAAATTGAACCAATCTGAGGAACACCTAAATTAAAAGATTGCAATTTAGGAGAATAATTTTTAAAATTAAAGCAGGAGAACAATTAATGCCAGAAAGTTTGAAACTTATTGTCATTGGGATATTAATTAATGTGTTCTAAAAAGTAATTAATGTGGTCTAGGAAATTGTTATATATTTTAAAGTTATTGTTCTAAAATTGCCACCCCTAATGTAGGTATCCTTAAAATGCCACTATCCCCAAGTATATAGGAATTAAAAAAAATAAAATTAATTAGCCTTTTATTTAACAAATCTTTGGTGTGGTCTTTTTTTTTTTTTTTCGCCGCAGTGTGTTTGTTCAGGTTGTTTGCAGCTACAGCACGTTGCCGCTCTATGCCCTCGTGACGCAGGTGAGGAGTCATATTATATATTTTCGGCTTTATATTATCAAAATGCGACTCTTTACGTATAATAACCTCTTATGTATGTTTGCGTTTTGAAGATGGGAACCCATTTTAAGAAGTCGATATTTGACGAGCACGTGCAAGTCGGGCTCGTGGGTTGGGCTCAGAAGGCTAAGAAGAAGAAGCTTTCTGGTGCTGCACCTGCGGCTAACGGTTCGAGCCAAGGCGGCTCCACCAACGGCTCGAGTTTGGGTGCATTGCAGATGGCCAGGAAACAATAGAGATAGACAGATGTACGCAGCCATGCAATTACTGAGTAGCTCAACAATTTACATTATCGATGGAAAAATGTACCTTTTTGGGTTCATATATTGGAGTTATGGTGCTTGAATCATATCACAGTGTAGGAGGTTTTAGAGAGCCTTCATATTATTATACTATCATTATGGAAAAATCAGTGGAAACAAACTGTGGACGATGGTAAATTTCTCGTGTTCTTATGTAATCAAGCTAGAATGTCCGAGTTAGATATAGTTATTCTTACCCAATATCAGATCAGGGCTTATTTTTCAATGAAACTTTCATTTGCTCTATTGGTTTTATACACATATGGAGCCCTTGGGGTTTTGTCTTATTGCAAAATGAACCCAATAACTTTTGCCAGTTAAAAATCAATTTCGCCGAATCAATTGATACGGAAATCGTCGTCATCGTCGCCGCCGCTCGAAAGAATTTCATCTTTGACATTCCATGCCATCTCCTCTTTATCAACTTTGACAGATAAGTCTGCGACTCTTTCAACAGAGGCTTGAAAGGCGATTGAGGAGTTACGGGGTGAAATTACACTCGTGCGCCTCACCCAAGCACTTGGTATGTTATGCCAGGACTGAGGTTTTCCCAGTTAACCAGGTTAGAACTTGACAAACTGGGAATACTCCTTTTCTTGATTGAACAACGCTAGATAATTGAAAAGTAAACCTAGAGTTGTGCAAAATCGCTGTTTGTATGTGTGTTTGACTCAGCATTTTGCTGTTGTGATACGCTTGCCTTATTTAGTTTTGGGCATCAGGAAATCTGTTATGTAGAAATGCTTCAGTTGTTTCTTTCTGAGCCCAAGTGGAACAGTGGCAATGAGAACGATGAATCTTATACGCAACTAAGATCTCAGCTTGATGAGTTAGAAGAACTCGTCTGGTCAGTAATATCATCGAGTGGTCGATCTGAAGCTCGCCTTTGGCTTTGTAATGCACTTTCTGGCGTAAGATATGTTAGCCGCCGCGATCAGCAAAATCTGTTTGTGAGCTTACTGAGTTCGAAAAGGACTAAGTGGCAATTGGCACCACAGATTCTACGATTAGTCTTTGAGAAGTGGCCTAAAAGAGCCGGGCAGATAATAGCGATGAATAGCCAAAGGTTGGAGAGATTTTTCCAAGGCATGTACAAAAATCTCGTTCTTCATTTGAGCTTTCCATATGTATTTCGATCTAACGTTCGCTGATTTCAACTTTCCAGGAAATTCAAGGCGTGTCATAGACTGGTTCTCTGGTTTTTCTTCTAAAGGCGACGTTGGGAAGGGTGCAAGAGCGTTGTCCCAGTACGCTTTTGTGAACAGAGATACCTGTTGGGAGGAGCTTGAATGGAAAGGAAAACATGGCCAGTCACCTGCTATGGTTGCAACTAAGCCCCATTACTTCCTTGATCTTGATATTCAAAAGACCGTGGAGAATTTTCTCGAGTATGTGCCCTCATTTTGGTCGTCTCGTGAGTTCTCACAGTCATTAAAGGATGGTACTATTTTAGCAATCGATACAGAATACTTCGTTGATATGTTTTTGGACTTGATGTATAAAGAGGAAAGAGGAGAAGTATGGGATGTTATAAGGGGTTTTCTCTTGGACCAATCTTTCTCATATCTATGCCATCATCTCCTAATCCTTCTTAACGAGCAAGGCTTACGCCTTTTCCTAGATTTGATTGCAAATTATCTTGAAACAAACTCAAAAGCAGTTGGCTTTAAAAAGGCATCGGAGTGGTTTGAGATTGTACTCTCACAACACTGTAGTTCTAATACACTCGATGAGCTGATTCTGCTGAATGCGGTGGCGAACAATGGTCGTCATCTCCTGCGGCTTTTGGAAGAAGAGGGAAGTGATGAAGAGAAAGATAAGATAAAGAACGTGGTATTTCAAATCTTTGAGTCTTCAAACCGTGCTGATAATTTTGCTCCAATTCTTACAGATGTTCTCAATAGCGGCAACCTCCTTAAGTCTATAAAAAGGTTGGGAATACTATCTTGGGCGGTACAGTTTAAGCTTTCAGAGGAAATTCGTACTTCCAACTCCTGGGAGTCTCTTTTTGCTGCTAATGGAATAGAGTTTCGTAACTCGGACAAGTATGCTTTGCTGCACGACGAATCAGATGACGAGCGAAGGTCTTCAGTGAGCATCAAGAGCAGAAGACGCAGGAAACACAAAAGGAAGAGAAAGCGAGATTCTGATCTTGATGAGAATTTTGAAGATGAGTTGTTTGACTCTGATACGTCAGCTTACGGCGAACGGAAGCCCAAGGACAGTGAATGGTTGCTGTCAACAGATGGGTATTCTACTCCGTGGAGCACTGTAAGTTACTGATGTCTCTCCACTATTATTGCAATGTACCTTTTTTTTCTGTTTTCGATCTCTTCTTCCATACATGCTTATGATTTTCACGGTAGAAGTGTCAATTGCGCTTTAAGGGCTATGCATGCTCATTTTTGTTTACGCGGGCCGTTAAGAAATCAAGACAGCTTCAAGCCTGATTATGTATTTCTGTAGTCATTGAGGTCATGCCAATAATGCTGCAAGTCGGTCCTCTCCTGGAATGCGTTACTAGTTTATTAGCTTAGCAAATCGCATGTTATCCATCATAATCTAATTGCAATCGTCAAAATATTCAGCTGTTTTTTTTCCATCCATTGGTGTGAAATATTTCCATCTGGTGCATAATGTATTTTAGCCGTATTGTTTTTCCTGCATTGGTCGCTCTTTTAAATGCTAAAGAGATCCTTCAATCAGTAATCTTGTAATATTTGTTTTGGTGCTGTTGGTTTTGTCAGGGTGATTTGCCAGAACACCTCTCAAAGCATTGCTTTTTGTCATGGTTGACACACTTGTTTAGCAAGCTGAATGTGCTCTCTTGATTCGTCTATGGACTACGATACGACTCTCTTTGGGTGGCGAACGAACTCATTAGAATGATTACCCGATGACTGCTTATCTACGGCGTTTTTTGTTCGCTTGTTTTTCTTGTTCTTCTTACTCGACTGTAAAAGGTGGGCTTAGGATAGATAGATAGTGGATTTGTACTTCCGTTGTTGTTATGTCAAGACAAGACAAATCCTTCATAGACCATCATATTGTTGTATCTCATCTTCCCTTCCCTTTGTCGTGTCGTTTGACTCGAAAACCTCCTCTAATTCGTCGAATATATCGGCGGGAGATTCTTCTCAATTCTCATGGATGAATAAGTGATATATCTGGCTTTAATCTACGCCAAAAAAATCAGTTTAGAGATATATCTTATGTTTTTCTCAACTCATACACAGCAAGTAGATTATAGTATCAACTAAGGGTCTTTTAAAAAAATGGCTTTTGACTCAATCAATGTTAAAAAAATAGCATCGTTGACTTTTTTTGGTCCTTCATTTTAATTAACCGTTAACCATCTTTTTTAAACCCTCGTTAATTAACTAAAAATAAAAGAAAAAGAAAAATAAATATACATTCACAATCTGTATATATATAAAAGAAACGAAACTTCATTTAAATGCACAACAACACGTAATAATTACTATACCAACCCAGATCGATCCATCCTTTTTTCTTCATCGTTTCTAAAGAAAAACATAGCCTCATTTTCGTCACTAAGTCGAACTCGAAGTCTGCGAAACAAGTCTGGAAGGAAATACCAAGCTCTAACTCTTTACAGTAAGTTTTTTCGTTTCGAATTACGAGAGTTTCGAATTTCCAGTCGGAAAGACGAAACTCGTGGTCATGCTTCATGAACCCGCACATATATCCACAAGGGCCCTATGCATTAGATCTGGGGCCCCGCGCATGTTTACACGGTCCCCGCACGATGGTGCGGAGGCCGCGCGCACTGGAGCACGGGTCCGCGCGCGCTAGAGCACGGGACCCGGACATCAGTTCAAGGGCCCCAGGCGCTGGTGCTGGGGTCCCGCGCATCAGTACAGGGGGCGCGCGCACTGGAGCACGGGTCCACGTGCGCTAGAGTACGGGACCCGGGCATCAGTTTAGGGTCCCTGCACGGTGGTGCCGGGGTGCCGCGCATCAGTGTAGAGGGCGCGCGCACTGGAGCACGGGTCCGCGCGCGCTAGAGCACGGGACCCGAGCATCAGTTCAAGGGCCCCAGGCGCTGGTGCTGGGGTCCCGCGCATCAGTGCATGGGCCGCACTAGGGCATGGGTCCCGCGCACTAGGTCATGGGTCTCGCACTCTAGAGCTTGGTCCCGTACATTAGGCCTGCTCCCGCGCACAAGAGAGCTATATGTGTGGGTCCCGAGCATCAGTGCGTGGGTCCCCAGCTGATTGCAGGGGTCCCGCGCTATATGTGTTGTGGTTTTCGATAGCTGTTAGGGTTTTCGAAAGCTATTAGGGGTTTGGAAGTTGTTAGGGCTTTAATTATGCCTAGAAATCACGTTAGCAAACACAACATCCGAAAAATAACATTTTCGATAACTAGGGTTTTTGCAAACTATCGTTTTCGCAAACTAGGGTTTCGCAAGTTGTATTGGTTTTCGCAAGTAGGGCTACGGTTCTAATAAATTTTACTTCTATTGCAGGGATAATCATGACGATCACTAACATTGTGTTCCAAGTCGAGAGTCAGTGGATAATTGGCGAGGACAATACCTCGTAGTGGTGTCCTCTTCCTACTCATAGAAGGCAATCAATCTTGGTCGACGAGGAAACATGCACGTTAGATGACGTGAAGGATGAGATTGTGAAGGTTTTGTCGCTACGCAGCGACAATTCTAAACTCACGTTAAGCTACATGCCTAGCGTAGTTTACGATTTCCCACGACCCATCTACATCGAGAATGACTACGGTATACGTGCATACCTTGGTTTTGGTGGTCCACAATAGGGGTGAAAGATGAGCCGAGCCGGCTCGTGAGCTCGACGAGCCGGCTCGGCAAAAGCTCGGCTCGAGCTCGATAAATGAGCTCGAGCTCATTTAAGTTGAGCTCGAGCTCGAGCTCGTTTATGTCGAGCTCGAGCTTGAGCCCGGATATAGTGGCTCGAAAGCTTGCGAACAAGTTCGCGAGCTTTTCTTTTTTCTTTTTTAATGTTTTATATTTTTTATATTTTTATATTTTAATATTAATTTATATTTTTTCTAATTTTCTAATTTTTTTTATTAAAATATCGATTTGTTTTAAATTTATTTTTAATTTTTTTAATTTTTTTATATTTTTATATTAATTTATATTATTTTTATTAATTTATTAATGTTTTTTATTAAAAGCTCGAGCTCGATGAGCTTCGTGAGCTCGAGCTCGAGTTCGAGCTCATCTAGGTGCAAATGAGCTTGAGCTCGAGCTCAGCTGTAAGGGCTCGAGCTCGAGCCCAGTAAATGAGCCGAGCTCGGCTCGTTTACAGGCCTAGTCCACAGTCTAGACCCGTGCTCCATGTTGAGGTTGCGTCCTTTGTCAGTGCCACACCACCACAAGCTCATCTTAATGATGAATCGAATTTCAACGTCGGTCTAATAGAGCAGTGCGACTCAAATGAGGAAATCCATCCCGTGGAGGGTTACATGGGCGACACATCTAACTACCTCTCTTACCATATTTCTGAATACGAGGGTTTTCAAGAAGATCAAATTGGACCGTGCGAGAATCAAAATGAGAATGAAGATGATGTGTTCGAACAACCCGAGGAACATTATGCTTCGGAAAGTGATAATGACGATGTCACAATAGCGGAGCATAACTCTCCACATGCGGACGACGGCACGTATGGATTTGGGGAAAGTTCAAGCCTGTTTGTTGGTCAGGAATTTCGGGACAAGAAGGAAGTCAAGGACGTGATCACTAAAGTCGCCCTTGATGCGTGTTTCGAGTTCAAATTGGTCCGGTCAAATAAAACCATGTACGTAGCAAAATGCGGAACCGAAGGATGCACATGGCGAGTACGAGCTGCACAGGACAAGGACTCCCCTTTTTTCTCAATCCGAATGTACTGCGGCAAGCACACATGTGGGGTTTCTCATCGTCGCCGTAGACATCGGCAAGGAAGTTCGTCAGTTGTATCACAAGTTCTGTTGGAACATTTCACCGGTCCTAAAGACATCCCGCCACCCAAGTCAATCATGTCGATGATGTAGAATAGGGGAGTAGATGTCTCGTACTACAAGGCTTGGAAAGGTAAGCAACTAGCGTCGGACGAATTAGTCGGTAACAGGGACGATTGTTACGGTTTACTTCCGGCCTACTTGGATGCGTTGAGGCAAGCAAACGTTGACAGCATCACGGTTTAGGAGATGGACGAAGAAAGGAGGTTCAAATATATGTTCTTAGCATAAGGCGCATGCGTTAGGGGATTTGCATACATGAGAAAAGTCGTATCTATCGATGCAACTTTTTTGAAGGGAAAGTATAAAGGAGTTTTGCTCATTGCTACGGCGCAAGATGGTGATTACCAGCAATACCCGCTCGCATGGGGTCTTGCTGACTCGGAGGAAACCGAATCTTGGACGTGGTTTCTCACTAGATTAAGTCGTTTCGTACCGGACAGTAATGAACTCGTCATTATTTCTGACCGAAACCACGGTATAAAGAATGCCGTCCCTGCTGTGTTTCCGAATTCATTTCACGGTTTCTGCGCGTGGCACATTCAACAAAATCTGAAGACAAAAACGCTGGACAAGGGTGTGTGCCCCATTTTCTGGTGGGTAGCGAATGCCTACGCCAAGGCCGAGTGCGATGCACAATACACAGCTTTGCGTGAAACATTCCAGTCGGCAGATCGATATCTTGACGAGATTATAATGGACCGGTGGACGAGGGCGTATTGTTCCAAATCGAGATACAACATCATGACGACCAATGGATCGGAGTCGATAAATGCGGCTCTACGCGCGGATAGAGAACTTCCAATTATAGGATTGTTGGGTTCGATTCACCTATTAACATCAGCTTGGTTCAGTAAGCATCGAAGAACGTGCAAAGCTTCTATCGCTGCAAATTCGATGTCGTTTACACCGAAGGTCGAGTCGATCCTCCGCGAGAATTTCGTTGGGTAGCAAAGATTTCATGTGTCGGAAGTTGGGCGTCTAACATAATAACGTCTATGGCCACAACATGAACGAGGTCGTCGATCTACACATGCGTACTTGCAGCTGTAAGACGTTAGACATCGACCGAATTCCTTGCCCGCACGCAATTGCTGCTTGTGGTTATGCTAACGTCGATGTGGGTTCACTAGTTGACCCTTATTACAGCTTGGAAATGTGGAAGTTAGCTTACAACGGTACTATATGGCCGGTGTCCGAACACATTGAAAGAAGTATTGAAATGCTGCCACCTCCTCGCGAGAGGCAACGTGGGAGACCGCAGAAAAATCGGTTGCCTTCTGTTGGCGAATTTAGCAGGAGGTAAAACCTCTAAATTTAGGATTTTCTAATGTAATAGATGTAATTATGAGTGTTATGAAATGTTATTTATTTAGATTAACGTAATTATGATTTTATAATGTAAGAGTTATGAACCGAAAGTTAGGGTTTTAAAATTAGTGTTTTAAACGGGTAAGGGTTTGAAATCTAATTTACATAAGAATAACAGGCAGTGGACCCGCGCTTATGCGCGAAGGTCCCACACACACGGGTCCCATGCTCATGTGCGCGGGACCCGTGCTTATGCGCGAAGGTCCCGTGCGTATAACACACGGGTCCCATCCTCATGTGCGGGGACCCGTGGGCGTATTGCTTGGTCCCTAGGGCATAAGTTTGGTCCCGCACATTAGTGTTCCTTTTACAATTACTTTTCAATTATTGGTTCTAAAAATCGAAGTAGTAAATATAATACATATATAAAATTTTGAACATATTAAAACTTAAATATAAATTAATCATGACGAAAAATTTGCCTAAAAAAAATTAATCTTGACAAAAAAAATTACTCTTAAGAATTTTATGTATACAAAAAAAATTTACACATTTGATTATTGTTTTGAATGTGACGTTGTTGAATTAGTTGGATGTCACAATAATTTAGCAAATTTACATACCAACATCTCGCCTTATGTTGGTGAGTTGGTCAGGATGTAACAATCGAAAAATCGTATATTATAGTTGCAAAAGACCGTACTTTGCTAGAGATGATATTATATGACGTATTATATTCGTATGGAGGCTGAATCAAACTTCGAAATTATTTAATCCACTGTAAAATCGCGAAAATTATCGCAGGGACCCCGCACATGAGCGCTGTGGTCCGGGGCTCATGAGGACCCGCGCAAGCTGATGCGCGGTGGATGCGCGGGACCCGTGAACTTACGCACGGGACCCGTGCTCATGAGTGCGGGACCCGTGAACTCACGCACGGGACCCGTGAGCATAATTGGACCCGTACGCATAAGTTTGGTCCCATGATCAGCAGACCGGACCCGTGCGGAAATTATATTGACTAGTCAACAATCATTGGTCAATTATTGTCAGATTATTGTTGTCTGTTACTTTTTCTATCATATTGTCAGTGTAAGTAACAGTAATGTCAAATCTCATGATGTATTTTCGATAATCATAAGTAAATAATTTAATCATAACGAAAAAAATTAATTACAACATTGCTGGCCGATTTGATGTGATAAAAAGAATTGTTTGTCAAAACTTTCAGATAAAATAATTTACAAGCCAACGTTGTTTTTCATAAAAATATTTACTAAAATATTTACGGAATAAAAATTAAAATTACATTCATCTTGGACCAAACCAGGAATAAAAGTACGGAAAATACAAACTGCAAGAAATTTCCTAAAATATACAATTTGCTGATGTGTGAGATTGGAGACGTCGTCATCTCGAAACATGAGGCTCATTGCCACTCGCAACACATGAAAGCCGCATTCTCCCCTGAAATTTTACACACTTATACATAAATTGTCGTAAAAAACTTTAATGAATAATAAGGACTGAAACTTACCTTTCTTGCTGCTTGGCGAAATTCGGATGGCGCTTAACTGTCCATTTCTTAAATCGTGTCTTGATGCATCCCATGAAGACCAATATCGCTGGTATTATTAATTGAAGTGGCTCCAATGCTTTGTTAAGGTTGTGCTTGTCCTTGTCGCAAGACTCGTCGGAGTCGTATATCGTCATCGTCTTCTGCCTCCAATCAGCGAAGTATAGCACCCAATGTGCTATCGCTTGCACGGGGATGACGATGCAATCTGCATTCATCCATGAGATCGACGGCCATCCATCCTGAAGTCCTCTCGCGTAGTGGGCCCAATACGAAAGCATCCCATTTATGACTTTTCCTTTTTCGAAGCCGTCGACTTCGACACATGTCTTGAATGCGTAAGACATGTACGCAACATTCTTCGACACAAATGTATGCGACTTCTGCGTGTCCAGGAACCCTCTCATGGCTTCATTCATATGCTGAAAAACAAAACAACAATGGCTTTACAATTACAGTTCATTGCAAAATTAATAGTTCAAGTCGCATACCATGTCATCGAGCCACCTCGTTGGCGTGTATAGATCCTCAAACCATCTTCGTCTATGCCTCTCGACCAAGCACTCCTTGTACTCTTCGTCAGCCAAGGCCTGTATATCGCTCTCGACGCCCCCCCACAACAGGATCTTCTTAGAAATATGGACGTCTACGGCCGAGTGCCTCACATTCATCTGACCGGTCCACGGAGGCTCAGTGAACGGCGACTGCAGCCACTTGGACGGATTCTTCTGCCGCCCCTCCGGGGTCGCCTCGACCACACCTTTACCCTCATCAGCCACCATCGACTGATCCTCAACCGCCGAAGTTGGCGGCATCGACTGATCCCAGTCGATGCCCCTCCAAGTAGATGAGTTGCACTCATCAGCCACCGTCGACTGATCTGCAACTGCCAAAGTTGGCGGCATCAACTGATCCCAGTCGACGCCCCTCCAAGTAGATGGGTCGACCTCATAATATGCCTCGCTCTGCGCGCCGTCTCCGACGTCCAATTGCGATTGAACGTAATAATTCCATGGATACTCAGTTGCCGGCCATCCCCATCCGTTCGAACTGGGTGGATCCCGCCTCGCAAATTGCGTCCACCCAGTCGAGGTCGCCTCGTCGCCTACGATGCATATCAAATTGTAAGCTACGCTCGTAATTAAATTTGAATTAGAGATAAAGATAGTTACCATGATACGGCGCGTCGGTATGTGTGCGTGGACCGACGAAATTTGTCCAGTCATTCCGTAGCTCTTGCAACGACTGCGCAACTACTCCGATGCTTTCCCCAAACCCTTGCATCGGGTTCAATCGTTCCTCGTACGTCTCGGAGCGTCGAGCGTAATCGTCTCGGAATTGCGAGAAGTCGTCTCGGAATTGCGCTGTAACAACCCGTCCCATACCGGGTGTCACTATAGCTTTGGTCCCTACCGGGACTAGTGGGGTTGGGCCCACCACACTCCGACTGATAGTCTGGTCCCACTGTACCACCATTTAACCTTTTAGCGTGCTTCGTGCACTCGCTCACACGCACCCTGAGAAACTTCCCACGGGGTCACCCATCCCTAGATTGCCCCAAGTCAAGCACGCTTAACTTCGGAGTTTCTATAGATGGACTCCCAAAAAGGTAGGTCGACCTTGGTGATATGAGTAGTACTATCAATCCTTTTATACGATTCTTAGCCTGACACGCCCATACATTGTCAGTCTCAGGATCCCCTCTCATTCTGGTGTTGGATCGGTTCGTTCATGTACCCCTTCGCCTAGAAGCCTGCCAGGAGCCGCTCATTGTCCGTGCACCCTGGCACCGGCGATCACTCCCCGCTAAGGGTGCCGAAGCCGCTGCTAAGCGTGTCGAACCGACCGCCAAATTCGTCGAACTGTCGGTCCACACGGCGCAAAAATTCATCGAATTGCTCCGACGAGGGATACCCATACCCGTGCGATGGCCTGAGTGTGGCGGCGATCTTGGCGGCGTATCAAAGTGGCCTCCGCAAATGGACGGCGGCAAATAGTCAGAGCCCATGCCCCTCTCTTCGTCTTGCCGGGAACTCTGATAGAGAGCTGAGGGACGGACTCTGTCTCATAATTGGCTTCTATTGCAACCGCCGCCCGCCGAGTGCACGTAACGTACACTCCTTCCATGAGTAGGGTCACCACCCTATCGTACACATCGTCTCGCTGTCCCGAAGATAGCCGGCCTGCGTCTCTTCTCCGATCGGCATTAATAACCCTCGTACTTGGGACCCATGCGCGGCCTTGGCAATAGCCGACAACTTCGGACATCCCTTCCTATGCCACTCCTTCGTCTCCCACCGACATATACACGGCCATGCATTACGCGGCCTCGCATGTTCCAACTCGCATGTACAAATGCACTGACCAACAGACTCTCCTTAACTTCCTTTAGATCTCGTTCAGCGACCGTATTGCCGCTTGGAAAGCCACGGTGCCCCAATGGTAATCGTCGAAGGCCGCCGAGTCTTCGACCAAATAAACAATCTAAGAAGGAAGGGTGGTATCCTTCTTGGAACGTAGGGGCAGCAAGACGGATCGGACAAAGTAGAGGTTCGCCAACTTTAACTTCTCGTCGTCGACGCAAACTGTATCGTTGGCAGCCAACTCCTCCAACCGCCGCTCAACGTTCGAAAAACGAATCGTCACCGCCGTTTTTGTCGGGAAATGTCGCTGGACGAATTCCTCCCGGACGTTCACTGCCGGTTCGGCTGCGAACTTCAGCCCCGTGATTAGACAATACCCAGTTTTTGAAAAACAGAGTGATTTCTTCCCGAGGATCATCCAAAGCTCGTCACGATCGTGAAGCTCCGTCTGTCTCTTGATGAGATACCACAACATCTGCGCCGACAGATTGAAACCAACGGCTGCGTCGACGAGCCTGTCGAACGGACTCCCTTCCTCAAACACTGCCAGCTCATCCTCGTTTAGCCAATCAACAATCTTCTGGCTCGTTGCGCAGTAGCATGACGTGAAATGTAGCCGGCAATCATGGTCATCGTTGCCTCCGGCAATTTGCTTCTTTAATGTAACCTGAAAAAAAAGGAAAATGTAAGCTAAATAGATCGAATGAAATAAGCTATTTAAAGCACAGGTCCCCTGCCATGCTGTGCGGGGACCCTGAGCTTACGTACGGGTCCACTGCCATGCACGCAATGGTCCACAGCGCCCTCAAGTGGGACTCTTAGCTATGCTGCGCTGGGGACCCGTGCGTGCTGCGCTGGAAACCTGCTCTTATGTGCGGGACCACAGCACTTGCACGCATGGGTCCGCACCACTAGCAAGCACGGGTCTGCGCTCGCAAGCACGGGTCCCGTGCTATGTAGCACAGGTCCCTCGCTAGCGCGCACGGGTCCCCAGCACAGCAAGCACGGGTCCCGCGCATGTTGCGAGAGTCCCTCGCTAGCGCACACGGGTCCCCAGCACAGCAATCATGGGTCCCGTGCTTATGCACGCGGGTCCCATGCTATGCTTCGAGGGTCTCCAACGCGACAAAGCACGGGTCCCCTCGCTAGCACACACGGTCCCGTGCTATTTTGCGAGAGTCCCCGCACTGGCACGCACGGGTCCCCAGCATAGCACGGGTCTCCAGCGCTAGCAAGCATGGGTCTCATGCTTATGCTCGGGGGTCCCGTGCTATGCTTCAAGGGTCCCCAGCGCGACAAAGCACGGGTCCATTGCCCTGGACCCCTGCGCTTTGCCCCACGGGTCCCCTGCACTTCCACACGGATCCCTGACCTTCAAAGCACGGGGCCCCTACCATTGCAAGCACGGGTACCCTGCGCTTCGAATTAGGGTCCCGTGCGATTCGAAGCTTCAATTGCCGACGGATTCTTCATAAATTAAAAAAAATTACCTTCACTGTTTGGGATCTCTCCTGAAATGCCATGGATTCGGAGCTTGAAATTCGACTGTGAAGAAGGGTGTGAAGAGAAGAGGAATCTTGATGGATTTTGCAAAGGGCCCGTGAACGTGAAGTGAAAAGGTTAATGGGTGCTTTTTTATTTACTGTTGCCTTTTTAGATTCTACAGTAAACCTCCGTAAAAAGCTGTAATTTTCGTTAAGTGTTGTTGATTGCCATTAAAGAAGGGTAAAATAGTCTTTCACGCAGAGTAAGTAAGGGTACATTGGTCTTTTACAATTTAGGAGACTATTTTTTTAACGTTGAATATGTCAAATGCCAAAATAATCCTATCAACTAATAACGTCTTTCCAACAAAAGATGTACGTGTAATTAGCTATTTAATTTAGTCGAAAAACCCTTTGGGTCAAATCCAGCACCAGTTCAGCCAATCCTTTACTTCTTCTTCCTCCTATAGATTAATCTAAGGTAATTTAGCATGGCGAAGCGAGAGCTATCTAGCACTCTGAAGAACTTGAAGGTAGAGATTTAATAGGTATTCAGCTTTATTCGTTCTGGGTTGCCGTGTAAGTGTTATTGCCATTACATAGGTTCTCTTTTAGCCGTAACTCCAATTGGGTTCCTTTGATTTCTTATGGTTGTGTGGATTTTCGTCTTCGTTTGTGACCATTCTTTGACTGTACATTCCCATGAGTGGATGAATTTTGGCTTGATTATATGATTTAGTTTGGTATTTTGTTTTTGGCTGTGCAGTTTACGCAAAGGGCAGCTCAGAGGGAGGTGATAGTTAAGAAGGAGGAAGTTAGAGAAGAGGCAGCTGATTTGCATTCTTTCCCTTCCTCCATTGCTGCTAAAAGATGGTAACATTGTTTCTTCGTTTATAGTTTTTATGAGCTGCTGAGATAATTGATATGGTGCTTATCTCAATATGGTAATCTTTAACTTGAATTTGCGTGTTTATATTGTGCTTTACTGGTTCGATTCCTCTCCTCCAAGTCTGTTTGTCTCATGTGCTTATTTGCACACTACATAGGTTGGTGCCACGCAAACTTGCGAACTTAGGTTTTTGGTCTACTGGGATTTCATATAAAGCATGAACTTGAATTAGTTGATGACTCCAAACATTGATATGATTCATTTGTGTCAATGTTACGTGGAGATGAATTTCAGTAGAATGCTTATATGTCATGTGAATACTAATATACATTACGTTTTAGCCTACGCACTTTTCGACAACGTCGAGACAAAAGTGGGAAACCTTGGAAAATTGGATTACATAGATTTGTCCTTTCTGTTCTTATTATGTTGGGGAGTGAGGTTGGTATGGGTAGAAAGCGAAACCGCATTTTCTGTCTTCTGTGATGTAATGTGACGTGGCTACCAATAGAATGAATGTGTGTTGTGTCGTGTCTTAATAAATCTCTATGTGAAAATTTTCGGCGAATTTGGTTAGGTATGGATAATGGGATGTTGTATAACCACATTAATGTGTTTTTCGTTGTTTTTTTGTTGTTTCCTCTGATGTAACGTCAAAATTATTGGCGTATCATCCTTTTTCCATATTCAAATTGTACTGCTTCCTTCCACTTTTGAAATAGAACTACGATCAAACTAAAGGCTTAAAGAATTATAGTCATATAGGATATTTAAGTCTCATCTCCGAATACAATCCCTTACCCAATTCCCCCCCCCCCTTATGTTTCTATTTTTTCTCTAATAGTAATCCATGCCTCCTTTTATGTGCAGTGTCGTTATAGTTGAAGGTGATCCACACCCTGCGGCGACTAGAGGTCGCATATCATTTTTAAACTTCAACCCAGCAATTTATGTAAGCATTTGGGGTAGACCTTCAGGATTTGGAGGACTCCTGTTTTCAGATCCCATTATGGCTCTTAGGCTCACTTTGAATGCTTGTTTTTTGTAGAAACTTGATGAAGAAGCATCTCCCCTTAGGCAAAACGATTCTGGAGCTACAACTCCCGTTAGGTCAGCGTCTTTTCCGAGCCTTATTAGTCTCTTACCCTGTCAACTTTATGCCTATGATGATCACTAAATTAAAATTATGCTTTGTTTCAAAACAGTACTTTCGTTTTTTCCACTTTGACATCCTCTTTTGTAATTAAGTCTTGGAATGTTCTTAGCCAAGGACTCAGATCACACATTCCTTTAGAGGGTTGATAATAAGTCGTTTTCTGTATTTGTGAAAATCGTCCAGACTATCAAATGTCTCTCAATTGTGAATTATTTCCCATTCAGTTGTTTCTACTACTGATTGATGAACTATAAAGCGATACGATATGTGAGTTTGGTACATCTATTGATCAAAAATAATTTACAGAGAAAATTGTTCCTCACGAGACCGTTCAGATAGCTCAGTCATGGATTCTTTTAGCTGTGACGGTAGCATCGAACTTAAGAGGAAGCATACTGAGATTCCAAACCCAGAATCACTTCTCCCCAATAAATCACCAGAAAATTCTCAGCGACCATCTCCTAGCAGCAGTAAAAAATCTCTGCAGAAGCCAAACAAGCGTGAGAAGCTGGATTGGAATGTACTACGGCCTCCAAAGTATCCTCGCAAAAAACCATAAAATGGTTTCAGAGATGCTCAACTCAAAAGCTTCATAGGATATTGTTCTAGTAAACGATACTTATGTCTCATGACCCATTTTTTTCCCTTTCTTTTATTGTAGCATTCTTTTCAACTCTGGGGTTAAACATACCTGAAATTTTAGTTCCTTGATTATAGTATCTCAATGTACTAATAAGAATGTTTTCTTGAATCTTGATGATAATGATATTGTGCTTTTTCACTATCATAATAAAGGCCATGAACTAATCTTAGGAGTCATGTTCTCTAATTAGCAAGCTCAGCAAAAGATCAATTCACTGATACTTCCCTAACTTTAGCAGTACATTACTTTACTACAACAAGCCTGCATTAAATACAATAAATAGAGGATTTCCTAAGAGACCTATTTTGCCACAAGCACTCGCAATGTGATAGCTTAAGTATCCTAACATGCGCATAGTACAAACACACTTTCTTACACATCAACCCTGTCCCCTTCATTTAATAGCAGGAAGCACATATGCTACAGTTTTGAATATTAGACAACTAAAACTACGATACATTTTTATTTGCTACAAGAATCTGCTATTGAAGAAGCCAAGTTTCGTGCTGTGATTTAAGCTGTTGCTTGGCCTGCTGGTGAGACCAGTAAGCATGGGCAGTTAAAACTCGGTCAAGAAGTTCTTGAGGGACGGGCTCGCCACGCCTTTGCTGGGGCGAAATTCTCGCCGTGTGGACTAAAGTCTTCCACTTATCCTATGCAATAAGAAGACGCAGGCAAGTTTCTGTTAGCAGTTTTCGTTTCGATACAAGATTATGCCTGCATGTATGTTAACATGAGGCAAAGTGAGATTATAGCTGAGGTGCTGCAACTGTAACCATAACTGTTACCTTGAGATCTACGCATGTCCTATGCTTTGAGTGATCGAAGGCTCTAAGCTTAACATCATGCCATCTGCAGTGAACGCATAAATCTATCAATAAGAGGAAGAGAAAAAGAAGATAGTCTTTTTTCGACTTTTTTACTAAACTGAATTTACCGTCCGGTTCCAAGCTTCTCAACGGCCTTGACCAAAGCTTCGACTTCAGAAACATTGAATGGCCTACGAATCCTACGCTGCGCAGACTCAGTTCGTTGCTTATATTTCCTCAAAGGAACAAGAGATAATGCAGAAGGGATGATGGCTTTTGACTCTTGGGAAGCTTTATCAGATGATTTTACTGTATCTAAAGAAGGAGCTGAATCATGGCCTGTTACTATCAGACTATCCAAACAAGTTCCCGAGATATTACTGCGAGGACTGTCGAGATTTCCCTGATGATGGAGATCATTTGGAGCGATACACAAAGTTTGGTGATCTTTAAGACAAACGTTACTTTGATTCGAGACATTGCTAGGCTCGAGACAAAATCCAGATTGTCCACTTTCTTGTTCTGAGAAATCCCAGTTTGTAGTAACGTTCTGCCATCTTCTCTGATTTTCTTACCATGGATGAGCACTCCAACTCTAAGCCCACCGACGAGCACTTCATCTACAGCTTCCATGACTGCTCTCTGTAATGGCAAGAATTCCCCATTTTGAGTTTACAAAGTATGACTAGTTAAAAACCTACTGCATATTTTCGACAGACACTTAACTAGTCTTAAGATAAGTCAACACTTTCAACACAATGGTCATTATTTACGCTTGCGCAATCAACCATTTTGAGCCTCACTTGCAAGTGCTTAAAATTAAAACACAGTACCTTCAGACAGCCAACCGTTGCAGTTTCTGGGATCTCGATATACAACTCGGGGACCCTAAAAGACTTGATCCTTAACTTCACTGAAGCAAAAATGTAATAAAATGAAATAAAAATTTTCCCTTTCGAAACTCATCGAAAGAAAAGAAAAAGGTACATATAACTCAACAGAAGATCACTCTCATACCTTGTTGATTTCTAGATTGCAAGGAGGTGTTGCAATTACGAGGAACACGATACATTCCATCGCTCCTTCCATCTTCTTGATTATATGCCGAGCTACAATCGTAAAGCTTCCTCTTTTTAATTGGATAATCTTTTAGGGACCTTTTCTTTAAAGATATTCTTCCTCTGCGTAGCTAAACATACGAAAGCATTACTTATCAGATTGGAATCGTCTTGACGAAAAAACGTGTCGAAAAATCACCTGCGTTATATGGTTGATTCTCCTTCGCATCTACCAATCCTTCGTAATGCTTAGACCCTATAACTTTCCTCAACCTATGGTTAAAGGCCTTATCTCTATCACTTGCCTTTACCATCGGTGAATTCCTATAATTTCCTTCATCTGTGTTTTACGATCTGCTTCCTATTTTCTTCTTCTGATCCAATGAACGTAAGAAGTTTGACATCAAATGCCTTTGGCTCTAATGAAGGAATCGATATTCCAAGCTGAAGCTTGCACTCATCGCCATTGAGCTGTTCAACCGAAGTAGGCCTTGAGGTCACGTCTCTTTGGGCACATCCAAGCTCATTTTTCGACTGCAATATTTTACGGTGATTTTCTGATAGAAAATCGTAGCAAGTATTTTCATCCAACGATGATTTAACTTCTCCGTGTTCTTCATCATCATCATCTTCCCAAGAAGCTTCATGCTGAGAAAGGTTTCGGTCAGATAATATTCTCCCAGCTAATGTCGCCAGCAGCTCGAATGCACACGTTTGTTTCTGGCCATTTTCTCTTCTTTTGATTAAGCACTTTTTCTGATAAAAGTGTACGAATGAATGAATTTTCGGAAAGAGAAATAAAAAAGGAATAACGATTAACAACAAAGAGATGTATTACGTACTAACCCAGGCTGATCTAGCAGATCGTGGTACTTGACAGCCATTAGATTCGTACTCTGCTCTATTGTGAAGCCCCATAATCAATGAATCATTCCTACGATATTTTCCCAAGCAATGTATGTGAGCATTCGACAGATAAATGGAAAGACGAAATAAAACGGGCTCATCAAAGTTCAAAGAATTACAAGAAAGATGAAGAAAATTCAAGCTTTTTTGCCCAGCAAGGCTATGAATGACAGTAGAGATACTAATGCAGCATTGAACATGGCTTTCCCCGCAATCGTAAAACGCGCATAATAGAAGAGGAAGAAGAAGAAAGAATGAATTTTTATGGAAAATATGGTCTTTCGAAAATCTTGTACTTATATAAAGTTTGCAAAATGGATAGATCGAACCTAAGAAAATGAAAAGAAAAAAAGAAGACAGTTTATCACAAAACATCAGGAAAACCAAGAAGGTTTTATAAGGTTAAGAGAAGAAAACATCGAAGGAATCACTGGCATTTGGTAGCAGCAAAGGAAGGATCCAAGTTTAGAAGTTTCAAATAATCTGGGGAAGAAATCAGTCACAACTTCCAAGTTCACCAAAAAAAAAAAAAGAAAAGAAAACAGAAGGATTATTTGATCATAATATCTCACCCTCAAAAGAACCATGATGTTCCTCAAAAATCGTTTCCTTTACTTCTACAATGCAAAATCTGTCGTAAATCTACCTACAAACTAACACTAACTTGATCTTTGGCCCTGAGAGAAATTCCTTCGTACATCTGCCTTGTTCATTTGCTACTTCCTATATTTCTCATGGGCAAAGAACCACTCGAAGAACAGAAAAAACTGTGTTGAACAAAATGATGCCTTACTTAAACCCCATTCTTATACCTTTTGAAAATGAAGGAAAAAACTGCGCTGTCGTTTTTCGTGGAGGTCAGAGGTTGTCGGATGCTGACACGTGGAGGCCAATGTGGGGCCTGAAATTTTGCGTCAATCCGAGGAAAACGTTTTTGAGTCACTTGGCGCAAGAATTTTCTAAATTCTTTGCTAATTCTCTGTCCCACAAATGTTTTACCATCTTAAAATGGAATTATCTAATTGTTGGCTTTCGATATGCTTTTTCTTTTCATTTTTTCTTGGTGCAAAAGGAAATGCGAACGAAATACAAGGAGGTGTGTATGGTTTGTGTTCCAACAGAATTTGTAACTAAATTTTTCTTGAGGTTTGCCATTGCCTTACGTTAAATATAAAACCTCACGCATGAAAACATCAGCGGTTTTACTCTTTAACGACTCTCTCCTATCCTATTATAATAAGTAGTACTTTCTCCACGTGCGTTTAAAAATATAAGGGGATTCAACACATAAATACCTACATAAAAAAAAATTAGACAGATCAGTCCCTAGTCAGTGTAATTTTTAACCTAGGTACCTAGTTGAATTTTATTTTACTGATAGGTACCTAACTGACGGATTTATCCTACTAGAACTGGTTTTTTACATCTCTTACCTTGTTTCTTATTTCACGTTCGATCGCTCCTAAAAAAGAGAAAAAATCTCACAGCCCCAAACCAAATCGCACGATTGCTTGCCAGAAATCGACCCGGGTTTTTTTGGCTTCAGATTCTACGTCGTCTGTCCACTCGTTCGTCGTTGTATTCCCTTCTGAAATCGATTGGTAAGTCATTCACAGTATTACCGTAAGTGGTCGCATTTCGTCACTATTAGGGTTCTTTTGTGCGTGTTTTTGGAATGGCATTGATCTGTTGGTCGATTAGGGTTTTTTTGTGGGTGTATTCGCCATGGCTGCTTGATTTGGGGTTTTTTTGGAATGGGTCGATTTTGGTTTTTTCGAATGGGGTCAATTTGTTGTGGTACTACATCGTAACTGCATTTGGTACCCTCTGTTTTGGCATATTGGTACCCCTTGTGTGAATAAAATGGTACTGCTTGCCAAAAGTGGTCAAATGGGTTCAATTTTTTTGGTACTACATTATCACTGCATTATGTACTCTCTGTTTAGGCAAATTGGTATCCCTTATGTGAGTAAAATAGTACTGCTTGTTAACATTGGTTTTATCGAATGGGGTCAATTTGTTTTGGTACTACATTATCACTGCATTTGGTACCCCCTGTTTGGTCAAATTGGTACCCCTTGTGTGAATAAAATAGTACTGCTTGCTGACAGTATTTTTTTGTAGAAATGCCTCCACGGAACAGATTTGAGCTGGCTTCCCGGTGCCATCCTGCGCTGTTTCGATCTACCATAAACAATTTGAAGGGTAGCATGACCCCTGATAAAAAACAAGCTCTAAGAAGGTCCCCGTTTCATTTTTTTAGATATGCCTAAGATGAGCCATTCGTTTGTTCGAATTATCCGGCCTGATGATGAACGGGCGCATTATTGGGCTAATGGTAATACTCTCCATTACGTTATGAGTTTACCTTTTTTGCTTATGCATTTATTGATGAATTCAATGCTTTGGGAACTTTCAGATTTGGGTGTATGAGCATGTGCCCTCGTTGGCGCAGAAGCGGGAGATGTATATGTTTCCCCAAATGTTCAATTGAGAGAAAGTAGGTTTCCCATGACGTAATCGCTGCGGAGGCTGAATTGGCCGCAATTACCTCTGTCGTCCCAATATACCCAACAAAGAAGGAAGTGAAGTTCGTGCTTCCGATAAATTTGCTGCTGGAGGTATAAAATTCCCAACTTTTTATGTATTATTTCCTTTGTTTCTAACGGTTGAATGAATTATGTGTTGTTTAGGTTGATGGAGGAGTTGGCGGATCTCATTTGGAGTGGAGTGCTCGTGTGGAGAGGTTGGAAGCCGAGTTGAGATTGAAGGACGAGGTTATAAGAGATCTAAGGTCAAATGTTCGGACGTCGAAGGTTGATATGTCCAACGAGGATGCGAGGGAGGAGGTAGAGGCTGAGGATACTGAACGAGTGGATGATAAAAGGCTGAGGCTAAGGATAGGGATGTGTGCAGGGATGGGGGTGATGATAAGGCCGAGGATATGGTTCACAGTGAGGGTGATGATGTGGCCGAGCAGATGGTTCATAGCGACGGTGAGAAGGCCAAAGAGGACAAGGTTGAGGATACGGGTGAGGATAGGGCCGGGGATATGGCTCATAGTGACCGTGACGATATAGCCGAGGTGATGGCTCGTAGCGTCGGTGAGAAGGCCGAGGAGGACAATGTTGAGGATAGGGATGAGGATGAAGCAGAGGATCAGGAGGATAAGGGCGCGGAGGATCAGGTTGGGGATGGGACTGTTTGAAGACCTTTGTTTGTTTATGTTGGTTTTTCTTTTGTGCATGGACGGTTATTGCCAAGTGTGTGATGTGTTGTTCTTTGACAGTCCGTAATTTATGCAGTACCATATGTTATTGTAGGACCGTATCTTATCCTTTACGTACAGAGTACCGGAATATGCAGGTTAGACCGTACCATTATGTAAATATATGGCGTACCATAAACAGAAGATAAAAAGTACCTTGTCTTTCATATTACCGTACCATATCACTTATATATAGTGTACCGTAAATGCAGGTTAACCGTACCATTACGTAAATACATACCGTACCTTATATATCACACATGAAGTACCTTATCTGTTGTACACTAAGGTACCTTGTGTTTTACAGAAGGTACCTTATCATTTACATATATAGTACCATAACCTGCAGGTTTACCGTATCCAGAATTATACATACAGTACCCAGATTTCAAAGTATATCGTACCATTTGTTATTCGATCGAAAAATAAATACATTCCTAATCGAATCTCGTTGTCCTGCGTGATTTTGACAATACCTAACAATAACGAAATGAAAAAAAAAATATGAAAGCCTAATGCTCCGAATTCGCAGATGTAGCACTCACCAAGTTATTCAAATTATGTTGTAGATGTTCTTGCTTCTATCCTTATACTATAATGAATCTTGGTATTCTAAGATTTAATTCATGCGTGCGGGGCCTAATGCATCGAATTTGATCTAAAACGTATTTAATACTATATTTTACTGTTCTACGGTGGTTCGAGGTGAAAAAGTAATTCGTACGACCTCGAAAAATACTAATCCTAGTATGACGTATCATATATTTAAGGGACGCCGTACCAAAAATAGCTTTGTAGGGGTACCTATCGTTTTGTTTGAAGCGTACCAACTCAGACACGGTTACAGTACCATAAATTACATATGACATGAAACATCTTATGAAAGCCACCGACATGTCAGATAATGCTGTCTTTTATGATTTAATACCTCGTATGTCAGAATCTGTCCAGTCATGACAGAAAAATTCAGAAATCTGTCCACTCATAACAGAAAAATGTCATAAAAGTGTTCAATCATTACAGAAAAATGTCAGAATTATCTCTTTCTTTCTCCACATCAACATCTGCTGAAATGTTTCGTTTGTGACGGAAAATAAGTCTTAAATTCGAAGTCTTACTTTAATTTATACGGTACCTACTTCTGAAACGATACAGTACCCTATGTTGTACACTTAGGGTACCTAAATGACCTAAATTACAGTATCAAACTTGCGTATATAAAAGTACCAAATTGGCATATGTTATAGTACCAAGTTCGCTTATATTACTATTATGTTGGCATATCTTACGGTATCAATGGTATATTACAGTACCAAATATGCATATTACGTGGCATATATTACAGTACCATAGTTGCGCATATTAACGTACCAATTCGGCATATATTACAGTACCAAAGTTACATATCTTACGGTACCAAAGCGACATATATTACAGTACCAAAGTTGTGTACAGTAACGTACCAAATTGGTATATATTACAGTACCAAGTTTGCTTATATTAGTACTATGTTGGCCTATCTTACGGTATCACCGGTATATTGCAGTACCAAAGTTACATATCTTAGGGTACCAACGTGGCATATATTACAGTACCATAGTTGCGTATATATTACGATATCAAACTGGCATATTATTACAGTATCAAATTGGCATATATTACCGTATCAAACTGGCTTATATTACAGTACCAAATTTGCATATATTATAATACATTGTTCACATCATTTAGATAAAAAGAATGAGTCATTATCAATTGACATATTTGGATAAAAGAATTGCCCGTTGCTATCATTTAGACAAAAGAATGAGCCATGTCCTATTGACACATTTGGCAATATATTACAGTACCTTATTGGCATATATTACAGTACCTTATTGTCATATATTACAGTACCTTGTTGGCCTATATTACGGTACCTTATTGGCATTTATTACAGTACCTTGTTGTCATCCATTACAGTACCTTGTTGGTATATATTACGATACCTTATTGGCATTTATTACAGTACCTTGATGTCATATATTACAGTACCAAATTAGAATATATTACAGTACCTTGTTGGCATATTACAATACCTTATTGTCATATATTACAGTACATTGTTGGCATCATTTGGATAAAGAATGTGCCACATACAAAAGTGCAACAAAAACAGTATTGGAACAAAAGCATTAACGAAATACATGGCAAATACGGACCCTACGTCGATACGGCCTCTCTACAAGTACGATGATTATTCCTGTATTTTCCACATCTTTTGCGCTTGTTGAATATTTTATCTACCTGAGAAGGAATCCTCCGGATCTTTCAGCAACCAAGAAGAACACAAATGCCCGGGTCACGAATAAAATTCCCGTCATCGATTTGAGCATTCATCTCGTGCGTCGTCGCTTCATGATCGATACTAAGAATGACTCCCTTTTATACTCACACAATGCAAACAACGTCCTGCCACTAACCGAACTTGTAGACGGCATATTTTCAGATAATATGACAACCTGTATAAATGGTACGCATGTATAGTTTACAATGGTACAGCGTACGCGGACATCTTGGTACCGTATAGACACATAAAATGGTACATAATAAACATAACAAATGATACGTAATAACAGTTATATAAAGAAACCTGAAATCCCGATGGATTAGCCTCAATAACTGTCAAGAATCGACATACACCCTTACATCGAGCTCTTAGATCGCATTCAGCTCCCAGATCTGAGTTAGATTTGATCTCACGAGTGCAATCGATTAACCACACCCAAAGTAAAATAAAAGCTTACATGACAAAATCGAGACCCTAAATCGAGACCCAATGTGGAATAGGCTCGTGCTCGTCGTCCGGTGCCACCACGAGCGGAAGGTGATCGTCAATTGCAGAGATGGAGCTGAAATTTTGTCAGGCGTGATCGTCCGGTGCCAAAATCGATTGACCAAACCCAAACCAAAAGAAAAATTTACCTGACAAAATCAACCCCCAAAATCGAGAACCCATCGTTCAATAGGGTCTTCGATCCTTGTCCGGTGCCGGCACGAGCAGAAGGAGTTGGTCGGCAAGAAGAAATCGTCGACGGCGAGCTGAAGGTCGAATTTTGCAGAGATAAAAAAAGCTGAAATGAAATTCTAAATCATTTAATAAGGGTATTTTCGTAATCTTAGGTGATTAGGTACCTAAGTGTAAAAATTTTATTCAACTAGGTACCTAGCTATAAAAAAGTTCTGACAAGGTACCTAAGTGGCTGATTTTTTTCCTATTGGGTATTTATGTGTAGATTTCCGAAAATATAATTATATTTATATTACATTTTTTTTTTGGTAGAATGAAAATTCATTTACTGCGTAACCAGACATTACATCCAACCCACTCTAATACATCCAAAGTTAAACAGAACTACAACATATAACACGATATATCTGTGACCTATTAATTTTCTTTTGCTGGCTCAGACTCTGTAGCCTCATTTTCATCCCCTGTTTAATCTCGGTTGTGATCTGCTCTGAGCTTCTTAGTTCATCCCCATGGAGCCTTCTATTTCGCTCGCACCACAGATGGTGGAGCACAGAAGCCATGCAGGCCACACTAATGCGATGGTTAACATTCCGCTTCTTTCCAAGCAGTTCCATCCATTTACATAATTCTTCAAATGATCGAATCAATCCTCCCAATCTCAGCCATGTACAGATGCTAGAAGTCACCTGTTGGCTGTAAGGGCATTCCAGAAAGAGGTGCTCCACAGATTCCAAGCTCCCTCCACACAGCTTGCAACTTGTATCAGTAATGTGCATGCCCCACCTCATCAATCGATCCACTGTTAAAATCCTTTTCTGCAGTATCAACCAAAGAAGAAATGAATGCTTCGGAACGTTGAGCCTATTCCAAACTGCTTTGCAATAGGGGAAATCTGGCAGGATGCCTTTGAGCCAATCATAACCGCTTTGAACTGAGTACACCCCATCCTTTGCTGGTAACCATTTCCTACCTTCATAACCCATCCTGAAATCTTCTCCACCAAAGATTGGCACGAGGTTTTACTCCATTTAACTGGTGATAGAGGCACTCCTAGATACCTCATTGGATAGCTACCCAGCTTAAAGCCTGTGGACAGTAGTATCTGCTCTGTTACCCCACTGTTTATACCAGCCATGTATAGGCTTGACTTCTGCTGGTTCGCATCCAGACCTGAAACTTGGCGAAATTGCTCAAGTGTTTTCATTACTACTGTGACTGCCCCCAGGGTTCCTTTGCAAAATATCATCAGGTCGTCAGCGAAACATAGATTAACCAAGTTAAACTGCTTACACATTGGGTGATATCTAAACCGGGTATCTTTAGAGGCAAGCTGCAGCATCCGGGTTAGATATTCCATTGTGATCACAAAAAGTAGAGGTGATACAGGGTCACCCTGTCTCAGCCCTCGAGCTCCCTTGATAAACCTTGATTGAGTGCCATTAACAGATATAGAGAAAGTCACAGTGGTGATGCATTCCTTGATCCATAGCACAAATTTCATAGGAAATTTAAGCAAGCATAACCAGTTTAAAAGAAAATCCCATTCCACTGTGTCATATGCTTTTCTGATATCCACCTTCATTAGTGCCCGGGCCGAAGCAATCTTCCTACTATACAGTCTAATTAGGTCTTGGCATAGGAGAATGTTGTGAACCATTAACCTCCCCTCTACAAATGTACTTTGATTGGGATGAATGAGTTTTGGCAGCAGTGGCTTAATCCTGGCACATAGTAATTTAGCAATGCACTTGTATATGGTGTTACAACATGCTATAGGTCTGAAGTCTTGGGCTGAGTTGGGATTTGACACCTTTGTGAGACATAGGGCTGTCCGGTTCAGTCTTGGCAGCAACTTGCCCGTGTCAAAGAAGTCTAGGATGGCAGTGGTGACTTGATCCCCTACTACACTCCAAGCTTTTTTAAAGAATCCACTCCCATAGCCATCAGGTCCCGGAGCTACCTCTTCATGGATTCCTTTCATCACTGACCAGATTTCCCCTCTGTTAAATGGTTTAATGAGACTAAGCTGATCTGTCACTGTTAAAGTATAACCTTCTGCTGCTACTCTTTGCTCCAGCATGTAGTTGTTGGTGCTCCTCTTGCCCAGGACCTCCTGAAAATAATCAGAGAAGTGCTGTGCTATTTCACCCCCATCAGTCAGTATTCTGCCATCTGTGGCAGAGATAGATAGGATACGGTTGGAGTATGTTCTTTGCTTGATTCTTGCATGAAAAAAAGCTGTGTTTTGGTCTCCCTCAGCCATCCATCTAGCTTTGGCTTTTTGTCGCATGAATTTATCATTAGCCACACTTAGAAACCAAACTCAGCTCGTGTTTGCTGCTCTTTTTCTAGTATATCCAGATTCTGAGGGTCAGCATGGAGTGTTGTTTGCAGTTCCTCTAGTCTGGTTCTGACCTTCTCGGTAGTGGTCTCAATGTTAGCAAATTGGGATTTGTTCAAAGTTCTCAGGGGACCCTGCAATTTAGCCAAGTTCCAGTAAACATTTCTCATACCTGAGCCAGGTTGCAAGCACCAGTGCTCCTCCACAGTGCTTAGAAAAGAAGGGGACATGGACCACATGTTGAAGTACTTGAAAGGCTTCTTGGTATTTTGGGATTGCCCTGTTTTCCTTAGACTAATGGGTGAATGATCTGAAACTCCCTCGGGCAGAAAAACTGTAAAGTATTCTGAGAAGTGGCATATCCAGTTTGGGTTGGCAAAAGCCCAGTCAATCGTGCTCCAGATTCTCTGCTCATGACTCTGTTTGTTGGACCACGTGAATTGGCACCCACTTCTCTTTACTTCCACCAGTTGGCAGCTTTGCAGGCATTGATTAAACTCTCTTAATTCAGCTGCAGAGATAGGAGAACCCCCCAATCTGTCCTCAAAGCTTCTTATATTGTTGAAATCTCCCCATATCATCCATGGATCCTTTGAAGCCTCTCCAATATGCACCATAATTTCCCACAGTTTGACCCTAGCAGCCGGCTCATTATGACCATAGACAACTGTGAGGTATGTAACAAAGGATCTATTCTTCAGCACTTTAAAATGCATATATTGGTCTGATTTCGACACCAATTCTAGCTCAGTTCCACCCTTCCATATCACCACTATCCTTCCATTGGGATGTTCACTTAAGTTGTGGCAGTATTCCCACCCTTCGAAGACTTTATTTATTGTGTTTTGGACTGTTGCCTCTTTTAATTTTGCCTAACATGCACAAAAGGTTTATTCTATTTTTATGGCAGAAGAGAGCCACCTCTCTCTGCTTTGAGGGGCCATTCAGGCCCCGTACATTCCACGATGCGCTACTATCCATTACCAATAAACGGAACCCTCTGCTTGGAAGGGGTATTTGTAATGTTGGACAGATTACTCAACTCCTCCCTCTGAACCAAGTCAGCCCAAGACTTCCTTGCTCCTTGTTCTGGTTGTTGTTCTAGCCTAGCATTTTTCAGGTCAAGCTTTTTGCGTGTTGCTGGGATTAGGTCCTCAGCCATGGGAGACTGCTTAGCTCTGGTACCTGTGTCTGCAATTTTCTTAGCTGGTGTAGGACTACTGGTGACTGGTGGGGCTGTTACATGGAGCTGCTGATCCTTGTGAGCAGGCTGTCATTCCTTCTGAGTCACTTTCTTGCATATAGCCGCTTCATGACCGTAACTCGACAGTTGGTGCACAGAATAGGCTTCCATTCATAAGTGACTCTCTGTTCCAGCAATTGCCCTTTCTCGCTGAGGAACTGAATGGTGTCTTTAAGGGGTTTATTTAGATCAATCTCCACTAGGACTCTTGCATAATGGATCCTTTCTTTCTTCCTTGTAACATCGTCAGTCATTATGGGTTGTCCAATCAGACTTGCTAGCTTGCTAAGGGTCTTGTTCCCCAAATATTTCAGCTCCAACTGAGGAAGTTGTACCCATATGGGGACACGATCCACACCTACTTTGCTTAATTGCGTGCTCTCCGTCCATGGCACAAGGACCACTGGCTTATTATCGAAATGGATGATCTCAGTTTGGAGAATCCTGTCCCGAGACGATACGCAGTCAAACCTTGCCAAGAATAGTCCCTGCCTCACTTGCCACACGTTTTGCAAACCTAATTTGTCCCATTTCGCTTCAAGAAACCTGACATAACTCCATATGGAGGGTTAGCCCCCAGAACATAATAGAGCATTGCAGAATTCCAGTGCTCAACTTCCTCTTGTATCTCCTTAGGCTCCACCATACCTACCTCGTGCCCTTCCTCAGTACTAGGGGCAATATAATCAAGTCGATTTTCCTGCTTTTGGAACAGATTTGCATTGAATTTGACCCAGGGATTATTGGCAGTAGACGGTATAGGCACTCGGCTGGGTGAGCTCACCAATTTTGGCCATTCCTTCTCTAATTGCCTTTCAGCCTCCAATTTGATCGGGGATTGGGGGGCCACATCATTAACCAATGGCGTGCGCCGCAGTCCGACAATTACTCCTCCTGTCGATTGGCTGGTACAGGAAACATGCCGATCGAGGTCCTCCGTCGTTCAATTGACTATCTGTCACCACCATTCCTGGGGATTTTATCTTCATAGAATCCAATGGAACAGTACGCCCTCGCAATTGGTACTGATCAGTCGAGCTCGCTTTGCTGTCCAACGATCGCCCGTCGATAGAGGCCGGCGGTTTCACCACCGTGACCGGCGCCGCCCTCTATGTCACCGTTCTTCTCTTTTTCGCCATGGCAGAGAGAGAAAAAAATTGGCGCAGTATCAATTTCACCGTTTTTATTATTACATTAACTTTAATATTTATAATATTTAATATTTAATCATGAAATATATTGGTAATTATATAAAGTGGAAACTAATGTGTTGGGATATAATTACAATAACTAAGAAATTAGGAGTGAAATGATTAACTCTTTAAATTAATTAAATTATAAATAGAGGGACTAAATTGTAATAAATGACTGACAATTTTTAGCCACCTAGCCCTTTTATGTAATTACTTCCTCCGTCCCATTTATTTCTTTCCATCTTTCTATTTCGGGCGTCCCACATAATTCTTTCCATTTCTACTTTTGGTAAAAAATTATTCCAATAATTAAACTAATTACGCCATTTATATTTTAAAAAAGCTTCTTAATTTGCATGCCCACTAATTAGTTTTCTCTCTCCATTCCTTAAAAGTGTACTATAATATTAAAAAATTGTGGTTTCTTAATCTACGTGCCCACTAATTTTTGGGAAGTATTAAGTGGGGCAGAGGTAGTAGAATAGATATGTTGATGAGTATTTCGAAACTATGTACTAATATAATAAACAGCCCATAAACTTTAAATCATTGAACAATCATGTAGTCTCAATGGGCTTTTAAACGGGCTTGACTCACATCAATGTTTCATAAAAGTTCTTAGCTGTTACACCAATAAAATTAGGAAATCGGTCCAATAATAATATAAGCTCCATTTCAATAAATAAAGTTAACTTCGGCTGACGGGCTTCTAACAATACAACCCATTGATAAGTGGGCCTGACTTACGGCTCGCGGGTTGAGCCGTTTGATATCTCGTAACATTAGGGACTAAAGAATAACGAGACATTAACAATTGGTACCACAAAAAAGAGGTAACAACAGCCCATGATAATTAAAACCCCTCTTCCTCCTCCAGAAACCCTAGCCGCCACACCAAGCTCTTCTCCCCTCTCCTCCTCCACCTCCATTCATGAAGGTGGGGGAGCTCCCATTTACTTTTTCCTCTCTGTCTTGGTTGTTTTTTTTTATTTAAAAACAAAAAATTGGGTTCCGCCTCCGCCGCCTCCTCTGCCCTGCCGTCGTCTCATCCGCCTTGTTGCCATCTCCTCCGCCGCGCTTCCGCCTCTTTTGCCATGGATTTGAAGAGGCTAGTTTGTTTTCTTGTTTTTCTTTTACAAAAAAAACCTCCTGCCGTCGCCCCGTCACCGCCGTCGCACACCTGCCACCGCCTCCCCGTCACCGCCGATGCCAACCTTCCGTGGTCAGCCGAGGTTCAGTCGGCTCGTGAGGGATCCACTCCCAACGTCTGCCGCCTTCCGCCTGCTGCCACCGGCTTCCTTTGCCGATGTTTGCCACCCGCACCGCCCAGCCTTTTGTGTCGGGCAGTGTTTTCTCCTCAGGGGAGTTTCCTCCTTGTTGGAGGTTCCTCCCCTTCGTAGGTGTTTTTCTCCCCTTCGTGGGAGCCTTTCTCCTCCCCTAATGGGAGTATTTTCCTCCCTTCGTGGAGTTCCCCTCGGGGTTATTTCTCCTTCTTTGGGGCTTTGAGAACGGATACTGAGCTATCACTGGTCATTTACGCAATAGAAATAGTCAATTATGTTGTAATATTTGGTTATTGCTCTATTGTATCTTTGTATCCATTTGGATTTATGAATGAAATCTTTTTTTTTTCAAAAAAAAAAAAGGAAAACAATTGGTACCACAAGTGTTACTTGCCACCGTAATTTTACTTTATGGACTTTCCCTAAATAATTGAAAACTAGGAGGACTAAATCGTAATAGTAGGTTGATTGATGAATCCTGTAGGGTCTTTTAAGAAATAGCCCTTGACTTAGTCAATGTTAAAAAAATAGTCTCGTTGACATTTTTTTGGTCAACGGCATTATTTTAATTAACTTTTAATCATCTTCTTTAAACCTCGTTAATAGAACAAAAAATAAAAGGAAAAGAAAAATAAATAATACGTACACATGATAAAAAAAAAAACGAAACCCCTATTTGAACGCATAGCAGCACGTAATAATTATTACAACCACCCAGATCGATCGATTCTTTCTTCTTCATCGTGTCTAAGAAAAAACAGCCTCATTTTCGTCACTAAGTCGAGCTCAAAGTCTGCGAAAGAAGTCTTGAAAGAAATAACCAGCTCTAACTCTTTACAGTAAGTTTTTTCGATTCGAATTATGAATTTTAACTCTCGAAATTACGTGATTGTGTCAAAGAGATGATGTGTGGCCACGAGAGTGTCGAATTTCTAGTTGGAATGACGAAAACCCGTGGTCATTATGCTTCATGGTACCCGCACATATATTCAAGAGTTCCAATCCATTAGAGCTGGGGCCCCTCGCATGACTGCAGGGCCCCCGCGCATCTTTACATGGTCTCTGAACGCTGGTGTTGGGGTCCCGCGCATCAGTGCAGGGGTCGCGCACTAGAGCATGGGTACCGTGCACTAGAGCAGGGTTCCTACGCATCCGTGCAGGGGCCCCGAGCGCTGGTGATGGGGTCCCTTACATTAGCGCAGGGGCCGCGCACTAGAACCGGTGTTCTGCGCACTAGTCCAGTGTTCCCGCGCATCAGTGCAGGGATGGAACGCTAGTGTTGGTGTCCCGCACACATGAGCGCTTAGGACCAGGGCATCAGTGCAGGCCCCGTGCATTAGAGCAGGGGTCCTACGCACTAGAGCAAGTGTCCCACACATCAGTGCAGGGGCCCCAAGCTATAGTGCATGGGACTCGCGCAATATATTAGGATTTTCGCGAGGTATTAGGGTTTTCGAGAGCTGTTAGGGTTTTCAAAAGCTCTTAGAGTTTTGCAAGCTGTTAAGGCTTCAATTATGTTTCCAAATTACATTATCAAACACTCCGCATCCAACAATCACATTTTCGCAAACTAGGGTTTCACAAATTAGGGTTTTGCAAGTTGTTAGGGTTTTCGCAAGCTGTTAGGATGTTCGCAAGTAGGTCTATAATTCTAATATACTTTACTTCGATTGCAGCAGATAATCATGACGATCACTAACATTGTATACCAAGTCAAGGGTTAGTGGATTCGCGAAGACAATACCTCGAAGTGGTGTCCACATCCTAATCAATATTGATCGACGAGGAAACATGCACGTTAGAAGACGTGAAGGATGAGATTGTGAAGGTATTGTCGCTACGCAGCGACAATTCCAAACTCACGTTAAGCTATATGCCTAGCGTAGCTTACAATTTCCACAACCCATCTACATCAAGAATGAATACGCTATACGTGCATACCTTGGTTTTGGTGGTCCACAATTAAGACCTGGCTCCATGTTGAGGTTGCGTTGTTTGTCAGTGTCGCACCACACAAGCTCATCTTAATAACGAATTGAATTTCAATGTCGGTCTAATAGAGCAGTGCGATGCAAATGAGGAAATCCATCCCGTGTGGGGTTACATGGACGAAAATCTAACTACCAATCTTACCATCTTTCTAAATACAGGGATTTTCAAGAAGATCAAACCGGACAATGCGAGAATCAAAATGAGAATGAAGATAATGAAGATGATATAGTCGAAAAACCCGCATTATGCTTCGGAAGATGATAATGACGATGTCGACGTCCCAAAGCATAACTCTCCACATGTGGCCTAACTCTTGGCGGATGATTGTACGTTTGCGAATGGTTCAAGCCTTTCAGGAATTTCGAGACGCGAAGGACATCAAGGACGTAATCACTAAAGTAGCCCTTGATGCGTGTTTTGAGTTCAAATTGGTCCGGTCAAATAGAACCATGTACGTAGTGAAATGCGCAAACGATGAATGCAAATGGCGAGTACGAGTTGCACAGGACAAGGACTCCCCGTTTTTCTCAATACGAACGTAATGCGGCAAGCACACATGCGAGGTTTCTCATCGTCGCCGTAGCATCGGCAAGGAAGTTTATCGTTGTATCGAGCGTTCTGTTGGAAAATTTCACCGGTCCTAAAGAGATTTTGAAACTCAAGTCAATCATGTCAATCATGTAGAACATGGGAGTAGATGTTTCGTACTACAAGGGTGGAAAGGCAAGCAAAATAGCGACAGTGAATTGGTCGGTAACAAGGACGATTGTTACGGTTTACTTTCGGTGTACTTGGATGCATTGAGGCAAGTAAAGTTGACAGTATCACAGCTTGGGAGATGGACGAAGAAAGGAGGTTCAAATATATGTTCTTAGCATACGGCACATGCATTAGGGGATTTGCGTACGTGAGGAAAGTCGTATCTATCGATGCAACTTTTTCGAAGGGTAACTATAAAGCAGTTTTGCTCATTGCTACGGCGCAAAATGGCGATTAACATCAATATCCTCTCGCATGGGGTCTTGCTGACTGGGAGGGAACCGAATCTTGGACATGGTTTTCATTAGATTGAGGCGTTTCGTACTGGACAGTAATGACTCATGATAATTTCTGACCGAAACCCTGGTATAAAGAATGTTGTTCCGACTGTGTTTTCGAATGTGTTTCACGGTTTCTGCGTGGCACCTTCAACAAAATCTGAAGTTGAAAACGGCGGACAAGGGTGCATGCCCCATTTACTGGTGGGTAGCGAATGCCTACACCAAGGCTGAGTGCGATGCATATTACCAAGCTCTAAAATCAAAATTCAAGTACATGGGTGCCTATCTTGACGAGATTGAAAAGGAATGGTGGATGAGGGCATATTGTCCCAAATTGAGATATAACATCATGGCGACCAATGGATCCGAAAAATGCGGCTCTACGCGCGGGATAGAGAACTTCCAGTTATAGGATTGTTGGGCTCGATTCACCGATTAACATCAACTTGGTTCAGTAAACATCGAAGAACATGCGAAGCTTCAATCGCAGCGAATACGACGTAGTTTACGCCGAAGGTCGAATCGATCCTCCGCGAGAATTTCGTTGGGTCGCAGATTTTGTCACGCCCCAACCCGCGTCGAAGCGCGACAGCCGCCACGTTTATCAATAAACGCAAGGCTCAATATCAACTCACACGTTACGAACAAAAATCATACAAAAGAAGGTACAACAGAAGTCGATGAAATATATAATTATATACCAAATGTGGTTTTAAACTGTACAGAACCGTTCAAAAAGCTCGACCAATGAAGAATTATGTTCGCAAATATCTAGCCGAAAGATAACTCTGCCAATGGATCCGCCAAACTAAATGAAAAGTAGAATTCCAAAGTAGAAGAATCGATAGCGAAAACGATGATCGATAAGGGCAAACCTCCGAGCAAAAGATAACGACCTAGAAGGAATATATATATATATATATATATATATATATATATGGGGCGAGCAAACAAATAGCTCAGTGAGAAGATAATACAGACACACTTTATCCTAATGGAAAGTTCGTCCACTCCATGAAATCATAACAAATCAAATATATCGATCGCTCCATTTACACGATAAAATTTCCACCACTCATACGAGACAAATACGACCACTGACTATCACGAGACATATAAAGTACGTCAACAAAATCCACGTAATCACATAAACGACGCGTGGGTGGCCATCTCCTCCCTCGAACTGAGCCCCATCCGAGTCCATCACTGTAGTCTATACCGTGGGTCGTAAACTGATATATCAACTACTATGACATGCATGTCCCACACATACACGGTGACGTTGGCCAAAATATCCCCAGCGACCATCCTTCAACGATAATCAATGTCAAATCAACACATGGCACTGGAAGAGTGCAACCGCAGGCCTTCACTCACCCGAGTGTGCCAAGCCACGGGCTACTTACTCGATGCCACTCCACACTCACCCGAACGTGGCCATTCGGGCTACTTAGGATGCAACAGACAAGATCAACCAAACAATATCACCATCCGTAAACTCACAAATCAAATCACCAATATCGAACACTGACGTGCCATCATGTCGCGTATCCCCGTAAAATTCTGACTCGATTCACCAAACCACACCTACGACCAATTACTCATCAAACTTGACAAGACTGCACAATCTATCCGACAAGGCCCCCTATCAGTAAGACCAAGACCTAAAATAGAAACACATCATCACATCACGTAATGCCCCGTGTAACCGTCAACACAACTCAAAGCATCATATATACCTCAAAACTCTTCGACCACCACAAACATAAACATCTTTAGCCGACAAGGCTCACTAGCGCAAATCCCCACGATATCACAACAATTCATAAAGCGAAGGTGTAAAACGATGACATAAAACGACAAAATAAAACGACCCGACGAGGTCCACACATCCCATGAAGGAAAGGCGTCCCCTATTACCCACTCACAATAAATATCGAGCGCTTCGTAAAGTCTGAAGCTCTGCCCCCGTTCTCTTGATGAATGTTCCTCCGCCACGATCCTACAAATCGCCAAAAACTGCTTCAAGATCACAATAATATCTCAGCGGTACTGCCCAAGGTCATTCAATACCAAGGTAAGAGTAAATTGCGAAATAAGTTAGCAAATTGCAGAAGTTTCTATTTTACAGCAGGAAGTTTAGAAATCCATAACAACTTGCACACATATTGGATCAAGATGATTCCAGTGGCTATGAACATCTGAGAAAGTCATCTTTCAAGACTGATCAATTTCAAATGAATCGGAGCAACCTAAATGGGTCAGAACAGGAAAAGACAGAAGCTGCGCAAGCCGTTTTTTTCTTTCCAAAAACAGCAATTACAAGAAAATTCCAATTTCGCAATATCAACTTCAAAAATGCATATAAATTATAGGAAAATCGGATTAAACCTAATCAAGAGGCTATGAAAACATCAAGACCTTATCTTTCAAAAGAAACAAGTTTCGAAAGAATCATCGCACAACGATAGGTCAAATTCACCGAAAACAGGAGTTGTGCGTAACAATATTTTTCTGAAAACCTAGCCTTAAAAACGAATCTGGAGGAGATTTAAGTATCTACGACCTTTATGAAAGCTTACCTGAGATAGAAACCATTCAAGACCCAGCTTCACAAGTTCGATTTTGGCTTTCTTCTCCCTGGTTTTCGTTTTCTTCTATGAGACTTAGGGTACGTTTGGTCTGCGGAATTCGATGCAGAAAAGAAAAGAAACGTGTGGCCATATGCATGGAATCATTGTACATTACGCTTCACGTGTCGTATCATCCCACTTTTCCTTTTCTTTTCCACGTCAAAATCCGTAAACCAAACGTAGCCTTAGAGAGTAACGAATGAAATGAGAAAGAATATTAGGTGGAGTTTGGACTGAAATATTTCGGAAGGGCTTGGACTGGGTTGAGTTTATATAGAGTAAATGGCTAGACTTGTTTTACTTGAGGTGTTATAGTTTCATGTATCGGAAGTTGGGCGTTTAACATATAACGTATACTGGTACAACGTGAACGAGATCGTCGATCTAGAGTTGCGTACATGCAGCTGTAAGATGTTTGACATCGACTGAATTCATTTCCCACACGGGATTGCTGCTTGTTGTTATGCCAATGTCGATGTGGGTTCACTAGTTCATGCTTATTATAGCTTGAAAATTTGGAAGTTAGCTTACGAAGATACTATATGGCCGGTGTCCGAACACGTCGAAAGAAGTGTTGAAATGCTGCCACCTCATCGCGAGAAACAACGTGAGAGAGCACAGAAAAATAGGCTGCCTTCTGTTGGTGAATTTAGCAGGAGGTAAAAATAAACAATTAGGATTTTCTAATGTAATGGAACCTAATTATGAGTGCTATGATATGATATTATTTAGACATGGAACGAAATATAACGTAATTATGGTTTTCTAATGTAAGATTACGTAATTATGAGTGTTATGATATGATATTATTTGAGGTATGTAACGTAATAACGAAATTATGGTTTTTAATGTAATAAAACCTAATTATGCGGGTTTTAAAATAAAGGGTTTTAAAGTTAGAGTTTTAAAGTCAGGGTACCCGCAAAAGGGCGCACGTGGTTCCCGCAGTTACGCGCATAGGACCTGCGCACATGCGCATTGGACCCGCGCAGGATCATGCAGGGCCCAGATCTTATGCGGACGGGTCCCATGCGATGTATAAAGCGAGTCTGTATAAAAATTAAAACCCCAATTTTAGTCAATTATTGGTCTTCCTTTGCAGACAATTACTATTGAATTATTGGTCAATTATTTGTCTGTAATATGTCAGTTCTGAGGTCCGTGTCAGAATGCCTTGTCAAATCTGATGTGCTTTTGATGTGTGAAAAAGCAGCTCACGGGTTTTAAAAGTATTTGAGTAATTATAATAGTATATATAATTTGGTTCATATTAAAACTTAAAAAATTTAATCTTAAGGAAAAGTTTAAAAAAACTATCTTGACAAAACTCTTAACTCGTTAATTTATATATAAAAAATTTACATTATTTAGTTATTGTTTTGAATGTCATATTGGTGAATTAGTTGGATGTCACAATAATTGAGCACATTTACATCAGAACAACGTGCCTTATGTTAGTGACGTTAGGATGTAACAATCGAAAAATCGTATCTAATTATCGCAAAAGGCCATAATTTTGTGGACTATGATACTATATGACGTATAATATTCGTATGGAGGCTGAATCAAATTTCAAAATTATTTAATTTAGTGTAAAATCGCGAAAATAGTCGAAGGGTCCTCGCACATGAGCGCTGAGGGTCCCTTGCTTTCACGCACGTGTCCCATGCTCATGTGCGGGAACCCGCGCGTGAATGCAAGGTCTCGTGCATAACAGACCGACCCGTGCTCTTATGTTGGGGCCCCTGCTTAATAGGTGCCGCGCGCTATCCATACAATAATTAGTCAATTAATGATTTTTTCTTTTGTCCTTGTCATCTTGCCAGGGTCATAACAGTATGTCAAATCTGATTGTGACGTTTGTTTCTCAAACAAAAAAAAAGCAAAACTTTCAGCGAAACCCTAAACCATACCAAGCACACCACTAGTTACAGAAAATTTGCAGGCAAGAAATTTCCTAAAATTCCAAATTTGCTCAATCGTCAGATTGAAAACGTCGTTATCCTTAATGTTAGGAATATTTTATAGTGTTCAATTTAAATGTGTTTATCTTAGTTGGTTTGTATTTAATTAACTTTGGGCTAGTTTGTAATATTCTAGTTCTTAGTTACTAGGGGTATAATATACCAACTAATGTGGTATATATACCCCAAACCCTAATTCATTAGGGTGTGTGTTTTTGGTGTAGTATGTGTGAGTTGCGTGTGTGTTGAATAGTAAAACAAAGCATTTTCAAAGCACCCATTTTCTACACTAACACACCCCACGTTTGAGCTTCAAAACCTTCATCATTAGCGTGGTAAATCGTCCTAAATCAGTGTTGTTGGATCGAATAGGGATCAACAAGTGGTATCAGAGCAAAACACGTTCGGATTTGAACAATTTTTGAAATTTTTGGGTATTTTTTTTGGATTCGAATTTCTGCCATTTCTTGAGTTTTTGAGTTGATTTGACTGATTTTGCAAGCTCAAGAGGTAATTAGGTTGTTTTCAAGTGATTTGAAGTGATTACCCAACTTTTTTCAGTTGATTTGGGTGAGTTTTGGGTAGAAATCACGCCTGTTTTTCGTCATTTTCAGTCCAGAATCGGGTGGATGAACAAATTACCCGATTGCTACAGTACCTGAAACAGCTACAGTACCAATTTACTCAGTTTCGGGCGTTTTTATTCAGTTTCGGGCGAATTTTGACTGGTCAAACCCGAAACTGGACTGGTCAACGCGAAACTGGACTGGTCAACCCGAAACTGGACTGGTCAACACCCGAAAGTTGACTGGTTAATCGAATTTTGACTGATCAAACCCGAAACTGGACTGGTCAAACCCGAATTTTGACTGGTCAACACACGAAAGTGACTAAAAAAAAAAAGGTAACGGCGAAAGTGGGAATTACTGAGTTTCGGGCGATGACACTGTTGAATTCCCAAATCAAACTTTCACTTTCGCCCGATTGCCATTGTTAAAAAAAAAAGTATAAAATTATATCAAATATAAAGACAGTTTCGGGCGAAACATATTCTTTCGGTAAAAAAAAAAAGTAGTAAACTTTCGATTGGTGACTCATCATCGGTCACACACAATCGGGCCGATTGCTAACAATTTTTAGCAAATTTCACTGTAGCGATTCCTGTAGCAAAAAATTTCACTGTAGCGGAAATTCACTGTAGCGATTTCACTAGCAAATTCAACAATCGACCGATTACAACGCGAATGATTCACTGTAGCAAAAAAATAATAAAAAATTTATTGTTAGAGTACTTTAGCGATTTTACTGTAGCAAATTCAATCAATCGCCCGAAACTATTAAAAATCAATCGCACCAAATCGTGCCATTTAAACAATCTTCTTTGGTCCTTTGAATTCAATTTCAGTCACTCAATTGCACGATTTTAATAAATTCACTGTAGGAATTTCAATTTCAATTACTGAAGCGCACGATTTGGTACTGATGCTAGAATTTGCAAATTCGCCCGATTTTTGCTATCGATTTCACACTTAGAATTTTCAGCCAAAATCTTCATCAACTTTAATCGGGAAATTCAAATCTCACTTAATCACACTTTGAAAATCACACTTAAACGTTCTTGATAAAAAAAAAATCTTAAAAAAACTATATATATATATATATATATATATATTTAAGCAAATCCACAAAACGTGTCAACGATCATTTATATCCAACAATCAACTTAGGACATCATTGGCATATTATAGAAATAGTTTTGGTATTTTCACGAAGTTTTCGAAATCATCACAAAATGTTTCGGTGCACGCCAAAATATTTTCGACACCGACTTTCTTCGATACTTCACCATACTTCTCGAGTAAACCAAACTTTTTGTCTCTGAAATTTCAAAAGCCAATTTCTATTTTCAATTAAATATTACATTAATCTAAATGGATGCTCAAGCTAGGAAAATTGAGGAATTAGAAGCAAGACTTGCTAATAATTACTCTGTGTTGCTTAAGCAACAAGAAAGCTTAGCTTATGCTAATGAAGATTTGATAAATGCAAAGTCAAATATAATTAGCTTAGAAACTAAGTTAGAAGATAGTGAAAATAGGGTCTGCGAGATGACTAAAAATTTACGTTCTTGCGAAGCTGAGCGAAATGAAATCTCGTCAAAATATGAGACCGTCTTAGAGGAACAGCGTATGCTTTACTCTAAGATTAAAAAATCGGAGAATGTTATTTCGAATATAGGTCCAGCAGGTCAAAACTCTCCTTCTAACTTAATTCCTAACGGGGAAAATAATTTACATGATCAAAAACCTACCCTATGTGATACTCCAGCGACTCTTCGTAAATTGAAAGATTTACAAGATACTTTGAACTCTGAAAGGATAGGTTTTGGCGCTGAAAAGGAAAAGCTTTTAAAGGAGATTCTATATCTCAAAAATTCCCCGTCTTTATCTGTTTCCCATAATTTCTCAAGTAATACATCTTCCTCGAAACAGATAAATAAAACAAAAACGAAAAGCTTTGTTCCTAAAACTGAGAAAACTTTTACTAATCATTCTAAGTCAATTTTGACTGAAGCTGAAACGTTAAGTAAAAGCAAAGCGCTACAAATAGCTAAGGAACAAATAAAGATCAGGAAGGAGAAAGGAAAGTCAACTTTTAATTCTAAAATTAAGGTCGAAAATGATCAAGAATTTTCCACTCCTACTCATATAAAAAGGGAAAGGAAAACGTGCAAAGAAGAAGTTCCAAGCTTAAGCAAGCAAACTTCTCAGATCCCGCACACTTATCATTATAATGTGAATGACGTGCGTTACTGTCGTAGGAATACCAGTTCTCCTGTTACTGATGCTTATAATGCTTTATGCTCATATTCTTACATGCAATATCCAGTTCAGATTAAGTCTGAGAGACACCTTCTGCGACTGGCTAGAGAGAAAATCTTTAGATCTTCTAGACCTAGGCACACGTTCACTGGCACTAATATGTCATTTCCCTCTAAGGTTCACCAAACCTGGATTCCTAAATCACAAATCAAATTGAATTGGACTTCAAAGGATGATTTAGGATCAATATCTGAACCAAATGTGCTTAACTTGTTTTCTGCTAACAAGGGAGGACCCATCCAGAAATGGGTACCAAAGTCCCGATAAGTTTTGCAGATTCCCAGCATGGGTAGGTACTAAGAGAGCTGCTCCACACCCATGACTGGTATGCGATGAGGGCAACCAAACATCCCAGCGTGTATGGTATCTCGGGTTGCTCCACGCGGCTGGCTAGCGAGGCGAGCGACCACACGAGGGTACATTATAGTTATGCATGCTTCAAAATGACTTTAAATTCCAAATTTTTGCATGTAAACACGAGCTGAAATGCATAAATACCCTATTATAGGTATATTTCATTATGCATACAACTTATAGAATTTTCAAGCTTAACGTTTACGTATGCATATAAGTTGAATTGAAAAATGCATATGTCTTTAAATTGGTACATTTTAACTATGCATATATCTTAAGGAACTTTGAGCTTAAACATTCACGTATGCATATGAGCTGAATTGTCAAAAATACCTACTTATTGGGAGCGATAAAAAGTGAAAACCGTACATTCTAATATGCAATTCTTAAAGAATAATAATTCTTTGGTTTGCATCTGATATGAAAATAGATAAATACATTCATGCTTATTTTATTGGGAGAGAACTTATATGTTTTAAACGTGCATGCATTGAGGGGGAGTATCACTCCATATTTATGAGGGGAGGGTAGGGGGAGTACATCTTAGGTGCACGATTTGAGGGGGAGAAACTTACTTTAACCCATATACATATACTTATACATAAACCTATATCTATTACTATTACGATACTACTTATCTACTACTATTACGATAATATATATATATACATAAAAAAAATGAGAAAAGAAAAGCAAAAAAAAAATAAAGAAAAACCCTCTCAGATGCTTCCACCTCACAAGACGGACTTCACCTGAAAACTCGACCCTCAAGAGTTCGAGAATTACAAAAGGCGTGACATCCATACACAAACACGAAAACGATCTCAACCGCCCTGCTCCGACTTGCTGATGAAGCAGCACTCACCAAAATTGACGGACGCATGGATTCTAGGTTCCCATGGTTCAGTCAGACCAAACTGAACCTAACCCCGGAACATAGCCGAGTGTTAGTGAAGAATTCAAGTCCATAAGCCACATCCCTATTTGGCATTTCTTGATAAGACCAAAGAGCGGAAGATACAAAATTCCCTGAGCTCACAAATTACTCGGACCATCCCATATAGGTGCAGGAGTTGATTTCTATCAGCTCCCGGGTAGAAGTCGCCTCATTTGGTCCAATGGCGCATGCACAACCGAGCCTTACCCACTCATCGATCTCCCTAAAGACCGATGTTTCATCAAATCACGGGGAGCCACGCATGCTATCACCGCTTCACTTGGAAGCGGGAGATATTGAATTAAGTGGTAGTTAGCCCCACACCACTGAACTTCCTTGAACACATCGAGTCTAGGTGTCCTCACTACGTAAATGTTTTATATTTTTTAGGACACATACACTTTTTCTTATCTGGACTTTGTGACCAGATCAGAACTTCCATAGACACATCCTCTTAGATGTGATTCCATGATTGGAAGGAAGTCCTACCGTGGCAACATCAAAACAACAACGGCATCAGGCCATCGTCTGCGAGCTACGCTCCTAGATCGATGCTAACGGAACGCCTATGTGGCTCCGGTTCTAAGCCCTGTGCTTACAGGCCGCGTCTCAGAGTTTAACTCTGAACTCGTGTCGATGGATTGCCTTAGTGGCTCTGTCTAGTTATTACCCACACCGACCTGTCGTTTGTTTATTACTTCGACTCCTATACAAGCATGCCGATCTCGTTAACACGAATCGCCATGAGGGGGAGAAGGGGATACATATAAAAAAACAGGTCGGACCACCCACCAACTTCCGCCGCGCGTACCACTATGAAGCCGGGCTCTCCTGCACTCAAACGTCAATTTGAAGGAGCCTTGGCACATTCTATAACACATCCCACGCTCACCATCTAATTCCGCCGTGCTTACTACGATGAAGCCGAACTCCACTGGAACCTACAATGCCACATCCCAAATGAGCTTTGGCATATACTAAAAGACACCCCACGCATACCTTCTTCTGGAGCCAGACAAGCTTCCTCGAGGCCGAACCAGACAACTTCCTTCGACGAAGACAAATCTGGCACTGAGAAGAAGAAGATTGGAGAAGACTTGACGACTTCAAAATACAAAAAAGACAAGGACAAGATGCAAACAAAATTTTAAAGATCTGCGACATCATCAAGAAACGAATATCGGGGCGTGGATCACAGCATACATCCGATCTACAACGTATAGCGTTAAGACAAGAGAGTTCTAGCTGAAAGTGCATTCAAATCCTCCACAAGAGAGGATTAAAAATTGAACACTAAGGGGGAGATTGTTAGGAATATTTTATAGTGTTCAATTTAAATGTGTTTATCTTAGTTGGTTTGTATTTAATTAACTTTGGGCTAGTTTGTAATATTCTAGTTCTTAGTTACTAGGGGTATAATATACCAACTAATGTGGTATATATACCCCAAACCCTAATTCATTAGGGTGTGTGTTTTTGGTGTAGTATGTGTGAGTTGCGTGTGTGTTGAATAGTAAAACAAAGCATTTTCAAAGCACCCATTTTCTACACTAACACACCCCACGTTTGAGCTTCAAAACCTTCATCATTAGCGTGGTAAATCGTCCTAAATCAGTGTTGTTGGATCGAATAGGGATCAACACTTAAACATGAGAGACATTCTCCCCTGAAAAGTTACACAATATAGTTATATGGAAATTGCCGTAAAAAATTTACTAATAATAATGACTGATACTTACTTTCCTTGCTACTTGGCGAACCTCGGATGGCGCTTAACTGACCCTTTTCGGAATCGATTCTTGAGTAATCCCATGTGCACCAATATCGTCGGGATTACCAGTTTAATCGTCAACAACGATCTATTAAGGTGGTGCATGTCATTGTCGCAAGACTCGTCGGAGTCGTATATCGTCATCGTCTTATTCCTCCAGTCGACGTTGCATAGCACCCAATGAGCGATAGTTTGCACTGGGATAACGATGAAATCTGCGTATCTCCACGATGTCGACTGCCAATTATTGTATAACCCCACCGCGTAATGGGTCCACATGGGAAGCATCCCCTTTACGACGTGCCCATCTTCGTCTAGGCCTTCAAGGTCGATCATGGACTTAAATGCATAACTCATGTACGCAAAATTCTTCACGGCAAAGGTGTGGGTTTTCTGCATTTGATTGAACCGTAGCATGGATTCATTATATGCTGAAAAACAAAAATAACAATGACTTTACAATTCAATTCAGATCAAAGAAAAATTAATGAAGGCAGAGGAAAGCATATCTCGTCATCGAGCCACGTCGTTGGCGTGGCTAGCTCCTCAAACCACGCTCGCTTATGCTTTTGATCGAGCACTGGACGTACTCGTCGTCTCCCAGCGACTGTATTTCCTTCACTATGGTGGGCTAGAGCTTTATTTTTATATTAATATGTATCTCCACGCGCAACGTCACCTTGTGCGTCTGACCTGTCGACGGAGGCTCAATGTATGGCGACTGTTGGTACGTCGACGCCTTTGTCTGCCGCTCCTCCGGGGTCGCCTAGACCACAGCTTTTCCCTTGTCTGCCACTGTCAACTGATCCGACACCGCCAAATTGTTACCGTCAACTCATGCCCTGATACGTCGCCACCAACATTGTGGTCGACGTCCCTCCAAGCAGATGGGTCCGCCTCATGAGGCCCGCTCTGCGCGTCAACGTCACCATCCCATTGTGGTGGAACGTAAGATCCCAGTCGTATGTACGTCCCAACCATCCCCACATGGTCGAACTGGGTGGATACCATTACGGTAACTACCGAAGCGTACGTTCAACTAACAAATCAAGCTTTTACTAGATAAGTCATCCAAAGTAATAAGGTTCGCACACCTTGTAACAATGTCATTTTTCTCAGCATCCCATTGCAGAATACAGAACTTATGTTGCTCTACAACTAAGAGTATATCCCGTGATTGTCCCTGCAGAGTTGTCAGATAACCAAATGTTGTGGTCTTTAATTTCCCATCTCTCATATCATGAAAACACAATTAATAAAACCATGTGCGTCGTACAAATACGCAATCAAACATGGTTTCAGTAAAAGGAAAAGCTCACATGTGGTCGGAAGAGTTCAAGCGTAGAAATCCTCCCACATATAGGAACGTCGAACATAGCTGCAAAGTCAAAATTATATCAACCTTATGGAAATTAAAACCACTTTTAACATGAATTATACCTGAAAACCATAAGGCGAGATTACATGAATTTCTATCCGACCACATTTGTGTAATTACATTATACCGTAAAATCAAACAAATAAGCCTAACAATCAGTCAGCAACAAATAGGAAATCCGCTTCTCTATAACATAAAACTAATGCATAGCTAAACCTAACAAAGGATCACACACTGCATTACCAGCAAGAAGAATACTTACTTAGTGATTAGGTTAATCTCACGCGTACTAGTGAAACTCCCAATGCAATAGTGTGTAACGCTCGTCGGCTTGTGGGCTGTCACCACATAATTCCACGAAGTCATCTCTTCCGACTCCTTGTTTTGCTTTCTTCTTGCCATCACGATGAAAACTCAACCACTCAGTCTACTTTTTGGGTTTCCCTTCACTTGAAGCTGAAATTACTGGAAGCAGAGGGAAAAAACGTCAATTCTTTGAGTCGTAGTCGAGAAGTTACTGGGGGTTTTGAATAGGTCAGAGGATTGTTTTCAAGCCGCGATTGTTCTCATAGAACTATTGAGGAGTGATAACAAACCTGAGCAGTTCAATTGCATCTTCGTTGCCAATTTGCAGTTGAAGAAAGTCAATATTTTGAAGCCGGCAGTTTTTCGACCCAGTCGAACTCAACTCGTCGCCTACGACACATATTAAACTGTAAGCTACGTGCATAAATTTGAATTAGGGGTAAAATACTTACCGTAATTAGGCGCGACGGTCTGTGGACTCCCAACGTAAGGCACGTCAGTTTGTGGACGGCCACCGAAAATACTTGTCAACCAGACGTGCGGTAGCTCTTGCAACGACTGTGCAACCCCTCTGATGCCTTCCCCACCCTTGCATCGAGTTGAACCGCTCCTCTACGTTTTGGAACGCCAATCGTAATCGGCTCGAAATTGCACAGATTCGTTTCCAAGCTGGTCGAACCAACCGCTAAGCATGTCGAAGTGCCGGTCCACGCGACGCAAAAATTCATTGAACTGCTCCAACGACAGATACCCATACCCATGCGATGGCCCTGCCGGTGACGGCGATGTTGGAGGCGTATGGAAGTAGTATCCATGAATGATGGAGGCACATGGTCAGAGCCCATGCCCCTCTCTTTGTCTTGCCGTTATTAGATAGAGAGCTGAGGGACGGGCTCTGCCTCATAATTGGCTTCGAGTGCATCCGCCCGTCGGTCACGAGCTCCTTCAGCCGCACGATGAACGCACCTAACGTCCACTCCGTCCATCAGTAGGATCGCCACCTCATCGAACACTTCGTGTGGTGCACCGAAGTCAAAGACTTTGTCCCGAAAATAGCCCGCTTGAGCTCGTACTGATCCCTTTATCCACGTGAGCTCGTACTGATCCCTCCTCTCCCTTGTATTTTGTTTCAGCGATCGTATTGTCGCGCTGAACGCCACGCTGCTCCAATGATAACGGGCAAAGACCGCCGAGTCTTAGACTAATTGAAGGATCCAAGAAGGATGAACAATATCCTTCTTGGAAAGTCGGGGCAGCAAGACGACGAACGCAAAGTAGAGGTCCGCCAACTTTAACTTCTCGTCGTGGATGCGCTGCGTATTGGCAGCCAACTCCTCCAACCGCTGCACAACGTAAGACATATGAATCGTCGATCGGTCGGGAAATGTCGTTTGACAAATTCTGCCCTGAAGTTCACTTCCAGTACGTTGGCTGCGAACTTCAGCCCCGTGAGTAGGCAATACCCCGATTTTGAAAAGCAGAGTGCTTTGTTCCCGAGGATCATCCAAAGCTCCTCACGATCGTGAAGCTCCACCTGTCTCTTGATGAGATACCACACTAATTGCATCGATAGGTTGAAATATATCGCAGCTTCGACGAGTCTGGCGAACGGACTCCCTTCCGTAAACACTGCTAACTCATCATCGTTTAGCATTCGACGATCTTATGGCTTGCTTCGACGTAGAGTAACGTCAGCATTATCCGGCACTCAAAGTCTTCTTCGCCCCGGGCAAATTGCTTCTTCAATATAACCTAAAAATAAGAAATTATAAGCTATTTAGATCAAATAATTAGAAGAAGAACCCTGCGGTTTAGGGGTTTAGGGTTCGAAAATCATGATTTCCTAAAGGCAGTCGAAAATCCAAATTTTCGAAAGCAAGGGTTCTAAAATCATGATTTTCGAAAGCCATGTTCGAAAATCCTGATTTTTGGAATTTTCAAACGCTGCTTCCACATGCAGTTCCCTTGCTATGCCGCACGGGAACCCTGCTACTATGTGTGGGTCCAGTGCACTTGCACGCACGAGTCCCCAGCGCTAGCCAGCACCTGTTTCTGTGCTAGCAAGCACGGGTCCCCTGCTATGCTGTGCGGGACCCCTGCTCGACCAAGCACCGGTACACTGCGCGAACACGGTTCTACTGCGCTAGCAAGCATGGGTCCACTACTGTTGCAAGCACGGGTACCCTGCACTTGGAATTAGGGTACCATGCGCTTCAAATTAGGGGCCCCTGGTAGCATAGCTGTGAGGTAGACGACGGCTTCTTCCTAAATTAAAATAAATTACCTTCACTTTTTGGGATCTAGCGTTGATTTCCATCATCGTTGAGAATTTTTTGAGAGAGTTTCGATCGATTTGCAGATATTTGATTGATTCTAACTGCGAAATGGGTGCTTTCTTAGATATAATTTATTTACTTTATCAGTGCTTTTTTAGATTCTACAGTAAACCTCTGCGAAAAAGGTAAGCTTCGTTAATGTGTTGTTGAGTGCCATTAAAGAGGGGTAAAATAGTCTTTTACGCAGAGTTAGAAATGGTACATTGGTCTTTTTAACATTTAGGTGACTATTTTTTAAGGTGGACCAAGTAAATGCCATTTTTTTAATTAATCCAATCCTATAATCTATATACCATAAAAGTTGGATAGGGACCTTATTGTGATGACACATGGCAACAAAATGCCCCCCACTCATGTTCCACAACAATAGAAAAATGGTAGATATTCAGTGTTCATATTATGAAGAGACTGTTCGTTTTAGACTGTTCGACGTTTTATTCCAAGAACCTTTGATATGTCGTATACAATGCATATACCACAAAAGTTAATGAGAATCTATATACTATAAAAGTTGGATAGGGACCCTATTCTGATGACACGTGGCAACAAAATGCCCCCCACCCATGTTCCACAACAATAGAAAAATGGTAGATATTCAGTGTTCATATTATGAAGAGACTGTTCGTTTTAGAGTGTTCGACGTTTGATTCCAGGAACCTTTGTTATGTCGTATACAACGCATATACCGCAAAAGTTAATGAGAAGTTACAAATACATTAATGCAAGACTATGAAAGGTCATATTTAATAAAGTCATATGCCAAATGTAATACAGTACAATAATAGTAGACAATTCAAACGTTCTTAATTACGTTTTGTTTTTTAGCTTCACTTTTCTTGACCCTATATCAAATTAAGCCTGCCATTAATAATTGCATGCTACAATTCACACCTAAATACAGCTTTAATGTCATATATGTGGTATTTTCCATCATAGATAGGGCCTCTACTGCCCTGCCACGTCAGCAAAAAATTCCCCAAAAACCATCAAATGACGTCGTTTTATTTATTTTTGCCTATGTTCTATGGTACGAAGTTGAACAGTTCTATTTTTTGCTATTTTGTGCTGACGTGGCGGGCAATGAGCAATTTTATTTCTTTTTGGCATATATTCAGAACCAGCCATCCCCCTAATAAATGCACTATCTGTATCTACCCATCTTAATAAGAATAACAATAAGGGCGCTTTCGATATCAGGCCCCATCGTAATTTTGGGTTTGAGTTTAGGCCCTCCTCACACTAAATATAGTTTTAAGGACCAACATTAAATCTGCTGTAAATTAAAGGACACAATATCTGATTTGACGAAAATGCCCTTGTAGGTGTCATATTAAGAGGTATGATATCGCTGTATTGTGTTAGTAGATGTTATACAAATGTTATCAATCGAAAAACTATTTGGACGATAGTTTTTGCCGTAAATTTTCGAGCATACTGGGCACAAAATCAAATCTGATGTGAACTCGAGGATGTCAATGATATATACGTCGTCAGATTTAAGATCTGTGAGGAATAATTTCTAGGAATTCATTTTGCATCTAAGATAAATCGAGCATGTTTTTGGTCGAAATTAAAGCTAATATGCATAAATTCGAGACCATAGCTTGGAAATTACGTCGCGCCTTAGTGGTGACTCAATCGTTCGTCCCTGAAGATTAACGAATTGAAAGTGAAATCGCCAGAAAAAAAAAAGTTGAAATTGAGTGTTCGTCATGTGGTATGAGAAAGGCACGAAGTGGTACACAAACCATAAGAATAGGTATAATATAGGGGTAAAGTGGTATAGTTATGATAAGAAGCGTTACTCGAACTGGTACGAGATATTACTTATTATAATCTGGTATAAATTTTATATGATAAGGTACCAAAAAACCGTAAAGTGGTATACTAGAGGCGTAAAGTGGTATATGAACGATAAGAAGCGTTACTCGAACTGGTAGGAGATATTACTTATTATAATCTGGTATAAATTTTATATGATAAGGTACCAAAAAACCGTAAAGTGGTATACAAGAGGCGTAAAGTGATATATGAACGATAAGAAGCGTTACTCGAACTGGTAGGAGATATTACTTATTATAATCTGGTATTAATTTTGTATGATCGGGTACAAAAACAGCATAAACTTGTATCGTAGAGGCGTAAAGCGGTATATCAACGATAAGAAGCGTTACTCGAACTGGTACGAGATATTACTCGAACTGATTTGGTACTAGTTTTATAAGATGCGGTATTGTAGTAGCGTCAAGTGGTATATTGGAGGCGTAAAGTGGTATAACAACGATAAGAAGTGTTACTCGTGGTATGAGTTATTACTCATCCTCAACCGGTATTAATTTACAAGATGCGGTACTAGAAAATCATAACTTGGTATACTATAGGCGTAAAGGGTGTAGCAACAATAAGAAGCGTTACACGAACCGGTACGAGATATTACTCATTCTCATCTGGTATTAATTTTCAAGATGCGGTACTAGAAAATCATAAATTGGTATGCTAGAGACCTAAAGTGGTATAGCAACAATAAGAAGCGTTAGACGAACCGGTACGAGAACTCATTCTCATCTGGTATAAAGTTTATAAGATAAGGTACTAAAACAGCGTAAAGAGGTATACCGTACGCGTAAAGTGGTATGGTAAATATAAGAAGCGTTAGTCGAACTGGTACAAGATATTAGTTATTCTCATCTGGTATTAACTTTAAATGATGCGGTATCATAACAGCGTATAGTGGTATAGTAGAGGCGTAAAGTGGTATTACAACGATAACAAGCGGAACTCGAACTGGTGCGAGATATTAGTTATTCTCAATTGGTATTAGTTTTATACAATGCAGTACTAAGACAAATTAAAGTGGTATAAGTACCATAAGAAGTGGTTTTCAGACTGGAATCATAAAATATACCAAAATAATGAACTAAGCTTGTTATATTCACAACCTTTATGAATGACAAAAGGACACTATACAAAATCATAAATAACACTGGATTAACAAAATATCAGTGACCAAAGCTTGGTATATTCACATCTTTGTGAATGACAAAATCTACCAACACTGGATTAACAAAAATACCAGTGACCAAAGCTTGGTATATTCACATCCTTTGTGAATGACCAAATCTACCAACACTGGATTAACAAAAATATCAGTGACCAAAGCTCGGTATATTCACATCCTTTGTGAATGACAAAATCTAACCTAACACTGGAATAACAAAAGATACCTGCGATCAAAGCCTGGTATTATTCACAGCTAATGTGAATGACACAAAGACAAAAAAAATATGCAGAATCATATAGGTTCGTTGCATCCCCTGCGATTGTGCCCGATCCTCTTGCATCTTCCACACTTGAGCGGGCGACGGTCTTGAATTTGCGAAGGAATCCTCTTTGTTCGTGGACGACCGGGGGGTCGTTCAACATCCGGCTCAACGACATCCTCAGGTAACGGATGTTCAACAACAATATCAGAAGGAATTGGATTTATAAAGGAGATGTAGGTCTCTCGGTATTTTGCCAAACTATAATAATCGTCGCAAAAATCATATGGTGAAAGACCTAAGGAGAGGATGCAAGAACAAGCATGCTTACATGGAAGGCCCTCCAATTGGAACAATCTGCACGAGCAAACCTTATTCGTTAGGTCTTCGGCAAATTTCTCCCCGTGATATGAAACCTCAAACTTCCAGCCACAAGCAGTATCAACAAACAATATACGAGATTTGTCAATGTTGAATTTCAGTCTTTTTTTCCGGTTTCTTACACAAGCGCCCGATTTGTTTCTGCACTTCATTTCTTTTGTCATTCAACATAATCATAACTTTTGCCATATTTCATCGACCAATCCCACTATTGGCAGTGCCCTAGCCACACGCACCCAGCTATTCCAACTTTCTGCGATATTGTTGTCAATAATTCCCCATCTCTTGCCAGCAAACAAAGAATTAGCCCAGGAATTTGGTTTAGACTGCCGTATGAAGCTTTCGGCATCTTCAAATGCTGCTTAAATTTCTGTAATGAATTTTAAGAATTCATGCCCATAAGGAGAATAAGCCGCTTTCTTGAACAATGATGTCCAATACGTTTTGTTCCTGAAAGGTTTTTTCCTCGACACTTGAGTTCGAAAATTATCAATCACGTGCCTTAGACAATAAGCATGATGAGAGGCCGGAAAGACCATCGGAATGCCCTTAACAAGGCCCTCATTCCGATCGGAGAAAAAGACATACTCCCTGAAGTTGTCTATTCCACGATACCGCAAGATGGTCTCAGCTTCAAGAGAAACCACTCCCAATTATCATTGTTCTCTCCGTCAACCACTGCGAACAAATTACATGTTATTTTATGTAAACAGTCCATTATGACATATAGACAAAATGACAATATAATTGAGATACCTGCAAACGCAACTGTGAACAACCCATCATCTCCATCCTTCGAAACAGCACTCATCAAACAGCCTTTGTGTTTCGACTTGATGTGTGTCCCATCCAGGAAAAGTAGGGGACAACAGCCACGAACAAAGCCAGTTATACAAGCTTCGAAACATATAAACAACCTCTTAAATTTGTTGGTTTCGGCCTAAAGTTCCCAGTCCGCAACACTTCCTGGATTCGTTTGCCTGACTGCGTCGCAATACCACCTCAGTCTATCATAAGATCCTCTATGAAGGCCATGAATGTTTTGTAGTGCGATTTCTTTCCCTGCCCACACTCGATTATACGGAATTTCTACTCCAAAATCCCTCAACAAGTCATTCTTGATTGTTATTGGCTTGTACAGAGGCTCACTTCCCAATTTAGGCTACACTAATTCGGCTACCAATTTAGCATCGGCCTTGGGGTGGCGGCGACTGAGCAAGTTCGATTCCCAACATGTATGATTGAGGTTGCACTTTCGAATCTGAATATGCCATCGGTCTTACTGCGAGCAAAATATATCCGCCAATTACATCCCTCCACATTGCAAATAACAATGATTTTCCGAGGGTCATTCTTTATATACTGGAACGATTTACGCTGGGCAATCGCGTACTTCTTCAGCACTCTCCCAAAATCAGCGGCATGTTCAAATATTTGACCGACGCCATGGATGCCTCGAATCCAACTATCGATCGAGTTGACAGAGGAAGAGCATATGGTACCTGAATCTTCAATAAGAGGTAGCCCGACATCAACCGTGTCCTTCGCAGCGACCATATCAATCACCTTCACCTTAACTCACGGTGCAATCTCACCATGAATTTGATGTCATCATCTATGAGCAATGATACTGGAGTTTGATTTAGAGGTGAATTGTATCTGAATGAAAGGGCGCTGACGTTCGAACTTGGGAATCTATGTGTAACATGTACCATCAGTTGGTACATGGTGTGGTTTCTGTAACTCCGAAGCTAAAACAATCAGCTTCATCTTTACACAATGTCAACAATCCATTGCTTTCATGGCCTGTATTAGGGTTAGGGATAGACATGATATTTGGTGGAATATCTGTCATTTGGCAGGTTGCGAATGAGAAGGAAGGGATAACATTTATTTTCAGAGAATATATGTCATTTGGAAGGTTATGGAATATATTTCATTTTGGCAGGTTGTGGTACGCGTTGGGGAGGAAGTGGTACCATTTCGGGTGGTAGTGGTACTGTTTAACACACACAATATTCCAGAAATAGAAACAGCATACCACCATATTCTTATACAAACAGCATACCACCATACACACAATCAAAACGCAGTCACCATATTCTTATACAAACTTCAACTACAAACACAGAAATAGAAACAGCATACCACTTCAGCGCCACGAAGAAGCAGTGAACTCCAATACTCCGGACAATACTCGGGCCCTATACGTCTCGATGTCCCCGGAACTGTTTACATCCTTCCAAACAATGCCTCGTCGCGACAGATGGCCTCCCCAATAATGCACACCCACACTCCACAATCTGTGTCACTGCTAGACTGTTGTCGCAAGAACCATCCACCACCTTCGAAGAGGGCAAAGTTGCAACACCCAAGTGTTGCATATAGGTTCGAATGGCATTGGCCTAAGATTGACGAACTAGTGAGATACACAAAATAAAACATCAAGTAATGAATCACATAATTTTACTTACACATCAGACTGCGACTTTGGTTGCTCGCGGACCAGACATCGTATTGTAATGGACGAAGGAGTTACTCGTTAGGTAGAGTACAAGCAAATGCCAATGAAAGCCGTGGAATAATGGAAACACGATGAACTTCAAGGTCTGTACCATCGGTCCACCTAACTTGTCCAGCTCGACCACCGTGGCTTGTTAGTAATTGCTTAAACTCCGCAAAACCCCGCGTGTACCTAACTTAGGTGGCTTACTCCTCGTCATGATACCGTCGATATTGTGCTAAGAATAAAACAAAATTAGGTGTTTAAACCAATCACTTGATACGTGCATATTATAAAGAAGAATGATGTATACAACGTACCGCAACATGTGTCGCAATGAAGACTGTCTCTGCTTTAGGGGCGAAGCGTCCTTTATAAAGTGCCGAAGATAGGTATTGGAACCACGTGTCGATTACATCGGACCTAGTAGGACTTCCTTTTATCATCGCGGCCAAATGAACACCCTTCAGCTCTACATTCCCCTCGTTCCAAATGACCTTGCTGCATTTACAACAACAATTAGTTACTTGCCGATCATATTTCAACAACCGAAAAAACTTACCTGAAATTGCCTAGGTCGATGTATCGGTCAACAAGTTCTCTTTCAGCAACAGCTAGCGAACCCTTCCCGGCAAACTCTTTGTCAATCGTCAGCCTACTATCGACATCGGAATCGTCTGGAACGCCTGATCGACTGCCTGACGGATATGAATCGTCTACTTCAACCGTTGCTGCTTTTTTGGTAGCAGCTTTTCGGTTCCTTTGCTTCTTTATAGGCGGAGTCGTGCTTCCGGGTGGTGTGACGAAGTCCTCGTCCCTTTTTTGGTTTCTGTTGGCCCTTGTCCTGACATTCTGAGCTATCGAGGGATCATCCGCCCAAGTCGGTGTGCAAACCACCTCTTTACTCTTCGAAGCTACATATTGCTTGTACTCCGAGTCCACCGTCGCAACAGAAAACGACTTCAGTAACCTGGAAATCATGTCGTCTGTAGCCGCTTTCTCACTCTCCTCAGCCTTGTCATCACCAGACTTCTCATCAGTGTCATCATTATCAACTCGCTTCTAATCAGCCACACCATCATCCTTATCACCCTTCTCACTCTCATCATCCCTGAGAATATCTTCCTTCTCGTTCGCATCAGCCACCAAGAATTTATCTTCTCTGGGTCGACTTGATGGGTTCACCCACCTAGTGAACCGAGGAACACCGTCCAACGACTGCCACTTACCTAACGAGGGTGCAGGCTCGTACAACCATACCTGAAAGGGGCAAAAAAGTACATTAACCGATGAATAAGATAGAAATAGAATAGCGTTACTGAAAAGTAGAGAAGATGACTTACTAACAAGCCAAGTGTGCACCCTTCAATGTACTTCGGACTTTGCAGAATCGATCGTACAAGGAACGAATGAACTGCCGGCCCCCACGCTAAATTATCAATCCAGTCCAGACGCTCAACGTAAGACGCAAGAAATTCGGGAAAAAAGTAGCTCGGTGTGCGAAACAAAATACAGATGCACACTAAGAGGATATACATCCGACTGAAATCCTCCAAACTGACCGTATCACACCGACCTTTTAGTTCTGTCATTTTCTTAACGACATCGTCCCGACATAATCGACTAAAGACTTGATCGGGAAAGCAACGCTTCACAAATCCAACTTCATCCCCAGATTATGCGACAAATCAACAAACTGACCTTCCGCTCTAAGACCCATAAAAACCGAAAATTCTTTTACAGAAAATGGCACCAAATTATCTTCTCCGAACCTGAAAGTCGTGCCATCTCCACTTAGTCGATTCAGCATAGCTTTTAACATCCCGTCGGGGATTTCACATTGGTTTACCCGCCGGAATGCCGCGAACGGCGTGCTCTCCACCGCCTCGATATGGGCGTCGCTGGCTCCTTCCAGAATGTCCGTCATACACTTCAGGAAAAACTTGGGTTGGCATCGACTTCTTATGCCTGTTGGACGCCGTTCACTCGATTCTTCGACTTTCTTCTTCCCGGCGAGCTTCCTATCCTTCTTCCGGCCACTAACTCGGCCATCGACGCCGCTCTTCTTTCCAGAAACTTTCTTCTTCCCATCATCCTTTTTCGGCCATTTTCTTGTCGATTGACGGGGTTCTTCTTCGGAGTCATCGTAATAGTCATCGATGATGGGTCGAAATTGGTCGGGTTTCGTCGACTAAGGGTTCAAATCGCTAGAAATTGGTCGGGTTTCGTCGATTAAGGGTTCAAATCTCTAGAAATTGGTCGGGTTTCATCGATGAAGTGTCGAATTAGGTCGGGTTTCGTCAAATCGGGGGAGATTTCGTCGATTAAGGGTGCAAATTGGGGGAAATGTCGTCGGGATTTCGCGTCGAAGGGGGAAGTCAAATTTTAGGGTTTCTGGTATGAAAGTCGATTTTGGGCCTCAATTCGTGTCTTAATTGGTATATACCATAACATTTACAGATCATTTAATAATAACACTTCAATCTGAATACATACCACTAAAATATATTTCTATACCACTTAATAACACGTTAAAATTTAAGGTCTAAAAACTTTGATGTAATTTCAGATACAAAAAGGGTAACAATGTCTTTTCCGTCCCAATCGGTCCTTTTCCCTAACATAAATATTGTTTGGGCCTTTTTTCTATTTAAAATATAAAAAGGGCCTGAATCAAATGCAAACTACTTGGGAGGGCCTGATATCTAATTAGCCCTAACAATAAATGAATCGTCTCAAGGGCTTAGTTGCCAGTTCCAATTAAAGCCTTGCACTCCAAAGAAATGGGAGATTAATGGACGGACTTCTTTTGATTCGAGCTGAAAATAGGAGAAGAGAGTGCTAAGACGAAGAACCGAACTGTAGCCAAGCAAGGCGAGCGGAGGCTTGGTTTGACTCGGCGCCGAGATATGAGCCTTTTTGTAATTTCTGCTCTGCGCTTTTTTCTCCCGTCGTTTTGTTGAATGAAATGCTACGTGTCATCTTTTGTAGCTGGGTTGGCTCATAGATTGGAAATGCAAACTGCAAATTTCTCACAGTTCTCTTAAAATCATGTTGCTAATTGTAGTTTGATATGGGATGAAAGAAACGTATATGGGGTTTGATTTTTGTTGTTTCTCTGTATTTTTACATTCGTCAATTTTTTGGTTGTTTGGTGAATAGGTTGAGGCATCAACAAATCAAAGTGCTGACAAGCAGATGCCTTTGTATAACCTTTCGCCTAAGATTCTTTGTCGAGTTGCAAACGTTGTGCTGAAGGTATTTATTACAGATGATTTTGAAGAAGCGTCTTGTGAAGTATCTTCTAATGTTGTTTCGTGCTGTTTTTACGTATGATTAGGCCGAACTGATACTGATGAGGTTTATGCCAAATTCCGTTGATGCCTGAACCTAATGTAAGCCAACCAAGGGAACCTTTACATTTTAATTTCTGTCATTTATGGGACTTTGCAATGAATAAATTATTGCAGCAAGACGAAAATGCGGTGAAAAACGAATCTTCTCCGTCGTCGCCGCCTCATTTCGAAGTCCATTCTTTCTGTACGACGCTTACAGCATCAGATACAAGCACTCATGGTTTTTCTGTCCTCACGGTTAGAATCAGTTTTCATATAGTTCGATTACAACTGTGGACAATGTTTTGTAGCTGTAATAATTTCCCGACTTTTTTTTGGCATGACATGTCAAGGCAACCTCCTACTCAAGAGCTGATTGCCGAGGACTTACATGGAAATGAGTGGCGATTCAGGCACAATATTCGTGGTAAGTTGTCATCAACTTTTTTTCGTTTTTTTTTCTTCTATTACGTTCCCACAAACGAGGGTAAGCAACTATGATTTTGATTGACTTAATGAATTTCAGGTCAGCTAAAGAGGCACCTCCTTCAAAGTGGTTGGACTGTCTTCGTTAGCTCAAAGCGTCTCGGTTTGGAGTTGTCAATGAGCCTATGAGCTCTCCAAGTACATTTTCTGGGTTCGATTCATCCTTCTGTCAAGGCGTACGAGGTTGTGGAGGAATGGAAGAAGCCCTACTTTACAATCAAACCCGAGATACTATGCGACCATAACCTGGGAGTTCTGCGATCCCTAAACTGCTGATGTCGGGGTAAGAAGATTCTTTTTGCTCGGATTCTTTGGTGACCTTTAACCTGGATGAAATGTCAGAAGAACCGTCGCAATCTGAATCAACCTCCGCTGTAGAATCCTCGGTCGATGAGCTTTGAGAAAGCAAAAAAAGGCAAGTAAATTCTTCGCTGTTCTATTTCGCAGTAGACCACGATGATAGTATTACACAACCAGATTTCTTACAAGATCTCTGCGACTTCAGGGCATCTTGAAGTTCTGGGTTTTGCAATACTGCGTTCCATACGTTGGTATAGCGGGCAATCGAAGCAACAACGCCCTGACTAAGAACGTAGGGATTGCAGATTTTCATATCATACTCTATAACATAAGACACTTACAGTTCTGCAATACTGCGTTCCATACATTCCATATCAACTCTTTCGGCGGCGAGCAGCTCGCCGTCAATCTACTCGCAAACAAGCTTCTTTTCGAGGTTTATTTAACAATCTTTCCATTATTTCCAAAGTATTCAAGTTTTTTTCTTCTCCCGTAGATTTTTTGCTTCGAGGCGCTGCAATACTCCCACTTTTGCAAGTATGCTTGCTCCGAGGAAATCCCCGAGCTCCAAGACATGCGCGTGCCTATCTAAGGTATCTATCGTCATCTCATTGGAATAAAAAACTTAAGAAAAATTAAGTTATCATCATTCATCAGCGGATTATTGAATCAAATATTTTGAAAAAAAAAAAAAAAAGAGGATTCAGCGTTGCCTTCGACCCGCTCGACGGCTCGAGCACAGTGGACACGAATTTCATGGTGGGCACGATCTTCGGCGTATGGCCCGGTGATATGCTCACGGGTGTGATGGGCGCTGACCAAGTCGCGGCTGCCATGGGGATTTTTGGCCGAGGACTACCTACGCCCTCACCTTGAAGGACATTCCCGGGACCCACGAGTTCCTATTGCTCGACGAAGGTAAGTTTTTTCTTCAAGGGAAACACCCACGCATATATGAGGACATAGGCTGTTTATTTTTTCGAATATTTTATTTTCGCGGAATAAGGATGGCAGCACGTTAAGGACACGACGTCGATAGGAGAAGGGAAGATGTTCTCGCCTGGCGACCTGCGGGGGACCAAGGACAACCCCCTAGTATGCAAACTTGATTGATTACTATATCCAAGAAAAGTACAAATTGAGATACACAGGTGGAATGGTCCCCAACGTTAATCAGCTAAGGAGGATATTGTAATGATTTTAGTATCTACATTGAACGTTCGATAAGATTATCGTGAAGGAGAAGGGAATATTCACGAACGTGGCTTCCCCGTCGGCCAAGGCCAAGCTAAGGCTGTTGTTCGAAGTGGCTCCTTTGGGATACTTGATCGAGAAAGCTGGTGACTACAGCAGACGGGAAATAGTCCGTGCTCGACAAGGTTATGACCAATTTAGACTACAGGACCCAAGTGGCTTACGGGTCGAAGGAAGAGGTTATACGCTTCGAAGAGACTCTGTACGGTTCATCGAGGCTCAAGGCTGCTGAGCCCGTCGGAGCCGCTGCTTCCCCTGTCAAGCCGATCAAATTGTATGAAACCAGTTTACATATTATTGCGAATTGCAGCTATTTTTATTATCGATTGTATATGAACAGTTTGCCAAGAATGTCGATTTGCCTGAAAGGACTTGATGAAATAAGAGAGTGAGATGCTATAATCATCGAATTAGGGATTTTCTTTCTTTCTTGCGTACAAATTATCTGGGATTGTTGTACCTTTTCTTGATTTGGTTCTCGGGATGGCCGAATAATTTGCATGTGTGTTGATCGATTCGTCAACTCTCCAAAGGCATGCCTTTCTTTCTCTCTGTTTCTGGACACAGTTATTCTTTACCATTCGGTTGTTCAAAGAAAATGCCCACCTCAAGGCGGTAGGTAATGTATGATAAAGATGGGTTTAATTGTGGTAGCATTTTAATCGATGGTCTTTCATCATGCTATGGTGTACATTCTTGATTCTTCAGTTTTGAGAATCGCTACCTAATGACCGAATTTTGAAGCAGGTGGTGGAATTGTAACAACTCCCATGAAGCAAGTCAAAGGTTGCGTAATATAATATATAGTTTGTATTTGTTGGTGGAGGTGTTCGTATTTATTGAATATACGTATATTCAAGAATAGATGTAAATTTCATTCTTTTTATTTAATAAAAATAAAAAGAAACTAAAAATAACATGAAAATAAAAACTAAATAAAATATAAATATATATATATAAATATTTTGATTTTTATTTATTTACTAAAAACAATTAAATAAAAATTAGCACATGAAGTTTACGAAGAATCTCGGACTTCGTTTTCATCCTTTCAAATTAATGGGGACGAAATTGACCCGTCCTCGACCATGCAAAGATTTTTTGACGTCAAATTTATAAATTATAATATAAAAAGTATTTTTTTACAAAAAAAAATGGAATTTGGAAGTAGGACGATTTCGTCTTTGTTAGCTTGAGGGGGGCGAGGGTTTTCCGTGAACTCACAGTGACATAGTTTAACTTTTTTTTATTGTACTTAACTTTTTATATTTATTTTTATGAGATTTTTATTTTTATTTTTCTATGAATTGTTTTTCAGATTTTTATTATTTTTCATTAATGTTTTTTTATTATTTTTTCCTTTTCTAATGTTAATTGTATTTTTTAAGTCAACTAATCGTGTGCCGACCTGTGTCAATTTCCATCCAAGTTGACAACTATCTAACAGTAGAACCAATTTGGTTCAAAATCGACAAAATCGGGATTAAATTGGTTTATACAAAACATTGGGGGCTAAACTGGCCCATGTAGTAAACATTAAGGACCATTTCAGATTTCCCACCTTTACACGACATGGATATATTAAATTGAAGGAGGAAATATTGACAATAATGTGCTCTACAGAATTTGCATGATTTGAGATGTTAAATGCCGGTCCTATGCGCCAGAAACCACTCATTCATTTAAATGAGCATATAGCACAAAGTACATATGATATGACTGTTAATCATTTTTATTTTACACGGTCGTGCCGATTCACGATTAACGATAATATTCTAAGACTCGGTCTCGCTGTACTTATATATCACATAAGAAATATGTCATTGCTTGTTTAGATATTTTATTATTTTATGGAAGGTTGAAAAAATTTGCTTTGAATATTGCGTCCACTTAGAAAAAAGCAACATTATTCATCGCTCATAGGCCAACAACTGCAGTGTATTGCATCATATTACAAAATACCTCAGAATATATAATGCGAAGGTTTAAGACAGTGCCACGTCTGTGTGGTCAAAAGAACGATGTTTAAGTTTGCATAACTGTAAGATTGTAAGACTATGAGGCTGCATTACTTAAACATTGTAAGGCTGTACAATGCACGACTATGAAAAGGCATGCCGCTACGAGACTGCACTATTTAAATATTGTAAGACTGCTCAACTACTATTTAAACATTGTAACTGTAAGATGCATAGCTGTTAGACTACACTACACTGTAACACTGCAGGACAGCGAGACTGTTGAATATGTTTTTATTATTATTTTTAAAAAAAACAAAGGATTATTCTGCAATAATTTTATACTACACAATTAAAAGAATGATGTGACAAGAAAGTTAAGTCCAAATGTATTCTTCTGGATGGTAAAGAATTGAATACAGATTCGTGTCGTCGAAGAATATATCGAAGAAGGAATCGAAGGTGATATAATTAGTATAAAAAAAATCAATTTTTAACATTTTCTTTCAAATTTAGTGTTTCTTTTTATTTTATACGGTCGTGCCGATTCATGGCTAACGATTATAATATAAGACCCGATCTCGCTGTACTTATATATCACATAAGAAATATGTCATTGCATGTCTAGATATTTTATTATTTTATGGAAGATTGAAAAAATTTGCTTTGAATATTGCGTCCACTTAGAAAAAAGAAACATAATTCATCTCTTACAGGCTAACAACTGCAGTGTATTGCATCATATTACAAAATATCTCAGAATATATAGTGCGAAGGTTTAAGACTGTGCCATGTCTGTGTAATCAAAAGAACGGTGTTTAAGTTTGCATAATTGTACGATTGTAAGACTGTGAGGCTGCGCTACTTAAACATTGTAAGACTGTACAATGCATGACTATGAAAATGCATGTCGCTATGAGACTGCACTACTCAAATTTTGTAAGACTGTAAGACTGCACAACTACTATTTAAACATCGTAACTGTAATATGCATAGCTTGCACTATTTAGACACTGTAAGATTGGAGGGATGCGAGACTGTTGGATATGTTTTTTATTATTGTTTTAATAAAAAGCAAAAGATAATTCTGCAATAATTTTATACTACACAATAAAAATAATGATGTGACAAAAGCTACTTTCAAATGTATTCTCATAGATGGTAACGAATGAAGATGATTCAACACATATTCATGCAGTCGAAGAATATATTGGAGAAGGAATCGAAGATGATATAGTTAAAATAAAAAAGAATCAATTTATAACGTTTTCTTTCCAATTTAGTTTTTCTTTTTATTTTATACGAAACGTGCCGATTCACGACCAACGATAACATTCTAAGACCCGTCTCGCTGTCCTTATATATCACATAAGAAATGTCATTGCATGTCTAGATATTTTTTATTGAAGATTGAAAAAATTTGCTTTGATTGCGTCCACTTAGAAAAAGCAACATAGATCATCGCTCATAGGCTAACAACTGCAGTGTATTGCGTCATATTACAAAATATCTCAGAATATATAGTGCAAAGGTTTAAGACTATGCCACGTCTGTGTGATCAAAAGAACGATGTTTAAGTTTGCATAATTGTAAGACTGTAAGACTGTGAGACTGCGCTGCTTAATCATTGTTAGATTGTATAATGCACGTCTATGAAAATGCATGCCGCTATGAGGCTGCACTACTTAATATTGTAAGACTGCACAGCTACTATTTAAACATCGTAACTGTAAGATGCATAGTTGGCACTAGGGATGGCAATGGGTCGGGCCTAGACCCGGACCCGCTTGGACCCGACCCTAATGGGCCGGGTATTTTCATAATAAACGGGTTATGGGCCGGGTAATGGAATTTAATTCCTCTACCCGGCCGGGTCTGGGTCGGGTCGCGGGTTTAACGGGACCCGACCCGGACCCGACCCGGATATATTATTAATTAAACTTTTATATATAATAGATACATCTAATTAGGGTTTGAGTTTTTTGGTTCATTTCTACAGTTCTACTTCTTCACTTCACGAGCTTCATGAGTGTGGCCGCATCCCACACCACCAGCCACCCACACCACCGGCGACCACCTAATCTACTACCGGCGACCACCTAAGCCACCACCTGCGACCACCACCGCCAGCGAACATCACCTGTGACCAGCAACGACCACCACACCTGCGACGAGACACCACCTGCGACCACCACCTGTGACCAGCAACGACGACCACCACCTGCGACCACCCACCACCTGCGACCACCTCACATCATATCTTGCGACTGGACAAGTAAGCGATTTGGATTTTAATTGTCTGGGCATTTGTTAATTGTCTGGGCATTTGTAAATTTTGTAGATCTATGTTAATTGTAAGCGATCTGGAAAATATGTTAATTGTCTGCGCTTCATAGTTCATCCTACGGTGCTGTTTTATCTCTTTAATTGTACTTCGTTTGATTGATATTAATCTTTGCTATTTGAAGACCTTGAAAATTCGATGTCAATGTTTTGAGTTTATGTTGATGATGAATGGTTTTGTCAATTACTTGTTATTTGTTATCTATTTGAAGTGGGCAAAAAAATTGTTTGAAAAGGTCTATTTAGGCGGGTCTGGCGGGTAAGGCGGGTCTTAACCGGTTATTTCGGGTCTCGGGCCGGGGCGGGTCTGAGCCGGGTCGGGTCGGGTAACGGGTCCAACTAAAAATAAATGGGACCCGGCCCGTTGCCATCCCTAGTTGGCACTACTTAGATACTATAAGAATATAGGGATGCGAGACTGTTGAATATGTTTTTTATTATTTTTCTAATAAAAAGCAAAGGATAATTCTGCAATAATTTTATTTCACAATAAAAAGAATGATGTGACAAAAGCTAAGTCCAAATGTATTCTTCTGGATGGTAAAGAATGAAGATGGTTCAACACATATTCATGCAGTCGAAGAATATATCGGAGGAGGATCGAAGGTGATATAATTGAAATAAAAAAGCAAGCAGTTTCTAACATTTTCTTTCTAATTTACTTTTTCTTTTTATTTTGTACGGTCAAGCCGATTCATGACTAACGATAATAGCCTAAGACCCGGTCTCGCTGTACTTATATATCACATAAGAAATATCATAGCATGTCTAGATATTTTATTATTTTACGGAGGATTGAAAAAATTTCTTTGAATATTGCGTCCACTTAGAAAAAGCAACATTATTCATCGCCCCTAGGCTAACAACTGCAGTGTATTGCGCAAAATATCTCAGAATATATGTGACGCACGGGGCCGAAGAGGGCGGGGAGTGATCGCCGGTGCCAGGGTGCACGGACAATGAGCGGCTCCTGGCAGGCTTCTAGGCGAAGGGGTACATGAACGAACCGATCCAACACCAGAATGAGAGGGGATCGTGAGACTGACAATGTATGGGCGTGTCAGGCTAAGAATCGTATAAAATGATTGATAGTACTACTCATATCACCAAGGTCGACCTACCTTTTCGGGAGTCCATCTATAGAAACTCCGAAGTTAAGCGTGCTTGACTTGGGGCAATCTAGGGATGGGTGACCCCCTGGGAAGTTTCTCAGGGTGCGTGTGAGCGAGTGCACGAAGCACGCTAAAAGGTTAAATGGTGGTACAGTGGGGCTAAACTATCAGTCGGAGTGTGGTGGGCCCAACCCCACTGGTCCTGGTAGGGACCGATGCTATAGTGACACCCAGTATGGGACGGGTCGTTACAATATATAGGGCAAAGGTTTAAGATTGTGCCACGTCTGCGTGATAAAAGAACGATGTTAAAGTTTGCATAATTGTCGAAGAATATATCGGAGAAGGAATCGAAGGTGGTATAATTAAAATAAAAAAGAAGCAATTTCTAACGTTTTCTTTCTAATTTAGTTTTTCATTTTTATTTTATACGGTCGTGCCAATTCACGACTAACGATAACATTCTAAGACCCGGTCTCGCTATACTTATATATCACATAAGAAGTATCATTGCATGTCTAGATATTTTATTATTGATTATTGAAAATTTGCTTTGAATATTGCGTTCACTTAGAAAAAGCAACATAAATCATCGCTCATAGGCTAACAACTGCAGTGTATTGCGTCATATTACAAAATATCTCAGAATATATAGTGCAAAGTTTTAAGACTATGCCACGTCTGTGTGATCAAAAGAAGGATGTTTAAGTTTGCATAATTGTAAGACTGTAAAACTGTGAGACTGTGCTACTTAAACATTGTAAGATTATACAATGCACGTCTATGAAAATGCATGCCGCTATGAGACTGCACTACTTAAATATTGTAAGACTGTAAGACTGCACAACTACTATTTAAACATCGTAACTGTAAGATGCATAGCTGGCACTACTTAGACACTGTAAAGACTGTAGGGATGCGAGACTGTTGAATATGTTTTATTTAATATAAAGCAAAGGATAATTCTGCGATAATTTTACTCTACACAATAAAAAGAATGATGTGACAAAGCTAAGTCCAAATGTATTCTCCGTGATGGTAAAGAATGAAGATGATTCAACACATATTCATCCAGTTGAAGAATATATCGGAGGAGGCCTCGAAGATGATAAAATTAAAATAAAAAAGAAGCAATTTCTAACATTTTCTTTCTAATTTACTTTTTCTTTTTATTTTGTACGGTCGAGCTGATTCACGACTAACGATAATAGTCTAAGACCCGGTCTCGCTGGACTTATATATCACATAAGAAATGTCATTGCATGTCTAGATATTTTTATTATTTTATGGAAGATTGAAAAAATTTGCTTTGAATATTGCGTCCACTTAGAAAAAAACCACATTATTCATCGCCCCTAGGCTAACAACTGCAGTGTATTGCGAAAAATATCTCAGAATATATAATGCAAAGGTTTAAGACTGTGCCACGTCTGTATCAAAAGAACGATGTTTAAGTTCGCATAATTGTAAGACTGTAGACTAGGCTGCACTACTTAAACATTGTACGACTGTACCATGCACGACTATGAAACTGCATGGCGTTACGAGATTGCACAACTTAAATATTGTAAGACTGTAAGACTGCACAACTACTACTTAAACAGCGTAACTGTAAGCATAGCTGGCACTACTTAGACACTGTAACACAGTTGAATACGTTTTTTATTATTGGTTTATAAAAAGAAAAGGATAATTCTGCAATTACTTTATACTACACAATAAAAAGAATGATGTGACAAAAGCTAAGTCTAAATGCATTCTTGTGGATGGTAAAGAATGAAGATGATTCAACACAGATTCATGTTGTCGAAGACATATCGGAGAAGGAATCAAATGTGATAGTATTAAAGCAAAAAGAGAAGCAATTTTAACATTTTCTTTCGAATTGAGTTTTTCTTTTTATTTTAGTCGTGCCGATACACGACTAACGATAATATTCTAAGACCCGGTCTCGCTGTACTTATATATCACATAAGAAATGTCATTGCATGTCTAGATATTTATTATCTTATGTTGAAAAAAATTGCTTTGAATATTGCGTCCACTTAGAAAAAAGCAACATAATTCATCGTTCATAGGCTAACAACTGCAGTGTATTGCGTCATATTACAAAATATCTCAGAATATATAGTGCAAATGTTTAAGATTGTGTCACGTTTGTTTGATCGATCAAAAGTACGATGATTAAGTTGCATAATTGTAATACTGTAAGACTATGCGGCTGCACTACCTAAACATTGTAAGACTGTAAAATGCACGACTATGAAACTGCATGCCACTGTGAGACTGCACATAGAGCTGGCAATACAGCCCGCGGCCCAGCCAGCGGGGCGGCTGAGATTTTTCAGGCCCGCCTGAGGGTGGGCCTGAACGGGTTTGCCCGCGCGGGCCGCGGGCTCTGGCGGGGCGGGCTTGCCCGCCAATAATAAAAAATATATATATTATTTAATTAATATATATTTATATATAATATATAATTTTTTATATTTTTTGGTAAGATTTATAAGTTATAGAATATATATTAGTTAATTATAAATTACTTAATATTTTCTGAAGTTGAATATATTAAAAATATATCTTTTATAATTTTTTTTATTTTCAGGTTTTATTTTTATTTTTTGTTTATGCGGGCTAAGCCGCCGGGCCTAGCTTTCTTAAGCCCGCCAGTTGGCGGGCTACGGGCCGGCCAGCCCCGCCGGCCCGTTTTGACAGGTTTAACTGCACATCTTAAATATTGTAAGACTGTAAGACTGCACAACTACTATTTAAACATCGTAACTGTAAGATGCATGGCTATCATACGGCAGTACTTAGACAATGTAAAACTGCAGGGCTGCGAGACTGTTGAATATGTTTTTTATTATTGTTTTTATAAAAAGTAAAGGATAATTCTGCAATAATTTTATATTACACAATAAAAAGATGATGTGACGAAAGCTAAGTCCAAATATATTCTTCTGGATGGTAAAGAATGAAAATGATTCAACACAGATTCATGCAGTCGAAGACCATATCGGAGAAGGAATCGAAGGTGATAGAGTTAAAACATAAAAGAAGCAAATTTTAACTTTTTCTTTCTAATTGAGTTTTTCTTTCTATTTTGGCTGAGCAGGAGTTAATGGCAATAAATCATCCTTGAATCCTCAAAATTAAGTACCTAATCGAATATCTTTAGACATGCATATTACTTCACTACCTCATGCAACCGGGTGTTTTTTTATTTGTTTGTTTTATAGTCTTTGCTCAATTTCATTTTCTTGAAAACTGTTTTTTAGATATGTAGTTGAAGAATTGGTAAACTTGTGGGAAGTCACATATATTACTCCAGATGGCAAAGTAAAAAGGTGCTTGATAGTTGAAGAACATATATGTCTTACGTTACGTTAGGCTGTTTGTTTTTGCCTCTTACTCATCTTCTCTAAAACAAAATAAGATTTCGGAGCTCATATTATATGCCGGTCAATTCTTATATTACAAAATATCTCAGAATATATAGTGCGAAGGTTTAAGATCGTGTCACGTTGTGCGACCTAAAGAACGACGTTTAAGTTTGTATGATTGTAAGACTGTAGGACTGTGAGGCTGCCTGCACTACTTAGTTTTGTAAGACTGTACGATGCACGGTTATGGGACTGTATTACTATATTGTACGACTGTAAGCCTACACAGCTACTAATTGAACATTGTAAGACTGTAAGACTGCACGTCTGTGAGACTATAGATATCTTTTATTGTTGTTTTTTATAAAAAGTTACAGATAATCCTGCAATAATTTCATATTCCACAATAAAAAGATTCATAATTTTATATTACATTCTTATTAGCATATGTGTCGTGTATATACTTGGGATGAAAAAGAAAACTAAAATCAGACGGGATGAATATTCGTCCACTAAACGTTTTTATTGATTGTATTTCACTATGATGAGTCAATTAACTTAATTCCATTTTCATTTTCGAGCAAGAGCAAATAATTTACTGGATTGCTATTCACCGCCCCCTTTTTCCTAGTCACTGCCCCCTAAAGGGCTGGAAAAAGACGTTTTGCCCTTATGATATTTAAATTAATTTAAAAAGAAAAAACTAACTAAATATATAATTTTCGGTACGAAATACTGGAAACTACATACACAAATAAATTCGAACGATCGATCGATACGGAAAAAAAAATTGATTTAACATTTTCGGACCGATCGATCGATATTTTCGGACCGATCGATCAATATTGTCGTAAAAATCATTCGTACGTAGATGAATTAGCGAATACGGATCGAAATAGTTTGAAAAAAGTTCCGACCGAACCAAAATCTCGACCGGCGCTTGGCACGGCCGAACAATCATTTCGGCCGCCACAAAGCACGGCCGAAACACAATTTCGGCTATGACATGTGGCGGCCGAAATAATGGTTCGACCATGCTAAGCGCCGGCCGAGATTTTGGTTCGGTCGGGACTTTTTTCAAACTATTTCGATCCGTGTTCGCTAATTCATCTACGTACGAATGATTTTTACGACAATATCGATCGATCGGTCCTAAAATCAATCGATCGGTCCTAAAATGTTAAATCAAATTTTTTTTCATATCGATCGATCGTTCGAATTTATTTGTGTATGTAGTATTCAGTATTTCGTACCGAAATTATATATTTAGTTAGTTTTCTCTTTTTAAATTAATTTAAATAGCATAAGGGCAAAGACGTCTTTTTCCAGCCCTTTAGGGGGCGGTGACTAGGAAAAAGGGGGCTGTGAATAGTAACTCTCATAATTTATTTATATTATATTATACTAAGATTGCACGTAGAGGCTGGTATAAGAATTTATTAAATGGGAAGTCCGTTCATATGCTGGACTTTTGAGCTGCTGACTAGGGATGGCAACGGGTCGGGTCTGAACCGGGTCCGCCCGGACTCGGGACTCGCCCCGATTGATTTTAGTTGGACCCGAACCCCGCCCCGCCCCCGGTCAGAAATGGACCCGCCCCGCCCCGGCCCGAACCCGGGCGAATCGGGTCTGCCCCGCCAGACCCGGAACTCGTTACTTTTTCTTTTTTTATTTTTAAATAGCAAAAAATATTAAATGTACCTAGATTTTGGCTGAAAAGGAGTCGAACCCACAACCTCCTAATTAATAGACTAGCAAGTTAACCATTGGGCCACAAGCTTTTTTATGAAAAATACTGGCATGTCTTATATTTATTAGATTATAAATAAAATAATTTATAGAAATATATACGGGGCGGGTTCGGGGCGGGTTTCGGATCTAAGATAGCAAGACCCGAGACCCGACCCGAACCCGGCCGGGTTGAAACATTTAGGACCCATAACCCGCCCCGGACCCGAAAAATTTTAAAAAAACCCGATTCATTAGGGTCGGGTCCTGTCGGGTCCGGGTCTAATTAATACTTGATCTAAGAGACCATTATATCTAATTAATTGCGAACTATCCAAACATAGCTATTAATACATTGTCTTCAGCCGTATACAAGAGACACTACACGAAATTGTGCCTCTTGGACGACATATACATGCCGTCTATATAATTGTGCCGTCTAAACCTAGTATTGTTAGGGAGTTACTATTTACCGCCCCCTTTTTACTTGTTACCGCCCCCTAAAGGACTGAAAAAAGACGTTTTTGCCCCTATGTTATTTAAATTAATTTAAAAAGGTAAAATATAATAAAAAGTAAGAATTCTTATTTAAAATCCTGTACTACGCAACACTTTTCAAATCACACAACCAAATCAGACAAAAAAACAGAGAATTTTGCAAATCGCAATGGATCGACGACAAGGAAAGGGAAAGGGAAAGGGGGTGCTGTCACGATTGGTAAGAAAATTGTCGTAAAATTCATTCGCACGTAGATAGATTGTCGAAAAGGGGTCTAAATAGGCCGAAAAACGGTCGATCGGACGCGAAATCGGGCGAAAAAGGCACGGCCGAATGTCGATTTCGGCCGGCCAAGTCATGAGCGAAACATGATTTCGGTCAGGACATGGCCGACCGAAACCCGATTTCGGTCACGGCAGAATACGACCGAAATCGATTTTCGGTCGGATCTTGCCGGACCGAAATCGGCGTTCGGTCGCCGGGGCTCCGACCGAAATCATGTTTCGGTCGGAGCGGTCACGACCGAAATCCAGTTTCGGTCGGACCCACGGCGACCGAGTTTATATTTCGGCCGTCCGTTGTCCGACCGAAATCGGTCGGGTCATGGTACGGCCGAAATTCGATTTCGGTCGTAATTTTTTTTTTTAATAAATATCTAATTGCAGGCGAAGGGTGGGAAGTCCCTACTAGGAGGGAGCAGCAGATGCCCCCCGTTGGAGGGATCTGGAGAGCGTCATACGAGGGCGCGCGGCGTTGATGCATCCGTTCGTAGGGAACGGGACGCGGAGAGACGGCAGCGAGCGGGTGATTCTCATTCCGTATATGCGGATTACGATCCGTATGCGGATGAGGAGGCCCGTGCGGATGAGGAGGTGCCCTACGATGCGGCATCTTTGAGTCATCCGACGACGATGCGATACCGATCTCCTCAGGTAATTACCTTCTCCATTATAAACTGACTTGCTATGTCGTATCTTAATATACGTAAAAAAAAAAATTTAGGAGTGGTTATTCGTAAAAAATAAAATAAGGAGCAAGCGCTCCAGGGTCGTAGATGACGACCGAAATTTTTCGATCGAATCCGATCGATGTTCGATAATTCTCGTCCATACGAACGAAATTTACGAGAATTTGCTTACCATCCCTGCCAATAGACACTTTCTTTTGACCTTTCAATTTCCCAAAAAGACGATTCATTTCGATTTGAGTTATTTTTTGTTATGTTTGACTCTGATTTGGATGTGTGATTGCGATATGAAAAGTGTTGTATGGAAAATGACTTCAAATAGAAATTTAAATTTAAAAGGGCAAAATCGTCTTTTTTCAGCCCTTTAGGGGGCGGTGACTAGGAAAAAGGGGGCGGTGAATAGCAATCCAATATTGTTAACGAGTGTATTGCAGATTGCACAGATATATATCATCGAAAACTCGCTCCAACTCTAAGTCAATTTCCCGATCTGTTGAAGTCTCTTCATTTCCACTTCGTTCTGCGATAAGCGATCATTATTCGTTGTTTGCGCTTAAATCGAGATGAAGGAGAGGAAGTCAGCGAAAATGAATGGCCAGCAGCACCCGCAGAATCGTAGCGGACACTTAGCTTCGTCTGGATTGGCGAAGCTCCTAGATCCTGATGCGTCTTGGGATAAGGTATTTTCTTATTGTGTGGTGATCGTGTTCTCTTTTGAGATGAAGGCGAGGTGTTCAGAGTGTTTTTATCTATATCTTGCGAGATTATTGGGCATGGAGGAGTCAATAACTTTCTTGACGGTGGGCTTTAGGCTTGCTAGTTAGTTCATGTTCGTTTTGTTGGAGTTGATAATGCCCTGATGCTGTAGTAATTAAAATTCTTCTTATATTCCAGAATTGGTTTAAGATTTCTTTTCTCTTTTTAGTTCTGCTCTGTAGAATATTAGATCCACCAATTAAGTTACCAAACTTAGTAGTGTTTACTTAACAGGATAGGTGATGTGAAGATTTTTTTGGAGTACCACTACCATGTGATTTGTGAACGCAAATTGCAATTGATGATATGTACTACATCTTGAAATGCATTAGTGGATTACTTGTGTGCTACGTAAAACGATTATGTGATGAATATATAGCCGTTTGGTGTTTCCTCCGTACAAGGATCCATGGGTTAAAACTTTAAGATAGCCAGGTTCTGAGATAAATGCGACCTTACAGCTGAGTTTTGCCTACGGCGCGAGCGCGACATAGAAATACTTCACATTGATGTATGTCAAATAGATGTATAGAAAACTTTGGAATTTAACTCTCTCACTTCATGTGAAGTGGAAAGTTATCATTTTCCTCTGTAGTATGTCATGCACCTTCTATAATGATTCTTAGATCAGGCGGGCATGAAAAAAATTGTAAGAGAAGAGAAAACCTTCTCGTATGATGTATGACTAATATCATATATAGATTAGTTGTCCATATTTTATTTTGCACTACTGAGTTTGCTGGATAATTATTTTTGAAGTTTTTACTACGCAATGCATTGAGGATTTGTTGTCGTTCTTAATCAGGATCAACTCGGGGATGTATTACATTGGATTAGGCAAGCATTGGCTTTGTTTTGTGGACTAATATGGGGTGCTATTCCTTTAGTCGGCGTCGTCTGGCTTCTCTTGTAAGTTACTGCATTTTAGGTATCTGATAACTTTCGCACTGTTTCATTGTTCTTAGTTATCATTCCTTTTCTGGAAAGTTGCCAAAAATCAGAAATGATACAGCCTCTTGAAACCAGTCCTCTTCACTTAAACCATTTTTTGTACATACTAGGTTAAGGAACTGAGTATTTGTTGATATTCAACTCTTTTCCGAGCATAGGTCTATTAAGTTGTTGATCTTTTTCTTGGTTGTTGGAGAAACGCTTGTGCTTATTTGATTGTAAATTCTCCAATAAAGGTCGTAGAGATTTGAAAAATGTGAAGGCAGCATCTAAATTCCAAGTTTTTTTATAGGTGCCAGCACAAGCATATATGAAAATATGCATATGTTGTTTAATTCAAAAGTAGTAGAGCTATGGGCTTGGATGAATAGTGTATTACGTTAGCATCCGAAGTTCAATCAAAGCCCATACTGTATTTATACTCCTGAACCGTTATGTTCCATAGCATCTTTGTTAAGTCGTCATTTTTTATACATGACTTCCTCCTTGCTACTTTCGCACTCAAAAAGATTCAAAGGGAGCATCACAGAAAACTCAGTCTTGTTACTAATCAATACCAGGTTTATGGCATTGTCTACTGGGATTATCTATGCATATTATGCTCACGTACTGAAAATTGACGAAGACGAATTTGGCGGCCATGGCGCACTTCTTCAAGAGGGGCTCTTTGCCTCTGTCTGCCTCTTTCTGGTACGTTGCTCTGTTTCTTTCTGTGCCATTACAGCATCACACACATAGAACTACTTACATGTGTGTGTGTGTGTGATATCAAGATAACAGACACAAACACACAGTCAAAAATAAAGAAAACTTAATACTGTTGGTAAACTAGGTTCTCGTCTCTATGTTCAGCTTGCCTGGATTCTGGTATACAGTTTGGCACACTTTTGAACCAAACCCATTCCGAGCATCGTTGGTTTCCGAAATATGACCGTCCTCGAGAAAAAGAGTTGATAGCCGTGCAACCATCTCATAGAAACACATCCTATGCAGTAATTTGCCGGCCCTTCTCTTTGATGTGCATTATTTCCCAGATTTTTTAGCGTAAGTTTCCTATTATATCGTCGTTTTGACTTGGTTAGGGACAATTCCCTTTCTTTCTTTTTGTTCTGTTTTTTTTTTTTTGCTGCAAAGGACATGTATTCCTTTAATAAAACTCCATGCTCTCTTTTTAAAATCTTAAACTGGCTAAGTATTATCGTCCGTGTTTATCTTTATCCTCGTTCATCCCCCAATATGAGCATACTTGAAATCGGAATACAAGGATAGATAATCAGAAGACAAGGATAGGTGTAATTTGCAGAAATGAAAATTCCAGCGATAGTTAATACAAAGCCTTCCTTCAAATCTAGATTCACCTTTGTGTATGAACACTCTAACTCGCAAGTACTAAAAGTCTGCTTGCAGCTTGAACGCAGAAGAACGATGTGAATTCGGCGAAGCACATTTTGATTCAGGTTACTCGTTAAGCCCATCTGGGGCGTATACCCTTTGCTCGAATCAAATAGATTCTACCGTACACCCACCTTTTACCTGGCCTGGAAATTGATTGCTGCACCAACGAAATATTCATGGGAAAAACATCGTCTTATCAAATGTTAAGAAAATTCAACATCAATGATGGTCGTCTTTATCTTCTCCCAAGAAACTTAAGTACCTCAACTTTTGTGCGAAACTCCAAGGAGCTCTCACACACGTGGCATTCCACTCGGTGAGGGGAGTGATTCGTTGACCTCTCCGATCGAACAAATGCAAAGACCTGTAGTAGTAATTCAAAATGTTAAGAAACAGACAACTAAGTTTTAATGTACTACACTACTTATTGCAGTAGCAGCACTGACCTCTTCACTACAATTGGGACATGCCCCTTTCAATGCCACCAATTCATTCTTCCACAGTCCTCTAAGTGCTCCAACTACCAAGAAAGATATAACTGGGATGAACTTAATCATTACTTTTACATAAACAAAAGAAATGGATATTTGGATCAGGGGTAATCATGATTGTAGCTGGAGGACTTTTTTTTGTATGTTACTTACCAGAAGCTGATATCACTGGATAACCAATCACCGCACCGAAAAATACGAAAAGCATGCTGTTGAACGTGGCGAGTAACTTCATAGAAGAAGCTTGATCAGCGTACAAAATTCCTGAATGGAATGCTTCCTGATAGGCTTTGGCAGCGGTGTAGACTATGGGGACAAGGCACGCCGAAGTGCCGAAACAAAGAATCAAGAGCCACACGCTCGCCAATGCAAAAACCTGCGAAGAATCTTCCTGCCCTAAAGGCAAGTTACACTACGTTTCAAGTGGTGAGAAAAAAAACGAGTGGCTAGTGATCATTACAAGATTATGTTGTTACACGTGGAAGTTATAGTATGAGAAATAAACACTACCTAGTCTTCTTCAGATTTCATATCCCATCACTCAAATATGTTTACAGGCCTAATTACTGGGGAACGAAATGCCATACAGATCAACAAAATACAATCGAACAGCAATCACATGGAGTAAAAAAAATTTGACTAACCTCAGCATCTGCGTAAGTCGACTGTTGTCTGAGACTGCAACGGGGATACTTGACCACGTATTTCGATCCGTACCACCGCAGTCTCAACTGTCAGAAATCAAAGGTTCACTAATTAAGAAGTTTCATGGATGAAATGAAGCAGTAGCCATCATCATTCATAAACATAGACCGAGAAATAGATAGCCACATGATATTACCAATTATTGTTCTTGTGAATATGAAAAAGAAACATATGTTACTGAAGCTCCATTAAAGCTTGCTTGTATCTCAAACTGGTTGATAGATTAAGTTGAGTGAGATAAAAACGCCACGCAATTGAAAAACACCGATCATTTTGGAGATCAGTTCAATTCCACCATCGAATCGATCCATTCGCACTCACAGATACTGAGAAGAAGAGATTTCTATCATCGTACCTCTATTCTATCAAACATGTCATCGAGAATCAGGGGTTCGCCGCTGTAATAAGACTCCCGAGCCTTCAAATCAAACAATAAATCAATTAAAAGGGGAAAAGCAACGAAAACGGTGTGTTTTTGTCGAGTTATGTCTACCTGACGGTAGAGAGCTTCCAAAGTTTCTTGACTGGCGTTCTCGAGAGGTCCGACGAAGATGCACGACGGTCCTTCCTTGAGCGCCGACGTGGAGGCACCGCCGGCTGCCGTGGTTGGGACGGCGTAGCTCCGGCGTACGAGGTGAATTTGAGCCCCAATCCTAGTGAGCTCTCGCATCACGTGAGGGGTCGCCCGCGGGCACGCGCCGGCCATCATACGCCTCTAGCAGAAATTATGAGCCGTATAGCTTTTGTGTTTGGTCATACAAATAAATTTCGTCTTTGTCGATGTTGATTTTATTTTTGTCTTTCTCCAGCACTTGCAAGTTTCATCTCCAACTTGACGTTCGCAACAAAATTTTGGTTTTCGCTTGATATCGTATTTGATTGGATTTCGTGGTGGTAATTGATAACACAAAATAAATAAATATAGAGTCATACGACACGATTGAGGTTGGGAATCATTTATACCACAAATATCTGAGCTGGCAATTGATATTCATTAGGGTTATTATGACATTATGGAAGAATCACTTCGATGAAATTGCGCCCAGCATCTCACATTACAATGAATGTTACGACTTTATTTTAGGGATAACTTCAACTAAACTCCTATTTCCCTATTTTCTGTCAACTAACTCTCCATCCCTATTATTCTTTTAGCAAACTACCTAAATCAAAATAATCTTACACATAACTCCCCATTACGATTTTGCCCCTCTATTAATTTCCACGCACTTGTCCAAACTTCTAGTACCAATATACGTATATTTGTAGTACTAATGTATAGATATTCGTGGTATCATTCCGTGGTACCCTTACCCAAACTTGTAGTACCGACTTACGTATGTTTGTAGTACCAATGTGTAGATGTTCGTGGTACCAATATACGTATGTTGACCCTCTACTAATTTCCACACTCTTCTCTTTCCTTACCCAAACTTGCAATACCAATATACGTATGTTTGAGTAAGAATGTATGGATGTTCGTGGTACCATTCCATGAGCTAGTGTAGTACCATACGTAGGTTACTTGTAGTATTTTTTCCGTACCATGTGCTTAACTATTGCAACTCCTACACTAAATTGTAGTAACCACTATACATATATTTGTAGTACCAATATATACATGTTCGTGGTACCGTAGCGTATGCTAGTGTGGTACCATGAGTAGGTTACTTATAGTACCAATATCTATGGTAACAGTCACGGACCGGAATAATTCAGGGCGTCGAAAAATTCCTTACCCAAACTTGAAGTATTTGTAGTACCAGTATATAGATGTTCGTTGTACCATACTGTGAGCTACTGTAGTACCATACGTAGGCTAGTTGTGGTAAACACATGCTACGAAAAGATACCACAAGTAACCCATGTATGGTACCACACTATCTCACGTTATGGTCCCATGAACATCTATACACTGGTACTACAACCATACGTATATTGGTACTTCAAGTTTGGGTAAGGAATTTTTTGACGTCATCTGAATTATTTTTTGGTCCGTGACTGTTACCATATATATTGGTACTACAAGTAACCTACTCATGGTACCACACTAGCTTACGGTACAGTACCACGAACATCTGTATATTTATACTACAAATATATGTATAGTGGTACTACAATTTAGTGTAGGAGTTGCGATAGTTAAGCACATGGTACGGAAAGATACAGATACTACAAGTAACCTACGTATGGTACTACACTAGCTCATGGAAACCACGAACATCCATACATTCGTACTACAAACATACGTATATTTGTACTGCAAGTTTGTATAAGGAAAGAGAAGAGTGTGGAAATTAGTAGAGGGGCAAACATACGTATATTGGTACCACGAACATCTATACATTGGTACTACAAACATACGTATATTGGTACCACAAGTTTGGGTAAGGGTACCACGGAATGGTACCACGAACATCCATACATTGGTACTACAAACATACGTATATTGGTACTACGATTGTCCGTGGGTGTTGACAGGTTTTTTTGTGATATTGTTATCTTATAAGGCTAAAATGATCCATTATATAGGTATTAGGTAGTTATGTGATTTAAAAGTTTGAAATGGGGAGTTTGATGATAAATGAATTGGGAGGGGAGAGTTAGTTGATTAATAGTTTGGGGGTAGGGATTTATTTGTAGATTTGTCTTTTTTATATCACCGAAATACATAATCACCTAGATAATTAAAAATAGTAATATTTTTAGTTTTAAATCACCTTAATTAACATTTGTGACCGCCATTTGACCTAGTGGATAGATCCCTCACTTCAAGCAAGACGTCGGGGGCTTGAATCCTATTGGGGACCTTGACTTTCGTAGTTTATGAAATTTCGGGATGGGTCTCATGACCCAGAGAGGATTAGTCTCGCTGAAAGGCGTGATCATCTCATAGCTCCGATTCTGAATGAATCAAGTCGGAGTGTTGGAGACTATGATGGCGTTGCGTGGGGACACTTACTTGACCGAAATTAACATTTGTTGTCCTCCAATGCCTGTTATCTTTCTAAATTTTTTGGACAAAATTTTCCTTATGCATATAACATGTATACCCTTATCCTTATATAATATGTTAAATGCTTTAAAACTAAAATGCTTATGAAGAACTATATAGATGTTTAAAATAATTAAAACTTGATATGATGAACATTAATATTTCAAGTTATGCGTAGGGATAAATGTGCACACAATACACTGTTAGACGTCACACTGGTGAAACAGTTATGATACTTCCAGTTCCATATTATCATCTAAGACCATCTCCAATAGTACCGCAAAACGCAAACGCAAAAATGCAGAAAAAGTGCCCCAACAATACTGCAAACGCAAACGCAAAATGCGTTTTTTGCTTTCTCTCTCCTGTTTCGAACGCAAATTTGCGTCTGAACGCAAAAATGCGTTTGATGTTTTAAAATTGCAAATAAGCCCTTTACTTGTATTGCTTATTAAATCGAATATATAAAAATATATTAATGAATTTGAAAATTATATAATACGATTATATTGATATAATAAATAATTATTTTTAACCTTGACACTTATTTTAGTAATAATTTTTTTATATCTTATTATTATTTTTTATATTTTATTATGTGTAATATAATTATATAATGTAACGCAAATATAATTTTTTATATTTTATTTGTACGACGTGTATCTCAATGATTTCAATTGTTGTGTAATTTCGATATTTTTAATAATGTTTTTAATATGTACAAATAATGACTTCAAAATTTAAAAAATATTGTGGTTAGTAAGGTAGTAAAATATAGGGGTGGTATTGAAAAGTTATAAAAGTTGGTACGAAATGGAATATTTACACGAATATTCTTTTGTGTTTGCGTTTGCAGTTAACTGTTGGAGAACAGTTACTGCAAACTATGGCAGTTACTGCAAAATGCGTTTGCGTTGCAATTAACTGTCGGAGATGGTCTAAACATCATCAGAAACAAATATAATGATAATATATCACTTTAATTCGTCATATGTATCAATTTAATTCGTCATATGTATCAATGTAATGATTCCATACATATGATGATAATCCGTGTAAAATTCTGTTATCGCGTGCACCTATGTTACAGTTAATTATCTATACTATTATATAAAGCGTCAGACAGGGCTACAAACCGTCAATTTGGTGTGTAATTTGATCTGTAATTTAAGAAATCAACCAATCATGTTTTTTCTTACAATAAATAATAATTGATAAAATGAAAAACCTATAATTAATAACTCCCACCCACGTTCAATGAAAGCAGCGTAACTGCACACCCAAACACAAATTAAAAACAGAATATGCACACACGTAACATCTATATAGAAACATTTAAACCTCGAAGCCGATGAATTGCGTAAACCTCGAAATCTTCAAGCCTAAATGGTCAGCCAATGATAAGATTTATTTAAAATGATATATTGAGAATAAAAAATAAAATAACTTGATATATTTTCTTGCACATACATTGGATGTGCTTAATATACTAGTATCTATAAAGAATCGTTCTTATTCCTGGAAATATACAAAATACATTTAAAAGTTGGATGTCGTGGTAGTTAAGATACATCATATGCTATGCCTATCTCGATTTTATTTATTTGTACATACACCTTGTTGGCAAATACGATAAGACATTCTCTTGCCGTCAAACCACCACGACACCAATAGCCGGCCATTTTCCTCAAATCATCAACGACCCCGTGACGTGGGCGACGACCCTGAAGCTGAAGACCGCTCATACGACGTCGTATTACAAACCCCCTCCACGAAAAACAAGTCCGACAAGTAATTATCAATATCCTCAGGGGCATACCGGACAAATACCCCCATACCCGTATCTCTATACCTCTCGTAGAAGACCCGATAACCCGAAACAATCTTCCGCGAAAGAGATACCTTCACCTCGTCTCGGAGCTTCGGGTCGGGCACGACCCACGAACCCTGCTTCTTGTACATACCCTCGAAACTCCGATAAAACCGATCGAGATTTTCCGGGTAAATCTCCGCCGTTGGATCTTCAGGCAGCGAGGCGATGACGTGGCCCCAGCTCATCCTCTCGAAGTTGGCCACGTATCGGCCGACCTTTCGCTGGTTGTTCGCCACCCATTCGCTGCCGAGGAGCAATCGTAAATTGGAACCCTTCACCTTGGAAACGACGTAGTTTAGGTTGTTGGCGAGGAACAAATAGGACAGCGCCACGTCATCGCACTGCGTCGCCTTGCCGTCGAGCTTGCACAGAAGGACGAGAACTAGCCAGCCGAAGCGTTCGGCGGTTGCATCCGGCGGCGAAGAAGGAGAAGACGACGGATCTTCTTGTAGAGAGATTGGACTCAGAAAATTGGATTTGGGTAGCTGCGATTGATTCGCCGTCCAATCGGCGAGGATTTCCGCGACGGCGCCGCTGTAGTCACCGAGGAAGACGAGGAAGTTCATGACGTAGCGTGTCAGTGGATGGACGTTGCCGCCCAGCGTTACTTTCGACGAGTCCTTTTGAATCGCCGCCTCGAACTGAGACAACATGACTCTAACGGCGTCGCCGAGTTTCGCCATGGCGGTTACGGCCTCCTCCCTCACGGCCGTCAGAGAGCCGTACGAAAATACGGTTTCGATCTCCGGCCACCAGTTCGACAGCGCCTCGTACATATCCAGCGCTCGGAAGATATTCTCCGGCGACAGGAACTTCTTGGATTTCGCAAACTTCTGGGGAAATCTGAACAGATTCAGAGCCGCGTCCCTGGAGATCTCACTGAAGCACGACTCGGCGATTCTCTCCGACGAGGAAAACACGGCGTCGCATAGGATCCTCTCGCCGCGGAACAGCGTTCTCAGGACGAATTTGACGTTGTACACCCAGCTCTTGATTTTGGGTTCTAGAACCTTCCACTCCATTTTCTGGACCTGATTTTGGCTCAAATTCTCGAGCGCTCCAAGGTTGTAGAGAGCCTCGTCCATCATCGATTTTCTTCCGAGCTTGTATATGGTTATGCACTCCTTTGCATAGCCACATGAAATCATAGCATCTGCAATGCTCTTCAACATCGCCATAGCCTTCTCAGATTCAGTTACTTCTCCGCCATTGCCAGCTTCTTCTTCCACAGTCCGATCATCGTCATCGTCTACGTCTGAAACAGTACTGCGAGACCTATAGGAGATCGATTCAGAGTCGAGATTCCCTCTGTTGGTGGATAAACAGAGGTAAAACTCTTTCTCTAGCCTCTTGATGGCTATCTGCATCAGATTCTGAGCTCGAATGAGCTGCTGAGAGGTCGAGCCCTCGTGAGTGACGTAATGGTGCATGGACTTCTGTAGATCGGCGACGGAGTCGAGGAAACGCCTGGATTCAGCCGTCGTGCCGCCGTAAGAGAACAGTAGGTCTGCGTTGGAATCGACGTCCCAGTTTCTTACCACGGATTCCGCCAGGTCGAGGTTTTCGTCTGTCATGGAGTCGAAGAAGGTGCGGTGGTGTTGAGGAGTTCGTGGTGGCGTGGGTGAATCAGAAGCTGGCACGTGGACGCCGCCGTGATGGTGGCGGTGAGACTGTGAAGGCGGTGGAGAGGAACGTATCGTGTGAAATAAGGAACCTTTCATGTTTGTGAGATGTATTTGTGTTGAGGTTTCTCGTTCCGATATTGTGTATATATAGATATACAGAAAGAGAGAGAGAGAGAGAGAGAGAGAGAGAGAGAGAAGGAGAGAGAGAGAGAGAGAGAGAGAGAGAGAGAGAGAGAGAGAGAACATGTGATTTGTATTTGACTAATCAAAATTCAAAGCTAAGTTTTGAAAATGATGACGCGCCATTTCCTTTTTTGAAGGTGTCGAAATGTAAAGGTAAGTAGTACATTGTTAGTCCAAAGACTAATACATACATATTCCCAGCTATACTTCATTTCTAATTACTTACGAGTTAGATTTAAATTATGTCTACAAAATTAATTATTATTTATATTTTCTAGAAGATGCATATTGATATGAAATAATTTACACGTATAATTCTCTACATAAAAATTCACCTTTTTACAAACCTAAATTATAGGTATAATTTTATTAATACATTACAAAAAACTATAAACATAATAAAATAAAATTCCAATGTTAATTTTCAATTGATGAACAGTTCCACAGTAAAATGGGATTACACTGTTACAACCAAAATGGAATGAGAAATCGCGATGGGTTGAACTGTGTGAACTGTGAAGTTTTATTAATTTGTGGATTCAAAAATTACGTATGGAGTGGGACCAATAGCTTTATGAATTTGATGTAACCTAGAATCATATACTTTACCGACCATGTAAATCAGAACTTCAAATATAGTTGTAGATAACGTAAAAGACATAAATTATAAGTACAGCCTAGTTCATTGTGTTATTGTGATGTGCCCAATGCTTCACTTTGTTCCTTGTACGTCTTAATCGGTTTTTTTTTTCAATTATAAGAATTCACGCATACATTTTAATTGTACGTTTAGTATGTTACAGTTTTGCGTGTTAACCTTTTATTGATTTGTGTAGTTAATTTCATAATCGTGAAGTTTCGTGTCGGATTTTCCGATAATAATATCATTATAAGAATTCTCACTATTCGTCTTTTCCTAAATGGCGGGATATGTTGTCAATATTCTGACCGTTATTACGTTAAGATAGATGGACCGTGTCAACCTTGTAGTTTTATGATAAAAAAATTAAGAACGAATATGAAATGCTTTAATTAATTAACGGAATATATGATCTAAGATATCAAATTAATATTATTTTCTTCGGACTTTTTCCAGTCACAACCATTATATGACTTGTTAAACCCTACTATATTATATTAGCTAAGAGAACTATATATGCGATGCGATGCGATGCGAGACCTTTTCTCATCTACTTGACAAGCCACTCGGTCCCTTCATTTAATATAGTAATAATGATAATGATTAATATAGTAATAATTAGTAATTAATTAATGATAGGAAACGATTGCAAAATAACGGAACTACGATTGCGAAAGATGTGTATTGACTCAATTATTACGCATTTAAATTCTTTGAAATGTGTACAATTGACTGCTATTTTCTTTCCTGCCTTTTTTTTTTCTTTAAACCTGTAACGTATATTAATTAACAAAGAAAACAACATCTGTGTTAGAAAATATAGCGGTAATGCACAACGTAACAAGTTACAAGGGAATAAAAATAATCCGTCTCTTCCTAAATACAAGTAGTTAACGTAATTGCACACATATTAAGAAAAAAAAGCTTTATTATACACTTAATTAATTAATTTATCCTATTTAATTTCATTATTTTTATTGAGGGGTAAAGTTGTAAAAGTCCAAGCTATTTTTCTTGTGAATAAGTAAAGTAAAACAACTTAGAATTAAAAAAAAAATAGAATTCTATGACTTGTTCTTAAGACAGAAGTAGTACAAAATAAACTATATACATATAGTTGATCGATCACATCAGACAATCAATGGGTTTATTAAAAGGGAACTTTTGATTTCAGGCCTCGTCGAAAAATCACTTAAAATTCATGCCCTAAAAAATTAGTTTTATTTCTGCAGCACCACTTTGTTGTTCTGCACCACCACTTTATTATTCTGGAATAATACAAAACGGTCATCCGATACCATTTCATATACCCTTTTATAACACTTTTGAAAGAATAGTTTTTTCTGATAGGATCTGAAGCCTATTTTAAAACTTTAAAGGGGCATGAATTCAAATTAATACTTGTTAAGAATCTCAAGGAACATGTCAACAACATACATAGAAACATTGTTAACAAGCGTTACGAAACAAAATAAGGCATATCTATTCTATTATATTAAAGTGAGGGGCTAGGATAAACCGTCATTTGGTCTGTTTCAGTTGACCATTTCTACATCTATTTAAACGTACCTTCCATAAACTCATAATAACTACCAAATTTTTTTTAGTATATTACTTTATAAAACTGTTTAATAATAATTAACTTTTTTTTTATTGCACTACAAATACTTGTATTGTTTTATTAGTTATCGACACAAAGACAAACACACACAAAGACAAACACACGGGTGTCGATATTTTGCTATAACTTCACGTGCCACGTCAGTCATCAACAATTTTGGAATTTTTTAGGCTGGACCTATGTGAAATTGAATCAACAGCTCCATCAACTGCTCACACATACACACACATATATAAATATATATTTCATCACATCGAATACTATTATAATTTGGTGAGTTGAATTCCTAATTTGGCCGGAGAGCTCGTGGTCTACCTTTATTTCTTGTACTTTTATCTTATAAAAATTATTGATATTTTCTTTAGTATACTCTCTCCAAATAAGGTAGAACAATCACAATATAACTGAAGGTGGTCCCGTCGTGAAATGGATGTAAAAGATACTAAGTTGTAAACTGGTGATGTAAATGTTGACGGTAATGCTGACGCAACACTATACTCCACACAGAACGCACAATGGATAAATCTTGTAACTTAGTGACGAAAAACAGAGCACACGAGATATAAATTTTGTGCAGCAAGTTAGAAACTTGCTGCGTGCCTCATGGCGAAATTCCACTATTACGATGGATTACAAAAACAACTATCTCACGATAGTAGAACTCAAGCCTAGAAAACTACGAATCGAAAAGATCCTGCAAAAGACTACGAAGTACTAAGACTTCTGCACACTGAATACTAGGCTAAACAATAAAAGAACTCTCGTGGTCGCTCAAACTCAACGTACGCTTTTCTCGATATCGCTCGTGTCTCGTGCGCCTCTCGTGTGTTTGACGGGAAATGAAGTCTCGTATTAATACTTCGACTTCGTAAAGACTTGCACAACGTCCACTACGTCCTCAACGTCCACTCTGCCCAATATGGCCGTTGGAGGTTGTCTTTAACAGTCCCAAATGACTTAGTCTTGTCTTGTGCTCTACTCTTCCTATTTTTAGTATGCACTTCTCCAAATTTCGCTCCTGTTAATCAACGCTGCTTGCACACGGTTTGAACCCCTTCCTATCCTTATCCAAGACCTGGACAACACTAAGAAAATACCTAGTAATTAATTTAAATAAGTTTCGGGCATGAAAGATAAAACTGAAGGTTGACCAATTCCCAGCGAACAATGTCGACTGGAATGTGGACTCAACATGATTGTCAACATTGAGTTAGTCAACATTAACAATAACTATTTATACTCTCTCGATATTGGAATCATTCTCTGAAAAATAGTTAAATAATTATGGCACATCTGCCCACTATTTTTCCCCAATTTGGAGTTTCCGTCCGCGTAATAATGTTGCCAGCGGTTGGTGTCCATGATAATCCCGATAAGCCCATGTAATATAAACATGCACTTATAAATTGTACTTCCTCCGTTCCATTTAATTCTTCCCAAAGATTAGTGGACACGGAGATTAAGAAACTACATTATTTTAATATTAAGAAACTTATTAGTGGGCACGCAAATTAAGAAGTCTTTTTTAATATAAATGGTGTAATTAGTTTAATTATTGGAATAATTTTTTACAAAAAATGGAAATGAGAAGAATTATGTGCGACGCCCGAAATAGAAAGATGGGAAGAAATAAGTGTGACAGAGGTAGTATATTTATTTTTCAGTAAGATATAATCGAAAGCCCGCGTGTTAAACTAAGGGCCCGAATTAAACTAGGGAATGATTCTTACATAACTTTAATCATCATGGGCCCTTCTACAAATAATTATATTTTCTCATCATAGGCCTTGTACTAGTATTATAACAAAACATAGTATGTATTTCGTTTCTTACCATTGCTATTATTCATCAAAACTCTTCCATCGCATGTTTTATTTATTCTAGCATACCCAAGGTGATATAGTATTTGAACAATTACTTTTTGATAGTATAATTACTCAATTTGTTTAATACGATCAGAATTTGATATTGTTTAAATGTTTATTGCTTCCATCAATGTACTAATTTTATATATTTTTACCATAACAAACGTTTACTGGTTCCAGTTATGGGTAGGGTGTTCATTCGATTATAACCGAACCGAACCGAACCGAACTTTAGGTTAACCGAAAGTTCGGTTCGAGGATTTTATAAACCGAAAACCAAAATATTTCGGTTCGGTTTCGATTTTTACCGAATTTTTTTCGTTTGGTTCGGGTAACCGACCGAAAAATGAATTTTAATAAAAAATTTAAAAAATAATATATAAACATGATTTATATTATAAAAATATACTATCATATAAAGAATTGTAGTAAAATTTTAATTTACCTAATATTTCCATATTGCATTTAATATGTTAATATGATTTAAATTATAAAAAATATATTATCATATATATATATATATATATATTTGTATAAAATTTTGATACAAGTAATATTTTTCATATTTTATATGTATAGAAAAATAAAATAATTCGGTTTTTCGGTTCGGTTTACCGAAGTTATAAACCAAAACCTAACTGAATTATTTTTCGGTTATCAAAGTAAAAGCCGAACACCGAACCGAAAAACTTCGGTTCGATATTTGGTACGACTTCGGTTTTGGTTCGGTTCGGTCGGTTAACCGACAGTTGAACACCCTAGTTATGAGTAATTCATCACTGTTATCGAGAATTATATTCCATATCGGAATGATTGTGAAGTTAACATTAGTTTTCAGCAACACTTGCGTATCCTCTCTATATTCCTATATTTCTTTTTTTGGTTCACTAGAATTAATAGTACAGTAGATTCTTGCGCAGGGACATCAATTTGATCCCCCTTTAACCTAGTCAATTAGGTAGGGGACGTAACATATAATTCATCTATTGAAGATTCTTTTATTTTCTTCTTAGGCATTGGCTTGGCTTGGCCTTGTGAAGCAACTTAAGTCTACTTCATCTTATTCCCAGCAGGAATGTAATAATGTAATTTAACCCTTTTTGTTCCAAGTTTATAAATGTCATAATATGTTCAGAGATTCGCTTCCTCACAAGCAATAACATCACAAATTCGTGACGAGCCCTATAATTGACATTAACCAAATTAACATTTTTTCTATCTATACAACATTGTTTATGAAGTATGGCTCTACATATGTTGCTTACCTTATAACATCCAAACTAATACCTCAACTATTTCGAGCCGAGCTTTTAATCTAGTCGACTTATGAGAATGCGAACGCCATGGACTCGTCTTTCACCTTAATCCAAACCAATATACATCGACGAATAAATGAAGAATCTCTAACCCTAACAAAAAAAGTAATTATTCATCGAGAAATCGAAGAAAAAGAATAACTTACAATACATCAATCAGCACAACAATGTTCAAGGTTTAAACACCAACAGCATTAGTCCTCCTATACACAAAAACGACGACAGATCACTCAACGTCAAAAAGTTACCCACAGCTGCTGACAGCCCTGCAATCGCCGGCGGATCGGCCATAAGACGATTCCTCTGGGGCCCGCCACCGTAAGGCGGCGATGCAGGCGCAAGATTTTCCGGCAAGGTATCACTATCCCCGCCGTCCCCCTTTATTGGATTACCGCCGAAGAATTCCCTTGGAAGCAAAACCTTGGAAACCCCAAAAATGGCGACTGGGTTTTGGTCGAACACTGTTTGAGTCACGGTGGCGATCACCACGCCGGTGTCTATGGCCACAGATCCGTTCACCTTTGAGATATTCACGGTGAAACTCCCAGCGCCGTTTTGCTCGGTGGCCAGCGTGGGATAGATTGGGTTGACGATGGCTTCCAAGGAACCCAATGGGTAATAGGAGTGGAGGACGTGGAATCTGAGCACCGTGGCTTTTCTGTCGGCGGGTAATGACTGGAATCTGAAGGAGGAGGGCAGATCGGCGAAGGCTGAGTCGGTTGGGACGAACATCGTGATTCCGGCGCCGGCCTCGTCGGATTCGAACTCGGAAACAACGCCGGAAGCCGCCAGCATCGCGGCGGCGACGTTGAAGTCGTGGCCGTCGATTAAGGCCTTGGTGATGTTGAGCCCTAGAGGCGGACGCGTCTCCGACGCGGCGAGATCGAGGTTGTAAGGGAGGAGGAGAGAATCGATTTCGAGGACGCTGACGCTGTGAGGCGTCAGATTCGGCATCAGATTCGGATCCTCCGCCGTGCTGCCGAGGAGGCTGGCGTTGGAAATCGGCGAGTGGAAGACGACGGCGTCGGTGTCCGCGTCCGCGGTGATGTTGACGGGCGTGGAAGGGAGGAGTGAGGGGAATAGGGTTCCGGTGGATGGGAGGCGGCGGAGGTCGGCGGAGGTGAGGTACTGAGTGATGACGTGGAGTCGGAGGACGTCGGGTGTGGCCGCGTAGGGCTGGCGGAGGTGCGAGTTCGGTACGGCGAGGAGCGTGAGGGAGGATCGCAAGGATACGGCGGAGGAAACGCCGGTGGCGGTGAGGAGGGCGTTGAATTGGGAGAGGTTAGGGTAGGCGGCGAGGAGATGCGTGACGTTGACGCCGACGGAGTCTGAACTGTGGCAGACGAGTATGAGGAGGAGCAAATAGAAGGCCTTCTGAGGGGTAGATTTGGAAATAGCCATTGTTACCTCAGCTCAGACGCAGAAAAGGAAGTGGAAAAAAGGTATGGGGAGTGATGAGTGAGGAAGACAACGGTCAGGGGTAATTTAGTCAAACCAGCCAATAGTATAACAGCTGGCGTTACCCTTTTAACCACTATTTTAAGGAAGCTGCTAATTGCAATTCCATGCGTTTTAATTGGAATGTAGCATGTAACAGCGACATTGCATGTGCAATCTAACAAACAAATTCCCAAAAATCCAAACAAAAAATCAAATAAGCAAAATTAATGGCAAAATAAATTTGTGAAGAAACCATGGGCCTAGGCCAAGCCCATACAAAAACACATCAAAGCCCATACACAACCATGCAAACCACAATCACCATCGTACCAACCATCCAATTCAAACCACCTCTGCCGGCCGACGAATCCACTGGAGAATCCCCACCACCGCCGGCCACCGGCCCGCCCGCCGCCTTTTTCTTCTTCGCCGAAGAATCCGCCGCCGGCGAGGCCGCCGGCGACTGCGCGCCGAACATGCTGACCGGAAGAAGCACCTTATCCACCTGGTAGACCGCCAGCTGGCCGTCCGAGTAAACGGTGTTGCCCACCGTGGCGTCGTCCACTCCGGTCGAGACGTTCACCTGATTTCCCGATGTCGTCACGTTCAGAGGGAACGCCCCGCTCGCACTGTCCCCCGCCTGGGTCCTGAGGGGATTGCTCACCGTCTGGAACTGGGCCATCGAGACGAACGTCGGGAGGATGTGGAACTGAATGAGGGACACCTTTTGCTGGTCGGTAAGGGAGTTCAGGGATCCCGAGGGAAGGTTCGAGAAGGCGTTGTCGGTCGGGGCGAACAGGGTCAGTCCTGCCTGATTGTTGTTGGTGTTGTTGAGCTGGGCGTTGATCTGGTCGCCTATTTGAGTTATTTTCATGAGGCGGATTAGGGTCGTGAACTGTCCGGCCTTCTCGAGGATCTTGGTGACGTTGGTGGGGCCCGACGGGGCGGGAGCTAGGGTTTGGGATAGGGTTAGTGTGGTTGAGTGGAGGAGTATGGTGAGTAGGAATAGTTGTAGCGAGGGTTTTGAGAAGGGAATGTGGTGGTTGTACATTGTGCTTGGGTGTGTTGTGCTTCTAAATGGGAGGAATGGGTTGTAGGAGAATGAGAGTGGGGAGGTTATTATATATTATGTGGTGGATGGGAGTGAGATATTAGGCGAGGTAGGGTTTTGCTATCATATAGATGTTTAGTTAGGAACATGTGGGATATTAATAATTGGTGAAAGTTGTAATTTAATCTAATGTATATTCATATTTTTGCTAGCTGGGAGGTGTGGGGATATATACTAAAGTTGGTAGAAGATTGCAGCCGAAGTCACAACGTATAATCGAGTATATTTGAAATACAAAGTTTCGTTCATTGAAAATAGTGTTACTGATTTCTTATACGATTTTATTCATATTTGTTAAAATACTATAAGGTTGTTATAACGAGTCAATTTGATATGTTAGAACACATTATAATCGATACCTCATCCGCGATGCAAACTTTGTTAATTAATTTTTTTTCAAATGTATAAATTCGTTATTTGATTTACTATTCCATTTCCATCATGGGTTGCTTTGAATGAAGTAGATGGAAGATGGGATGGGATGTGTAGATTGCTTCAACTTTTGATAGTTGTTTAAATGTCCAATAAAAAAAATGATCGAGTAACGCTTAATATGCACGTTTCAATCTATAACGATCACAACTCGCTTGAACAGTCGGACACGGATAATCATTTCTTTTATAATTGGATCTTTTATTTATTGCGGACAAAACAAGTATTTGACAAAATTACCCTATTTCTAAATTGCATAATTTTCGTCTCATTTGTACAAATTATATTAGAGAAATTTAAGTAATTTGATAATACAGCAACTTGAGTTTTAATGTTGTTTAAAACCCATTTCTTCACTTACAAGTACCAAAAGAGTAGATTAAATCATGAAGCACCTTCCCAGTTTCGACAAGGTCATGAGTTCGATTTCACTTGAATTCCTTAATATCGCTATCGGTGTGGATTTAAGATAGAACATATTATCCATATGGATTACTCCAGCTGAAAACATGGAGTCCTCGCATATCTGACGATGAGATTCATCTTGATTCAAACCGAACTTAGTCCATGCAAGAGAATTATGATGGCGTTGTGTAAGGCAAAATTATGACAATAAGGTTCACATTCTATTCAAACTGAACTTAGATCGATTGAAATACCACGATTTCATTATTGATTTTTTTTTCAACTCAAAATATTTTGAACTCAATCTGCCACGAATTTGCGCAACACCATCGTTATAAGAGATTAATTTCTGAGATCACCTGAATATGTTTTAACTTCCGACCCAACAACGATTATTCAAGTTTTCAGTACCCGAAACTTATTCTTTCAAAGTATCGGAACTATCCACTAAGATTCCTAGGGCACAAAATACTTGTTTGTTATCTAATGCGGATTACGGACAATGCGCTCTACACATTTGCAAACACTTAAAGAAGAAGCACTCTGGCAATCAAATCAAGGAATTCTACTGGGGAATAGCATTCTCAACAAACGAGTCTTACTACAGTGATGCTTTGGATGCATTTAAGGAATTCACTCCTGAGGCCCATGGGAGTTCGTGTAAGGTTGCTTTACCCAAGAGCTATGTAAAATGTTTTTTTTTCTACTCATACCAAATGTGACACTAATGTCAAAAGTATTTCCGAGAGTTTTAACACTGTCATCGTTGAGGCAAGAGAAAACCGATTCTTAGCATGCTTGAAGACATAAGATGTTATGTCATTGAGAATAATCCAAGAGTACGGAGATCGCATGAAACGAGTAAATGGTTCCTTGACTCCAACAATTAAATAATGATAGATGAGAATGTCAAGCGTGCTTACGAAATGGGAGCCAATTTGCAATGGTGATGATGGTTTTGAAGTGAGAGGCCCGGGACTTGAGCAGTTTGCGGTTTACCTTCGACGAAAGACATGTCTACTTAGTGGGATACCATGTTGTCATGCAGTATCATGCATTTATAGGGTCAAGGAAGAACCTATCTCATGTGTTGACAGGTGTTGCGGTCGAGACGAGTACTTGAAGTTATACTCACATGTCTTGCAACCGATTAATGAAAGAAAATTATGGCCTAAAGGAATGATGGATTTGGATCCTCCGATAATTTTGCAAGCAACCTGGCATACCTCGTACTAAAAGAAGAATTGACCCAACCGAACATACGAGAGATGATGGTGCAGTTAGGAAGAGAAGACAAATTGTTATTACATGCTCCAAATGTGGTGTCCAAGGTCACAATTCGATAGGATGCAGTACACTGTATGATTTTTGTTGAATCCAAGATATTATAATATTATCTTATACTAATCCTTTTTTATTAATGCAGGGAAGTGACAAAAATCAACCGGTAAAAAGGCCCAAGAAAAAATTGACTGAGGCTGAGAACATTGCAATTAATCTTAATTACGAGTATTTGCAAAAAGAGCCGCCATACAAGGTTGGTCGTTGGACAGGAAAACGAAAGAATGTAGGAGTACGAATGCGGGGAAGAGACTCATTAAGAAAGAGGTTATCTTTTGTCGTAGATTATGACTTGATGTTGTTTCGAATGTGTTTTGAGAGAGTCTGAAACTGTTGTTGGTTATGCGTTTTCAGTTAGTTAGGAACAGTTGTTTTTAAAAAAGTACCCCGATTGGATAATTGCAATGCAAGAGGAAATCAACCAATTCGAACGCAAGTATGGAAATTAGTACCCCGACCGCATGGGAAAACTATCATCGGAACGAAATGGGTATTTAAGAACAAAAAGAATGAAGATGGCGAAGTGATCAGAGACAAGGCACGATTAGTTGCAAAGGGATACAACCAACGGGAAGGCATCGACTACGACGAAACATATGCTCTTGTTGCCCGGATTGAAGCCATTCTCGTCTCTTATTGGCTTATGTGGCTCACAAGGACTTCAAGGTCTATCAAATGGACGTTAAAACCGCATTCCTCAACGGCGTACTTAAAGAAGAAGTCTATGTTGCTCAGCCAGACGGCTTCGTTGATCAAGAACATCCCGATCACGCCTATCGATGGATAAAGCTCTTTACGGACTAAAACAAGCCCCACGTGATTGGTACGATGTCTTGAGTGACTTCCTCGTAAAATCTGGATTTATTCGAGGAACAATCGATACGACGCTCTTCATCAAATGGCAAGACAAGGATTTGATGGTCGTTCAAGTCTACGTCGATGACATCATTTTCGGTTCAACAAATTCATGGCTTTGCAAGAAGTTTGGAGATCTCATGAAGAGTAAGTTCGAAATGAGCCACATGGGAGAGATGCAATTCTTCCTAGGACTTCAAGTCAGGCAGCTCGAAGATGGTATATTTATCAGTCAAAAAAAATACATTAAGGACATCCTGAAAAGGTTCCATCAATATCAGAGCAAGCCTCTCAGCACTCCCATGTCCACAAGCTGCAAGTTGGATGCCGATCCCATAGGAAAATCGGTCGACATCACACTCTATCGCAGTATAATTGGATCTCTTCTCTACCTCACTTCTAGTCGACCAGATATCGTGTTTGCCACTTGTCTCTGTGCCCGATTTCAAACCGATCCCAAAGAATCCCACATGCTCACGGTGAAGCGTATCCTTCGCTACCTTAAGGGCACAACTACCTTAGGACTATGGTATCCTAAAGGTACGAACTTCAAACTTATCGGCTATACTGACGCTGATTATGCAGGTTGCCAAATGGACAGAAAAATCACCTTCGATGGCGTCAGTTTCTAGGCGAAAAGCTAGTCTGCTGGTCATCCAAAAAGAAAAATTGCGTCTCAACCTCGACGGCTGAAGCTGAATACGTCGCAGCCGCCAGCTGTTGTTCCCAGATGCTATTGATGGGACTCAGCTTCGCGACTATGGGTACATTTTAAATAATATACCTATATATAGTGATAGCCAAAGTGCCATTGCGATTACGTGCAATCCTGTTCACCATTCACGCACGAAACACATAGACATTAGATATCACTTTATCAAAGATCACGTAGAAAAGGCACCATAGACATGTACTTTGTGAACACGGAATATCAACTAGCCGACATTTTCACAAGGCATTGGATGAAAAACGATTCCAATTGCTTGTCGGAAAATTAGGCATGTTGAATCTTCCATGATATGAGCATTACCTGATCTTTCGTGCTATTTGATGCTCTATTCTATGTGCTTTCTATGCTTACATGGTTTATCTTGCGTGAATATAATATATAATAAAATAAATAAAAAATACTATACATATACCTATAATATAAGGGAATGACGAAATCTTTAGGATGCTCGATCTACGTCACAATTAGATTTCCCTGGCATGCGACTGATTGGTTACTTAATTTTGTCAGTCTAAGTCGCATTCTTGTGTCCAAAGCTCAGATAGTTTGCTCCACTAGACACAAAGCCACTTTACATAAGTAAAGATTCTGGCCTGTTATTTTTCCTTTCTATTGATTTATTCTTGAGCGAGTCATACATTAATTGCTTGTCTTAACTAGTGATTCTTGGCTTCATACTCGTCTTTCATTAGATCCTTAGGAAAATGATTAGCTTAGGAAATTCCTCACTTGGCCTTAAATATAGAAAATCTCAATCCTTTAATACAACCTTTAGTCATCCATTTTGAGCCTTCTCCAATATCATTTTCTTCACTTGAAAATCCTTTGAGCCTTCAACCGACACCTAAGTCTTTGATGGGATATTCAATCGAGAAAAGGAGGGGGAGAAAAAGAGACGACAAAGAAAAAGATGACAAAAGAAGGTGGAAAGCGCACACGAGGAATGCTCAACGCACAAAAAGCAGTCCAAAAGAATCTATACCTCGACTATCACAATCTCATATCATTAGAAGGGGATATGAATCTTGCTGCGAACTTCTCCATCGATAATCTCGTACACTCGTCAGAACGGCTGGAAAGAGGAGCACCACGAAGTGAACTTCTCCAACGATAATCTGGTCTTATATCGAGACAACGAGAAGAGGAGCGCGGCCTTGGGTTCGAATTCCATAACTGCGAACTTCTTCAAATTGATAATCTCTGAAACTTAACTAGGGATTAAGAGAAAAGGAGCGTAGTATTGGCCCGAGAACGAACAAGAAGAACTTCGCCTTAGATAATCTCTCAGCCTCGTAGAGAAGCGGAGCTTTAGCTTGAGCAAGTGCAGACTGAATCAAAGAAAAAAAAAACATTGAAGGATAAAGAATGAAACAATATAGAGAAAAACGGCAAAAGGAGGAGAACGACGAAGAAAAGGAAGAAGAACTTTAGTCCACAACTCCAAAACTATCCTCCCTTCTTAGTCAAGACTAAATTAAAACCTTTCACAGTCTCTATGATTCCACATCGAAGATCTCTCGCAAAGGTGAAATGATTAAAAACGCCTCGATCACAGGTAAATTGACTTAAGATTGCTTGTGTTGACTTGAGTGATATATAATCATCCCAAAGCATAAATAATCGAGTGCTAGAGTGAATCCAGTGAGAGTTGTCGAAATGGATCATTCTATGAACTTAGGACTCTTTAAGTTTGACGACATGACTCGATGATATGTGATCCTTTCAAATGCCTTGTGAAATTTTAGGCGTGACGATGATCGTAGCAAAATAATCTGACCCCATACTAATAATACTATTAATATATCAATAAATAATAATAATAATAATAATAAAATAAATAAAAATTTATATATATATATATATATATATATAAATCGCACATTTTGAATGCATGTTTAACTTGCATTGGTACGGAATTGATTAAAATGCGACTTTACTTGTTTATGCTCATATCCTCCCGCAACATTTTGAATACATGATTTGGGGACCATGTATCTAAGTGAAATTGCCTAAATTGTGTATAATAATGATTGTTACTTGTATTGATTTGCTTGATTACGTGATAAATCGATACATGTGCACTATTTGAGGGGGAGCATTTACAATGATTCCATGTTTTGAGCTCCAAATATTTTTGATGTTCTTTTCTTTAAGTGTTGCAGAAATTTTCATTCTAGAATTGCTTTGGTCAATGCTTAAATAAGGAGGACCTCACAAAATTTCACGATCGTGAGCTCAAGACATTGATAAAACAATACAGGGGGAGCCTTAGTAGATCAATTACTTCTTGATTAACTCTAATATTCTCGACATTTTGCTCTAAGTAATGCAGATTTTCGAAGATCAATTTTGGAGCCGGATGTCACTTCTTCGAAAATACAGGGAGTTAATTGCATTTTTGTTTATAATTAGAATGAGTAATTCTGTGGTTTATTCTTAAAATTTAGGATCAATCTGAAATATTAAGGTAAACTTACTATCGAGAAATACGGGCGAATTTGCAATTTTCAATCGCAGTTTCTCGAGCGCAAATTAATTTGGGACCAAATTGTAATTTTTGCCTTCATATTGTCGAGCGAAAATTAAACAGGAACCAAAAAGATTTTCGATCGGAATTGTCGAGCGTCAAACAGTAACCAAAACAAATTTCTCGATCGTAAGTTTCTCGATCGCAAATAGTAATGGGCTTAATCTGCCCAAATTAAACGAAATCATTAGTTTGCAGTCGAAAATCCCTAAAATCACTCAAAACCCTCGATCGCAAAACTCAACAGTGAAATTTTCTCGCGAAAAACTTCTTCTCTCAAAAGACGAACGTCAAAATCTTCAAAATCTTTCAATCTTTCAACTAATTTTCGTCTTTTGAAGGTAGATTTGACTTCCTTTACGGTTTTTCGTGCATTTAAACTAGATTTACGTCTGTATTTTGGAATATTTCGTTTGATTCTGTGATTATAGCTCGACTGTTTATATTCTGGAGAACTCAAACACTTGCTTGCAGTATTTTAGACCTTCTCGAAGTTTAATCTAGGTTAAAAACTGCATAATAGGCTAGTTTCGATGTTTCTTGATCGTTGTGAGTGAATATAACTTTGATTTTCTGCGTTATTAGTGTTCGATTGAAAGTTAGGACTGAACTGGAGTTTAAAGGTTTAAATGCATCCAAGAACTTTCTCGCTCGCAAACAGTGAAAATTGAAATTCGATTTGATTAAGTACTGTTCGAATCGTAAAAGACCTTCGATCGCAAATATTTTCAAGTTAGTCACTATGATAAGTAACGCTGATTGAAAAATAATTACAATCGAGAAATCGAATTTGGATTTTATGCGAGCGAAATATTACTGAGAGGAATAGATAAAATAGATGCAATCCATTTTACAAATTTCGAGCAAGAAACTTACATTCGAAAATTTCGATTTCAATTTTGTTCTCGGTCGAAAATTTTAGCAGCGATATCATTAATTTTTCAGAATTTTCTCGATCGTAAAAACACGCCGCGAAACTTTGATCGATTGAAAATTTTCTCGATGGTTGACTTAGTCTCTAATTGAAAATTTTCTCGATCGTAAAACTTTGTAGCGAAAAACCTCTTCAAATCGAAATATTTTCTCGCTCGTTAATTTTCATAGCGAAAAATTTTATTCACGCGCGGAAAAATTTCTCGATCGTAAATTTACTTGGAAATCTAATTTCTCGATCGTAAATTTACACGGAAATTTTTCTCGATCGTAAAATTTCTCGGCTACAGTTTCGCATCTTGAGTTCAAACACTTAGAAATTTTCTAAGTCCTTACTTTCCACTGTAGCTTTCAATAGCGAATAAAATTTTCGATCGCAAAATAAACGGATATCTTGATTAAAAATCAGCATTTCGTAAAACAAAATTGAAATTTCAATTTTACGTGCGAAAAATTTCACGGAGTAAACAGTGACTTTAAACACTTAGAAAATTTTCGACAAAACTTTCATATGAGTCTTATACATATGTCGAAATATCATTTTTCACTAATAGTCACTCTGGTATACCTATTCATACCTTCTTCAAGATAATTTCGACAAATTTTGAATTAATGATTTACATTTCTTATGTGGATTTCAGATGGATCACTACCCTACATATAATCACATCTACGAGAAGGCCTTATATCTCAACGTCACGACACGAACTTCCAGTTAGACCTGACCACCTTTCGGTGTTCAGATGACATTATCGTGTCCATCCTGCAAGGCCATCCACTATGGCATGCACTAACAGAGACGGCATTAGTGCCGATGGTCTACCTCCAGTAGTTTTGGGGGATGATCAAGAGCATCATCTTGAACGGGGCATACCACTTTAGCACGGTTGTCGGGACGAGGCACATCTGCATGAGCAAGAACGAGTTCAGAGTTCTCCTCGACCTCCCTCACAGCCAAAACTACGACCCCCTCCCATCAGATGCAGAACTAGTGCATGATTTCCTCCAGATGGGGTACCGTCCGCCGCTCACCAAGCTAGCTCAGATGCAGAGCAACGGGATTCCCATCCATGGAAGACACTATTTGGGATTATCAACAAGTGTCTATCCCCGAAGCACGCAGGCTTCGACAAAGGCAACGGCCACATCCTCCGGATATTTCACGGAGTCGTGTTCTCGCGGAATTATGATTTCGCTCAACTGATCTGGAACGACCTCGCAGAGCAGATCAGACAAAAAGATAACAAAAGGTCCAAGAACGTGCCGTATGCGAGATAGTTCTCCGTCATCATCCGCCAACAAATGGAGATGCACGAGCAGAACATTCCGCGCTTGCCTCCAGGAGGAAAATATCAGCCACCAAGGCTCAAGTTCTTCCACAACCCACGGCTGGTGGACCTAGCTCAACCTTCGATGGCCATTCCACTCAACCTTCTTCGGCTCGCCGACCCCGCGGGAGCTGAATATCAGAGATACTGTCGGGAACATCACCTTAATGAGCAAATGATTCGAGGGCCCCCGACAGATTTCCAAGTGAGCCCTCCACATCAGCAACAACAGCCGCATCTTGAGGACATGGTGATTGATGAAGTCGCTCAAGAACTAGAGCTGGAGCCTCCAACTCACGAGGAGCCAATGCCTGACTTAGATGCCACGCTGATCGATGCTGTGGCTGCAGAGTTGGAACAAGAGGCTCTAGCAGAAACGCTTCAAGTGGAAGTGCCCATACATGTTGCGTGCTTGAAGAGCCTATCGAGGAGGTTCCTCTATAAGAAGCACAGCCCGAGGCAGGGGGCAAAGCTCGCTTCCACTGGTGACGGATCAGGCTCTTGAGGACGTTGAACGTGACCCTACTCCTCACACAGCCACCCCGTCCGACACGGAGTCTGATGAGGAAATCAGCCTGATAAGACGGACTCCCAGGCGACTTAGCATACAAATCGAGTCCCTCTTCCCGGCCGTCACCACCGCACAAGATACCGTGCTGATCACTTCTTCAAGTGTTGCCGGCACTTCTTCGCTCAATCTCAAGCCGCAACATACTCTATCGGTGTCTGGTTCGCAGGCCCAACCTGAGCCTGCCGAAACACCCATAGAGGAGAATCTTCAAGATTCGACTCGAGGATTGGGTGGAAGTCTCATACAGTCACAAACTCAAGTGACTGTGAGCCAACCTGAGGAGCCGGTGTCTGCTCAAGGGTTGATAACAGGCGACATCAGTCGTCCTGGAACATCCCAGGAGGCGTCCGCCCCATTTCGGACTGAAGACCACCTCAAAGCCGCCCTCTCCTCAGCACTTAAATCTTTCGAAGACAAGATTATGGAGAGCGTGCGTACGACTATCGAGACGTCCCGTCAAGATCGAGGGAAAGCACCCGTCTCGGAGCCAGCTTCAGCACAGGGCGACCTCACAACCCACTCCCACTGACCCTCTACAAAACTCTTCCATCCTCATCAACCCATACACCATCCCAATCACCCAGCTCCACGATATTCTGCTAGCCCGCCTCATTGGTCTCACCATCCGGTCGCCTCAGGAGGAATCACTCTATAGGCGACTGGTGGACCATCCTGAGCCACCAACCCAAACGTGCCGAGGCCAAAGCTCCCAATCCAGACGACGACATAACGATCCTGACTATCAGGATCCTCATGAGGGGGAGAAGAGGCCAATGACTGAAACGACGAGTGGCCAAGGACAAGGCTCGGGCGCAACGCAAACAAGCGCTGGAGCAGGTGAAACCCAAACCCACACCCAAATTACCCACACCACGCACCGCACCACCACTCTAACCCATATCGACCCACCAACCTTTCACCTACGGACGCCTCCGCCCACACCACCGACCTTCACAAGCTTCTTGCTTCCCGAAGAAGAAGCAAGTGCTGCCATGCTCGTCGCCCTAGCGCAGACTCAGGCGACTCCCTCAATTGCTCCAGACCAACCGGGACCATCCGGACATGGCGTCAACCCACACGTGGTCCTAGACAAATACATATTCGAAGGACAGTGGATGGCCCATTCCATGCCCGAAGAGCATCAAAGACAACGGCTTCAGGACGTAAGACACTTCTTACGAAAAGCCTCGGTAGACCTCGTAGTTATAGAAGACGAAGAACTTCAGGAAGGTGAAGAGTACGAGCAAGACATCCCAAGCTTACCCAGAGTTGATTGCACAACGAGCCGCTCCCTCCACAAGACTAACACCAGGGACCGTTCGGATCGACACGCCTTGGGAGAATATTCGGATAGAGATACCTTTCCTTGAAGAAGTTCGTAAAATATTTGGACGTCACTAGACAAGATCAAGAAGCCGAACGAGTTTGAGCTAAGAGGGATCTCTCACTGGGATCAGCAGAAGAGGATGACCTACCTCTGGATGCTGACCAAACTTGGACCCGATGTAAGGCTGGGGATGACTAAAAAACAAGTCAAGAGCCATTATAAGAGTCTTTCCCCTATTTGCCAGCTTCTCAGCGTCTATTGTGCTAAAGGAGGTCTTCCAACCCCAACCTACGCTATCGAGCGAGTGGATAGGACCCGAGAGGATCTAAGCGAGAGCGACCTACCGTACATCCCTGCTGATAAGGTATACAAACTCTATCAGCGATACGTGGAGAAGTACAAGGGTCCTCAAGGCTTCGTCAAGAAAGAAGGTCTCGAGGGACTCTACCGGTTCATGATGCGCCAAGTCAAGTACTTCGCCGCACACAACCTTCAGATGGCTCTGGAGAGCAACATGAAGAAGGTTAACATGACCGCTCCACTCAACAAAGAACCTGAGATCGAAGGGCTTCCCAACACGTGCACACCTGCTCAGTCCTAGGCATCACCTACCACAATCCAATAGCTAAGAAGAATAGGTTGATGCTGAAGACTGAAATCAACAAGTTTTGTGATGGTACGCTCAAGGTCATCTGGAAGGACATAGACCAGAGATTGGAAGAAATCAATAGAGATACAATGCTGAGAATCCATCGGTTTGTGAGAAAACAGCCGCTCCTAATGGAACTACTAGAAGATATCGAGGACCGACTGGAGCTAAGGAACACGCTCAGGAACTTTGAGCATGCACTGGGCTTGCGCAGGTCATACTTTGCCCGACGAGGACAAACAGCGCGGAAATGCAATCAAGCACAAAGGGGGAGATTGTAGAGTATCATTTTAGATTGTGCTTGATTTCATTAGTTGTCCTTGTAATTAGGGGCTTTATTGGTATTAGTCCATAGATTAGGACTAGTTTGATATTTATACCAAGTTTGTTTGGTATAAATAGTTGTACAAACATTGTGCTTAATACAGAAAATTAGAGAATCGAAAAGGCTGTCGAATTCATTTCTAGAGAGAGAAACTCAGAAAACATCATCTCACTAAAGGAATTCTCTCTCGTGTTCTTCATCGAAGGTTTTCGATCGAATTTCAATTTAGATCATTCTAATTGATTTCCTTAGAATTCATGCTTAGGATTGATTGAGTTGATAACAGAGGACCTAACAGATGGAGCTCTTTGTTTGGCGTTATCGAAAAACGTGGTAGAGCCTAGGCAGATTTCAACCGCTTCGATGCCAAGATGATCGTGTGAAAGATATATATTTGGAGATTGCAGTCAAGCGCTTTTCTAGGGAGAGAATAAAGGGCCAAGTTGAACTTTAGCTGAGCTTACCATAATCAACCAACATTTCCATTCCTCTCCATTTTGAATATTACTTACTGTATCAGAGGGGGCATACATCACAAGATTTGAGGTTCAATCAACACTACACTACTAATATTAACCTTCTCATGAATGTTGATTTTATTGATGGAGCTCTTTGTTTGGCGTTATCGAAAACGTGGTAGAGCCGAGGCAGATTTCAACCGCTTCGATGCCAAGATGATCGTGAGAAAGATATATATTTGGAGATTGCAGTCAAGCGCTTTTCTAGGGAGAGAATAAAGGGCCAAGTTGATCTTTGGCTGAGCTTACCATAATCAATCGAATAGGGCACACACATGTTTTGATTACCCGGTGAGTATCTACTATTTTGATTGATATGTGTTATTGTTGTTGATCCCATATTGCACGAACAATCTTGATGTCTTTATCCCGATGATCATGTTTTTCTTGAACTAATGATTTCATTTTTACCCCGCTTATTCTCTTGCAAACAGCGAAAGGAAACATATCGAACATCATTAAAGAATAAAGCAATAGATATGGCTTTTATTGCTTTTAAAATGGCAAAGGAAGAAAGATGAATTAGCAGGGTCTCTCCCTTGGTATGCCTAAGATCAAATTTTAATCGAAGGGTAATAATTCCAATCTCTGCCAATCAAGAGTGATCCACGGTTTACAGTTTTTTAGCCATTTATTATTGCAATAGTCAATCATGTCTTTACTAAACAATGTCCTAAGAAAACACATAATGTGACAACATTGGTGATTGTAACCTTTTTTGTTCCCTTTTCAGAATTGCATATCGAATAAGTTGTTGCTACATTATTTATATTATTTCGAGAGTTGGTGTCAGGAACCCAAAACTCATACTATAATTGCATATATTTATATGAATTCATATAGTTGCATAATTGATTTTATGATATACACATATAGATGAAAATAGTATTTAACTACGGTATTATAACTCTTTAGTACGAAAAATGATTGTTAAAGGAATTTAAGTTATGGATTAAATTGATTTGGACCATATTCGTTTGGGCTGAAAATATTGTTAATCAGGGCCAAACTTTCGAAAATTTCCATGGTGATAAGCTTACTTAGGGTTTAGGAAAAACAGGATATAGATTAACTTTGCTTAGGATGGAGGTAAATAAACATCACCTACTTGTCAAATCACTTTTAAGATATATATATATATATATATATATATATATCCTAACACCTCTAATGTAAAAGCCATCGTGAATAAGGAAAGAAGAACAAGGAGATAAAAGACAACGAAATTAAAGGAAAGGAGAAATAATTTAGGCAACCTTAAATCTGCTATCTTCGGAACGTGAAGGTACGGGAATTTTAGAACGTTTTCATGATATATTTATGCATGTACAGGGATAAAAACTAGGAATAAGTATAGTTGGTTGATAAATTAAATTATTCCATATGAAGGGGTTGTACATAGGTTTCTGGGATGACCTTCGATGTTAGGAAACAGGTAGTGAGTATGAGAAGTTTCGAAGGTTAACATGTATAGAAAACCCTAACTCCCTTAAAATTCGGTTTGTGCTTATAAGTATTATTGATTATCTAATACTTTCGATTTATGAGATAGTTATCTCGAGGTATAAATCTCGAGATGAATTAGATAAAACTCGACATATGATTTCGAGTTATGATAATTCATTAGAAAGGATTCGAGATTCAAAGTCCAATTAGATAGCTAGTCGAGACATGACTTCGACATTCAGAAATGCAATTAGAAAGATGCCAAGTTATAATCCGAGATTTTGAAATTCAACTATATATAGAATGTCGAGATTTCAAAATTCCTTATGCTGCACTTTGAAGTTCTCGACATATCACGGTATTGAAATTCTCGACATATTACATTTTAAAGTTCTCGACATATACTATTAAGATTTCGATAAGTATAGATTCCGAGTTATGATGTCAAGTTGTGATGTCAAGTTATGATTCGAGATTTTAAAATTCAATTAGATAGAAGATGTCGAAATATATTGTCCAATTGAAACTCAAATATCTCGATATCACCTTAGTTTTCGACATAGGTTTCGACATTTAGTTAAGAAAATGTCGATATATGTTTCGAAATCCTCTATGGTGTATTTCGAAACCCTTTATGTCACACTTCTAGATCCTATCATAGAAATTAAAGTAATAATCGAACATGGTCCAAGATAAAATTAGATAAGAATATTTGTTAGTTAATTAGTTGAAATAAAAAGAATAATGATACAGATATAAGGAATTCCAATATCACATAATTCAATACTCAGGGTTTTGCTATAAAATAAGTTAGGGTTTCTGGTAAAGGCTACAGATAACGATCATGCATAATAAAGCATGCATATCACGCACGCATATCATTATATGAATTTTATATTTACCAGATAAATAATTATATAGGTCAGGAGTCGGATAAGGGCAAGGACAAGGTCGAGTAAGCGAACGGAGAAAATAGGCGAAACTTGTGAGTATGATTTGCAACATGTACCTTATGTGATCTATGTGCTTACATGATTTATATGGATTAATTGATTGATATGTGATATATGTGCTATTTACGAATTGACGTGAACTATGTGACTATAAAGTGCCTTTATATGATTTATGTGTTATATAAAGTATTTCATATAGCATTGCATACCTATAAATGAAAGGAGAAACCGTTATGACTGCTAAGACTACGGATAGTACGATACGGATGCTACTTCCCTTCAAATCGGGGGATGATAGTTACTTCCCTTCAAATAGGGGGATGACAGAGTCCTGTACAGGCACATATAGATATTAATAGTATTGACAGAGTCCCATGCATGGGCGCCGACTGGGCTTACAGAATACGAGTCTAGCTAGTCTATAACGGGAGTATCAAAATAAATGGGCTTATAGAATGACATGTGATCTACGGATCCTATGAATGGCAGTTTTATACACAATGATTTTATGATGACATGATTCGATGTTGACGGAAAGAATGACTACTGTTTATTTTATTGTTACTTGTTTTAGTTAACATGTTGCGATCTATGTTGTAAAATTAGCTAGGCGCTAGTCGGGCGCCCGAAGGGGGCCTAGCGCCTAAGCGGGCGGGGGGTCTAGGCGTTTTAGGCGGAAATTATACGGTATATGTGTTTTTAGTTAATTTTATATATCTAATATGCAAAAATTGTATCAAAGTAAATGTACATGAAATTTTTCTAGAAATTCTAATAAATGATGTTACTCACAACAATGCAACAATGAATTATTAGTACAAAAATAACGTTTTAAAAATGATGTTGCACGAATTTATCCTAATATTTTTATTTTATCTATATTTTATTTAATATTTTAGCCATATATAATAACCTCTCTGGTTAAATAAAAAAGGTTTATATGTTTTTTTAATAGATAAGTTCCTTTGTTAAGTATTTAATAAATGTTCAATAAATATTTCTATCTATTTTTTCCCGAAATGAGCTATCGAAATCAATATAATTATTTACATTGATTATGTTGTGTGAATTCGGCGTCCCACACCGGATACATCCTACAGTTGAAGCTAAAACATGTACTATATATAGACCTACCAAGATGCTATTCTATCTACTGCATTGTCCCGCATGGGCCTGTAATGGGCCATTTAAAGTTTAAAATTTTAATTGGGCTTATTGTGGGCTTTTTATAAAAATTAATTAATTGCCCGACTAATCGGGCGATTAGTCCGATTAGTGGGCTGATTAGGCCGATTTGTGGGCCGATTAGTCGGGTTGCCAATTAGTTGGCCGATTAGGCTATTTTCGCCACGGCAGGTGGCCGACTAGCGCCTAGCCGGCGCCTCGACGGGCGTCTAGGCCGCATTTTACAACACTGGTTGCGATCATACTCTGAATCGTTATCTTCACAGTTGTTGTAGATAATTAACAGGCTGCGTAGAAAGCATATCATAAAGCATGAATTCAAGGTTGGCCAGCTACGCTCTCCTCCTGCTCCCTCTGGTTCATCGTTAGCATATAGAGTAGAAACAGATTTAGACTGTTGCATTTTGTGACTCATATGATAGGTACATATATGCACATTATTGTGAAAGGAATTAGACAGGATGTACGCACCCGTTTTTGTTAAAGGAAATGGTCATGGGAATCGCGAAAAATTTTATACGAATATCTTATAGCTACGTAAAAAGGTAATAGGAAACGGGGCGCTACAGTTGGAAATCGTCTAGACATGAGATCTGGATTTGGCCTCGAAGGGTAATTACGAGCTTATGTTGCGCGGGATCTGTTTAAGGTCTACTATTAATTGACGCTCTTATTTGTATCGATTTGTTAGCCAATTATGTGTAAACCAGGTTCATTTGGGGATAGTTGATTTTTCTGTTCTACATTTCAATCTGCACGTGGAATGTTGGAATCATTGTTGGCAATCGGCGAAGATCTTTCGAAGGTACAGTGATTAGAATACGTGGACGATGTTTTCGTAACTATTTTTGTTGGTTTAGGGATGATATGTTTATAGTACTAGATCCATATTATTTTATTAAGATTTCATTTCTTGCCAATGGTGATCGTGAGAGTTCCGCTAGCAAAGGCATGTACTATTTATAGGTCAAAAGTTGTGATTGAGTTGGCGAGTTTTTTAATATCCATTTACAAAGACCTTATCGTTGATAGCTGTGTAACAAGACTTCTTAATTTCTTATTCATTTTCATTTTTACGATGTTGTCATGTTACCTATCTCAAGCAATGAGAAACAAGTCGTCGTCATCGTCGAGAAGACAAAATGTGGGCCTTCGAGACCTTGCGTCAACATCTTCGGGCCGCAAATAGAAGACTACCATAGCAACAATGGCAGAGCGTTGTTTGAGACGTGTCCAAGGTTTATCCCAATCAATTCCTGGACAAAGCATCAAAGCAGAGCCATAGCTTGGACAATGGCTTATCTTCAATGAACATCAACTATTCTGACAAGCTAGATGCTTTGACCAGCGATTCATCGACGACTATCAATGGCAACGGCACAATCATCGGAGAAGTGGGAAAGATTGAAGAGTCCAGCCGAAGAATACAATGAAGACCCATAGAAAATTTAAGTAGCTCCTAGCTTATATATTTGCAAGAATCTTGGCCTTTTGAGTAGAGACTAATTTACAATGTTTGTTTGTAGGAGTTCAATTCCTCAACCAAGAAAGAGTGCACCGCGAGATTCAATCTCAGTCGCTTAAGTACGCAAGGCAACCTTCAGCTGCATCTGTGAGGATTATAAATTAGATTTGATGATTGTGTTATGCCATGTACAATTCCTTAGTTTTTAAAGATCCTTTTACCTTCGTTATTTTCTTATAAAAAATAATTTCCTTTGTGGTTGACGAGGGAGAATGAGATGGTGGTTGTATTTGTTGTTAGAGTTGGATTTGACATTCTTTTTTTCGGAAGTGTTTTGATATATGAATTAAAGTAATAATATTCTGTGACGCCCGGGGCCGAAGAGGGCGGGGAGTGATCGCCGGTGCCAGGGTGCACGAACAATGAGCGGCTCCTGGCAGGCATCTAGGCGAAGGGGTACATGAACGAACCGATCCAACACCAGAATGAGAGGGGATCCTAAGACTCACAATGTATGGGCGTGTCAGGCTAGGAATCGTATAAAAGGATTGATAGTACTACTCATATCACCAAGGTCGACCTACCTTTTCGGGAGTCCATCTATAGAAACTCCGAAGTTAAGCGTGCTTGACTTGGGGCAATCTAGGGATGGGTGACCCCCTGGGAAGTTTCTCAGGGTGCGTGTGAGCGAGTGCACGAAGCACGCTAAAAGGTTAAATGGTGGTACAGTGGGGCCAGACTATCAGTCGGAGTGTGGTGGGCCCAACCACACTAGTCCCGGTAGGGACCGAAGCTATAGTGACACCCGGTATGGGACGGGTTGTTAAGATCACCTACATACGTAAACAATATTAGGAATTTCGAATTTTTACGTGTTTGCATGTTCTTCATCGAGTTCTTCGTGTTTACTTGATAGTGATGATCGATTTGCATGAATTGTTCATTATATATATATATATATATATTTTCAGTTAGCTTAGGAGGACCAAGAGTATTTAGAAATAAGGATAGAGGATTTTAAGATTAAGAAATTAGGATAAAACATAGGAAAGATTAGAGTTTCCTAGGGTTTCTTTATTCATTTCGGTCAGGAGGTTTAAAAATTCATATTTCACAATCTAGACCTCGGATTAAGGATCCCTTTGGAAAGAATTTAGATTTGCAAGTCCTTTCTGTGTGGTTAAAATTTCAGGTCCATCGGACATCGTTTACCCCTTGATCATTGAGAAATACGAAACTGTCGCAAAACAGCCATTTTAAAATTTTAGGGACTTAATCGAAATGTTACAAAATCTGGGGAGTCTGTGTTGTAAAATTTCGAACAGAGAATATTCTTAAAGAAATATAAAGCTTTTAGGACATATTTTAAATTCGGGATATATTATTGGGGGGGGGGGGGGGGGTCCTTTGTGCAATTTTAAAAAAACTCGGTTACTAAGTTGACAAGTTTAAAAAATATAGAGACTAAAAATGTAAAAATTCAAACAGGGGATATTTTAATACTAAATTTCGTTTGGAGAGAAATTAGAACTTTTCAAAAGTTTTGGGGCAAATATGAATTCTTTAAAAATTTCGGGACTAAACTAAAATATTAAAATTTGGGGCAGATTTGAAATTTGAGAAAATTTTTGAATCTTAGATAAATTTTGAGGATCATTCCTGGACATTTTGTAATTTTATAAAATTTTCGAATATTGAGTCAAGGAATTTCAAATTTGCTTCCTTAAAAATAAAATAATGAGATTTTGGATTTTTAAAAGTAAAATTTGGAGAAATATTTCTAAAATAGGAATTGAAGTATTATTTTAAAAATTTGGGAGTTAAAGATAAAACAATTAAAATTTTGGAACTCCTACTGTAATTTAGGGGAGAGTTTAGTAGATAAGATTTCGGGCCGATTTATCGGAACGCGGGCTTTGGGCCCAAATTATTTGTGTACGCTAGTTTTTGGATCGGGCCGAGCTAATACCTCGCGCCGATACGTTATATGAAAATTTGCATTTTATGTGTTGCACTTTATTTGCGGCATTTGCATACACGTTTCATGAGGGGAGTTATAACCGTGTGGGGTCTCGGTAATGTCGATGAGTGGGGTAGAGTGACTGATGTTATTTGTCGGGCTACGACTCGATGAAGCGCTCGCGGTTGAGACCGAGATGGGGCCGCTTGTCACTATTTTAGGTACGGTTGAGACCGAGATGGGGCCGTTACCTGCCTTTGTTATAGACGATTGAGACCGAGATGGGGCCGTACTATCATGGCTTTTTATGACATTTATGCGTGGATTCCGAGTCTAGCCTAGGGCCCTGTGTTTGAAATAAGATGTGTGGTGAAAACAAGCGTGTATTCGTGAGATGTCGAGTGTGCATTCGGGAGGTGTCGGGATTGGGTTGTGAGAGCATTTACATTGCATATTTTCATCAACTGGGCAAAAGCTCAGGGTTTACGTGTGTAGGTGAGGCGGCTGAAGGCGGTACCTCCACGGACTTTTGAGGGCGGAGCAGTACATGTGACGCGACCTGTGGAGTGATTTAAATTATGTTTCGTGTGTTTACATTTTTTGGGCTCCGGCCCAATGAATAAATGTGGACCTCGTGAGAACAATATTGAACTAATGTATATTTGTATTCATACGTTTTAAAAGGTTTTAATTAAATGGGCTATCCGCTGCTTACGCTGCATAAATCCGCCAAAATACGTATCTAGGAAGTCGGGTCGTTACATATTCTTACTTAGGATTGCACATCTCCCGCTATGGGAAATTTTCTTATGAGTCAGACTTACAGTCGTGCAAAGAGCATCGGTGCAGTCTTACGTTTCTGAAATAGCTGTAAATAGTCTACCATTCATCTTGAGGTTCTCTATTGTGTGGTCTTGCAGTCATGCAGTCTTATGAGATGTTCTTGCAGTCGTTCAATTCTACAGAATGACAATAGTGCAACTGCTCAACGTACATTCATGCAGTCCTTAAGTCAAACTGTCTCACGCGGTATACAATTAAAAAAAAAGTTCCAGTTGCACTTTTGGAAATAGTATTACAAATTAGCAGTAGTTCAAGTTTTCAGTCATGCGCTCAGTGCCAGATCCACTTCACACCTAGGTGGCCTTTCGCTTACCCTAAGAAAAGATTATGTGTGTGACTCCCACAAATAATGTGTGTATATGTAATTATATATTTGCCTATCATTCAACAAATAAATGTATAAACATATATGTATATATAAAATTTTTAATATATATATCGACATATTATCTGTGTACATTTTTTAAAAAGTTATATAGACATTTAAACGTATATATCATAATAATATTATATACGTATTACCTTTAAAGTGTATATTGATGTAAGATATTTATTTCGGTCTTCCAGTCATGTAGTCTTATGAGATGTTCTTGCAGCCGTTCAATTCTACATTATGACAATAATGAAACTGCTCAACCTACATTCATGCAGTCCTTAAGTCAAACTGTCTCACGAGTAGTCATACAATTAAAAAAATTCCAGTTGCACATTTAGAAATAGTATTACAAATTAGCAGTAGTGCAAGTTTTCAGTCCTCACTCGGTGCCGGATCCACTTCACACCTAGGTGGGCTTCCGCTTACCCTAAAAAAAGATTGTATATATAATATATAAATACATATATTAGTGTGTCACTCACACAAATAATGTATGTGTATATGTAATTATATATTTGCCTATCATTCAACAAATAATGTATAAATATATATGTATATATAAAGTTTTTAATATATATCTACGTATTATCTGTGTCCATTTTTGAAAAAGTTATATCGACACTTAACGTATATATTATCATAATATTATATACTTATTACCATTAAAGTGTATCTTGATGTAAGATATTTATTTTCTTTACACATAATTAAGTTATTTATCAACTCAATTATAGGATTATTAATGATAATTAACGGATGCAATATGGTATTTTCTTATATATTTTATGTATTAATGTCTCTTGAAAGGGATTGGTTGGCATTGGTATTGCTGGAATTCAAAGCATCATTAGTTGACTTATAATTACGCATCTATATATCTTGATCATTCCACACTAAGAAAAGTAGTAGTAAATCAGTCGAAAAATTTATAGTACCATATGATTTATCATGTCCAATCTTCAACATTCTTTTTGTGGTTCATTTCAAATAATTGAACATAGTGATGTCACAACTTTTTTATTATTTATGTTTTTCATTCAAATGATGCTTATCTTAGTACAATGTTTGAGGAACAAGTGTGGGTGATGCCAACTTTGAAAATTCAACGTGTTTGATCATCTTAGTGTACAGTCTCAAGGTCATGCAGTTTGAAAGCCGTTAATGCAGTCTTATATTCTCGCAGGGTTACGTTTCTAGAATAATCTTATATTGCTGTAATAAGTCTTGAGAGATCTTATAGTCTGATACTGTTGTAATCACCCATTGCAAGTTTGCAGTCTTACAAAGCTGTAATCACACACTTGGCAAGCAGTCTTGCAACTTTGTAATCGTGCAAATTCTCAGTTTTACACTGGTGCCGCGACAGTGACACATGTTGTAATCACTCTTTCGAGACCTTACAGCAAGCTTGCAGTCTTAAAAAGCTACATTCACACCTTTGGCGAGCAGTCATGTAAATTCACAGTCTTGCACCAGTGCAGTCTTACTCAGACACAACTTATCCGTTCAAACTTCCCCGACTACAATTTTCACGCTACGCGATGAAAATAAACAAGAGTCAAGGACAGAGTCTAAGACGGGTAGGTGTATATCTTTCACAATCAATTTCACACATGGACGATTATACGTTGCGCTTTCTCGAGTTACATCACCATTGGGCATAAAGTTATTGAGCATAAAGGAAGACAACATGGAAGACAATGACATCTCAACATAGTTTACCATGAATTGTTCAACAATATTTAGTTTCTTCTAACACTCAATCAGAACGCATAACAAGAATACAATCAAGTATGATTTTGTTTGTTTATTTGTTTATATTTTTCGTGTGATGAGTATACATCTTGCTCATGTGTGGGAATGATTGTTTATTACAAGTCAGTCTTACAAGTTTTCTTTACTTATCAACCTATATAATATATATTGGTAAGGCTAATATTGTAAGGTTATTGTTGCTCCTGTTAACATCAATTTTGTATCCTGCTCCTAAAAATTGTATTATACAATAGACGAGGGATGCATTATGTTATATTATATTATATTATATTATATTATATTATATTATATCATATCATATTATATTATATTATATTATATTATTTTATTTTATTTTATTTTATATTATATTATATTATATAAATCTAATAATACAACTGAGTCGTACAATTTTTTTGGAGTCAACTTTGTACGGCGGATATTAGGATATTAGTTATCAATAATTTAGTTTTTTGATCCTACAGACATGGAATATAAAGTATTTTGTCATGATGCAGATTCATGTGTGAGGTTGTCGATTGGTCAACTATGTTGGTCTAAAGCCCGAGAATCCGAGCTTGTTAAGTGAATTTTGGAGCTGACGCACACTCAGATTTGGGCTTTTACCTTGCTCAACTGTGTAGGCAATCAAAACACTTCTACAAGAGTACGAAGCTACCATTCAAAAATATTGACTATTGTTTTATATTAAAAAATATTGACTACTGTTTTATATCAGATGTATTTGGTAGATGATGACGGAAAAAGTTATGTAGGGCACTATTGAGTCTTGCACGCGCAAAAATTAGTCAACAATATTTATGTAAGACCGCATGAAAGGTTTGTGTATTTAATGAAATTTATGGTGGTACCGAATGATTGTACTTGATAATTGGTTATGTACATTAGTTGACATAAAAATATGTTATGGTAATGCGAACAAACTATTCATTGTACCTCTACTTAGCTGTCGTGCCGGTCACCAATCAAATATGCTTAAGTGTTAACAAAAAACAGTGTTGTAGACAATTTAGTATTGTGCAGAGACTAACAAAAAAAATCACATGATGACTGACAAGTGCTTGCAATGGAAAAGTTTCTGCAACAGTCTTGCAAGAACACTTTGACAACCTAACTGTTACGATGAATCACATGATGGACAGAATGGGCGATAAGATTAATGACATTGTTGCAGTCATACGCAGTCTTATAGTTCTAAAGACATACTAGCAGTCTTACGCAGTCTTCACATACATATATTCTTTAAGTCCAATACTCTCAGTAAGTGTTTGACAGTATTACAAGTCAGTATTAGAATATTGTTTTACTTATCAACTTATTTAATATATATTGTTAAGGCTGATATTGAAAGGTCATTGTTGCTGCTATTAAAATCAATTTTGTAAGACTGGTCCTAAAAACTGTATTATACGATAGACGAGGCATGCATTATATTATATTATATTATATTATATTATATTATATTATATTATATTATATAAATCTAATTTTGCAACCGAGTCATATAATATTTTTGGAGTCACCATTGTACGACAGATATTTGGATATTAGTTATCAATAATTCAGTTTTGGATCCTACAGACGTGGAATATAAAGTTTTTTGTGATGATGCAGATAAATAATTCATGTGTGAGGTTGTCGATTGCTCAACTATGTTGATCTAAAGTCCGAGAATCCAAGCCTGTTAAGCGAATTTAGCTGGCGCACACTCAGAGCGACCTACGATAACTATGGCCTTCATATATGTAAAGACAAGATGCTAAGCCTCATAGTTAGGAATACGTACATCCTTGAATTATTAGATGATACATGTCCTCTCTGTTTCAAAATTTGCTATATATGCGATGAGATGGTCATCGAGGATGATCAGCTTAGGCCCTTTACCTCGATTATATCAAAAGTTGTATTTTGTTTAATTTGGTCAACACCCTAAAAAATTCCTTTTGTGCTTCTTCAGTCTTCCAATCTTACGTTTCTAGGGTTTTACCTCCTTACAGTTGTTACTAAGACATAACACTTCAGAAAAATGTCAAAATTCGTGGTTTAGCTTTGAATTAAGTAGAAAACAGATCAACTCACTGTATGTCAGCTAGCTTCTTACTACCCACGTAGACAACGTTGCTCAAAAACATCGAAGCATGTCCTGGTAACATCTTCAAAAAAACCTCACTAACTAAATGTTGGGAAACGGAAAATTTAAAGTCATGGCAGAAAGTGAAGAAAGTACGAAGATAAATCCTTCCAAATGACACGAATAGAAGATACTCACTGAATTGGCATACGCTGCTTCACCAGCTACCAGCAGTGTTGAAAACGAGAAGGGAGAAGCAGAAACATCGAACCTCATGTTTATGTCGGGACATTTTGTTTTCCCACCGCATCAGCACGAGAGTTTGCCACTAGAAGCAAAGTGCGAAGAGAAAGCTAATGTTAATGATGTATCTCGGCATGTCAGCAAGGAACCCAATATAAGGGTTTCAGAGGATGAAGAACATTCAACCGACTTTCATGGGTAGAATATTTAATTTCCAAGTGAAGGGTTTCACGAAGAAAGTCATATTATTAAAGCCAATGCTATTATGTACAGAGTTGCAATAGGGCGGAGTGTTTGACCCGATCTTGACTCTGTATGGTGATTATTGTTGGAACTTATAAATCTCACTAGAGTAGTTTATCTGAAATGCTGCAAGAAAGTCTCAAGATTTTTAAAGTTTTTAAATGTGTATTGCTGTTGTTGTCAGTTGTTTGTTGTTGCTTTGCTGAACATTGGTTCTGAACAGAATGCTTTGGGCGGTCCTATAAGTGGTTTACTGATGTGAAAATATATTATTAGCAATTGTGTTTTTTGGGTTTCTCCCAATAGATTGAGATTCTAAATTTACTCTACTTTCATTTGGACAGGGAAATAAAGAGGAGAATCGCTTAAGAATCTTCAGTTTACTGTATTTGGTCTTTGCCCAAGTCAATTGGCAGTCGTTTCCCTTTGGAGGAAATTCAAAGCTAATGGTAATATTTTTAGTGTATTCTTCAATCATCTTCGTTTGATGTAATGGTGGTTAGGTTGTTCTCACTAACCTTTTAGACGAAACATAGAATTACCATGAGTAAGAAAGATGGGCTGACAAGCTCATCTTTCTTGATTGCGAGCAGCATTTGTCATATAGTTGATTGCTTTTTTAAAAACTAAAAAGTTAATTTAATCGATGCCGAAAATTATCTTGAAGAGCTCTTCCATCTTCAGTTTGTAATTGGTTATTCTGAAATCGCTGTGCTTCGACAACAATAATGTGAAGCAGGTTCCAGCTTAATCTACAACTTTATCGACATTGTCATAATATGAATGTTAATCGTGTTGTTTGAACAGTTGTGTTAGAATCTAACCTAACTTTGTAAAAACTCAGAATGTGCACTATTGTTTGGTCGAATACGGTTATGTTGCCATACCCTAGAAATTTGATAGTTGTTATTCAATGTTTATCACATGTACCTCCGAACCTATTGAAAGACTGTGCAGAATATGTCCCTCCATGGAAACCCTATTTCTCTAGATAACTTTCAATAGGTTTGATTCGTCTTTCTCTATAACCTTTCGCCATTTTCTTTTTTTTCTTATAGGCCAGGCAAATAAGTTCGAAACTGATGTCGATGAAGAGATGACAAATGGGTGGCATAAGTAAATTATCATTCACCCTGTCTTCATTTTATTCAGCTTATAAAGTTGAGGGCTTTCCTGTTGTGCTGCACAAAGCTCATTGATTTCTGTATTATTAAATGCATTGCAAGTTGGTTTTCTGTGCACAAATCTGTAAACATTAGTTTAATAGGATTTTACAAAGTAGATGTTCTTTATAAATGATCTATCAATTTTCTTTCAGTTATTGACTTTTTTAACTTACGATTTTTTCGATCGAATGATGATGTCATTGTTTACTTCAGAATGACCATGTTGGATTCGTGTTGTCTTGCTACGATGTTGAGCATACTTACAATAGGGGAACAAAACATTCCAAACCTTACAACGAGTAAAAGATCGATTCAGTTTTTCCTGTTTATTTATACAGGCGTTCAGAGTCTTACACAGAAGCAGTCGTACGAACTTTGCAGTCTTACAAATCACAGGAGACGGAAATTCTTCTCACCGTTCGAGAACGACGTTGTTCCTCCCGTCACAGATCGCGCCACCGAGCAGAGCCGATGATTTCGGAAACAGTAGTCACATTAAGAATTTCATGAACGTGGAATGAATGAAGGTCTGCGTTAAACTATGAACTTTCAGTTTTTTATTAAGTCTAAAAATAGTCTTCATTAGTAGTGTATACTCATATATTGCATGATACATTAGAAATTATTTTTAGTTGATCTGAGCCATAATAATATCTTTGTCGTGTATTTTAAGTAATGTCAGTATAATTTTGATTCGAGTAACAATAAAAAAATATTGCATTATAAATTACAATTTTTTTATTGGACATGTGCCATAATATCTCAGTTGTGTATTGTGAAGAATGCCAACATTCAGATGTTCGTATTCAGTAGAGCAAATTAAATGATGCCATAGTAGTTGTCGGTAGTGCAAATAAAATGTATGATGAGAAATCGCACGACTATGAGCCTTACAAGATGTCTGGACTTAAAGTTCTAGGACAAACCTTTTAATTACACGACTTCTTCAATAACAGTCGTGCAAAATTAGACTCACAAATATCATGATTAAATGATGCCGTTCACAAGGTGACATATAATACAATATTATTTTATATTGTTATACAAATAAAAAAATAGATTTGACATTCTTTACAATACACGACTGAAGGTGTTGTTATGGCCCAGATCAAGTACATAGCACGACTGAAATATTATTATGCGCGCGTCAAAGAAAAATGATTTGTGATGTATAATGCAATATTTTTTTATATTGTTACACGTAGAAAAAATATAGTTGACATTCTTTACAATACATGACTGGAATATTATTATGGTACACGTCAACTAAAAATAATTTGTAATGTATAATGCAATTTTTTTATATTGCTAAACGTAGAAAAAAATATATTTGACATTTTTTACAATACACGACTGGAATATTATTGTGGCGCACGTCAAGTAGAAATAATTTGTAAAATGCAATATTTTTATATTGTTACACGTATAAAAATATATTTGACATTCTATACAAAACACGACTAAAATATTATTATGGCCCAGATCAAGTAAAAATAATTTCTAACGTATGTTGGACTCAGATACAACGTGGGATAAAGAAAGAAGATGAACTTGAAGATGATGCAATAGTCAACATTGTTTACCATGAAGTCTACAACAATTAGGTGAGAGATTGTAACTGAAGGTATGTAACAAGAACATAATACTACTGTTGTATACTGTTATAATGCACTACTGCATCGTTCCACGACTGTTTCAATAATTGTCGTGCAATAGTTTTCGTACAGTCGTGCAGTTTTTTGTGGGTGTAAAGAGTATGAAGTCTACAACAATTAGGTGAGAGATTGCTTAACTAACGTTATGTAATAAGAACATAATAAACTACTGATGTATATTGTTATAATGCACTATTGCATCGTTCTTACTCCTGTTTCCTAAATTACATGATTGTTTCAATAAAAGTCGTGCAATAGTTTTCGTACAGTCGTCCAGTTTCTTGCGGGTGTAAAGAGTACGTATTGGAACATTTATTCTGATTTCTTTGTTTGAAGTTCTACATAATTATGCTTCTAATTTCATAATCCATGATTAAGATTTATTTAGGGTTTGTCCTGCTTTTGCACAACTGTTATTGACGCAGTAGTATAATTTAAAGGTTTGTCCTATTTTTGCACAACTGTTATTGAAGCATCGTGTAATTGGACGGATCGAGTCCACAATAAAAAAATGGGCGGGTCTCGGGTCCACTATAAAATAGATGACCCGATAACAATAGATCTAATATATTACCAATGATATGGGCTTTGGTTGTATCGCCTCGGGTGTAAGGAGCTGAAGCTGCTTAATCTAATATGGTTCCTAGGATTTGGTGATTTTGGGAGTGGGATTAAGTCATCAAGTTGATAATGTGAGATTGTTGCTATAGCGATGTTATAAGACTATTTCACGGGTTGACATTATATTAGTTTCACGGGTTGACATTATATTAGGTTATGATAAAAAAATACTTCCTCCGTCCCACTTATTTCTTCTCATCTGTCTATTTCGGGTGTCCCACATAATTCTTCCCATTTCTATTTTTGGTAAAAGATTAGTCCAATAATTACACCAGTTATATTAAAAAAGGGCTTCTTAATTTGCGTGCTCACTAATATATTTTCTCTCTCCATGCTTTAAAAGTGTGCTATAATATTAAAAATGTGGTTTCTTAATTTACGAGCCCACTAATTTTTGGGAAGTATTAAGTGGGGCAGAGGAAGTAACATTGTAAGCGGACAACTAAAACACTATAATATAGCAAAAGATCGTGAGTCAAATACCTTCCTCCATGTGAGTGTAATTACAAATGTCATTCTATATATGACCAAAAATAATGTCCGCTCGATTCCAGGCCTTTTCATTTCTTTCTGCTTGTTCATTTTTTTCTCACGAGACTAGTGCCGCCTCGCCGTCCAACACGCGCTTGGCCTCCCTAATCAGCGGCCGACACCTACTGTCTAGGTGAACGCACCATAGGCCCACCATCATCACAGCTTCCATTTCTCCGGCGTCGAACTCCCCCCGCAGCCTCGGATCCACCGTATCTAACACTTTCCCCAACCCATACCTTTCTTCTGATTATATGCATTAAAGTATATGATATTAGACTTTAAAGCATTGTCCAGTAAGATCCGAATCTTGCCTCCGAAGGGAAATAGCGAGCTTATGTTGTGTGGTGTCTATTTAAGATCTGCTATCATTGAAGCTCCTATTTGTTTAATTTGTCTTCGATTTGATAGCCGATTATGTGTAAAACCGGTTCGTTTGGGGAAATTGATCTGAGATTCTTTTTTATTTCTACAGTTCAATACACCCAATATGCACGTGGAACGTTGGATTCATTGTTTGCACTAAGCAAAGATCTTTCGAAGGTACAATTATTACAGTATGTGGACCATGTTTCGATTTTTCTTGGTTTAGGAATGAAATGTTTGTAGTAATAATTCATATCTTTACTATATTTCATTTCTTGGCATGGTGATTGTGAGAGTTCCGCTAGCAACTGCATGCTTTATAGATCAGAAGTTGTGTCTGAGTTGGCGAGTTTTTTTATTATCCATGATTAGTTTATGAGTTAAAAGTTACACTTCCAGAAAAATATCGAAGGTAGTTCGCCAGGAGTTGGATCGTTATTTATAATGTGTGATGCATAATTGCATGTTCATTTTATTTTATTGAATATAGGATATGGTTTGCGATCATGTTCATCTTATCTAACTATCTTAGGAAAATATGATTATATTAAGGGAGAAAACCAGTTTTGGTCCCCAATGTTTACCCTGTGGGCACTTTTTTGATCCCTGATGTTCTCACTTGCCACATTTAGTCCCTCATGTTTTTTAATTTGAACCAAATTGGTCCTCTTTTAATACAGTTAATTTTAACGGAAATTCCACACGTGATAGGCACGTGAACTCTTTCCCGGCGTCTAACATAATTCTTGCCCCTCCCGTGAGTGAGGACGAAGAAGAAGAAGCCCTCGCAACCAAGAAAACCACGCCGAGACAGGCGCCTTCCATCATCTCCACAATCTCACCGTCCTCATCTTCAGCGCCGACGTCATCATCAACACCATCGAAACCAACTGCTCTCTCCTCAGGAATCTCCTCAAGCACCTCACGGCACCACCTCCGCCTCTCCTCCGCCGCGACCTTCTCCCTTACACACCCTCCCTAGCCTCAGTCGCCACCTCAGCACCCTTCACCCCCTCCGCCACGTCATCCCACTTACAACCCATCTCCGAAATCATCCTAACCTCGCCCAGGTATATGTCGAACCTCACCCCTTCGGTGACCGCCACCCTCTCTGCTGGCTGGCGTACGTCGTCGTTTTCAGCCTTGCCTCACAGTCAAGATACTCTTCTTCTGAGTAAGCGGAGGGTGAGACTGAGAGGACGCGGTGGAGAGTGACGAAGGCGGCGGATTCGGGTCGGATCGTTGACCTACCAATCTCAAGGGTGCTTTTGCCGTTGATTCGAGGAGGTAATGAAGGGTCAAAACATCGGGCGAATGGTTGCTGCTCAGAAGAGGTCTAAGAAGTGACGGCGGCAGATTAATGACGATGATGATGATTTGGGTTATTTTAAAAGGGTTTTTAATTTCAATGGTTTTCATTTTGGGGATTATTTGGGTTATTTTAACAGGCAAGTGCCTCTCATGCGCGAATTCCGTTAAAATTAACATTTGATTTAACAGAGGACCAATTTGGTTCAAACTAAGAAACATGAGGGACTAAATGTGGCAACTTAAAACATCGGGGACCAAAAATGCCCACAGGGTAAACATCGGGGACCAAAATTGATTTTCTCCTCTATATTAAAATGTTTAGATGTTTTCAGAAGCTGTTATGAGCTTTTCATTTTATCTCTGTCTAGGACTGAGTTAATAATTCACAGCACTTGGAGAGTAAGCGTGGTTCTTCAGAATATGTACCGAAGCATTGTTCTAGAAATGACAATGAGAACACATTAATGAAAATCAATGTAGGCTTCTATGATGATTTATTTACGAAAATTGACATCCCCTTATAGACTACTGATATGTGCAACGTCATCAATATTGAGGGTTTCTATGGTATTATAAAAGTAGTAAAAATAATTACCATTTTAGCCCTCCATGTGAGTGGAATTATAAATGCCATTCTACATATGACCAAATCGGAAACATTATATTGAACCAAATTTAAGAACATATTGATAGATTTATTTACTTTCCGCGAAACAATTTGTCTTATGCATGATAGAATAACATTGGAAATCTATGAGAATACACTACCGATGAAGACTTAAACGACTCTTACAAAATTGTTCGCCCGCTGCAATACATTAGAACATTATATTCGCACCACTGACAAATATTTAAACATGTCACACAAAATGTAAACGATGACACGATTAATAAAAAAAATATCATTACAAAAGTTGTATGAATTACTTAATCACACGAACTTTATTTCATATAACACATTAATATTGGCCAATTTTCAACCGTGATTACAAATTTTTAGAATGAAAAATGAGAAGTAACAGTTATAAAAAAACCCTCCCACAGTATATTATTTTTTGCCTTTTAGTTGTATAATTGATTAAGTATATTCTACTACTAGAATTTATATTAATTTGCTGAAGTAACTATAATTGCACTACTGACCATCAAAACTATTGGCAGCTTATTCTTTAAAATAAATATTCTTATTGTAAGATTGAACCCAATTGTGTTTGGATATTGCAAGACCATCATCAAAAGCATAACAAATATTAACATAAATGTTAATACAAATATCAGATACTATGACAATTGAAATATCTTACATAACATTTTCCAATTTTTGTACATGGAATCTTAAAGCGGAGACGGCAGTGGAGTACACATTCTACGAAATGGATTTGTATTATTTGTTCGGCATGACAAAATCCACAGGATCTTACCATCGCAGGTTGATGAATTTAGGAAGTATCTAAAACCTTCTGTGTTTTTTCAGTATTGGCATTGACCTCCTCAGAATGGGGATAAGTAAACTTCTACTTTTGTTTTCTTTTTATGCTATATGACTGAAACATTCTTGAACAAGTATTTGAACGACCTCGATTCGCTAAAAACATCAAACTTTGCACTACTGACAGAGATTTAAATATTTTAATATGTAAATGCTAACTTGGTGACTAAAAAATTATGAATGATTCACAAATGAACTTACGCAATGAGATTAAATTTTGTTTTACATCGTTGCAAACATAAATGAAATTGTTTGCTTATTAGTAAGACAAGCATTAATAATAAATAATAGAATAACATTGGAAATATATCAGTATACACTACTCATGAAGACTTACACGATTCTTACAAACTTATTGAGCGACTTCGATTCTTTAGAAACATCTATTTTCACAGTACTGATCAAGTATTTTCTACGACTGCAATTTAGGTTGACTTTCTCAAGTTTCTAATGTTGCACTACCGATCATCATAGCATGTTGACAGTTTATTCTTTCCATCAATAAATACTCTTATTGAGAGAATGAACCAATATTGGATATTGCAAGACGGTTATTGAAAACATAATCAATATTAACATATGAAATCAATCAATATACCAAATACATTATCTTTTCTACGACTGTAGTTTTGTTCATTTTTCAATTCTGATAGTCGTATTACATTTTAAAGTAATGTGCTAAATTTGGAACATCATAACTATATGTAAAAATAAGATTACATATAAAAAATAATTCATAAGTTTTTTTTTATCTTTTTAATTATAACAAAATATCAAAGTTTATAAACTATTAGATTAAATAAATGACATAACAATTAGGGATGGGAATGGGACTACGGGTCTAGACTCGAACCTGCCAAAACCCTATTGGGATCTTGGCGGGTTCGGATTTTGCCAACCCCGACCTGAAATCCGCACCGAGACCTGCCCCTTATAATTTTTATATAAATATAATATATTTATATAACTATATAGAAACATATATTTAATAAATAATAATTATATAGAAAAATTTATAAATGCGGGGCAGTTTTTTTCCGAGGCGGGTCTCGGGTCCACTATAATATAAATGGGCGGGTCTCGGGTCTACTATAAAATAGATGGCCCGATCGCGGATCTCGGGTCTTTCCATAACAATAGATCTAATGAACTAAAAAATATCTTAAAAGAATTAACCACAAACTTCTGCACCAAATTGATCAGTGAAAGAATGAACCAATATTGGATGTTGTCAGCTTATTCTTTATATCAATACTCTTATTGAAAAAATGAACGAGTATTGGATATTGCAAGACGGTTACTGAGAACATAATCAATAGTAACATATAGAAAAAATTTATGAATGCGGGGCACTTTTTTTCTGAGGCAGGTCTCGGGTCCACTATAAAATAAATGGGCGGGTCTCGAGTCCACTATAAGATAGATGGCTCGATCGCGGATCTCGGATCTTTCCGATAACAATAGATCTAATAAACTAAAAAAATCTTGAAAATAACCCGGGCAACGCACGGGTCTGAAACTAGTTTGGTCAAAGAACTAACAATAAAAGGTTTTGCATAGTTTAAGAACTAAAACAATGGGATACTCGTATTGTTTAAGCTCCAAATTAGGGTTGTCAACGGGGCGGGTTCGGGGCGGGGATTAGATCCCCGTCCCCGCCCCGCGAGGCAAACGGGGACGAAATCGTCCCCGTCCCGTCCCCGCGGGGATCCCCGTCCCCACGGGGATTCCCCGCCCCGTCAATATTTTAAAAAAAAAATTCAATTTTTATTATTTTAAACTATATTTTAATATTAATTAAATTATTTAAACTATATTTTAATATTAATTAAATTATTTAAACTATATTTTAATCATATTTATATTATTTTAATATTATTCAAAGTACATTTTCATATTATTTATCTTATAATAATATTAATTGAATATAATAATTATTATTTTAATTTCGGGGACGGGGCGGGGAACGGGGCGGGGATATCCGCGGGGAAAAATATTCCCCCGTCCCCGCCCCGCGGGGATAGAATAGCGGGGATTCCCCGTCCTATTCGAGGCGGATCCCCGCGGGGACGGGGAATCCCCGCCCCACTGACAACCCTACTCCAAATTTGCCTTACTTTTATTTTTTCCTTTCGAATAGAAAAAAGGAATAAAAATAGGATATTACTGCCTCATCTTGCATGTTTCAGCGTATTTAGTTTTATTTTATATATATATATTTTAACGGGAATCTACACCTACCCAATAGAAAACTAAAAAGCCACTTAGGTGCCTTGTCAGACATATTTTATAGCTACGTACCCACTTGAATAAAAATTTTACACTTAGGTACCTAATCACCTAAGATTACCAAAATACCCTTATTTCTTTTCTCTTTTCAGTTTTTTCTTCTGCAAAATTCGAGCTTCATCCCCGTCGACGAATTTCCGTCTTGCCGACCACCTCCTTCCGCTCGTTCCGGCGCCGGACATTGATCGACGAGCCTCTTGAAAGTTGGGTTCTTGATTTTCTTAATTTTGGGTCTTTATTTTGTGAGGTAATCTTTTCTTTTGCAAAGGGTTTGGTTAGTCGATTTTACGCATTTGTTCAAGGTTTAGCCCAAATTCGGGAGCTCAATGCGCTCCAAGAGCTCGATATAAGGGTGGAATGTTAGGATTTGGTAGTTATTGAGGCTAATCCATCGAGATTTTGGGTTTTTTTAAGAACTGTTACGACGTACCATTTGTTATGTATATTACGTACCATTGTTTGTTGTTTTACCGTACCCAAATATATTATGTGATACAGTCTGATTGGACATTTATGTTATGCAGTATCTTTGTGTATTTATATTACGTACCATGTAACCTGTCTATATGATACCAAAATGTCCTATTATGCAGTACCAATCTAAACTATACAACGTACCATTTATAAAGGTTGCCATATTATCTGAAAATATAGCATCTGCAAATTCGGTTGGTGAACTTATTTGCAATGTGTGAGTATAAAAAGGAGTCTTCCTTACTATTAATCATGAAGCAACGACGCTTATCGATATATACGTATCCCTCCAAAGAAGGTGGTCGAATATCGATTCCCGGCATGCCATTTATCTACTGTAATGTATGCAAACATGGTACCCTAATATATGCCAATATGGTACCCTAATATATGCCAATTTGGTACTGTAATATATGCAAATTTGGTACCGTAATATATGCCAATTTGTTACTGTAATATATGCCAACATGGTACTGTAATATATGCAAATTTGATACTGATGCCAGTTTGATACTGTAGATATGCAAATTTGGTATTGTAATATATGTCAGTTGGTATCGTAATATGTCCATTTGGTACGGTGATATATGCCAGTTTGATACCGTAATATATGCAAATTTGATTTTGTAATATATGCCAGTTTGATATCATAATATATGCAAATTTGATACTGTATTATATGCCAGTTTGATACCGTAATATATGCAAATTTGGTACTGTAATATATGCCAATTTGGTACCGTATATATGTCAATTTGGTACTGTAATATATGTCAGTTTAATACCGCAATATATATACAAATTTGATATTGTAATATATGCCTGTTTGATACCGTAATATATTCAAATTTGGTACTGTAATATATGTCAGTTTGGTACCGTTATATATGTCAATTTGGTACTGTAATATATGCTAGTTTGATACCTAAATATATGCAAATTTGATATCGTACTTATGCCAGTTTGATACCGTAATATATGCATTTGGTACTGTAATATATGCCAGTTTGGTACCGTGATATATTTAAATTTGGTACTGTAATATATGCCAGTTTGATACCGTAATATATGCAAATTTGATATCGTAAGTTATGCCAATTTGGTAATGTAATATATGAGAACAAAGAGATGGACATATATGCCAACAAAGTACTGTAATAAAAGCCAACAAGGTACTCTAATATATGCCAACAAAGTACTGTAATATAAGTCAACAAGGTACTGTAATATAAGCCAACAAGGTACTGTATATAGGCAAATAAGGTACACTAAACATACCACTGATGGTACTGTATCGTTTCAGAAATAGGTACCGTATAAATTAAAGTAAGTTTGAATTTAAGACTTGGCTATATTTCATCAGAAACGAAGCATTTAAGAAGATGTTGATGTGGAGAAATAAAGAGACAATTTCTGACGTTTTTCTGTAATGACTGGACATATTTATGACATTTTTCTGTCATGAGTGGATAGATTTCTGACGTACGAGGTATTAAATCAAAAAGACAGCTCATCTGACATGTCATTGGCTTTCATAAAATGTTTGATGTCATATGTAATTTTGGGTACTACAACCGTGTCTGAGATGGTACGCTTACAAAAAAAAATAGGTACACCTACAAAGCTAAGTAAGGTACGTCGTCCCTTAAATATGTGATACGTCATACTAGGGTTAGTATTTTTCGAGGTCGTACGAATTAGTTTTTCATCTGGAACCACCCTAAAACACTAATATAGAGTATTAGTTATGTTTCAGATCAAATTAGGTGCAGTAGGCCTTACACGCATGAATTAAACTTTCGAACTCCAAGATTCATTAGAATATAATGATAGAAGCAAGAACATCTTACAACATAATTTGAAAAATCTGGTGAGTCCTACATGTGCATTTTTTTATATTTTTCTATTCATGTTATTATTGTTAGGTATTGTCAAAATCATGCAGAACAACGCGATTCGCTTAGGAATCTATTTATTTCCGATTGTATAACAAATGGTACGGTACACTTGCATATTAGGGCACAACATATGTGTACATAGCGATACGGTAAACCTGCAGATTATGGTACTATATATGTAAATGATAAGGTACCTTACTGTACAAGATAAGCTATCTTACTGTACACTGATATGGTACTTCATATATTCTATTTATGGTACGGGACATATACACATAATGGTACGGTTAACCCGCATATTATGGTACTCCGTATGTAAAAGATATGGTACGGCAATATGAAAGACAATGTACTTCATATCTTCTATTTATGGTACACCATATATTTACATAACGATACGGTTAACCTGCATATTATTGTACTCTGATGTAAACGATATGGTACGGTAATATAAAAGACACTGTACTTCATATCTTTTGTTTATGGTGCGCTATATGTTTACATAATGGTACGTTAAAGTGCATATTATGATGCTCTTTATGTAAAATATAAGGTACGATCATATAAAAACATATGGTACTGCATAAAATACGGACAGTCTCATAGAACTACACAACACAACACAATACCTGGCAGTAACCGTCCTCACACAAAAAACCAACATAAACAACAACGAATCTCCAAACATACTCGTCCCCAACTCAAATAATGGTACGCTATATAGTTAACATGCATATTATGGTACTCTTTATGTAAATGATAAGGTGCGCTAATGTGAAAGACAAGGTACTTCATGTCTTCTGTTTATGGTACGTTATATAATTATATAATGGTACGGTAAACCTGCATATTATGGTACTCTGTATGTAAAAGATAAGGTACGCTAATATAAAAGGACATGGTACTTCATAAAATACGAACAAGTCTCCAAACATAAGATAACTTAAAAGAAATAGATCAACTGGGGCCGGTTAAGAAATAGTATCACAACCGCAAAGTCTCCAAACAATATCACAACCAAGTCTTCAAACATAGCATAAAATAGATCTAATCTAGTCTCCAAACAGTCTCCAAACATAGCAGAACTACACTACAAACATAAAAGAGAAAGTCTCCAAACAGTCTCACAACCAAGCCAAATAACTTAACGAAATAGATCTAGCATATAACTGTGCTCGTCACGTAAAATGCGAGCAGCCATAGAAGCACGATCAGATCTTTTTCGGAGGCATTTCTGCAAAAAAAAAAAAACAAAATTGTTATTAATACCATTTTATTCACACACTTATAGTAGATCAAAACAGAGAAGGATGACAGCTTGAAGAAAGATCATATGAGTTCCGCGGTGCCTTTGGTGCCATTTCTGCAAAAACAAAACTGTTAGCGAGTAATGAAAAAGCAATGTCATTTTATTCACACACGGCGTACCAATTTGCCCAAACAGATGGTACCAAATGCATTTATCATGTAGTACCAAATAATCAACATAATGAGTTCCAAATTCGAAATCTAACAATATCCACAAATCAATTGATCAATCCTGATAAAAACACAGACTAACAAATGTTAGATCATCTCAACTAAATATCAGAAGTCGTGATGAAGATAAACCACCATAAATGCTTAAACTCCACGAATAACGACAAAGGTAAACTAGATACGTGCCTATGGATTCTCCACAGAGTTCACACACAACATCAAATTAGCATGTAGTACCAAAAGAAATTTGACCCATTCGAAAAAACTCGAATCGGTCACAACAAATCGACCAATTCGAGAAAACCGAAATCGACTACAGTAAATTGAACCATTCGAGAAAATGCAACTCGAAGAATCCCAAATCGACATCAATAAATTAGAAAATACCCAAATCGACAACAACAAGTCCAATCCATTCGAAAAACGCGCATAAATAGTTACGAACATTAACAGAAACGTCTATCCCAACCCACCAAACACACACCGAATGATTCAACGACAATACACGAATTTTTGTAAAAAAAATCAAACTTACTTAACTTCCTTCTCGGTGAACGACTGCGACGAATTCGAGCGGCGTTAGACCGGTGGTGATGGCCAGTTGCAACGAGAGTAGCTTCGTCGCTTAATTCGGGAAGCACAGACAAATTTTTGGGAAGGCTGTCGCTTCGGTTGTGTGTGTTTGTGCTCGATGGTGTGTGTGTGGATTTGTTAGTTGGTAAAGTTGTAATAAGTGACTTTTTATAAGGGTATACTCGTCAGTTAGGTACCTATCAGTAAAAATTGTTTCAACTAGGTACCTACAGAAAAGATTATAATGACAAGGGACTGATTTGTTGTTTTTTTATTGATCTAGGTATTTAACTGTTGAAACCCCTATTTTTAATTTTAAACTGACATTTAAAAGGAATTTGGATAGAGCGACTTTGTCCGTTCCCAAAGCCCTGAGCCCTAACAATGGAGTGCCAAAACACGTCCGATGATTCACTAATTTCCGACCCCATTCGAGCCGGGAAGCGCAAGCGAGAGTCGGAATCCGATCCTGAACTCGAACCCGACCCAGAGACCCAATGCGAACCCAAAACCACCGCTCAGGCGCCCCACCCACTCTACAAAACGAGCATGTGCTCCTACTTCAGGAGCTCAAAGGGTGAGTGCAGCCACGGACCGACCTGTAGATTCGCCCACGGCGAGTCGGAGCTTAGGGCCCGCCCAGACGGGACTTGGGATCCGACGACGGAACGAGCCAAGAAGGTTGCCAAAACGGATAACGACGACGAGGTTGAGGCGTCGGAGACGGAGGTCTTGATGACGGAAGCGGTGGAGGTAAATGATGAAGAGCTTGGCGGCGATGGGGTGTCCAAGTGCTTTGTCAATTTGCCCATGAAGTGGAGTTCCGATCAGTTTAGGAAGTTTTTGAGTGAGAAGGTTTGTTTTGTTAATTTTTCACTCGTATATCTTTTCTAGCTCTACTGTGATTCCTGATGTGGATGACGGTAATTATTGGATTTGGTCTGAATTCGAACACTATCCATCTTCAACCAAAACTAAGTCAATAAGCACGTAGGCAGGCTTTATATTGTCGTGTATTTAATTTGAAGTTCATCAAACGTGGTTGTATGTGCCCATTTGCTTGAGGACCTTTGCTAAATTTTTGTTTCATTTGGAAACCAATCAACGAAAATGATATTTGCGAAGTAGTTGGTTGATTTTGTTGTTAATGTGTGAATATTTTTTATGCATAATCTCTTAGACAATCTTGTGCTACAGGGAATTAAGCCTAAGTCCGCTAAGAAAAAGAAAGGCATGATTGTCGGATTTGTTGCCTTTGAAAATGCTGACCAAGCCAACATTGCTGTGAAGGTATTCTTGAATTTTTCTTGATACGACTTATATGGCTTTCTAATTATTAATGCTTCTTACTTCTTTTGTTTCAGGAGCTTGATGGAGTTTCTGTTGGTAATAACAGAACACTGAAGATTGCAGATGTTATTCCACGTTCATTTGAGAAAAACAATAGAGAACCATCTGAGGGATGTAACAGTGGTTCAATCGAATCTGCAGACGCGGATGGCGATTCAGTTTCTGGGTCAACTTTAAAGGGTAGAAGTGCCCGTGATGCGGTGACTCCTCTTGCTCACATGTCCTATCCTGATCAGCTAGATCACAAGAAAAATGCTCTAGCACAAATACTTAAAAAATTAGTGAGTCAGGCCGCAATTGACTTATACGTTGTTGTTTTGGTCCTAGAATATTTTAGACCTTGTTTGCTGATCAAAAATCTTGGAATGTGATTTTGTAATATGCAGACTCGCAATGCTCGTAAAGCTTGTCCAAATGGAATAGCGCTCCCTGAATGGATTCTGAAGTCAAGAGAAATAGGTTATCTTTTACTTTTTAATTATGTACTGGAAGTCGAGTAAAATATTATTGTGGAAATATTGTTTTCTGCTAACCTTTGAGTACATAATAAAATCAATAGTCATACAATAGGTAGTGAAGGAACACTTGTCGTACATCTCTTCCATAGTTTATTGTTCGCTCAAGCATTCTTTTAATCTGTATGAAGATATTGGCATCTACCCAATGAGCTCTCCTTAAACTTGAGAGCTGTTTCTTTTTCAGGTGGCCTTCCATGCAAATTAGAGGGTATAATTGAATCTCCACTTGTTAATGGTTACCGCAACAAGTGTGAGTTCTCTGTTGGATACTCCGTACAAGGCACACCTACAGTGGGGTTTTTACTCGGGAATTTCAGGTGCTTAGCTTAGCAGTTGTAATGCTCTCATGATTCCCTTGTATTGTTCTCCTCATATGAATTCAATGGTTATGTATAGGGAGGGTGTGACTGCTGTTGAGGGACCCGCGAACTGTCCGAATGTGTCCCAAATTGCTTGCAAGTATGCCTCCGTCTTTCAAGAATTTCTGCAACAATCCCAATTACCTATGTGGAACAGATTGAACAATACTGGATTCTGGCGTCAGTTAACCGTAGGTTTCACCTAAATAGTTCTGGATATCAAGTGAAATATTACTGGTTATATTGTTCGGAATTCACCAAATTGTGTAGTGAACAAACATAAATGCTATCAATATCATATACGATCAATTTCACTGACTACTCACAGAAGAGCTACATAAATTCCGTTATTTTTTTTAACTAATGGTCATTGTTAGGTTCGTGAAGGGCGAGTACACTGTAAAACGCCTGAGGATCCACGAGTGGATATAGCTGAAGTCATGCTCATTGTTCAGGTTTGCTTGTCCTATAGACTTCACATTGTGCATTTCAACTGTATATACTGAACCTCCAGCTTAATTCTAAATGAGTCTCGAGATGGTTTATCTTATATCTGCTTGTCATGAAGGTTAGCACAACGGGTTTTCATGATCAACAAATTAGAGGCGAACTTGAAAGCTTGGCTCAAATGTTCTATGTCGGTTCCACTACAGAATCTCGTCCTATACCTTTAACACAACTTGTAATTCAGGTACCAATCAATTTCCTTGGCTTTCGCATCTTTTAGTCCATCGACTTGTTATTTGTCAGATGAAGTTAGCTGCTTGCTGAGGTTTCACATCCAATTGTCTTGATGGTCATAGAATCTCCTTTCGAAGTTTGAGAAACACTGGAATACCTAACACTTGGCTATATTCTATGCTCACCCGTTAATTAGCTTCAATTTGATTTACTAAGTGCTGGCACAAACTAGTTCACGTGTTAATAGTTGAGTTGTGTGACATAGTTCGTATTCACCTGTTTATTCTGCTTACGATGTTTTCTTTTTCTCTGTCAGTATGGTAAGTTTAAAATGTTGTAGAAGCCTATTAATATACACTGGTTCTTTACTTGTAACGTGTTTGTATGAACTGCTTGTTCATATATTTCTTTACTCGTAAAATTTCTGTAAAACTGTTTCTCTTCTTTCAGTTGGCTCCATCGTCGTTTAAAGATGTAAAGCTTGTGGTTTGAATTTTAGGCATATTCATGTAGGATCATACGGGTATATCAAATGCTGCACCAGCTGATGCTCCTTTACGGTATGTCTTCTCCCATAAGGAAGGCAGTGATTGCGGCCTTGAGATAGCAACTGATATTGTTGAACCAAGAATTCATGATTGCATCAGCAATTTGCGGTTTTCTTTATCTCCATCTGCCTTCTTTCAGGTGAATATCTTGGCAATTTATCTCCACCCTTTTTCATTTCCTCCTCCCAAGAAAAGAAAGTGGGCGCCAGTAGTGAAAGATGCTCAATATGATTTGTATGCTTCATTTGAAATATAAATCTATAATAAATATTTGAAATTCAAAGGGTTGATATTACTGTTCTACTTTAAACAATGAGTAATTGTAAATCTTGCAGGTTAATACCCTTGCAGCGGAGAAGCTATACGCACTTGCTGGAGACTGGGCTGGTCTGGGTCCTGACACTTTACTGTTTGATGTTTGCTGTGGGACAGGGACAATTGGGCTGACTTTAGCCAATCGTGTTGGCATGGTAATTCTTTTAAGTTCTATAGTTATAATTAGGCATAAACAATCCGCCGGGCGAGTGAGGGGAGGTTCTGAAACCTTAAAATGTGTATTTATTATAAAAGACTTACATTACATGATACTACCTCAAAGGTGGTGAATTTAGTGTGTAGTCAATGGTATGAATTTCAAAAATACATCTTGGATCTTTCTTATTTCCGTCCCATAGCGCTAAGTATGATTTCTAATCCAACTTCTTCAGGTTGTAGGCATCGAAATGAATGCTTCTGCAGTTTCAGATGCACAAAGAAATGCAGACATCAATGGAATTAAAAACTGCACATTTGTTTGTGGAAAGGTTAGGCACCATTTCCCTTCTGTACCTGTGGGACCCTTGCGTTATTCCTTACCTATGATGCACCAGCTCTCTGCCTGTCTGATTTTTTGGTTCTGCAATGATAGGCCGAGGATGTTATTGGCTCTCTGATGAAAAAGTACATATCCTTGCCCAGTAAACAAGATGGAAACATCGATGAGCCCCCAAATATATCCGAAATTAACTCTGCCTCGAATGAAAATATCAAGACTGCCAATTCAATATGTGAAACTGAAGACAAGTCAAATATCAAGGAGGAGATAGTCTGTAGCTTGAGTTCAGAGAACGAATCTGCGAAGAATGGCACATCAGAAAACACAACTACTGTTCCATCACAGCGATTCAAAAACGTCGTTGCTATTGTGGACCCACCACGTGTTGGACTTCACCCCACCGTATGTCTTTGCCCATATTATCCTCTAAAGTCACGTGGGCTTGTTAGCCTCAACTTGCATTTTGATGTAATTTTCGGCCTGGTAAACGCAGGTGATCAAAGTTTTGAGGACACAATCTCACTTGAGAAGGCTCGTGTGAGTTAACCAACACTTTTGGACTGCTTTTTTCTCCTGAGCTTTATTCTCTGAAGATGGGTTTTTTCTTTCTATTACGTTTTTTGTGCCTGTCAGATACATATCGTGTAATCCCGAGAGCCTCGTTGCAAATGCCATAGAGCTTTGCACGCCATCTCCTGAGAAGGCGGCGGAGAAAGGCAATAAAAACAACAGAGGTTGGAGAAGTATGAGTTCGGCTGGATTGGCTCGACATAGGGCGAAATCCATGCCTGAGTCTGAGCCTTTCAAGCCCGTCAAAGCCATGGCTGTCGATCTTTTTCCTCACACTCCACACTGCGAGCTCGTCATGCTCCTCGAACGGTGAATTTACAATTTTGTTGTGTGGATTTGAGTTGAGATGATTATATATTTCCAAGTGTTTCTATTCGTCTGCGTGTGCCAAAGGGATATTATAACTAGTATTCGCTTTAGGATTATTATTATTATTATTGCTATTATTATTATTATTAATGACTCGTGTTGAGTATTGTTTAAATCATATGTTTTGCCTTTTCGTAAGGATTGCATTGCACTTCTTCACTTTGTTGTTTGTTACAGACGATGCAATATACTATAGGGGTGTATGGTCTAATACCCCATTACCCACCGAAACGCTGAAAATTCGGTATAAAGCGAATCGAAACCGAAACTTCTCGGGTACAAAATTGAATATTGAATCGAAAGTTTTTGGCTATCGAAGAAACTAGAAAAATTTGATAGTTCGGTTTGTTTGTCGGTGTTCGGTTTACCAATTTTTTAAATTCAGTAATATTAATTTTCACTTTTCATTGAAAACCTTTGTATATGTTAAAATATGTGTTGTTTCAATTAATATTGGGACCATAAATTTTTTTAATTTAGAGAGATATTAATATACTGAAAAATTACTATTTTGCTGATTAAATGAGAATTTTTTTTATATTCATTTGTTTCTTAGTCCTTGCTAATGGCGGACTCATTCGAATGAGAAGAGTGAGTAACATGAACAATAATTTATCAATAATAATATTGATCATTTTAATTGTCGTTTAAATATGTGACATGTTGGCCGCATAGTTCACTGAGTATTTTATAATTGCAAATTTAGCAAATTAACACAACGTTTATAATTGTAATATTTATGAATTATTAATATAGAGTTTTATCAGGACCAAATATTTACAAAGAAATTTTTCGAAAAATTATTATATTATTATCTTATCGAAGTCGGTCATTTTTTTCGAAGCTCAATTCGAGATCGGAAAATTTTATTATTTTAGAGATTTTATTTATATAGATTTTGGAAAGAAAAACCTTAATTTGCTCTCGTCTCTGTAGAAGTTGCAATGTCTAAAGCCCGAAATCAAAGCAAATGTCTAAAGCCCGTTATTGAGATTAAAACCCCTCCCTCCTTCGTCGCCTTGAGAGAGAAACGGTGAGAAGAAGCTCAATAAGCGAAACTTTTCCCAAGTACAAGAAACAAACAGGCTCAATTCAAGAGCATCATGAAGATAGAAGAAGTACAGTCCACTGTAAAGAAGCAGAGGATAGCCACGCATACGCACATTAAGGGACTTGGCCTTGATGTAAGCTTCAGCAGCACATTCTTCTTTCTGCCGCTATCGTGCCTTGAGATTTTTTTTCGGTTCAGTGGATGTTGGGTTATATTGTTAAAACCTTTCGTACTTTCAGTTTAATTAGCTTTCGGTGTTTACTTGGGTATTTAATTCTTGCTCTCGTTCCTTTTTTTCGTTTCTTACTAAAGCTCTTGCATTTTCTTCCTTTCAAGTTAAAGAATGCCGTTTTTAAGTAGGTGAATAAAAGATAAAAGAGTAGAGTAGGAAAAAAAAAAGAATTATGAGTTTGAATTTGGGCTCTTGTCTTAATAACGTTTCATTTTTTTTGTTGGAGTACCATTGGAGGAAATGTATTTCCTGTATAACGTATTGCATTGGTTCCTTTTCTTTGTGTTGCATGGTGATTCTTTTTAGCACCACCTCACAGCGAAGATACATTTCCAACGGAAAAAAGGGAGCAATGCTGTTAATAGCCTAGCCTTAGCTCCGTCTTTCTGAATAATGTGTGTAGCGAATTCACAGTTGTTGAATGAACAAGTAACTGGCAAAGCTATAACTTCTGCGTTGTATTGTTGAAGCCCAATGGGAAAGCTACGCCATTGGCGGCTGGCTTTGTGGGACAAGCATCTGCAAGAGAAGCGTCTGGTCTTGTTGTCGATATGATTCGCCAAAAGAAGATGGCCGGCCGTGCGTTATTACTTGCAGGGCCTCCTGGTACTGGAAAAACCGCCCTAGCTTTGGGAATTTCGCAAGAGCTTGGTAGCAAGGTATTCAACTTCTTAAATTCTCGTTCTCATATTAAGTTTTCCCTATCTTATCTTTCATGACATATATTTGTTATTTGTGTTATTATTGTTTGTATAAGTGTATTACTGTCTTTCTGGAGAGTGTCTGAACTTTAATTGTAGCGATAGCGAGCAGTTGTCTTGGTAAGGTCTCAAAAGGAGGCTCCTACGTTTCCTAGGATTTGTTTCATACTAGATGGTCATATTTGAATGTATCATTTTCTGCTATTCACTTGTTGCATGGCTTGCTCAAACTGCTCAAAGATGTTAACCGAGAAATTAAGGGCAAATTGGAGTTGTTGTGAGATATCTTGTCTCACTGCACGCAAGTTGTGCGTGATGTGAACCTCTGTCAATTTATTATGCAGGTTCCATTTTGCCCTATGGTCGGTTCAGAAGTATATTCGTCAGAAGTGAAGAAGACTGAGATACTAATGGAGAATTTTCGGCGAGCTATTGGACTACGTATCAAGGAAAATAAGGAGGTTTATGAAGGAGAGGTAATTATAACTCTGTATCCGTTGAAATATTATAAAAATGCTGTCAGCTTATTTTCTTTACTTTCTGATTCTTTTACGTAATATCTTGGCTTGGCTGTGTTTCGTGCTATTACAGGTCACAGAACTGTCTCCAGAAGAAACTGAGAGTGTCACTGGTGGATATGGAAAAAGCATAAGCCATGTTATAATCGGGTTAAAAACTGTAAAAGGGACCAAACAGTTAAAGCTCGATCCAACAATATATGATGCCTTGATTAAGGAAAAGGTGAGCCTCTTTATATCTGTAATATTTCAGTTGTGTTGTCTACTTTCTCTTTCTTGTTTTTGCTGTATGAGTGTATTCTTTTTCGTGTTCATTTTTCTTGTTATTTTCTACTTAGCGGAACTGATGGAACTTCTACTGCATACAGTTTACATATATATCAACGATTTACTGCCATAAACTGCTTTAGGTTGCTGTTGGTGATGTCATATACATTGAGGCAAACAGTGGGGCAGTTAAACGTGTGGGAAGAAGTGACGCTTTTGCCACTGAATTCGATTTGGAGGCAGAAGAATATGTCCCGCTACCTAAAGGCGAAGTTCACAAAAAGAAGGAGATCGTACAGGTTTGTGCATCCCCCTAGTGTTTGTTTTTGAGATTCTACATTGATTTCATCTTTGCTGAAAGTGCTGTTTCTTTGTTTCTTGGCTGTTAAACGATTTTTTTGTCTGAATTGACTAAGAACGATTATATATTATGTAATTTTTTCTGCGTATTTCATAGGATGTTACACTGCATGATCTCGATGCTGCCAATGCACGGCCTCAAGGAGGCCAAGACATATTATCTTTGATGGGTCAGATGATGAAGCCCAGGAAAACTGAAATCACTGATAAGCTAAGACAAGAAATAAATAAGGTGTTCTTTTTTTTTTTAATCTTATCGCTCAATTTCGTTAAAAATTTAAAGCATTTGAGAGTTCATGCTCGTATTGTCGACTGATTTCAGGTTGTCAACCGATATATTGATGAAGGCGTAGCAGAACTTGTTCCTGGCGTCTTATTCGTCGATGAGGTTGTTTCTCTTTTCCCTCTCATAAAAAATTTGAATTTTAACATCGAACTGATACTTAATAAATAGCCCTCTTAATCATACTCAGGTTCATATGCTTGATATCGAGTGTTTTTCCTACTTAAACCGTGCTTTGGAAAGCTCGCTCTCTCCCATTGTCATCTTTGCCACGAACCGAGGAATTTGCAGCGTTAGGTAACACACGCATCTGTCTTTTCTGGGCTTATTCTATCATTAAATTTCTTGAAAATTGAGATGCAATAATCACCCTATTGAACTCCATTCGTTCTTAATCTATGATATAACTCCAGCGATAATATTCGAAATTTTGCAGAGGTACGGACATGGTTAGTCCTCATGGCATCCCAGTCGACTTATTAGATCGGTTAGTCATTATAAGAACCGAAACATACGGTCCAGCCGAAATGATACAGGTTATTTATTACCTAAACCTTACTATATATTATTCATTTTTCTATGCTCGAATTTTCCATCTCAAAATAATTACAGATATTAGCCATCCGAGCTCAAGTGGAAGAACTGCAGATAGACGAGGAGAGTTTAGCGTATCTTGGAGAAATCGGACAGAAAGCATCTCTAAGGTTTCCTTTCCGCAAAAATTCAACGTATGAGCGTTATATAAATCACATGAAATTTTCTCTCGTAGGCATGCTGTCCAGCTTCTTTCTCCGGCCAGCGTTGTCTCTAAGATGAACGGCCGTGATAATATATGCAAGGTAATTGGGAAAAATAAATGAGTATTTATATTTCTTCATTCAAAGTGAGATCTCTAATTGCTGTATTTGGTTGGTTATGTAGGCGGATCTTGAGGAGGTGAATTGTCTGTATTTGGACGCAAAGTCTTCTGCTAAGCTTCTTCAAGAGCAGCAAGACAGATACATAACATGAACAGAGAAGAGAGCAATGGTAATAACCCTCTTACTGAAGGAGTACTCTGTGATTTTCCACCTTAAATTAGAACAACCACCATGAGATTGCAGTTGATGAGTATTCATTATATTTTGGTTTTGTTTTTTTTTTTCCGTCCAAACTCTTGATGATTGATGTTAATTATTAAGGCAAGTCTTTGGCCCATCGTTTATATCGGTGTGCAAATAAAGACTAGTAGAATTTAATCTAAATACATCGTTTCCACTAAGATAGGGTGGGATATAATACATATAACAATTTATTATGGGGAAGTTCATAATTAAATAGATCAAATGTATTAAAAAGTTTTTTTATCTGTCTCTTCTTAGCATTTTCTTATATATTTTCAAATATGTAGCCGCTCCGTGGGTGTACATCGTATAAGATATTTTAGCTTACTATAGAAAAACATATTGTGGTCCACACAAACACGTGATATGGTATGTAATATATTTATAAAAAGATATGTAAATGATAAAATGACACTCAACCAAACATGTATATATGCAAAAAAAATTATATTCTGCTAGATCCATTTATATAGAATTTATCTGATATGGAATGAACTTATAATTTCTTATACTTTTGAATATTTAAATGTCGATACACTTCCAATAAATTTTCCTGGCCAAGTTTGAAATGGAGGAGATCCGGGATATGGTCCTTCAATCTGAGGTGCTTCAATCAACCGGTGATACTTGCACCTTGGACAGACAACACACAGTTTAAGAAGGGGGGCATTGATAAGGTCCAATCTGGGTACAGTTTCCTCATCTAGAACTCAAGTACTGGGGGATGAAAGGACTTAGCAAGATTGCAAGCCTCGTGGGCACCCCAATTATGGCTGATGAGGTTACCATGCAAAAGGATAGAATCCAATATGCTCGAGTCTTAATTGAGGTTGATCTGAAAAAGGAGCTGAGGGATAAGGTTACCTTCATGAATGAGCATGATCAATTAGTTGAACAGGAAGTCACCTATGAGTGGAAGCCAGACAAATGCACTATCTACGGGAAGTATGGTCATACTATGGGAATCTGCAGGAAGGCCGTAAGGATAGAATGGCAACCTGTTCATCGAGAAACACCAATAGTCTAGGAACATAGTACAATCCCAATGGCAACAAAAGAGCCTGATGCTTAGGAAGGATGGATCACTCAGAGAAGAAGGAAACTGATGTTGAATGGCAATACCACATCACAGAGGGATGACCCAGGGCAAACCAGTGGTGAGGGAAAAAACAACTAGAACAGCCTAAAATCCAACGACAACCTGTGTTGGATCTGGGGAAAAGTTTGACTCAACAGGGGGCTTGCTCCTTCCTTATGGATAAGCTTCTCATATGGAATGTGCGGGGTATAAACACCACAAATAAACAGGCAGAGATTAGACTTAGGTGTGGGAGACTTCAGACTACTCTTGTGTGCATGGTAGAAACAAAACTGAAGAAGGATAATGTGCGGGGTGCCATGAACAGGTGCTTTAGATGGTGGAATTATGTACATAACCTCAATAACCACCCTAATGGAAGAATCCTAATCCTGTGAACTAGTGAATGGAACATCAGAATCATCCATCAGACTGACCAATTAATTCATGTCAAAGTGGAGAAGCAGAGGGAAACTTGTTACATGACATGTGTTTATGGGCACAATAACAGCACCCTGAGAAGAACTGTGGGCAGACCTCAGGAGACTTAGACACTCTGATGACCCATGGCTTGTATGGGGAGACTTCAACAATGTACTAACAACTGAATATAGGTTTGGAGGTACAAGGGTGGTCCAAGCCTCTGAATATGAGCACTTTTGGAATTGCCTAAGGGATTGTGGACTTGAAGAAATAAGGAGGAAAAAGGCAACACTATACTTGGCCCATAAACGAGGAGCAGATACTCGCATTTACAATAAAATAGATTGGGCTTTTGGGAATCTTCACTGGATTCAGCAGTTTATGGACATTGAGGCTCACTACTTGCCTGAAGGGCTGTCTGATCACTCTTCTATTCTCCTTAAAAGCTGTCGGGCCTTATCTCATACTAGAAGAGCTTTTAAATTCTTCAACATGTGGGTGGATTCTCCTAATTTCATGGCTATGGTGGGAGGAAACTGGACCAAGTGCCCGCCAGAGCAGCAAAGGAAAGGCATCTGATGAAACAGCTGGGAAAAATACAAGGCCATCTCAGGAAACTTAACTCTGACAATTATGCTAATATTGTGCATAAAACTGAGGAGGCTAGACATAAGCTGGAAGCTGCCCAAGGTGCATTAAGCACTGATCCTCTGAACTCCAGGCTAGTTGAACTTGAAAAAACTATTGCTGAAGAATTCCACTTCATCAGGATGGCCTGTGAAAAATTCTTGGCTCAGAAGGCCAAAGCTACTTGGCTAAAGGAAGGGGATAAGAACACTAAGTTTTTCCATGCTCTTATTAAATAATGAGTGCACCGGAACAGGATTACCTCAGTAGAGAATGATGATGGGCTGATCTTGGAGGATCCAAAGGCAATTGTTTCCTACTTTGTGGCATATTATGATAGCATCCTGGGCTGTGCTGATAGGGACCTGATCGAAATTGATGAGGAGGCAATTAAACAGGGAGGAACTCTGTCTGTAGAAGATCATTGCTCCCTTTACCAGGGAAGATGTTAATGATGCACTGTTTTCAATACACAGAGACAAAGCTCCTGGTCCAAATGGATACAACAGTGAGTTCTATAGGGCAGCCTGGTCCAAATGGATACAACAGTGAGTTCTATAGGGCAGTCAGGCCTATTGTTGGGGATGACTTGATTGATGCTGTCCTGGAGTTCTTCCATTCTGGACAGCTTCAAAAACTTTTGAACTCTACTACCATTACCTTAGTGCCTAAGATTGATCAGCCTAGATCTGGTAGGGATTACAGGCCTATTGCTTGTTGCAATACAGTATACAAGTGCATCTCAAAGCTCTTGTGTACAAGACTGGGAACTGTGCTGCCCAGGCTCGTGCATGCAAACCAAGGGGCCTTTGTACCTGGTAGATCAATTGGACACAACATCATGCTTGTAACGACCCGTCCTATACCGGGTGTCACTATAGCATCGGTCCCTACCGGGACCAGTGGAGTTGGGCCCACCACACTCCGACTGATAGTCTGGCCCCACTGTACCACCATTTAACCTTTTAGCGTGCTTCGTGCACTCGCTCACACGCACCCTGAGAAACTTCCCAGGGGGTCACCCATCCCTAGGTTGCCCCAAGTCAAGCACGCTTAACTTCGGAGTTTCTATAGATGGACTCCCGAAAAGGTATGTCGACCTTGGTGATATGAGTAATACTATCAATTCTTTTATACGATTCTTAGCCTGACACGCTCATACATTGTCAGTCTCAGGATCCCCTCTCATTCTGGTGTTGGATCGGTTCGTTCATGTACCCCTTCGCCTAGAAGCCTGCCAGGAGCCGCTCATTGTCCGTGCACCCTGGCACCGGCGATCACTCCCCGCCCTCTTCAGCCCCGGGCGTCACAATGCTAAGCCAAGAGCTCCTTAGACTGTATAACAGAGGGAAGGTATCACTCAGATGTCTGATGAAGATAGACCTAAGAAAAGCATATGATACAGTTGAATGGCAGTTTCTGCTCAGCCTTCTGAAATACCTCAGATTTCCTGTTAAGTTTGTGGCTTGGGTAAGGGAGTGTATCATTACTGTCACATACCAGCTATCCATAAATGGAAACCTTGAAGGTCATATTCAGGGGGATCGGGGCCTGAGACAAGGTGATCCAATATCCCCCTTACTGTTTGTATTGATAATGGAATACCTTACTAGAAGGCTAATTTTGGCTTCGAAGCACGCTGACTTTAGGTTCCATCCTCTGTGTAAGCAACTCAGCATAGTGAGTCTCTGCTTTGCAGATGACTTGTTGATTGTCTGTAAGGCACACCAACCTTCTATAGGCCTGATAATGGACTGTCTAAGCACGTTCAGAGAGCTTCTGACTGGCAGCCAACTCAATGAAGTTCAATATATACATTGCAGGCACATCTCAGACTATGAAGCAGAATATACTTAGGTTGACTGAATTTACAGAGGGATCCTTTCCCATGAAGTACCTAGGTGTGCCTGTCTCACCAACTAAATGGAGCAAGCAGGACTGTGAGGCACTAGTGGGCAGAATTGCTAAGAGCATTACCTGTTGGACATCAAGGAATCTGTCCTATGCAGGCAGATGCTGCCTCATTAATTCTGTCCTAGTGGCACTACATAGCTATTGGGGATCCATGTTTCTGCTACCTGTAAGTTTAGTGAAAAGAATTGATCAATTCTGCCGTGAGTTCCTTTGGGGCAGAGGTGTTGGGGGCAAGATCAAGGCCTTGGTGGCTTGGGAAACAGTCTGTTTGAAGAAGAATTGGGGGGATTGGACTTCAAGGACAGTGGCACCTGGAACTCTGCCAGCATAGGTAAAAAAATTTGGGATATATCAAGGAAGAAAGACAACCTATAGATCAAATGGCTCCACTGTTGCTACTTAAAAGGAATAAATTTCTGGGACAACCAGAGAACGGGGGCAGCAGCTGGCAGTGGACTCAGATCATCAAGATCAGAGACTTGTTCCGGGAGGGATACAAACAGGGGCATGGTTGGCCGCAAAGAATGGCTGTTATACCACTATTTCTGGCTATCTTTGTTAAAAGGACCTTGGGAAAAGATCGCAACAGCATCTGTAATCTGGAATAGATGGAATGTGCCTAAACATGCTTTTATTATGTGGCTCATTATGCATAAAAAGTTGTTAACAAGGGACAGATTAGCTCACTGGGGGATAATCATCACTGATGCAAGTTGTGTATTATGCTCGCAGGTTGAGGAGTGCCTTGAACACCTGCTATTTGATTGTGATTATAGCAGGAGTATTATCACCGAGGCTAGTAGCTGGTTGCAAATTGAGATTCCTACTCCTTTAGGAAGCTGGGGCTGAAACTAGTTCGATTGGCGAAACACAAGAGCATCATATCGAGGGTCCAAATAGCAGGCGTGGCTGTCGTTGCATATATACTATGGAAGGAACGAAAATGCTAGAATCCATGGATCGAGTGCTAGATCGGCTCAGGAGCTGTTCCAGACTTTCAAGAAGAGCTTCAAGACTCAAGTGTATGAAATGCGGTTTGCGAAGCCTTCAAGTGGGGGAGTGGAATTCATGCACAGGTTATATTGTACTTAATGTGTAATTAGGATTGGTTGGTGTGAGTCTGATGTAGAAAACAATGGTTCTTGTGGTAATGAAAATCCTTCTTACAAAAAAAAATAAAATAAAATAAAATAAATTTTCCAAAAAAAAAAAGCTTACTATAGAAACACTAAAATATTGATATAGTAATCTACCTAAATGAAAATAATTTGTCAAAATTTTGTGATCAACCTGACCTTAAGTACATTAGTTTTTATGTAATATAAAAATAATCCAAGTTAATAATTTGTTTTTCTATTAAGGGGATTCAACACTTAAATACCCAGAAGAATAAAAAAAGAACATATCAGTCCCCTGTCAGAGTAATATTTTCTCTAGGTACCTAGTTGAAACATTTTTTACTCATAGGTACCTAACTGACGGATTTAACCTTGCAAAAACTGATTTATTACAATATTACCTGTGGTTCTTATTTCAGCGTTGGTTCATAAAAAAAAAGCATATACCATCCCAAATCGAGCGATTCTTCTCCAAATCGACCAGTGGTTGCTTTGCTTCAGATTCATCATCGTTGGGTTCTCGCTTCCTCGTGGTATTCGACTTCTGAAATCGTCTTCCCCAAAAGGTAAGTCCTTCGCCTTCAGAAATCGACATTATGAAATTTTATTCCGTCTTGGTGGGTTTAGTTTACTCTGTGGAGAATCAATAGGCTCGTGTCTAGTTTGCCTTTGCCGTTATTCGTTGGGTTTAAGCATTTTCGGTTAATGTTCATATCAATTTGTGCGTTTTTTTCGAATGAGTCGATTTGTTGTTTGATTTGGGTTGATTCAATTTACTGTGGTAGATTTGTGCGTGTTTTTTTTAATGGGTCGATTTGTTGTGGTCGATTTGGGTATTGTTGAATGCTTCAATTTACTGTGGCCGATTTGACCATTTTCGAATGGTCGATTTGGGTTTTTTTCGAATGGGTTCAATTTGGTACGACATGATCACTATATTTGGTACCATATGTATGGGCAAATTGGTACGCCGTGTGTGTATAAAATGGTACTTCTTCTTAACAGTTTTGCTTTTTTTTTTTTGCAGAAATGCTCCGCAAAACAGATCAGAGCTTTCTTCCAGGTGCCATCCTACGCTCTTTCGATCTACGTTGGGGATCCGATGGCCTCGCAAGATAACCTGGACCGATAGAGCATTCGTAAGTTTTAACATTGTGCATATTGTGTTGCAGTTCTGCGTTAATGTCGGATGATTCAATTTATTGTGGTCGATTTGGCCGGTTTCGAATGGGTCGATCTGGGTTTTTCGAATGGGGTCAATTTGTTTTGGTACGACATGATCACTTTATTTGGTACCAACTGTTTGGGCAATTTGGTACACCGTGTGTGTATAAAATGGTACTGCTTCTAAACAGTATTACTTTTTTGAAGAAATGCTTCCGTAGAACAGATCTGAGCTTTCTTCTAGGTGCCATCCCACGCCTTTTCGATCTACGTTCGGAATCTGATGGCCTCGCATAAGATGACCTGGCCGCTAGAGCATTCGTAAGTTTTAACATTGTGCATATTCCGTCGACTGCGTTGCAGTTCTGCGTTAATGTCGTTTTTATATTGTGCAGTCTCATTTTCTGACGAGTTATTGGGCACAAAAGTATAAGCATCTATGTAAGAAGACCATGGATACAGAGTTTAACCGGTCCCAATTTTGCGACGTAGACTTCGGGGTGCATGCCTGTTTAACCATAGAGGACTACATTGTCGACACCCCAGAGTTCAAGAAATATGGCAAAGAAGTCAACATGGATGTGTATCGTGCTTCTATGGCTGCTCTCATTTTACGTGACGAGCACAGTTGTATGCTAGATCTATTTCGTTAAGTTACTTGAATATGCTGTGAGACTGTTTAGAGACTCCTGTTGTTTAGGTTGGTTAACTTATTTGAGTTGGGGACGAGAATGTTTGGAGACCCGTGGTTGTTTATGTTGGTTTTTTGTGTGTGGACGGTTACTGCCAGGTGTTGTGTTGTGTTGTGTAGTTCTATAAGACTGTCCGTATTTTATGCAGTACCATATATTTTTATATGATCGTACCTTATATTTTACATGCAGAGTATCATAATATGCACTTTAACCGTACCACTATGTAAACATATAGTGCACCATAAACAGAAGATATGAAGTACATTGTCTTTTATATTATCGTACCATATCGTTTACATACAGAGTACCATAATATGCAGGTTAACCGTATCATTATGTAAATATATGGTGTACCATAAATAGAAGATATGAAGTACCTTGTCTTTCATATTGTCGTACCATATCTTTTACATACTGAGTACCATAATATTCGGGTTAACCGTACCATTATGTGTATATGTCCTGTACCATAAATAGAATATCTCAAGTACCTTATCTGTGTACAGTAAGATAGCTTATCTTGTATAGGAAGGTACCTTATCATTTACATATATAGTACCATAATCTGCAGGTTTGCCGTATCGCTATGTATACATATATTGTACCCTAATATGCAAGTATACCGTACCATTTTTATACAATCGAAAATAAATAGATTCCTAAGCGAATCGCGTTGTTCTGCATGATTTTGACAATACCTAACAAAAATAACATGAGTAAAAAAATAAAAAAAAAAACGCACATGTAGGACTCACCAAAATTTTCAATTATGTTGTAAGATGTTCTTACTTCTATCTTTAGATTCTAATGAATCTTGGAGTTCGAAAGTTTAATTCATGCGTGTAAGGCCTAATGCACCTAATTTGATCTGAAACATAACCAATACTCTATATTAGTGTTTTAGGGTGGTTCCAGATGAAAAACTAATTCGTACGACCTCGAAAAATACTAACCCTAGTATGACGTATCACATATTTAAGCGACGACGTACCTCACTTAGCTTTGTAGGGGTACCTATTTTTTTATTGTAAGCGTACCATATAAGACACGGTTGTAGTACCCAAAATTACATATGACATCAAATATTTTATGAAAGCCAATGACATGTCAGATGAGCTGCCTTTTTGATTTAATACCTCGTACGTCAGAATCAGTCCACTCATGACAGAATAAGTCCTAAAAATGTCCAGTCATGACAGAAAAACGTCAGAAGTTGTCTCTTTATTTCTCCACATCAACACCTTCTTAATGGTTCGTTTCTGACTAAATATAGCCAAGTCTTAAATTCAAACTTACTTTAATTTATACGGTACCTATTTCTGAAACGATACAGTACCATCCGTGGTATGTTTAGTGTACGTTATTTGCCTATATTACAGTACCTTGTTGGCTTATATTACAGTACCTTGTTGGCTTATATTACAGTACTTTGTTGGTATATATTAGAGTACCTTGTTGGCTTTTATTACAGTACTTTGTTGGCATATATGCCCATCTCTTTGTTCTCATATATTACATTACCAAACTGGCATAAATTACGATATAAAGTTTGCATATATTACGGTATCAAACTGGCATATATTACAGTACCAAATTGACATATATTACGGTACCAAACTGGCATATATTACAGTACCAAATTTGCATATATTACGGTATCAAACTGGCATAAATTATGATATCAAATTGCATATATTTAGGTATCAAACTGGCATATATTACAGTACCAAATTGACATATATTACGGTACCAAACAGGCATATATTACAGTACCAAATTTGCATATATTACGGTATCAAACAGGCATATGTTACAGTACCAAATTGACATATATTACGGTACCAAACTGACATATATTACAGTACCAAATTTGCATATATTACTGTATCAAACTAGCATATAATACAGTAACAAATTTGCATATATTACGATAACAAACTGGCATATATTACAATATCAAATTTGTATATGTTACGGTATCAAACTGACATATATCACCGTACCAAATTGACAAATATTACGATACTAAACTGGCATATATTACAGTACCAAATTTGCATATATTACGGTATCAAACTGGCATATATTACAGTATCCAATTTGCATATATTATGATATCAAACTGACATATATTATAGTACGAAATTGGCATATATTACAGTACCTTGTTGGCATCATTTAGACAAAAAGAATGAGCTATATCCTGTTGACACATTTGAACAAAAGAATAACCTACATGCATCATTTGGATAAAAGAATGAGTCATTACCATACAAAAGAGCAACAAAAAAAGTTTGTTTTTGGGACAAAAGCAGTAACAAAATTGGCAAATACGGACCCCACGTTGATACGACCTCTCTACAAGGCGATTATTGCCGTATTTCTCACATGTTTTGCACTTGTTGGATCTTCTATCTACCTGAGAAGGAATCCTCTGCGTCTTTCGGCAACCAAGAAAAACACAAATGTCCGGGTGACAAATAAGAATTCCCGTCATCGGTTTGAGCATTCATCTCTTGCGTCGTCGCTTCATTGATCTACTAAGAATGACTTCCTTTTATACTCACACAATGCAAATAACGCTCCGCCACTAACCGAACTTGTAGACGCTATATTTTCAGTTAATATGACAACATGTATAAATGGTACGTCTAATTAGTTTACAATGGTACAACGTACACAGACATCTTGGTATCGTATTGACACATACAATGGTACGTAATAAACAAAACAAATGGTACGTAATAAACATAACAAATGGTACGTAATCACAGTTATATAAAGAAATCTAAAATTCCGATGGATTCACCTCAATAACTATCAAATACCGACATCCTACCCTTACATCGAGCTCTTAGATCGCATTTAGCTCTCGGATCTGAGTTAAACTTGACCTCACGAGTGCAATCGACAAACCAAACACAAAGCAAACTAAAAACTTACATGACAAAATCGAGACCCGAAATCGAGAACCCAACATGAAATAGGCTCGTCGCTCGTCTTCCGGCACCACCACGAGCGGAAGGTGGCCATCAATTGCAGAGATGGAGCTCGAAATTTCATCGACGTAGGGATGGAAATCGATTTTTGCAGAGAAAAGAAAAATTGAAATGAAATTGTAAATCATTTAATGAGGGTATTTTGGTAATCTTAAGTGATTAGGTACCTAAGTGTAAAATTTTATTCAAATGGGTACCTAGCTATAAGATATATCTGACAAGGGACTGAAGTGGCTTTTAAGTTTTCTATTAGGTATTTAAGTATAGATTCCCGTTCTATTAATTAATGCTACGAAAAGTCTAGGAACACAATTTGTGAAATAGGGGACGAGAAAAAACGGGAAAAGAGGAAGAGCACGATAATTAAAAGCGAAGACATTTGATTATCTGCTTTGCATAGAATCCCAGCTACAACAATCTACCTTCGTTTACCAATACTCCGCCATGGTCAGCATACTAGCTCAGGTCTGAATCGTATTCCGTCTTCCTCTTTTTATTCATAAAGTGTTGATTTCATTGCCTATTCGCTCATTCATTATCTGCCGGTGCGATTGATGTGTGGCAGGAGCGTTTATTAGGCGCAGCATTGGGGGGTATTCTAACTGGGGTTGTGATATTCGAGCAGCGCAGAAGCATATACGGGTCAATTTCTAATGCTCGGTTTGAGGTAAAATGTTCTGTAACCCTTGTAATCTTTCCCGAAATTTTGATTGTCGGATTGTATGGGAATTTACGAGGCTGATTGAAATGAATGCAGTGGCACGATATCTTCCTGTAGTTTTGGGGAGTTTGGGTTAGAAACTATAATAGTTGATAAGTTAGCATATTTTACACAGTCTGGAATATTGGTTACAGAACTTTAAGTGATTAGTGTGTATGTCATCTGATTATCGCAACGCAATATATATCCCCGTTTAAGGTCGGTGAGACAATTGGGTCGGGATGTTTACCGTTGTAACAGATGGTGGTCCTTTTCAAATTACATTTGTTTGTGAGATGTTCTGTTAAGTATTTACTATTGAGGAGGAAACAAAAGACAATATATTTGGGTTAGATGCATTGATTTGTTTCTATGAATTGATGTATAATGTATTGTTTGTGACTAAACATGATGTGAAGTAGCTTTTCCTTCCCGTTAAGTTAATAAGGGCACATGTATAAGAGGCCATTTATTTGATTTTATTTATTACATTAAATTATCAAGTGTTGGTCTCTGGTTTGTTTTGCCATTTTGTAGGATCATTTGGTAAACTTCTTTCTTGAATGCCATTGAGGAATGTGACATGCACATCGAACGCTCAGACACCTGATAACATATTCGTGCAATTTTCATACATTTGGAGATTTTTTCATCTAATATTACTGTTTCTAAGTGTGTTCCCTTAATTCTGTGGATGAAAAAGAAATTCTTGGCATACTTCTTCATTACATATGTGATCCCTAGTGATTTGGCTGAAGTCATATTTTACCTATAATGGTAAGAGTAACACCCGTTTTTTTTTTTTTTTTTTTATGTGACTGGAAGTTTCTATTGGATCGTTTTCAGAATAAAGAACCTATATTTGGAAGAAATTCTCGGACACAGTTCGCACACATATGGAACAAGTCTGTGGACAAGACCTTTGGCCCAGCCATCGAATTTCTTAGCTCCCGCGGATGGTAGGAGTTTTCGTGCTTGAACATTGTCTTTGTTTTTCGTAAGAGCATATATGCATATTGCTTCAACGGATTGTATGTCCCTATGTTTACTTTTCAGTGTCCTAACAGATTCTTTCACATTTATGTTTGTATGTCTTGCTTCAACGGGATTCACTATGCCCTAAAAGAGAAAAAGCATTACCTGGGAATAATTTATGAATAACTGGTGTATTTTTATCTGACCATCGTCGGGATTCACTATGCTTATCTTGTAATTCCCTATTTGAGCTCCTGGGCCTTAACCTTTTAACCAATCTTAACATGCAAAACCCGGTACTTTGCATTTTGCGAGCGCTAACAATCATGTTCCCTTGTCTATTCCTACATTATCATCTTCTTGTTCTCTTGGTTTCATAAGCTAGATAAATGCAGATGTACTAAATACCGATGTCATATATAACTGCAGTACATTCCAACATACATAGATAGTGACTCATAATACATGTCTGACTGGAATCCTTGCTAGAGCTCCATGCGGAATAAATAGAGAGAGTGCAACATGATACATTTCAAGAAATAGGGACACCTCACAATGAACTGAGATGTCGAACCATTAGAGATGTATATATCGTAAGAGATGCCCGATTATAGATATCAGTTTAGACTAGCTGCCCTTTTGCTTCAAGCGCTGGATTTGATTTTTTCATATTTGAATGCCTCTGTATGACAACATAGTAAATACCCATTGCAAGGAAGCAAGCAAACACCAAAGCCAGTGGTATCCCAGCGATGCCTTCCACTCCAAAACCTTTTCGCCAGATGACTCACTTTCTTGCGCTAAAGTTGACTGTACGACAGCAGCTAAAGGTAACGAAGAACTATCTGGTGAGTCCGATTGTATTATTAGGTTGGGTGAAAAAATGCATAAGCTTCGGGCGGTAGTGCATTTTGGATCTCATTGTCTAGACCGTGCGTTCGATCATCTGCTAGAGTAAGAAGGATTAGGATGCAAATAGTATTTGTAGTAAAGATCATCACTAGGGCATTAGCCATATGGCTTTGTGTTTAGTATTCCTTTGTGTTAGGCAATAGGGTTCTGAGACTAGTCAGTGATTCGAGTTTGGGACAAGGTTTTCTTTTTTATGGGGGTTAGGTTTTTCAGGTGGCTGAGAAAGAACGCCGTTGATGGCTATTATAAAAGGTATGCATCTATTGTCCCTGAGAAAATTTGCCTATGTTTATTGACATGCAATTAGAATTTAGGTGTGGTATAGTAGTGAATTGATTGAATGGTCATTATGTTGTGTTTGCGTGACTTTGCTAGACAAGCAGAATCACTGAAAGCTGCTACTATGAGTCGAGTCTAGAATATAGTACGTTAATCATGTGATGTTTTTCTCATGCTTATTCGGTGCTTCTTTGATGAGCTACAATCCTTACCTTGCTGATGGTGTCATAGAGAGTGAGAGAGATTGCATATACTCATTGATAATTCTTGATCAATTTCTCATATATTTCCAAGTGGAGAAAAAAATGTATTTGCTTAGGTTGGAGGTTTAACGAAGTACGTGATAGAGGTTTATTATGTGGGTCATGAATGGTTTTTATTACTAATTCTATTGTGCGAAGCACCCTATGTCACCATTATTACATGCTTGCAAGCGCATGAGTAGTCAGTCACCTCATATCTTCTCTTGGAAATAATTTTGCGTGTCATGGAAGAATGATTTTATTTCATCACGTGCAATGATAGTTTAGAAATAGATGGCTCCTCGTCGACCGTTCTCTGTAAAAAAGGTCATTGGCGCAACTATTCGTTCCATGTTCACTCGAATCTTTTATTGTTGTGTGTAGTAATTAAATATACATCAATTATTGGTCGCAAGCATTACAAATGGCCTACAATGGTCCAAAGATATTCTTGCGTTCTTAGTTTTAGAATACAAAGAGTGAATGAAATAAGATGTTCCTTTTCTCCCTTCGATGGAGAACGAGAGTAAATCGGTTAGGACAATATGATTTTTCTATTAATGTATAAAATTTATAATTTATTTGTACGGGATTCTTTAAATTTAATTATTCAAGGGGTCTTCGTGTATTTAACAAATAGTTGGAGATCTACCTAGAATTACCCCATATAATATATAATATGAATATACGATCATCTATTGTTATTTTACATCTGTGAGTATGACGACAAAGAAGGAAACATATCTCGCGAGATGACGATATGGGAAATGCGCGATATTTTAAGGAATTGAGCCGTAAGAAGTACGAGTAAATAATTGCAAAGAAACATGCAATTAATAATGATCTTTAAAAAAGGGTTAATTAAAGATCATGCCCTAGTAACATATTTAACTTTGGGTTCAGGCTCCATTTGAATTTCGTTTAGGATAAAAAGACCTACTTTTTGAAAAACTCAGTGGAAACTACCTAAAGGCTGCGAAAAGACATAATTATCCCTGATATATGCGAAATTTACCACAGGATACCTAAATTATCGGATAACAAGTGTCGAAACAATTATAACAGTTTTTGCGCTTTAAAAAACATTTCTTTTCTTTTGGATAACAAACCGTCTTGTATTGAATACCATATAGTATATATAGTAACAAATGTATCAATTATAATACCAATACCAAGAAAACGAATAAATCAGAGGAAAATACCCAAACCCTGTAATAAGACATATTTGGCATTCACTGTTGCAAAAATTTACAACTGTATGCCATCATCGCACCCAACAAGCCACGCTCGATCGAAACGAGATTTCACGTTCACACACGAACAGATTCCATGATTGTGATGATATAAGGTGAAATTATCCTTAATTTGGTCATAAGTGTTGATAAGTTTCGGATATTAGTGACCTTAATTGTGAGATGTAAGGTGAAATGTTGCCCATATAGCAGAAAATACCACATTTCTTTTAGTAAATAACAAATGATTCCGCATAAGTAACACATCATTCAAAAAAATACCGCTTCCTGCAATAACACATTTTTTACACTCAACCGGTCGAAAGAAAAAATTCACGTTCCAAATCCGACCCAATCTCGACGTTACTAATAGCACAAAGTTATATTGGCTTCAATTTTTCATGGGTCATCATAATCAAAGAGAATTTTCGAAGTTCATAAAGCACGAATGCTTCAAAAACAATTCGGAAATTTCGTTTAATACGATGAAATATCGACTTTAATGACCGGATAATGTAAATTCGACACAATTTCATCATGAGCCTTAGTTATTGACGATAATTATTGATGTTAATCATGGAATAACGAAGAATTTTGATGAGATTCAAGCGGTAACTTTTGCTAATTAAAATGGTTACTGGATAACACTTCATGCTTTCCGAATAACAGTTAACGGAACAATAATACCACATGTCTTAAATTTTATCACAAATGTTTCCGCAAAACGAACATATAATGAGAAAATAATAACGACTCGTCACCAGTAAACAACACTTCTTTTGTTCTGTGTAAGAATTCACGCCTTCTGGGTAACACATCATTAAGAACGTTCTAAAATCAGTTTTACCTGAATGATGCGATAATAAGTTTCGAAATAATAATAACAGTTTCGCGCTGAAAAAACAGTTCCTTTCATTTGAATAACAAAGAGTCTTTTATTGAGTACTTCACGCTGTAGACGAGAATACCAATACTAATACAACGAATAACAGATTTGCCAGTTTTACAATGAAAAATTCAGACCAAACCATGTAATAAGACATATTTGTCCTTCACTGTTGCAAAAATTTACAAGTACATGCCATCATCTCTCCCAAACAAGCGACGTCGATCGAAATGAGATTTCACACTCAGACCCGAACATATCTCCACAATTGTGATAATATAAGTTAAAATTATCGTTAATTTGATCATAAGTGTTGATAAGTTTCGGATATTAGTGGCTGTGAGAAAATAAATATTGTCCGTATAGCAGAAAATAGAACGTTTCTTTTAGTAAATAACAAATGATGCCACAGAAGTAACACATCATTCAAAAAAATACCACTTCCTGCAATAACACATTTTTCACACTCTAGCGGTCGAAAGAAAAAATTCACGTTCCAAATCCGACCCAATCTCGACGTTACTAAGGCACAAAGTTATATTGGCTTCATTGTTTCATGGGTCATCATAATCAAAGAGAATTTTCGAAGTTCATAAAGCACGAATGCTTCAAAAACAATTCGGAAATTTCGTTTAATACGATGAAAGCTCGACTTTAATGACCGGATAATGTAAATTCGACACAATTTCATCATGGGCCTTAGTTATCGACGATAATTATTGATATTAATCATGGAATAACCAAGAATTTTTATGAGATTTAAGCGGTAGCTTTTGCTAATTAAAATGGTTACTGGATAACACTTCATGCTTTCTGAGTAACAGTTAACGGAACAATAATACCATATGTCTTGAATTTTATAACAAATGTTTCCGCAAAACGAACATATAATGAGAAAATAATAACGACTCGTCACAAGTAAATAACACTTCATGTATTCTGAGTAACAATTCACGTCTTCTGGGTAACACATCATTAAGAACATTCTAGAATGTTCTATATTGTCAGAGATATTAGCAGTACAAACTTAATATTACCACATTGCCTGCAAATAATACCACATGTCTGATAAAAAATAACAATATATGCAAAGTTTATAACAAATTTGTAGCTACAAGTACCACATAATAACTAATCAATACCACATCACTATTTCGATTAAATTTCGTTCATAAATTCATTTCGTTCGGATATATAAGATTGACATTCATGGAAATAGATGATATGATGAAGCTAAATCACAAAATTTCTGCAAAAGACATGTTTTACGAATGTTGATATCAATATGTGAAAGTTGAGATAAAATATCATGTAAACATATAGCTCTTCCTTCACAACATACACTAGTATCTCTTTTAATGAGACATAATGTTACGAATTTTATCACAAACGTATTCAAAGTTCAAATTTAAACCACAAATATCATTTTATATGTCGTAAATCTGTATTTGATACATTCTCGAAGTTATTTGTTAAGGAATAGTAACAGGATGATTCGTTAACGTCACCAGTACCAGATTGCCCGCACGTAATACTACATGTTTGCTATAAAATAACAATACGAACCTATCGAATAACGTGTTTACACATAATGATACCACATAACATGTTTCCAGTACCACACTACTAATCCGATTAATTTCGTTCATAAATGCACATTGTTCGAGATTTACAAGATTAACATCTTGTAAATGTATGATTTGATGCATTTATCACACCAAATTCCTTTAAAAGCTACATTGTTCGATTGAGGTGGATGATAGTGAATGTTCGAGGTCAATAGTTATTCAAAACATAAACTATTACTTTGTTCATTGAAACATCACATATGAATTTCAGCACGAATGCCATCAAATTCAAAATTAAACCACAAATATCAGTTTATATGTCGTAAATCCTGAAACCTTAAGGGTAACCCTGAAACATTAAACCTTAATCTCTATAAACACATAACCCTAAACCTTGGTGCGACAACTACAACAATTGGTAACACATAAGCAACTTTTAGTAACATATTTAACTAAATGGATAACAGTTAAATAGTTATTAGTAACACATTTGCACTGATTTAGCAATCCCGCTAAAATCCCAATCGTTGCATAAATCACGCCCAATTAACCCAACCAATCCACAAATCCCGCTCAAAATTTAGCAAGTACGGTAAATCCATCCAAATCCATCCAAAATCAATATCCCGCTCAATTAACCCAATCAATCCACAAATTCCGCCCAAAATTTAGCAAGTATAGTACCACTTCATGGCAATACAATAATATTTATTGTTTATTTAGTGATAAATCCTGTACTTTTAGTAACAGTTCCAATAACAACAAGTAACACTTTGCTTTTATGTAGTAACAGTTTCAATGTCAAAAAATATCGAAACATGCCTTCTAAAAGAACTTAGTTCGTAATATAACATTTCAGATAATCCAAGTAACGTTCGATTTCATGTAGTAATAGTTCGATGTCAACAAATACCGAAACAGGTCTGCGAAAAACTAAAGTAGGTCGTAATATCGAACAGGTCTATTAAACAAAATACACCATCAATACTTACGAAAATCAAAATTAGGTCATAATATACCAATTAATCGACGAAGAAGTCGATTATGAGTTACCCCCTTGTATCATGACCCACTTTGTTCTTAGTACCATATGTTGGACAAAAATACCAAATATATACTTCCGAGAAACACAATAAAGTCGTACAATACCAATTAATGAGATAAAAATATAATATGTGAGAAATAAAATAACGTTTTTGTATAGTTTTGTAACATTAAGTCGAATCGTAGTGACAATAATGCATGAAATAGTAACATGTGTTCCCGATGAATCAATGGCTGCGATACGACCTGCTTTCACACAGCGTAAGTTATAGAAGTGATGAGGTAACGATTGTTTCAAAATTCACAGAGCCTATGAAACGCCCAAACTATGGGTATCGCGAATACGCACAGATTAGCTGCAATTGCTGCCAAAATCTAGTTCGATTTGGCCACATTTTTCTCAAATTTGAACCCATATAAAAATTCATATAGCGATTTACACACACTGAAGGTGCGATTTACACACACTGTGGCGTTTCATCGAGGGACACTGTTTCATTGGTTTTCCTCCATCTTCCCCGGTGGATACTACTGCCGCGGCCATGGCCAAGAAGAAAAGGACGACAAAACAGAGTCCATCTACGCCTGAACTTGGGGAGACTAATTCTGGTGATAAGACGAGGGAAAATGAAAATACACCTAAAATGACAACGCATGAACCTACTCTTGAAAATCTCACAAAATTGATTGGACAGATTGCTGGTAGTCCTGGAGGAGGATTTGGGAACAAATCGATTGTGGCAACCTTGGAGCGAACCTTGAGGGAACTCAAAGGGCAAGAAGATGTTACTGCGAACCGTATTGAAAATGCTAGAGACAGCAGTGTTTCCATCTGGGAAAAATTTGACATATCAAAATTGCGAAATGCCGGGACAAAACTGAAATATGTAAAACCAGTGGTGACCAATGATGCGAAACTGGGACAGATTGAGGTAGATGATATCTCTGAGGAGATTCAATATTGGAACACTACTATTGTGTGCTACGTGTTGGGTGCGAACCCTCCCTATGCAGTGATGAATGGGTTTTTGAATCGAATGTGGAAAAAGTATGGGGTGCAGAAGGTGTTGCAAGTGAGAGCGGGGCTATTTATGGTCAAGTTTGACACCATGGAGACTCGAGATAAAGTGTTGCAGGAGGAGGTCCTACAGTTTGATAAGAAGCCGGTAATTCTTGCTCCGTGGACACCAAACACACAGTTTAAGAAGGGGGACGTGGAGGAAGTTCCGATATGGATTCAATTTCCGCATCTTGAGCTCAAATACTGGGGAGCAAAAAGCTTGAGCAAACTCGCAAGTCTAGTGGGGAAGCCCGTTATGGCAGATGGTGTTACAGAACGAAGGGAGCGGATACAATACGCAAGGGTACTTGTCGAAGTTGACCTGAAGAATAAGCTGATGGATAACATTTCCTTCATTAATGAGCATGGCCAAGTATCTGAGCAAAAAGTTGTCTATGAATGGAAACCTACTAAGTGTGGGAACTGTGGTATGTTTGGGCATGAAATGGAGGTATGTAGGAAAGTAGGGGGCCATAAAGAAGAGAGGATCAAGTTGAATATGGATCAGGGAACACGCAAAGAAAAAGAGGGAATGACGGGTAAGAATAGAACACATGCTGATGAAAATCAGATGAGCCACCCATCTCACTTGGCAGTGAATCAGGAAATGGAGGGACCAAAGAAGAGAGATCAAGAGGAGAGTGGGACCCATAATGAGTGGATCATACAAGGGAGGAAAAAACCACATAATCAGGGGGGACTGAGAGTGAGACAACCAATCGAGATCAAGGTAATGGATCCAAGCCCATATCACAGAGGCTTGGAACCCTCCCTCATGGATAGAGCACTAGTGTGGAATGTGAGGGGTATGAATAACCCTCACAAACAAGCTGAGGTTAATTTTTTTTGCAAGAAATTACAGATTAATCTCGCTTGTCTTGTTGAGACCAAAATAAAGAAAGGCAATATGGATATGATAATGGAGAGGGTGTTTTTCGAGGGTGGAACCATATAAGTAACCTTGACTGTCATGCAAATGGGAGATAGTGGTGGTGTGGCAGAATGAATGGTCAGTAATAGTCATTAAGAAGACTTATCAGTTGATACATGTCAAGGCTGCCAGAAATAGAGAGGAATTTATGATGACATGTGTCTATGCTCATAATACCTTAGCCAAAAGGATGGACCTGTGGGCAGATCTCAGAGGATTGAAAGTAAACAGCCCGTGGATAATCTGTGGGGACTTTAATAATGTGTTGAACATGGGAGATAGAATAGGGGGAGCACCTGTTAATGCATCTGAATATGAAGACTTCAGGGAGTGTATAAGAGCTTGTGAACTGATGGAAATGACAAGGAAAGGAGCTGAATTCACATGGACAAATAAACAAAATAAGGAGCATAGAGTGTGGAGTAAGATTGATTGGGTGCTGCTAAATATTCCTTGGATAGAGAAGTATCCTGATATAGAGGCTCATGTGTTGATGGAGAGTATATCTGATCACACTCCTATTGTGATCAGATCAGTGGGGTCCCAGTGGAGCACCAAAAAGAGTTTCAAATTCCAAAATATGTGGGTAGATGCACCTCAGTTTTTGGAATTGGTATCTGATATTTGGAAGGTCAATTATGAAGGAGGATGTGAGTGGAAATTGGTCCAGAAATTGAGGGATCTGAAAGGCTCCCTGAGGAACCTGAACAGAACTCAGTTTCCAGATATTCTGAATGCCATGGAAAGGAGCAGACAGAGACTGCAAGAAGCGCAAGAGAATTTACATGGGGACCCTTTTAATATAATGATGATACAGGCAGAAAAGCAATGTGCTGTGGATTTTGAGTTTTTGAGTAAGGCTGCAACTAAATTCCTTGCTCAAAAAGCTAAAACAGCATGGATGACACAGGGGGATAGAAACACAAGGTTTTTCCATGACATGGTAAAACAGAAAACTCTCAGAAACAGAATCTCCTCAATATACACTGAGGCAGGTGACCTTCTTGAACAGCCCGAGGGTATTGCTGCACACTTAGTGGACTATTACGAGGGGATATTGGGAACTAAAATGCACCATACAAGAGACATAGAGGATGAAGTGATAAAACAGGGGCATGTATTAACTCCAGAGGAGCAGATGGAGATGCTTAGGTCTTTCAGCAGAGAGGAGATCAAAGCAGCAATGTTCTCTATACCAGGTGAGAAAGCACCGGGCCCGGATGGGTATAATAGTGAATTCTATAAAAGGGCTTGGAAGGTGGTAGGGGAGGATATCATTCAGGTGGTCCAGAATTTTTTTTCAGAAGCATCAACTTTTGAAAACATTCAACAAAACCACTATCACATTGATACCAAAGGTTGCTCATCCCAGCTATGCAAAGGATTATCGGCCCATATCATGCTGCAACACCATATATAAGTGTATTTCCAAACTGATATGTTCAAGAATTAAAGTAGTCCTGCCTAAGCTGGTTCAGGATAATCAGGGAGCGTTTGTTCTAGGGAGATCTATAGCACACAACATCCTACTCACCTAGGAACTACTAAGGCTGTATAGAAGAGGTGCAGTATCACCCGGATGCTTGCTAAAAATCGATTTAAAGAAAGCTTATGACATGATAGAATGGAAATTCATCCTCGGGCTGCTGCAAAAACTGAACTTTCCAGTCAGATTTGTGGCATGGATTGAGGAGTGCATCACAAAGGTATCATATCAGATATCTAAAAATGGGGCCTTGGAAGGACATATAAGAGGGGCTAGGGGGATAAGGCAAGGAGATCCAATGTCCCCTTTGCTGTTTGTATTGGTTATGGAGTATTTAACAAGGCAACTCAGACTCGTAGGGGCTGAACCAGATTTCAGGTATCATCCTCTCTGTAAACAGCTGAAGATTGTGAACTTATGTTTTGCAGATGATTTGATAGTTCTGTGCAAAGCTCAGAGGAGATCTGTATATGAGGAGTCTGCACAAGTATCATATTACTACTGGGCTGGAGGCAAATAACAGTAAATCACAGATATTTCTGGCTGGTGTATCTGTGGATGCGAGGCAGGAATTGATTAGCCTAACCGGTTTTGCAGAAGGGCAGTTCCCAATGAGGTATCTGGGAGTCCCCATTTCACCTACTAAATGGAGTAGGGCAGAGTGTCAAGAGCTTGTGGAGAGAATTGTGAAGAGAATTAAGTGTTGGAGTACTAGGATCCTATCATACGCAGGGAGGTGTTGCCTCATTAATTCGGTGCTGTTATCACTCCATAGTTATTGGGGGTCAATTTTTGTTTTACCTCGGAATGTGGTTAAGCTTGTGGACCAAAAATGTAGAGAATTCTTGTGGGGAAGGAATGAGCGGGGTCAAATGCAAGCGTTGATTGCATGGGATTTGGTGTGTAGGAGAAAGAGCTGTGGGGGACTTAACATAAAAAACTGTGGAGATTGGAACTATGCAAGTATAGGGAGGTTAATGTGGGATATAGCTGGGAAAAAGGATTGTTTATGGATTAGATGGTTGGCTGGAGTCTATCTGAGGAATGGGGATTTCTGGGCTCATAATGTACCTCAGGATTGTAGCTGGACATGGAGGAAAAAAAATAAGATTAAGGAGAAGTTCAGGCAAGGCTGTGATCGGGGTAGGTGGTTGGCTACCCCACATGGACAGTTCACTGTTACATCGGCGTATAATTGGCTGGGGCAACAAAAGGAAGTCAGATTTGAGTTAGCTGATGCTGTTTGGAGCAGATGGTCTGTACCTAAGCACAATTTCGTTCTGTGGCTGGTTGCTCATGGGAAATTGCTGACTAGAGACCGGCTGCAGAGATGGGGGATGATCATACCTGATAAAACATGCCTTTTATGCCGAGATGAAGAGGAAATATAGATCATCTGTTCATGGGGTGCGAGTTTAGCAAAGAGGTTAAAGAAGTGATTCAGAGTTGGATCAAATTACGGCTCCCAGATGATCTGGAGGGAATAAAGAGATTATTGATACGATTGGGGAAGCGTCAACACAAGGATTGTAAGGTGAAAATAATGGTGATCGCAGCCTTAGTTTATGTAATTTGGAATGAACGAAATCGAAGGCTCCACGGAGAGGTAGCAAGATCTGGGGAGGATGTAGTGCGAGTGATTAAAAGAAGCGCCATTGTTCATATTATCAGCCTGAAGCTCGTAACATCAAAGCAGGGAGAACAGGACTATGTGCAAGGATTGCTCCAGTAGATGACGCTTTAATGTAGTGTTGCTCAAATAATGTAATATGTGGACTAATTGGTGATTTGTGGTAATGATAACTTTCTTACCAAAAAAAAAAATTCATTACAATTCTTACATCGTTCTTCATCAATACTAGAATAAAACCTACGTGACACGTCGAAATTGATTGGTTGATGGGGCAGTCGATTGTGCTCGATTCATTGTGAAAATGGATTTCGATTATCCGGAGAACTAAATATAAATCTGTTAAAAACATTTTATTATCGATAAGTAACACATTATCATTTTAAAGTAACGCTTATAAGTTTTACAGTAACAACGCGTCATATATCCGTAACATACAACTGGCGTCGAATACCACTTTACTGAACGGTTTAGTAAGGGTATTTTAGTCAAAGCACAGTTTGGGTCTTTACCTTTAAATTTTTCAAAAAACAGGTCCTTTAAACTAAAGAAATTACTGACAGGGCCTAATCACTAAGTTCAAACTTTTCTAGGGCCTGAAACGTAATTGTCCCTTTAAAAAATATGCGATTAAAAATTGGTATCACTCATCACATTTGGTATCTTTGCCAGTAAATATATCTGACAAAATTAATAGACAGTCAGTAGTCCGTCACATTTGCGTCGTTAGTCCGTCACTGCTCACTGCTTGCAAGTTGCTTATGATCGTATAAAAATATTTGTAACTCATGTATGACGTGGGCACTCTCTTCAAATTATAGTAAAATAACTATTACTCGCTCCGTCCCGCTAATTTTATCATACTTTTCCATTTCGAGCGTCCCAAAAATTTTATCACCTTTCCTATTTAGCAGACAAACTATTACAAACAATCACTATAATAATATTTAATATTCTTAAAAGACGTGTAAAATATACACTTTTTTACATTTTTATTGTACTATATTATTATAATAACGTCAACTTAATTTGCGTGCCCAGCAACTTATGTGATAAAGTTGCTGGGACGGAGGGAGTATGAACTATGATAGATTAATTTTTAAAAATGATTAATAGAAAAACATGTTGTCTTATAAAGGTGACTCTAGGACGAGCTTTGTTGTTTCTTATATTAGAATAGGTTTCAGAATAAAATTTTTAAGTCTAACACAAACTTTAGGCATGGTATTGTTCTAACACTTATCATTTGATTGGCATCTCAACTAAGTATGACTATTACAAACAAAAAAATGATATTGAAGTAAATAATGTTGCGAAATGGACAATGAAATGATATTGAGAAATTCAACGGGAGAAACTATTCACTATGGAAAAAGAGGAAATGACAATTCATTTAATGTCATTGCTTAAGTCACTAATGATTATATTAATGCCTTCTTATCCTTTAGACTATGTGGTCATTTCTTATTGAGGATCTTGATTTCTTTTGTCCATACTCTTTGCCGACAATCTCCCACTTGAAGATTTGATTAAGGTGCAATCAGATCTTCACGCCATTCTTTTCAGCTCACCTTCGCATGTTACTTATGTTCAGTCAATCACAGGAGGAACGACACCACATAAAATTGTCCACGGTAATTAGATGTCATTGCTTAAGTCACTAAGGATTATATTAATGCCTTCTTATCCTTTAGATTACGTGGCCCTATCTTGTTGAGAATCTTGATTTCTTTTGTCCATATTGCTTTGCCGATGCCACCCAGTTGGCACTAAATAAGACATGGGAGTTGGTGCCAACTGGGCGGCGTCAACAGAGCAATATGGACAAAAGAAATCAAGATTCTCAATAAGATAGGACCACGTAGTATAAAGGATAAGAAGGCATTAATATAATCATTAGTGACTTAAGCAGTGACATTTAATGAATTGTCATTTTCCTCATTGAATTGCCTATATAAAGGCAAAGATGGAGGCAATGTAAAATACAACACCAAAGCAAAAGCATAAGCAAGAGAGAGAGAGAGAGATGGAAAAATAGAGGATTTGTTCGTTATTTGCTCCGACTATAAAGAGATGATAGTAACAGTTTTTCTCCTTTATAGATTGAGAGGTTGTAGCCCCAATTTTTACCCCACTAATAAAATTTTCACCTCGCCCGTGGTTTTTTACCCCGAACGAAAAGGGATTTTCCACGTAAATTCCCGTGTCCATTTTATCCTCACACTACAAAAAAAAAACTCAAACGGCGACTACAAATAGCGACTAACGCCTTAGTAGTCGCCGATTTTAAGAAATAGCGACTAACTTTATTCGTTAGCGACTAGAGAACCATAGTCGCCAGTTGCGACTAAAAAACCAGACGCTAATAAAGAAAAACAGTCCATTAGCGACTACAGTCGCTATTTAGCCTATACATTGGCGGTCGATTAGCGACTACATTTATTAAAATAGCGGCCACATATGTGTAGTCGCTAATTGAAATCCTAAATTTTCCCCGCGATCGTGAAATTACAAACCATTCAGTCCCAAATCATAAAATTTTCCCACCATCGACGAAACCAACTCGCCGTCTTCCGCCGTTTTCAGCCTTCGTCCGACGACCTCCGCCGCAGTCCGCTGCCTTCGTCGAGTTGTCCGCCTTCGCCAAATAAGAAAATTCGCCATCCCTCACTCCTTTTCGGCCGTCACTCGCCTTCGTCCGCCTCTCTTCGCTGTCCCCATCACTCCACGTCCGATGTCGGTCTATCTTCGCCTCTCTCAGGTACGATTCCAGTTGAATATATCGAGGTTAACGATTGTTGTCTTGTTTGATCTTTGTGTGTGTGTGTATGTGGGGTACGTGATTTTTACGAGGGTGCTTACTTTAAGGTACGTGATTTTTACGAGTTTTTGGCTGTTTTTCCGCCGTTTCTTAGGGTGAATTGGATGTTAAGGGCTATGTGGAGATTCTTGCGCTTTTAGAGTCTGTTAAGAGCCGGCGAATAGTTGGTCCTAGTGATATTTCATGCCCTTTTCTTTGATTATATGCGTTGTATATGGTCGATATTTATACGTAGTGTATATGTTAAATATATCGTTCGACAACACAATTATAAAGGTAGATAGAGCGTTACTTCGAAAGATAGTCTTCATAGATGAAAATATTGTCTTTGGGCTGATTGTAAGATTCTGACTTTGTGGATTGGTTCGATGATTCTGCTAGAATGTTAATGAGTTGAGATTTTTGTTTCTAATGGAAACAGAATTAAGCTTAGTCATTTTTCTTTGACTCATTGTATGTAGTAAAGCAGGTAAATCTGAATCGTTGAACATCATTGCATTAAGGGATTTTAGGGATTTCATTTGCTTATGTTGAGGGAATTTGAGGTGTTTCGGTTGAATATGTCGCTCAATTTTTTGTTTCGTTGCAAGGTTGCTCCTCGACGTTCGTTGTCATTTCAGGTTTTTTAAGATATGACGGGTAGGTCCTCTCATCGTCGTTTGGGCGCTTTTGTTGGCAACTGCCTTTCTTTCACCAACGATGATGAAATTGAATAGCAACAACCTACTCCACTGACACGCTCAAATACTAGCAAGTGTATTAAGTCGTGCAAGTAGTAAACAGACGAAGTCCTATCGATCCACGAAGACAGCTCGAATAATTCTAAGATTCCTAAGTCTAGTTTAAACTATGGTTTTAATGATTTGATAAAGGAGATAAAAACGCAAATAATAAAATAGACGCAAATAAAATAGATGAGGATAGAGCAATTGACGACGTCAACAAGACACATGCTCGGCACGAATTATTCCTACGTCTTCATGCAATCTAATTTATCTATGAATCATAGTCAAGGTAGAATTTCCTAACATACGTGCTACTCGTTTGTCCCGCAATAGCAACGCTACGTAAATAGAGAACCAATCAGCTATTGCGGCGCCCCTGACTTCACCACCCATTCTTATTACTAATTCATGTGACTGCATGTGATATAAATAAAATCTATATACGAAAATGCATACAAAATTTTTCCTTTTATATAAAGGAAACTCTTCTGTACAATACAAAATATTCATAGGACATAAATACAAGGTAGAGAGTGTGCATGCGTATTCAAAATAATCTATTGGCCCGCCACTCAGGTCGCATCCATGTACACACTGCCACCTCAAAATTCCTCCGAAAGCTTCGAAAATTGACATCGCCTTCGTAAAGATCACGTACCTTGATCCCGTGAACCTACAACACATAAATTCGTGGAATGAGCTTATAAAGCTCAGTAAGTGAAAGCCATGCATGCCATGCACGTGTCCTAAATTCGCAAAGGCATCCGCGCCAATGCTCCCTAGACCTCATATTTTTCCTTGTCTTGTCTTGTCATATAGGGCCCTCGGCTATCTTGCTATGCACCATCATGGAGCTCAAATCCACAAGGGATAAATAAATATAAGTGGCAATACCCACTCAAGGGATGCTAACCCTAGGGCGACTTTTCTGTCCCAAGGTGGTTTCATACGCGACGCGGACGCTTCACACTGGTAGCCTAATCTGAGGTAGTCAACACCAGAGGTACTCTCGGTGTCTCTTACTCCCTCAGCTCGCATCCTCCAGGTTTCACGATCCGCCATGAGGGCATTAGCCCTAAAATCATGTCTTGCCTTGTACATGTCATGTCTTAACGGCAGCGCCATACGACATCACCATGGTAGCATAGAAGAGCCGTGACTCAACTGTGAGTCGACATCAGACGCCTATATTGGCTAATCTTTATCGCTCTCAGGCGATCATATATTATGCACGCTCCCATATCATGCCTTTCATACTAAACGTGCGTCCATGTGATCATGTCATGAATATGCGTGTCATGCCATCATATATTGTAAATAATTCATATTTGTCATGTAACACAAATAATTCAAGTAGGAAGTCACATAAATTCACGTATTGTCATAAAAACACATAACACATAATTTTATGCACATACGGTTATGTGTTGTAGTTGGGACTTCCACTTACCTGGTATCTTTAGCTATTTTCTTATTGTACGGTAAATCGCTAACCTTCGAACCCTAAATATAGAAACATATAAAATTAGGGTTTGTTAGTCTAGTTATAATTTCATGAAATTGGCTTAATTTGAAAATCCTAGTTTTGACTTCTATAAATTTCGAAACCCTAAAATTTCGAACTTTAACTTAAACTGAGAAGTACCATTTCAGAGATAAATCTCGACATGAAATAAAAATGGGTCTCGATAGGTTCTCGAGATGAATCTCGAGTTCGATTGAATGGTAAATAACTTTCCGAAGTTATTATCAAAGTGAATCTCGAGATGTATGTCGAGTTATAACAAATGTCGAGATGTAAAATGTCGAGATGTGTTATATAAGGATTTCGATATTACACAAAGATTTCGACCTAGTATATCTAAAGATGTCGAGATGTATGTCACATTATACACAAAGATCTCGAGACATATATATGTCGATACTATAAATAAAATATCGAGATGTTTGTCGAGATTACAATTAAGATGTCGAGATGTATGTTGAGCCTCTACACCAAATTTCGAAGTCAACCTTAAAGCTAGGTCTCGACATTTTCTATCCTCATTCCCGACCTCGAGATCAATCCTACAAAACTAATACAGTTTCGAGATTTATAATCTGGAAAAACCCTACCACCACTCGAAACACCTTACAGAATTTATCAAAACTATCGATCCAAACCTATCCTTCTCAAGAGCAGATTAAACATCTTGTACACTTCAATATTTCTTGAACACTTTGATCAAGAATTCATTAAAAGTTGAATACCTTAAAAGCTTGGTAAAACAGATTTAACGCCTTGGTCCACTAAAACTCAAACTTAATAAGTCTAACTATAATAGCTCTAATTAATTCAAAACCCTCGTTAAATTTGTTCACAGTAATTGTCTTCTATTCTTTTTAACATTCCTAAAGCATGTCAAGATATTATTAAAACATAAGGTTATAGTCAAGACTTATACCTTCCTCCAGTGTTTGAGTATTTGTATACTAATGGAGTCTTCTTTCTTCTCCAAGGGGTTTTCGAAATCTTCTTTATGATGTATATTATTTCTATCGTTAGTTTTCATTTAATGGTATAAAAGCTTCCTTCTTATCCTTATTCTCATTTGGCGTGTCAACTTATAGACGTCTACAACTCATGATTTAATTCTTATCTTGACTTTCCCTTATGACCAAGTAATCAAAACTTATCTTAATTGTTATCTTCTTTCTCGAGTTTATTAATTGATTGAACATCTTCTCTCGAAATTATAGGTCTCGAGATTTAGAGCTTTTGAGTTTAAGGATGTCGAGCTTTCAATATCCGTTGATTTCGAGGTTTCTCATTTAGCAACATCCTCATTTCAATATCTTATAATTTCGACATTCACTCATTTAGAGATTTAATATTTCAAGCTTCAAGGATTTCGAGATTCAAAGATCTCGAGATTCCTTGTTTTGAAACCCTAATGCATCCAAATCTCTATCTAGCCTTTTCGAAATCTATTTCTACTAATTCGTGTTCCCCAAAATGTGATATTAACACGTAATACATTAAATCAAATTTTCTAGGTTAGCTTACCATGTACTAGAAACCCTAAAATTAATAACTAACCTAAGTCCAAAGTCTATGTTCCAGTTCATACATGTCATGTTAGCATATAGCATGAAATCATTTAGACATATAAAAGTCACAAAACATGTCTCATGCAGTCACGTAAGTCATATAATAGTATGCTTATTTATTGGCCGGCTTACTTACGGAACTCGGGTATTACAACTATATATCTATATGACTGTGGTTCCTATACGTGCATTCAATCTTTATGAAATTCCCCGAGTTTAGGCGCTTTCGGCGCCTAAGGTCTCGGAAACCACACATACGAAATCGAATTCCATCTCTGGTCGATTTTTACGTAGTGATATTCAATGTTTTGTTCTAATCGGTCTAATCACTTTCCGTCTCGTAAACCAATCAATAATCATACGCATGGAGGCCATTTACTCTTGATTATGTTAGAATAATTCTATATCATTTTAGAAATTACAACATTCGTAGCTATGAATTTGCATAGATTCTTGATTTGCATTCATTTTCTACATATTATGTGAAACTGCATTGGGGTCAAGTGAGAAGAGTGTATTCAAATCCCTAATTGCATAGATAAACCACTGAAGATGGCGATGTTCAATAATAAAATTTAAGCACGGATCTTTATGTAACTCATAGAGAACGAGATATAAATGCGATGCCTTGAGTTAATCTCCCTTGAGTTGCATGGAAACATGGTATTGCCTTTTTCTTTTTTCCTTAATGGATCAACTAACTATGTTGCATATAATTTAAGTAACCTATTGATGCTGTTTTGTATAGGTGTGTTCTTTGTGTAGTAGATTTGCTATATATCCTATTACGCAGTTCCTTGCAGTCGTAGATATTAATCGTATATCTTTACTTGGTTGATTAGGTGTGCAAGGTAGCACCAATCCCAGTGGAGACAGATATTACATTACGTAACACTTACGAAGAAGATCTTTCTGATGGATTGCCCCTGAAGTTGTCTATATAGTAGCGACACTGAAACATATATGTTAAAGTGCATTGTAAGTGATAAATTACTGTTTAATTAAATTGCTTCTATGACTGATGTTGCTTTCTTTTCATCAAGAATTATTGATAGCTACAAATGCTGAAGTTGGTTTGCAACTTCTTAGGTTTATCATATAATTAGTTAATTTATACGCTGATTGTCTGGTCAATGTGCGTGTCAAAATTTTGCAGGATGCTTAGGAGCATATCAACTAGGTTCTAGAACTTGTGAAAAAAAAGGAGCACTTAAAGCAGGCTGACAAAATATATGACTGGTAAGGGTGGATCTTATTCCCATTGGATAAATTCTTAAAGCGACAGTTGTATGACAATCTAAACTTGGCCAAGATTTTTCATTAAACTTCATGCCTTATAGTTCCACAATATTAAATGCCACGCCGCAGTATAAAAATAATTTTATTAAATTTGACATTTCCAGGTTAGTTGACAATGACTTCCTCCTGCGGCAATGCAAGTCAACTGGGCGGCTTTTGAAGGGGTATGTTCTGCTCATCTCCTTTGAATCACATCTTCTGTTAGTATTCCTTTTCCCGCCGACTCTCTTCTCTTAATCTTTCAGTTGATGGAAATTAGATTGATAGAAACTCTTGATCTCTTTTACCCCCAAAGTTAACCCTATATTGGATGCATCATAAGATTCGCTTTGGACATTTAAGAATAGATAGCAATCATGCCTGCAACGATGTTTAGGGATCGCATGCTGGCGAACAACCAATCACATCATAGTTCTTCAGACCCACGACTTATGGCAGAGCGCTGCCCGATACATTCACCCACCAAAAACAAGGAGGACGATAAGAAGAATGAATACGAGCGAAGAACTAATCATACAAATTCATGACCCGACGAAGCTGAAGCAAACGGAGAGGTGAGCTTGTCAAAGTTGGCTGCAAGATGCTCGAGCGTCTACAAATTCATTCGTATTATTGTATCACTCTATACTTTTTTTTTCAGTGTCGTCATCTCAATTCTCAACACTTAGACTGGGACGTTTGTTCTCATGACTTTGGTAGATGTAGCGTGCAATTGTGATGTTTGAGTGTTTTTTATATGACAAATTAACTTAACATTAAATACAAATGGTATAGGCCGTGCATTGCATGACATTCAATGAATAAGACTAATGCACAGTTTGAGAGGCTTAAAGCAGAAAATGTCATCACGTCTCTTTTGGCTGTTGGAGACGTGATCTCTGCTTTAGCAAACAAGCAAAAGCAGCCACATTTCATTTTTTTTCACAGTCATGTTTTAAAGGCTGACTCTTTTCTGCTTGATTGTTTGAACTGTAGAAGTCAAAGCTAACTCACATGAACCAAGGTTCATCAAGTAATAAATAAAACGTTTTTAGGGAAGTTTCACAACTTCCAATAGTTTATCTGATTTTTCTTGAAATTATTTAAGTTGATTAATTGGATGCACTAAAGTTGATAATTTGCATATTTTACAGGTGGCAACTTGAGTGCTCTCATGTTTGTGCAAATTAGTCGCTCTGATCAGTACCCGAGTAAAACTCTTATGTTAGGTGTTGCAACTTTTGAAGTTCGAAGAGTTGAGTTGGGTCATGTCGGAATGGATAATAGCGAGCTTCTAAACGATGAAAATACTTCTAGTATGGCTAAATTGTAGATCAAAAGAAGAGTATGAGAAAGCTCGAAGAGACTTTACAAAGCCTCGAAAGCAAGGGCAGATGAAAAGAATAGGTTAACAAGAATTAGATTGAAAAGATAAAATAACATTGAAAATCAACATAATTAATAAACAAATTCATCCTCTTTCAGATAATTTACAAGAAAACGAAAATTTTTATTCATTTTATATTAATTATACATAGATAATACATGTGCACTGCACGAGCAAAAATACTAGTTATATGAGAGAGAATGTGAATAATCGCTGGTCTTTGAGTAGCAATTCGCCCCTCGCCCATCATACCACGATCGTGGAGGCTTGTAACGATTATAATTGCATTCACTAGTGAGATGTCGGCATCCGCAAAAATCACACTCTAGTTCATCATCGCATGTTGCATAGGTTTCGGGATAATATTGCGGGTATCGCTGCATCCCTTATCCTAAAAAACAAACAAGAAAGATGAGAGTATCAACTTCTATAAAATAATAATAACAATAATGTTACCCTCGGGTTTTATAGCTAACGATAAAATAGCGTTAACCATCAATTGATCCGTGAAGGAGGGGGGGCCTGAATGGTTGTCCGGGGAGACGATCCGAGTAGGAGTAGTCGGGCCAGGGCCGTTGCGCCCGAGTAGGAGTCGAGAGGCCTGGTCGGACCTCAAGGGGAAAAGGGCAACGGACGGAGCACAACGAAAAGCTCAAGAGGATCAGAACCCTCGGGGTCCCAAATAAGTTTGCGCGAAGACGAGTCGGCTGAGAACGCGGGAAAATATGAGCACGCAAGGTTGAGGCTCCCCTGTCGAGGCAAGAGCCTAATCGGGGAGATGAGAGCGATGCCGAGCGGAATGAGGAAGCCCGAAAAAAAGGATGCCCGATCCATGCAACCTCATCCGAGCATATGAAAAAGGGAAGGAAGGGGAAGGAAAAATGTGAGATCGTGGAGGAAAACCACGTTCTCAGTGGGAGGTCCGCGATAAAGGCGGGCCAGGGTGGAGAACGGGTCAAGGCCGCGAGGACAAGGTTAGTACAAATAGCAGCTGTTATTTTATTTCCCAGGGACGTTTGGAGAGAGCACAATTAAAACTGATTCACTAGACAACACACCTGTTTTTTCACCCATTTTCTGACTTAAGCATCGGAGGGGATACGCCGGCATCCACTCCTGTCCCCTTCTGACGTTTTTCTGAGTTTTTGGTGCTAGGCTCGACGGAGATAACTAACAGAGAACGAAAGACTCGCCCCAAGGAAGCTACGAGTGAAGAACAACCGCTTTAGTCGTCGTTTCGAAAGGTCGTTTTACGCGGTCCACATCATTGGCGCCGTCTGTAGGACGATATATTAACAACAAACATGGTGGACGCCGCAAACGACATTCAACCACCGCCGATGGAAGAGGTGCTAGTGACCGACTGGACGGAGGAAAATCATGAGGAAGTGCGCGACGCTGATCACGCCGAACTTGGGAAACTGAAAGCGGAGGTGGAAATGCTGAGGGCGGAGCGAACGCGAAGAACTCACGTAGAATCACCGCGACGACAGGAGACAGAAGAGGAAGACGCGGAACAATTACGTCGCGAGGAGGAAAACATGCGGGCCAAAGAACAAGAGAAAGAGACAGAAGAAAAGACACTGAGAGCGGAGATCAACACCTTGCGGGCCGAGAAGAAAAGAGCCCTGGAAGAAAGACAAACCATGGAGTGGGAACGAATGAAAGAAGAGATTCAGAGGTTGAAGGAATTAACTAATCCGCAGGCACCCCTCCCGATGCAGCGAGGTTCCCCCTTCTCGGAGGAGGTCCTTCGAGCCCCCTTACCCAACAACTTCCGGTTCCCAGACATGAACCGTTATGACGGGTCGGGACCACCCGAAGACCACTTAGCCAGTTTTGAAGGAAACGCTGCACTTTACCAACTGGAAGACGCGATCAAGTGTCGGGTGTTTGCTACCACCCTGGCGAAGGGAGCTCAACAATAGTTCACCATGCTGCCCGCTGGCGAAATTCATAAGTTCGAGGATTTCACTTGCGCCTTCTTAAGGCAATTCTCTAGCAGCCGAAGAAGACCCTTCTCGGCCGATGGGGAGCCGAAACGGACCCAGAAACCCTGTGTCAAAGTCGTATTATGAATTCCACCGAGAATATGGCCACACGACTGATGCTTGCTTCCACTTGAACGATGAACTTGAGAGGCTCGTGGAAACCAACCCTGAGGCAGGGCAGAGCTGGTGATGGAGGAAGAAGGAAACGCCCCACGAAAATATTATCGGAGGGAATACGAGCAGCGGTCGGGGAGAAATCAGGCATACGAGAAACCGCCGAGCAGATATCAGAGGTCTCCTGAGCGGAGGCGGGTCGAACATCGGGAGGAAACCAGGCCCGATCAAGAGCGAACAAACAATCGACAAGCCCAGGGACATGATCGAGCCCAACCAGAAGCACACATCCCGCCACGAAGGATCAATATGATTTCAGGAGGACCCGCGATCGAGGACTCGAATAGGGCTAGGAAAGCAGAAGTGAGGAAATTGGAGAGCCTGGGGTTACGTCGGTACAGAGACACTCGGGACCCATCATCTCGTTCGGGCCGGAAGATTTTCACGGAGGGGACGACCCACACGAGGACGCCTTGGTGGTCCGAGCCGAAATAGCTAACCATGACGTGGGAAGAGTGTTCGTTGACAATGGGAGCTCAGTGAACATCATTTTCAAGGAGACAATGGACCAGATGGAACTGGGGGAGTACGAGTGGACCCCGTGGAAACAACGCTGTTTGGATTCATAGGGCATGCTATCGAGGCGGTGGGGTTGATACAATTGCCACTAATTTTGGGGTCAGGCGAGCTGAAAAAGACTCGAATCGCCCCCTTATTGGTGATAGACATGTCTTCGTCCTACAACGTCATATTGGGATGCCCGGCCCTCAGCTCATTCACGGCCATCGCCTCGGCCTTGCACCAGAAGATGAAGTTTCCGGTGGGGGATCGAGTAGGGGAAGTACTTGGAGATCGAAAGATAGCACGAAAATGCTATGTCGAGGAAGTGAGGATCGAGTTGAAGTCGTTGAAGAGCCGCCGAGACAGCTGCCCGAGAGGCCGAGGAGTTTTCTATGCCGTACACGCCCTTCAGGAGGCGGAGGTTGAGGATGAGATAGAGGAAGTAGTGATCAGGCCTCCATCGGGGGTGGTCAAGATTGCTCGAGACCTACTTCCCGAGCTAAAAGCAGATCTTATTAAGCAGCTGAAGGAGAACGAAGATGTGTTCGCCTGGTCGACGAATGAGCTTACGGTAATTCCTAGGAACATAATGGAGCATCGACTAAACATTTCTCCAACGGTCCGGCCGGTTTTCCAGAAGAAGAGACATCTTGGAGCGCAGAAAGACGCGATAGTCAAGGAACAGGTCGGGGAACTCTTGAAAGCAGGATACATCCGGGAGATACAGTTCCCGACCTGGCTATCGAATGTGGTGCTGGTTCCTAAATCCGCAGGAAAGTGGCGCATGTGTGTTGACTTTCGAGATCTGAATAAAGCGTGCCCGAAGGATTGTTACCCCTTGCCGCGTATAGATCAGTTGGTAGACTCCACCGCCGGGCATGAGCTCTTGTGCTTCCTGGACGCCTTTCAAGGCTACCATCAGATTGGGCTAGCCGAGGAGGATCAACCCAAGGTCAGCTTCATCACCTCGAGGGAATGTTCTGCTATGTGGTCATGCCGTTCGGGCTGAAGAGCGCGGGGGCCACATATCAAAGATTGATGGATCGGGTGTTCGAGGCTCAGATAGGGAGGAACGTGGAAGTTTACGTAGACGATATCTTGATCAAGTCCAGGACAAGGGATGGTTTCTTAGAAGATCTTCGGGAAACCTTCACCACAGCTAGAAGGTACGGCCTAAAGTTGAACCCGGCCAAGTGCACAGTTGGGGTACGCTCGGGAAAGTTTCAAGGATACATGGTAACCCGATCGGGTATTGAAGCTAACCCCGACAAGGTGAAGGCCATCTCTGATATGGCCTCCCCGAAAAATCTTAACGAAGTTCAGAGGCTGACAAGGAGGATCACAGCCCTATCCCGTTTTATCTCGAGATCCGCAGAAAGGAGCATGCCCTTCTTTAAAGTGCTAAGGAAGGTGAAGAATTTCGAGTGGACGCCCGAGTGCGAGAGGGCTTTTCAAGAGCTGAAGGAATATCTGAAGGGGCTGCCAATACTGAATAAACCAAAGCCCGGGGAGGAGCTCATCATTTATCTCTCGACAACTCCTCGGGCTGTCAGTTCCGTGATGGTCCGAGAAGAAGAAAAGGTCCAGAAGCCCGTCTATTTCGTTAGTCACCTCCTGAAGGGCGCAGAGGTCCGATATACCCCCCAGGAGAAATTATTGTTAGCCCTGGTGATCACGGCCAGGAGATTGAGACCATATTTCCTACATCCGATCGCAGTACTCACCAACAGCCCGTTAGGGGTAATCGTGACCCGACCAAACATCTCAGGACGATCGATCAAATGGGTAACTGAGCTGGGGGAGTACGATATCCAGTTTCGACCCCGGGTGGCCATCAAAGCACAAGCTTTGGCTGACTTCATAGTGGAGATGGCAGAGGAGGGAACCGTCGAGATGTGGAAAATATACGTGGATGGGTCTTCCTGCCGATTTGGAAATGGCATCGGACTTGTGATCGTTTCACCTTGGGGAGAAGAAACCAGCTTGGGGATAAAGCTGGATTTCCGAGCATCTAACAACGAAGCTGAGTATGAAGCATTACTGCTCGGGATGAGGACGGCCATCAGGATGGGCTTAACTCGTGTTACTCTATACTCTGATCGCAATTGGTGGTCCAACAAATAGTAGGAACTTTCGCGGTCAATGAAGATAAGTTGATGGGATACGTGAAAGCTTTCGAGAAGATGAAGGAAAAGTTTGAGGAATTTAGACTGGAGCTCATCGGTAGGACAGAAAACGAGAAGGCCGATCGGATCGCTAAATGGGCAAGTGCTCTAAATCCTCCGAAGAGGGGGTCGAAATAGAAAGGGCCCCCCAAATTCATCAGATAGAGCAAAAAACGGCTTGGAGCCCGAAGATTGGCGGTATGACATATGGCAATACTTGGAATACCACACCCTCCCTGAGGACAAGGTTCAAGCTCGGGTAACACAGAAAAGATCCAGTCGTTTCACGATCATTGATGGAATTTTGTTCAAGAGATCCTACTCGGGCCCCCTATTAAGATGCCTATCGCGGGAAGAGGCAGAAGAGATCTTGGTCGACATACATGAGGGAAGCTGTGAGAGCTACATCGGGGGCAGAGCTCTGGCACGGAAGGCGATGTTGGCAGGTTTCTTTTGGCCAACTATGAGGGCAGACTCGATTAGGGTGGTACGAAGCTGCCTCGGGTGTCAAAAACATGCGAACCTGCAAAGGCCTCCCGCGGAAATGATGAAGGCAGTCGTGTCAGCGTGCCCGTTCAATCAATGGGGATTGGATATCGTGGGGCCGTTCGAGGGTAATGCCTCACAGAAGAAATTCCTTCTGGTCGCGATCGACTATTTCTCTACATGGGTGGAAGCTGAAGCCCTAGCACGAATTACGGAGGCCGCAGTAATTACCTTCTTGTGGAAAAACATTCTATGCAGGTTTGGGATCCCGAGGAGGCTGATAAGCGACAACGGAAGACAGTTTAGCGGACGCAAGTTGAAAGAGTGGTCCGAAGGATATGGGATCGAACAGGTGTTCACCTCCGTGGCTTACCCCCAGAGCAATGGCCAAGTCGAAGTGACAAACCGAACGATAGTCTAGGCATTGAAAGTTCGATTGGATGGGCTGAGGAGAGCCTGGTTCAATGAGCTGCCAAGCGTACTCTGGTCTTACCGCACTACCCCCCGAGCCGGGACGAAGGAAACCCCATTCTGGTATACGAAAGTGAGGCCGTGCTGCCAGTAGAGATTGGGCAAGAGAGCGCCCGCGTGATAGGGTATTCGGAGGAAAACAACCAGCTCCGCGCGGACGAGCTGGATTTGATCGAGGAAGGTAGACAGCAAGCTGCGCTCAGGATGGCTGCTTATAAGAGAAAGATCACCCGAGCTTATAATAGGAAGGTATGCTTGAAGCGATTCGAGGAAGGAGAGCTCGTCATGAAGGAAATACAACACAAAGGAGAACGGAGGAAGTTAGACCCCAAGTATGAGGGACCATATAAAGTGATCAGAAAGGTAGGGGAAGCCGCCTTCTATTTAGAAACCAAGAGGGGAAAAAGCTGGAAACACCACACAACGCCCGACACCTGAGGAAATATTAACCATGACAAACTCTCGGGCTCACCCTCGCCCATTATGCTTTCGCTTTTATGGCTAGTTAATTATTTGCTCAAGAACAAGTTGTTTATTTGGCTTATTTCCCCCTCTGAACTTTGCGTTTGCTTAATGAAGTTATCTATATATATCGGAAAATGATGTATTCGACAAAGTCCTCAAGAGAGGCCCGATCACTCAAGAGAGTGAAATTGAATAAAGTCCTCAAGAGAGGCCCGAGAAGACCCTGATTGAATTAGGGGTAACAAAGTCCTCAAGAGAGGCCCGATCGCTCAAGAGATTGAAATTGAATAAAGTCCTCAAGAGAGGCCCGAGAAGACCCTGATTGAATTAGGGGTAACAAAGTCCTCAAGAGAGGTCCGATCGCTCAAGAGAGTGAAATTGAATAAAGTCCTCAAGAGAGGCCCGAGAAGACCCTGATTGAATTAGGGGTAACAAAGTCCTCAAGAGAGGCCCGATCGCTCAAGAGAGTTTAAAGTCCTCAAGAGAGGCCCGAGAAGACCCTGATTGAATTAGGGGTAACAAAGTCCTCAAGAGAGGCCCGATCGCTCAAGAGAGTGAAATTGAATCAAGTCCTCAAGAGAGGCCCGAGAAGACCCTGATTGAATTAGGGGTAACAAAGTCCTCAAGAGGGGCCCGGTCACTCAAGAGAGTGAAATTGAACAAAGTCCTCAAGAGAGGCCCGGTCGCGCAAGAGAGTGAAATTGAAGAAAAGTCCTCGGATGAGGCCCGATCACCAACGAGGCTGAATAAAATCTCCAAACGAAAAGGAAGAAAAGTCCTCGGATGAGGCCTGATCACCCACGAGGGTGAATAAAATCTCCAAACGAAGATGAAGGTCCTCGGACGAGCCCGATCATTTGTAGGGGTCAAGACAGACACGCACGAAGAAGCGAGAACGATATTTAATAATAGTAGAATACTGAGTGCGGAAAACTAAAAAACCCCTGATTTGTAGGGCTGGATAATAAAACGACAAGATGTAACGAAAAATAGCATATGGAAAATATTTATCGCCTCATCCCTTGAGCGTAGGGCGTCCCCGGTTGTCGGAGCCCCGAGGAAGTAAAAATCCCCTCTTTTGGAAGAATCTTCTTGCATCTTAACGTCGAGGTCTCGCCCGAGTATAGGGAGAAAATGCGCCGCATACGGTTAGGGGATCGAGCCCGGTTGCTCCTTCCTCGGGATTTTGAGAGGATACCTTGGTTCCCAGCATAGGAGTCAGCCAACGACTCCTTTAGCTCGGCAATTTGCCAATCCTTCTAGTCTAAGAAGGCGGTCAATCGGGCACAAGCATCCTCATAATAGTGAAGCAGGGCGCGTTGCTGAGTATAACACCGAAGTCCCTCGCAAGAAAGTGAATAAGACTAATGAAGATATCAGATACGAATAAAAAGAAAAAATGATGTGAGCCAAAGGGTGAAGGTCGGCGTGACTGACCCGACTCTCGCTTAAAGCCCACCAGTCCCAGAAGCTGGAATCGGAAAATCTCGCCAGACGCCGCTTCTCATCGGGCTCTAGAAAACTCTCCATGAATTGACGGGAGGAAGTACCATCGGCTTCCAAAAGGAAACGAGGAGTTGGGCGAAGTCCCTCCAAAGAGGGCGCCCCTCGAGAGAAGGGGGCTGCGACGACCTGGCCTTCCCTATGCGGAAAATCCGCATTCGCGTTCGAAGCAAAACCTGTGGCCTCCTCCCATAAATCCCAAAGAGGGCGTGATGGGGGATCTGAACGGAAATTTCTCCTAGGGTGAGAATGCGCCATCCTGGGATTCGTCAATAATCTAGGTAAGAGTATACAAGACTCAGAAGATAGGGGAAAATCCCAAGCTGGATAGACGAAATAAACCTGAAGGAAATAAACTCAGTGAGGTCTGAGAAGAGAAGTAGAGATAATCGAAACAGATTTTATAAGAAGACAAGCCCGCGAAGGTCGGACTGTTACAGAGACCGGATCTTGAGGAGAATTTAAAGATTTAAATTAGGATAGCGTGAGGAAAGGGCTTAAAGACCGTTGGCCCAAGTAGTCGGCGTTCAGGGAAGTTGGCGATTTACACGGTCTGCGAGCCCTGATTAATCGAGTCTGAGGTTAGAGTTTTTAAATTATGGAACGCCGGGTACCTCGATCTTTAAATTTGAGAGACGGTAATGAATCTTGATTCCGCGAAAAGAAAACAAACACAAGATGCCGAGGGAAAATATCCGATTACGCTAATATAATATGGTCTGAAAATGAAAAGACATACTAGAGTCTGGAAAAGGGAAAGACATGAAAGGGAAAAATAGCCTATTTTGTCAAGCAAAATAAAATCTTCAAGATGGAGCGGCCGATCCGACCTGAGGGGACTCCATCACCATCTCCTCTACCCTGGCCACTACCAACTCGACCGGGGGAGGTATTCTCCCCTCTTCATGGTGGGGAACCTCTTCATCTTCTGGGACGACGACCTTTGGAATTTCCTCGGGCGCTTGATCCTTTCTGTTTGTTTCGGTGAGGGGCACGGGGATTTCAGCGGGCAACTCGGGAGCTTCGTCGAGAGAGCGGATGGTTTCCTCAGTCTCCTCACTGGAGGAGGTGGCCACGATCTCCTCTGGGACGGTGTCCTCGGAACCTCCTTGGGCTATCGACTCGGGTTTATAACCCCCATCGGGAGGACACTCGGCAAGGGCCCGATCGACGTCTAGGAAGTCGAACTTCCACTTGGGACGCGCCCAAACTTGACGGAGTTGATGGAGGCATCCCCAAAAGTCGTACTTGAAGTACGTGATGACCTGTCTCCCATAGGCCTCTCGAGATAGGTACTCTCGATCGATGCTCTCCTCCAGATCGCGGAAGTTTATCTCCGCCTCCTCCCGAGCCCCGGTCTCCTTAGAAAGGGCTTTTATCGCCTTCTCCGACTCGGCACGAGCATTTTTTCACCTGCTTCTTCAGCTCGTCCTCCCTCGATTTGGCCTCCTCCTTGACCCGAGCCAGCTCCTCCTTCAACTTCTTCTCAGAGTTGGTAAGCGCGATGCAGTCTTCGTGCATGAAAAGCATCATCTCCAGGGCCTCGGCACCGCAAGCAAAGCTCTGGGAGACGAAAGACAAAAAAGGAATAGGGAAGTTTGAAGGGAGGTGGCGAATGGGGAGAGCAGAAGGAAAAGAAGGAAGTTGGTACCTGACCCATATGCTGGGCGAAGAGGGAGAAGAACTCCCGAGGGTTCATGCTCGAGAGATGAGACTGGTTGGCCTCATTCCGGAAACCCCGGAGAAATTCCACGCACTGAGTTCCACGGGGCCGGTGGAAGTAGTCGGGCTGCTCGACATGGTCCGTGGGAGGAGGGGAGTCCTCAGTGGTGCCCGCGCCTGCTCGGGTACTAGATTTAGCTTTCTTCGCTGCAGAGCTACCCGGGGCCGTTGGCAGAGGAGGAGGCCGAAGCCTTACCCTTGCCCTTTTTGAGAGCCCGAGTAACAGAGGCAGGGGGAGGAGCCTGAGAAGAACCTCCCTTCTTCATCTGCTCTTGTATTTTGAGCAGATCGGCAAGGTCCATGCGTAAGTCTATCGGGAAGAAACCAAGTTAGAGATAAAGTTGAGGAAGAAAAGTAGAAAGCGGATAAGATATACCTAGATTATCTACTTCTAGCCCTTTGGAAGAATAACCAAAGTGACTCAGCAAATCATCCTTTACAAGCTCAGGGGCGCTGAAGCTTCGACCCCCGAGGACTTCCATGAACCTCTCAACCTCTGAATCGGGAGCAGGGGGAAGAGGAGTGGATACAGACACGGCCTTGGGCCAGTTATCAATGGTGTTGTTCTCGGGACTTCCCTCGGGAGATCGGACGTAGAAGAACTTCTTCATCCATCCCTTGTGGGATGAGGGATTCCCGAGAAGGAATTCCTTAGGAGCAGTGGAAGAGAAGAAGAATTTACCGGTTTCCTTCTGGTTTATTTTCAGGAAAGAGAGAAGAAGGGAGAGAGAGAAAGGGAGGTGGAAATATCTGATAAGAATCGCCGTAGAAAGGAGAAGACTGTAAGAATTGGAGTTATTGACTCGGGGATATTTGGTAATGGTTGCAAAGTTCGGCTATGAAAGGGGCAAGAGGGAGGCGGAGGCCCATATCTATCTGGTCCAGGAATTATGTGTGAAAGCCCTCGGGAGGACCGCTGATGACGTCCCGAGGTCCAGGAATCTGAACCTCAAAATCAGGTCCTAACCCAGCCCGATCAATGATCCATGGGACGTGGGATTCCCGAAGAGAGGAGACGTTCACTTCATGCCAGGGGAGCTTGACCTCCTCGCGAAATTCTTCCATGTGAGAAGCCCAGTCGGATAGAGCTCGAAGATAGGCTTCCTCGCTCGGGTATCCTATAAGCTGAGGGGGGCGAAAAATATCCAAGTCAGGATAATTACTCAGAGCTTCCATGCGGCGAAAAACGAAACGAAAAGTGACAACGAAGAAGAAGATGGGGATTCTGGCTGATCTAGGGTTGAAAACGAAGTCGGATGATTGGGGGAAGATGAAGTCGTAGGGCTGCTCATGGCAAAGGGCAAAATCCTAAAACCAAAACCCTAAAATAGCTAAAGGGGCGAACACAGAGGAAAATGGCGGAGAAAAAGGAAGATGAAATCTCAAGATGGCAGTTACGCGATTCGGAGGCGAAAATCAAAGCGAAGATAAACAGAAATGGCGAAGTGAAAGGAGAGAGAAGGATAACTTACCAGTGACGGCGGCGAAGAAGACGATTGGGGAAGAGCGGATGGAACGCCGATTTGGGAGAAGAAAAGAGTTACGCGCTGGAGTTTTCTTTTAAGTGAGGGAAAGGGAGAATAATGAGGTGAGAAAGATGAAATGAGAAAGATGAAGATCGAAAACCCTAAGAGAAGGGGAAAAGGCACGGAAAATAAGAAAAGAAAAAGGAAAAGAAGGAAGGGACGTCGAACCCTTCAGAAAGAGCCACGTGTTGGGATCAATCTGATTATGATCTGAATGGGGCGGCAATTTTCCCGCCCAAAGGAAAGCGCGACGTGGCTCGACGAGAGGTCACCAAGGAGCAAGAGGAAGGGTATTAAAGTACCCGAGAAGGTTCCTCGAGAAGGACCAAATGGCCTTTGGACCGGCTATTTTACCGATAGCTAACGTCCAAATACTCGTTACACTCTTTTTAGACTATTTTAGGGGGGACTATTGTTACCCTCGGGTTTTATAGCTAACGATAAAATAGCGTTAACCATCAATTGATCCGTGAAAGAGGGGGGCCTGAATGGTTGTCCGGGAGACGATCCGAGTAGGAGTAGTCGGGCCAGGGCCGTTGCGCCCGAGAAGGAGTCGAGAGGCCTGGTCGGACCTCAAGGGGAAAAGGGCAACGGACGGAGCACAACGAAAAGCTCAAGAGGATCAGAACCCTCGGGGTCCCAAATAAGTTTGCGCGAAGACGAGTCGGCTGAGAACGCGGGAAAATATGAGCACGCAAGGTTGAGGCTCCCCTATCGAGGCAAGAGCCTAATCGGGGAGATGAGAGCGATGCCGAGCGGAATGAGGAAGCCCGAAAAAAAGGATGCCCGATCCATGCAACCTCATCCGAGCATATGAAAAAGGGAAGGAAGGGGAAGGAAAAATGTGAGATCGTGGAGGAAAACCACGTTCTCAGTGGGAGGTCCGCGATAAAGGCGGGCCAGGGTGGAGAACGGGTCAAGGCCGCGAGGACAAGGTTAGTACAAATAGCAGCTGTTATTTTATTTCCCAGGGACGTTTGGAGAGAGCACAATTAAAACTGATTCACTAGCCAACACACCTGTTTTTTCACCCATTTTCTGACTTAAGCATCGGAGGGGATACGCCGGCATCCACTCCGGCCCCCTTCTGACGTTTTTCTGAGTTTTTGGTGCTAGGCTCGACGGAGATAACTAACAGAGAACGAAAGACTCGCGCCAAGGAAGCTACGAGGGAAGAACAACCGCTTTAGTCGTCGTTTCAAAAGGTCGTTTTACGCGGTCCACATCAAATAATAATAAAAATAATTAAATAAAATATTAATAAATAAAATGTCTAAACTAAAATTTAGAATAACTCCTAGAACTAATATACCGTTGTCCCCGACAACGGTGCTAAAAACTTGACACGCTCAAATACTAGCAAGTGTACTAGGTCGTGCAAGTAGAAAAACGGACGAAGTCTGAGTATCGATCCATGAAGACAGCTCGATTAATTCTAAGATAATATTCCTAACTCTAATTTAAACTTATGGTTTTAATGATTTGATAAAGGAGATAAAAACGCAAACAATAAAATAGACGCAAATAAAATAAATGAGGATAGAGCAATTGACGATGACGTCACCAAGATACATGCTCGGCACGAATTAATCCTACTCCTTCGTGCAATCTAAGTTATCTAATCAATATGAATCATAGTCAATGTAAAATTTCCTAACATACGTGCTACTCGTTTATCCCGCAATAGCAACCCTACGTAAATAGAGAACCAATCAGCTATATGTCTATATGACTGTAGTTTCTATACGTGCATTCGATCTTTATGAAATTTCCCGAGTTTAGGCGCTTTCGGCGCCTAAGGTCTCGGAAACCACACATACGAAATCGAATTCCATCTCTGGTTGATTTTACGTAGTGATATTCAATGTTTTGTTCTAATCGGTCTAATCACTTAGTCCGTCTCATAAACCAATCAATATCATACGCATGGAGACCAATCACACGTACGCATATGAAGCATAAACAAAGAATACATAACTCAAATCATATGATTAAATAAAATAACAATTGCATTAATACGTAGTCATAATTCGGCCTCACACGGCCACAATCACAAAAGGAATTAGGCTAGCATATTAATAAACGAAAACGACAATGAATTGAAAGAAATTATTGTCGAAAACGAAATATTAAAGAGATAAGAAATTCACCCTTTTTTCGGTGCTCGACTTGTCTCACTCGTGGCCGTCGATTGTCTTTGCTCGAGACTCTCTTTATTTTATTTCTAGTCGCAAAGTTCTGCTCCTATTATTCTCAGCCGCCAAGCTCTTCTATGATTCGCTGCTCTCCCTTCCTATTATATTAATAGCCACCGACTTAAGCAACTTAAGTCCCAATATTTGATCATATCGAATAAAATAAAATCTTTGACTTTCTATCCATGAAGCACGGGTGAATATATAACTCATCTGACTTGTTTAAGCAAAATTCGTATCTGTTGTGGGCTTTAGTCTAATGATAAGCTTAAATAAATCTAAAAGCCCACAAAACCATTCTTGTGTAGCCCAATTCTCGTATAATGCGCATACTAGCTCGGCTTTGATTCCTTTTGCTCCGATATCTATCAAATAAAAACTATGTACGTAAGGGTAGGATATCCACGTGTATTCGGATAAATAACGGCCGAAAAAATACTTTTTCGGAGTATAAAAATAGGGTAAAATCCTAACTTACCATCCACATCTGGACATGACGTAGAGCACTGTACCATCATCCTCCACTGTAGATACGGTGCCCGTCACAGATTAACATGGAGCACCAGGGAAGCCTAAGTTGATTCCTGATACTCTAGAGTGGTACGTGTATTAACTTTTGGATTTTAATGATAAGATCATATATTTTTTTTAATTAGGTTTGATAAGACTTGTGTGGTTAGTTCGGTGACCCGGGCCTTCAAGTCCTACATGGTGGAAGCGTGGACGTGCCTTAGCGATGTCCCCGATGATGTACTACAGCGTTGGTGGTTAAATTTTCGGGTTTGTGGACTTAATTTTTTATTTTTTTCATACTTTTCATTGTGTTACACTTACTTACTTGAATTTTGTAGAAGGGGTATTGGTGGGATCCTTCTGATGCTGGTCGAGTGAAGTCTGAATTCCGCACTGTTCTTCGTAAGCGGATCAAAGATATTATGCGGGGCGAAGGACTTAAATTGGAGAAAAATCCGGCATGTAAGTCTAAATTTTTGACCAATCCGTCCTTCATCAACTCAATGAGAAACGGTCGACTCCTGAGTTCAAGCAAAAATCCAACATCCGAAAGGCGAATCTTAATGGTCGAGACGGTAAAGCCGCGAAGTCCGCGCAAGGATCATGTGCCACGAGCTACCTTGTACAGAAAATAGTAAGTTTTTTTTGTTCCATTTAATTTTTGTATAATCTCGTTCAATCTTCAATCTTTTACTTTTCCTTTTACACTTTAAATTTTATGTTTGACAGGCTGCACAGAATCACGGAGTCCTTCCTCAACCGCACGAGATTTATGAGCAGAGTCACACAAAGAAGGACAAGTCTTTTGTCGACGAAAAAGCCGAGAAGATGATGGTAAGTAAATATCGTTTGTTAACATATATATGTGGTGTTTTGGTGTTTGAATTTTGTTTGTTGGAAATGAACTAGTGTGTTGATATTGTGTTCTTGAATGGATGATTTGGTGTATTGTGTTGTGGTAATGGATTGATTTGAGTAGTTTGAAACTTTTGAGATGATCATTAGGTGAGGTTACGCCGAATTTTTGTCAAAACTGAAAGTCTTGGTAATCGTATGTTATTGATGTTAACAGGCGGATTTCAAGGCTAAGAAGGTTGTTAATCCATCTCTCTCGGACGCTCAAGCATTCTATGAGGTATCGGGAGGTTATACGAGATTCCGAAACGTACCGGGCATGGGTAATGCATCACGCCTCTTCTTCGAGGCACCTGAGGCACAATCATCTTCATCGAGTGCCAATAGTTGCATGCCTTCCCAGACTATTCTGATGCAAGAGTTGTTGATAGCGACGCAGCCATGAGTTGAAGCGGTGGAGAGGAAATGCGGTGAGCTCGAGGCACGACTTGAAGCAACCGGCGTCCGTAAACATGTGCTGCAGCGGGGTCGCTAAACAGAAACGTTCGACGTCACAACGACTTTTCGGACGGGGGATCCGGCCACGGTTTGGCGTAGTTTCTTAGATTTGTGTCGAACTTTTTATTTGATGTTGGTGACTTTATTGTCATGTGTTAGACTGTTTTATTCCCGTTTGAATTTATTTTCATGTATTTGACTTTCGGATTATCGAATGGATTTTTTTCGTGTGTATTTATAATTTTTATATTTATATATAATTTATTTATAAAATAATTAATTAAATGCTGAAAATAGGCGTTTAGAGACTAAATTAGCGACTACAAATTACCAATTCGCGGCTGCAAGTTGTGCTTCAGTGATTAGAAAAAAGCGACTGCAGTATGCCGATCAACGACCACAGCTGTAGTCGGAAATTTACGACCACAACGTCAGTTGTAGTTAGTCACTATAGTAGCGAGTCCGAATAGTTGGTCGCCATGTAGTCGCAAAATAGCGACTACAAACATGTGGTCGCTATTAGTCGCTAAACAGCGACTGATTACCGACCACGTCCAATCAACGACAACGAGTTTAGCGACTACACCTGTTAGACGTTGACGCAGTCGGGAAATACAGTTAGCGACTAAATAATGTGTTTAGCGACTAGAATGTGTAGTCGCTAAAAGTTTTTTTTTTTGTAGTGTCACAGTTATTTTCAATATTATTACGATGTCCATTTCACAACAATAACGTCCAAGAAAATTTAGAAAACAATTTAGCTAAATATGTGGAAGATCATAATGACGATTTGTTTATTACGTAGTGAAATTCTCGGATCTTGAGCTATAAAAAGTCGTCACTTTACTACTTTTGGTCAACAACGATCAAACTCCGTTGTTGTCGATGCTTTGCATGTTTTGATATAAAAATGACGTACCATATCCTTTATTATCCACTGTCCTCATCACATAATATATATATATATATATATATATATACATATTATTTGACAATTCAAATTTGTTTGTTGTGTGTCCCTAATACGCAAAATAGAAATATATATATATATATATATATATATATATATATGAAAAGTCATAAATTATACGTGTGAACCACATCACTTTTCAACAGATAAAGTTTTATCTCGTGTTAATCACTTGAAAAAATATATTGAAACACAAAAGTAATAACAACAACAAAGACTTGGTTGAGAAATGAGATATCCATGAAAATTAGGGAAGTTTGAAATTGTGTCTTTGTTCAACGATCCCCATGCAATGCATGGATCAATGATACATGGATTGTTTATTAATTTAATTTGGTGCTGAAAACAGTGTGTGGAAATTACTTAATTAATTATTAATTGATGACACCAATGTTTTGCTGTAAATCATGTTCTAATTGGCTGTCTCTTCAATTAGTCCACTTTTGACAATTCGATACGTTTATTAAGTAACATTTATAATTAAATAAATATGTTCCTGGTCCAAAGCTATGCTTATAGCTCACTCAAGTCAAATATAAAGAATCCTAGCTTGATACTCATCTATATTACAAACAGTTGCATCGTAATAAATTTAATGTCAAGTTAAATTGTAATTAAGTAACGATTTTATAATTGTAAAATCACTAGACACTTGCATGCTAATCAGTGATCTATGTACAAATAGTCAAACAAGGTATTAATTATCATAATTAATATTGCTAAAATAGAAGAGAAGAGCATTATTACTAAGACTCGAGCATCAAGACGGCGAGTTGAGTGGGTAGACCACACAAATGATGAAATTCAAGAAACACCACCACATAATAAAATAAAATAAATAAGGGATAAAGCCTAAAATGGTCCCTCATGTTTACACTGCGAACCAAATTGGTCCCCGATGTTTCGTTTGGACCAATTTAGTCCCCGATGTTATAAAAAATGAACCAAATTGGTCCACTCCGTCAGTCCGGCGTCAATTTAGACGGCGCAGGTGTTAGCGACGGAAATAGCGACGGATTATCCGTCGCTAAATAAAAAAATTAAAAAAAATTGATAAATTAAGCAAAAAAAGGAAAAAAATTTAAAAAAAAGAGTAAAAATTCAAAAAAAAAGAGAGAAAATTACTAATAAATTAAAATAAAATAAGAATAAAAAATTAAATTAAATTAAAATAAAAAATAAATAAGAATAAAAAATAATAGTAAAAATAAAATAAGAATAAAAAATTAATCAAAAATAACAAAAAATGAGGAAAAAATTCAAAAAAAAGAGAATATTACTAATAAATTAAAAAAAAATAATAATAATAAAATAAGAATAAAAAGTTAACAAAAAATAATAAATAAAAAAAATGAGGAAAAAATTCAAAACAATTGCTAACAAATTAAATAAAAAATTCAAAACAATTGCTAACAAATTAAATAAAAAATTCAAAAAATTCAAAACAATTGCTAACAAATTAAATAAAAATAATAAAAATAAATATAATAAAAATAAAAATATTTTACATATTTAAAATTAAAAAAGAAGGAAAAACAAAATTAATGATAAAAAATGCCTCTAAAAGTTTTACGAAGACCGTCTGCCAAGTTAATGAGGATATAATCGTCCCAGTTCTCGAATTTTTGACAAATATACAGCGATGATTGCAGTATATTTTACGGGATGCAATCATCGCAGTGTATTTGTTAAAAAAAATTACAGAACTGGGACGGTTATGTCCTCATTAACTTAGCAGTGACGGTCTCCGTAACTGCTAGTAATTGTTAGTAATTTGTTAGTAATTTTTTTGAATTTTTTATTTAATTTGTTAGTAATTGTTTTGAATTTTTTCCTCATTTTTTGTTATTTTTGTTTAATTTTTTATTCTTATTTTATTTTTACTATTATTTTTTATTCTTATTTATTTTTTATTTTAATTTAATTTAATTTTTTATTCTTATTTTATTTTAATTTATTAGTAATTTTCTATTTTTTTTTGAATTTTTACTCTTTTTTTTAAATTTTTTTCCTTTTTTTGCTTAATTTATCAATTTTTTTAATTTTTTTATTTAGCGACGGATAATCCGTCGCTATTTCCGTCGCTAACACATGCGCCGTCTAAATTGACGCCGGACTGACGAAGTGGACCAATTTGGTTCATTTTTTATAACATCGGGGACTAAATTGGTCCAAACGAAACATCGGGGACCAATTTGGTTCGCAGTGTAAACATGAGGGACCATTTTAGGCTTTATCCCAAATAAATAATAATATAAGTATCTAATATAATTGCAAACAAACACACATCTTTCGTTGTCTTACTAGTGTCCCACGCCACACGTGCGATGTCGCTAATTACAAGTGTGTTTTGTTTCATTGTTTTAAGGACAACCTTTTCAACGGTCATAGGGATTGTCAAAGACTCAAAAAATCGATTTTTATTTTGTCAAACGGAAGTTTCAAAGGAAGACTCTCGTCACGAGAAAAATAAACAACCCAAACTGAAAAAAAATCTATATAAAGAAAAAACAAGATCAAAATCAGAAGTATAAAGAAAATTACTAAAAAGACATTAGTGTTATGGTTTGAAACGCCAGTTTGTAACGTTTATGACTCAATGGTCGAGGTTAATGACCATTGAACCCTTTTTTTGTTTGTACTAGTATTTCTTGCAGGCCATATGCACGTGCAATAAAAAACATTTAATTATTTTTATACTAAAAGAGGGTTTAGTAGTGGATAGTTTTTTATGGGCTTTTTAATTAAAATAGGCCAATTTGATACCACAATCAATAAAATAGGGCAAATCTAGTCGAAATTATTAAAATCGAGGGAAACGCGCTTAATAAACGCGTCGTCGCGCCTATTGGACGCGACGACTGACGTGGCACAGCAAGGGCCCGGCTGGGCCCGCGTGTGGCCCGCGTCGCGTTTAATGGACGCGACGACGCGCCTAATGGACGCGAAGTTGACCCATACCCACTAAAACCCACTAACCGGCCACTAAAAACCCACTAACCGGCCACTAAACCCACTATCGTTATTGGGCCACTTACCGTCGCGGCTAATGGATGCGACGTCGCGTCCAATGCCAGCGACGATGCATTTAATAGCTGCGGTAAGTTTCCCTATTTAAACCGCTCAATTTCACGATTATTATTTCATAAATTTCATACATATCCAATATGGTGTCTAGAAAAATTCAAGTAGTTGTTTATTATGGCGGTGAAATCATACACGAATCAACACCATACAGTATAGTCTTCAACCCATTGGTTATCGACGAATTCGTCGCGATACCAATTTCGATCAATTTCTTAGTATGCTGTACGACATGACTTCCGTCGACAACAATGCTTTCTTTTTAATCGTTCGAGTGAAGAACGAACACTATCAACACTCACGACTGTATCATAATCTCCTACTAGTGTCTAGTGATGCCGACCTCGCATATTTCTTGGATCCCGACAACGAGCTCGATTACATTGAGGTCTTTGTCGAGACAATTGAGATCGTTCAATACACTAATCCCGCGCCGATGGATTCGTTTCCTGACATTACTTCAGTTACTGAAGGATTGACGAATATTTCGTTTGCCCCTCAAGAAGATATACCTTCGAGTAGCTGTTGCGTTCCTACTAGTTCGACGGTGGCGCAACCTGAGATCGTTCATGACGGCGTCCGAGATAGTGACGTCAGTGACTCCGAAGCTGACGACGAGGGTGGGGCATTAGACGAATTGCCAGATCCCGCCGATGCCGATGATGAAAATGACGATGAACCAACGCCAAGTGAGCCAGAAGAGAATAGAGCATTATACCAGTCGGTCCCGTTTAATACCTCTTATCAAATGGCTCCCCCAGAAGTTGACGAAACTGGTTGTGATTTTTACGACACAGACGATCCCGCATTTTACGTAGGTATGACGTTTAATAGCAAAGAACATTTAAAATGTGCTGTTAACGATTACCATTTGAGGGTTGTTAGACGTGAGTACCACGTGACCGAAAGTAACAGAACCGCATGGAGCGTGAGATGCAATCACAGCGACAACTGTAACTGGACGCTGCGTGCAGTCTTCAAACCGAAAAGTTTTTTTTGGAAGGTGACGAGATACGGAGGACCGCACACATGCTTCACGCACGAGTTGGCCAGCACGCATCGCAATGTTTCGCGTACTGAAGTTGCCAGAATATTAATCGAAACGGTGAAGAACTGTGTCGATGAAGATCAACGTTACGTGTGTGTCGATGAAGATCAACGTCGAGCTGTCTCGGACGTTGCGGGACGGACTGAACCATCCCGAACTGTCGTAGCACGCGATCGGGATAGTGCCACTCAACGATGTTATAGAAGATGAGTGGACACGACGATCGAACGCATGCTGGTCGAGAGTCCGCTCTCAACGCCATAATCTCTGGTGCCTGATCGTCGTAGGGTGCCCAGACGAACTGCTCCATCAACATGCTATCGATCGACTCACGAATCGCACGCAAGATCGAGTGCGTCGATGTCGTATGATCGAAAAGCGCATTCCACCTGAAATGAAATTAATATAAATATATTATTAAAGATATATTAAAATAAAAACAAATATTCTAAAATATAATTATTTTTAAAATATATTAAAATATTTTAGGAAAAAAATTAAATATTTTAAGAAAAAAATATATTAAATTTTCTAAGAAAAATATATTAAATATACTACCTCGCAGCATGTGACGGCATGGGCAACTGAATTCCATCTTCCTCGGTGGGCATCATCCGCACTCGAGGACGGATAATAACGGGCTGAACAGGTAATATACGTATCCATGCCCTTACCTACACAAAATTTAAATTAATATGTATACCTCAAGCAAATTCAAGTACACAAAAGAACAAACATGTAGCAACCGCAAAGCTCCACCGATGTTCATTTTCTGACGCTGGCACGAAGTACAAAGCTCTCTGTACAAGAAACCCAGCACGGCACTGCCCCAACTGTAAGTGTGCACGGCGTCTATGTCTTCGAGCAGCGGGAGTAAAGTCATGGACGTCGTGCTTCTGCTGGAGTCGGGGAACAAAACCGATCCCATAAGCAATAGCGCATATGCACGTGCCCGCTGATCGACCTCATAATCTGAGCTGTGCTCATCGATCTCGTTGGCTTCTAGCCAGTCTGCAAATTTCCTCAGCGACACCTTCGTCCCGGTGTACGCCCCCACAGCAGGTCTGTAACCAGTCATCTCCTTCAAATAATCGAGCCACTGATCCTGTGTCCTGTGCTGGATAACACCACTGACCGAGTGACCATCAACGGGAGTCCCCACAGCACACCAACGTCCTCAAGAGTGACGGTGGCCTCACCCACAGGCAAGTGGAACGTATGCGTCTCCTTCCTCCACCTCTCTACGAGGGCCGTGATCAAGTGTGGATCTAACTTCTGAGATCCACAACTATAACGCCGTAGAAGAACATAGTATCCAACCTCTCAGAATACGACCGTGCAACCGCACCGGTCGTGAAAGCTTACCCCAAACGACACTCTCCAAACCCTAACGGTCAAAGGCGTGTCGAGGGCACCATCAGCGTTGGATAGTACATCGTTACAACGATGACTATCCTGGAATATCAGAAGTGATCTATCGATCGGACCGTAATATTCATTCGTATCCATCCTAAATTAGACTTTAAAAGTCAATATCACAACAAATAACAATAAACAAACACATAAATTGACTCATGTACTAACAATCGAATTAAGTAACCTAGAAACCTAATTTCAAAATTAGGTTTCGAAATTAGGGGAAATTAACCTAAAGCGAGTGAATTAAGTAAAATTAACGTATAATATCAATCTACTAAGCAACCCACGAAACATTAAAATCAAGATCTAAACGAATTAGGAGTTTCATACCCAAAAGAAGCTTAATCGATGATGACGAGGAAGGATGGATCTATCACGTGGTGTTCGTCGCCGTAAATCGCCGCTATAAATCGCCGGAATCGGTGGGGAGGAGAAGAAGAGAAATGTGGGGGAAGAAGAAGAGGTCGCGGCTATATTATCCGCGACGTCGCGGCTAATTGCCGCGACGAGGGGTCTACTGGGCCGTCAGTAGGCCCAAACAATTTTTTTTAAAAATCAGGCCCGATTTTCAAATATCGGGCCCGATCAGGCCCGATCTGGCCCGCGCATAGCTCGTCGCGCTTAATAGGCGCGGCGTCGCGGCTATTTGGCGCGTTTCCCCTATTTTAGTAATTTTTGTCAAATTAGCCCTATTTTGTTTAATATGGGTTAAAATAACCCTAATTTAATTAAAAAGCCATTTTATGTGTACGTTTAATTAGTATGTAGTGGTTAGTGGGTGTTGAGTTTAATTTTTATTATTATTATTATTATCTATTTATTAATTGTCAGGGTACTTAAAAACTGCCTAATTTGGTCTAATTTGGTGTATCAATTACACCAAAATTTCAAGCCAATTGGTTAGTTACTTAATACGTCAGTTATACAGTTTATTGCCCACGTTCTAAGCTCTCATGAAAACAAAACTGCCGCATAATTAAAAAAAGGGATAAAACCTAAAATGGTCCCCGATGTTTACCCTATGAACCAATTTAGTCCCCGATGTTTCGCGTGAACCAATTTAGTCCCCGATGTTATCAAAAATGAACCAAATTGGTCCCTCCGTCAATTCGTCCGTCAATTTAGACGGAGATTGCATTTGCGACAGCTTTAGCGACGGAATTTCCGTCGCTAACTGAAAATTTTAAAAAATAATAAATTAAATATTAAAAATGAGGAAAAATGCAAAAAAAAAGGAAAAAAATTCAAAAATACAGTAAAAAATTCAAAAAAAAAAAGAGAGAATATTACCAAAAATTAAATAAAAGTAAATAATAATAAAAAATAAAAAATAATAAAAGTAAAATAAAAACTAAATTTAAAATAGAAAATGATAAATTAAACATTAAAAATGAGGAAAAAAATACAAAAACGGAATAAAAATTCAAAAATAGAGTAACAAATTCAAAAAAGAAAAATTCAAAAAAAAAAGAGACAATATTACCAAAAACTAAATAAAAAATAAATAATAATAAAAAATAAAAAGTAATAAAAGTAAAATAAAAACTAAATTTAAAATAGAAAATGATAAATTAAACCTTAAAAATGAGGAAAAAAATCCAAAAAGGAAAAAAAATACAAAAAAAAAAAAGATAATGTTACTAATAAACTAAAAAATAAATAATATAAAAAAACAAAATAATAATAAAAATAAATAATAATAGATTAACGTATTTTATTTTTTATTTCTTAAATCATAAATTAATTATTATCATCTTTTTATTATTATTTATTTTTTAATTTATTAGTTTTCTGAATTTTTATTCTATTTTTTGATTTTTTTTTCCTTTTTTTGGATTTTTCCTCATTTTTAATGTTTAATTTATCATTTCCTCTTTTAAATTTAGTTTTTACTTTACTTTTATTATTTTCTTATTTTTATTATTATTTATTTTTATTTAGTTTTTGGTTATATTCTCTTCTTTTTTGAATTTGTTACTCTATTTTTTGAATTTTTATTCCGTTTTTGTATTTTTTTCCTCATTTTTAATGTTTAATTTATCATTTCTATTTTAAATTTAGTTTTTATTTTACTTTTATTATTTTTTATTTTTTATTATTATTTACTTTTATTTAATTTTTGGTAATATCTCTCTTTTTTTTTGAATTTTTTACTGTATTTTTGAATTTTTTTCCTTTTTTTTTGCATTTTTCCTCATTTTTAATATTTAATTTATTATTTTTTAAAATTTTCAGTTAGCGACGGAAATTCCGTCGCTAAAGCCGTCGCAAATGCAATCTCCGTCTAAATTGACGGACGAATTGACGGAGGGACCAATTTGGTTCATTTTTGATAACATCGGGGACTAAATTGGTTCACGAGAAACATCGGGGACTAAATTGGTTCATAGGATAAACATCGGGGACCATTTTAGGTTTTATCCCTTAAAAAAATGAAAAAATAAATAATACAACATCGGGGTGCTCGTGTGCTAGTTATTATTATACTTATTATAGAAAAATTTTACACACCAAGTCAATTTATATTTGAACAGTTTGTATCCAACCTGAGCTTTTAGATAATAGTAAAGATAATGTATTTATTTGTAAACCAGTTGACGATATAATATACAGTTTAGATATCAGTTAAACCGAAACATTGATAGATTGTTCGATTGTGTTTTTTTTTTAACCTTATGAATACCTCCACTAATATCATCCTCGGTTCTATTACATCATTCATTCAGTACAAGAGAAACATCATTGTTTGTCTTGCAAAATAATTACCTGAACAATTAAAGAAAAATAAATCCGATTTATTAGGCAACCCAAAAAAAAAAAAGACATTAAAGCAATAACCTTCAACTCGTCCAATAAATCAAACCACGACCGGTCCCTACACATAAAACGCGATTAAAACTCAGAACTGAAATTGACGAAGAAAGACTCAAACAAAGAGCCCCATGGACGTTAGTTCAAAGGACACACTACACAGAAATCGAATATGACGATAATATATTAAGTCAACTAAAGCGCTACACAAATATGGTCAACGGCCCGGCCCGGTCCGAGGAGCCCAGCCCGCCGTGTTCACCAGTCGCCAAACCAGTCATCACTTTCCTGAATTAATTACAAACACATGCATTCATTCATGTCCGAATCACACATAAGTGGCAACAAATAACATAAAAATTGCGGTAAATTCGTACCTCTCAGCTCCATTATTACAGTTAGGTTTAGTGAAAATGGTCAATCTCTTCGCAGCCTTCGCAAACTCACTACACACAGAAAACGAAGGAAAATCCATGAATATGCACACTATAATACAGTACGTAAGAAACGAACAAGAAAAAGCAATCGCCTTCTTACCAAAAGGGTTCTTCGCCTACTTGCTTAACTACGCCTTCAACATCCCGATAAAGCACGTGCCCATGCATCTCACATTCTCTGATCCCAAACATTTCGTAGAGCCTTTCGTACATTTCTCCGTAAGATCCAAGAACGGACAAATCAAGAATCCTCCCAACATCCTCAGACTCCAAAAACACCTTACAATGGCCAACTTCCAATCCCAATTCAGACATATGGCTCGAACCCTTTGCCTTATTATCCATCATTTGCTGCTCGGTAAGTATGACCTTACCGAAGAGCATGAACTGGGACGGCTTCTTCTCACCTTCCCTAACTGGGCTTGCACCGTAATAACGATCGATTGGCCTCTGCTGCAAAAAGTTACTGTAATTGGGACGAAAAATTCCCATCTGTTGTTGCAGTTGGTTGTTGTTATAATTGTTGCCGCCGAGGTTGAAATCCATTAAAGGAATTCCTATCTGAGCGACATGCCTGGTTCCCTGTATGCCCGCCGGGAAGCTGTTGTTGCTAAGGTTGTCCGAAAGCCCGAATAGGCTCCTCAGGCCCGTATTGGGCTGGCCCGGTATATGAAACGGGCCATCGATGGGGAAATCGTTGGGGTGGTTAGTGAACCGTAGCTTCTTCCTCGACTGGGAAAAGTGGAGGAGAGGGACGTTCGAGACCACCTCGACGAGCCATGGGCTAACGCACTTCACGTTCTGCAACAAGTCGGGCTCGTCCCAGTTGACCTAAGATAAAAAAGAACGATTTTCAACTAGTAAAAGTAACTTCGACGTGGATTAGTGGAAGCTGGGTGAAAAAGAAGTAAAAAAAAAAAAAGAAACCCTAAGCATTCTCCACGGGGAATTGGGCCAGCGAGCAGGGTCGATGGCGTGGAGGGCAGAGACGGTCCCTAAGAACCAACTGATTCTCGAAGAATCTTCTGTTTCGAAGGCCATCTTGAACCTCATTCCTGGGCACCATTGGATGCTCATAGCAGAAGAAACAGAGGATGCCCTGACGAAGAACTCGGGCGTGTTAGAACTTGGATAGTAAGACACCTCGAAAGGCTGGCCATTAGCGGCCAAGTGAGTGGCTTCGATGACTGATGCAGGCGTAACTCTCCCTTTTTCCTTGGCCGTGTTTTGATGGGAGTCGCCTCCTCTTGAGAAAGGAGAGAATCCCAGGCTTGAGCTCCATCCGCTCAAGATTTCACTCCCGGCGGCGGCGCCGCCGACGGAGGAGGCGCCGGCCAGGTGGGTCTTCTTGGCCCTCATAATCCCTACGGAGAGGTCGCCGTTGTCAGATTTCAAGAACACTATGGAGTCGCCGGCGACGAGCTTTTTGTGGTTGACGAAGGTACTCCAGCCGGTGGTCAGAAGGTGCCGCCGAGGAGTTCCCCGGAAAATGTGCCGGAACTTCCACGTGGCGCCGTGGACGTCCTTGGCGAAGACGTTTTGGACGGGTGGGTTCGCCCTCAGATTCAACGGCGGGAAGATGGTCTCGGCGCAGTACCTGGGAACGGAGAACCCACCGCCGTTGTTGGCGTCGGACTGGGTTAGGGTTTTGGCGAAAGAGACGGGCTTATTCTCGGCGACGGAGTCAGATCCGACGCCGGAAACGTCGTCGTCTTCGAAGCAGTGGTGCTCGCCTTTGCCGACGGGGACAAGCCTGATTCTGGCGTAGACCTCGTCGGTTTCTGGGTCGGCTAGAAACTTGACCGATTCGACCCGACATAGGAACATAGGCGGGTAATTGGGCAAAGCCCCAAAATCGACGGCGGCGAGTGTGTGCTCGGCGTGGCCTTGTGGGAAGTAGAAGACTTTGGAGTTTAATGGCGGCATTTGAACCATTCCGCCGGCGCAAGCGTGCCATAGCTCAGAATCCAAATATTTCTCAAAACCCTCTTTCGCCTCGTTAGCTTCCTTCATTTCCGACATTTTTTTTCTCTGAAACGTCAAAGTAAAGAAGAAGCATATGAGATCCGAGCTTTACCCTGTTTTTTTTTTCCTTCAAGAAAATGCAACAACACAACAACTAAAGCGACAATTAACTAACCACACAACAAACTACGGAGCAATTAAAGCAAGACGTATGCTGAAGAAGAAAAACAAACACAAATTTTATCAAACCCACAAAAAAGAGAGCGTTAAAATGAAAACAGGGCAAGAAAAAGAAAACCTCACAAGACGCAGTGGCGCAGTTAGTGTGTGTTTATCTCCTGACAAAGAAGGTTCACGTGGGTAAATAAAAGCCAAAGAGATGTTTTTAAAGTGCATATGACTGGAAAGAAACGAGTTTAGCTTGACTCTGTTTCTGAGGGAAAGCGAAACAACACTGCCAAAGAGAGAGTAGAAAAAGACTTTCAAAAAGGTTCTTTGAATCGGCGAAAAAACAGCGAGTGGGTTAAACGAATCTGTTCTTCAAGAAGAAAAAAAAAAAGGTAATTGTTTTTTTTTTTTTTGAAGGAAGGCTAGTACGGATATGTTATTACTACGTGGTTTGTTTGGGAGGGAGAGTACTGACTTGTCCAAACGAGCACCTTATTAATCTGCACCTGTTTCCGTTAATTGACGGCGTCAATACACCACAGCACAGTTACCGTCTACGACCTCCTCTTCTATTCTACTGTGAATAAATCAATATAAATAAACAATAAATCGAAGGAATAGCAAGGAGTAACAGATTATTGGGTTTTTAGTTTGGTCAAACTTTCATTTATGCAATAATGATGCTGTTTAGTTGAGAAAATATCGTGTCGTGCATTTTTTGGGATAACATAGGTGTTTAAATACCGCGAGATTTTATGACACAGTCTTTTCATTCCACACTGTACGACCTCTGCTGAAAGGGACAGCATATTTATTCATACTTGACATGACATATTTAACCCTGCCTCCAAAAATTCTATTTGTCAGTAGTTGCTTTTTACAATGGTTAATCAGAATTATTATATTTTGTAAAAGAATAAGAGAAAGAAGGCAAGCGAAAATGGATCATTTCGACTTTCGGGAAATGGAAATTATCTATATTTCGTTTGAGTATTGCGCTGTTATTAGAATTTTATTATGGGTAATAGTGGGGCGTGCGTGGTGCCGGTTTGGACGGTTTTTAGCAAATTCTAGACCAAACCGCAATATGCGGTTTTACAAATAAAGATTCTTAAATTGCGGTTTTTAAAAATCAAACCACACGTGCAGTTTTGAGCGGTTTGTATTGCGGGTTTGCGGTTTTTAACTCGTTGAAATAAATTACTTATATTTTAGTGAATGTACGTCCATTACTTGAAAAGCAAACAAAACAACAAATATATGCTCTACTATATTAGACAAAAATATTGAAAAGGTATCCAATCATAACTTATGAGCTTATTTAAACTTTGAAATAAAAATGTGGCTCGAGTTTTTGTTAAGTTTTACTCCTAATATATTTGGGTTTTCATTCCTCAAATAATATTACTGAGTTTATATATACTAAATAGTAAATATATAATTACCATAAAATAAAATTATATAAAAATGGTTTGGTTTGGTGCGGTTTGTACCAAAAATCCAAACCGAACCATTATTACGTTGCGGTTTAGTACATAAAATTACACCACGTTTAGACGGTTAATTGGCATGTACGGTGTGGTTCGGTGCGGTGCGGACGATTTTTTAAAATCGTTGCACACCCCTAGGTAATTCTATTGGCATGGCACCTCTTATTTTCTATTTGCACCCTCTTATTAAATACTACAATAAATATAGTAAATTGAATTATTATTAAGGAAATAAAATCAACCATTAAATACTGCAATAAAAATATAGTCAAGCCATTTTTGCTTCATATGTGTGGTGACATGATTGTATTTCTAAGATGGACGGGGAGGCTTGTATTTAGTGATGAGGTCAAATTAAATTTTTAATTTTATTTTTTAGATAATGTGCTATTTAAATATTGAAAAAAAAAAGTAATAAAGTTGTTAAAAAGACGAAAACTTTGTCTTCTCGAGAATATTTTTTTTTTTGTTGACCATAATACAATTTTGATTCTTATTCATAACGCGTGTTGATAAGATAATCGTATAATAATATGATTATTTACTGTAAATCATAGTAAAAAGTTAGGAATGTAAGCAACTCCATCGAGCTCGAGCATTTTTTAGGCTTGACTTAAAGAATTATCTGTTGCAAAACTATTTTCTTGTTTTTTTAGTTTATATATGTTAATAAGAATATTTATTGAGTTTTGATAATTTTTATTAAAACTCATATTGAGTCGATAAATTTAAATTTTAATATTTCTAAAGTTAACTTCAACAAGTAATATAATATATATAATGGAAAATAAATTAATAAAGATGTGATATTTGATAATACAACTTAATTAATATTTTTGAAGTACATGAAAATTAACGGTAATCTATAAAAAAATACCCAATTGAATAAAAATTTTACACATAACTACTCATGACAGAAAATTTTACAGATAGGTACCCGGTTTAATTTTACCAGTTCCTTAGTCATGTCGTACCTTCCTGTGTGTATATTGCGTACCATAACACGTTGATATAGGGTACCTAAGTATAGCATATGTCGTACCTACAGCATGCATGTGTATTACATAGGGCGTACCTAAATGTAATAACATACGTCGTACCATTTTCTGTTATATAGGGTACCCAAATGTGTTGATATAGGGTACCTAAATATAACATACGTCGTACATACGGCATAAATATAACATACGTCGTACCATTTTCTATTATGTAGGGTACCCAAATGTGTTGAGATAGGGTACCCAAATGTGTTGTATGATGTATTTTCGGGGATCGGGTACCTATGTGCAAAAAATTTATTCTGTTAGGTACCTATATATAAAAAAATCCTGATTGGGTACTAAATTACAAGTTTTTTTCCAAATAGATACTTATTTGTAAAAACCCCGAAAATTAATTATAAAATAATTATTGTTGAATTCATGGTTAGGTAAAATTAGTTTTACAAATTTCATGTGTTTCTCACCAAGGGAAAGGGATGTGAATAGTAGTACCCTTTTATTATATAAGCTTCTATTCGAATTCTAAGATGAATATAGTCGTTCGTTAATGCTAAGAATAGAAAAGTAGTACTTCTTGAAAATTCGTACAATATTTTTAAAAATTTCAGTATAGTGATGTTATGAAATTTAGTCGAATCAAATATTATTCCGTTATTTAGGTAAACTTGTGTGTATTGTATCTTATTGAGTACGTCATAAAGGACTTGTATGTAGTGATTGACTTAAGAAGAATAGATGCAACCACGAGTGGGAACGAGCATAAACCTCTGGAAAGATCCATGGCTGAATCGAACCTCATCCTTTAAGCCAATAACACCGATCCGACAAGATCTAAGCAACTGGACAGTTTCAAACATTCGCATGCATGCTACCGGTGCTTGGAACGAACCTTTGATTCGCTCCATCTTCCTTCCATGTGATGCGGAACTTATCTTGGGTACCCCACTTAGTTCGTCGCTGAACGACGACAAGCTCATTTGGCACTTCATGAAGGATGGCACATTCTCCGTCAAAACCGCCTATCAACTTGCTCAGCAGATTGCCTCGGGATCCTCTGCTAGCACGAGCTCCCCACAATGCTGGAAATTCTTATGGAACTCTAGCGTCATTCCGAAGGTGAAAATATTTGCTTGGCGTCTTTGTCGCGATGCTCTCCCAACAGCAACAAATCTTGTGGCCCGAAAGTGTATTCCCAGCCCTCACTGTAGCCGTTGCAGCTCACCATTTGAAGATACCAAGCACGCTTTTATCTCTTGTCCTTATTCACGCCAAATTTGGAAAGCCTCTAGCTTCTCTTCGGGCTTTGAAAAATTGTGGGTCATCTCTGTTGAATTTTGGTTGCGCAAAGTTTTTGAAGTCTTAGGCACGAACCTTTTCGACGAGTTCCTCAATCTCTTATGGGCTATTTGGCTTTCTAGGAATTCTTGGGTGATGAAGCACGAAGACACCCCGCCTCTTATTTCAGTTAAAAGGGCAGCTGATATTGCATCTTTTGATAGGCCGCTCTCTAACAGCGATCTTGGTGCTACGACTCACCCGTCGCACTGGCAATGTCCCCCCTCAGGATTTATCAAAATCAATTTTGACGGAGCTCTACACCCCCAACGCGGCGGGGCATCTATTGGCATTATTGCTCGCGACGACTCTGGTGCATGCTGTGGTTGGCTCACGAGATTCTTTCATGGATCTTTTTTACCGGAGGTTATTGAGGCACGATCAGTCCTTTGGGCCTTGCAATTTGCCCTTCGAAACAACTGGCGCTTCACCATCTTTGAAGGAGATTGCCTCTCAGTCATTAAGAACCTTGCGTCAAATTCATCCATCTCATCGAATTCTGGTGCAATCTTGCACGACTGCTTAGCCCTTACTGATATGTTTCATTCCATTTCATTTTCTTTTGTTAAACGTGGTGGTAACGGTGCTGCCCACTACCTTGCTAAAGTCTTAGGTTGCAATGGTGAGGGTCGTTCCCCACCTTCGCAAGCTTTAGCGACTTTGTTATCTTCTGACCTCATTTGAATTTTATGGTCATTTTTATTCAAAAAAAAAAAAAGAAGAATAGATGATTTAGTGATTTGTTTCTGTACCAAATGAACGGAACCGATTTTAATGTTATAGACATGAACAAAATTTAGAATTTGAGATCTGAAGTTTAAACACACAAACTAGACATGAACAATGATACATCTTTTAGGACAACTTAGGAATGAGCACTAAATACCCTCATATATTATATATAGATTAATCATATGTGTTTTAGGGCAGCTTTACGGTATGTTAAATGGTCTAAACTTAGGAGTTAGGGTTAGTTTAGTCTTTTGAGTTTTCGGATTTAAAGGCTATTATGATTTAGGCCTCGGAGTTTATTAGTTATCTGCGGGTTCCACACAAAAGCCTTAGTATTTAATAGGGTTAGACATATGTTTAATGTTGTAATTAAATTATATTTTGTATGTATAATTTATACTGTGTTCAATTCAATGTCGTCAAATTTCGTACATGGTTATTTTCTTGTATGATTTAATTTGTCATGTTTTTTTTCATTATGTCGATTTATGAATAGAATTTTTTTGTTAAGATTTACGGTACAAGCTGCAATAAATCAAAGTACGGCTTAAATCTCTCATTATTAGTTACTACCATATGAAATAAATATAGCAGACAGTATTAGTAACGTTGTGCCCATACGCAAAATAATAATAACAATACTAACAATGCCGTATATCACATAGGACAAAGCCACTCATAAAATTAAATTAACAAAAATGTTACAAAAAAATTAATAATAACGACTTTACTTGAAAAAAGGTAATATTTCTGATTTCGTCACTATAAGTTCACGTACATATGTTATTGCACTTGCAAATATCCTTACTTATTTTCCAAATAATCGTGGACAAGTAGTCCATTAGGTGTCGATAGTGGTTGAAAGCACCATAACTTTCCTACGTTATATTCTTTACAAGTCAAGGAGAACATCTTCTTGGTATGCCCTAAAATGGGAAACTAGCTTTATTGATATGCTCTTCTTGATTCGATATTCTTTTTGTTGTGTAACAATAGTAATAATTATTATAATATTCAAATGTGATGAAGTGGAAATACAAAGTGCGAGGTTGGACCATCCCTTTTGCTTAGCTAAATTTGATGAAATTGTACCGAATAATAATCTAACTGCTCTTGATATCATATGGTAGTGAATCTCCATCAATTTCGTTTGGCAAAGCGATGCCTTTGTTCGATTTTTCAGCTCTACTTACCCGTGGGATAGTAAGAATAGAATAATTTAACTTTATTTTTATTGATAGCAACTCAATAAATGCCATTTAAGGTTGAACTTGTACATAGTTTAACTTATCTCGTGGAATAACAAATATGAAATTTCTTCACATAAGGTTAAATTTGTATAAGATTGTCATTTAAAAATGTCTATTTAATAGATGTTCATGTTGAATAAAATACCTAAGGCATGACCTCATGCCCCTTTTACAACTACTTACCAGAGATATTATTACATCATATTCATTTGCAATGATAAAAATTAGTAGTTACGTGCCCGTCGGTATCTTTTCTTGGTATTTACACATATCACACAGACAATCACATGTAATCAATTAATGAGATCAAAATTAAAAATATATTAGTGAATTAGTTATTTTATGTCAACTACAATCAATGGGGACCAAAATCCCAGCTCTATACTTCGACTTGTCTTTATTACAAAGTGGTCCTCTGTAAAGAAAAACAAGAGAAGCAGACCCTTTATTTGCAATGAAGGTACATCTTTATTTAGAGTTGGAAAAATATCTTTTCATAGACCTTACAATTATAGTGTGAATCATTTTATGTAAAATGAGATAATTCCCAGAATATACATAGCACCTCGCATGCTAAAAATGGAGGAATGTTCTGTTCACCAACAGCTAACACGATAGCTACAGCTAAACAGAGCGTTATATCGTATTTATGTGATCGTATAAAAGTATTCTTCCATTTATCAATAATATATGGTATGGCAATTGAAAAATGATAGTGTTTCTGATTTTATTTTTAGGCAAGACAAGTAATTTATTACTCGTAATGGTACGTAGAGTACAAGATATAGGCTTACAGCCTGAGTAGGTTGGGGCTTACAAAAAAGCAAGGACTTCGATAAAACAACAGAAATAATTTTCTCAATTTGTCAATTTTTTCAATTGAAATGTTTCTTTAGAGTTTAGACCTAGATTTTCCAAATTCTCCTATTCAAATTAAATTCAATTTGAAGCGACTAATTTTCTTGACCGATATATTATATTCCGTCCAAAATCTACACCAACTGCGATAATCAAAGAGCTGAATAAATTCGAATCATAACCACATCAGAATATGCCATGACCATTGCCTTTCGAAACTAAATAAATGTTCTCACTTGATAAAAATTATACCTAAGATACGTGATAGTAAAAAAATATCGAGCGGACAACATTTGGGCCTTGTCACATATTGCAACTACCAAATACGTGATCCAAAAAATTTTAGATCAAGGAACAAAAAAAAAAAAAAGAATTAATCAGACCATATGTAATAGAAATGATGTTTCCCATTACATCGATATCTTCTTCATTCCCACTGATTAGAGCCTACCTTTGTCTTTCCTCCTCATCTCAACGACTTTCTTGTGAGAGTTCGAATGCAAAGAAGGACGAAACGTCGGGCTAGCCGCGGGCCTATACTGGGGAAATAGACGGCCCGTTCTGTACCTTACCCCACATGCGTTGCACAGAGTCTTCGGCCCGTCGGGCCCTTCCCTCCACTGCGGTGTCTTTGTAACACTGCAGTGTGTGCATCTTTTAGTAGTAGTAGTCGTAATTGATGAGTTTGAGACTGTTTTTCTATTAATTTTCTTGAAAGTAGAATCGATGCCCGACAAGAAGTGACACTTGGTGGGGCCCGAAGGTTTGGCTCGTTTCGACCTGATGGCTTTCGGGGCGGCGACGCCGTTTCTGGGATCATTACACGTTGCCTTGGAGGCTTGCACCTTTTCTTCGGGAGTTTCATCGATCGTTAAGCAACGTTCCTACATTAGCAACATATTTTAGCTGGAAATATTAATATATAAAATATAAAAAATATACTGATGCAAGCTTTTAAGTGAAGTGATCGTTCAATATAGTCCGTGAACCAAAGAGGACAATCCATTTAAGAATTACACGTCTAATGCAAGACACTGAAGAAAGCCTAAACGTGTTGGTACGTGTTTGGAAATACAATGTAGAAAAAAAAAAAGAGAAAAACTCCCACGACCTTAAGCTCTAGGTGAAATTGTCATTCAACAGATTTCATCATAATTCGTACTTACATCTGTCGAAAATTCTTACCATTTTTCTTCTCAAAACTAAGAACAAGATTGAGATTTCAGTCATTACAAGCTAATTATGAAAACAAAACTCTGTGAAACAAAAAATACCCAAAAAATAAGGAAATAGAACTCACGGGCGGCGGGGTGTGGACGGGCGACGAAAACGAGGGCTTCGGGCCCTTTTCTCGATCTTCCATGGGTTCGAAAAACAAGACGTTAGATGGAATAGGCCCGAAGCAATGCGGGCCGGTGGTAAACCATTGATCTTCGAGTAAATTCCCGTCGTCGAAGCTTTCGAGTGGAATCTTATCCAAAATACTCATTATATCGTCTTCTCCCGCCATGACGATCTTCGAAGCTTCTTCCTCGCAAATATTATTATTGTCGAGATCAAACATGTTCTGTTATTACATAAAATCAATAGAACAATAGAACAATGTCACGCTCAATCAATCATCAAGACAACAGTCCAATATATCATATAATGTATAAGCTGAGGCTCATTAATATCATATTCAAATATATACTAAGGACAAAAGGATTGACTTCTTGGAAGTTAAGTTAGTTAAAGCTAAAATCAGCTGTTGATTCATTGGGTATAAATCCAACCACAATAGCATATCTATTGATTGTTTCATACTGTAAACTTAAATAAGAGAGGGTATTACAGCAAGAAAATAAAAACCCCATAAAAGGAAAAGACGACAAAGATTTCCAATAGACAAGACAATAGAAAAGAAAAGTGGGCGAGAAAAAGAATGCTTGGAAGCAAATAAAAAAAAAAACTGCAAAGTTAGAGCAAAACCTTTATAAATGTAAATGAGAGGTTTTTGCAGATTGTTTCTCTTCTCTTTCAGCAGAGAGAACCAATCCTTCTTCCTTGTTCTTCTTCCTTTGCTTCTTTTTTACTTCGTCTTTGGGTTATCTAATCTACGAATGTCAGAATATAGTACTGTTTTGGACTTTGGGGAGGGGTAATGGAATAGTTATGTCTCAAGTACTCAGACGAACTATATATTATTTCTTTCCCAACTGAAAGAAAACGTATTAACTAAATGGTAATAATAATAATATGGTTGGTTGCAGTGCAAAATCATATGGTATGCTCCCTTTGGTGAAAAATTAATGATTACTAAGCAAAGTGCTCCAAAAACATCGTAGCTAAACTGATGGCAAATCATACTCTTATATTGCGAAAAATATACTCAAGAATCTCATGCCATAGCCATGCTATCTAATATAATAATACTTATATTGGATTACAGAAAATAATCACGAGATGAGTTAAAAAATTATGTGAATATAATTAGGGTTAATTTCAATTCAGGCCCCGTCAGAAGTTTAATTTAAGATTCAACCACTGTCAGAAAAATCTTTAGTTTAAAGGACCCAATTTCTGTAAATTTTAGAGATAAGGACCTAACTAAAGAAGTGGTATAAAAGTTATATGAACTGGTATAGGATGATCGTTTTCTGTTACAAACTTTCAACATATTGTTATTTCAGAACAATGGAGTGGTATCGCATAAATGAACTGGTATCGGATGATCGTTTTGTGTTACAAAGTTTTAACATATTGTTATTTCAGAGCAGTGAAGTGGTACTGTAGAAATCGAGTCCTTAAAACTGAATTTTTTCCTTACAGAAACTGAATCATAAATGAAAATTCTGACAAGGCCCCAAATGAAAATTTGCCCTATTTAATAATAACAAGCACTGTTTCTGAGATGAGGTATCTATCAATCATATTCACTGTACTGTTTTACCATTTAATATTTATAAAGGTCCCAATCCCAAACATTGAATGTGGAGCAATAGTTAGTCAGTCCATTTGCAATTTAGGTATGTTATAATGTTGACCCAACTTGTTTAATGTAATTCGATTGGCATCTCTGGGTATCCAAATTACAAATTTCGTCAATAAAACCTGTTAGTTCTTCAAAAGAACCATTATCCCTCATAGAAAGAAATCTAAAATTCTATTATCACTTCATGCAATCTTTAGTTAATTGTTCAGAAATTTAGAGTTAATATTTGTATTCGAAAGTTGAAATGTTATAAAATTAGTGGTTGCGCAAAAAAAAAGTGAATTTGTTTGGAATTGTTCTCATTAAATTTAAGGGCATTTGAATATCCTAGATACATTCAAAAGTTTTACGATGAAAATGTATCTTTTTTTTTTTCTTGTACCTTACTTATCCCAAACATCAGGTACCTATAAAGTCGAATTAACGCCAAGTTAGGTCAAATAGGAAAATTAAAAGAATACATGGATAGCAATGTAATTTTATTTGTTTTTGCTACAACCCCAACATCTCACATGTGAACTGAGCAATAGGATGGGCTTTGGTCCAATCACTAGTTAGGCACTTGATGTCTTCGCCGTTGCCAACTATTGTTTCCTTCTCTTTTTCCCAATAAATATTTGTTATTTAAACTATTCAAATAATAAAGGTAATCGCCAAAGGCTTTTTAATTAAAATAATGCTATTGTAAGCAAAATTCAATAAAATAGGGCTATTGTGGCCGAAATTATTAAAATCGAGCAAAACACATGCATTAGAGACGACGTCGCGGCTATTAACCGCGACGCTGACGTTGCACAAGCACATAGGGCTTAACGCGGGCCTGATCGGGCCCGATATTTAAAAATCGGGCTGATATTTAAAAAATTGTTTGAGCGAGTGTTGGCCCAGTAAACCCTTCGTCGCGCTTAATGGCCGCGACTCCTCCTTCTTCTTCCTCACTTCTCCTCTTCTCCTCCCCATCGATTCCGGCGGATACAGCGGCGAATTAAGGCGGCGAACACCACGTGATAGATCCATTCTTCCTCGTCATCGCCGATTAAGCTTCGTTTGGGTATGAAATTCCTAATTTGTTTAAATCTTAATTTTGATGTTTCGTTAAATTTCGTCGAATTCTTGCATTTAAGCTTGGATGTGCTTTATATATTGCGGGTTGCTTAGTAGATTGATATAATACGTTAATTTTACATAACTGATTCGATTTCCCTAATTTCGAAACCTAATTTTGAAATTAGGGTTTTTAGGTTAATTGATTAGATTGTTACTACATGATTCAATTTATGTGTGTGCTTGTTGGTAGTTGTGGCGATATTGACTTGTAAACGTTCGATTTAGGATGAATACGTATGAATACTACGGTCTGATAGATCGCTCCCTGTTGTATTCCAGGATAGCCATCGTTGTAACGATGTACTATCCAATTCTGATGGTGCCCTAGACACACCTTTGACCGTTAGGGGTTTGAAGAGTGTCGTGTGGGGTAAGCTTTCACGACCAGGCCATACACGGGCCCAGTTGGATTTTCGCGACGATCAGCCGTGCCACGTCAGCATCGCGGCTAATAGCGGCGAGGCGCGGCTAATGGACGAATTTTGCTCGATTTTAATAATTTTGGCCACAATCGCCCTATTTTATTGAATTTTGCTTTAAATAGCATTATTTTAATTAAAAGCCAATCGCCAACGTCCTTTAGTTTTTTTTTTTGAAAAAGAAAACAATGCAAGATATTGACTCAAAAACATGCAAGTTGAAGAAGCATGAATTATAATCGGGATAAAACCTAAAATGGTCCCCGATGTTTACCTTATGAACCAATTTAGTCCCCGATGTTTCGCGTGAACCAATTTAGAAAATAATAAAAGTAAAATAAAAACTAAATTTAAAATAAAAAATGATAAATTAAACATTAAAAATGAGGAAAAATACTAAAAAAGGAATAAAAATTCAAAAAATAGAGTAAAAAATCAAAAAAGAAAAATTCAAAAAAAAAGAGACAATATTACCAAAAACTAAATAAAAAATAAATAATAATAAAAAATAAAAAGTAATAAAAGTAAAATAAAAACTAAATTTAAAATAGAAAATGATAAATTAAACCTTAAAAATGAGGAAAAAATTCAAAAAGGAAAAAAAATTCAAAAAAAAGAGTAAAAATTCAAAATAAGAGAATGGTACTAATAAACTAAAAAATAAATAATAAAAAAAGGAACAAAATAATAATAAAAATAAATAATAATAAATTAAAGTATTTCATTTTTTATTTTTTAAATCATAAATTAATTATTATCATCTTTGTATTATTATTTATTTTTTAATTTATTAGTTTTTCTGAATTTTTATTCTATTTTTTGAAATTTTTTTCCTTTTTTTGGATTTTTTCCTCATTTTTAGTGTTTAATTTATCATTTCCTCTTTTAATTTTAGTTTTTACTTTACTTTTATTATTTTCTAATTTTTATTATTATTTATTTTTATTTATTTTTTGGTAATATTCTCTTCTTTTTGAATTTGTTACTCTATTTTTTGAATTTTTATTCCTTTTTTGTATTTTTTCTCATTTTTAATGTTTAATTTATCATTTTCTATTTTAAATTTAGTTTTTATTTTTCTTTTATTATTTTTTATTTTTTATTATTATTTATTTTTATTTAATTTTTGGTAATATTCTCTCTTTTTTTTTTTGAATTTTACTGTATTTTTTGAATTTTTTTCCTTTTTCTTGCATTTTTCCTCATTTTTAATATTTAATTTATTATTTTTTAAATTTTCAGTTAGCGACGGAAATTCCGTCGCTAAAGCCGTCGCAAATGCAATCTCCGTCTAAATTGACGGACGAATTGACGGAGGGACCAATTTGGTTCATTTTCGATAACATCGGGGACTAAATTGGTTCATGCGAAACATCGGGGACTAAATTGGTTCATAGGGTAAACATCGGGGACCATTTTAGGTTTTATCCCAATTATAATCCTTTTCTTTTCAGTACAAGAATCTAAATCGATAATCATCGATCAGTTATTATATTACTCATTAGTGGTAAAATATGATTCAAACTAAAAATATCCATCACCACTGAAAAAAAAAAGGGTCACAGTTTGATTTTCGAAGACTTTCTTCTCGCATTTACAAAGAGAAAAACGAACAAGAGCAACAGAAGAGCAGCGATCAAGAATCTCCAGGAAAAGAACTGAAAGCTTTCCTGCAATTCAATTCAATACACACATCATCATATCAAACAATTACTATTTTCAAGTTTGTCTCTTTTTCCCTAAAGCAAAAAAATCAAAATCAGATAACTCGTATTAATATTTATTACATACTGGATAAGCCATCGTCTGCTGCTTGATGAATATCTTCTGTGCATAATTATAGAGCTCAAAATCAAGTCTGTTAAGTGCTGCTATCTCCTCTTTGATTACCTCAGTAACCAATCCACGAGTCTACTACGAACGAATTAACTAACGTTATTTCATTACAACTCTAATCTTAAAGACCTTCGTATAAAGCTAAGTTAGTTCTATAAAGCTATCAAGACAAAGAACAGAGGAAGCAAAAACCACACCTTTGTTGTGAAGTTCCCATGAGTGATTTGCCTAAGGGAAGGCAGCCACCCGCCCGAGTGGAACCCTTTCGAGGACGAATCGCAATGTTCGTACATGTCGAACAATCCTTCGACGGTCAACTACTTAAAGGGCAGGAAAAAAGAAGCATTAGATGATAACAGAGTAAAACAGAGCAGCAATAGAGACTTTGAAAGAAAAGAAAAGAAGGGTTTTACGAGCGTACATTTCCACGTGGTGAACGATTATTACTGCCTTTCGACGGCGCTGGTCTGTTCGGCCTTCGATTGGTGCTCTGTTTTCTTATTTTAACCAATGACTGTAGGGAGAAAACGGTTGATTCAAAGTTCAAACTGCTTTAAGACAAAAAGAGAGGAGAGAACCAACTACTTCTTTTTCTTACACGGCGATCGGCAATAGGTTTCGCGTCGGCAAGCAAGGATCGACGTTCTGAAGGAGATTGGAAAAATGATTGATTACAATTTACAACTCAAAGGCGTTCGACTTTTTTACTGCTAGACTAACCTGAAGCGTTGTTGGCAGAATCTGTGGGCTGTGATTGTGATATTGATGATATCGTGTTTGTTTGTCGGGATATGACTTTTGAACCAACGATTTTCGAAAACAAGGAAGCAGATTCTTTATGCTTATCCGTTAGCCCGACGAAGAGCATGGAATCTAACCTTCTCTGCAAGATTTATGATCATCTACATGATATATACAATTGCAATTCACTCCATACATTTCAATCGAAAATAACATCGTCATCTTCGGTTTACCATAAAGTTGGTACCTTTGCAACTCTGAGAACGTATTCTCCAAGATTCTGATATTTCATTACACAACGACGAACTTTGTGGGCATCCTCAAAGTAGGAATTGTTCGTCAGACCAGCAATCTGAAATTTTTATAGCTAGAGCATGTAAAAAACCATAAAATATTAAAGAGGACTCGAACAACGTATACATAAACCTGAAAGCAAGCCCCGTTATGGACAAGGTCTCGAACGACGGGGTCGTAAATGTAATCTTGCAAAGGCATCAAGAAATTTTCCATGTCATAAGGGTTTTCGGTAGGTAGATGTTCTTGCCCGCTAAGCTCTCGGGCATCTCTCTGTCAGCCGCAGGACAAATAGCTTTTGCTCGTTAGACAACTGTTATGCAATAACATAGTAAGTGTAAGGCGATATACTTACTCGAGCACATAGATCTTCTTTCATAAGAGGGACTAAGTACTTCCATGGCCAAATATCCAAAGTGTTCACTCCGAAAAATGACTTAGAACTATTGCTGGAGCCAGCCACTCGCACCATTCTCTTCGCAGATGTTAAGTTGGTGTACTTCATGAACTTGGATGCAATTTCCAAGGAGAATTCGTAAGTGCTTAAGACACGATCGACTGGGTTTCGAAGCAATGTGATCAAGGAAGTTCTCTCCTTGGGAAGCTTAGACATAACGCTGTAGTCGTCATGGGTGCTCAGCAATCTACAGTTGGTCTCACTGCAGAGATAGAAAGGAAGTAGTGTGAACTCTTCACTCGATCACTATGAATTAAGCTTGACTTTGCTCTCACCTTGGATCGAATCTTAGTTTATCGTAAGAGGATGAGCACTCCCACGAGTTTAAGTTCAGCTTTTGGAGCATACTGCAAGCCATTGAAATCAGACAGAAGATCGCATCATTAACTGTATGAGACTAATGTTCTTTATTTTGTGTACTTAGGACAACTAAGATTGAGTAAGAACGACGAAAGATAATATTACTACCAGTGGTTAAATCCACGTCCCCCTGTTCGAGGAACGTGAAGGAAAAATATAATATTGCGCAATTCATCTTTACGATCCTCGTCAGTTTCGAAATTCATCGAAGATGATGCCCAGTTCACAACCTTGTTTTCGCACTGCTTATAATCATCATCTTCCAAAGATGCCTCAGTTGCAAAAGATGCTGAGAAATTCATAAACAAGATCCTCAAGTCAAATGCATGCTGCTATAGATACAGATTCTGAGCCCCATACAGAAAACCTTAGGACAGTATCTTAATCTTGGAACAAAACAAAGACTTCATATGATACAATAAATGAATTCAACCCACTCCGCATATTAAAACCATCATATGTATCTTTTTGTCTGTGCCAAAGAAAAGGAAAAGAAGCTCACCAAAGAGAAGCAGCAATAGGATGAAGCCCATCTTAAAATCTGTCACCATCTTGCGCCGAGGAACTTGCTGCAGCGATGAAAATGAGAAGGAAACTCTAAATCATAATCATATATATCGCAATCTTAAACACTCTGTGCATAAAGACAAAGGGATGAAACCTTAAATACAGCATTAAAGAGTCATTGTGAGATAAAACTTATGCATTAACTAACCTTACAAGCATTTCTAGATACGGATATCTATATACGGAGACGGGCGTTTCAAGAATTGTAGGCCTTGAAACAACGACGAAAGGTGGAAACTTCGAAGTAGGAAAAATATCACAAGTCCCACTTAACAACATGGGACGGCAAACCACGAGGAGATGGGTCCCACAAGGCACCATTTTGTTTAGGGGTTTCGCCGGCCTTGTGGAGTTTTGCCGGCAACTTTTCATCTTTTTCTCGCCGGATTTTATCCAATATTTTTTGGCGGTTGTTATTTCTCGGCGGCGAAGTAACTTTCGGGTGGTAAACCTCGTCTCAGATTCGTTAATGACATCCATCTTTTAACATACAATTGTACCATTACTAACTAAAGCCAAATTACTATAATACCCTTACTTAAAAGAATAGTTGTGCACATTAAATACAATTAAAGGATAAGAACAGTTAAAAACGAAAAAGAAAAGAAAAAACTAAAAAGGAACCCACGCACGAAAAAAAGAAGAACACATCGAGTCTTCCAAAAAAGAAAACAACGAGATCGTGAGAACCCTGTGAAGGTTTTCAGCATTAGAGCAAAACTCATGCAATGACGTCTGAAACTGTAAGTTGTTTTACTTCTTCAGTTGTTTCGAGACATGGCCGAGTAGTTTTCTCTGTTATTTGGGTGTTTGACGAGTGGTGATTTCGTGGGTACTCGCACAACGGAACATGTTCACACAGCCGATCATTATATGGTTGTTGATTTCGTGGGTGTTTGTTGGGTCGTCTGAGTTTAAATCGTGAAAAGAGGATTTTCAGAATTCGTTCGATTAGAAGAGAAAGGGTTCTCAGATGTTAGAGTGGTTCTCTGATTTGAGTCCATATCTGAGGACCCGTATAAGTTCTGAGAACCCGTTCGTGGTCTGAACCTATCTGAGAAAAGGTTCTCAGACATTAGACTGGTTCTCCGATTTGAATCCATGTCTGAGGATCCGTGTAAGATCTGAGAACCCGATGGTTTGAGAACCTACCCTCGCGATGTTATGGGTTCACACATTTCTTATGGCAGCGACTACTCTAGTTCCTGCGTGAGCGGATTCGTACATCCGCTTCAGGTTACATGGAATTAATTTCAGCAAACCCTAGCTAGTATCATGTAAATTTTCAACAAACCCTAAAGAATAGTGTTATCCCCGTATTTTATCGGTCAAAATATTCGAGTTTGACTGAAACAGGGCGGGAAATATCTCCCGCGAAAAGATCCCCCGAGACGATCAAGGCCCGAAGAAGCAGTCACGAGGAACGGCACTTTTCTAAGTTACAGACCAAGGCCACCACTTTAAGTTCCTCAACGTGTGTGTAGACCAAGTCACTTGTGTAGGGGACATGAGTGGGTGGTTGTAGTACTCCACTTTCTCAATCATGGATGCTATTATTAGTATATGGTCTTACATATATAAAGGATATGGTCTTACATATATAAAGGAGCTTGGAGAAGGGGAAAGGTACGTTGGATCTATCACTCTACCACTAATTATCATCTCAACCCCCTCTCTCTCGCTGGAATCAGACATACGACAACGAAAAAGCACCTACGAAGAATGCGCATCTCATAGCTGAACTCATTGCTCTCTAATTTTGGTTTTGTCTTCTTTTCATTTATGCTTTAACGTCGACGTACGGTTATCTGACTTGAGCGTCGGAGGGGCGTCGCCGAAACGGCGCCCTTTAGATCGTCTTTTTCATGGTATTTCAGGGATTCGTCGAAGACGAAGACGGCGGGCTCGAAACGGCGACGAACCGATGACTTCCAGTGCACCATTGATGCTATGGTCGATTTTTTGGTCCGCATCAATTGGCGCCGTCTGTGGGAATCGTATAAATAAAATGGTGCACTTGGAAGAGATCGGGAAATCTGAAGCTGTTTCGAGTCCGCTATCTATGCTGTTTAGCCCATTGCGAGATCGACAGCAGAAAAATCCGCATGTGTCGCGGCCATGAACGGAGAGTCCTCGCGCAATTATCGGCTGCCACATGCACAGTCGTACCAAGCCCGAGCACGACGCAGCCGAGCCCACTATCGGATAGTGTTCTATCCGACGAGATGCCTCGCGCGTAATCTAGAACCAGTCGCAGCGCCCAACGGACAAAACCGCCACACCAACAACATACCATTAACAGCCGGCGTTGCGAAAATCGAGTAAATCCACACTGATTTCTTGAAAACGAGGTTGCCCATGGCACTCATATCCCGTTTACACTCCTTAGCCTCCCATATCCGACCAACGCCAGAGCAAAGACAGTGGTGACTGATACAGAAAAGGCGTGAACGAAAAGATTTGTCATACTCGCGATGACGTAGTTTCTCGACGAAGAACCACCACCATCGGAGACTTTGGACCTCCAACACGATGATAATGGCCATTTCGGAGATAGTCATCGGCGGATCTGCCGCCGATCGAAAAGAAAATCCGATCTCTAAGTTTTGTTAACGTTTTGGGGCTCGAGGGGAATATTTCAAATAATGGACTGAGTCTATTATTTGTTTCTCGGAGCGGATATGATTAAATCTGAAGTCTACGGGGGAAAATGATATTTTTAGAAAAGATGGGGATATTTATTTATGACTGCATATGGGCCGCTGGAATTAACCATGGTGGGCCTCTGAAAGTTATTTTTGGGCTATTAAATGCTGAAATTTTATTTAGGTTGGGCCTGTTAGAATCTATTTTCCTTGTTGTTTTATGGGCTGCCTGCAAGGATAAATTGTGGATCTGCGATTATGATTTTTCTTGGGCCATCAGATCTAATTTAATTATCGGCTAGAGTATTTCGTTGATAGGCTGAAAATAATAATTGGGGTTGGATGGAAATTATTAAATTAGGCCTCTTTCATCATTGTTTGCTGGAATCATAGAAATCACCTTGCTTTTGTTAACTTTCTTTGCATCGATTGATTGATTGTCTCCGACTCTAATGTATTTCTTTGAAAACTAACCTTGACTGTTCGACGAATAATATCAACATCGACATGAACGGACATAATATAACCTTCACCGCCTCCTTTGAGCTACTTGAGTGCAGGGAATCTCAGTGCTACGCCGCCTATTATACCCACGCCAGAGGGATTGAATAAATTCGACGAACGCCATATGAAACCCGTATAAGTCCGTGGGGAAGGTGCATTCGGGCGGCAGGCCTCCTGAGCCCACAATTGTGGCGGACATAATACTCCACGAATGTCGCCGAAGACCCGACCTGCTCGGGATAAAACTCCACGAATCTCGCCCGAAGACCCGACCTGATCGGGATAAATCTCCACGAACCTCGCCCGAAGACCCGACCTGCTCGGGATAAAAGCCCACGAATGTGGCACGAACTTGCATAACTCCCTCCTCACAATTGTGGCTCGGAGCCTAAGCTTGCGAATGCCCCGCCCACGACTTGAACGCCAAGAAACCGACTTTGAAGGGGAATTTGAGAGCGTTACAGATGACAATGCTTGGGACATCGTCTGGTATGATTATATTTTCTATACAATATCTATATGATTAACATGATATTCGGGAAGGTGGATGCTCGGGAAGGACGTATATTATACTTGAATATTTTACCTATACTACGTCCAAAATTCACTAACACTCTTTTGGACTATTTGTGAGGGGGACTATTGTTATCCCCGTATTTTATCGGTCAAAATATTCGAGTTTGACTGAAACAGTGCGGGAAATATCTCCCGTGAAAAGATCCCCCGAGACGGTCAAGGCCCGAAGAAGCAGTCACGAGGAACAACACTTTTCTAAGTTACAGACCAAGGCCACCACTTTAAGTTCCTCAACGTGTGTGTAGACCAAGTCACTTGTGTAGGGGACATGAGTGGGTGGTTGTAGTACTCCACTTTCTCAATCATGGATGCTATTATTAGTATATGGTCTTACATATATAAAGGATATGGTCTTACATATATAAAGGAGCTTGGAGAAGGGGAAAGGTACGTTGGATCTATCACTCTACCACTAATTATCATCTCAACCCCCTCTCTCTCGCTGGAATCAGACATACGACAACGAAAAAGCACCTACGAAGGATGCGCATCTCATAGCTGAACTCATTGCTCTCTAATTTTCGTTTTGTCTTCTTTTCATTTATGCTTTAACGTCGACGTACGGTTATCTGACTTGAGCGTCGGAGGGGCGTCGCCGAAACGGCGCCCTTTAGATCGTCTTTTTCATGGTATTTCAGGGATTCGTCGAAGACGAAGACGGCGGCTCGAAACGGCGACGAACAGATGACTTCCAGCGCACCATTGATGCTAGGGTCGATTTTTTGGTCCACATCAATTGGCGCTGTCTGTGGGAATCGTATAAATAAAAAGGTGCACTTGGAAGAGATCGGGAAATCTGAAGCTGTTACGAGTCCACCATCTACGCTGTTTAGCCCATTGCGAGCTCGACATCAAAAAATCCGCGTGTGTCGCTGCCATGAACGGAGAGTCCTCGCGCAATTATCGGCTGCCACAGGCACAGTCGTACCTGGCCCGAGCACGACGCAGCCGAGCTCACTATCGGATAGTGTTCTGTCCGACGAGATGCCTCGCACGTAATCTAGAACCAGCCGCAGCGCCCGACGGACAAAACCGCAACACCAACAACATACCATTAACAGCCGGCGTTGCGAAAATCGAGTAAATCCACACTGATTTCTTGAAAACGAGGTTGCCCATGGCACTCATATCCCGTTTACACTCCTTAGCCTCCCATATCCGACCAACGCCAGAGCAAAGACAGTGGTGACTGATACAGAAAAGGCGTGAACGGAAAGATTTGTCATACTCGCGATGACGTAGTTTCTCGACGAAGAACCACCACCTGGCGGGTACTCAAAGTCTTTACGGGTTCTCTGATATGAAACAAATACTAAGGACCCTGTTGATTACCTGAGGACCCTAGGCAAATCACGTTTGATTTTCTTACAATTTGGTGTGTCTAAATACGGTTTTGTGTTCAATCTTTGGTGGTTTAGTAGTTTGCATCGGGGAGATAATATATGTTGGGGAAACCTCAGCTTATTTAAAATTTTGAGTTAGCACGTTGTGTTGAGTGATAATGAGGTATTATTGTTTGAATAATGTTCTACAACTTTCGTATAATTATCGATGTTCCTCGTTTTTTTTAATTAACGACACAATTGACTTATCATTATTAGTGGTGGAATATTATTCATGACGAGCGGTTCCTTCAATTAAAGTGTTTCGGGGTTCAAAATCGTAGTCAAAGTTCGTTTGACTGAAAGGGTCCTCACAGGTTGCACAGGTTCTCACAACAAAATTTCAAAGCTGAGAACCCTTTCTTTTCCTGAGTACCCAATAATAACTATCAGGACTAATGCTTTCTCTATCAGCTATGAATGTAACCCAATATCGTTTTCGATATAAATAGTCGGTGGAAATGGGTACATGACATCCGACATGTAGGTTAAATTTACTTTCGTATTAACGTCTCTAGACGACAACACTTCTAATATTTGACTTTTCACTAGTTCCAGTCCGCACGTATCCTCTTCCACTCGGATGTTTTGCCATCGACAATCCGGCGCGGGACACCATTTGGAAGTATTATCATCGCTGATTGTCCATTGCCCACCGAATTGAAACACAATGTTTGTTAATGTCATGGAGATCACCTGAAAATTATGTGAAAAGACAATCATATAAAATTCCTAGATACCCAAATCCTATAAACCGTGCAAACCCTAAAATCCTATAAACTAAAAACCACAAAAATATTAAACCACAAAATCCTATATAAAAAACCCTAAAACATTACAAAACGTAAATTACACAAAAACCTCAAAACCCTAAAAACCCTGAAACCCAAAAATACATTAAACCACAAAATCCTAAAAATTATACAGCTTAGAACCTACAGGTTCTCAGATATATAACTGGTACTCGGAATCGTTTCATAGCTGAGAACCTATAGGTTCTCAGATATATGACGGGTACTCAGGAATCATTTCATAGCTGGGTATTGGTTATAAAACTGAGAACCCGTATTGAAGAAGACGATATTGTATCCCTACCACGAGATATCACTACGATTTGGGTTCACCGCTTCATATCAGACGGTTAAAAAAAGGTCTTTCGACTCTTAAAACCCGCGAAAGAGAACCCAACACTCTGGTTCTCAGTGAAAGTAACAGCAAAGAACCCAAAACTAACCGGAATTTAATTATGAAATTCATCAAGACGGCAATGACTTCTTTTAAATTAACTCAACAAAATGCAGATTTTTATGGTGAAGAATGAAAGAACTACATTGCAACAATACGGAGAAGCCGAGGTCGCAAGCTAGGGAATTCTATCCAAATCCTCTTTGGGGTTTTGAGGTGGTGTGCGGGGAAGATGGATTCTTAGTAGGGTTAAGAAATGTTAATTTGGGTAAATTGGGGAGGAAGGTGGCTATGTGTCTTCTTATACTTTTTTTATATTTATGTTTGCTAATAGAAACGTTAGATTTTAACCGAAGTTAGGATCAAGGTAAAAATTGTTGATAATAAAACATATAAGTTCGAAATTTGTAACCTAATAATATAAAGATTAAAATTGCACAGACAGTAAAATATAAGGACGGAAATTGTAACATCAAATAGTATAAGTACGAATTGCACAGACAGTAAAATATAAGGACGGAATTTGTAACCTCGAATAATATAGAGACGAAAGTTGCAAGGATGAAAAAATATGAGGGCAAAAATTGTAATATCAAATAGTATTAGGACGAGCACAGACAATAAAATATGAGCACGAAAATTGTAATTCCGCCAGTTTTGTTGGTATAATTCATGTGAAATTAATTGTTCAACTTTTTTAACGTGTGAGACAGGGGATTTTCGTCTTTTCGAAGTTGAAAAGATCATTTCATGTACTGAACAGGAATATATCAAATTGGTACTGAACAGGAAAAAATCTTTCGAGGGGTATTTAATAGGAAAGTCAAAGCATGAAAGGAACTGAAAGGGACATTCCCCTCCTAAAAATTGACATATGCCACTTTACCCCCTATTTCAACCATGTTAAAGCACGCATCCGTGTGTTTCACTAATACACATATATGTCAATCTTTTTAATGGTATTTGATTCTACCCAACTGCGTAGGATAGGCAAGACCTATTGAGTAATAATTTATCCCTGTTGGATTAACATTATGGATTGAGTAATATTTTACCCGGTCATGGGTTCAAACATGTTGGATATTTTAGTGAATTGGGAATATGCATACGAGTTAGGAGGTGCGGAGTGCACGCTCGAAAGCATTTATTCCGGAACCCAAAATTCCATGCTGGGGTCAAGGGGTTGCGCCCCCTGCGGGGTCTTAGGGGCGCCCCTAGTGTTGGTATAATGCGAGGCTGTACGACTGTATGCCTGCATGGGTGTACGACTGTATGCATGCAAGGGTGTACGACTGTATGACTGTCAGGCTGTACGACAGCAAGTCAGCAAGGCTTGTACGACTGTATTTACAACAGTAACGTATGATTGTTCCAGGAATGTAAGACTGTAAGGCCGACATCCCCATGCAAAAATCCCGAGACTCTTTCACCCGAAGTGTTGAGAATCCCCGAGGGTCCCTGGACACACGTTCCTAGAACAGCGGAATTTTAAAATTTTACGGGGTTTCCCGCCTATCCAAGATCGCTTGGTTACAAACACGAGAACGTATTGACATAAAGAGATAAGGGATCAGCCATGATACCTTGTTGAAATCTCATAACGATGGCTAGCTTCGAATCATTCGAATCCCCGAGGCGTAGTGCCCATCTCCTACGCCAAAAGCACACAAACGGGACGCCTTCTTTGCGCAAGATCATCACGCCGGCACCTTACTAACGTCGCAGTTGTTCTTGCATGTGCGGCTAGGCCAAGAACGAACTGCTTGCTGCCCCCGAGAGAGAGAAAGTGGTGAGAGGAGAAAACTCTTAGTTTTTTTCTCTTTGGCTTGTATTTCAAAAATTTAGCTTCACACCACTTTAGGATCTCGAAAATCCTCCTTTATACCTCTTAGGATTAGCCAAAAATAGGTTAAGGTGGGTGGAGAAAAATCCTCAAACCTCCCCTTTTACCAAGTCTTCGTTTTACCAAGTAATGAATTCAAAATTCACACTTTATATTTAATTAATTAAATATCCAATACCTTAATTAATTAAAATATCATATTTAGTATATTTTAGATATATAATATCCAATATAAATATATTTAATAATTTTTGAAATTTTATCTAATAAAAATTCGAAACTTATATATATCCGATATACATTATTTAATTCCAAATTAAACAATATTATTTCTCTAAGAAAATAATAAAGATCTAAACCTAATTTAAATCATATACTAAATATTCAATATCAAATATTTTATTTCAAAAATATATCGTGAGGTGAAAAGACCATTTTACCCTCACTAGTCAAACTTAGTATTTTCGGCCGATCAAGGTTTTGGCCAAGCCCCAAACCCTAATGTCACAATCTAGGACCTAGTCTTGTCTCTCTCTATCTGATGACGACGTTGTATTGGTTGCCCTTTTTAAGCCTGACTCTCTTGGTTCGTCTCAACCGGCCCAGGAGGTATCTAGGAGTTCGGTATTCACCTAGCCAGCCCGGGTACCGAACAGATCCCAAGTTGCGTATGAATTTGATCTAATCATAATCCATGAACCGACTGTAGATTTTCGTCATACGTATAAACCCTTTACGTTTGTCCCGGTCGAGTGAAAGTCACGCATAGTCAAACTTAAAAAAAACTCGACTCTATGTCGTTTATGTCGGTGAAAGTTCTGAAACTGCACTCCACGACTATCGTGAGTCAGTTATATGCTCTGGCCAGAGACTTGGATAAATTCCCGCACATTAAACTTGCCATAGGACGTTAACCTCGAATTTAATCGAGACCGTAAATCACGCTCCGCGGTTCAACCGGCAATCACATCAAAAAGTCAAGACCGCATTTCGCTGCTGACCCATGCCACCGGCAAGACGGGCCTAGCAAACTAGTGACAAGTCAAGACCTCAAGATCAACCCCAAGTTAACCCTTTCGGTCTAAGGTTCACGCATACTACTACAATCAATCGATCGATCAAGGACAATCCAAGCGTGTGATCGTTCGATTACGAGTCAGTGTCCAAATACAAATAATCCCCTGATTCATCTTGTGTCATTGTCATGGGCTCCCACTTCCCAAGTGAACGGTTGACACAACCATATTGGACCCATCGACAAACAAGTCGTACATGTCATTCCAGTCACCCTACTGGAGACTTAGACTTGTGGACTATTTTAACATTGCAGTATCTCGGTTTACTGGTGCCCCTCTCTGTCCCCACAGAATCAGTAACTGAACTGCCAATATTTGGGTTTTATTAATTTGTCTTATCCACCCAGACTGCAAGGTGAAATCTTTAGACTAATTAATAATTTGCCTTTTAATTTATTCATCCAATAATTAATTAATGATGAATAAAGTCATTCCATTAATAGAAGTAATCAAATTACATCACTAAACACTACAAAACTAGCAAATTGCCCTCGTACTCCCAGTCCTCGTACGGCATCTAGGGCATATACCTCAACACGAAGGGTATGTATGGTTTCACCCCAAAGGGTGTGCTGTAAGGTAATATCTGATACACAACTGGACATGGGTTATAAATACATGCAAAACAATTTGGACAGATGAACTTCAAATCGACAGAGCGCAAGATATTAATCTCCAGTCGTATCACAAGACGAATTTAGTGCAACTCAATAGAGGGTTCAAATATTGTCTTTGAAAGTGAATTTCCAAACATTATTCTGAAGATTATCCGGCCATTTTACAAAGTAGCAGTTTTTCCAACAATCAAAGACAATATTTCGATTTATTTCAATTGCCGAAAGCGTGAGAGGCATGACTTCAAAATTCTGCAAACTCGATAAGTATCGAAGGTGTGGATTTTCGTCGATGGCAGAAGAAGATGCACTTCCTCCTAAACCCTGAAGGTGGTCCAAGTGTTGAGTACACCTATGCCGGAACACAAAGAAAATGAAACACTAGAGGCTGCCCGAAGAAGGAACAAATGGGAAAACGACGATTACATCTGTCGTGGTCATATCCTTAATGCATATCAGATTCATTATTTGATATATATCAGAATTTTGATTATGCTAAAAGCCTTATGGGATGATCTCGAAGCGAAGTATATGGCAGAAGACGCATCAAGTAAGAAATTCCAAGTTAGCAATTTCTATAAATATAAAATGATCGATGCTCGACCAGTTATGGAACAATACAATGAGGTTCTGCGTATCCTTGGGCAATTCGCTCAACACCAACTTGTGATGGATGATGCAATAGACGTGTCTTGCATAATAGACAAATTGCCACCATCATGTAAAGATTTCAAGCATGTAAAGACAAATCTGAAGTCTACGGGGGAAAATGATATTTTTAGAAAAGATGGGGATATTTATTTATGACTGCATATGGGCCGCTGGAATTAACCATGGTGGGCCTCTGAAAGTTATTTTTGGGCTATTAAATGCTGAAATTTTATTTAGGTTGGGCCTGTTAGAATCTATTTTCCTTGTTGTTTTATGGGCTGCCTGCAAGGATAAATTGTGGATCTGCGATTATGATTTTTCTTGGGCCATCAGATCTAATTTAATTATCGGCTAGAGTATTTCGTTGATAGGCTGAAAATAATAATTGGGGTTGGATGGAAATTATTAATTAGGCCTCTTTCATCATTGTTTGCTGGAATCATAGAAATCACCTTGCTTTTGTTAACTTTCTTTGCATCGATTGATTGATTGTCTCCGACTCTAATGTATTTCTTTGAAAACTAACCTTGACTGTTCGACGAATAATATCAACATCGACATGTACGGACATAATATAACCTTCACCGCCTCCTTTGAGCTACTTGAGTGCAGGGAATCTCAGTGCTACGCCGCCTATTATACCCACGCCAGAGGGATTGAATAAATTCGACGAACGCCATATGAAACCCGTATAAGTCCGTGGGGAAGGTGCATTCGGGCGGCAGGCCTCCTGAGCCCACAATTGTGGCGGACATAATACTCCACGAATGTCGCCGAAGACCCGACCTGCTCGGGATAAAACTCCACGAATCTCGCCCGAAGACCCGACCTGATCGGGATAAATCTCCACGAACCTCGCCCGAAGACCCGACCTGCTCGGGATAAAAGCCCACGAATGTGGCACGAACTTGCGTAACTCCCTCCTCACAATTGTGGCTCGGAGCCTAAGCATGCGAATGCACCGCCCACGACTTGAACGCCAAGAAACCGACTTTGAAGGGGAATTTGAGAGCGTTACAGATGACAATGCTTGGGACATCGTCTGGTATGATTATATTTTCTATTCAATATCTATATGATTAACATGATATTCGGGAAGGTGGATGCTCGGTCAAAATATTCGAGTTTGACTGAAACAGGCGGGAAATATCTCCCGCAAAAAGATCCCCCGAGACGGTCAAGGCCCGAAGAAGCAGTCACGAGGAACGGCACTTTTCTAAGTTACAGACCAAGGCCACCACTTTAAGTTCCTCAATGTGTGTGTAGACCAAGTCACTTGTGTAGGGGACATGAGTGGGTGGTTGTAGTACTCCACTTTCTCAATCATGGATGCTATTATTAGTATATGGTCTTACATATATAAAGGATATGGTCTTTACATATATAAAGGAGCTTGGAGAAGGGGAAAGGTATGTTGGATCTATCACTCTACCACTAATTATCATCTCAACCCCCTCTCTCTCGCATGAATCAGACATACGACAACGAAAAAAGCACCTACGAAGGATGCGTATCTCATAGCTTAACTCATTGCTCTCTAATTATAGTTTTGTCTTCTTTTCATTTATGCTTTAACGTCGACGAATGGTTATCTGACTTGAGCGTCGGAGGGGCGTCGCCGAAACGGCGCCCTTTAGCTCGTCTTTTTCATGGTATTTCAGGGATTCGTCGAAGACGAAGACGGCGGGCTCGAAACGGCGATGAACCGATGACTTCCAGCGCACCATTGATGCTAGGGTCGATTTTTTGGTCCGCATCAATTGGTGCCGTCTGTGGGACTCGTATAAATAAAAAGGTGCACTTGGAAGAGATCGGGAAATCTGAAGCTGTTACGAGTCCGCCAACTACGCTGTTTAGCCCATTGCGAGCTCGACATCAGAAAAATCCGCGTGTGTCGCTGCCATGAACGGAGAGTCCTCGCGCAATTATCTGCTGCCACAGGCACAGTTTTACCTGGCCCGAGCACGACGCAGCAGAGCCCGCTATCGGATAGTGTTCTGTCCGACGCTGGAACCAGCCGCAGCGCCCGACGGACAAAACCGCCACACCAACAACATACCATTAACAGCCGGCGTTGCGAAAATCGAGTAAATCCACACTGATTTCTTGAAAAAGAGGTTGCCCATGGCACTCATATCCCGTTTACACTCCTTAGCCTCCCATATCCGACCAACGCCAGAGCAAAGACAGTGGTGACTGATACAGAAAAGGCGTGAACGGAAAGATTTGTCATACTCGCGATGACGTAGTTTCTCGACGAAGAACCACCACCTGGCGGGTACTCAGAGTCTTTACGGATTCTCTGATATGAAACAAATACTAAGGACCCTGTTGATTACCTGAGGACCCTAGGCAAATCACGTTTGATTTTCTTACAATTTGGTGTGTCTAAATACGGTTTTGTGTTCAATCTTTGGTGGTTTAGTAGTTTGCATCGGGGAGATAATATATGTTGGGGAAACCTCAGCTTATTTAAAATTTTGAGTTAGCACGTTGTGTTGAGTGATAATGAGGTATTATTGTTTGAATAATGTTCTACAACTTTCGTATAATTATCGATGTTCCTCGTTTTTTTAATTAATGACACAATTGACTTATCATTATTAGTGGTGGAATATTATTCATGACGAGCGGTTCCTTCAATTAAAGTGTTTCGGGATTCAAAATCGTAGTCAAAGCTCGTTTGACTGAAAGGGTCCTCACAGGTTGCACAGGTTCTCACAACAAAATTTCAAAGCTGAGAACTCTTTCTTTTCCTGAGTACCCAATAATAACTGTCAGGACTAATGCTTTCTCTATCAGCTATGAATGTAACCCAATATCGTTTTCGATATAAATAGTCGGTGGAAATGGGTACATGACATCCGACTTGTAGGTTAAATTTACTTTCGTATTAACGTCTCTAGACGACAACACTTCTAATATTTGACTTTTCACTAGTTCCAGTCCGCACGTATCCTCTTCCACTCGGATGTTTTGCCATAACCACAAAAATATTAAACCACAAAATCCTATATAAAAAACCCTAAAACATTACAAAACGTAAATTACACAAAAACCTCAAAACCCTAAAAACCCTGGAAACCTAAAATACATTAAACCACAAAACCCTAAAAATTATACAGCTTAGAACCTACAGGTTCTCAGATATATAACTGGTACTCGGAATCATTTCATAGCTGAGAACCTATAGGTTCTCAGATATATGACGGGTACTCAGGAATCATTTCATAGCTGGGTATTGGTTATAAAACTGAGAACCCGTATTGAAGAAGACGATGTTGTATCCCTACCACGAGATATCACTACGATTTGGGTTCACCGCTTCATATCAGACGGTTAAAAAAGGTCTTTCGACTCTTAAAATCCGCGAAAGAGAACCCAACACTCTGATTCTCAGTGAAAGTAACAGCAAAGAACCCAAAACTAACCGGAATTTAATTATGAAATTCATCAAGACGACAATGACTTCTTTTAAATTAACTCAACAAATAGCAAACCCACTCAAATTATAGTCGACGGACGAAAACCAGGAAAAAATGACTTACTTTCGAGACCAATGTGACAAATGTCTTGGTTGAACCACTCGACTTCAGCAAATCGGAAGCTTTTCTGAATTTTCTTTCTCAAATCGATTGTTGTTGATGATGCAAAATACAGCATGGTTCGAACTAGGAGGGATTGAGTAGTTATTAGCAGTTTTTTTTAATGTTACAGTTTCTTTTATATGTGAGATGGCTAGTGCATGTGGACGGTAGTTTTTTTTAGTATCAGATTACACAAGAAACGAGAGTCAGTGTGCCCTCTCAAAAACAAATCTCTTTTCTGGTATTTCCCATTACAATCTCTATTCAATCGTGCATCAGTTGAGGCCATAAATGATCGTTCGTGCATCATTAGTACTGATTAGTGCTAGCGGTGGTTGTAGCGTCGTAAATGTCGTTGGGTTTTCTTTTTTTTTTCTTTCAATTTTTTATTTTTTACCCCTGAATGTCGTGGGTTGAGTTTCCTTTTTCTTTTTTTATTTCTTTTTTGTTTATATATATTAATCGGTGATTAGAGTTCAGCTAATGGAGTTATTTAAATGGAGGTCATTTGACAAAAAACTTATAGTCAACGAGGTCATTTTGCAAAAAACTTATTCAGTCAACGCATGGCAAAGGAAGGGTCGGGTGGGGTCAAATAGCATTGCAATTTGTTTGGGGTCCAATTGTAATGTGGGAATAGTCACTGTTGTCAAAGTATTATATACGACCATCTCGTTGGTATAATATTCGACCAACTCCGTGCCTATAATTAATTATTATCTTATCCCCGTATTTTTATTAAATATTAACATGAAATGTTTATATAATATGCACACAATTTAGAGTTCAATTATATAAACTCATGTTTTATATAACTGTAAATAGTAACTGTAATTAATTGGACCTCAAATCCACTATTTTTATAAATTTTCAGTGGAGTCCCACTAGTATAAATGTTTTGAATTTCAATCCTAATGTTAATTATCTAGCCCTATATTATTAATAAAAAAAAAATAGATGACTGTAGACACTTTAACATTCACTAAAGCCACATTTAAAATTACTAAACTTATGAACCAAACATGGCCATATTATTTCTTATAAACCCTCGATATATAACCTTAAACAATTGTTGAAGTTTGCAAAATAATAGGAATGATTTTAATCTACACTTCAAAGAGCTAAAAAAAACGTTTCTTTTTATCAGCTTTCATTGACAAACAAACACACCTCGAAAAACAAACAGCAAAGAGACGTACAATACAACATTGTACATATTAATATCATTACAATGCGGTAACAAGTCTGGATTGCAACACAAATCTAGAAAAGAAGCTGCTACTTATTTTAAAACACACGCCTTAAGCCATGTTTGTAGTATAAATATAAACTAAGACAAATCATATCACTTTCAACGGTTTCTTACCCATAGAGATAGTTGATCAAATTCATTTTCACCTTTCTGATGTATCCATTGTAGTAAGATTCTGTACAAGAAGATGGCTTGGGACCTCCCTTGTAAGCCTCACATATATAGCTCACAAAGTTACGATAATCCTATTGGGAGAGAGAATTATAATCAAACGGTAAGAAAATAGGAATCATTTTTCATCGAAGAGGAGTTTAAGAGGGGATGTAAAGAGGAAACTAACGTCGTAAAGTGGTTGTCCATCCACAACTACCCACGGCACGTATTTATGAGGCGGTTGAAGTGCACTTGTCTGAACTGCATATTTTAGTTCAAGCTGCACAAAAAGGTCTTGAGGCGTAAGAAAATGCTATGAACAGTGGTGCTCATACGATTGAAACTACTTGGAAATGGTTAAACCAAGAGACTCGAAAGTTCGGTTGAAATATACAGAGTAAAGAAACGGAAAACAAAGAAGTGATTCACCGAGTAAAACTTACCTCATTTCCTCGTGTGCCGGTATAACAATCGGCCACAGCAGTTGAATCCAAATTCAATTTTTGGAAACATGTTCCCAGTAGGTATAGTTGTGCTGGTACACCAGTTTCTCAACACAGTAGACGAACGGGAAATGATCCTTCTGTATCAATAGTAGCAAATACTGATAGCTACATTTCAAGATTGAACTAGAAAACCCAGTTAAAAAAAACTGACAGCATAACATGTCGAAAACTCGAAAGTCTGCGGAGAAAGGACAAGGTGTTCATATAATAAGTGGACAAACATTGAAGAACCACTTGTATTTTTGTCCAGATTAAACAGGTTAGTCTGCGTAACAAGAATCAGATTTTCACAATACTAACCAAATCAGGCCAGGCATCAATAGCACATGCCTCCACGGTATTCAGTACGCATTCGTAGGTGCCATGCTGCAAGAAGAAAAGCAAAAGGTAAAAGAAATGCCCTTCTTCAGATTTTTATTTTTTGAAAAAGCTAATGAGCCTGTTGCATATTTATCATAAGTTTGTCTTGACACAGAGTAGCACCTCGAACTATTGTCCGAAAAATTGTGGTTTGAGCACGTCACGGACCTAGTGTTGCTTGCAAGAAATGCATGATTTGGAATATACACATATAGTATCATAAACTAATTTTGGCATCCCGTCTTACAAGAATAAATAAAAAAACATGAATAAGTCAGTCCATCACCGCAGATCACAGGCAATGTATCAACCATAAAATTTGTCTCGCATGGTAAAAAGCTCTTATGATTCAAAATAGCACTTCGTTACAAGTAGTGCTTTTTATCAACGATGTTTGAGAGCAAGATATGTTTGTGGCGTAATTAGAGAAAGACCAGGCACAGGAATTCTGTCTTAAAAAGCTAACAGCTTTTCATACTTTGTGGTATACGCAAATTCATTCACCCAGGGTATCATAAACAAGAGAACCCGTGACTAGCTTTCAGTTAGTTTTCATAATGGATAACTAAATGAAGATTGACATAGAAAATCACAGGCAACTAACAAATAATGGAACATATTATATTCATTAGAGTTTTGCAACACAGAACAATCTTGTGGAACAGTGATTCCCATCCGATCAACAAACGCAAAAACAAGATGTAAATTAAACGCAAGTACTCTATTTCGCAACAGAGATCATAAACCTCCAAAAGTAGGATTTGAAAATGAACCCAGGCATGCGATTGATAGATTCATCAACGAATCGAACAGCTATTATTCACCAGAGAGGCAAACAAAAGAAACAGAAAACCGATGCTTACCTGACAAACGATGGTGCCGTTAGGCTTGATCTTAGCGTTTTCCGTAAGGAACGAGCTTGAGATCGGTGATCGAAGGCTTTGCCGATAGATCGATCAGATTCGAATAGCTTGACCAGATAGTTGACGATGAAGTTCGAACAGTAAGGACACAGCGTTTCATAGTAAAGCTCGAGTGTCACTTTCTCCGAAGTAGACGAAGCACAAATGGAGAACAGGATCAGTGCCACAAGTTTTAGAGAGCGAGCTTCCATTTTGCACTTCTTTTTAGTTCCTCCTTCACTTCATCTATTAGTAGTATCTCGGCCTCGACGTTTATAGCAGCAGCAAAGCAATGTGCCTCTTTGGTCAAAGGATAAATTCAACACCACCCCTCATAAGTTTCCATAATTACAGATTCATGTTATTAATATTATAATTAGGTCCCTAAATGTAGAGGTCGAACATAATCGAAGGCTTTGCAGATAGATCCATTGCACCTGGTCACTTTCTGTAGCCAACATACATTTATCTCAAATATATACTACTCTACACACACAGAACATTACAAAGTTGCGACATCATATCTATGTCTTGAAACACACGACGACTTTAATTCAAACGAAAAGAGCAATCAAGAAAGATGTCCCTTGGTCTTCAAGCTTTCCACAGCATCCTTAATAATTTGGTCCATGGGTATAAATACCATACCCAATTCCATGAGCTTCTTTGCGCCGTTTTTGGTCCTCAGTAGTCCTGGTTGGTCCTTGGGGAACCTGCCAAAACCCATCAAAATTAGCAGAAGCTCATTTACAATAGACAATTGGAGTGAAGTCTCAGATAGCAGAGCAGCTTATTACCTGGGCACTTTGTAGTCTGGGAACAACTCAGCTACCTTAGCGGCAAAGTCTGCAAAGTGTGTTGTAGCTTCCACGCAAATGTGCCGTCCACTTGCCCGTTTGTTCTCATATACCATGATATGTGCTAGTGCCACATCTTTCACATGGACCAAACCCATATAGAAATCGTGGTACCCATCAGTGCAACCTATAAATGAATCCCAGATGAACAAGAAGTGAAAATACAAGTTATTGAAAGCGTAGGCATACTGACATCTTTGGTAGTTTGGATTTTTTTCCAGTGTCCAAATTACTACGTGTGCATGCATGTGTGGAGTATGGTAGATCACATACACACTTACACAACCAACATATAGAATGCAGATGACATTGTATCAACTTCTGATCACTAGCTATGGCATCGTGATCGAATATGGACATGGTAGATTCCAACATCAAACGACGAAAAAGAGATGTCATAATTCTTCTTCATCGTTTCAGTTTTTTACCACACAATAGTGAGTTATACCCAATTGGTTGCTTTGCTCTGTATTCCCTCATCAGTTATTCTCCAAAGAGAAAAAGGGTAACGTAGTATTTCAATAGGAAAGACGAGCGAGCAGGTGCTGTAGTTGTGTCCAAGACCATAAAAGGCCTTTGCTGTAACAAGATCTAGAATACCAAATGTGTGCATGAACATAGGAGATAATTCCATAAGTTAACTGGTGAGAGCGTACCCTGAATAAGTCGAAGAAGAATCTGCATGCTTGCATTTATGACCGGGGGGGATAATAGGTCCAATTACCGTTCCAGGATTCACCACAATGATGTCCATTTCGTTTTCATCAGCAAACTTCCAAGCAGCCTTTTCGGCCGAAGCTTTGGACAATGGATACCAAAGCTAAAATTGAACGGAAATCATTATGTGCATGCTTATCATTTTGGCTAGTAAAGGAATACCCGATTAAAAGCCAAGACTAACATTAGCAAAGCGAAGCCCGTTTAGATATCTACTTCAAGCCATGACTTTCATGATCATAGATGTCCAAACCAAACCTATCAGTTAAATAATGGGATAAAATCATATTACCCCGTTTTGCCTGCAATATTCCTCATCAGTCCAACAGTCTTCATTCTTTTCCTTGTCAGCCGGCCAATTAGGGCTCGGAGTTATAGCAGAAACTGAAGACGTGACAACCACACGCCGAACACCGACCTCCTTAGATGCCCTCAGCACATTGATTGTACCCTCAATCGCCGGGTCCAACATTTGGCGCTGAACATGTAGAAGGAACAGTTAGTTATATAAGATCACTGGACAGCAACTGTTAAATTGATTTAGTACTATGCAGAAGGAAGATGCTGAAAAATTGACATAGTAGTTGACCTTCTTTCTCAAATACATAATACCAGTGTAGTACAGAAACAACAAGTAAGCTCCTAGCTAGATCGACTGAGGTATTTATGATCCCTAAATGTGAACTTCAGAAAGTGAATTTAGGCACCTGAGGATCGCCGACGGCATCGACGGAGCAGGGTGACGCCACGTGGAACACGCCAGAAGCACCACTCACGGCTCTGCGCACAGAATCGTAGTCGAGCAAATCCATTTGGTACAGACGAAGCCGAGACTCGGCCCCTTCCAACGCTTCCAAGTGCTTCGTCTTCTCATCCTCTGTTCAATCTCAACTAATTAAGCTCAGCGCAAAAGAAAAACTTCAAAGATTGGCAAGTCAACGCAGAACAAATCATCATCATTCATTATACGTACTGAGATTTTGGACGGTGGCTTGAACGGTGTAACCGCGGCCGAGGAGAAGCTTTACGAGCCACGAGCCGATGTATCCGCTGCCGCCTGTGACACATACGACGTCGCTATGCTGCTGCTCGTTGTTGCCCGCCATTGAAGCAGTGATTAAGAGAGGACACGACACGATTTATTTATATATTCACGTATTCTGCAGGTTAGGTATCATCAGCATATCATTTTGAGTATGGAAGCTGTAGACCATACTAAAAAACATCTTTATCAAGTATTTGAAGGGAAATTAAATATGTTTTGGTACAAGATACGAATCATTTAGTCTAACATGTAGCTTTCCAACCTTCATTATTAATCTTACTATTGATCTATATATAAATCATGATTTTGAAGATCGAACCCAACCAATCGGTTAGGACCATAGAACCTCGAAGAAATTGGAAATTAATTTTAGTACCATATTGGTTCACATCTACACTCTTTTATCAAGCCTTAAAAGGCTAGTTATAAATCATCATTTGGTCTGTCAATTTAAAATTTTAAAAATAATATTAAATTGAAAGAAATTCACACTACATGCATTTTTATTTTCTCATTTCACCTCTCTTTTTTAATTATGGTTATTATTTGATATTTAATATAATATATTTATTACCAAGTACAGAGTGTGTTAAAAGTATTAGTGATTATTAAATATTTGTATTTGGTCAAAGAATGAAGTTATGAGCCACTAATATAAGGTCAATTATTTTAATATATAAATCTTTTTTTCTTGTCTTGCCACTAAAAGAATTATTTTGTATTGTTAAATCATCACTTTAATGCATTGTGATACTTTTATATTTTATAATTAATTATTGTATAATTTTCAACATTTATTATGTTCAGAGGAACCTGTTATACTTGTTTATTTTGATTTTGTTCAGATTAAATCAGTAAACATTAAAACAATAAATTTTTTCATTCCCAAATTCACCTTGATATAAATATCATCTAAGTAATACTTCATCCTTGTCTCTAAATACAAGTCGTTTATGGTAATTTGCACACATATTAAAAAATAAACTATTATAAGCTTAAGTTATTTATTTTATCCCACTTCATATTATTTTTGTTTAAGACGAGGGCTAAAGTTGTAAAAGTTTAAACTATTTTTCTTGAAAAAAAAAAGTAATACGACTTGTAAAAAAAGAAAATCTGAAACGACTTTTTTTAGGAACGGAGGAAGACTTTTTTTAGGAACGGAGGAAGTAACATAGCTGAATACTATTTCTAATAAACTCTTAACTTTGCTTTACTTGCCAAAACCAGTTTTGACGTATGATATTCAACATTTTCATCTTCTGGTAAATAATGCATTTAATAACACTACCTAATTTGACAATCACCATCTTACAAAATAACTGGGGTATATTTCACGGATCCATCTTATACTATATAGAAAAGCTAGAACCACTAAATATATGTATATATATATATCTCTTCAATTCATGTGCAGGCTACATAAACAAATTTAGAACACATGAAAATAATCTGAAAACTATCGACTTGAGAATCTTTCAATTTCGATCCTCATTCTGTATACAGTTGCTTGCATTTTCTATCCATTAATAATTGTTCCAATTATATATATAAAAAAAGAAGTTGTGCAAGAACCAAATCATCAAATTTCTCGCGAAATGTGAAGGCAAACCCGTAACATGATGAACTCAAAACATTACAACTTACTACGACAACACAAATTCATACGAAAATCAATGATAAAATCAAGAAAGATATCCCTTGGCCTTCAAGCTTTCTACAGAATCCTTAATAATTTGTTCCATGGGGATAAATTCCATACCCAACTCAATGAGCTTCTTTGAGCCATTTTTGGTCCTCAATAATCCTGGTTGCGTATCCTTTGGTAACCTTCCAACCCATCAAATTTAATCAGCAGAAGCTTATTATATTATATACAAACAATCTGTATATTTTAAGTGAAGTCATTCCATTTTAAGGAGCAGAGCAGCTTATTACCTGGGCACTTGGTAGTCTGGGCACAATTCAGCTACCTTAGCAGCAAAGTCGCCATAGTGTGTTACAGCTTCGACGCAAAGGTGTCGTCCACTCGCCCGTTTGTTCTCATATACTGTTATATGCGCAAGAGCCACATCTTTTACATGAACCAAACCCATAAAGAAATCTTCGTACACGTCAGTGCAACCTAGAAATGGAAGGCAGCCTTTTATATGTGAAACTTCGATACAAATTCTATACGAATAAGTGTAGCAATAATTAAAACATAACTGGTGTGGCAGATTTTATACACACTTGCATAGAAAACATATTGATTATAGATGACATTTGGCAAAAGTATTTACTTCTGATAACCGGGAATATGAGATTTAGAAGATTAAGCATCATCTACGGTAGAGTCTAAACAAGAATATTGATATTTTTTAAGAAAACTGAAAAGCATGGACAGTATACATCAAGGAAATAAAAAGAAATGTCGTAATTCTTCGATTTAATTTTCTTTTTCGATAATCGAAGCAGAACGAGCTAAACTCAATTGATCGTTCCATATTCCCTCAGCAGTTAATTCCCCCCAGTAAGAAAATGGGTTTACGTAGTATTTCACAGGAAAGACAAGTAGGTGGTGTAGCGTGTCGAGGCTGTTTCTGTCCTGCCGCCCATAACAAGACTTAGATGCCAAATGTAGTAATAGAGAAGTTAACTGGCAAAAGCGTACCCTGAATAAGTCGAAGAAGCATCTGCATGCTGGCATTTATAACTGGAGGGATAACAGGTCCCATTACCGTTCCAGGATTCACCACAACTACGTCGATTTCGTTTTCTTCAGCAAATTTCCAAGCAGCCTTTTCGGCCAAAGTTTTCGATAAGGGATACCAGACCTAAAAGAATCAGTAAGTTCGTTTAGTAAATATGCTTACATTTTGGCTAGCTAGTAAAGGAGTGTAGAATAGAAACCAAGAGTAATATATCAAAATGAAGCCTGTTTACATACCTTCTCTTTTACAGAAACGATAGAATTTACACAACCACTTCAGGCAATGAGTTTTCATGACTACAGTTCAAGTAGTATCAATTGAAAATTTAATTTGCTTTTAGTTCAATCATGTCCATTCCGAACCAATCAATAACATAACACGAGAAAATCACAGTACCCCCTTTTGCCTGCAATATTCCTCATCAGTCCAGCAGTCTTCATTCTTTTCCTTGTCAGCCGGCCAATTGGGGCTTGGAGTTATAGCAGAAATTGAAGACGTGACGACCACGCGCTGAACCCCGACCTCCTTTGCTGCCCTCAACACGTTAATTGTTCCCTCAACCGCCGGGTCCAACAGTTGACGCTGAGCACATGTACAAGCAATTAACATTAAAGCTATACGGTCATCAAACTAATTGCCAAATTGTATAGAAACAGAACTGTGCATTATTATTTTTCGTAACATGCAGATATCGAAGACCATACGAAAACCAAAACAAGATAGCAGAAAAAATCTTAATCACAGATGCAATGTAGGCCTAGACGGACAACGAAGCATGGCTCTCCCTTTTTGTTCTTCAGCAGTACTCAAACTAACACGGTTCGCCGTCGCGGTCGTCGATGGCGGATATGAACGATTCAGATACGTTGCTTTGTCGCGTAACGGTCGCGAGCGATACGCATTTTTTTTAAAAAAAATACCTATAACAAATTATAGATATCATATATGTTTTTCATAACCACTATCTATCAAATATGGAATAAATATCATGTAATATTTAATTTAAAAACATATATCTTCATATCATTATAGATATTTTCTATTTAAGATTAACTAAAATTGTGTTGGGCTTTTATTTTCTTATTAAATAAATATTTTTACCATTAATACTAACCCAATTAATGAAAAGCCCAACAAAAATAAGCCCAAATAATAACTAAACCCTAATTAAAATTTTTTTCATCTGCTGCCCAACGTCGTCATCGTGGCTTCTTCATCATCTTCCCCTCGTGACATTTCCCCAAAATTTCCTCCGATTTTTCACCGTTTTCCTTCCATGAATCTGATATATCGGCCGCCAAATTTTGGCTCGGCCGAGAACTCGCCGCGACACTGAGATTTAGCCCGCGACAGCTTCGTACCCGCACCAACCTGTATCTTTGGCGCGGGGAGGGCCGATACCGCTGCGGTGCGGCCGCGACGGCGAGCCGTGCAAACTAAGTACACTTACCTTGTGGGGCTTCTACGATTAAACTACGACCTTAGTGCAATCTTAAAGTGACCAAAAAAAAAAAATCGATGGCCAGATGAATCAAAGAGCAGTTTCGAAACCAGATCGACTGAGGTATCTATTATCCTTAAATTTTGGAAAACTCACCTGAGGATCGTGGACTGCATCGACGATGCAAGGTGACGCCACATGGAACACACCTGAGGCACCGCGGACGGCTCTTTGCACCGATTCATAGTCGAGAAGATTCATCTGGTACAGACGAAGCCGAGACTCGGCCCCTTCCATGGCCTCCAAGTGTTTCGTCTCTTTCTCATCCTCTTTACACCAATAAAAGAAATATATATTAAATCAAAGACAGCCTTGGAACAGATCAATCGAGTGATATCAGTGGAATCATGAAATGAACTGACTGAGATTTTGAACAGTGGCCTGAACGATATAGCCGCGGCCGAGGAGAAGCTTTACGAGCCACGAGCCAATGTATCCGCTGCCGCCAGTCACACAAACCACTCTGTCGCTCGACATCGCTATGTAAGGCTATTGAGCAACGTTTGCTGGAAGAACACCTAATGGTAGGGGTGTTCAAACGGTAATTACCGTACCGTACCGAACAACCGGTAACCGAAATTTTCGGTTTTAAAAATCTCATACCGAATACCGAACCGAAGTAAACCGGTTCGGTTCGGTAATAACCGAAAAATTTCGGTTATTTTCGGTAATTACCGAAAAAACCGAAATAAATTAAAAAAATTGAAAAATTAGTGTTTATGAAATTAGATATATTTAATTCTTCATATTTTTATATTTTTAATTATTTTTTTCCTATTTTTTATTATTTTTTTCTTATTTTCCCCTATTTTTATTATTTTTTCTTATTTTATTTTTATGTTTAAATTGTATATATATATATATCTATTAATATTATGTATAATATATATTTCTGTAATTATATATTATTATATATATTTCGGTAATTCGGTTACCGGTCGTACCGAAATTACCGAAAAATTTCGGTTCAAATTTTTTTATACCGAATACCGAACCGAACCGAAATTTCGGTATTCGGTTTGTACCGAACTTTCGGTATCGGTTCGGTACGGTCGGTTTACCAACTTTTGAACACCCCTACCTAATGGCATCGAAGCATCTTAGAATGGGGATTTTGAAGTAAATAGCCTTTGAATTGGTCATCTTTTATAAAATAGCACCCAAAATCGGATTTTACCTATGTAACCCTTACTAACTCTGCGTTAAAGACTATTTTACCCTTATTTATTTCAATCAACAACCTCAACAACACTTAACGAAAAAATTAATTAAAGGGTTTACAGGTTATACTGTAGCGAATCTGAAACATTAGACCCGTGATAGAAGGGAATGGTAAAAGTAAAAAAAAAAACAACCACTTTCACTTTTAGTAAAAAAAGCAAGCGTTCTCTCCCGGCCCTGCACTGCAATTCGTTTACTCTGCAACTCAAACTCAAACTCAAATCCGAACCTCAATCGACTCAATCGACAATGGCATTCAACGCGAACACCCAAAGAGTGGAGGTATGTGTTATACTCTTTGTCTTCTTCAATTTAACGCGAGAAGGGGATCTGGGAACGACCCATCGAACCCTAATTTGGTGCGGACCCGTGCTTGCTAGTTTAGGACCTGTGCTTGCAAGCATAGGACCTGTGCATGCAAGCGTACGTCGCTTTTTAATGCATGGGTCCCGTGCTTGCAAGCACGCGACCCCCGCTTATGAGCAGGGGACCTGTGCGTATTTCATGGGACTCGCCCCTAAGATGATGGTCCCAGCACGGGTCCCCTGCTTATAACGCTCGGGTCCATGACCTTAACGGGCGGGCCCCGTGTCACTGCGCGCGTAAGGTCATGGGACCCGCTCGTTATAAGCAGAGGACCCGCGCGTTATGACCAGGGGACTCATGCTCATAAGCGGGGGTCTCATGCGCATCTGTGCTTGAATCTCGGCACACTGCGCGCGCAAGGTCATGGGACCCGCTCGTTATAAGCAGGGGACCCATGCTTATACGCAGGGGACCCATGCTCATAAGCGGGGGTCTCATGCGCATCTGTGCTTGAATCTCAGCATATGCGATGCGGTACCCTGCGCATCTGTGCATAAGAGTTTTCTATTTTCAATATGCATACCACGTAATTTGCTAAAATGTGTTTTACGTATAAATTAGGTTGTGATGAAGAAGCAGTTCGGCACGGGGGACGAAGTTCCTGATTGCCGTGTAAAGCTGAGCTCGTTATACGGCGAGGCCGGCGAGCTGATAAGACAGTGTCTTAACCAAGAAGAGTTGCAGATTTTTTGTGCCGAAAGTCCGTTCGGCCGCCTTGTTAGTGCCGAGCCTGATTTTAACCTCTCGTGCCAGTTGCTGTGGTACCTTATCCAGAGCCAGACGAGACTGCATAACCACGAAGAGCTGTGGATGATTATTGACGACAAACCACTCCGATTTTCAAAATCGGAGTATTGCCTAATCACCGGGCTGAAGTGCGCAGCCGAGATATCGCCGGTAAACGACGACTCACAATTCACGAGGAGACATTTGGCCGTAGATCAACAATTCGCATGACGGACGTGCAGCATGCTTTGGAGGAGTTGTCTGGCGACGAGGAAGTGTGGACTTCGAGAAGTTGAAGTTGGTGGACGTCTACTTTGCCACCGCCGTGTTGATGCCTCGACCGTCGAAGAAGGACACCGTCGTCAGTCCCTGGGTCCTTAGTCTCGTCGAAGATAGGTTTGCATTCTCCCAGTATCCTTGGGGCAGCGTGGCTTTCAATGAGGTCATACGCACTGTAAAGGTAAATCTACGGGAGAGGGCACGGAAGTGGCTGATCAGTGGGTTCGTACAACCACTTCAGGTGGTTTATATTTAAGCTTCTTCGTATACCTTGTTGCCGACACGACAATCATATAATTGCTAATATTTTTTGCGTTATTTGTATTCAGATACTAGCATACGAGTGCATATCGGGCTTCGAAGACGCCTGTGCGTGGCGCAAAGAAGAAGATTTTACGCCACGCATGCTGAGGTGGGTGACGAAAAATTGGCCTCGCAAAGCATGCCAGAGTCTTAGGATGGTCGCAGATGCCGTCGACGGGGATTTTGTACGAGGATTGTTAGTGCCGTCAGCGGAGGAGTTCGAGGCGGCGTACATTAGGGACAACGTTTTTGACGTTGGGGCGGCACACGAGCTCTTCGACCGTGTGACGGGCCTACTCCTGTAGGGAGAGAAGGTTAGGTGTTCCCGTGGCCACCGCGATCGTGGCGAGGGTCCTAGCCGGCAGAATTCCGAAGCTGAGGTAATCCTCCAGATCGAGAGCAGTGGCCGTCGCTACGACGATGATTTAGCTATTGTACCTGTTCAAGAGTTTCCCACACCTGTGGCGGTGGTTGAGGCTGGAGATTTTGGTGCTTCGTCGAGTCCCGAGGAGTTCGAAGAAGAGGCAAATCGACCGTAAAAATTGTTGATCTAAGTGATGAGGATTCAGAATCAGATAGAAATGAGAAGTGGCGCAAGAAGTACCTCGGGCGAGTGGACTTCTCCGGGCGTCAATTGATTCATTTATATGATCGCGTGCTCATTGACAAGTACCTTAAAGCGGCAAAATTTAGGTAAATTTTTTCTTTCGATGTCAAACTCATTTATCGTACATAACACGTAATAATTTTTTTGCAGTGATAAGGTTTGGGAAAGTGACATGTTCGACGTGGATGCCCAATGCTTCTACATGTTGCTCTTCGATGATATGCTCAAGTCCAATTGTCTTGACGCATATCTAGATTGCTTGAGGCGAATCTATGCAGACTCCGATAATTATCCTCGCGTCTACGTCTTTCCAAGTTACGTGTAAGACGAGCACTTTAGAAAGGCGCAGAAGTTGAATAGGAAGACGAAAGTGACGGTGGATGATATGGATGAATTCCTCAATGGATTGTCGACAAGCAGTCGGAGATGGTTGGAGCGTCTCACGGAGGATGAATTGGTGCGATGCAAGTACGTCATCTCTCCTGTTTTCGCAAAAAGTCACTGGGCAGTGCTTATTTTTTATGCGTCAACGCAAACCTTCGTCATTAACGATTCATTGGGCGTGCATCAGGTTTAATTCACCGGGAGAGTGTTCGTAAGTAGCTGAAATCCGTATGTCTATCATTTTTATTTATTTAGTAACATGTTCGTAACATTTGCTATATTTTGTAGGCGGAGTTTCTTTCTGCATATTGGCGCTTCAAGTTCAATATTGTGACAAATGTGAAGTTGAGTAATAGAATGAACCGAAACCAGAAGGCCGGGCTTGGATTGCGGGGTTCATGTGGCGTTGACGGTGATGGTTGACACGACCGAGTTTAATGAATATCAAAGGCAACTTGATATTTCAGCATATCGCTTCATTATGGCCGCACGGATATTGCGTGATCAGCATAGCTGTATGCTCCATTTATTGGTTTGAGTTTGGAAGTGTTAATTGTAGGTGGTTTCGGACATGTTGGACATGGTTTAGTTGAAGTCTTTAATGGATGTTAGTTTGTAGGTTTAGTTGAATAAATTTTTTTTCATATTGTTCAATTATCGGTGCGACTCAATAAGCGCACGCAACCAACCCTAAATTGGCAGACGACCCGTTTATATACGCTTGGGACCCGTCCATCAGCGCCAATGCAATACGCGCGGGTCCCTTGATTTTACGTGCGGGTCCCCAGATCAGAAAGCGTCGGTCCCTGTGTATATGCGCTGGCCCCTTGTGTATATGCGTGCGGGGCCCCAGATTAGAAAGTGCGGGTCCCTTGATTTTGCGTGCGTGTCCCCTGATTTGACGTGGTGGTCCCCAGATCATAAAGCGCCGGTCTCTTGTGTATATGCGCCGACCTTACCTTATGCGCGGGTCCCATGTGCGCACGGACCTTACGTTATGCGCCGGTCCCTTGTGCGCATGGACCTTACCTTATGCGCGGGTCCCTTAAGTTTATTAAAAAAGAAAAAGTAAAACAATTTAATTAAAAACAACGCATGAATGCATTAAAAGCTGCACGATCATTTTGCACCAAGCAAGCTCACCTAATTATAAATCTTCTACATCATCGTCCTTAAGAAAAATCACCTATATTTGTCTTTTATAGGTGATAATCATGACGATCACGAGCATTTTTTCAAGTCGATGGTCAGTGGATAATTCGCGAGGACAATACGTCGAACTGGGTTCCCGATCCAAGTTGCCGTGACAATCAATCTTGGTCGACGACGATTCCTGCACGTTAGTGGATCTCACTAACGAGATATTGAATGCATTGTCGTTACGCGGAGACAATACCAAGCTTAGGATAAGCTACATGCCTTGCATAGACTACAATTATGTGCGCCCCATCTACATCGAGAACCATTACGGCGTACGTGCGTACCTTGGTTTTGGTTGTCCACGATCAAGACCACCTCTTCACGTGCAACTTGAGTTATCCGTAATTGCTGCACCGCCCCATCAACCTCATCATAATGAGGTGTGGGGACCCGACCTCGGCCTTACAGCGCAGTGCGATACAAACGCAGAAATCCAACCATTTGAGGGTTTTCCCAGCACATCTTACAACCCTCCTTACCAAAGTAATGAAAGCAGTGGCTATTTAGGCGATTACTCCGGAATGGGCGGCCAAGACTATGATAATAAGAACGAGCAAGTCGGACGGGAAGATGAAAATGAAAACGAGCAAGGTGCTACAATCGAAAATGATGATGATGACGACGATGATGCCGAGTTTGATGTCGATGAGCACGACTACGCTCTAGATGTTGCCGAAGATGGTACCTATTCGTTTACGGATGGTTCGACCCTATACGTTGGACAAGAATTTCGTACCAACAAAGAATTCAAGGACGAAATCAGTAAAATCACAGTCGCTGCATGCTTCGAACTCCAAGGGGATAGGTCAAACAACACCCTGTACGTAGTGAAATGTGCGAAGGAGAACTGTGAATGGCGAGAACGAGCTGCACAAGACAAGAACTCCCCCTTTTTATCAATCCAAAAGTACAGCAACACGCACACGTGTGGCGTGTCTCATCGATGCCGGAGACATCGCCAGGGAAGTCGTCGCTCGTATCGAGCACGTTGTTGGAAAATTTCAAGGCTCCTAAAGACATCCTGACACCCAGTTCCATACAGTCGACGATGCAGAGCAGGGGAGTAGAAGTTTCATACTCAAGGCTTGGAGAGGGAAACAAATTGCGACCGATGAACTAGTTGGTAACAGGGACGCTTGCTACGATTTACTGCCGGCGTACTTAGATGGGGTGAGGCAAGCCAACGAGGGCAGTATCACCGATTGGGAGATGGACGAAGACAATCGGTTCAAGTACATGTTCTTGGCATACGGCGCATGCGTCAGAGGGTTTACGTACATGAGGAAAGTCTTTTCTATCGACGCGACTTTTTTGAAGGGAAAGTATAAGGGTGTCATGATGATTGCCACTGCGCAAGACGACGATTACCATCAATATCCTATAACATGGGGTCTTGCCCACGGGACGGAGGGAACGGAGTCATGGACGTAGTTTTTCTCGAGATTGCGACGTTTTGTCGCGGATGGCGACGATCTCGTGATAATTTCTGATCGGAACCCTGGAATAAAGAATGCGGTTCTGACCGTTTTTCCGAACGCGTTCCATGGTTTCTGTGCGTGGCACCTTCAACAAAACGTGAAGACGAAAATGAAGAAGAAAAGGTGCTTGCCCTATTTTTTGGCGTGTCGCCACTGCCAACACAAAGAGCGAGTCCGACCGTCATTTTAGGCAGCTTGAAAAAAAATACACGGACGTGGGAAAGTATCTTGACGAAGTTCCAAAGGAAGCGTGAACGCGGGCATATTGCCCTATATCAAGATACAACATAATGACGACCAATGGATCCGAGTCTATAAATGCGGCTCTACGTAAGGACAGAGAGCTTCCAATTATTGGACTGTTTTACTCGATTCATCGACTAACATAATCATGGTTCAGTAAGCATCGGCGATCTGCGAAAGCTTCAATCTCCGCGAAAATGAGTACGTTTACGCCGAAGGTGGAGTCGATCATATGAGAGAATTTCGCCGCGTCGCAAAAATTTCATGCTTCGGAAGTCGGGCATCTAACGTATAACGTGTACGGGGAGCATGTGAATGAGGTTGTCGATTTGGGGCTGCGCAAATGCACGTGCATGATGTTTGACATCGATCGTATCCCATGTCCACATGCGATATTTGTAGTGGGACCAATAATTGTTCGCTTATTGGAGTGAGACCAATAATTGTTCAATTATTGATGAAAAGTGACATGTCAGAACAGTGTCTTCATTTATTGGTCAAAAGTGACATGTGAGAGCAGTGTCTTCATTTATTGGTCAAAAATGACATGTCAGAGCAGTGTCATTATACAATATGTACATGACAGATGACTTGACATTTGATTCCCGATTTGGGGCTTCAAAGGATGTGAAAATCTAATATTATTAAATTCCTTAATAAGATAATAATTAATAAAAAATTAAGTACGCGATATAAAAAAAATAACCGCTAGACTAACAATATCTAACTCCAAGTTATATAAAAAAAATATTCCAACATGTAGTTCAAGTTGAACGATCTCTGACGTAAATATAGTAAGAGAGCACACTCAGAAAACACACTCGTGTTTGTGATTTCTGAAGTATGTAACAATCTTATAAACCGAATGTCATTCCAGCGGTTTTATCCAATTTTTTTGTTCTGTGCTCTTTTATGTTGACTTTTTACTTTTACTGTTCTATCACGGGTCTGATGCTTGCCAATCGCTACAGTAAAAACTGTAAACCCTTTAATACCCCATAATGTTTATTACATAACTAACCTAATTAAATATTATAAAATATAGTTAATTTAAAAATACAATACTAATTATATCAGGGTCATAATATATAATGCTTAAAATTAAATCCTAAATATTGAAGTGTTTAAATCATTATCACGTACAATTACAATAGCATATCTTGATAAAATTATCAAATAATTTATTCTACCATTCCTTTTCTTTTTCTCGCCCTTCTCCAACCCGAGCTTGTTCGACATCCTTCTGCACGGCGTCGTTTCGGACAGCCTCGCCTACTCCTTCGCTCACTTCGCTCAGATCGTCGTCGTCGTTTCGGACAGCCTCGGGTGCTTGTCCTTGGATCACTTCGGTCATAGCATCGTCGTTGTCGCCGTCGACCTCGAGAGCATCGTCGTCGCCGTTTAGGAATCTGTAGATCTCGGCCACGATGAACGCCCTCCTTTGGGAGAGGTCGACGCCGAGGTCAACCTCTAGACGGCGGCGGACGGCTAAGGCCGTGGTAGTCCAGGGTCCGAGCCACGGACGATTTCGTGGAGGCAGGCGACGATTTGGGCGTCCGTCAGCATTCTTCCTGTTTTGTTTCCGGGATTATTAAAAATGTTATTTTCGGATGCTGTGTGTTTGATAATGTAGACATAATTGAAGCCCTACAGCTTGCAAAACCGTAAGAGCTTTCGAAAATCCTAACATATAGCACGGGACCCAAGCTCTAGTGCACGGGACCCACGCTCTAGTGAGCGGGACCCAATCTCTTGTGCTTGGGACCCAAGCTCTAGTGGATGTGTCCCAAGCTCTAGTGCATGAAGCATGACCACGAGTAACAGTACTTCCAACTGGAAATTCGACGCTCTCATGGCCACACATCAGTATATAACATTTGAAGAAAATGAAATTAGGGTTTACGACCAACGCGTGTATGGGGCATGGGACCTGTAAATAAGAAGCGATTCTGCGCGGATCCCTTGTGTCTACGCGCAGGTACCCTGCATTTATGTGTGGGTCCCATGATCTAATGCGCCGGCACTAATGTGCGGGAACCATGCACTGATGCGCGGGATCCATGAATTGATGTGCGGGTCCCGTGAATTTATTCGCCGTACTAATGTGCGGAACTACTGCTTTTATGTGGGGTCCCATGATCTAACGCACGGGTTGCATGCTTTCAAGCAGGGTCCCCTGATCAACTGGACGTCGCAAAAAGCGAACAATGAACATGTTCGGCCTTCCAAACCGGAATTTCGAAGCTTTGAGAACCCATTTAGTTGGAAACAGGGTCTAGGACTGAGAGTTACAAATTTATATGGTTATATTCAAAATACGACCCGGAAAAATACTTACAGTGAAGCGTGAGGTTCGAAATCTTTCACTGAGGACTTTCGAGTGTTCCTTCGCCTGTGAAGAAGGTGATATGAGGTCGGGTCGACTGACTTGCAGAAGCAGAAGAAATTGTAGCTGATTTTTCTTAAGGACAGTGATGATGAAGAAGAAGAATAATAATTAGGTGAGGTGGAATGAATGCTTTCTGCTGCAAAATGGACGTGCAGCTTTTAATTCATTTCAGGCGTTGTATTTTATTTTTGTTTTCCTTTTTTTAATTAATATTAAGGGATTAGAAGAAGATGATTAAGTGTTAATTAAAAAGGGTGCTATTGACCAAAAAAATAAGTCAAGAGTGCTATTTTTTTGAACTTGACCACGTCAAAGGCTATTTTTTAAAAAGACCCTCTTGAATGCTAGGTGTATAACATATCATATATAATAGAGAATTACTATTCACCGCCCTCTTTTCCTAGTCACCGCCCCTAAACGGCTGTAAAAAGACGATTTTGCCCTTATGATATTTAAATTAATTTAAAAAGAAAAAACTAACTAAATATATAATTCCGGTATGAAATACTGAAAACTACATACACAAATAAATTCGAACTATTGATCGATACGGAAAAAAAATTCGATTTAACATTTTAGGTCCGATCGATCGATATTTTCGGCCCTTCAGTGCACGGGCCGAACGAAATTTTCGGCCGGGCTGTGTACGGGCCGATTGATATTTTTGGCCCGGACATTGCCTGGCCAAAAATTTCGTTCAGTCCTGCAGTGTACGGGCCGAACTTTTTCGGTCCTGACAGGTCTGACCGAAAAAATCGATCGGTCAGTACACTGCAGGGCCAAAAATTTCGATGGTCCGCTGCACTGCCTGGCCAAAAATCTCGATCGGCCGTATTTTTTTTTCTTTCTCGGGAAAAATTTATTTGTATTAGTAATTTTTTTGTGAAATTGACTATCTATTGTATTAGTAATTCGAAACGGAATAAAGATGAAAAAATATTCCAAACATAAACACAAAAAAATTACTAATACATATAATTACTCCCGAAAAACTTAGAAAACAAATACGGTCGATCGAGATTTTCGGCCAAGCAGTGCAGCGGACCATCGAAATTTTGGCCCTGCAGTGTACTGGCCGATCAATTTTTTCGGCCAGACCTGTCAGGGCCGAAAAATCGTTCGGCCCGTACACTGTAGGGCCGAATGACTTTTTCAGCCAGGCAGTGTCCGAGCTGAAAATATCGATCGGCCCGCACACAGCTCGGCCGAAAATGTCGTTCGGCCCGTGCACTGCAGGGCAGAAAATATCGATCGACCGGTCCTAAAATGTTAAAGAGATTTTTATTTCCGTATCGATCAATCGTTCGAATTTATTTGTCTATCTAGTTTTCAGTATTTCGTACCGGAATTATATATTTAGTTAGTGTTTTCTTTTTAAATTAATTTAAATATCATAAGGGCAAAATCGTCTATTTACAGTCCTTTAGGGTGCGGTGACTAGGAAAAAGGGGCGGTGAATAGTAACCCAGTATATAATATGATGACAAACCTAATGACTAATATACAATATATGATATATATAATATTATATTAGAGCATCTCCAACCCGCAACATGAAAATACAGTTAATTCTGCACAACAATACAGCTGCTACGGTGCTTTTACTCCAACCCATAAACTCTATTTTCTACACTAATTTTCACTCGAACCCATTAACTCTATTTTCTACTCTAAAAATCAAATTCCTATTAAACTTTATATTATAAAAATTAAAAAGTATTTTTAAAATTAACTAAATTATAAACTTAGCATATTATTTCATTATAATTTTATTATTAAAACAAAAATATAAATATATACTAGGATATTAATATTATTTTTACTTTTATTATTATAAGAATATCAAATATTTAAATATAATTAAAATATTTTTTATTAAAGAAATTATAAATAAATAGAAAGTACAACACAAGTTTTGTGTTGAAAATTGTGTTTACTCTACATCTAGAGTATGTCTGCTAATCAACACAATATTAATGTTAGATATAGAGTCCCATTGAAGTAAAGACGCACTTATTTTTGTGTTTTACACAAAAAATGAAGTACTCGTTGGAGATGCTCTTAGTAAGGAGTTTCCCTATAAATAGGGACGATCGAATGGCAAAAAAAAAACACAAATAGAAAAATGGAGGAAAAGAGAGAGAGAGAGAGAGAAATAAAAGAAAAAAAATAGAGGGTTTGCTCGGTATTTGCTCCGACTATAAAGAGAGATAATGAGTGTTCTCTCCTTTATAGATTGAGAGGTTGTAACCCCTATTTTTACCCCATTAATAAATTTCTCCCTCGCCCGTGGTTTTTTACCCCAATCAAAAAGGGGTTTTCCGCGTAAATTCATGTGTCTCTTTTATTTTTACGCTGTCCACTTTACAACAAGTTGTATCAGAGCCATGTTTGATTGATATTCTGATTATGCTCTGTGGTTACAGCTTTGTCTTATCTTCCACATCAGAAAAGATATCAAAGAAAATTGTCTGGAGTATGGGTGGATTGGGTCGGGTTTTGCGGGTTTCGGGTTTTTCGGGTCGGTACCCGATTTTTTCGGGTTTTTATTTTGATACCCGACCCCTACCCGACCAATTTCGGGTATCCAGGTCTAAGGAACAAGATACTTACTCATGGCCTTTCAACCACTGAGCCAAGCAAGCTTTTTAGTTTATTCTTATATGATAGTAATATAATTAATTTAATAAATTAAGTTTCTTTTTTTTAAAAAAATCGGGTCGGGTACCCGATAAACCCGATCGGGTAGCATATTGCTACCCGAAACCTGACCCGAAGTATTACATCGGGTATCGACCCGATACCCAATTAAACCCGATTTTTCACCCCCGATCGGATAAAACCCGATCGGGTTGGGTCGGGTACCCAAAACCCGACCCCGAATGCTCACCCCTAGTCTGGAGGCTATCACTGGCAGACCAACAACGACTACAAGTGATGCCAAATGGAAGAACATAGACGGTCATCGCCAATATCATCTGACATTAGCAGATGATATATTATCAAGTGTCGAAGAGAAAACTAGAGCGAAAGAAATTTGGGACCATCTTGAGAAGTTGTATCAAGTGAAGTCACTCCACAGTCGAATTTTTCTGAAAAGGAAATTATACCATCTACGAATGGAAGAATCTTCTTCATTTACCGAGCACGTCAACAAGTGGTATCAGAGCCAGACCTGATTGATATTTTGATTATGCTATGTGGTTACAGCTTTGTCTGATCTCCCACATCAGAAAAGATATCAATACGGTTTATCGTTACGGAAGAGTTTATTGGCAAGTCCTGGCAATAGACTGTGTAAGTAAGTTCTGTCTAGGTGGCTGGTGCCAAGCAGGACCATTGTGACCCCACCAGATCTCATCTGGAAATTTACTTAGAAGGGTAATTTTGTCTAGAAAGCTGGTCGCTACCCTTTCTGCAAATTATCTGATCAGTTCTATTTGGCTAGACTGTTGAATTTCTCCGACGATAGCGACGTGGGAAAAATGGCAGCTAAAAATGAAATTGAGAAATTCAACGGGAGAAACTACTCACTGTGGAAAATGGGGATTTAAGACAATTTTATTGAAAGAAAAATGTATGGAGGAATTGACAGTGACCAGGGCAAGATCAGGAGCCCGTGGTCCAAACGTGAGCCGAAAACGGACAAGACTTGGGGAGTCTGGTCCAAGTGGGAGTTGTTCGCCGATACATATCCAATCCTGGCCGGGAGCACTAGAGTGTTGTTAGAGGATTCTCAGATATATTATGGGAACCACTGATCTCGCATTATTAGTAATTTTACTGTCCATGGTTATGTTGATGCAGATTATGCAGGTGAACTTGATAAAAGCAATCCATAACCGGATATGTGTTTAATCTTGCTGGCGAAGCCGTAAGCTAGGTTTCAAAACTGTGGTCCATTTTTGTAATGTCAACAACGGAAGCAGAATATATAGCAGTTACGCAAGCCAAGGCGATATGGTTTAAAATAGAGGATTTGTTCGGTATCTGCTCCGACTATAAAGAGAGATAATGAGTGTTTTCTCCTTCATAGATTGGGAGGTTGTAACCTCTATTTTTACCCATTAATAAATTTCTCCCTCGCCCGTGGTTTTTTACCCCAATCAAAAATGGGTTTTCCACGTAAACTCCAGTGTCTCTTTTCTTTTTACACTGTCCATTTTACAACAACGTTTAGCGGATTTATCTGTTTTGAGGGTTCAGATTCTCTGTCCCACTATTGTGTCCCAATTTTCGTCCCATTCTTGACAAGTGTCCAATCCAGGTTAAGATTTCCTTCTTTTGGTTTTATTTTAATTTATAATTATTTAATTGCATATTCCACCAAATTTAAAATCTTCATTATTTCATTAAATTTATATGATATCAAATAAACATATCTAATTTATTATTTATTTCGTTACCATCATATTGATATCCATATGTTATATTTTTTATTTATAAATATCATGTTATTTTGTCCCATTAATTAATTAGGTTTTTTTTTTATATATATAAGGATCCTTTTCCAGTGTGTGTGATTAAATATTCCTATTAATCCAAGCGGTTGAGGGCACGTGTAAAGTGGAACAATTTGTGGGATAGTTATTGGGTCAGGAGATCCGATTCCCTCTTTTGAGAAATTGTGGTGAGATGATTAAATGAGTAATCTTTTTTTTTTGTCAAACGAAAGTTTCATTAAAAAACGGGCAAAAACATAAAATGGTACCCAATGTTTATCCTCTGGACCAATTTATTCCTTGATGTTTCGCGAGGACCAATTTAGTCCTCGATGTTATCGAATTTGAACCAAATTGGTCCCCGCCGTTAAATAGCCATTAATTTAGATGAAAATCGGCACGTGGCGACATGTGATTAGGCAGACTTAAAAATTCATAATTAAACATTAAAAAAGGGAGAAAATTCCAGAAAAGGAAAAATTAAAAAAAAAACGAAAAGAAAAAACAAAGCTAATAAATTAAAATAAAATAAAAAAGAGTGAATTAAATTAAACTACAAATAAATCAAAGTCTATTAAATAAATTATAATGAAAATGTCTTAAAATAATAAAATTAAAATATAGAAAATAATACAAAATTAAAATGACTTATGTAAAAAATAAACAAAAAAAGAGAGATAAGATGTTAAAACTAATAAAAACAAAGAGAGAATAATTTAAATTATAAATAAATTAAATTCAATTAAAATAAGGTGAAGCTATAGAAAAATACTCAATTGGATAAAATTTTTACACATAGGTACCCATGTCAGAAAATTTTATTGATATGTACCCGATTTAATTTTTACCAGTTTCTTTAGTCACGTCGTACATTCCTGTGTGTATATTGCGTACCATAACACGTTGATATAGGGTACCCAAATATAGCATACGTCGTACCTACGACATGCATGTGTGTTACATAGGGCGTACCTAAATATAGCATACGTCGTACCATTTTCTGTTCTATAGGGTACCCAAATGTGTTGATATAGGGTACCCAAATGTGTTGTATGGTGTACTTTTCGGGGATCGGGTACCTATGTGCAAAAAATTTATCCTGTTAGATACGTACATATAAAAAAAATCCTGACAGGGTACTAAATTACAAGTTTTTATCCAAATAAGTACTTATGTGTAAAGACCCCTTAAAATAAAATGATAATGAAAATATATTAAAGTAATAAAATTACAATATAGAAAAAAAAAGCTAAAATAACTTATGGAAAAAATAAACAAAAAAAGAGATACGAAATGTTAAAACTAATAAAAACTAAAAATAAAGAGAGAATTAAATTAACTTACAAACAAATTAAGTTCAATTAAGAATAAAATGATAATAAAAATGTATTAGAATAATAAAGTTAAAATAGAGAAAAATACAAAAATAAAATAAGATAAGTAAAAATTAAACAAAAAAAGAGAGAGAAAATGTTAAATTAATAAATTAAATTAATATAAAAATAAAGAGAGAAATAAATTAAATTATAAATAAATTAAATTAAACTAAAAATAAAATGATAAAAAATTTAAATAATAAAATTAAAATAGACAAAAAATACAAAATTAAAATAACTTACGTAAAAATTAAACAAAAAAAAGAGAGAGAAAATGTTAAAACTAAAAAAATATAAAATAAGAAAAAATAAAGAGTAAAACATATTTATTTATTAAAAACTAAAAATAAGTGAAAAAATAAAATAGTAAAAATGTCACTGAAAGTTGACGAAAATTTCTGATCTCGTCACTGTCCAATTAACGGGGATTCAATCGTCCCAGTATATTTTTTTCCTTTGTTTAACTTATTATTTTTAATTTATTTTCATGATTTTAAGTTATTATTTTTAAATTCTTTATTTATTTATTATTTAATTCATTAGTAACTTTCTCCTTTTTTTTTTTTTTTTTTGGTAGAATGAATTTCATTTACCATACTGGCGGCCTTTTACTTGTTACATCATCCCATTCTGGTAGCTACTTCTACTGAACAGAAACAGAACACACACGCTGATACATGACTGTTCTATTGGCATTTCTAACATTACTGAAATTACTGATTCTCCATTGCACTTCCCTGGCAAGCACCTGAAATATCTGGTCTTCTGTCCGCGACGCCCTCGCATGTATCCTTCTGTTCCTCTCATTCCACAACTGATATAGCATGGCAGAAATTACCGCAACCTTGATTCCACAAGACACATTCTTTTTGCCACCTATACTCACCATCCATTCGCAGAGATCGGCAAACTTTTTAATTGTGACTTTTTCTTGTAGCCATGTCTCAACTCTTTGTGCCATCCTTTGGCTAAAATTGCATTCCAAAAAGAGGTGTTCCACTGATTCCTCGGCTATTCCACATAATTGGCATCTGATATCATTTATCTCCATACCCCAGTTAGACATTCTATCCAACGTCAGCAACCTTTTCTGTAGAAGTAGCCAAAGTATCACCGAGTGTTTGGGCAATGAATATTTGTTCGACACAGCTCTATGATAGGGAAACTGTGGGGTTGCACCTTTGAGCCAATCATACCCAAGTTTTACTGTGTATCGTCCATCCTTGGCCATTGTCCATTGCCTACCATTATACCCATCCCGAAACCTTTCTTTTATGCTATGAATTTTCTTTCAATACCAACTTGCATCCGCTGCTGGCTTATATTCCCAAACATTAGATTCCTTTAAGTAAGCCACATTAATCCATTTAATCCACAAAGAGGACCCATCCATTGTAATATCCCATATTTGTTTCCCTATTAGTGCTGTGTTCCATGTGGCACAATCTCGAATGTTTAACTCTCCCTGTTTTTTTGGTCTGCAGACGAGATCCCAACTAATAAGTGGTAAGCTTGATCCTTTTTCCTTTGGTCCCCAAAGAAATTCTCTGCACATGCGGTCCACTTCTTTTGAGACAGATTTTGGCAGCATAAAAATTGACCCCCAATACCCATGCGTAGCTAGGAGGACAGAGTTAATCAAGCATAAACGGCCAGCATATGATAAATTTCGGGTAGCCCAACTTCGTAGCCGAGCAGTGATTTTGTCCACTAACACTTGGCAGGAATGCTTGCTCCATTTGGTAGGTGAAACAGGTATGCCCAAATATCTCATTGGATATCGTCCAAGGTTAAAACCAGTAATCCACTGGATTACCTCCACCTCTGCTTGTGGTATACCAGCGAGATAGAGACTGGACTTCTGATTGTTGGCTTCCAACCCCGATACTGCCTTGAAATGGTCAAGAGCCTCCTTAATCACCTTAACTGCTCCGCTTCTTCCTTTGCAGAAGATCATAAGATCATCTGCAAAGCATAGGTTTATCAATTTAATCTGTTTACACAATGGGTGGAAACGGAACCGATTATCAGTGGCTGCTAGAAGCATTTTCCTTGATAGGTATTCCATGGCTAGGACAAACAGTAAGGGTGATATGGGATCACCTTGCTGCAACCCTCTGCCACCCTTGAAACATCCAACCACTGATCCATTAATCGCAATGGAGTATGTCGCAGTCGTCATACATTCCATAATCCAATTTATGAACTTCTTTGAGAATTTCAGTAAGCACAACCACTCCTTGAGGAAGTTCCACTCCAATGAATCATAGGCCTTTCTTATGTCCACTTTCATTAGTCTCGAGATGAAGCATTTTTCTTATTGTAGAGTCTTATCAAGTCTTGGCACAATAAGATATTATGCACTATAGACCGCCCCTCCACAAATGCACTTTGATTCGCATGAATAATTTTGGGCAGCAAGGGCTTGAGCCTGGAACACAGCAACTTGGATATACATTTATATATGGTGTTGCAGCAAGAGATTGGCCTGAAATCCTGTGCTGAGGATGGGCTGGGGGTTTGGGAATAAGGCAGAGAATTGTGCCATTGATACTTGGCACAGGTTACCTGTGTGGAAGAAATCCAGAATGGCATCTGTAACCTGTCCCCCTACTACTTGCCATGCATGTTTGAAGAAGCCACTTCCATAACCATCCGGCCCTGGGGCAGCATCTTCATGGATGGTTTTCATAGCTTCAAATATCTCCATCCTCTCAAATGGTTTGATTAGCTTTAGTTGGTCCTCCACTGTAAGTGTATACCCTTCAGCTGCTACCATCTGTTCTGGACTGGGTATTACAGCCTTAGATGTGCCCACCATCCCTTGGAAATAGTCAACAAAGTGCTGTTGGATAAGTTCCATGTCTGTTAAGATGTTGCCCTCAGAATCAGTTATAGACAGAATTTTGTTATTGTAGGCTCTCTTCTTGATAGAAGCATGGAAGTAAGCAGTATTTTGGTCGCCTTTGTCGAGCCATCTAGCTTTAGCTTTTTGGCGCAGGAATTTGTCATTTGCTTTGCTAAGGAAACTGAAATCCAATCGAGTGGTCTCCTCTGCCTCCAGAGCTCTCTGTTCAGGGGATCCTTGTGTAGGGCCATTTGACATTCCTCAAGTACTTTCCGGTAATATCAGTCTTATTAATAATGTCTGCAAACATTTCCCTGTTGAGGGCCTTGAGCGGGCCTCTCAGGTTTGCCAGGTTTCTACTTAGTCCTCTCATTGCCGAGTTAGCTGTAGTATTCCAGCTCTTCTCTACTGTGTTCAAGAAAGAAGGAGCAAGGTGCCACATGTTGTAGTATTTGAAAGGTCTAGGCTGCCCTTGTTTCTAGCACGGATCTCTGAGGTTGATGGGAGAATGATCTGAGATACCTTCATTCAGAAATACTGCAGTATGATCAAAGTATTTAGTAATCCAACATTGGTTAGCAAATGCCCAATCAAGTTTGCACCATATCCTTTTCTCATGTTTCTGTTTGTTGGACCAGGTATAGTGGCAACCACTCCTCCTTATTTCAGACAATTGACAGTGGTCTAGACATTGGTTGAAGCTGTTAAACTCATTCACAAGTATTTCAGATCCTCCCAGTCTATCCTCAAAACCTCGTATGTTGTTAAAATCACCCCAAATCATCCAAGGTTCCTTTATTGCTGCCCCTATCTGTTTCATAGACTCCCATAGTGATTCCCTCTCATATTTGCCATTCTGTCCATATACTACTGACATCAGAGTAATAAGCTCCCCATTCTTCCTAACTCTGAAGTGCATGATCTGATAAGCTCTAGTTTATAATCATTTCTCCAAGTAACTATTATTCTTCCATTGGGATGATTATTCATATTATGGTTGAATCCCCATCCATGGAATTTCTGCTGCATGACAGCCTCCAATTGTCCAACTTTCAGCTTAGTTTCCAGAAGACACATAATATTTATATTATATTTTGTGCAGAAAAGAGCTAGCTCTCTCTGCTTTGCGGGGCCATTAAGACCCCTAACATTCCAGATGGCGCAGCTATCCATAACCAAGGTCATTGACCCTCTGCTTGGAAGGGTTGTTGGGGTGTTGCTGTGGTGTCTCCAAGTTCTCTGTCTGAACCATATCTGCCCAAGATTGTTCCCTATGGATTCTCCCAGCAGGTGAAACAGATTCAGTCATCTGCTTACTTACAGGAGGCCTCTTAATCAGCTCATTTCTACTAGCTGCCCCCTCAGTTTGGGTAACCACCTGCTCACTGGTAGGGATCACAGGTATTTGCTGTGGGTGGCCCTGTTTATTCTGCTCATTAGGCTTCCAAACTTTCTTTGTCCCCTATCTGCAAACCTCAGTTTCATGGCCATATTTGTTACATTTAGAACATAAAGTAGGTTTCCATTCATAAGAAACCTTTTGCTCCACAAGTTGCCCCTTTTCATTTAGGAATTGGATACTCTCCTTCAAAGGTTTTGTGAGATTCACTTCCACCATGATACGGGCATAGTGTATTCTGTCCTTTCTCCGAGTACATTCATCAGTCATATTGGGTATCCCTATCAGACTAGCTAGTTTGCTCAACGTTTTTGTCCCCCAATATTTCAATTCTAGCTGTGGTAATTGTATCCAGAGGGGAACACGGTATTTTTTTTAATTTTTTACTGTAATTTAATTTTTTTTTCTTTTTTTTTTCAATTATTTTCATTTTTAATGTTAATTTATGATTTTTTAAGTCTGACCAATCGCATGTCGACACGTGTCAACTTCCATCCAAATTAACGGCTATTTATGGCGGGGACCAATTTGGTTTAAATTCAATATCGGGGACTAAATCGGTCCTCGCGAAACACCGGGACTAAATTGGTTCAGAGGGTAAACATTGGGGACCCTTTTAGGTTTTTGCCCTTAAAAAAACAATTGAATTTACATGGACTAAGGAGCTCAGACGCATCCTCTGGTAACATTCTGACCGTCCACAAGCGAGAAAGCTCTCAACAAGAGAGAAACGAACACGTACAAAATGAAACAGACAAACAAGCGCATACAAAGTCCGAACGAAACAAAAGATTACTACCAAAATAGCAAAACAAACAAATCATTTGTCTCTTTTCTTTTTCCTACTCATTTAGGAATAGTAAAATATAGGAAATTCCCTTTCAAGCCCCATTGGGGTTTGAAATTCATGTTCAGTACCTCTCAGATTTCATACTGTTTTAATTATTATAGCAACTGTTATCTCTCATTTTACCAATAAAATAACGTTATTATAATATTACTGAAATAAAGTTGGACGTAATACCAATGTTGTCGCAATTATACCAACTGTTAGCATTATTATACCAATAAAAATGAACATTATACCACTATCGGTAGCAAACAGTTGGTATAATATTTACGTTATGGGGGTAATTGTGAAAACATTGGTATAATGTCCAGTTTTATTTATAGGGCAAAAGCCTAAAATAGTCTCTAATGTTTACCCTATGAACCAATTTAGTCCCCGATGTTTCGCCGGGACCAATTTAGTCTCCGATGTTATCGAAAATGAACCAAATTGGTCACTCCGTCGGTCCGAGCGTCAATTTAGACAGAATGCGTCACGTGCCTTGCACATGGAGAGCATTAGCGACGGAATTCCGTCGCTAAAGGGGGAAAAATAAAAAATAAAAGAAAATTACTTATAAATTAAATAAAATAAAAATAAATAATAAATATAGAAATAAATTCAAATAAAAAAGAGAGGGAGAAGGAAAATATACTAAAAATAAAAAATTAAATATAAAAAAGAGAAAAAAAATTTAAAAAAATTCAAAAAAATTAAGAGAAAGGAAAAAACTAATAAATTAACAAATACGAAAAAAGAAAATTCCGTCGCTAAAGGGGAAAAAATTCAAAAAGAGTGAAAAATTCAAAAAGAAAATTACTAATAACTTAAATTAAATAAAAGTAAATATTAAAATATAGAAATAATAAAAATAAAATTCAAATAAAGAAATAGAGAATGAAAATATACTAAAATTATTAAATTAAATATTAATTTTTTTCTTCTCTTATTTTTTTGAATTTGTTTTCTTTTTTTTTTCCTCTTTTTAATGTTTAATTTATTATTTTTAGTATATTTTCCTTTTCTCTTTCTTTTTTATTTGAAATTTATTTATTAGTTCTATATTTTATTATTTATTTTTATTTTATTTTGTATTTGTTAATTTATTAGTTTTTTCTCTTATTTTTTTAGATTGTTTTTATTTTTTGAATTTTTTTTCTCTTTTTAATATAATAACATTATTTATTGGTATAATAACAAAAATAGATGATATAATTTTTACAATTTCAGGTATAATAACAAAATCAATGATTATACTATCCAATTTTGCGGTATAAAAATTACAATAGCGTTATTTATCGGTATATAACGGAAACAACTAGTGTAATTTATACAATTTCTGATATAATAACAAAATCAGTTGGCATAATGTCCAACTTCGCATTATAAAGTTAGAATAGCGTTTTTTATTGGTATAATGACGAAAGCAGTTGGTATAATTTCAACAATTTATGATATAATTTCAATTTTATTGGTATAATAACGAGTTTTGTTGGTATAACTCATATTTTACGGCCCATGCTAGTCCCTCTATTATTTGTGTTGAGGTTACAATTTTCGTCCTTATATATTTTATTATCAACAATTTTTGCCCTGACTTCCGTTAAACACTAACGTTTCTATTAGCAAACAAATATAAAAATATAAGAATATAAAATGGATGTAAATGGACTTTCGAAACAATTAGGTGGTTTATTGTCCCTCACGTTTGTAGAACTCTAACTCATCGTCGACCGAATAATATGAAATTAAAGTTATTAGGATTGCAGATTTTTATGGTGAAGAATGAAAGAACTACATTGCAACAATACGAAGAAGCCGAGGTCGCAAGGGAATTCTATCCAAATCCTCTTTGGGGTTTTGCAGTCAAATTTTGAGGTGGTATGCGAGGAAGATGGATTCTTAGTAGGGTTAAGAAATGTTAATTTGGGTAAATTGGGGAGGAAGGTGGCTATGTGTCTTCTTATACTTTTTTTATATTTATGTTTAACCGAAGTTAGGATCAAGGCAAAATTTGTTGATAATAAAACATATAAGTTCAAAATAACCTCAAATATATAAAGATTAAAATTGCACAGACAATAAAATATAAGGACGGAAATTGTAACATCAAATAGTATAAGTACGAATTGCTCAGACAGTAAAATATAAGGACGGAATTTGTAACCTCAAATAATAAAGAGACGAAAATTGCAAGGATGGAAAAATATAAGGGCAAAAATTGTAATATCAAATAGTATTAGGACGAGCACAGACAATAAAATATGAGGACGGAAATTGTAATTCCGCCAGTTTTGTTGGTATAATTCATGTGAAATTAATTGTTCAACTTTTTTTAACGTGTGAGACAGGGGATTTTCGTCTTTTCAAAGTTGAAAAGATCATCATGTACTGAACAGGAATAAATATATCAAATCGGTACTGAACAGGAAAAAATCTTTCGAGGGGTATTTAATAGGAAAGTTAAAGCATGAAAGGGACGGAAAGGGACATTCCCCTCCAAAAAATTGACATATGCCACTTTACCCCATATTTCAACCATGTTAAAGCACGCATCCGTGTGTTTCACTAATACACATATATGTCAATCTTTATCCCTGTTGGATTAACATTATGGATTGAGTAATATTTTACCCGGTCATGGGTTCAAATATGTTGGATATTTTAGTGATTTGGAATACGCATACGAGTTAGGAGGTGCGGAGTGCATGCTCGAAAGCATTTATTCCGGAACCCAAAATTCCATGCTGGGGTCAAGGGGGTTGCGCCCCCTGCTGGGTCTGGTATAATGCGAGGCTGTACGACTGTATGCCTGCCAAGGTTCTGAAATCGGGTTTTCGAACCGGCCCAGAAATTTTAGTGGTTTAAGGTTTATTGGTTTAATCGGTATAGAACCGGAATCAAGCCGGAGTTAAACCGGTATATTTAGATTTTAAAAATATATATTTTATCAATAAATCAATCAAATTAAATAGAAAATATACAAGTTTTATGGACATTTTTCGAAATTCTAATTTTATAAAATTAAGGGGCAAAACTAATAATATAAATTGTATTGGGGATTAAAATTTAATTGTACTATGGGATGTAAAGTATTACATCTATCAATTTGGGGGTCAAAATTAAATAGGAGAAAAATATTGGGTTGATAATTAATTATAAAATTGGAAAAAGTGTGGCAAAGAGAACTCGAACCCAGGCCCAATTTGTTAACCAAACGAGTGCCTAGACCAGCCCAACATTTAGTGATATGATTCGGTTTTGTGAATATTAGTACATATTATATATTTTTCTTTTTTTTAATTAAAGCCAAGACCGGCCGGTCCAGTCCGGTCAGGTCTTCAAAACCATGATGCCTGCATGGGTGTACGACTGTATGCATGCAAGGGTGTACGACTGTATGACTGCCAGGTTGTACGACAGCAAGTCAGCAAGGCTTGTACGACTGTACTTACAACAGTAACGCATGATTGTTCCAGGAATGTAAGACTGTAAGGCCGACATCCCCACGCATAAATCCCGAGACTCTTTCGCCCGAAGGGTATGTATGGTTTCACCCCAAAGGGTGTGCTGTAAGGTAATATCTGATACACACAACTGGACATGGGTTATAAATACATGCAAAACAATTTGGACAGATGAACTTCAAATCGACAAAGCGCAACATATTAATCTCCAGTCGTATCACAAGACGAATTTGGTGCAACTCAATAGAGGGTTCAAATATTGTCTTTGAAAGTGAATTTCCAAACATGATACTGAAGATTATCCGGTCATTTTACAAAGAAACCCTAGCAGTTTTTCCAACAATCAAAGACAATATTTCGATTTATTTCAATTGCCGAAAGCGTGAGAGACATGACTTCAAAATTCTGCAAACTCGATAAGTATCGAAGGTGTGGATTTTCGTCGATGGCAGAAGAAGATGCACTTCCTCCTAACAACCCTGAAGGTGGTCTATGTGTTGAGTACACCTATGCCGGAACACGAAGAAAATGAAACACTGGAGGCTGCCCGAAGAAGGAACAAATGGGAAAACAACGATTACATCTGTCGTGGTCATATCCTTAATGCATGTCGGATTCATTATTTGATATATATCAGAATTTTGATTCTGCTAAAAGCCTTATGGGATGATCTCGAAGCGAAGTATATGGCAAAAGACGCATCAAGTAAGAAATTCCAAGTTAGCAATTTCTATAACTTTAAAATGATAGATGCTCGACCAGTTATGGAACAATACAATGAGGTCCTGCGTATCCTTGGGCAATTCGCTCAACACCAACTTGTGATGGATGATGCAATAGCCGTGTCTTGCATAATAGACAAATTGTCACCATCATGTAAAGATTCAAGCGCACTCTTAAGCATAAAAAAGAGGAATTCTCCCTACTACAATTAGGTAGTCAACATGGTGGAGGATCATACCGAAAACAATAAAAAGTGCAAGGTGAATGGTGATAACCATGGCAGGTCCAACAAAAGCCTAAAGCGGCTTGTTGGAAATGTGGCAAACCGATCATTTCAAACAGGATTGTTGGGTTGGAAGAGGTGGTCGACAAACAAAGAACACCATCGGGGCAAACACTTTGGGTGAAGGGTCTAAAAAAACCATAACCTTACACAAGGTCAGAATTTAGACATATGTTATAATTAAGGTATAATGTATCCTTTAGTCCTGAAGCGTTTTACGTTCATGATGATGATGATGAAGAAGCATGGTGGATTGACTCGGGTGCCACAACTCACGCATGTAAAGAACGGGACTGGTTTAAAGTTCAACCAGTTGAAGATGGATCGGATTCACATATGGGCAATGAGTCAAGTGCTCCAATAGTTGGTGTAGGAAGTGTTGTATTAGAATTTACTTTGGGCAAAACTATTACTTTATGTAATGTGTTGTTTGTACCTAAATTGCGTAAGAATTTAGTGTCTGGTCATGTCTTTAACAAAAGTGATTACAAGCAGGTGTTTAAATCAGACAAGTTTGTATTGACAAAATTTGGTAATTTTATCGGATTTGGTTATTATAATAATGGTATGTTTATGTTGAATTTAAATAAAAATTGTTCTTAGAATCATTCTGCTTTTGCGCCATGTTCTAAAATTAATGATTCTATACTTTGGCATGGTAGACTAGGACATGTTCATTATAGACGAATATATGAAATGTCTAAACAAGTTTTAATACCAGCATTTGATATTCATTTTTGAAAATTATAAGACTTGCATGCTGACTAAAATCACAAGACAACCTTTTCATAAAATGATACGTTCCTCGGTAGTACTAGAATTAATTCATAGTGATCTAAGTGATTTGCATGCTAGTCTTCCTTAATAACAAGAAAAATTTTGTTACGTTTATAGACGATGCTTCTAGGTTTTTCTGTGTACTTACTACATAGTTTGTTTTATGTTGGTTAATAAATCTACAATTGGGATGAGACTAAAGTCCGTATGATTTCCAATGGTAAGACACTCAATTCGTTTCTAACTAACTTTGGAAACATAAAATTCAGTGAGGAAAGCTTCACACTTGGAAGTTGGAGCACATATTATTTTCATATCATCCCACAAAATGTATTCGGATATGCATGACAGTAGGTTGAAATATATTCTTAATAGCATCTTTGAAAAAGTGCAGGTGCAGATGCATGACGAAAGAAGCTAACTATGTGAATGTGAAGTTTTGCCGCTTCAAGAAACTTTGGACTTAAGTTTGCGTACATTCAGGAATGATATGGACACATGGCTCATAAATAGTGTCAGGATTAGTTTTGATCTGTTCGAAAAACCTGTGTGTGCTGGGTCGTAGGGTTCAATTCTTAGAATACCCTATCTTTTCGAGCATTTCAAATGTATAGTGTACTAAGATGGAAATTCAATCTTTTATGATATTTTCGTTTATGCATAGGTTTTGTGATTATGTTGACTGTTTTAAAGAATTACACTAAAATTGAGGAGGATTGCTGGATATTGGGAATAAAACGCATACGAGTTAGGAGGTGCGGAGTGCACGCTCGGAAAGCGTTTATTCCGGAACCCAAAATTTCATCCGGGGGTCAAGGGGGTTGCGCCCCCTGCGGGCTCCTAGGGGCACCGCCCCTACTGTTGGTATACTGCGAGGCTGTACGACTGTATGCCTGAAAGGGTGTACGACTGTAAGCCTGCAAGGGTGTACGACTGCAAGTCAGCAAGGGTGTACGACTGTACTGACAACAATAACGTATGACTGTTCTAGGAATGTAAGCCTATACGGCCGACATCCCCACGCAAAACTCCTGAGACCCTTTCGCCCGAAAGGGTATGTTTGGTTTCACCCCAAATGGTGTGCTGTAAGCTAATATCTGTTAATAAACAGACACCTTCTTTAAGGAGTTATGTTTATATACGACAAGACACAACTGGACATGGGTTATATATACTTGCAAACCAATTTCGACAGAGGAACTTCGAATCGACAAAGCGCAAGATATTAACCTCCAGTCTTATCTCAAGACGAATTTGGTGCAACTCGATAAAGGGTCCAAATATTGTCTTTGAAAAGTGAATTCCAAACACAATTCTGGAAGATATCCGGCCATTTTACAAAGAAACCCTAGCAGTTTTTCCAACAAAACATGCTAATCATATTATGTGAATTTAAACTCATATATAGCCTATCTTGGGTTATAAAAGCCTATAGATAATGAATGACTCCAGATACTTATTTCTATGAACCTATAGACAATTGAATCGAACTCTAGTGTCAGAGAAAAAAATATCATATAATAAATTTTTTTTTTCTCAAATGATGTATTCAGTAAGCGGGAAAATTTTATTTTCCACAGAAATCCACCGACTCCGATTTTCTATTTATATGTTGAAGGGATAGGGTGGCAAAATCTCAATCAGTTAACGGTGCGGGGTCTATACTCCACGAGTCTTTCCCATGCAGAAATATATGTCGAGGAAACTACTAAAATACCCAATATTAAATATAGTACTAATAAATAGTATATCACTATTAACTAATCTTTAAAATGCAACATAGAGGAAGAAATTTCCGTGGGGGAGAGGGGTGAAAACGAGCCGAGCCGAGTCCGAACATGGCCCAGCTCGAGATCTGCTCGATTACGCTTTATTGGGCTTGAGCTCGGTCGAGCTCGAAATTTTTCGGCTCGAGCTCGGTTCGGTTAAACACATTAAAGCTCGAATTCGGGCTCGAGTTCGATATATATTATTAAATAAAATACGTATTTTAATATAAATATTAAAATATTTAAAATATTAAATATTTAAATTATCGACTGGATAAGAGCTCGACGAGGTTCGACCTATGATAGGCTCGAAACTCGACTCGATTACTAACAAGCCAGCTCGAGCTCGGCTCAAGCTCGATTTTGACCGAGCTCGAATCAAGCTTTGGCCAAGCTGCTCGCAAGCGGCTCGCGAACAGCTCGACTCGTTTACACTCCTGGAGGATCCCCGTGGTCGGGAACGAACGGGAACAACCACAATTTCATCCAGATTTACTTGGCGGGAACGAGGATGGAGCTCCGTGCGATATTCCCCAAATCATACAAACAACCTTTGTGGGATTTGAATCATTAATGAGTATGGAAATATAATTTTGATAAAATAAAAATACAAAATACTCGAGGCAAAATACTGCAACACAACAACGTCGTATGTCTTGGATTCCTTTTTCTTCTTTTTTCATCAAGAAAGATATCCTTTGGCCTTCAAGCTTTCCACGGAATCCTTAATAATTTGGTCCATGGAAATGAATTCCATACCCAATTCAATGAGCTTCTTTGAGCCATTTTTGGTCCTCAGTAATCCTGGTTGGGTATCCTTTGGTAACCTGCCCAAGCCATCGAAGCTTATAGACAATACATTAGGGGTGTAAACGAACCGAGCTGCTCGCGAGCTGCTCGCGAGCAGCTCGGTCAAAGCTCGGCTCGAGCTCGGTCAAAATCGAGCTCGAGCCGAGCTCGAGCCGGCTCGATAACTAATCGAGCCGAGCTCGAGCCAAATTTATATGGGCTCGATAGCTCGTCGAGCCTTATCGAGCCCATAATTACTTATTTTTATATTATTTTAATATTATTATTAAAAAATCCTCCAAAATACGTATATTATAGAAAAAGCCCTAGTTTAGTTGTAGTACTACACTACTTTCATCTCTGCAATGGAAAAACCTAGCCGCCGTTACAAAATTTCGTCTCCCTTAACGGTATTGTTCATCTTCTTTACTGTTAATCTTCCATCCATTCGCAGCTCGGCTTCTTCAACTCCACTCTTGTTGATTAGCACTAGCAGCTCGTAGCTGCTCTGCCCCTCAGGTTCGCCCCTGCTTTTTTCTGCCCTTCCTGCTCGGAAGTCTGCCGCTCATTCATCGCCTGCCAGCCCCTAGTCCGCCATCCCTGCTTGCTCGTCTGCCTCTCCTCGTCGTTGCGCGCGGTCTGCCCTTTGCATAAGATCAGTGAGTCTGCACGCGGCAGGTGGAGAGATCTAGGAAAGCTAAACTTCACAGACGAAAATGGTACGATGTCGTTTCTTGTGAAAATTTGATCCTCGCTAGCTCGAAACCTGTAGGAGAGATCTTTACTTTCATTACCTTGATTTGGATAGGGCAAAGGCAATCGAGAGGTTTTTGGTGAGAAACATTGTCGAGCAAGCTGATGTGATGGATGCACAGGAGGCCTGTGCTTTCGATTACCTTGTAGTTGTCCCTTGTTGAGATTATGAGATGTCGATGGCTTATTTGGTTGAAGCGTCGATGTATATTTTTGTTATGTATATTATTTAGGAGATAATCACGGTGGCTGTGGAGAGCACTCAGGGAGAAATGTAACGAAGAAGGTCCCTTCCTTGTTAGGGTTCTTACCTTTAATTGGGCTTCTTTAGATATTGGGCTTTTCGAATTATTTAATTTATGTAATCGAGCCCTATCGAGCCGAGCTCGAGCAGCTCGATAAATTGTCGAGCCGAGCTCGAGCCTTGATTTTTAATGTTCGATCGAGCTCGAGCCGAGCTCGAGCCTGCCATATATTTTATCGAGCCGAGCTCGAGCTGGGCCATGTTCGGGCTCGGCTCGGCTCGTTTACACCCCTACAATACATCATAATCAACAGATCAAGAATATAAGCCAAAGATATCATCACAATAAACAGATTTCACATATTTAAAATTAAATAAGTAACGTTCGAACGAAACTATTCATGTTATTATTGCACTGCGTTCCATGGCTGCAAATCAGCTTGACCGTAGCAAAAAAAAAAAGTAAAAGCGTGATATTATAAGCAGAAAACTGGGAGACATATATAAAAATTTCCCTATTTTTATCAACGATAGAAAAAGCTCAAGCTCAGTTGGATATGCATATAATACTCCCCATATTGAAGTGAAGTATCCATTAAAGAGCAGAGAAACTTTTACCTGGGCACTTGGTAGTCTGGGCACAATTCAGCTGCCTTAGCAGCAAAGTCGCCATAGTGTGTTACAGCTTCGACGCAAATGTGCCTTCCACTTGCCCGTTTGTTCTCATATACCATGATATGCGCCATAGCCACATCTTTTACATGAACCACACCCATATAGAAATCTTCCAACAAATCAGTGCAACCTACAAAAGGAAGACACGGGTTTTCTTTATGTGGAAAGTCGGAGCGAGTCCGATGATACAATAGAAGTCATATTCATATCTTCCAAGTTACATGATTAGAACATTATTTTTATGCAGAGCCTGACATCCCTAGTTGTATGATGCAAGTGTATAATGTAGCAGATCTTACAGTTTCAGAGGAACAAAACACTTGTTATAAGGAGGCTTAGTAGGAAACAAGATTAGGTGCCCTGTCTGGAGGGGAAAAAAAGTATACCCTGAAGAAGGCGGAGAAACATCTTCATGCTCGAATTTATAACTGGAGGGATTATAGGACCTAGAACTGCTCCAGGATTCACCACGACAAGCTCTATCTCATTTTCTTGTGCAAATTTCCAAGCAGCCTTTTCAGCCAAAGTTTTGGATAGGGGATACCAGACCTAAAAATGAACATGATTGATAGGCTCATTAAATTCTCAAAGGACTGCTGGAACAAAAGTCCAGAGAATAACATCACACTGAAGCCTGTTTGCATATCCACTTCAAGGAGAGTAATTTTCATGTCCATTCCAAACCGATTGAAGAAAAAGAAGTACGATAAAATCACAGTACTATACCCCCTTTTGCCTGCAGTATTCCTCATCAGCCCAGCAGTCTTCATTCCTTTCCTTGTCAGCTGGCCAATTAGGGCTCGGAACTATAGCGGATACTGAAGATGTGACAACCAAACGCCCAACCCCGAACTCTTTAGCTGCTCTCAGCACATTAATTGTACCCTCAACTGCTGGGCCCAACAGTTGACGCTGAAGATGTAGAAAGACGGTTGGTTATAAGATCGTTGCGCAGCAATTGCTAAATTGGTAGAGGTAAAATGCTGGAAGTTGCGTATTAATCGAGCTTCATTTCTCAAATGCATAATTCCATCACCAATGGAAACCCTAAAAGTGAAATTCAAGAAAGGGAATTTAGGCACCTGAGGATCGTCGACGGCATCGATGGTGCAGGGAGATGCCATGTGGAACACGCCTGAAGCACCGCTAACGGCTCTGCGCACCGAATCGCAGTCGAGCAAATCCATCTCGTACAGACGAAGCCGAGACTCAGCTCCGTCCATGGCTTCCAAGTGCTTCGTCTCTTTCTCATCCTCTGTTCAGTCTCAACCAATTAAGCATTCAGCGCATAAAAAAATTTAAAGCCTGCCATGAAAAAGCGACTTGTGTTAGTGGGATGAACTCACTGAGATTTTGAACGGTGGCTTGAACTGTGTAGCCGCGGCTGAGGAGAAGCTTCACGAGCCACGAGCCGATGAATCCGCTGCCGCCGGTGACGCACACGACTTCGCTGTGCTGCTCATTGTTGCTCGCCATTGAAGGAACTGCGTGTGGTGTATGATTGATAACAGATACGCTTTCCTTGTTCGGTACTAAAATATCATTTGAAAACGCAATGCACACCTCATGCACTCGTCCAAAAAAATAATCGGGGAAGAATTGGAAAATGGATTATTACAATAATAGAATAAAGTTGCTTTTAATTTTGCTTGAAATGCCAAAATTTCGTTGGCTAAGTAGTCAAAATTAATTTGCAAAATTATAAGTAAAAACACAAACAAGAAGTCGTTGTACATGCGATAATTCAATAATCGAAATCTCACACCATCTCAAGGCAAACACCATATCGTGTGATGAGAAGAATTCAAGATGGAGCATTGCCATAGTTCTTAATCGGTGGAAAGAGGCAATAAATTTAGTCGAAGTTACAGGCCGAGATTAGATTTCTAAGTTTAATCGTCACAAAACTGTTTCAATTTGATACGTATATGACTAATTGTCTCGTTAACTTTAAATTACTTCATTATTAAAATTGTCACCATATTAACTTACGTTTCATGATTAAAATTGTCGCCCTTAATGTAAGTGTTTTTTAAAAGGGGTAACTTCCGTTAAATCCCCCTCCCCCTATTTCTTACACATAACTCCCAATTCCATATTATTTATTAACAAACTCCCTAAATCAAAACAATCTTACACATAACTCCCCATGGACGATTTTACCCCTATATTTTTGTAGTACCAATATGCGTATGTTTGTAGTACCTCATGGACGATTTTGCCCCCTTTATTAATTTTCACGCCCTCACCCCAACTTGTAGTACCGATATACGCATGTTTGTAGTACCAATATATAGATGTTCGTTGTACCATCCCGTGAGCCCATGGAAGATTTTTGTAGTACCAATATACAAATGTTCGTGGTACCAAAAAACCTGCCAACACCCACGGACCACCCTTACCCAAAATTGTAGTACCAATATACGTATGTTTGTAGTACCAATATATAGATGTTTGTCGTACCATCCCGTGAGCCCATGGACGATTTTTGTAGTACCAATATATAGATGTTCGTGGTACCGTATTATATGCTAATGTGGTACCAAGATTAGGTTACTCGTAGTACCAATATCTACGGTAACCGTCACGACAAAAAAAATTCGGATGGCGTCGAAAAATTCGTTACCAAAACTTGAAGTACCAATATACGTATGTTTGTAGTACCAGTGTATCGATGTTCGTGGTACCATACCGTGAGCTAGTGTGGTACCATACGTAGGTTACTTGTGCTGAGCACATGGTACCGAAAAAAGATACCACAAGTAACCTACGTATGGTACCACAGTATATCACGTTATGGTACCACGAACATCTATACATTGGTACTACAACCATACGTATATTGGTACTTCAAGTTTGGGTAAGGAATTTTCGGTCATCTGAATTATTTTTGGTCCGTGACGGTTGCCATAGATATTGGTACTACAAGTAACCTACTCATGGTACCACACTAGCTTACGATACGGTACCACGAACATCTGTATATTGGTACTACAAATATATGTATATTTGTCCTACAATTTTAGGGTAGGAGTTGCGATAGTTAAGCAAATGGTACGGAAAAGGTACTACAAATAACCTACGCATGGTACTACATTATCTCACGGAATGGTACCACGGTATGGTACCACGAACATCTATACATTGGTACTACAAGAATACGTATATTGGTACTACAAGTTTTGGGTAGAGGGTCCGTGGGTACAATTTTAGGGTAGGAGTTGCGATAGTTAAGCAAATCGTACGGAAAAGTACTACAAATAACCTACGTATGGTACTACATTATCTCACGGAATGGTACCATGGTATGGTACCACGAACATCTATACATTGGTACTACAAGAATACGTATATTGGTACTATAAATTTTGGGTAGGGGATCCGTGGGTGTTGACAGGTTTTCTGGTAATATTGTTGTTTTTATAAGGCTAAAATCGTCCATTAGGTAGCTATGTGATATAAAAGTTTGAAATAGGGAGTTTAATGATAAATGAATGGGAAGGGGGGAGTTAGTTGATTAATAGTTTGAGATTAGGGAGTTATGTGTAGATTTCTCTTTTTAAATCGCCACCTCCTCGAAACTAAAAATATACTAAAGCCCAAAAAGCGTTTGATGGAGTAGAATGAGCATTAATATCATGGAAAAGATGGGCTATTTGTCGGATTTGCATGCATCAAGACTACATTCGCTTTCAAGCTTACTCTCAATCATCATGAAACAATCAATCGCAAGTAAAACACGTATTGAAGATTCAGTTGATGATTAATAATTTTATACTTCTAGTGGGTTTATTAGGGTCGATATATATATATGTTTTGATTAAATATGTCAAATGGAAGCAAAGCATGTATATAAAGCTCGTATTTGGGATAATAACTTGCGAAAGAAATGGAAGCACGTGAACAAAAATATATAAATCAAACAAGGACGGATAACACAAGTGTATAGGGGAATGAAAATTCGAGTTTTAAAAATGTTTTTATCTGTACCAACCGTCATTAGGTATATGTTTTTTTCTTGCATTCTAAATCAAGAAGAAAGGGAAAAAGAGCACTTTTTGGTTATTAGGGGTTCTGTAATATTACACGAAAAAAGAGAAAAGTGCGTGAAAAATCGTCGTCGTCAAACAATGCAACACGCATTAGGGTTCTCGTCGGAAAACATCTGAGGCGGCGGCGCTCTCTCCATAGCATACAGCGGCTGGTAATAACACGACGTCGTCACCATCCCATCATCATCATGACGTAAGCATGCTGCTGCTACCTTATTATCAGCCATCACATAATCTTCATCCACTTCTTCGTCTTCTTCTTCACAATCTAATACATTAGTTTCTTCCACGCTTTCATCATCATCTTTATTAGATGAAGGGTTTTCTTTCTCATCGAATTCTTCCCCAATATCTTCGTCTCTTTTCGAACCCTCGGGCAGCTCGGGCAGCTGTGGTACGATTCTAGCTTGCTTTTTGGTTCGTCGATATACGTATTCGACTAATTGGTCAGCGTTCATCGTGCCCGTGACAGTGACTTTTCCCGAGCTTAATTCCGTCTCTGCAGTTCTTACTCCTGCGACGATTTTTAAGTTGAAGGAATCGAAAAATTTAGTGATGCTATATACAAACTCTTGTTTTTTTTATTCGAAACTTGGCTCAAACATGGGCTAAATAAACCCTAGAAATAGAAGACATAGTTGATAATAACCTTGCATTTTGAGTATCTTCTTCTTAAGCTGCGCAGCGCAGGGTTCGCAGTGCATGCTCACGTTGAGTTCCACTGTCGTCAAATCCCTGACCTTTGAACGGAGAGGCGAATCGACGATTTAGAAAGGGAAAAAAAACTTGCAGAGAAAAAAATGAAGAAATAAAAGTTACATCTTTGTTTTCTTGGGTGATAAAATCAAACAAGTACCTGTGAAGCTTCAATGTTTGGGATGGAGTTATTACCTTCTTCAGCTTGAGGTAATAATGGGGACAAGAACTTAGCTGTCCTCTTAGTTTTCTTCATGATTCTATCGCACACGGATTGAGGCTCCACGGCTCCTTTTACGGTAACCTCGTTCTTCGTCATGTCTATGAAGACGGCTTCGACTCCTTAAATTCACGGCGAATTATTGGAATAATACTTCACATATCAATTACCATAATGCATTGTTTTTCTATACGTTATTATTGTTTCAAATTAAAAAGAAAAAAAAGGACAGACCTCTTATCTTCGAAATAGCCCTTTCGATCTTCTTTGCGCAGCCCTTGCAATGCAAATCGACGCTCAAAACGGAAGGCGAAGAGGGCTTTGGTTCTTGTTTCTTCTCCCCATCAGCAGTCTCTTCAGATGGTGTACTTGTTTCCTCCTTGTTTTCTTCACCCATTTTCTTACACACTTCCTAAAATGCTTGCAATAACGAGAGGGATTGGATTGGAGTACGTATGCGATGGAAGAAAATGGGATTTATATATGAGTGAATACATTTGAAAAAAGATGATACAATTCAGTAGTAGTTGTTGTCTAGGCATCAATGTAAAGTTCGGTTGATGTCCCCCTCTTTGCACCTCACACAATCCACATCACGTACCTAAAAGATTGTTGCACTTAAAATATATATTCTTGAAATCGAGTTGTAACAGTCTCTTAAGTCGTGGTATTACCTGTAATAGTAACTCCATTATATATTGATGAGAAGCAAAATGAAATGAGAAATTCTGGGATATATGTGAGAGGTTGGTCATCTCTTTCAACATGTGATCACAGTTTAGAACCGAAGCTTTTTAATGATGAAATCTTTGAACGGTTACATTGCATTGTTCAGTTCTGATTAAAGTACAAAACATATGTTAGGCAGCAAAATTCTCTAACACTAATCTCTCTTGTCCATACGCTGGCAACGTTTTCTACCGACCATTGTCGCCTAATTATTACTAAATTTTCTGATGTTTTTAATCACCACTACTGTTCTTCTGCAGTTTTTTTATTTTAGCAACCTATATCAAATTGTTCGGAATAGGATTGTAAAAACTAAAGAGGCCTTTGTAATTATGTGTTTTTAGTAGTGTATGGTACATATTTTTTGTTCTTAGCCATAAACAAGCTGATGCCTACGATGTAATAACTTGGACTATATTCGAATCAACGTTGGGCAAACAAAACGACTCGAGCCTCGGCTCCATCAAATCGACGACTTCCTCAGCTTGTTTCTGTGTTAGCCGCCGACGGTCCTTCGGTTTAGTGGCCAAACGAATCAGCTTTTCCACGTCAGAAATCAGATCTTCGTCGCGAACTTTTGCTGCTACGAAATCGCAGCAGTTATTCGATAGCGAAGACGAGCAACGGCGCGGGATTTCGTCCGTTATTCGCTTAATATCTTCTTCTTCTTCTTCTTCTTCTTCTTCTTCTTCTTCTTCTTCTTCTTCTTCTTCTTCTTCTTCTTCTTCTTCTTCTTCTTCTTCTTCTTCTTCTTCGCGAGTCTCCGTCGTGGAGGCAATCGAAAGGCGCCCAATCGGTTTCTCCGATTTGAGATTTCTCCAACCAAAGACGTCGGTTGAACACTGCATAGAAGGATACGTCAATTTTCGTTCGACTTTTCTACTTCCGTACATTAATGGTGCGTTTGGTATGCAGAATTCAACCCAAAAAAGAAAACGAAAATGTAATGATACTCATCACATCATTTTACGTTACGTTTCGGTTGCCGTACCATAACACATTTTCTTTTCTTTTCCACGTCACTCCTCATATCAAACATACCCTGACGGTGCGTTTGGCACTGAGGAGTTCGGTTAGAGAAAGAAAAGGAACTGCGTCGAAGGTTACAGCGGTCAAAGCGAAAAGTATCGCCGTTCGATGCACCTACTTAGTTTTTCGTCGTGTTGTCCAAAAATGAAGGAACAGTAAGCCAATGCATCGAACAACGGTACATTGCGCTTGTCGTACGACTAAAACTTTCCATTCTCTTTTCCGAATCGAAATCCTTGTACCAAACAACACACACTCTAACAGTTCAGGCTGAATATGGACGAAGTACTGAGTTGTCGCATCGAACAATGGTACTTTACTCTTAGACTATCGTACCCTAACACCTATTCGTTTCAGTTATACAAATTCTGCATACCAAACGCAGCCTTACAGTGTGGTTCTGTGCGATCATTAGTATTATTACCTGAAGACCATGTATGATGGACAAATTTTGCCTTGTGGACTTATCCGGCGCAACAGACGAAAGAATCTGCACGACCTCCCTCATGGTGGGTCGGGAATCGGGATCCAATAGCAGACACTCCTTCGCCAAATAAGCCATCACCTGCATCTCCTCCTCGTCGAACTCGCCCTTCAACCTCGGGTCTGGCAATTCGGCGATCACCCGTCTACTATCGTGCAGTTGAGGCGTCGCCTGTTGATTTACATTACATTACACATAACGATCTTTTCGAAGAAAAATCTTCCAAGCAAATCTACTTTTTTATTTTTTCTTACCCATATAACGAGGCTCTCGTCGCCATTACCGGGCGACTTTTGGATTGGCTTCCGACCCGTGATGAGCTCGAGGAGGACGACGCCAAAGCTGAAGACGTCTGACTTCAACGAAGACCTCCCGACGATGGCGTTCTCGGGCGCAAAGTACCCGAACGTCCCCTGCATCCTGGCCGGCGAGCCCGGTGAGGAGCTCGGCGCTCCGTCGCCGCGCAAGTGCTTCGCCATTCCGAGATCCGTAATCTTGCGAGATTTTTCAATCGCAAATTAAAGAAAAAGGCGTAAAAAGCGAGTGCAACAAGGGAAAAAGGGCTCGACGAGTTTAAATACGTACCTTGGCCCGCCACTTTTCGTCTAAGAGAATGTTCGTGGACTTGACGTCTCTGTGCAATATTCGAGGCGCTGCTGCCTCGTGGAGGTATTCCAAGCCACGTGCGGCTCCGAGGGCTATAGAAATTCGAGTGGTCCAGTCCAAACGCTGTCCTAAATCGGCGTCGATGCATTCCCTGAGGTTTCCGTAGGGATAGTATTCGAATATTAACAGCCTTTCGCTGTTTTTGCCTCGATTCTCGAGGCAGTACCCGAGCAAAGGCACGACGTGGAAATGGTGCAGCCTCGATATCATTTCTATCTGTAATGATTAGATAGAGGTTTTAGATTTATGCGCAACTCGGTGTGGAAAAAAAATTGCGCTATCACACGCCACGCGAGGCGTAATGTACAATGATCCGATGCGCAACATTAGATTTTCCTTTTCTTTTCCGCGTTGGATTCTGCATACCAAACGGACCCTAAGGGTGTGTCTGGTATTGCAAAACTCGTTGTTTGGAAAAGACGAAGAAAAACTAGGTTAGCACGTTGGCAAGCTATGCTTCCTTCGCGTGTCGTAACATTACGCTTTTTATTCTCTTTTCGGCATTGAAATCGTTATACCAAAAGATCCCAAAACAGCAAAACTAAGACAAGCATATTAATTATTACACACATTACACGGTACCTCGCTCAGGAAGAGGCTTTCTGCGTCGGGCCCGCTGTGCACTTTCATCTTTTTCACCGCGATGGGTTTGCCGTCTCTAAGCACGCCTTTATAGACGTGGCTACTCCCACCGACTCCGATCAAATTAGCGTCGGAGTATTTATTCGTCGCTCTTTCTAATTCCGAGTAGGAAAACTGTATGATCGTCCCGTGTATCGCCACCCTTCTACTTCCGAATAGAACGGCCTTTGGGATGCAACCTTTTTTACGCCGAAACGAAGTTATTACAAAATCGTCAAGAGAATAAAAAAAAGGACTTCGTCGATGATGCAAAAGACGCGTATTTGTGTTATTACCTACGATGTATTTACTAGAGTTATATACTTGAAGGGCGGACGAAGAGCCCGGGCTTATCAAGTTGGTCGCGCTGCTAAAGCTCGTCAGCCTATCAGAAGGGAATGGAGACCATTGCGCTCGGCGACTGCCTTTTCTGGAGACGTACCAAAGCAGCGAAATTGCGAAGGCGAGCGCTGTGAGGACGGCGCAAATTAAGATAACTATCACGACCATTTTTGCTGAGTATCTCGTCTTCGTAGGCTCTGTTTCCGACAACGTACCTACTGTAAACATCAGACAAAACTTAACACGAAAAAGTACCAATTAATGGGATAAAAAAACGAAAAAATAAAATAAAAAATTTCTTACCGCCGGCATTGCAATTGCAGGACGTGAAACAATTGCTTCCGCTATTATTGGCACTCGCCATTATGGGCAGCGCAGCGCTGTCACAAACGCACGTCCATTTGTCGCCTTGTTCGTCTGATCCGTTTGCAGCTGATGATCAAGTTCGAAAATACGTTACGCTTTTTTTTTTGGCGGAATATTTACGTACGAAAGCGCTGAATAATGTGCAATATATTAATATTGATATATAATGCTTTATCTCTTAAAGTTATTTCATGAAGTACTTATTTAATTTTTATATTAAAAGTGTATATTATATGAAAATTGATTTGATGATATAATTGTAGTAAATTTAAAATATGAAGGATAAAATTGTAACTAGAATTGACACGCCAAACTGATTGAAAGGTAGTTATTATGTGGTGCTTAGCAATAATAAAAATAGAAAGATACCGATGCTGCAATTGCACGACGAAGAGCAGTTTGCAGCAGCAAAGTTTGAGCGCTTTTGATGGGCGACCGAGCAGGCGCACGTCCAAGTGTTTTCGCCATACGACGAATTTGAGAGACTATCTGCAAATATATGAGGTAAAAATTCGAAAACCAAATGATTCTCGGTGAAGTTAAATTGTTTCGACAATACGAACAAAAACGATAGCTAACCGCTTAGGGCGAGCTGAAAGCAGACGCCGCCGACTAAAAATATAAGCGCGATTTCGACGTGAAGCCTCATTTCTTCAAAACTGAAAATTGCCCGAGTTAGCAACAGAGATATAAAAATGAGGAAAAAAGGGCCAAACTTTACGACTTACGCGCATTTGAAAAGACGCCTTTCGACAACAGCAGCTTAGGGAGGTTTAAATTCGAACACTCAACTGCAGGCAATGAGCAGCATATGAATGATCATATGTTCTTGATCGGAAAGGACTAAGTAAATTACAGTAATAGGATTGGAAAAAGAAGGGAAATAGATTAGCAAAATCTTTGATCATGGAAAGGGACTTTGAATCTTTATAGATAATAAAATGAACAAAGCAAAAGGCATATAAAAAAACGCAGGTTGGCCAACGACTCGTTTGGACCGTACCAGCCATGGCAGATCACTCTTAGAAAAACAATTTTCTTAGCTAATAATCTTTTCTCAAGAAAGAACGAATCAGTTATCGTAATTGGGACATAATAAAGAGGAATCAGACAAATTTGGATATGATTAATACTCATCAACTCATTAAGGTACAATCAAAGATTCCCAAGCAAGGACACTGAGAGAAATCCTTAAAGCCATCAAAATGTGATTGAAAACCTTGTCAAGATCAAGAAAACTAAGGCTGAAAGCAAATCTAGGAAAGCGAATTCATACCCAAAATATATTGTAGCTTAGATTAATCAAACAAAGAGGAAGAAGATACTTTAAGAAAACCTATACATAAATCTCAGGTTCATTGCGTAATTGACAGCAAAAGCCGTGTTATTGAATAACGGTTGTGATGAATGTATATAAGAATAAACTGTAACTATAAATGTGGTCTATCAACGTCTGTGAAAGATACATGATTTCAAACTCGAAAGGGACGCCTTAACTATTATGAAATGGGATATTACTATTTTAAACGTGAGTGATGATATAAATTAAATCATTTCTTCACGTCTACTATGGTTGATAACTTGAATGATAAAAGGGTTAGATACATGCCGAACGGCTATAAAAGACTTTGCTTCGAAGATAATTGGATGGTTACAGTATACATTAGCTACATGTACGGATTATATATAAGTATTATTGCATCATTTATTGTTTATATTTTCTTTTGGGATGACTGTGATGTTAGAAAAGGACATGTTTGATTTGATATGAACCCCACCTCCTTGATACACATTGTCGGTAAAGCAAAATCACAAAAAGAACCAAAACACCTAAACAAATCAATATTCTATAAAGCAAAAACAAATTAATTAAACTCATGTGCCTCTTTCTTTTTCCTGTCTCAAAAGGTTCCAAAGTTATTCCTAAATTCAAATTCATTACCCTTTTCCTTTACAATCCTAAAAAGAGGTCCTAGAAATTCAAATTCATATCCCAGTTTCGTTTTTGCAGTTTAGCCCTTGAAAAGCGGATTAAATTCCCAAGAGAAAAAACTCTTCGGTGAAATAACAATTTTGTAAAATTCTTTTTACCGGTCAAAACTTGAAGCATAACGAGAGATGTATTTCTATTAATAGTAAGCTTTGATTATAATTTTTAGCACAGCAACGGAACTCGAATAGTCAAGCGACAACTGCCGAAGAACATTGAGAATTCGAACATTATCTTCTACATTTTACTTGGTAAAATCTATCCGTAACGACGAGGTTTCAATACATAAATTCATGTAATGAGAAACATTAGAGCTCACAATATATATATATATATATGTGTGTGTGTGTAACTTGTAAGATATATACACGTACGTACCTTCTTCGAAGCAAGATTTACAGCTGCTTATTGCAGCAAAAAATATGGAGTAAGGAAGATCAAATCTTGAGCCTCTTCTAAAAATGCGCAGATCAGAGATGAATCGCAGGTTCTATTGCTGCAGATGTTTAGACGAGTAGAGAGGAAGAAAGGAGTAATAAGAAGCGAAGTGCATTCATTTATGAGCACTAAAATAATATGTAGCGCAGAGCTTTTCAGAAAAAAGAATGCCGAGGACGATGATTGCCACGTGGGATAGCATGCACGGTTTCCGAGCTCGGTTTAAATCTGATGAAAATTACACGTGTCGTGCTTCCATTGGGTCGAGTTCAATTGGATTCACACCAAATACTAATCTGGGTCTTTTAAAAAAATGGCCCTTGACTCAGTCACTATTAAAAAATAGCCTTGTTGACGTTTTTTTTTGTCAATGGCCTTCATTTTAATTAACTGTTAACCATCTTCTTTAAACCCTCGTTAATTAACTAGAAATAAAAGAAAAAGAAAAATAAATATACATACATAATCTGTATATATATAAAAGGAACGAAACTCCATTTAAATGGGTGTAAATGCGTAATAATTACTATACCAACCCAGATCGATCCATCCTTTCTTCTTCATCGTTTCTAAAGAAAAACACAGCCTCATTTTCGTCACTAAGTCGAACTCGAAGTCTGCGAAACAAGTCTGGAAGGAAAAACCCAGCTCTAACTCTTTACAGTAAGTTTTTTCTTTTTGAATTACAAATTTTTACTCTCCAAATTACGTGATGTTGTCATTTACGTGATGTTTGGCCACGAGAATTTTGAATTTCTAGTCGGAAAGACGAAACTCGTGGTCATACTTCATGGAACCCGCACATATATCCACAAGGGCCCCATGCATTAGATCTGGGGCCCCGCGCATGTTTACACGGTCCCCGCACGCTGGGGCAGGGGCCACGCGCACTGGAGCACGGGTCCGCGCGCGCTAGAGCACGGGACCCAGGCATCAGTTCACGGGCCCCAGGCGCTGGCGCTGGGGTCCCGCACATCAGTGCAGTGCGCGCGCGCAATGGAGCACGGGTCCGCGCGCGCTAGAGCACGGGACCCGGGCATCAGTTCACGGGTCCCAGGCGCTGGCGCTGGGGTCCCGCATGCAGTGCGCGCGCGCAATGGAGCACGGGTCCGCGCGCGCTAGAGCACGGGACCCGGGCATCAGTTCAGGGTCCCCGCACGCACTGGAGCAGGGGTCCCGCGCACTGGAGCAGGGGTCCCGCGCATCAGTGCATGGGCCGTCCTAAGGCATGGGTCCCGCGCACTAAGTCGTGGGTCTCGCGCTCTAGAGCTTGGGTCCCATGCGGTGGTGCAGGGGTCCGTGCTTATATGTTAGGGTTTTCGATAGCTGTTAGGGTTTTCGAAAGCTGTTAGGGGTTTGCAAGCTGTTAGGGCTTTAATTATGCCTAGAAATCACGTTAGCAAACACAACTATGGTTTTTGCAAACTATTGTTTTCGCGTTTCTGCAAACTATTGTTTTTGCAAACTAGGGTTTCGCAAACTAGGGTTTCGCAAACTATTATTTTTGCAAACTATTGTTTTCGCAAACTAGGGTTTTGCAAACTACGGTTCTAATAAATTTTACTTCTATTGCAGGGGTAATCATGACGATCACTAACATTGTGTTCCAAGTCGAGGGTCAGTGGATAATTGGCGAGGACAATACCTCGAAGTGGTGTCCTCTTCCTACTCATAGATGGCAATCAATCTTGGTCGATGAGGAAACATGCACGTTAGATGACGTGAAGGATGAGATTGTGAAGGTTTTGTCGCTATGCAGCGAGAATTCTAAACTCACGTTAAGCTACATGCCTAGCGTAGTTTACAATTTCCCACGACCCATCTACATCGAGAATGACTACGGTATACGTGCATACCTTGGTTTTGGTGGTCCACAGTCTAGACCCGTGCTCCATGTTGAGGCTGCATCCTTTGTCAGTGTCACACCACCACAAGCTCATCTTAATGATGAATCGAATTTCAATGTCGGTCTAATAGAGCAGTGCGACGCAAATGAGGAAATCCATCCCGTGGAAGGTTACATGGGCGACACATCTAACTACCACTGTTCTGAATACGAGGGTTTTCAAGAAGATCAAATCGGACCGTGGGAGAATCAAAATGAGAATGAAGATGATACATTCGAACAACCCGAGGAACAGTATGTTTCGGAAAGTGATAATGACGATGTCACAATGGCGGAGCATAACTCTCCACATGCTGACGACGGCACGTATGGATTCGGGGATGGTTCAAGCCTGTTTGTTGTCAGGAATTTCGGGACAAGAAGGAAGTCAAGGACGTGATTACTAAAAGTCGCCCTTGATGTGTGTTTCGAGTTCAAATTGGTCCGGTCAAATAAAACCATGTACGTAGCGAAATGCGCAACCGAAGGATGCACATGGCGAGTACGAGCTGCGCAGAACAAGGACTCCCCTTTTTTCTCAATCAGAACGTACTGCGGCAAGCACATATGCGGGGTTTCTCATCGTCGCCGTAGACATCGGCAAGGAAGTTCGTCAGTTGTATCACAAGTTCTGATTTGATGCCATAACAGTCGGCAAGCACAACCTTTTTTCGTTATATTGTCAGTGTCATAACAGTCGATTTGATGCCATTAGAAATAAAATATTTATAATTGCTTGTCATGTCATCATTAATGTTTATTCAGATGAATTTACACAAATTTACATAGCAACAACGTGCGAGGGTTTTCATAAAAATTATTTAAATAAATCATGCAGGCTACTTGAATAAAATAAAAATTACATTCAACTATTTTGGACCATACCAATTACAAAAGTCCTTACGGAAAATACAAATTGTAAGAAATTTCCTAAAATCTACAATATCCTTCTGTGTCAGATTGGAGACGTCGTCACCTCGAAACATGAGGCTCATTGCCGCTCGCAACACATGTACGCAGCATATTTATCAGCGATGGCCGGTATGCATTCATATGCTAATATCTGAAGACAAAGAAATAAATTAATATTAGCAAACAGACGAAACCCTAAACTCACAAAGTCATTCAAATATAAAACCCTAACCTGAAGTGGATGTACGAATCCACTGATCAGCTTACTTTCCTTATTAGCGTCAAAATCCTGTTTCAACGACCTTAGTGCCGCTTTGAAAGCCACGGTCCCCCAAGGATAACCTCGAAGGCCTCTGAGTCTTCGACTAAGTAAACGATCCAAGACGGAAGGGTGGTATCCTTCTTGGAAGGTCGCGGCAGCAAGACGTACCCCGCAAAGTACAGGTTGGCCAACTTCAACTTCTCGTCATTGACGCGCACCGTGGAGTTCGCAGCCAACTCCTCCAACCGCTGCTTAACGTGAGACAATTTAAGCGTTAGTGCCGTTTTCCTCGGGAAATGACGACGGACGAATTCATCCGTTTGGTTCACCGCCGATTCGGCTGCGAACTTCAGCCCCGTGATTAAGCAATACTCCGTTTTTGAGAAACGGAGCGGTTTCTTCCCGATGATCATCCAAAGCTCGTCACGATTGTGAAGCTGCGTCTGGCACTTGATGAGATACCACAACAGCTGCGCCGACAAATTGAAATTGGCGGCAGCGTTGACGAGCCTGCCGAACGGACTCCCTTCCGTAAAAACTGCCAGCTCATCCTCGTTTAGCCAACCAACGATCTCCTCGCTCACTTCGCAGTATCGTGACGTGATATGTAACCGGTAATCTTTCTCATCGTCGCCTCCGGCAATTTGCTTCTTCAATTGAACCTACAAATCAATAAAAAATTAATTACAAATGCTGCGGGAAAATTGCTTATGGTGAGATAGGCCGCCGCGCACGGTCCCCTGCCATGCTGCGCGGAGACCTTGCTATGTCGCGCTGGGGACCCGTGCGTGCCAGCGCGGGGACCCTGTGACATAGCACGGGGCCCGTGCTTGTTAGCGCGGGGACCCGTGCTCATGTGCGCTGGAGGTCCTATCTATGCCGCGCTGGGGACCCTGCGTGCCATAGCTAGGACCTTCAGCGCACATGAGCACGGGTCCCTGCGCTAGCAAGCACGGGCCCCGTGCTATGTCGCCGGGTCCCCGTGCTGGCACGCACGGGTCCCCAGCGCGGCGCACATGAGCACGGGTCCCCGCGCTAGCAAGCACGGGCCCCGTGCTATGTCGCAGGGTCCCCGCGCTGGCACGCACGGGTCCCCAGCGCGACATAGCTAGGACCTCCAGCGCACATGAGCACGGGTCCCCGCGCTAGCAAGCACGGGCCCCGTGCTATGTCGCAGGGTCCCCGCGCTGGCACGCACGGGTCCCCAGCGCGGCATAGCAAGGTCTCCAGCGCTAGCCAGCACGGGTCCCAGCGAGACAAAGCGCGGGTTAATTGGGGAGGACCCCTGCGCTTTCACTCGGATCCCTGAGATTCAAGACACGGGACCCTGCCTGAGCAAGCACGGGTACCCTGCGGCCTAAATTTAGGGTCCCGTGCGATTGTATAGAACGGGGTCTTCGAAAAATAAAAAAATTACCTTCACTGTTTGGGGTCTCGCCTGAACTGCCATGGATTCTGAGCTTCAAATTCGGCTGTGAAGAAGAAGAAAAGGGAGAAAGCTTGATCGATTTTGCAAAGGGTCCGTGAAGTGAAAGGGTTCTTTCTTATTTACTTTTGCTTTTTCAGATTCTACAGTAAACCTCTGTCAAAACCTGTAATTTTCGTTAACTGTCGTTGATTGCCATTAAAAAAGGGGATAAAAGTCTTTTACGCAGAGTAAGTAAGGGTACATTGGTCTTTTATCATTTAGGAGGCTATTTTTTTAACGTTGACGATGTCAAAGGCCATTTTTTTAAATAATCCTACTAATCTCATCTCGTTGTGATTAATAGTAACATTACTGTTATGAAGAGGAGAATTAAGAATAGTTTATTGAGTTAATTACGTATCAGCCCAATAATAGGTTTGCTCTTGATTTCAGGCCCTAGTTTCATATAGATAGAAGTGCCTAAATTTAAGTTTCATTTAGAAATAAGGACCTAATCCATACCAAAATACATATTTGCCCATAATAAACAAAAAGAATTACGAATCATTGACATCGTCTTCTTCAAACGAGCAAAGCAACCATGAAATGGTATACAGTGTACATGAAGTGGTACTGTAGACACATGGAGTGGTACTGTAGACTTTTGAAGTGATACTGGTGAACAATGAAGTGGTACTGTAAACCCATGAAGTGGTACTGGTGAACAGTGAAGTGGTACTATTTACCAGAGAAGTGGTACAGCAGAACCCTTAAGTGTTTCTGCAGAAATTGGGTAAATAATTTGACGCGATCCAAAATTGAAACGTTTGGGAATTAACAAATTTTTCTGGATAACGATTTATGCATATCGAGTAACAATTTCTACCGTGCCTTTAACGAATGTTGCCAAAAAAATAATACTTAATTCAAACAAATTAACATGTTCCTGTAAAAAGCAAAAGTGTTATCCAGAATTAAGGAAGTGTTATCCAGAAAGGATGAAGTGTTGCCCAGCAAGCTTCTAACTCAACTATACCAAATAGAGGACAACAGGTAACACTTAAATCTGTTTCGATACCCCTTCTTAAAAAAATATAGTTCTACGTGTTTCACATGAGATACCTCTTATTTGTTTTGCAATGACAAATGATTTGAAATTCGTACCACTTTAAGAACCATTTATTTACGCCAAAATTTTCCAACGATTTCATTTTCAGCTCCATTGACCTTGAACGACGAACTATGGATCCGACACGGTGGCGCGACGTAATATCCAAGCTATGGGCCGCTCGAATTTATACATATTAGCTGCAATTTCAGCCGCTAACATGGATCAATTTATTTTTTTTTTCCGTATTTGCGTCAATTATATTCGAAGAATACCCTTGCAAATCTTATATTTGACGATGTAATATCAAAATAAACTCTTATATTTGCAGCGGATGCTTATTTCGATTGTCAAAACTCATTATATTCTGTTAATAACACTTATTAGCCATATAATAACATAATATTTGTGCTGAGTAACACTTCCTGTTATGTGATAACTGATAACAATATACTGCAATTTGA